>CP125974.1:167772465-169264010 GCA_030063025.1 Avena longiglumis
CCTTGTTGCACAACCAGGCGTACTTTCTCGTCCACATTTCCATGATGTGGGGCCCAGTAGGTGATCCAAGCCAATCACTGCCCTTTCCGCGGCCCCATATGTCTGCACGATCCTTCGAGGCTGGCTCACCTTCGTTAAGCCCCCTTTTGGGCAGGCTACAACCCTAATGAGTTCCCGAAGACTCTATGAGATGGTGATGCCCCTGGCAAGTACCTTATAGGTCTGGCTAAACCTCCAGCAGCCACTCGTAGATAATCTAGACACTAAAAACGTGGAGCCTAAGGGTGCCCACCCATATGTTGGATCCGCACAAGGAATCACAAGGTCACATTAAGGTCGTCTTGCCTCCATACGAAAGGAAAAGTATACACCTGACTTCTCTGTCCCATTCCAAATCTCATGGCTAACGCATTATATACGGCGCTAGAATCAATGATGTCATGGGTTGTTAAATTCCTAGATGTTTATCATTGTTGCAAATAGAAACCTAAGTTCTATCGCTCCATTATATCATCACTTAGGATGATATCAACAATTTATTTATTTGATAAAATAATATTTCTTTCCTTCAAACATAGATGATAACATACAATTTGCAAATACTTTGGTAAAGACTCTTCAAAGGACATGAGCAAGTGATGAACTTTCCTTGTGATTTCAAGGTAGTGAAGTCGGATGCTTGCACTGGACCTTGAGCTTCTATGTCTACAAAACAGTATTATTGCCCGGTAAGGACAATATTTAAAGAAGCAAAATGAATATGCATAGTAATGTAATGCATTATTTATTATTTATCTTATTTTTGTGTTTTACCCAAATTTTTTAGTTTCTGGAATTTCCTTAAGTAATAAATAAATTCATTTTAAAGAATAACCTTTAATATTTTATAAATGTTACATTTACTATTTTTATCATGTAATATATTATTAATAGAGTTAGAGGATAAATTTTTATTTAATATAAATTCTTGTTTTAAAAATTCTTTTAAGAATTAGATTTTGAATAAAAGAGAATTTCTTTTGGTAACTCTAAATATTTATTTAGTATTTTTTTAAAATACTTCAATAACAAATATATAATAAAAGTGATTTTTATTTATTTTTATCCTTTTTCTTTAATTTTATAAAAATTCCATAAGGATTATATACATTTCAAAATTCCTAATTAAATTTTTTGTTTATTAAAAATAGTTTCTTAATTTAATTAAATAGGTTGGATTATTATGAATTTAAAAATATATTATTTGTATTTTTCAGACTTCTATTTTATTCTCTAGAATTTATTGAGTTCTAGGGGTATTTTCGTATTTTATTAATTGTTCAAATTTCTTTTAGGATTTTGGGCCAACCCATTGGGCTTATTGGGCCAAACTTGGCCCAAGTGGCCTAGTCAAAAGCCCTTCCCGAAGGGGTTTTGGCCCTATCGGCCCAACTCTCTGCCTCTCCTTCTCTCGACCTTATCTCTTCTCCTCCTCGACCCCGTGGTCGCTGGCGCCGCCGTCGTGCGATGCCCACCAGCTATGGAGCACTCCTGCGGCCATGCTAGCCCTGTCTCGAACCCTAGGGTTTGGGTTGGTGCTGGTGAGCCGCCGTCGATGCCCCCGTGGTACTGTGCGGTTCTCGTGCATTGTTGTGGGGTGTTGTGCGCCCTCGTGTGCTGGTGTGGCTGCCGCCGCGGCTAGGTGCGTGTTGCAGCGCCCCTTGGGTGCTCCCCGTGTCGCCGTGCACTCGTTGGCCCTTCTGCTTCCTCTTCAATTCTCCAGCGAGGACCATAGGTGAGTTTGTTCTTGGTTATCACCCGTGCTTCTATCTCCTTTGAGTTCATCTGTGTGTAACTAGTGGTCATCCCTAATTTAGGGTTCATACTTGTTCTAGGTTTCTTCCCTGGTTCTAGGGTTCTTCCCTGGTTCTAGGGTTCTTCCCTGGTCCTAAGGTTCAACCCTTTGTGTGCTTGTCAGATGGTGATTTTGATTTGGCAGTGATGCCTAGTGAGGATTGTGCTTACTGCACTTTAGTGCTTGTTGTCATGCTTTGATTATCTGATACTATTGTTAATATGATGCTAGTGGTTGTATAATGTTGCCTCTAATTGGTGAGATTGATGCTTAGTCTGTTCATTTACTGTCAGTACTTTGATACTGATAGTAACACTGTCAGTGGTTATTCACTGCATTGGTGGGTGTTGGATTGTATGGTTATCAATAGACTGAACTTAATCATTGGAGTCTAATGATTCTTTGAAGATATATGGATATGTTAGATGATCTCTGAGTGTAATCTCAGGGAAATGATATCAATAGCTTGCCACTTTCCTTATGGTAACCTGTTAATGGTTTGATTTGGTTGATAGAGTCTGCTCTTCTGACACCATTTTGCTATGGCACACAAGTTGTGATTCTACAACTGGCTTTACTTTGGTCAGAGCTTAAGATTGGATAAATGCAAAAATAATTTGAAAGCTTCTCTTGATATTTATGCCTATGATGTTGGTCTGAGGCTATAGGAACTAGATTCCTCTCTTGATTTCCCTTTCAAATATGCTAAAGTATCATGGTTGCTCACTAGATCTGTAGGGTTTGTAGCATGGAAAACAAAAAAATTCTACTCCATGCACACAAAAAAGCCAAGATCTATCTACTAGATTGTAGCAACGAGTCGATTAGAATACTCACCCTCGAAGATTACAAAGCGGTTAACGAGAGCAGATTCTCGTGGGTGATGTAGTCGTACACTTGCCGATCTCAAGATCGCGTAGAGATCCTTCCGGTAGCTGCGTTAAATGCGCTTCATGATCGTCACTGCGTTCGGTTTTCGATGAAGTCCTTCCTCTCCCTTGTTCCAGCAGGCAACGGAGGTTGTAGTTCTCCCCTCTTGGTTCCGGCAGCACGACGGCGTGGTGTCGAAAGTAGAGGCAAAATCCTGCAGGGCTTCGCCTAAGCCGGAACACGTTATGGTGGATCTAGGGTTTCCGGCGATCTAGGTTTAGAGGGCCAGAGAGGAGGAGGTGGATTCGGCGGTGGCTAGGGCGACGGTGACGATCTGGCGGCGGCGCAAGGCGACGGCTGGCGGCGGCGGCACTAGGGTGACAGCGGCACAGCTTGGTGGGGAGGGCTGGTTGTGTGGCCTTGGGGCACCCCCTCCCCTCTATTTATGAGAGGGAGGGCAGCTTGGGAGAGGTGAGTTTGAATCCTTCCCCAACTCCCTCTCCTAGTTGGCTTGTGGTGGAGGGAAAGAAGGATTCTTTCCTTTCTCCACTAGGATACATTGTCCCAGTTTGACTTTTCAAACTTGCCTTTTTGACTTTCAATTTGGAGCTTGATTTATTTCTTGCTTATGCCCAACCAAGTGACCTAGAACGTGATTCAATCATTCCACTTATCCATGACACATTCATGTGCCCTTACCCTTCCGGTCCGGTGAACCTTCTAGACCCTTCTAGAACCTCTCTGATGAAAACATCGAAATCATTTCTAAACTCCGAAATTGGACTTTCCTTATATGAATCTTATTCCCTGGACCATTACGGATCTTCTCGTGATATCCCAGATCCCATCCGAGACTCCAAACAACATTCGGTCTCCCTAATTACATTCCATATCTACTAAATAACATCGAATCCTTAAGTGTGTCTCCCTACATGTAAGATCCCACCTTTATAAAGGTAAAGATCCCTGTGATTGCAATGCTAGTCCCTGGATCAATGCTAGCATCCACAGTTTAAGATGAAGTACACAGATACAAATGTCATTATTACATATCATTCCAGAGACAAACATAGTCTTTTACAACTCCATGGCCATAGGCCTAATACAAGAGTTCAAATATAGAATAATATAAACAAGTCTTCATCTTCATGTTGCACAGGCAAGCATGTTGAGTGTAGACTCATAACCCTAATCATCATCAGAATATCCTGCAACATCACAAGTTACAGCCACAGTGGGTCAATACATTTGGAATAGTATTTGCCAGTGATACCTTAGTAGAATATTAGCATCTAGATACTACATGCATTTGGCTAAGTGTAGCTTAGGCTTGCTTTGCTCAAAATAGGTTTTACCTATCAGTTGAAAACACTAAGTTTTTCTTTGACAAAACTTTCCCAAGGAATCACCAATAGAAATTGGTGAACCTTCATCCTTGTTCAACCACAAGTTTTAACTTTGAAAATTGGGATGAGGAGATTCTTGATAGCTTACATGTCTTGATGCTCAAGTTGTCCAATATCAGGACATGGCTAAGTACTTAGATTCTTCCATCCGCAGAGGTTGTGCACTTTCCCCACAAGACTTGATTTTCACCAAGACAGGACCTTTCAGAAGCCTTCCCTTAGACCAAATGGACGCGTTCCAACCTATCATCCCACTACCACCAACTGTCCAAATGGCTAAGTTATTGCAACCTATGTGATCCAGGCAGAGCCCATAATGCCATGTGGCTGCACTAGAAGCTTCTTAACATTTGGCATCTCAAATCCCTTTGTTCCTGGGTGGCTTTCCACAAGTGAGATACACAAGGTAAACCACAGAAATGGGCCTTGTGTAACCACTCAACACAAACCATTCTTTCCATTCCACCCAGGAGTTTCATTCACTTAGTTGTTTTATTAAGCAAAAACACAAGTCAATGACTTAGAAATATTTCACATAGCATGAATATAATCCGCCCTTGGTTGCTACTAGCTAGACTAAGCATGGCAATGGTAAGCATCTTAACTTAGAGGAATTTCTAACAATTCTACAATCTACTAGGATTTCCCAAGCATAGCATATAGATACTTATCAAAATATTCATGCAAGTCTTATACAAAATATTTCTAGTGCATAGGTGAAAATATAGGGATAAAAACATGAAGCACCACTTGCCTTGGTAGTTTGGGGAGTAGCAACAATCTTCACAACCAAAATCACTACTTCCACCAAAATCTACACATAAAATAATGGCACCAAAATCACATAACAAAATATACAAACAAAAATATATGAATGCATGCAAATGGCATGTGATGATTTTTTTTCTATACCAAACAAGGCTATCAAACAGTACTGAAACATAAACAAGACCAAAACACACTAAATAAGCTTTGTTTGATTTTTAAATCATTTTTCAAATCATTTCTATATCCAAAATAAGCCTACAAATGTCTCTGCAAAAACAACCATGTTTACAGAGGCAAAACATTAAAAACATTGCATAAACAGATAGGATTTTCTCTCCTGATTCCAATGATATAAAATTTGCAAAACTTGAACGTGGGGATCAAAAGTTATGAATTTTACAAGTTTGAAACACTAATAGATCTAATTCAGATTTTAAATCTAAACCCTAGCCACGCGGCAGCTTCTGATTCGCTGATACCGATTCGCAAGGATCGATCGATGAGGGTCGTTGGATTAAAGTGACTGCGCACGTCCCAGATCTAATCGTACCGCTTCGCTAAGTGAATCTATCGTATGTGTTAGATCCAGATCTAACGGCTACAGATCAAACGACCAAAGTTTGGCAGCGCCAGCGGCGGCAAGTGGCGGCCGCGGCTCTGTTAGAGAAGTTGCCGGCGATTTAGATCGCGCGGGGAGGAGTGGAGATGCTTACTGGGTTCGCGTGGTCGCTGCGATGCTCGAGGTGTCTTGGTTGGTGAAGGGGCGCTCGAGGTCGACGGGGATTGCTCGCCGTAGTTCCTTCTAGCGACGGGTGCTTCTGTTCGTCGACGTTGGCGAGGGTACAGATCATGCCAAGGAAAAATAAGCGGTGGGTCAGATGCGCAAGACGATACTAGTCACGCGGGTATCAATGAGAGGGAAAGGGGCGGTCGGAAATTACCACTGGAGGTCGTCAGAGTTGAACCCGAAGACGGTGGCGCTTAGTCGATTGTGTTGCCGACGCTCTGGGGCACGCGCGGGCGAGGTAGTGGTACTGGGAGGTGCGCAAGGTGAAGTGGAGCATGCTCGTGTGAACCAGGAGCAGAGGGGTGGTGGGGGTTGGCCGGAATCATTGATGCGGTTCGTCGGAGCAGCGAGGTCGCGGCGAGGAATTCTCGCAGCCTGGGGGCGCTCAGTGCTTGGGGTTTTGGGGGAAATGGAGAGGTGTTGGAATTATGCCCTAGAGGCAATAATAAAGATGTTATTATTATAATTCTTGTTCATGATAAAGTTTATATTCCATGCTAGAATTGTATTAAGCGGAAACTTTGATACTTGTGTGGTTTATGAACAACACCGTGTCCCTAGTACGCCTCTATGGACTAGCTCATTGATTAATGATGGTTAATGTTTCCTAACCATAGACATGAGTTGTCAATTAATAATGAGATCATGTCATTGGGAAAATGATATGATGGACAGACCCAAATTAAGTAGAGCAATTAGATCGTTTCATCGTGTTCATCTTTGCGAAGCTTTTCTTATGTCAAATATTGTATTCCTTAGACCATGAGATAATGCAACTCCCTGGTATTGGAAGAAAGCTTTGAGGTCATCAAACGTCATCCTATGAGAGGGTGATCATCAAGGTGTCTCTCAGGTGATCGGAAAGTACTTGTTGGGTTGTATGTATCGAGATGGGATTTATCCCTCCCAAGTCGGAGAGATATACTTCGGGCCTACTCGGTAATCGATATCAACACCGCTTGCAAGAACGTGGTTAAGTAGTTAATCACAAAGTGATATCGGATTATAGAACGAGTAAAGTACTTGCTGTGAACGAGATTGAACTAGGTATGCCGATGCCAACGATCGAATCTCGGGCAAGTAAAATATCGCGTGACGAAGGGAATATATATATGGGATTAATTGAATCCTGGCATCATGGTTCATCCGATATGATCATCGATGAATATGTGGGAGTCAATATGGGTTTCCAGACCCCGCTGTTGATTATTGATAGAAGATCATGTCTGCATATTCTCGAACCCGTAGGGTCACACACTTAACGTGTATCGACGCTAGGATAGAATGGATAATTGGTTTATGAGTTTTGTTCAGAGTCTCGGATGAGATCCAGGACATCACGAGAGGTTCTGGAATGGTTCGTAGAATAAGATTCATATAAGGGAAAGTAGTTTTTGGATTTCGGAATTGTTTTGGATTGTTCGGTATTGTACCGGAAGGTTCTAGAAGCTTCCGGAGTGGGACCAACGTGGCCCCACTTGTCGGGAGGGGGCGTGGGCCTACGAGGGAGTGCCCTGGCCGCATTGGGCCAGGGGCACAAGGCCCCATAGGCCCAGTCGGCCAAGCCCTAGGGGAAACCCTAGTGAGAGCTTCTAGAAGGGGGGGAACTTGCCCCCACTCCTCCCATGTGGCCGCCGGCCCTAGGGTTTGGAGGAGAGGCAAGGGCAGCCGGCCAGCCCTCTATATAAAGAGGGCAGGGACGCACCCTCCCCCCACATCTCCTCAAACCCTAGCCGCCTACCTGCTGCCCTTCTCGCTCTCTCTCTCTCTCTCTCTCTCTCTCTCTCTCTCTCTCTCTCTCTCTCTCTCTCTCTCTCTCCCGACTGCGCGTAGGCGAAGCCCTGCCGCAGAAACTCTCCACCTTTGCACCACACCGTCGTGTTGTAGATCCAATCTATCTCTCCACCCCACTTTCTGGACCAAGGAAGGAGGAGACATCGAGGTGCCGTACGTGTGCATCTATCGGAGGCGTCGCCACTTGCGGCGTTGGATCGGATCAGATTGCGAGGAGGAGAAGGCTAGTACGACTACATCAACCACGTTCCGTCAAACGTTCCGCTGTGCGATTTCTTAAAGGGTATGAAGATCTCATCTATCCCCCCTCGTTGTTTGCATCTTCTAGATTAGATCTTGGCTTTTTCCGTTCGCATCCGTAGAAATTTTTATTTACTATGCTGCGAAACCCTTGAGTGGTACCGGAGCAAGATCTATGCGTAGATGTGTTTCACGATTAGAACGCAACATTCTTATTGCGGGCGTTGATGTTTTCTGTTGCAAGCCTCTTGTTTGTGTACTTCTTATGACGCGGGATAGTGAGATCGAAGCGGTCCATGCCAACTTTACGCGACCTCGTTCGCGAGACCGGCTCCGCACTTGACGTGTGGCTTGTTCCACACATGCTGCTGGTGGATGCATGTTTCTCTCACTATAGTTGTCATGGGATTTAAACCGGATGTTGGCAACCATAATATCACCGTTGTGGCTTTCCGTAGGTAAGAATCGTTCTTAGCTTGTTACTCCCATAAGCCACGTAAAACATGCAACAACAAAGTAGAGGCATCTAATTTGTTTTTGCAGGGAGTGTTTATGTGATATGGAATGTGTAGGGTTTCGTAGCATGGAAAACAAAAAATTTCTATCGCATACAAACAAACAAGCCAAGATCTATCTACTAGATTGTAGCAACGAGTCGATGGAATAACTTACCCTCGAAGATTCCAAAGCGTTTAACGAGAGCGGATTCTCGTGGGTGATGTAGTCGTACTCTTCCCGATCTCAAGATCGCGTAGACGATCCTTCCGGCTGCGTTCCTGGCGCTCCTGATCGGTCACACGTTTGGTACTCGGCGAAGACCTTCCTCTCCTTGTTCCAGTGAGCGTGGAGGTTGTAGCACTCTCCTCGCGATTCCAAGAGGCAACGGCGTGGTACCGGAAGTAGAGGGGAGATCCCGCAGGGCTTCGCCTTAAGCCGAAGCGAGTATGGTGGAGTATGAGAGAGCTATTAGTGGTCTAGGGTTTAGACACACCAATTAGAAGGCTCTAATCCGAAGGCTAGGGCAATTAGAAGCTCTAAACCAAAACGGCTCTAAACCGGAGTCTAGGGCTAGGTTTTAGATTAGAGGATAGGAACTTGTGTGTCTAGAGGAGGAGGCCCTGCCCCTCCTTTTATAGGTGGAGGGGCCGGCGCGCCAAGGGGGAGGTAGGGGAGTCCCTCCCCAACTCGGCTTGGAGGTGGGCTGCCGGTTGGATGAGGGATTCCCTCCCTAACTCGGTTTTGCCCCCTCTTTCCTCTTTCCCTCACTTTCCTGTTTTAGCCGTTTGACTTTCAAACTGGACGTTTGACTTTTCAGTTTGGGATTCAATTTAATCCTTTATTTGGAACAGAGAGAACACTTAGTACATGATGCAATAATTCCAATATGCAATGACACATTCATGTACCCCTTTCCCCCACGGAGTGCCGGACATTCCGGAACCTTCTAGAACATTCCCGATGAAAACACCGGAATCATTCCCGAACTCCGAAACGGGACTTTCCTTATATGAATCTTATTCTCCAGACCATTCCGGATCACCTCGTGATATCCCGGATCCCATCCGAGACTCCGAACAACATTCGGTATCTTTCTCATAATACCATAACTACTCAAACAACGTCGAATCCTTAAGTGTGTATCCCTACGGTTCGTGAATTATGCGGACATGATCGAGACACTTCTCCGAACAATAACCAATAGAGGAATCTGGAAATTCATATGGCTCCCACATATTTCTACGATTACTTTGCGATCGAATGAACCACTTACATACGATACCAATTTCCCTTTGTCTCACGATAGTTTACTTATCCGAGGTTATGATCGTCGGTATCTCTGCATACCTAGTTCAACCTCGTTAGCGATAAGTACTCTTTTCTCGTTCCCGTGATATGTGATCCCTTGTGAGACAGTCACATGCTTGCAAGCTAATTGGATGACATTCCACCGAGAGGGCCCATATTATATCTATCCGTCATATGGATGGACAAATCCCACTCTTGATCCATGTGCCTCAACACATACTTTCCGAATAATCAATGTCACCTTTATAGCCACCTAGTTACAGTGTGGTGTTTGATGTCATCAAAGCATCCATCCGGTAAAGGTGATATGCATGATCTCATGGTCGAAGGAATTAGGTTACTATGTATCAGAAAGCAGATAGCAATTGAACTATAAAAATGACTTGATCTTTATGCTACGCTTATCTATAGGAGTATGTCCACCATATCATTCTCCTAACGATATGATCTTGTTGTTGATAACATCTCAATGTTCATGATAGGGAAACCACAATCATTAATCAACCAACAAGCTAGTGAAGTATAGAGGCTATACTAGGGACTTCAAATTAAGTTTACAAATCACACAAGTATCAATGTTTCCTGGTTAATACTATTATAGCATGAATGTAAACATTTTTCATAAACACAAAGATATAATAATAACTACATTTATTATTGCCTCTAGGGCATATCTCCAACAGTCTCCCACTTGCACTAGAGTCATCTAATCTAGATTACATGGTAATATACCGAACACCCATGGCAGTTTGGTGTTGGTCATGTTTTGCCCTCGGGAGAGGTTTAGTCAACGGATCCGCCACATTTGGATCTGTGCGTACTTTGCAAATCTTTATATCCCCATCCTGGATATGTTCTCGAATAGCGTGAAAACGCAGCTTAATGTGCTTCAGCTTCTTATGTGACCTTGGTTCTTGCGCATTGGCTATGGCGCCCATGTTATCACAGTAGATAGACATTGGGTCCAGCGCACTAGAAACCACACCCAGCTCTGTAATGAACTCTTTCATCCATATCGCTTCTTGTGAAGCCTCCGGCGACCATGTATTCCGATTCGTTGAAGATCTCGCCACAACGCTTTGCTTTGCACTCCTCCAGCTAAGCTTCTGCACCATTCAAAATAAATCGTATCCAGTTGTGATTTAGAATCATCCGGATCGGTGTTCCAACTAGCATCGGTGTAACCGTTAACAACGAGTTGTTCATCACCTCCATAAGAAAGAACCATATCCTTAGTTCTTCTCAAGTACTTAAGGATGTTTTTGACCGTTGTCCAATGATCCACTCCTGGATCACTTTGATATCTGCTAGTTAAACTAACAGCATATGCAATGTCGGGTCTAGTACATAGCATGGCATACATTAGAGATCCTATGGCTGAGGCATAGGGAGTCTTACTCATCCTTTCTCTATATTCTGTCGATGTCGGACTTTGAGTTTTACTCAAGGTCGTATTGGGCAACATGGGCAAGAACCCTTTCTTGCTTTCTTCCATTCCAAACCTCTTTAGAACTTTGTCCAAATATGTACTCTAAGACAATGATATTTGGCGTTTCGATCTATCTCTGTAAATCTTTATGCCTAATATGTAAGCTGCTTCGCCAAGATCCTTCATTGAAAAACTATTATTCAAATATTCCTTGACACTATTAAGAAGGTCTACATCATTCCCAATCAACAATATGTCATCCACATATAGTATTAAGAATGCTCTGAGCTCCCACTCACTTTCTTGTAAATACAAGCTTCTCCATAAGTTTGTATAAAACCAAAACTTTGATCACCTTATCAAGCGTTGATTCCAACCGGGATGCTTGCTTCAATCCATAGATGGACCGTTGAAGTTTGCATACCTTGTTAGCATCTTTAGGATCGACAAAACCTTTGGGTTGCATCATATACAACTCTTCATCAATATCTCCATTGAGGAATGCTGTTTTGACATCCATCTGCCATATCTCATAATCATAATATGCAGCGATTGCTAACATAATCCTCACAGACTTTAGCATCGCTACCGGTGAGAAAGTCTCATCGTAGTCAACTCCTTGAATTTGTCGAAACCCTTTTACGACAAGTCGATCTTTATAGACAGTAACATTACCATCAGCATATGTTTTCTTCTTGAAAATCCATTTGTTCTCGACAGCCTTCCGGCCATCCGGTAAGTCCACCAAAGTCCATACTTGGTTTTCGTACATGGATCCAATCTCGGATTTCATGGCTTCTTGACATTTATTGGAATCTGGGCTCATCATCGCTTCCTCATATGTCTCGGGGTCATCGATGTTGTCAACCAACATGACACTCATAACGGGATCATACCAATCTGGAGTGGTACGAGTTCTTGTTGACCTCCGAGGTTCTGTAGCAACTTCAACCGAAGTTTCATGATCACCATCATTAGCTTCCTCTCTTATTGGTGCAGGCACCACAGGAACTTCTTCCGGTGCTGCGCTACTCGCAATTTCGAGAGAAGGTTCGACAACCTCGTCGAGTTCTACTTTCCTTCCAGTCACTTCTTTCGAGAGAAATTCCTTCTCTAGAAAGGATCCATTCTTGGCAACGAAGATTTTGCCTTCGGATCTATGATAGAAGGTATACCCAATAGTTTCCTTTGGGTATCCTATGAAGACGCATTTTTCCTCTTTGGGTTCAAGCTTGTCCGGCTGTAACTTCTTTACATAGGCTTCGCATCCCCAAACTTTAAGGAACGACAATCTAGGTTTCTTCCCAAACCATAATTCATACGGTGTCGTTTCAACGGATTTAGACGGTGCCCTATTTAAAGTGAATGCGGTTGTTTCTAATGCATAACCCCAAAATGATAGCGGTAAATCTGTAAGTGACATCATAGAACGAACCATATCTAAGAGAGTTCGATTACGATGTTCGGACACACCATTACGCTGTGGTGTTCCTGGCGGTGTCAACTGTGAAATTATTCCTCATTTCTTCAAATGCTCGCCAAACTCGTAACTTAGATATTCACCTCCACGATCAGAATGTAGAAATTTAATCTTCTTGTTACGTTGATTCTCTACCTCACTTTGAAACTCCTTAAACTTCTCGAAAGTTTCGGATTTATGTTTCATGAAATAGATATACCCATATCTACTCAAGTCATCCGTGAAGGTAAGAACATAACGATAACCACCGCGCGATGCTACACTCATTGGACCACACATCGGTATGTATGATTTCCAATAAGTCCGTAGCTCGCTCCATCATACCAGAAAATTGAGTCTTAGTCATTTTCCCATCGGACATGCTTCGCATCTTTCAAGTGATTCAAAATCAAGTGATTCAAGAAGTCCATCGGAATGGAGTTTCTTCATCGCTTCACTCCAATGTGACCAAGGCAGTGCCACATATAGGTCGAATTATCGCTGATTTCAAACATTTAGCCTCAATGTTGTTGATATGTGTATTTCCACTATCGAGATTCAATAAGAATAGACCATCTATCAAAGGTGCATGTGCATAAAACATATTACTCATATAAATCGAACAACCATTATTCTCGACTTAAACAAATGTAACCGTCTACAATAAACAAGATCCGATATAATGTTCATGCTCAACAGCACTAAATAACAATTATTTAAGTATAAAACTAATCCCGATGGTAGATGAAGGGGTAGCGTGCCGACCGCGATCACATCAACCTTTGATCCGTTTCCCACGCGCATCGTCACCTCGTTCTTCGCTAGCTTCCGTTTATTCTGCGGCACCTGTTTCGAGTTACAAATATGAGCAACCGAACCAGTATCAAATACCGAGCACTACTACGGTACTAGTGAGATACACATCAATAACATGTATATCGGATATACCTTTCTTCTTGATGTTGTCGTTCTTGGATCCGCCAAGTACTTTGGGCAATTCCGCTTCGAGGACCTTCTCCTTGCAAAAAAGCACTCAAGTCGGGCTTGGGTCCAGCCTTGGTCTTCTTCGCCGGCGTGGTAACTTTCTTACCACCCTTCTTGAAGTGTCCCTTCTGCTTAGACTTGCCTTTCTTGAATTTGGTGGTCTTATTGACCAACAACACTTGGTGCTCTTTCTTGATCTCCACTTCTGCAGATTTCAACATGGCAAAGAGTTCTGGCAACGTCTTATTCATGTTCTGCATGTTGTAGTTCATCACAAAGTTCTTGTAACTTGGTGGTAGTGATTGGAGGACACGGTAAATCCCCAAAGCATTAGGAATCACTATACCCAAGCTTTGAAGCTTGTTTGCGTGCCCACACATCTTAAGCACATGCTCACTGACGGAGCTGCCTTCTTCCATCTTGCAGTTAAAGAACTTTTCAGAAGCCTCATAGCTTTCAATTGCCGCATGAGTCTCAAAAATCAATTTGAGATCCTCGACAATATCATATGGGTCTGACTCTTCAAACCTTTTACGAGCTCGATTCTAAACCATACAAGATAGCACATTGAACTATGGAGTACTGATTCTTCCGGCGAGGTAAACATTCTTTACTTCATCGGGAGCATCATTGCAGTGGGTCACCAGTGCATCCAGACATAGGTCAAATTACCGGTGTGAGGACAATCCTCAAATTGCGGAACCAATCCATGAAGTTGCTTCCATTGTTTTCAACTTTTCTTTCTCTAGGAGCATTAAAATTGATGGTAGGGCTGCCATTGATCTACAACATATTTGCAATAGTTTAGACTAAGTTTATGACAAATTGAGTTCAAATTAATGATGAAATTAAACTAGGTGAACTCCCACTCAAAACAACATCCCTCACATTGTTTTAGTGATCACAGAACCAAATCTACTACATCAACACCGATCATCACGAGAGTTGATACAGCTTCAATGGAACAATCGTCATGTTCATCATATCTACTATATGATTCATGCTTTACCTTTCGGTGATCCGTGTTCGAGACCATGCATACATGCTAGGCTCGTCAGATCAAACCTTAGTTTCGCATGAGCAAATCTGGCTTGCTCACGTTGTATACTATTGCGAATCTAACACACCCGATCATCACGTGGTGCTTGAAACAACAAGCTTTAGCAACGGTGCTA
Source organism: Avena longiglumis (assembly GCA_030063025.1). Lineage (NCBI taxonomy): Eukaryota > Viridiplantae > Streptophyta > Magnoliopsida > Poales > Poaceae > Avena > Avena longiglumis. The sequence goes on from CP125974.1 coordinate 167,787,018, forward strand.
ACTAAGGGTGAACACTTTATGATTTGAAATTCATGTGCATGAGGGATCATCTTATAATGCTACCGTCTACTAAGCAATACAAGATGCATAAAGGATTAACATCACATGCAATTCATAATATGTGATATGATATCGCTTTCTTCTTTGTGCTTCCGATCTCCATCTTCAAGCACGAACATGATCTCCATCATCACCGGCATTGCATCAAGGTCAATGGCGCTTCTCCATGGTTGTCGTCCACCGGCTTCAACTATTACAACTACTTTGAATAGACACGGGTCTTAACATAAATTAAAGACAACCATATGGCTCACCTGATTGCCAACTTACAATAAGGAACATTGCATACATCAAATATAATCACAATCATGGCCATATCACATCACTGCACACCCCTGCAAAACAAAGTTAGACGCCTCTACTTTCTTTGCATATTTTACGTGGTTTGGGGCTTCTAATAAGTGTCATTCTAACTTACGAACAAGAACCACAACATTGATACTAGCATTGTTGATCACCCGTTGTAAATTGGATCTTAACTATGCTAGGAGAAAGCGAGCACCCATAAAGCCACTTATGCAATACAAGTTGCATGTCAAGCGTGGAGCAAGTCTCATGAACGATGTCATGTAAGGTTAGCCCGGGCGCTTCATCCCAACATACCGCAAGATGCAAAGTACACAAGAAGCAATCGATAATAAAGCATCAACGCCCTGATGACCATTGTGTTCTACTCGTGCAACAGATCTACATATAGACACGGCTCGATACCACTTTGTGGGTTTCGTAGCATGGAAAACAAAAATTTCTATCGCATACAAACAAACAAGCCAAGATCTATCTACTAGATTGTAGCAACGAGTCGATGGAATAACTTACCTCGAAGATTCCAAAGCGTTTAACGAGGCGGATTACGGTGGGTGATGTAGTCGTACTCTTCCCGATCTCAAGATCGCGTGAGCGATCCTTCCAGGCGCTGCGTTCCAAGCGGCCCTCAATCGGTCACACGTTCGGTACTCTACGAAGACCTTCCTCTCCCTTGTTCCAGCAGGCAGCGGAGGTTGTAGCACTCTCCTCGCGATTCCGGCAGCACAACGGCGTGGTACCGGAACTAGAGGGGAGATCCCGCAGGGCTTCGCCTTAAGCCGGAGCGAGTATGGTGGAGTATGAGAGAGCTATCAGTGGTCTAGGGTTTAGACACACCAATTAGAAGGCTCTAATCCTAAGGCTAGGGCAATTAGAAGCTCTAAACCAAAACAGCTCTAAACCGGAGTCTAGGGCTAGGTTTTAGATTAGAGGATAGGAACTTGTGTGTCTAGAGGAGGAGGCCATGCCCCTCCTTTTATAGGTGGAGGGGCCGGCGTGCCAAGGGGGAGGGAGGGGAGTCCCTCCCCAACTCGGCTTGGAGGTGGGCCGCCGGTTGGAGGAGGGATTCCCTCCCCAACTCGGTTTTGCCCCCTCTTTCCTCTTTCCCTCACTTTCCTGTTTTAGCCGTTTGACTTTCAAACTGGCCGTTTGACTTTTCAGTTTGGGATTCAATTTAACCCTTTATTTGGAACAGCGAGAACACTTAGTACATGATTCAATCATTCCAATATGCAATGACACATTCATGTACCCCTTCCCCCCCGGAGTGCCAGACATTCCGGAACCTTCTAGAACATTCCCGATGAAAATACCGGAATCATTCCCGAACTCCGAAACGGGACTTTCCTTATATGAATCTTATTCTCCGGACCATTCCGGATCACCTCGTGATATCCCGGATCCCATCCGAGACTCCGAACAACATTCAGTCTCTTTATCATAATACCATAACTACTCAAACAACGTCGAATCCTTAAGTGTGTCTCCCTACGGTTCGTGAATTATGCGGACATGATCGAGACACTTCTCCGAACAATAACCAATAGAGGAATCTGGAAATTCATATGGCTCCCCATATTTCTCGATTACTTTGCGATCGAATGAACCACTTACATACGATACCAATTTCCCTTTGTCTCACGATAGTTTACTTATCCGAGGTTATGATCGTCGGTATCTCGCATACCTAGTTCAACCTCGTTCTGATAAGTACTCTTTTCTCGTTCGTGATATGTGATCCCTTGAGCCAGTCACATGCTTGCAAGCTAATTGGATGACATTCCACCGAGAGGGCCCAGAGTATATCTATCCGTCATATGGATGGACAAATCCCACTCTTGATCCATGTGTCTCAACCAATACTTTCCGAACACTCAATGCCACCTTTATATCCACCCAGTTACGGTGTGGTGTTTGATGTCATCAAAGCATCCATCCGGTAAAGGTGATATGCATGATCTCATGGTCGAAGGAATTAGGTTACTATGTATCAGAAAGCAGATAGCAATTGAACTATTAAAATGACTTGATCTTTATGCTACGCTTATCTATAGGAGTATGTCCAACATATCATTCTCCTAACGATATGATCTTGTTGTTGATAACATCTCAATGTTCATGATAGGGAAACCACAATCATTAATCAACCAACAAGCTAGTGAAGTATAGAGGCTATACTAGGGACTTCAAATTAAGTTTACAAATCACACAAGTATCAATGTTTCTTGGTTAATACTATTATAGCATGAATGTAAACATTTATCATAAACACAAAGATATAATAATAACTACATTTATTATTGCCTCTAGGGCATATCTCCAACAGTATGGCCCAAGATGTGATGTGTATGTTGTATGCAATGATCATGTTTTGTAATGTTTCACGACTTGCATGTCGATGAGTACACAACCGGCAGGAGCCATATGGTTGTCTTTATAATTGTGTATGACCCGTGTGTCAACTTCTTATACACCATGTAATAGCTTTGCTTTATCGCTAAGTAGTTAGCAATAGTTGTAGTTGCTATTCGTGGTGGAGGCAATCATGGTGGAGTGATGGAGATCATGCTGGCACGCACAAGAAGGAGATCATTGCGCGGAGATTGGCTATACCATGTCACATAAAATTATATGCATGTGATGTTTATCCTTTTATGTATCTTATTATGCTTAGATCGCGACGGTAGCATTATAAGATGATTCCTCACTTAAAGATCAAGATAAAACTGTGTTCTCCCCATGTATGCACTGTTGCGAAAGTTCGTCCTGTTCAAGCATCACGTGATGATCGGGTGCTATAAACTCTACGTTCACATACAAAGGGTGCAAGCCAATTTTGTACACGCGGAAATACTTGGTTTTGACTTGACGATCCTAGCATGTATAGACATGGCCTCGGAACACACGAACTGAAAGGTTAAGCATGAGTCATATGAATGATATGATCGACACTTTGTTGTCCACCATTGAAACCACATCTCTTCTCGTGAAGATTGGATTAGGTGTGGTGAATTTGGATCATGTTCACTAAACAACTTGAGGGATGTTTAATTTAGTGGGAGTTCATCTAGTAATTTGATTAAGTTGAACTAGTTATGATGAACATAGTCTAAATTGTACTTGCAAATTTTGTAGATCAAATGGCTAAGTACAACTTCAACTTCAATGTTTTTTCTGAGAAAGAAAAGCTTAAGAACAATGGGTCTAACTTCACCAACTGGTTCCGCAATCTGAGAATCATTCTCGCTGGCGGACAGAAGGACTATGTCCTTGAGAAAGCGCTAGGTGACGCCCCTGCTGTAGATGCGCCGGTTGATGAGAAAGCTGATTATCAGTCGCACAAAGATGATTATGGTGTGATTAAGAGCACCATGTTGTTTGCAATGGAATCAGACCTTCAAAATCGTTTTGAGGAGTTCCCCAGGACCTTTGAGATACTTGAGGAACTGAAAACTATGTTTCAGACTCAGGCCCGTTCTAAGAGATATGAGATCTCTGAGAAATCCTTTAACTGCAAGATGGAGGAAGGGAGTTCCGTTAGTGAGCACGCCATTAAGATGTCGGGCTACACTCAACGCCTTGAGCAACTGGACTACAAGATTCCAGAGGAGCTCAAGATTGACAGAGTTCTGCAATCACTCCCTCCTAGCTACAAAGGTTTTGTAGTTACTCATAATCATATTGGTTCCACTGATACGATCACTGAGCTCTTCGCTAAGCTGAAAGCTGCGGAGGTGGACATCAAGAAAGATAATCATGTGTTTATGGTCAACAACCCCCCATCTTTAAGAAAGGTAAGGGTGCAAAGAAGCCCTTCAAGAAAGGCAGCGGCAAGCGCGTTGCCCCCGCTAAGAATAAGCTCAAGTATGGACCTAAGCCGAACACTGAGTGCTTCTATTGCAAGGACAAGGGTCACTGGAAGCGCAACTGTCCGAAGTACTTAGCGGACAAGAAGGTTGGCACCATCAAAGGTATATTTGATATACATGTTATTGATGTTTACCTTACTAGCGCTCATTGTAGTGCCTGGGTATTTGATACTGGTTCAGTTGCTAATATTTGTAACTCAAAACAGGAGCTACAGAATAGATGGCGGATAGCGAGGGATGAGGTGACGATGCGCGTTGGCAACAGATCAAGAGTTGATGTGATGGCCGTCGGCACGCTCTCCTTAGTTTTACATTCAGGATTAGTTTTAAACCTTAATAAATGTTCTTATGTGCCTGCGTTGAGCATGAACAACATATCTGGATCGTGTTTATTGCAAGACGGTTATTCATTTAAATCGGAGAATAATGGTTGTTCTATTTATATGAGTAACATCTTTTATGGTCTTGCACCTTCTATGAATGGTTTATTTCTTCTGAATCTCGAAAGCAATGAAACACACATCCATAACATTGAGGCTAAGAGATGTAAGGTAGATAGTGATATGTGGCATCCCGCAAAACCACTACTAGAAAATCGCGTTGAATTTGTGCATTGCATCGTCATCATCATGTGTTGTTTGTCTAAAACTATTTTCGCAAAGCCCGTTTTGTTTTCTAAAACGCCCCATCTTTATTCAAAACCAAAACCGGGTCTCCGGAATATTTTGTTTGTCGGCTATCGAATTGCAAGAGCCATGTTTAAAACAAATAAAAGTTACAATTATTTTTAGCGGGGCAGTCGAACGGGCCGTTTTGACCCGAACGACCACCCCAGAAAATATATTCGGCCCACCCCATTAATCCTACAACTACCAACTAACCTACCCAGCCCTCCCCTCCACATCACCCCAACCAACCCCCTTGCGCCACCTCACCTCTCTCCCTCTTCCCCTCCAATCAGAAGCCTCCACCTCATCCTCACCTCCTCCCCACCACACAACACACCCTGGGCCACACACACACAAGCCCACCACGCAAGCACCAGCCAAGACCTGCCCCTGCCACACTGCCAGCCGTCCCCACCTGGCCCCACCGCCACCTGCCGCTCCCTCTCTCTCCCCATTTCTCCCTCTCCCTCAACCGCTCCCGACAAGACCCCCCTCGGGATCCCTCCCGCGGGCCCGCGCCCTGTCTCCTCCCCAACCCCACGTTCTCCCTCCTCCCTCTTTTCTCCTACCTCCCGCTCGAGCCCTCTCCTCCACCCCCACCACCTCTCCCTCCTCTCTCCTCCCGCCAGCCGCAGCTCACCCCCAGCTCTACAAGGCTTCCTTCCACCTACCCCGCCTCACAGCCTCCGCCAAGCGCCCCCAGCCTTCCTCCACCGCCTCCCCACCTCCGCTCAGACCACCGCCACCTCCAAGGCCCCGACCACCCGCCACGCCTCAAGCGCCGCTTTCTCCCGGCCAAGCCTCCTGCTGCCCCGCCCACCTCTCCGGCCATGAGCACCCGCTTTCACCTCCTTGGCCACCTCGCCTAGCCGCTCGGCCCCGCTTCTCCTCCTCCGTGCGGCAAGACGTCCCAGCGACCTCCGCCGCCCTCCACCTCTTCCTCATGGCCTTGCCCGCCTCCGCCTCGCCTCCTCTGCGAGCCTCACTCGTCAAGAACCTCGCCGCCCCACTCTGCTCTCGCCACGGCCCCTCCATGAGCCGTCTCCCGCCTCACGCCGCCTGCCCTGCCGCTTCGCTGGTCGCCACCGCCCGGCGCCGGCTCCTCCGTCACCCGCCGCCAGATCCCCTGCGACCTCGCCTCGCCAGCTCCCCGCCGCCGCCCGTCGTCGACCGCCCATCGCGCCTCCACTTCACCTCTGCCGCCACCATCGGCCAAGCACCTAGGTACAGAGGGCGTTTGCTCTTTTGTCTGTACCGAGGGAAGCCAACGTGTGGTACTCTTGGTCTGTTGTCTAGAAGAGATCGATGGTCTGGCAACGTGAAGATTGCCTGTGCACTCGACCCATGGTTGATCTGCCGTGTTGCTTCGTGTCGTGTCCATGTAACCAAGGTCACCGGTACGATGGCCAGTTCGCTGACCCCGACACGTCGACAAGACCTTCGTCGCCCACACATGCCTTAAGAGAACCAAGATCTTACGGGGAACTCCAAGTACTTCATCGAGTCCGACCGACACGCCAACCTCGACATGTGACGCCAAGGCCTTCGACACGGAACATGAACCCGACGAACCCCCGACACGCCAAGTTCGCCAAGAACCGTTCCCGGAGTCCAGTTGTCGAGCCGAACCCGTGGAACCCGAACCTCCCCAAGATCTACGCTGCGGACCGACATGATCTTCTTCTCGGACGCCAAGGTTCGTCGAGAGTCCGGAACGCCAAGTACTCCCCCGGACGACAAGTTCTCCATTCCGGAACGGCAGGATCGACCGCATAGAACACCAAGATCTTCCAGTACCGAGACCCGAGTCCGACACCGACAATCGAAACCGCTGAACTGACAAGATCGCCTACCCGGACACCGAGCGCCAAGATCTACCCCGATCCGAAGACCTACCCCCGCTGTCCGAGAACGATCCGTCGAACCCTGGACCCCGAGACCGAACCCCGAACCCCGGAACCCCAAGACCGTCGAGACCCCTAATGTGTGAACCCTTCCCGACACCCTATTTTATAATAACATAACAACTTGTCGCATATTGAATTGTCATACTCGCATGCATATTGTGTGGTTTGGGGGCCTTATGCCGATTCACCTCATAATTAAATATGAGGCCCATATGCGGGCAAATCTAGCTTTATATTGGCCTCATCTAAATTCGTGCAGCGAACCCGGTGCTATCTTTTGCCATGCTAAAACAACATTTAAATTGCGGGGGTTCTAAATAACTTGAACCTTTTAAATAATTGTCGGGACCCCGGTTCCGCTTAATATTGACCTTATTGCACCGCACCTTGCCATGTCATACATCATACATGCATCATGCCGATCTTCTGCCGTAATATTATATATTGCATCCGGTGTTTCTTCTAGTGTTTTGCTTCTTCGCGGATAAGGCCGTTGAGTTGATGTGAGCTCCGCCCCGATCTTCGGTTGAATCTTCGTCAAAGTTTCTCAGGCGAGCATCTCCCCCTTTCTACCTATCTTAATTTTATAGTATTTATTCCCTCCTGTTGATCTATTGCTATCTGTGTTGCGATGCTTTAGTTTCCGTACCTGTGATATACCGTGCAGCCCTATATTGCCTTGGACACATCCTATTACCTGTTGTTTGGTAAATAGTTGGACTTGCGCGTCGTAGTCGCTTGCTCAAGTGTTGTTGCGTGTTGTCAAGTGCCACATTTGTTGGAGTAATGCCGCATGTTGGATGTTGGATATGATCATGGTTTTACTTATCGCTCACTTTAATTCCTGTTTAACAACTAAAATTGAATTAAGCAGAGGCATCGGTGGGTGATAGATAATATTTGGTTTCCGAACGCCCACTTGTGTCCCGTAGGACCCCGAGTACTTGATACTTGTTCCTTGATTTATCGCGCTATCCACATCCGGGAGGTATATGGGACCCCCCTGAGCCAGAGCTTGATTCAGTCTTATTTCTTGGGGCCACAAACTAGTTTGAGGTTTTATTTACGATCCTGTACTTATGCCATGCTACTTATGTATTTACAATTGTGCGAGGAGCACACTGTACTGTTTAGGTAAGCGTAATGTTTTCGCGGTATCGACAAGTCCAGCCACACTTTCGGGTTCCCGATCGTTTACCATTGTCAAACCTTGAGTCCGTCTCGAGCTTGCTTACTTGCTATGGTCTACTCAATGGGTGGCCCCTGAAATATTTCTGAATCCTGTGATTGTTCACGTGAAAGCCTCGTTGGGTTTTGTTTTGGTTTTTCCGAGGTTGATCGGCGTGTTGCTATTGGTGCACCCCGGCCGGGTAAAACTTTCTGAAAGCCGTGTCCGCGGATATGGACGACTTGGAGCACAGTATCTCGATCATAGACAAGCATAACTAAAGTTTACCGCTATAAATTCGACTTTATAATGACTAGTAATCAGCTTCACTATAATGGAATGGCTAATAATACTGCCCACAATTGCTTGTTTGGAGTGTCGCTTGCGACCATTGTACCTGACTAGTAAGTATGGCAACTACAACGGAATGGCTAAATAAAAGTACCAACAACTGCTGGGTTTTGGGTTATCTCATGTTAATTGTATCTGACTAGTAAGTGATGCCACTATAACGGAATGAATAACTAAAAGTGCCCACTGCTTACTTTATCAGGATGATTATCTATACCTGACTAGTAATTGCTGCAACAATAACTGAATAAATAAAACTGCCAACTGTGTGAGTTTCTCGGTTGACTTCCTCAATCGGTGTCGAGGGGGAAACGCCAGGATGGGTTTGTTTGATGGTAGTATCAGGTTGGATCCGCATAGGTCCTTCTTACCCCTCTCTGATTGCCGCCAGTTGTATCGAGTCTCTATAGGTTGTTTAGAGCATGCTGTCGCTGCCTCTTCAGTCCACCATACCTTTGTAGGCGAGGACCGCCGAATTCTAGCCTCGCTGCATCGGCCTCGATCTTGACGCCTCTTTTTCCTTTGCCCTTTGTTGGCACCCCTTTTGTTTAAGCAGATTTTGAGATCGACGCCGTTAGCAGGGTTACCCTTCCGGCTTGGCCTGGGCAGGGTTATGGACGCCATTGGTTATTCTTCAGGGCTCTTAGCCCCATTTGCATCTTGTCCGTAGACGGACGCTATATCGTTTTCAAGGTGATTTGGATCTTTGTATATTATATCTGTATTCTTGACTCATGGAGTCGTGTTGTATATATATATCTGTTCTGTGGGTCCCATCGAGGACTGTTGTGTAATGTTATTACTTCGTTTTCCACCCGCACGAAAGTGCCTGGTGGGCACCTTTGAATCGTTTCTATGCGGGTTTGGCGGGTTTCGCTAAAACTTGCATAGGTCCGATTCTGAGGGTGTTACAGAGTGGTATCAGAGCTCAGCAGTTGCGATACCCCACAAGTACAGCCTGTAGGATAACCTAGCTAACGGCCGAAGTAGAGTGTCAAAACTATTTTCGCAAAATCGGTTGGATAGTTCTGGTTAGGTCTGCTTTTACTCCTTACCCCTTTACTATTCTTCTCTTACCTCTACGTGTTTTGAATCCGCTCTCTTCTCTCTCTTCAAGTCCAGGATTTCTCGTGGTTGGGTTTCCGTCGTACCTTCAGGGTTTCGCTTCTCCCTTTTGTAACGGAGGTGCTACGATCATCAATCTGCAACTTGTCTGTTGTACCCTTCATCCAATCTTTTGTTCTTGAGCTCTTTATCTATATGTGTTCCTTGCTGGATATCCGTGTCGTTGAAAAACATATGAGGAGGACGAGCATTGGTGAAGTTGGAGTATACCTTGAGCATGTGTTGTTCATGCCAATGGAACCATCGCGGAACCTAATCATTGTGTCTTTCATACGATTTCTGCTGGCATCATCCCTTTGTTCCGGATACCGCCTACGAAGATCTTCAGTCTAAGTCTCGAGAGTTGAGTTGCCTGATTCTCCTACTCATGTATAGAGTTGATAGTGTGGGTACGGGATGGACTGATCACCCTACCCGACTCTTACTGTTCGCTCTGTACATCGAACTAGTGGATCAATGTAACTTTTCCCTCTTCTAATGGAAGTTAGAGGTGGCCTTATCGTTTGATACCTCTACCTTCGTCCTTTGTTTCTCCGGAGTGTTCTCTCGACGATCAGGAACAACGACCCTTTGTTGTTGGTGTCGCCGATTTCAAGATGGAGGATGAACCCTTGTTAGTGGTGTCGCGAGGATCTACATGAAGCGAGGAGATGCCGTTCGCCGACCTTCCTTCCAATACCATGAGGCGGATCTCGAGGGCGAGATCCATTGTTAGTGGTGTCGAATTGTGGCATCCCGCAAAACCACTACTAGAAAATCGCGTTGAATTTGTGCATTGCATCGTCATCATCATGTGTTGTTTGTCTAAAACTATTTTCGCAAAGCCCGTTTTGTTTTCTAAAACGCCCCATCTTTATTCAAAACCAAAACCGGGTCTCCGGAATATTTTGTTTGTCGGCTATCGAATTGCAAGAGCCATGTTTAAAACAAATAAAAGTTACAATTATTTTTAGCGGGGCAGTCGAACGGGCCGTTTTGACCCGAACGACCACCCCAGAAAATATATTCGGCCCACCCCATTAATCCTACAGCTACCAACTAACCTACCCAGCCCTCCCCTCCACATCACCCCAACCAACCCCCTTGCGCCACCTCACCTCTCTCCCTCTTCCCCTCCAATCAGAAGCCTCCACCTCATCCTCACCTCCTCCCCACCACACAACACCCCGCCACACACACACAAGCCCACCACGCAGCACCAGCCCAAGACCTGCCACACCTGCCACTGCCCCACTCCGCCCCACCGCCACCGCTCCTCTCTCTCCCATTTCTCCTCTCCTCAACCGCTCCCGACAAGACCCCTCGGGATCCTCCCTCAGCGCGCCTGTCTCCTCCCCAACCCCACGTTCTCCTCCTCCCTCTTTCTCCTACCTCCCGCCGAGCCCTCTCCTCCACCCCTGACCCACCCCTCTCCCCTTCCTCTCTCTCCCGCCAAGACCGATGCCGCTCACCTCAGCTCTGGCCAAGGCCTTCCTTCCACCTACCCCCGCCTCCAGCGCCCCTCCCTGGCGCCAGCTGCCCCCAGCCTTCCTCTCCATCGCGCCTCCACCTCCGCTGCACCACCGCCACCTCAAGGCCTCGACCCCGCCACCGCCAGACACGCCCCAGCCGCCGCTTTCTCCCGGCGCCCGCTGCCGCCTCCGCCCCGCCACCTCTCGGCCGCGCGAGCACCCGCTTTCACCCTCCTTGGCCACCTCGCCTTCTCCGCCTCTCCTCCGGCGCGCCAAGACGTCCCCGCGACCTCCGCCGCCTCCACCTCTTCCTCCGCCGCTGGCGCTGCCTGCCTCCGCCGCCTTCTCTGAGCCTCACCTCGTCGGCAACCTCGCCCGCCGCTCGTCTTCTCTCCGCCCGGCGTCCCTCCGCATGAGCCTGCGTCTCCCCGCCTCACGCCGCCTGCTACCGCTGGTCGCCACCGCGGCAAGCGCGCCCGCCACCTCCGCTCCGTCCCGTCACCGCCGCCAGAGCCGCCTGCGACTCGCGCCTCGCTCGCCCCGCCCGCCGCCCGTCGTCGACCGCCCATCGCGCCTCCACTTCACCTCTGCCGCCACCATCGGCCAAGCACCTAGGTACAGAGGGCGTTTGCTCTTTTGTCTGTACCGAGGGAAGCCAACGTGTGGTACTCTTGGTCTGTTGTCTGGAAGAGATCGATGGTCTGGCAACATGAAGATTGCCTGTGCACTCGACCCTTTGTTGCTCTGCCGTGTTGCTTCGTGTCGTGTCCATGTAACCAAGGTCACCGGTACGATGGCCAGTTCGCTGACCCCGACACGTCGACAAGACCTTCGTCGCCCACACATGCCTTAAGAGAACCAAGATCTTACGGGGAACTCCAAGTACTTCATCTGAGTCCGGCACCGACACTACCAACCTCGACATGTGACGCCAAGGCCTTCGACACGGAACACTGAACCCCGACGAACCCCCGACACGCCAAGTTCGCCAAGAACCGTTCCCGGAGTCCAGTTGTCGAGCCGAACCCGTGGAACCCGAACCTCCCCAAGATCTACGCTGTGGACCGACATGATCTTCTTCTCGGACGCCAAGGTTCGTCGAGAGTCCGGAACGCCAAGTACTCCCCCGGACGACAAGTTCTCCATTCCGGAACGGCAGGATCGACCGCATAGAACACCAAGATCTTCCAGTACCGAGACCCGAGTCCGATAATCGGACAATCGAAACCGACAAGATCGCCTACCGGACAGCGCGCCAAGATCTACCCCGATCCGAAGACCTACCCCCGCTGTCCGAGAACGATCCGTCGAACCCTGGACCCCGAGACCGAACCCCGAACCCCGGAACCCCAAGACCGTCGAGACCCCTAATGTGTGAACCCTTCTCGACACCCTATTTTATAATAACATAACAACTTGTCACATATTGAATTGTCATACTCGCATGCATATTGTGTGGTTTGGGGGCCTTATGCCGATTCACCTCATAATTAAATATGAGGCCCATATGCGGGCAAATCTAGCTTTATATTGGCCTCATCTAAATTCGTGTAGCGAACCCGGTGCTATCTTTTGCCATGCTAAAACAACATTTAAATTGCGGGGGTTCTAAATAACTTGAACCTTTTAAATAATTGTCGGGACCCCGGTTCCGCTTAATATTGACCTTATTGCACCGCACCTTGCCATGTCATACATCATACATGCATCATGCCGATCTTCTGCCGTAATCTTAAATATTGCATCCGGTGTTTCTTCTAGTGTTTTGCTTCTTCGCGGATAAGGCCGTTGAGTTGGTGTGAGCTCCGCCCCGATCTTCGGTTGAATCTTCGTCAAAGTTTCTCAGGCGAGCATCTCCCCCTTTCTACCTATCTTACTTTTATAGTATTTATTCCCTCCTGTTGATCTATTGCTATCTGTGTTGCGATGCTTTAGTTTCCGTACCTGTGATATACCGTGCAGCCCTATATTGCCTTGGACACATCCTATTACCTGTTTTTTGGTAAATAGTTGGACTTGTGCGTCGTAGTCGCTTGCTCAAGTGCTGTTGCGTGTTGTCAAGTGCCACATTTGTTGGAGTAATGCCGCATGTTGGATGTTGGAGATGATCATGGTTTTACTTATCGCTCACTTTAATTCCTGTTTAACAACTAAAATTGAATTAAGCAGAGGCATCGGTGGGTGATAGATAATATTTGGTTTCCGAACGCCCACTTGTGTCCCGTAGGACCCCGAGTACTTGATACCTGTTCCTTGATTTATCGCGCTATCCACATCCGGGAGGTATATGGGACCCCCCTGAGCCAGAGCTTGATTCAGTCTTATTTCTTAGGGCCACAAACTAGTTTGAGGTTTTATTTACGATCCTGTACTTATGCCATGCTACTTATGTATTTACAATTGTGCGAGGAGCACACTGTACTGTTTAGGTAAGCGTAATGTTTTCGTGGTATCGACAAGCCCAGCCACACTTTCGGGTTCCCGAATTCTGACCATTGTCGCAAACCTTGAGTCCGTCTCAAGCTTGCTTACTTGCTATGGTCTACTCAATGGGGTGGCCCCTGAAATATTTCAATCTGTGATTGTTCAGTCGTGAAAGCCTCGTTGGGTTTTGTTTTGGTTTTTCCGAGGTTGATCGAGCGTGTGTTGCTATTGGTGCACCCCGGCCGGGTAAAACTTTCTGAAAGCCGTGTCCGCGGATATGGACGACTTGGAGCACAGTATCTCGATCATAGACAAGCATAACTAAAGTTTACCGCTATAAATTCGACTTTATAATGACTAGTAATCAGCTTCACTATAATGGAATGGCTAATAATACTGCCCACAATTGCTTGTTTGGAGTGTCGCTTGCGACCATTGTACCTGACTAGTAAGTATGGCAACTACAACAGAATGGCTAAATAAAAGTACCAACAACTGCTGGGTTTTGGGTTATCTCATGTTAATTGTATCTGACTAGTAAGTGATGCCACTATAACGGAATGAATAACTAAAAGTGCCCACTGCTTACTTTATCAGGATGATTATCTACACCTGACTAGTAATTGCTGCAACAATAACTGAATAAATAAAACTGCCAACTGTGTGAGTTTCTCGGTTGACTTCCTCAATCGGTGTCGAGGGGGAAATGCCAGGATGGGTTTGTTTGATGGTAGTATCAGGTTGGATCCGCATAGGTCCTTCTTACCCCTCTCTGATTGTCGCCAGTTGTATCGAGTCTCTATAGGTTGTTTAGAGCATGATGTCGCTGCCGCTTCAGTCCACCATACCTATGTAGGCGAGGACCGCCGAATTCTAGCCTCGCCGTGTACTGGACTTAGTACTGACGCTCCTCTTTTTCCTTTGCCCTTTGTCGGCACCCCTTTTGTTTAAGCAGGTTTTGAGATCGACGCCGTTAGCAGGGTTACCCTTCCGGCTTGGCCTGGGCAGGGTTATGGACGCCATTGGTTATTCTTCAGGGCTCTTAGCCCCATTTGCATCTTGTCCGTAGACGGACGCTATATCGTTTTCAAGGTGATTTGGATCTTTGTATATTATATGTGTATTCTTGACTCATGGAGTCGTGTTGTATATATATATCTGTTCTGTGGGTCCCATCGAGGACTGTTGTGTAATGTTATTACTTCGTTTTCCACCCGCACGAAAGTGCCTGGTGGGCACCTTTGAATCGTTTCTATGCGGGTTTGGCGGGTTTCGCTAAAACTTGCATAGGTCCGATTCTGAGGGTGTTACATGATAATACGACTTATTTGTGGCACTGCCGTCTAGGTCATATTGGTGTAAAACGCATGAAGAAACTCCATTCTGATGGAATTTTGGAGTCTCTTGATTTTGAATCATTTGACACGTGCGAGCCGTGCCTCATGGGCAAGATGATTAAAACCCCGTTCTCCGGTATAATGGAGCGAGCAACGGACTTGTTGGAAATCATACATACCGATGTATGCGGACCGATGAGTGTTTCGACGCGCGATGGATATCGCTATTTTCTCACTTTTACTGATGACTTAAGTAGATATGGGTATATCTATTTAATGAAACATAAATCTGTAACATTTGAAAAGTTCAAAGAATTTCAGAACGAAGTGGAAAACCATCGTAACAGAAAAATTAAATTTCTACGATCCGATCGTGGAGGTGAATATTTGAGTTATGATTTTCTCACGCATCTTAAAGCAAGCGGAATAGTTTCGCAACTCACGCCACCCGGAACACCACAGCGCAATGGTGTGTCTGAACGCCAGAATCGAACTCTATTAGATATGGCGCGATCAATGATGTCTCTTACAGATTTTCCGTTATCATTTTGGTGTTATGTATTAGAAACCGTTGCATTCACTTTAAATAGGGCACCATCTAAATCCGTTGAGACGACTGTTGGAATTATGCCCTAGAGGCAATAATAAAGATGTTATTATTATAATTCTTGTTCATGATAAAGTTTATATTCCATGCTAGAATTGTATTAAGCGGAAACTTTAATACTTGTGTGGTTTGTAAACAACACTGTGTCCCTAGTACGCCTCTATGGACTAGCTCATTGATCAATGATGGTTAAGGTTTCCTAACCATAGACATGAGTTGTCAATTGATAATGAGATCATATCATTGGGAGAATGATATGATGGACAGACCCAAACTAAGCGAAGCAATTAGATCGTTTCATCGTGTTCATCTTTGTGAAGCTTTTCTATGTCAAATATTGTATTCCTTAGACCATGAGATAATGCAACTCCCTGGTACCGGAAGAAAGCTTTGAGGTCATCAAACGTCATCCTATGAGAGGGTGATCATAAAGGTGTCTCTCGGGTAATCGGAAAGTATTTGTTGGGTTGTATGTATCGAGATGGAATTTGTCCCTCCCAAGTCGGAGAGATATACTTCGGGCCCACTCGGTAATCGATATCAACACCGCTTGCAAGCATGTGGTTAAGGAGTTAATCACAACGTGATATCGTATTACGGAACGAGTAAAGTACTTGCTGTGAACGAGATTGAACTAGGTATGACGGTACCGACGATCGAATCTCGGGCAAGTAAAATATCGCGAGACGAAGGGAATATATATATGGGATTGATTGAATCCTGGCATCGTGGTTCATCCGATATGATCATCGATGAATGTGTGAGTCAATATGGGTGCCTGCACCCATTGTTGATTATTGATAGAAGATCATGTCTGCATATTCTCGAACACGCAGGTCACACACTTAACGATCTCGACGCTAGGATAGATTGGATAATTGGTTTATGAATTTTTGTTCGAGTCTCGGATGGGATCCGGATATCACGAGAGGTTCCTAATGGTCCGAGAATAAGATTCATATAAGGCGGTGCTTTTGGAGTTCGAATTGTTCCGTTAATCGGTATTATCTTTGAAGCTTCTAGAACCTTCCGGAAGGGGACCAACGTGGCCCCACCTTCCGGGAGGGGCATGGGCCTATGAGGGAGTGTCTGGCCGCATTGGGCCAGGGCACAAGGCCCCATAGGGCCCAGCCGATTCTAGAGATTTGACTCGTTTAAATCTCGGATAGAATTTCTAGATAAGGAGAGTTTAAATCGTTTAAACTAGAGATAGGATTTCTAGATAAGGGAGAGTTTAAATTGTTTAAACTAGAGATAGGCTTGGAGGAGGGGCAGGGCTGGCCGACCCTCTATATATAGAGGGTGCGCCTCCCCCACACACCTTCCTCCAAGCCCTAGCTGCCTTGCTACCTTCCTCTCCCTCCCGATTGTGGCGAAGCCTCTCAGAAATTCTCCACCATATACACCACGCCGTCATGTTGTAGATCCAATCTATCTCCACCATACTCGCTGGTCCGAGGAAGGAGGAGACGTCGAGGTGCTGCACGCAGCATCTCACGGAGGCACCGCCACTTGTGGTGCTAGATCGGATCGGATCACGAGGAGGAGAAGCGACTACATCACCCACGCCCGACGTAACGCTCATGCGTATCTTCAAGGGTATGAAGATCTAATCCAATCTCTCTCGTTGATTGCATCTCCTAGATTAGATCTTGGCTTTCCTATGTTCGCTTAGTAGAAAATTTTGATTTACTATGCCGCCAAACCCTTCTGGTATCGAGCTAGATCTATGCGTAGATGTGTTTCACGAGTAGAACACAACATGGTTGTTGCGGGCGTTGATGTTTTCTGTTGCAAGCCTCTTGTTTGTGTTCTTCTTATGACGCGGATAGTGAGATTGAAGCGGTCCAGCCAACCTTACGCGACGTCGTCATGAGACCGGCTCGCACTTGACGTGTGGCTTGTACCACACATGCGGTGGATGTCGATTTCTCTCACTATAGTTGTTATGGGATTAACACCGGAGTTTGGCAACCATAAATATCACCGTTGTGGCTTTTCGTAGGTAAGAATCGTTCTTAGCATCTACTCCCATAAGCCACGTAAAACATGCAACAACAAAGTAGAGGCGTCTAACTTGTTTTTGCAGGAGTGTTTTCTGTGATATGGTATGGCCCAAGATGTGATGTGTATATTGTATGCGATGATCATGTTTTGTAATGTTTCACGACTTGCATGTCGATGAGTACACAACCGGCAGGAGCCATATGGTTGTCTTTATAATTGTGTATGACCATGAAGTCAACTTCTTATACGCCATGTAATAGCTTTACTTTATCGCTAAGTAGTTAGCAATAGTTGTAGTTGCTATTCGTGGTGGAGGCAATCATGGTGGAGTGATGGAGATCATGCCTGAACGCACAAGATGGAGATCATTGCGCGCAGATTGGATCTACCATGTCACATAAAGTTATATGCATGTGATGTTTATCCTTTATGTATCTTATTAATCTTAGATCGCGACGGTAGCATTATAAGATGATTCCTCACTTAAAGATCAAGATAAAACTGTGTTCTCCAAGTATGCACCGCTAGAAAGTTCGTCGTGTCCAAGCATCACGTGATGATCGGGTGCTATAGACTCTCGCTCACATACAACGGGTGCAAGCCAGTTTTGCACACGGAAATACTTGGTCTAACTTGAGCCTAGCATGTACGCACATGGCCTCTCACAACACAAGAAAGGTTAAGCATGAGTCATATGAATGATATGATCGAGACTTCGTTGTCCACCATTGAAACCACATCTCTTCTCGTGATGATCGGATTAGGTGTGGTGAATTTGGATCGTGTTCACTAAACAACTTGAGGGATGTTGAATTTAGTGGGAGTTCATCTAGTAATTTGATTAAGTTGAACTATTTATCATGAACATAGTCTAAATTGTACTTGCAAATACTGTAGATCACATGGCCAAATCCAACTTCAACTTCAACGTTTTTCAGAAGGAAAAGCTTAGAAACAATGGGTCTAACTTCACCAATTGGTTCCAATCTAAGAATCATTCTGGCGGACAAAAGGACTATGTCCTTGGGAAATCGTTAGGTGACCCTCCTGCAATCATGCTACCGATGAGAAAGCTGTCTATCGGCAAGAAAGATGATTATGGTGTGATTAAGAGCACCATGTTGTTTGCTATGGAACCAAGCTTCAAAATCGTTTTGAAGAGTATCCCGGCCCTTTGAGATTCTCGAGAGCCGAAAACCATGTTTCGCACTCGGGCCCGCTCGAGATATGAGATCTCGAGAAGTTCTTTAAGCGCAAGATGGAGGAAGGAGTTCCGTTAGTGAGCACGCCATAAAGATGTCGGGCTACACTCAACGCCTTGAGCAACCGGAATGCACGATTCCGAGGATCTCAAGATTGACAGGTTCGCAATCACTCCTCCCAGCTACAAAAGTTTTGTAGTGACTCATAATCGATTGGCTCCATCGATACAATCACCGAGCTCTTCGCAAAGTCAAGGCTGCGGAGGTGGACATCAAGAAAGATAATCATGTGTTGATGGTCAACAAGCCCTCATTTAAGAAAGGTAAGGAGCAAAGAAGCCCTTCAAGAAGGCGGGCGGCAAGCGATCGCCGAGAAGAAGCTCAAGTCTGGTCCCATGCCGACATCGAGTGCTTCTATTGCAAGGACAAGGGTCATCGAAGCGAATCGTCCAAGTACTTAGCGGACAAGAAGGTCGGCACCATCAAAGGTATATTTGATATACATGTTATTGATGTTTTCCTTACTAGCCCTCGTTGTAGTGCACAGGTATTCGATACAGCTTGCTAATATTTGTAACTCAAACAGAGCTACGGAATAGACGGCGACTTGCGAGGATAAGGTGACGATGCGCGTTGGCAACGGATCAAGAGTTGATGTGATGGCACGCTCTCCTTAGTTTTACCTTCGGATTAGTTTTAAACCTTAATAAGTGTTATTATGTGCTGCGTTGAGCATGAACATTATTTCGGATCGTGTTTATTGCAAGACGGTTATTCATTTAAATCGGAGAATAATGGTTGTTCTATTTATATGAGTAACATCTTTTATGGTCATGCACCTCTTGTAAATGGTTTATTTCTTCTAAATCTCGAAAGGTATGAAACACACATCCATAACATTGAGGCTAAGAGATGCAAAGTAGAAAGTGATAATACTACTTATTTGTGGTAATCGCTGCCTAGGTCATATTGGTGTAAAGCGCATGAAGAAACTCCATTCGATGGACTTTGAGTCTCTTGATTTTGAATCATTTGACACATGCGAACCATGCCTCATGGGCAAGATGATCAAAACCCCGTTCTCCGGTATGATGGAGCGAGCAACGGACTTGTTGGAAATCATACATACCGATGTATGCGGACCGACGAGTGTTTCGACGCGCGGTGGATATCGCTATTTTCTCACTTTTACCGATGACTTAAGTAGATATGGGTATATCTATTTAATGAAACATAAATCTGAAACATTTGAAAAGTTCAAGGAATTTCAGAATGAAGTGGAGAACCATCGTAACAGAAAGATTAAGTTTCTACGATCCGATCGTGGGGGCGAATATTTGAGTTATGATTTTCTCACGCATCTTAAAGCAAGTGGAATCGTTTCACAACTCACGCCACCCGAACACCACAGCAATGGTGTGTGCGAGCGTCGAATCGAACCCTATTAGATATGGTCCGATCAATGATGTCTCTTCTTGATTTCGTTATCATTTTGGGGTTATGCATTAGAAATCACGCATTCACTTTAAATAGGGCTCCATCTAAATCTGTTGAGACGACACCGTATGAACTGTGGTTTGGTGCTAAACCTAAGTTGTTGTTTCTTAAAGTTTGGGGATGCTTTACGTCAAGAAGTTGATGCCGACAAGCTCGAACCCAAAGCGAGAAATGCGTCTTCATAGGATACCCTAAGGAAACTATTGGGTATACCTTCTATCACGTAACCAAGGCAAAGTGTTTGTCGAAGAACGGTTCCTTTCTTGAGAAGGAGTTTTCTCGAAAGAAGTGAGTGGGAGGAAAGTAGAGCTAGACGAGGTTATTGAACCTTCTCTTGAATTGAGAGTAGCGCAAGACCTGAAATTGTTCCAAAGGTCACCGCACCAACAATAGAGGAAGCTAATGACAAGGATCATGAAGCTTGGACGATGTCGCATCTTGAACGTCGCAGGTCGACAAGGTCGCGTGCCCCTCCTGAGTGGTACGGCAACCCTGTCTTGACTGTCTTGTTGGTAGAAGACAGTGAACCTACGAACTATGAGGAAGCGATGATGAGCCCAGACTCTGAGAAATGGCTAGAAGCCATGAAATCCGAATTGGGATCCATGAGCGAAAACCAAGTATGGACTTTGGTGGACCCTCCTAGCGACCGAAAGGCCGTTGAGTGCAAATGGATCTTCAAGAAGAAAACGGACGCGGATGGTAATGTTACCGTCTATAAAGCATGGCTTGTCGCAAAAGGTTTTCAACAAGTTCAAGGTGTTGACTACGATGAGACTTTCTCTCTCGTAGCGATGTTTAAGTCCATTCGGATTTTATTAGCAATTGCTGCGTTTCATGATTATGAAATATGGCAGATGGATGTCAAGACTGCTTTCCTCAATGGGAACATTGATGAAGAGTTGTATATGATGCAACCCGAAGGTTTTGTCGATCCTAAGGATGCTAGTAAAGTATGCAAACTTCAGCTCCATTTATGGATCAAGCAAGCATCTCGGAGTTGGAACCTTCGCTTTGATCAAGTGATCAAGAGCTTTGGATTTGTTCCAAATTGCTACGAAGCTTGCATCTACAAGAAAGTGAGTGGGAGCTCGGTGACGCTTACGGCATATGTGGATGACATATTGATTATCGGAAATGACATCAACATGCTTAACGATGTGAAGAGTTATTTGAACAAGTGTTTTTCAATGAAAGACCTAGGTGAAGTCGCTTATATATTGGGCATCAAAATCTATAGAGATAGACAAAGACGCTCGATAGCTTTAAGCCGTAGTACATACCTAGAAAAGTTCGAAAAGGTTCGAATGGATAAGGCAAAGAAAGGTTCAAGGCCTATGTTGTCAGTAAGATATTGAGCAAGGCTCGATGTCCAAATACGGTAAATGATAGGAAGCTATGAGCAAAGTGCCTTATGCCTCGCCATAGGTTCCATCATGTATGCCATCTTGTGTACTAGACCGGATGTGTCCAATGCTCTTAGTTTGACGAGCAGATATCAAAGTGATCCAGAGTGGAACATGGACAGCCGTGAAGAACATCCTAAAGTACCTAAATAGAACTAAAGAAATGTTCTTAGTCTATGGGGTGATGAACAATTGTCGTAAAAGGTTACGACGCTAGTTTCGACATCGACAAGGATGATTCTAAATCTCGCACGTGATACGTGTATATTTTGAATGGAGGAGCTGTGAGCTAGAGAAGTGCAAGCAAAGCGTGATCGGATCTACAAAGGAAGCGGAATACATGGTCTGCAGGTTGCTAAGTGAAGGAGTTTGGATCAGAAACTTCATCACTGATCTTGGCGTGGTTCCAAGTGCATTGGACCCATTGGAGATATTGTGTGACAACACTGGCACCATAGCACTCGCTAAGGAACCAAGATATCATCCAAAGACCAAGCATATCAACCGCAAGTTTCATATAATCCGAGATTATATAGCAGATGGAGATCCAAGATTAGCAGCAAAGTACATATGGATCTGAATGTCGCAGATCCACTGACTAAACCTCTTCCACGTGTAAAACATGATCAACACCTCAGTGCCATGGGTGTGAGATTGTTGCCAGATGTAAACTAGATTATTGACTCTAGTGCAAGTGGGAGACTGTTGGAATTATGCCCTACAGGCAATAATAAAGATGTTATTATTATAATTCTTGTTCATGATAAAGTTTATATTCCATGCTAGAATTGTATTAAGCGGAAACTTTAATACTCGTGTGGTTTGTAAACAACACCGTGTCCCTAGTACGCCTCTATGGACTAGCTCATTGATCAATGATGGTTAAGGTTTCCTAACCATAGACATGAGTTGTCAATTGATAATGAGATCATATCATTGGGAGAATGATATGATGGATGACTCCAAACTAAGCGAAGCAATTAGATCGTTCATCGTGTTCATCTTTGCGAGCTTTTCCTATGTCAAATATTGTATTCCTTAGACCATGAGATAATGCAACTCCCGTACCGGAAGAAAGCTTTGAGGTCATCAAACGTCATCCTATGAGAGGGTGATCATAAAGGTGTCTCTCGGTGTAATCGGAAAGTATCTGGGTTGTATGTATCGAGATGGAATTTGTCCTCCCAAGTCGAGAGATATACTTGGGCCCACTCGGAATCGATATCAACACCGCTTGCAAGCATGTGGTTAAGGAGTTAATCACAAAGTGATATCGGATTACGGAACGAGTAAAGTACTTTGTGAACGAGATTGAACTAGGTATGACGGCACCGACGATCAATCTCGGGCAAGTAAAATATCGCGAGACGAAGGGAATATATATATGGGATTGATTGAATCCTCGGCATCGTGGTTCATCCGATATGATCATCGATGAATGTGTGGAGTCAATATGGGTGCCTGCACCCGTTGTTGATTATTGATAGAAGATCATGTCTCATATTCTCGAACCCAGGTCACACACTTAACGTATCTCGACGCTAGGATAGATTGGATAATTGGTTTATGAATTTTTGTTCGGAGTCTCGGATGGGATCCGGGATATCACGAGAGGTTCCGGAATGGTCCGGAGAATAAGATTCATATAAGGCAGTGCAGTTTTTGGAGTTCGGAATTGTTCCGGGTTAATCGGTATTGTACTGGAAGCTTCTAGAACCTTCCGGAAGGGGACCAACGTGGCCCCACCTTCCGGGAGGGGGCATGGGCCTATGAGGGAGTGTCCTGGACGCATTGGGACAGGGGCACAAGGCCCCATAGGGCCTAGCCGATTCTAGAGAGATTTGACTCGTTTAAATCTCGAGATAGAATTTCTAGATAAGGGAGAGTTTAAATCGTTTAAACTAGAGATAGGATTTCTAGATAAGGGAGAGTTTAAATTGTTTAAACTAGAGATAGGCTTGGAGGAGGGCAGGCTGTCCGCCTCTATATATAGAGGGGTGCGCCTCCCCGACACACACCTTCCTCCAAGCCCTAGCTGCCTTGCTACCTCTCTCCCTCCCGACTGCTTGTAGGCGAAGCCCTCAAAGAGAAATTATCCACCATATACACCACGCCGTGTTGTAGATCCAATCTATCTCTCCACCATACTCGCTGGTCCGAGGAAGGAGGAGACGCCGAGGTGCCGCACGCAGCATCTCACGGAGGCACCGCCACTTGTGGTGCTAGATCGGATCGGATCACGAGGAGGAGAAGCGAGTACGACTACATCACCCACGCCCGATTTAACGCTCAGTATGAATCTTCAAGGGTATGAAGATCTAATCCAATCTCTCTCGTTGATTGCATCTCCTAGATTAGATCTTGGCTTTCCCTCTGTTCGCTTCCGTAGAAAATTTTGATTTACTATGCCGCGAAACCCTTCAATGACACCGTATGAACTGTGGTTTGGTACTAAACCTAAGTTATCGTTTCTTAAAGTTTGGGGATGCGAAGCTTACGTCAAGAAGTTGATGCCGGACAAGCTCGAACCCAAAGCGGAGAAATGCGTCTTCATAGGATACCCTAAGGAAACTATTGGGTATACCTTCTATCGCATATCCGAAGGCAAAGTGTTTGTCGCAAAGAACGGATCCTTTCTTGAGAAGGAGTTCCTCTCGAAAGAAGTGAGTGGGAGGAAAGTAGAGCTAGACGAGGTTATTGAACCTTCTCTTGAGTTGGAGAGTAGCGCAGCACCTGAAATTGTTCCAGTGCCGTCTGCGCCAACAATAGAGGAAGCTAATGACAAGAATCATGAAGCTTCGGACGATGCTACTACTGAACGTCACAGGTCGACAAGGTCGCGTGCCCCTCCTGAGTGGTATGGCAACCCTGTCTTAACTGTCTTGTTGGTAGACAACAGTGAACCTGCGAACTATGAGGAAGCGATGATGAGCCCAGACTCTGAGAAATGGCTAGAGGCCATGAAATCCGAATTGGGATCCATGAGCGAAAACCAAGTATGGACTTTGGTGGACCCTCCTAGCGACCGAAAGGCCGTTGAGTGCAAATGGATTTTCAAGAAGAAAACGGACGCGGATGGTAATGTTACTGTCTATAAAGCACGGCTTGTCGCGAAAGGCTTTCGACAAGTTCAAGGTGTTGACTACGATGAGACTTTCTCTCCCGTGGCGATGTTTAAGTCCATTCGGATTTTATTAACAATTGCTACGTTTCATGATTATGAAATATGGCAGATGGATGTCAAGACTGCGTTCCTCAATGGAAACATTGATGAAGAGTTGTATATGATGCCACCCGAAGGTTTTGTCGATCCTAAGGATGCTGATAAGGTGTGCAAACTTCAGCGTTCCATTTATGGACTGAAGCAAGCATCTCGGAGTTGGAACCTTCGTTTTGATCAAGTGATCAAGAGCTTTGGATTTGTTCCAAATTGCTACGAAGCTTGTATCTACAAGAAAGTGAGTGGGAGCTCAGTGACATTTTTAGTACTATATGTGGATGACATATTGATTATTGGAAATGACATTGATATGCTTAACGATGTGAAGAGTTATTTGAACAAATGTTTTTTAATGAAAGACCTAGGGGAAGTTGCTTATGTATTGGGCATCAAAATCTATAGAGATAGACAAAGACGCATAATAGCTTTAAGCTAAAGTACATACCTAGACAAAGTTCTGAAAAGGTTCAGAATGGATAAGGCAAAGAAAGGTTCGGTGCCCATGTTGTCAGGTAAGATATTGAGCAAGGCTATACGGTAAACGATAGAGAAGCTATGAGCAAAGTGCCTGATGCCTCGGCCGTAGGTTCTATCATGTATGCCATGCTGTGTACTAGACCGGATGTATCCAATGCTCTTAGTTTGACGAGCAGATACCAAAGTGATCCAGGAGTGGAACACTGGACATCCTTGAAGAACATCCTAAAGTATTTAAATAGGACTAAAGAAATGTTCTTGGTCTATGGAGGTGATGAGCAGCTCGTCGTAAAAGGTTACGTCAATGCTAGTTTCGACACCGACAAGGATGATTCTAAATCTCAGACAGGATACGTTTATATTTTGAATGGAGGAGCTATGAGCTGGAGAAGCTGCAAGCAAAGCGTGATCGCGGGATCTACAGTAGAAGCAGAATACATGGCTGCTGCAGAAGCGTCAAGTGAAGGAGTTTGGATCAGGAACTTCATCACTGAGCTTGGTGTGGTTCCAAGTGCCTTGGACCCACTAGAGATATTGTGTGACAACACTAGCGCCATAGCACTGGCTAAGGAACCAAGATATCATCCAAAGACCAAGCACATCAACCGCAAGTTTCATATAATTCGAGATTATATAACAGATGGAGATCTGAAGATTAGCAAAGTACATACGGATCTGAATGTCGTAGATCCGTTGACTAAACCTCTTCCACGAGAAAAACATGATCAGCACCTTAGTTCCATGGGTGTTAGATTGTTGCCAGATGTAAACTAGATTATTTACTATAGTGCAAGTGGGAGACTGTTGGAATTATGCCCTAGAGGCAATAATAAAGATGTTATTATTATAATTCTTGTTCATGATAAAGTTTATATTCCATGCTAGAATTGTATTGAGCGGAAACTTTGATACTTGTGTGGTTTATGAACAACACCGTGTCCCTAGTACGCCTCTATGGACTAGCTCATTTATTATGATGGTTAATGTTTCCTAACCATAGACATGAGTTGTCAATTAATAATGAGATCATATCATTGGGAGAATGATATGATGGACAGACCCAAATTAAACAGAGCAATTAGATCGTGTCATCGTGTTCATCTTTGCGAAGCTTTTCTTATGTCAAATATTGTATTCCTTAGGCCATGAGATAATGCAACTCCCTGGTATCGGAAGAAAGCTTTGAGGTCATCAAACGTCATCCTATGAGAGGGTGGTCATCAAGGTGTCTCTCAGGTGATCGGAAAGTACTTGTTGGGTTGTATGTATCGAGATGGGATTTGTCCCTCCCAAGTCGGAGAGATATACTTCGGGCCCACTCGGTAATCGATAACAACACCGCTTGCAAGCACGTGGTTAAGGAGTTAATCACAAAGTGATATCGGATTATGGAACGAGTAAAGTACTTGCTGTGAACGAGATTGAACTAGGTATGCCGATGCCAACGATCGAATCTCGGGCAAGTAAAATATCACATGACGAAGGGAATATATATATGGGATTAATTGAATCCTGGCATCGTGGTTCATCCGATATGATCATCGATGAATATGTGGGAGTCAATATGGGTTTCGCACCCAGCCGATTATTGATAGAAGATCATGTCGCATATTCTCGAACCGTAGGGTCACACACTTAACGTGTCTCGACGCTAGGATAGAATGGATAATTGGTTTATGAGTTTTTGTTCGAGTCTCGAATGAGATCAAGGACATCACGAGAGGTTCGTAATGGTCCGAGAATAAGATTCATATAAGGAAAGCAGTTTTTGATTTCGAATTGTTTCGGATTGTTCGGTATTGTACCGGAAGGTTCTAGAAGCTTCCGGAGTGGGACCAACGTGGCCCCACTTGTCGGGAGGGGCGTGGGCCTACGAGGGAGTGCCCTGGCCGCATTGGGCCAGGGGCACAAGGCCCCATAGGCCCAGCCGGCCAAGCCCTAGGGGAAATCCTAGGGAGAGCTTCTAGAAGGGGGGACTTGCCCCCCACTCCTCCCATGTGGCCGCCGGCCCTAGGGTTTGGAGGAGGGGCAAGGGCAGCCGGCCAGCCCTCTATATAAAGAGGGAAGGGGCGCACCCTCCCCCCACACGTCCTCAAACCCTAGCCGCCTACCTGCTGCCCTTCTCTCTCTCTCTCTCTCTCTCTCTCTCTCTCTCTCTCTCTCTCTCTCTCTCTCTCTCTCGACTACGCGTAGGCGAAGCCCTGCCGCAGAAACTCTCCACCTTTGCACCACTCCATCGTGTTGTAGATCCAATCTATCTCTCCACCCCACTTGCTGGACCGAGGAAGGAGGAGACGTCGAGGTGCCGTACATGTGCATCTCTCGGAGGCGTCGCCACTTGCGGCGTTGGATCGGATCGGATCGCGAGGAGGAGAAGGCTAGTACGACTACATCAACCATGTTCCGTCGAAAGTTCCGCTGTGCGATTTCTTCAAGGGTATGAAGATCTCATCTATCCCCCCTCGTTGTTTGCATCTTCGAGATTAGATCTTGGCTTTTCCTGTTCGCATCCGTAGAAAATTTTGATTTACTATGCTGCGAAACCCTTCAAGAGGGGGCAGAGGGGGTTTAAGTAGAGAGGATGAGCGGGGTAATTACGCCGGGAATCAAGCGCAATCAAACGGATTTGATTCAGGAAGAAACGGCAGAGAGGAGCAGTTCCTCCGACGCGGGATTGACGACGACGCTGATGTGGCGGTGGGTCCGTAGTGTCAGCGAGGGAGGGGTGTGCGGGTGGGTGAGAAAAGGAGGGAAAAGAGGAACCCCGGGTGGGTTGCTTTGTCTACTAGGCCTAATGAGTGACGCCAGGCCCAGTTCTGTTTTCTAATCCTTTTTCTTTTTCTAATTCGATTTTCAGGAATCCTTTTCAAATGAATTCAAATGTATTTGAATTCCAAATCTTTCTGGATTTTTATAAAGTGAAACCTGCATAATTTTGAGTATAAAACCATGTTGTCTCACTAGACTAGCTTGGTTCCTTTGAAATTTAAAAAAAAACAGTGCCTTAGCACAAGATTTGATAAAGATATGAAAATGGTTTTTAAACCATAATTTGTTTTGGAAAATTTGTCCAAGCTTTGGAACTCAATCAAACCAACTTATGAACAAACTAAACTTGGTTTGAAACAAATATTCTCTCACTAGAGAGTAGCATTGGATCAATGCTTGTCTACATAAAATAATAAGCACTCAATGCTTCTGTTTTCTTTGAAATGACTTTGAAATTGATCCCTAAATGATATGCATGCATCGATGATATGCAATCTTTGAAAACATGATTTTAGGGATGTTACACTACGGTTCGTGAATTATGCGGACATGACCGAGAAACTTATCTGATCAATAACCAATAGAGGAATCTGGAAATTCATATGGCTCCCACATATTTCTCTGATTACTTTGCGATCGAATGAACCACTTACATACGATACCAATTTCCCTTTGTCTTGCGATAGTTTACTTATCCGAGGTTTTATCGTCGGTATCTCTGCATACCTAGTTTAACCTCGTTACCGATAAGTACTATTTTCTCGTTCCTGTGATATGTGATCCCTTGTGAGCCAGTCACATGCTTGCAAGCTAATTGGATGACATTCCACCGAGAGGGCCCATATTATATCTATCCGTCATATGGATGGACAAATCCCACTCTTGATCCATGTGCCTCAACACATACTTTCCGAATACTCAATGTCACCTTTATAGCCACCTAGTTACGGTGTGGTGTTTGATGTCATCAAATCATCCTTGGTGATTAGCATGATATCATGGTCGAAGGAATTAGGTTACTATGTATCAGAAAGCTTATAGCAAACGAACTATTGAAATGACTTGATCTTTATGCTACGCTTATCTATAGGAGTATGTCCATCAAACCATTCTCCTAATGATATGATCTTGTTGTTAATAACATCTCAATGTTCATGATCAGGAAACCACGATCATCTATCAACCAACAAGCTAGTATTACAAAGAGTCTTTACTAGGTACGCTAATTTAGTTTACAAATCACACAAGTATTAATGTTTCCGGTTAATACTATTATAGCATGAATGCAAACATTTATCATAAACACAAAGATATAATAATAACTACTTTTATTATTGCCTCTAGGGCATATCTCCAACAGGATCTTGGATCCTAGTTGGCTAAGATGATTGGTTTGCTTATAGCTTAATGTTGGTGCATAGTGTTTATGAAATCTGAGGTGCTACTCCATTAGGAGATGTGCCCAGATTTTATAAGCTATATAAGAACATATTGGATTATATGAGTTGTTTGTTATCACCAGGATCTATGATGTTGGCCTGAGATCCTGGTTGCTTTAGTAGATTTACTGTTGACTTTTGTATTACCAAAACCTCTAGGATAGATTCACCCCAATTGGGTGATTACTGAGAGGTTAATTCTAAAACAACACATGCTTTTCTGTTTATATAAGATAAACAAATTATGTGGATGTTTTATGATACTCACCACAACAGTTGATGATTGTGGTGGTTGTTGATTGACCTGTGGCTTGATCTTGCTGATTATGTTGCTGGCCTGATCTTGTCCTTCACCTCCTGGTGCTGCTCCTACTACTTCTGCTTCCTCTTCTTGGCCTTGATCAGCCCTGCACCTCCTAGCTCCTGCAGCTTGACCTTGCTATCCACCTGATCCACCCCCTCCTTATGTCACCATCTGGTGATGCTTAGAGTGATTTGGTGTGGGGTTTGGCTGGGGTTTTGCTTGGCTTTGCTAAGCTGAGTGTGTTCTTGGTGTGGTGTTTGAGATGCAAAGTTGAACTAGTGAGCTGCCACGGCTGTGCTTGCTCTTTTTACTTGTGTGAGCTGCAGTGGCTGTGTCGACAACACTTACCATGCATTTGGTGATTGTGCTGCCTGTGTGCCTGGTACATGATTGTGGATCAGATCAGTGAGGTGTCTCACCCTTTGATCTTTTTACTATTAACCTTCCTGGTGAAACTTGCCCCTTTTCTTGCTGTGATCATTTGACTTATGGCTTATTTATCTTGAAAGATCAATTATTTCATATTGGTGAAACTTTCCCCTATAAAAATTACTCAATGATGTAATTTTGAGCAGTGCAACTCACTGCTCTCTACTGAGAGTAAAACTAACACTTAAACTTTTATTTTTATTTTGTTTGCTTTGTATTTTGCAGGTACAAGATCTGAACCCTCAAGATTTATTTTTAGGATTACTTAGATAAGTAGATTCCTTTGTAATCTTTCTTTCTTTCTTTTGTAAAAATATGTAATAGTTTATTCATATATGAATTTCTCTTTTTGTAATATATTTACTGTAGTGAACCTTTATTGACCCAATGAGTCAATATTTGTAATTTATTTATGGAATAAAGATAATGAGTAAAGATTCATTCTTATCTGAGTTTCTATTATTGAATTCTTATTATCTCTTGATTAAATCATATAATATTATTAAATCATTTTGGAACTCATTCTAAAATACCAAATCCTAACTTTTAAAAATATAAATTCAAATTTTAAGTTTGAATTCAAATTCTTTCCCCCCAAAACACCTTAGTTCAAAAATATCATGTCAAAGTTTATAACGATCACTCTTCATAGCTAATCCTACACCTAGAGAGTGAAAGAAACTCTGATCACTTTAGATTTTTATTTGACGAAAAATTTACCCACATTTTACAGATGAATGCATGCATATGCATAAATTCCTAAATCTAACCTTTGTTGGTTCCTAACTGCTGGGATGTTACAATCAGCGAGCACCTAGAGGTCATGGCAGGGGGGCAAGGGGCGGGGAACCGGCCGATGAAGTAGGAAGCAGGGGAAGGACGATCTCGAGTGGAGAAAGGGAAGAGGTCATGACGATGAGAAGTTTAGGGGAAGGAGGGATCGTGTGCCTGAACTCCAAGTCAGGCCGCCTCGCAGCTTCCTCGTGGCCAACATGGAAGACAATCTCTCCCAAGCAAATCAAAGATACTCCCTCCGACCCATATTAGTTGACTCAAATTTATATAAATTTGGATGAATCTAGACACTATTTAGTAGTGTTTAAATTTAGACAAATCCAAGTCAACTAATATGGATCGGAGGGAGTATAATAAATAGGGTGATGAATTTCGTTTCATAATCTCTTGTCTATTCAATGATTTGGAGATGGGCAAACACAAAGCAGGAGAAACAGCTAGGCGGTAGACTCCACGACATCACGGTGTGAGTGGGGCCGGTAAGAACTCTGCTCACGTTTGGCTCCATCGTGGCCTCGTTGTGCCCAGCTCCAACGGTGACGTGTGTGCTCACGCGTGGGTGCCATCACCACAGGCGTTGACACTAGCGCCATTTAGTTCCTCCAAGACTGCCCCCGCGGTCACCGTATACGACTCGGCAACACCGGAGTTCCAGCAGCTGGTGGTCATCAAGCATAAAATTAGCCATGCACACGAGCGATTGACCTAACAAGCATCCAGCCTATTGATTTCTATTGGTTAATTCGTCTTTGTTTTGCTTAAGTTCTTAGTCTATAAAATAGAAGGCCCAACATCCGTCAACTCTACAGTTGATTTGATAGACAACGGTGATATATAGTTTTATTTTAGAATGATATATAATAAAATTACAAATTCAGCTCACTAGCTATATTTTTTCTTGTCTTGCATTTTCTGTCCTATGAGTTTCGATAAACAATGCCTTCAACAAAGATAATGAGAATCTATATAAGAACAAGGGAATGTATTCACGCAGAATTTACTAGTTTGTTCAAACATCATCATATTTTTTTTCTTTTTGGTGATGTTACAAAAGAATCAGAATTTAGTTACGATAGGAGGATGCATAGCTGAATTGTCTTTTGCTCAATGGGTTGGTTCTTTATTTTTCTTTTGTTATATTCACTCTTTATAGGTTTTTGAATATGACATTAGAGATAATTTCATTTCACAGTCATTCTAATAAAATAAATGCAAGACAATATTTGTTAAAATTCAGCCATAAGCTATGTGAGACGATTATCTATCCATTATACATGTTCCATTCAATATGTCTAGATCTATATTTTATTCGGCTAGTAAACATTGAAAATCATATCCGCCCAAAAAAAAAAGATCACCGCTACTGACGGCGCGCACGCACCACACTAGCGGCGTCAACCCGGCGTCCAACAGTCACCAACCCGACAAACTCCCGACGGCAGCAAACGGCGTCACCTCGTTATCTCCGCGGCGGCTTTTCCCCCGCAATTGCGTGGTAGGGACGGACCCCCCCGCAAAGACCGCGACCTCCCCCGATTCGTCATTGGTGCCGTAGGCGTAGCCTCACGGGACTCTTCCTCCCTCCCACCCATCGCAGCCGGCTATAAATTCCCACCTCCTCTCTTCTCTTCTCCACACAAATCCAATCCACCTCCGTTCTCACCGAAGAATCTCAGACTGATCGAAATCGAAGCCAAGGCTTTCTCGTCCTCAAGGTACGCGAGTTTCCAATCGCTCTTCCTCGTTCTCTGTGATTGATATCCTAGGTAGGAGTAGATCGAATCAGCTCGATCGTGTAGTAGATCTGCTGGGTACCTGGGCAAGGCACTATTGTTGTTGGTTCGGCTCGGGTCGTCGGGAAATTCGTCCCGATTATCCCCGGATTATTGAGCCTATTATTGTTGATAGATAGATTGATGTGGGCTCGGCTCGGGTTGTCGTGAAATTCCGCTCGATTGTCTCTGGATTAATGAGTAGATCTGCCGATTCGAGGTTATTTCGGTTTATCTATCTAGGTGCAGTTATCTGATTCTGGTAGGTTGCTGTTAAATCGTCGTATTATTCTTATGGATTCCTGATTTTGCAGCTCTAAATTTCTGATCTGTATACACACCTGGAATTTACCTTCCGGTCTCGTAGTTGCTTGTGCGATCCAAAGTTTGTGCAGAGTATTATTACTCTTGACTCACCTAGCTTGTTTTCTAGACCTGTTAGAAGTTGATACGTTAAAACATGGTCGCCTGGTTAGCTTCTTTATCTAATTGTTGACATGTTCATAGTTACGATTTATTGCCTGGATCTTTGCATGCTCGGGTTCATGTATCGTTGATGTCCTGGATCGTTGCATGCTCTGGTTCATGCGCCTATCCCTGATCTGTTAAGGGATACACCTGGAATTTACCTTCTGGTCCCGTAGTTGCGTGTGCGATCAAAAGTTTGTGCATCGGTTATAGCAAATCATGTATGTTTTGAGTAATTTAGTGTTTGACTCACCTGGCTTGTTTTGTACTTAAGCATAAACCTGTTAGAAGCTGGATAAAATAAAACATGGTAGCCTGAGTAGCTTGTTTATCTATTTTGTCGAGATGTTCTGGATACGTTAAAACATGTCCGCCTGAGTAGCTTGTTTCTCTATTTGTTGAGATGTTCTTTAGTTCATAGTACGTTTTCTTGCTTGGATGTCACATGCTCTGCTTCATGTGTATCCATGTTGTCCCACTGTGTCTTACTCAGGTCTACTTTGTGTTCACAGATGCAGATCTTTGTGAAGACCCTCACCGGCAAGACCATCACCCTTGAGGTTGAGTCCTCTGATACCATCGACAATGTGAAGGCCAAGATCCAGGACAAGGAGGGCATCCCTCCGGACCAGCAGCGCCTCATCTTTGCTGGCAAGCAGCTCGAGGACGGCCGTACCCTCGCTGACTACAACATCCAGAAGGAGTCTACCCTCCACCTGGTGCTCCGTCTCCGTGGTGGCATGCAGATCTTTGTGAAGACCCTCACCGGCAAGACCATCACCCTGGAGGTTGAGTCCTCTGATACCATCGACAATGTCAAGGCCAAGATCCAGGACAAGGAGGGCATCCCTCCAGACCAGCAGCGCCTCATCTTCGCTGGCAAGCAGCTTGAGGATGGCCGTACCCTTGCTGACTACAACATCCAGAAGGAGTCTACCCTCCACCTGGTGCTCCGTCTCCGTGGTGGCATGCAGATCTTCGTGAAGACCCTCACTGGCAAGACCATCACCCTGGAGGTTGAGTCCTCAGACACCATCGACAACATCAAGGCCAAGATCCAGGACAAGGAGGGCATTCCTCCGGACCAGCAGCGCCTCATCTTTGCTGGCAAGCAGCTTGAGGATGGCCGTACCCTTGCTGACTACAACATCCAGAAGGAGTCTACCCTCCACCTGGTGCTCCGTCTCCGTGGTGGCATGCAGATCTTCGTGAAGACCCTCACTGGCAAGACCATCACCCTGGAGGTTGAGTCCTCAGACACCATCGACAACGTCAAGGCCAAGATCCAGGACAAGGAGGGCATTCCTCCGGACCAGCAGCGCCTCATCTTTGCCGGTAAGCAGCTTGAGGATGGCCGCACCCTGGCCGACTACAACATCCAGAAGGAGTCCACCCTCCACCTGGTGCTCCGTCTCCGTGGTGGCATGCAGATCTTTGTCAAGACCCTCACTGGAAAAACCATCACCCTGGAGGTTGAGTCTTCCGACACCATCGACAACGTGAAGGCCAAGATCCAGGACAAGGAGGGCATCCCCCCGGACCAGCAGCGTCTCATCTTTGCTGGCAAGCAGCTTGAGGATGGCCGCACCCTGGCGGACTATAATATCCAGAAGGAGTCCACCCTTCACTTGGTGCTCCGCCTCCGTGGTGGCCAGTAAGTGCCTCCTAGCCATGGCGCTGCTTTGTTCTTTGGGTTCACAAATCTGGTGCTGTCGGTGTGCTCCAGTGGATCTCTCATTGTGTCGTCTTATGATTTGGTCGTCCCTCTATTTGTGCTGTCGTATTGTGGTAGGTGTTATAAAGCGTGTGTCTACAAACTTCTGCTGTGGTGCAGTAGCTCTGGATGAACTGTGATATGTGATATGAATGAATAAGTGAGACTAATACGTAGTGTGAAATTGTATTGTGTATGCTATCTCTTGGCTGCTTTGTTATCTTCCGGTGGTTCTTGTGAATTTTGATAATTGAATTGTCTAAATCGATTTCAGCTGATGAGGTTGATAGATGAAATGATTCCTGTGAAACGTCGTAACTACACTGAGCTGTACTCTTTTCGTGCACTATGTTTGATTCTGTCCTCGGTTTGAACCGTAAGGTAATATCTTTGGTCAGTGTGCTAGGCTGCTGGAGAGCGTTTCCATCCATAATAATAAGAAAAGCAAGTTAGCTTATTATTTCTCCCTAGGCCTGCAGGGGAGGAACTAGCTCTGAATCCCAATGGTTTCTCTCGAATTAACCTAGTAGTCCACATGTTTGCAGTTTTCAGTGTCTGAATTCTGAGTAGCAGCTTAGCATCCTTTCCCCTTAATATGGCGAGTTTGATCGTGCTTCAAACAGTTTCCCCTTATGCTTGTACATGAAGAACCACATAAGCAAGGATGGAGTCATTGGATTCATTTCCTGCAAGTTTTTGTATATCGACGAATTTTAAAGGTCCTCATGCTTGCAACGGTATGTTGCTGAGTTGATCTGATACACATGAAGTTCCTTCACAAGTGATTTTTCTGTCCCAACTTCAAATTTGGTGGGCATGTTATATGTAAGTCGAGAATCATTTTAGACAGTTTCGTTACAGCTTCATGTATCTTCATATATTATGACCAATTTTTCATGAACTTCCTCCACGCTCGTGAATGTTCTTAGGGTAAATTGGGGCAGCCAGATTGAAACTGAATCAACTGAATCCATTCGCTGAAAAATCAACTTCTCGCAACTCATATATCTAAAGCTATGTAATGAAATCTCCCATGTACGGTGCGATTAAACCATGAGCTGCCTTACCTCTCTTGACTAGGCTAGCTTTGGTGATGGCTAAAATTGGCTGCACCATTCCCTCTGTACAGCTTTTATTTTCTATTTTCTACTACTACCTCCGTTAACTACTAAAACATCTTATATTTACTAACATAGGTAATACTTTTTAACTTCTTACTAATGAAAGCATCGCTGATGAATTTCGTCAAAAAAAAGAGAGAAGGACAACAAATCCACCAGCGCTAGTATTTGACATTGTTTAATGATATAAATCATATAATTCGTTCATTTTCTATTTTCTCTCTTGCAGGTTATGTATAGATGCGCCAATACGCTTCATTTATAATCGTCTCTTCAGCGTGTGGATTTTTGAGACCTATTTACGGAGGTGGAGCATACGTCGAGGGACTTCATTTCCCAACATGGATGGTAGCATAATCTTTGGATTGGTCATCCACCACCTTAGACATTTTTACAGTTACTCATCCTGATATGTAATTCGTCGAGTTTTTAGCAAAAAACCACCACTTTTCAGCCAAATGATAAAAAACCCACCACATGTTGCCCTGCAGTTTTTTGAAAAACTCATATTTATTTTCAAAGCGTTCATAACTTTTGAATATTAATTCCAATGGAAAAAAGATTAAAACGATAAGTGCTTAGAAATGCCCGAATAATTTTAATATAAATTTTATTCACTATTTCAAATAATTGAAATATGCAAAAAATTAAATTGCTTATATTATTAATGCAATTTTAGAAATTCATAAATTTAATTATATAACTCTAAATAATATATCTAAATTTATTAGAAAAATCCAAGAAA
The DNA here is from genome assembly GCA_030063025.1 of Avena longiglumis. Classification (NCBI taxonomy): domain Eukaryota; kingdom Viridiplantae; phylum Streptophyta; class Magnoliopsida; order Poales; family Poaceae; genus Avena; species Avena longiglumis. Next base: position 167,823,656 of record CP125974.1, read on the forward strand.
TCCATTACCGACATCCATCATTCATGAATCACATTGTTCATCTCAGGTAATAAAATAAAATAATTAAAAAATGTGTGTACATATGTGATGGACGGCCATGACTCCGTTCCGATCAAGGCTACGTTCTATTAGGCGAGCACGCACAAGAGCGGGTGTCATCTATCTCTAGCTTCATGCATATAAAAAATATATCCATGTCTTTTATATGTGGCGTGGTACATTCAGTTCAAAAAAGTGTTAAAATGCTAAATACATACATTACATGTATGTATACAGAGAGATTAATATTATATAGTGACAGCGTGCTGGTGACGTATGCATCAACGTTAACCTGCAGTGAGCTAAGTTATTTATGAACACCTGCACAAGATCGGCACGCATGCCCAAAGAAAAACGTATTAGTTGTGGCCGTGAATCTTGTACACACGTACACCTGTTTTTTTTTATAATACCTGAAAGGAACAAATGTGATTCATGAACGAAGGATGTCAAAAATGGATTTCTTGATTTTTTCTAAAAAATAGATATATTTTTTATATTATTTGGAGTTATATAATTAAATTTATGAATTTGCAAAGTTTGCAGTACTAACAGAAGCAATTTTTTGCATATTTTAATTATTTGAAATAGTGAATCAAATTTATATTAAATTTATTCACACATTTCTAAGCACTTTTCATATTAAATTTTTTCCATATAAATTTGTATTCAAAAGTTATGACGTTTTGAAAATAAATAGAAGGTTTTCAAAATAATGCAAGGCGCTAGGGACCAGTATGCAATTTGCTAACAAAACTCGAGGACATGCCTGCAAAACTATAGACGGCGCGCAGTCTCATACCGCCACGTCAGCCTGACGGTTGGGTCTAAGTGTCAAAAATCATGTTAATTTTGTTTAAAATTGGTTTTAATGTACGTTGCAAAAAATCTATAGAAAAGTGGTCACATTTTGGGAAATTCATGGACGGTGCTGGATTTTTTAATATTTGGCTGAAATGTGATGATTTTATGCTAAAATTCGTAATTCGCCTTTTTATTCTGTTTTGTGACTGTATGGACTTGTGTCGACTGTGTGTATACTAGCTATGTAGAATCCGCCTGCCCCAAACACCGACTCCGCCCCAAACGCCGACGACACCCCTTCCCAGCACCATCTCCGTCTCGGCCGTTGACGATGTCTCTCCCCACTGCCACCTTCGCCCCTGACAGTTCGCGCCGCCCTGCATCCAGATGGATCCCCGACCATCGGCGCCACCAGCTGGATCCCTGACGCACGCGACCCAATGTGATGCTACACTGGCGATCTAGGACCCGATGCGATGCGGCTTCTCCCTGACGCGCTCGTCCCCGTGGAGGTCCGGCTACCGTGCGTTCAATGTCGTGCGCACCAAGGCCCATGCTGCAGGCCTCGCCGGCCCCATCCATGGCGGTTCCCTCGCCGTCGACGCTGATCACAATGCCTCCCGGCCAGTCCGTTCTCTCTTCGTTTCTTTTTTAATTGTAGAAAGACATAGAGTTAAAATAGGAAAAATATAAAAATTAAAAAAGAGAGAGGAGCAGACAAGTGGGGGCACATAAAATTATGGAAACCCTCTATTTTAAAATTCGTCTCGCTTCTGTCACCCTTAAATCGTAATTGCCGTGCCACGTCACCACTAACGGTGGGTCTCCCTGTTAGAAATGTCAGTTAGCGCGGTCAAATTCGAGCGTTAATGCACATTACAAGCTAGATACTCAATGTATATGGATTTTTATGAATCTGCTCGTGGATTTTTGAACTTCTCGTGTAATGTCGCATTTTTTTGCAATTAACTCTACCCGCTGCGATGCTGGCTTTTACCCACTTGGTTTAAAAACAAGCCATGCAAAATTTGTCAAAACCCAATGTTTTTAAATTTAACCAAGTTTATAGACAGAAGCACGACCATCAATACCATTCTTATATATTTGGTAAAACAAAGTATATTTTGACTTGTCGCTAAATCTATAGGACTTATTTTTCAGAACGGAGGTAGTACTTCCATTTTGTGATGAGTACATTTCCTCTCTTTCTTTGCCATTTGGATACTTTTCTTCTCTTCATAATGAATTAGCTTGTCCTTGCCTTGGCCAAAAGAAAGAAGAAGAAATCTCACAGAAAAATATGAGCTCCGTCCGGCCAGTGCAAATTTATTCATCATAAAAAATCGTTATTCAAACTTCACGAGTGACGGCATGTCGGGTTCCTAGGTTTTCAAGGAGATGTATCCGTTTCTGATCATCCACTCCATATTCCAGTGGTCATTGACATTCTTGAGAGTCCAGTAGGACCATCCAAAAGTGGCCTTCCCATACACATCCATCTGCGCCTTTGCGTACATCTGGTACTCTTCCTTGGTTGCATTGGGCACCAGCCACTCGGCCACCCATTCCCCTGTAAAACAAACACAGCATATATATTCCTGAGAATCCTTGCCATGCTCCACCAAAACATGGCCGACCGGCGGTTACACTGTCTGACTCACTTACCCACAAAGGTGAGAGGGCCGTTCTGCGTGGTGACCTTGGCGAGTTCGCCGGAGAAGTTGGTCCTGACGAACTCGACGTTCTGCTCCACGGTGAGGTTGTTGAAGACGCTGTTGAACACCGTGTAGTAGTGCACGTCGAGGACGGTTCCGGGGAGCCCCCCGGCGAACCCGAGCAGCTCGGTGGTGTTTTCCTCCCCGATCCCGAGCCGGTTGGACATGACGACGTAGGCCGTGGAGGAGTGCCTCCTGACGGCGTGGTACCCGTCGCGGTAGTACCTGGTCAGGCTCTCCAGCGACGCGCCGGGCGCCAGCGGCTCGTTCATCAGCTCCACCGCCAGGAGGCTGGGGCTGCCGGCGTACCGGGACGCGAGGAACTCGATGACCTCCACCGTCTGCGCGATGTTGGCGGCGGTTCCCCACGCCTGAGTGCCGTCCCGGGACGAGCTGTGCTCCCAGGGGTTCTGTGACCCCGGAGCCGCGTGCAGATCGATGATAACGCCCAGACTGTACTTCCTGTTTGTATATGCAGGCGCACGGACTGAATATTTGCTAGACGTATCGAAGGTGTCTGAAGAATTTGAACACTCAGACAGGCTTACTCTGCCCATTTGAAGGCGTTGTCCAAGGTTTCGAGGGAGCCTCCGACGTAGGGAGCCGGAGGGGTGGGGTCGCTGGCGATCCACCATCCCACCGGGATCCTCACCGCCGTCAGCCCGCTCTCTGAGATGAACCTGAAGTCCTCCTCCACTATGTATGTGCTCCAGTGGTTCTGCAAAATTTTACCAACCATGCATGTAAAAAACAATCCGCAAAATTGAACTAGGGAGCATGAGACCCGTGTCCTAAGTCACTTGATACTTTGCCTAACTTAAATACTGTAGTAGACTCCTGAGCAGACAAAAAATGTGCGCGCTTCTGCTTGGTTGGCCTGTTAATTTGTTCGTTTCTTCACTGTCAGTCGTGGAGTCGAGAGTTCCAAACAATGCTCATTGGAGACTAGTACTATTAGTCTACATTCAGTCATTTGCCTTGGTCTGGCACTTGCATTCACGTGCCGAACTCGTACAAAGAAAGGCAGACAATGGCAACGCGATCTCGCTCTGCTAACATGCTGAGATATTGCTTCCAAACTCCGGGCAACACAGAGTTATATATTCGCGCACCAATAATTCCTACTCCTACTATATATATCCTTTAATCTTCTTCTCTTATTGGGCAAGGACCCCTTGAAAACGGGATCAGAACAGTACTGCAACCAACCAAACGAGGCACATCGATCACGTGGAAATTATTGACATCTTACCCTGAGAACCGGCGTAGCATTGGACGTGCCGTAGCCGTTGCAGATCTGGTACTCCCCTTGCAGCTCCCCGACTTTGGTCACCGCGAACACCGACGGGTCGTCGTCGCCCCAGCTCGTGCTCTCGCCGTAGTCTGCCGTCACCGACCCATCTTTCTTTGCCTGCCATATGTGTGTAATTAAAGAGGACTTCACAACTCTGCTTACGAAATGCCAAAGAAATTACATGCTGATTTTGGCTCGGCGACAGGTTTAAGTACATGCTTCATATGGTTTGCTTTGCCACGGCAGATCACTAGTGGCATCGCCGAAACAAATTTTTTAAGAGAGGATTCACCAAAAAAAATACAATATCAAGTAGAGTTAGGCAAGAAGACTAGTCGTAATGCGTTGAACGGCCGGCTGCGCGCCACGGCTAGCGACGTCGTTTGGGAAAGAAAGTTCCGTGCGTCGAAGCCGACCCACACTAGCTTGGCAATGCCACTAAGCTCTTTTCTTAACCATATCTTCGATCTCACCTGCAAGAAGAACCCGTTTGGCGCCATAATGCGCGTCCTGTTCTTGTCGCTGGGGTTGCGCACTATCTGGAACGCCTCCGGCTGCCCGGGAAACGGCGCCGTGGCCACCACCGCGCCGTCGCTGGCCACGCCCACGAACTGACCGCCGAACACCCTCAGGTTGAACGTCGTCTCGTTGATCCTCCACAGCTGAAGCAAACTCTGTCGTCAGATCAGTTCTCGTAATAAGAACCGCACAAACAACAACAATAGACCAACCTTGAAGGTCTCCCATCCGGAGGCCTCCGTCCGGTTCGCGACGACCGCCGCGCCGCCGCCCTGCTCGGCGGCGAAGTACATGCCCCACGCCACCGACTTGAACTGCAGCTGCGTGCCATCCTGCACATCGTCGCACGTTTACTTTACCGGCCGGGAAGAAACCAGCCAAGCCAAAGCAGAGCACCGTCAACACACGCGCGCGCGCACTCGTACACGACGAGGCTACCGTTAGATTACCAAGAGATCCTTGTTGGGGATGCCGTCGAAGAGGGACGGGAGGATCCAGCCCTCCGTCACGAGCCAGCCACCGAGGCAGACCGCCCGGACGGGGAGGCGCGAGGAGTTCTTGGACGAGAACGACGGGTTAAGTGGCGACGGCGTCCTCTTGCCGTGGGTGAGGGAGCAGAGCCATGAGAAGCACAGGAGCAGGATCCAGACGCTGCGGAAGAGACGGCTGCTGGTGCTGCCGTCTCGGCTCATTTGCATGGCTGCTTGCTGCTTTCTCGATCGAGTGGAGCCTGGCGTTCTGCTCTGCCCGGCACGCATATATGGGTGCGTCTCGAGATGTTGTGATGCGTAATGTTAAGGGCGCCGGTGATGAGGACAAGATTAGAGCGGGAGGTTGTCCTCGTCAGAGGGCGACCGCCGTTTTCGTCGACCGCCGTTTTCGTCGACCAGCTGGTACGTAGTGGAAGCTCAGTCAACCTTCTGAAGATTCAACTTGTATAATGTGCGAAAATTAATTAGCTAACTCTACGAAAACAATGCCACTAATAAACCATCTTGCACGACTCTTTCGTACATCTGGATGAAAAGGATGTTAACAACAATTTAGGATCCTCAAAATAGGCCTTCATTCTGCTTTATAAATAAAGCAATCCAGTGAGATCGCTGTTGGGTTAGACAACACAACGCTTAAAAAAAGAGACACAACACGATACAAGATGCACAGACGAACATGCCAAAAAGAAAAAAGAAACACAGATAACGCTGAATCGACTAAACAATGACGATCTAAGACCACTGTGTCCACCGACTATGTCCCACCACGCTCCAATCCCCCCAATGCGCCCCGTACCAAGCAGCACCGTCGCGGAGGGAGGTTCCGTCACACGGCACAGCTAACCGGACCAGTGAACTGGGCCTAGGGTTTCCCCCGGTACTCGGGGCACATAGGGAGTAGGATCTCCGCGACGCCCTCCAAGAAGGAAAGGTGATACTCGAAAGCAGCACCGCGGCAGTGTCGGCTGAGCTGACAAGGATTTCTCCCAATCCCCTTCCTACCAAGGCGCCCCGAGGCACACTGGAACACCACCGCCAACCTTGCCACCCACGAGCATGCGCCACCACGCTATCGGATACACCATCGCCGTCTCTTCGAGGACCTTGGAGTGCGTCCTGCAAGACGGAGGATGACGCCATCGCCAGGCGAGGGACCGCAGCGTCGAAGCCGTGCGGGATGGACCAACCTCCACCACCAAGAGGTGGTAGTTGACCGGACAGGGTATTCGGGGCACACCAAGCCTCGGCGGGCCTAGCCGGGCCCAGAACGGTCCCGTGAAGCCCCAGTCACCCCGCTGCAACAGGCAGGGTAAGATAACGAAGTTCTAGGTGATGACCCACAAGTATAGGGGGTGTATCGTAGTATTTTCGATAAATAGGAGTGTCGATCCCAACGAGGAGCAGAAGGTGCTGAACAGTGGTATGGAGCAGGAAATCCCTGTGAATACTTAGCAAACGAATTTTTAGTGGTTTTCTGACAAGGCAACAAAACAAAGAGCAAGTAACAGAAGTAACGAACAAAAGGAGCAAGTGGCCCAATCCTTTCTTAGCAAAGGACAAGCCGGTGGAAATACTTATAAGGACCAAACGTTCTCGAGGACACATGGGAATTCTGTCAGGTGCTTTCGCTTCAAATAGCTAAGTACTCTTCTCTAGTGTTTGTAAGTGTTGTGTGGGTGAAGTTGTGCTAACATACCGCCCTTCCTAGGACTAATATATAATTGTGATTAAACCCCCTGCAAACATCCGCAACTACAGGAAAGTAATTAAAATATAAATCTAACCACAGCCTTAAACTCGGAGATCCTACGCTCCCTTGTGCAAAGGTGTCCTAACGGGGGTTCAGGTTTACATCCCAAGCAACCCGCGATTAGTAGCCAAATACACAATGCATTCCCCTAGGCCCATAAATGGTGAAGTATCATGTAGTCGACGTTCACATGACACCACTATAAGAATAGCACCACAACTTAAATACTAAACCATTGAATAATAACTCATCGCAGATTCACTACTAACAACATGACTTCTCCCATGTCCTCAAGAACTAAACAAACTACTCACAAGACATCATATGGATCAAGATCAAAGGTCATATGATAGTGGATAACAATCTGAACATAAACAACAATCCAATGGTTCCAGTCACAAGCATAAACTACAATAGTAATCAACACTGGGAAAGTTTCCCCTAAGAACTAAAGCAATATCCAACATAATTGTTACAGCGGGACGGAGTGGTGGTGATGGTGCTGGTGGAGATGATGGTGTGGATGATGATGATCCCAATGAAGCCTAGCTTGATGATGGTGTTGATGGCGACGGTATCTCCTCTCCGGGAAGGAATTCCCCCGGTAGAAATCTGTCTGTCGGAGAGATCTTTCTCTCTCGGTGTTTTCCGCCCCCCCAGAGGCGGCGGAAATCTATCTGTGGTCGCTCCCCGAGCCTTAGGGTTTCGAAGGAAAGATATAGGCGAAGGGGTGGAGTTGGAGGCCGGGCAGGTGGGCCACACCTGCCCTAGGCACGAGGTTAGGTGGGCCCGCGCCTAGGGGGTGTGGGCCCCCTGAGGCCCCACTTCGTCCCTCCTTCTGGCATTCTTCGTCTTCTAGTAAAATAATATGTTTCCATATTTTCTGGTATTTTTATGATCTTCGCGAAATTGCACCGAAACGCCTTCTTTTCCATCAAAATCCAGACTCCGGCAGTCCATCCTCCAAGAATCATCCAACATGCATAAACATATGAAAAGCCATAAGTAATACCTCATAATAAGACAAATATCAATGAATAGAGGTAAATTATGATATAGAATGGTGATGCAAATTGGGCGTATCAACTCCCAAAAGCTTAGACTTCGCTTGTCCCCAAGCGAATACTGAACTCAGTAAACATGTCCACGGGTTTATGGAGTGAAGTGTCGATAAAAGAATACGAACAAGAAGCATCACACTTACCATTGCACAGCTCATAGAAGAAAGCAACTCACCATTATATAACTTAGCTTGCAACCAAGTACAGCAGTCACAATAGATATTCATAAAGATAAATCATAATTGGAATTGGCAAACTTGTTCTTGGTCAGAGAACACCTGGTAAACCGTTTCACAAAAGCTTTTTGTACAAGTTTCAAAATAGGAGCACACTTTGCTCAAAAAGGTTCTTCACAAGTGAAGGCTTTCAAAGTAATACTCAATAGATAAGAGTTTTGTGAAAACAAGGAAGATTAAGAACATGACTGAATAAATCACCATATGAATGCTTGAAACACAACAACTCAAAAGCTTGCTGGAGATAGAGAGGAAGTAGGTCTACTGACTTAAAACTGGTAACTAGGAGAAAGGTCCCTTCTTAGAGGGTAGCAGGGATTACAAGTCATAAAGAGCTTCCAAAAGATTATGGTACTTACTAGCTTTGAGCCCTCATTGCCCTTATCATAAGCATCTTTAGATGATTAAGGTTAAAGTGAACAAATATGGAGTATATGCTTGACGAAATATAAGTTGGCAATCTCATGTCACTTGAATATGAGGGCCACTCATGCATACTCAACTTTGGGTCCAGGTAAGTTCTTGTTATTGTAAGTATTTGCATATCATTGAGAACCGCCAACGGGGTACCCCTTGCACATGGTACAGGAGCTTTCCCATAAGCAAAATGACAAGGCAAGCAGACAATGAGCATATCAGCGATCTTTTTATTTACTATGTGCATAGCTTTTTATTGAGGATGCTTCATAGATGACTCACTATGGTGATGCTGCAAGTTTCCACCATGATTAAGCATGGCTTAGGCTAGCGTCCCAGACGTTTCTCTAACTCAGAATACAAACTCCATGGACTTACAAGTTCCCTCTTTATTTCACATTGTTGACATCCATAGACAAAAGAGCACGATATCAACTATGTACAGAGTACAAGTGCAATGTTGAAAATGTTCCCCGTGTCAGTACGGTTCTGCTAATTCCAATGTATATATGCAAGCATATACAACTTCGATGTTCACAATGGTTCAAGTCTATTAGGGGCAAGGAAATAAAGTGTGCCATCAAGTTCGTGAGAGCTTTACTAACTAGTTTTCACATAACAAAATACTTTTTAATTCGAAAGGTAAATGAAGCTTGAGAATTTGCTAGGAATAGCAAAAGCTACTAGGTAGATATGGTGGACACAAGTGGCAAAAGTTTTGGGTTCAAAGGATTTTGGAAACATGAGAAGTATGCCTTCTCAAAACAGGTTTTTGGCTAGCAAGGCTGGGTAGCAAGCAAGAGAGTTGAAAGAAACAAGCAAATATACAAGTAATAAATCCAAACATGCAATCTTCCTTGAAGACACAAAAGAATCTTAAATAAGGAATACTAATCTTATGAGCCAACAAGAAAGAAAACAAATGATACCAAATACATGTAAGCTTTTTCTTTCTTTCTTTTTATTTCAAACTAATGCCACTGACCATAACTTGGTTTGCCAAAACCAATTTAGATCCACTTGATGATCCCAAAGTGGTGCCAATACTGATCAACAAGATCCATCATATAATAGAGATTGCAAACTAAATATAAGAAGTGCAAAAAGTAAAAGATGAGACTTCTCATTGATAATCCAATAAAGGCACTCACACCAAGGGATACATAGATAATCAACTAAAGGAGAGATACTTCCACATGCAAACCAAACTTTAAGATAACCCCTCTACCACAGATATGAATCCACTAAAAAGGTAAAAATATAAAAGATAATGGTGGTGATACCCCGACACTCCCCCAAGCTTGGAACAAGCCAAGGGGATGCCAAAACTGATGACGAATTACTCCTTTGGTGGTGGTGGTGTTCTCTTGATAAGATCATCAACAAGTTTCTTCAAATCCTCCATATAGAAGGTTAGAGTACGAATTAACTCCAAATTATGCTCAATGCAGCCCATGATCAACTCGGACCGAGGATTCCAGTCCTTGTTACTCTTTCTCCATTCTTCCAAATTAGAGTGTTTCTTCCCTACACGGTTAGAACAAGGGGTACTAGGAGGAAGTGTGCGTGGAGCGAGGATATGACGTGGAGTTCTGCCTCCTGTAGACATCTGTGCTGTCCTTATAAGCTGGGTAGATTGTGCCACCAAACCAATGCTTGCGACAGTAGCGCGGGTGTCCGGTTGCTTGTCCTCCTCCATGTCTCCTTAAAAACCTACCGGAATATCCTCTTCCCGGGGGACTTGAGGTTCTTCTTTCTCGGGCTCCTTGCCTTTGTCGTTGGCGGAGGCCATGGTGCTCTAAACTTGAGAAGATTTCCTGACAGAAACAGATCAAAACGAAAACACGATGCACGAACCTCGGGGAACCCGGGGGGGTATATATTACGATGATTCATTTCATAAGGAAGGTTTTGACACGGAAACGAGGCGGAGTCGAAGCTCGGGATGGAACAACCCCCTCAGGCGCGGCCAGGCTAGGCCCATTCCTGGGGTGGGTTTGTCCACCCCGGGCTCCGTTTCCTCCTCAGCTTCGTATCATAACTTCCCTTATGTATTAAAAACATCAAAAATATAAAAATATTGGGGTTTCACGAACCTTCTGTTTTCACCACTTTTACCTATTCAAAAAGGAATTCTGCAGATTCCTTCTCTCTTTCTCCTGAGAATTTCCTTCATACAAAACTTTTGCACAAACTAATGACAACATTAGTGTAAGAAAAAACAATAAACCTTTGGTACACACTTCAACTGAAAACCAATCAAAACAAAAGCTTCTGTAAGAGGTAAATGCAAATGATGGCAGAAATCTGTCAAAACAGACTAGCAGGTAAAGGTTGATTTTTACGAAGACCTTCTGTTGCTCAAATCAAAAAGTGCAGAACTGATGAAAGATGGGTAACAACTTGGAGAACAAGCTCAGAAAAATGCAGCTCTATCCGAAGTAATGAGATTCCTCACGAATTTTTACAATGCAGCACAAAAAACTGTCCCAAGAAATCCACTTTTCACAACTCCTCTACTTCACAAAAGTAGTTGAACTTGACACAAAAACCAAAACAAAAAGGATAAGGAGCGGTTATTACAGAGGTAATAACTTCCAAGACTCGAGAAAACTCTTGGATTATCTCCCAACAAGTACTTTTCTTTAATGCCTTTAAGTTAGGCTTGAAACTTCCAAAGATGCTCACATAGGATACATATATCTGGAATGAGAGAGAGCATCAAGAAGCAAATAACCAACACACTTGAGTCTAACCCACTTCCTATGCATGGGGGTATCATGATAAAACGAATTGTTGAAACAAAAAGCCACTAGCATAGGAAGACAAAACATATGCAACTTCAAAGCTTTCAACATAAAACGGGGAAACTTAACATCATTGAGATGCATAAAACCATGTTTTCCTCTCTCAAAATAACTTTCAGTAGCACTTTGAATAAAGTTGACAATATAACTGTCACTGGAAACAACTTTATCATCGGAATAAGCATACTTACAGTCACCAAAAAGAGGTCCAAGGTCATAGACTGGATCAATAGAAGCAAGGTGTTCCATCCTGAAATCTTTATTAGGCAAGCTATTTTCACAAGGAACTTTAGCAAATTTAGAAAAGTTAAACTCATAAAAATCTCCATCAAACTTAGTTAAATATTTTTACTTCTTACAATCAATAATAGCTCCACAAGTGTTTAAGAAAGGTCTACCAAAAATGATAGGACAAGTTTTGCTAGCTGCTGAATTAAGCACTAGAAAATCAGCAGGATATTTAATCTTACCACAGAGAACCTCCACATCTCTTACGATACCAATGGGGAAAATGGTCTCCTTGTTAGAAAGGTGAATAACCACATCAATGTCCTCAAGCTCACAAGGACCAATCTCATGCATAATTTCCCTATAAAGCTCATAAGGAATAGCACTAGAACTAGCACCAATATCACATAAACCATAGTAGCAATGATCACCTATTTTAACAGAAAGCATAGGAACACTAGCTTTTCTATCCTTACCAGGATGAGAGATAATACTAGACGCGTCTTCACAGAAGACAATGTGCTCATCCTCTATATTTCTAGTGACAGTGTCTTTCACAATAGCTACCACAGGTTCATCACTCAAATGCTTACCAGGCTCCACAGTTTTCATTGTACCTTTGTTGTTTGCACTAATAATCATAGAATACTCCTTTACCTTAGCTGGGAAAGGCATTTTCTCAACATGAGGTTCAGGCACAATATGATTAGTAGTACAAACTTGAGTACTTCTAACGGGAGCATGATTAACAACATCTTTATAAGGAGCATGGTACTTATTCCACTTCTTCTTGGGAATTTCAATGTAAGAGGCAAAAGCATTAAAACATTTTGCAAGAACTTGAGGATCAAGACCAAAATCATTACTAATATCACGGAACCTATCAGTTCTCATAAAAGATTTGATGCATTCATAATCATAGTTTATACCTGACTTTCTCCCTTTGTCATTATCCCAAGCTTCAGTGTTCTCTTGAATATGGTCTAGTAGATCCCATTTAGCTTCTTCCTTCATACGTGTGAATGATCCAACAAAAGAAGCATCTAGTAAATCTTTATCATGAAGAGAAGGCCTAGCATAAAAGTTATTGAGAATAATATTGTTAGGGAGTTCATGAATAGGACATTTAAGCATTAGTAACTTCAATCTCCCTCAAGATTGAGTTGTAGTCTCTCCATAAGAGGCCAAAAGTTATATATAAGATTTCTATCCTTATGGATCTCACTGGGAGGATAAAATTTAGAGTAAAATAGAGATGACATCTCCTCCCATTCCATGGATTGTCCATTCTTCAGCAACTTATACCATTCTTCAGCTCTCTCTTTCAAGGATATGGAGAGTGGCTTCTTCTTCACCTGTTCAGTTGTGATACATGCACACTTAAACAACCCGCATAATTCATGGATAAAAAGCAAGTGATCACCGGGATGGACAGTTCCATCCCCAAAATAATAATTATCCATAACACGATTAACAATACTTGTAGGTATCTTAAAAGGATCTATCTCAACAAGAGGTGGTTCATCTACTACCCTTGCAGTGGTGGTAGTTTTCTCAAACAGAAAACTAAGTGGGTTATCCATATTGGAAACAAAGTAACACGAATTAACAAGAGCAATACTCACAGTAAAAGTTTCCCTTACCAGTTCCACTCTTCAATAGCGCTTCACTCCCCGACAACGGCGCCAGAAAATAATCTTGATGACCACAAGTATAGGGGGTGTATCGTAGTATTTTCAATAAATAGGAGTGTCGATCCTAACGAGGAGCAGAAGGTGCTGAACAGTGGTATGGAGCAGGAAATCCCTGTGAATACTTAGCAAACGGATTTTTAGTGGTTTTCTGACTAGGAAACAAAACAAAGAGCAAGTAACAGAAGTAACGAACAAACGAAGCAAGTGGCCCAATCCTTTCTTAGCAAAGGACAAGCCGGTGGAAATACTTATAAGGACCAAACTGTTGGAATTATGCCCTAGATGCAATAATAAAGATGTTATTATTATAATTCTTGTTCATGATAAAGTTTATATTCTATGCTAGAATTGTATTAAGCGGAAACTTTAATACTTGTGTGGTTTGTGAACAACACCGTGTCCCTAGTACGCCTCTATGGACTAGCTCATTGATTTGATGATGGTTAAGGTTTCCTAACCATAGACATGAGTTGTCGATTAATAATGAGATCATATCATTGGGAGAATGATATGATGGACATACCCAAATTAAGCAGAGCAATTAGATCGTGTCATCGTGTTCATCTTTGCGAAGCTTTTCTTATGTCAAATATTGTATTCCTTAGACCATGAGATAATGCAACTCCACGGTATCTAAGAAAGCTTTGAGGTCATCAAACGTCATCCTATGAGAGGGTGGTCATAAAGGTGTCTCTCGGTGATTGGAAAGTACCTGGGTTGTATGTATCGAGATGGGATTTGTCCCTCCCAAGTCGGAGAGATATACTTGGGCCCACTCGGAATCGATATCAACACCTTGCAAGCACGTGGTTAAGGAGTTAATCACAAAGTGATATCGGATTATGGAAGAGTAAAGTACTTTGTGAACGAGATTGAACTAGGTATGCGATGCAAGACGATCGAATCTCGTGCAAGTAAAATATCACGAGACGAAGGGAATATATATATGGGATTAATTGAATCACGGCATCGTGGTTCATCCGATATGATCATCGATGAATGTGGGAGTCAATATGGGTTTCGCACCCGCTATTGATTATTGATAGAAGATCATGTCTGCATATTCTCGAACCCGAAGGGTCACACACTTAACGTGTCTCGACGCTAGGATAGATTGGATAATTGTTTTATGAGTTTTTGTTCGGAGTCTCGGATGAGATCCAGGACATCACGAGAGGTTCCAGAATGGTCCGAAGAATAAGATTCATATAAGGCAATGCAGTTTTTGGAGTTTGGAATTGTTTCGAGTTATTCGGTATTGTACCGGAAGCTTCTAGAACCTTCCGAAGTGGGACCAACGTGCCCCCACTTATCGGGAGGGGGCGTGGGCCTATGAGGGAGTGCCTTGGCTGCATTGGGACAGGGGCACAAGGCCCCATAGGCCCAGCTGGCCAAGCACCTAGGGAAACCCTAGGGGAGCTTCTAGAAGGGGGAACTTTCCCCCCACTCCTCCCTCCTTGGTCGCCGGCCCTAGGGCTTGGGGGAGGGGCAAGGGCCAGCCGCCCACCCCTCTATATAAAGAGGGCTGGGGGCGCACCCTTCCGACACCTCCTCCTCAACCCTAGACGCCCTGCTGCCCCTCCTCTCTCTCTCCCTTCCGACTGCGTGTAGGCGAAGCCCTACCGCAGAAACTCTCCACCGCTTGCACCACGCTGTCGTGTTGTAGATCCAATCCATCTCTCCACCCCACTTGCTAGACCGAGGAAGGAGGAGACGTTGAGGTGCCGCACGTGTGCATCTCTCAGAGGTATCGCCACTTGCGGTGTTGGATCGGATCGGATCGCGAGGAGGAGAAGCGAGTACGACTACATCAACCACGTTTGTTGAACGTTCTGCTGTGTGAATCTTCAAGGGTATCAAGATCTCATCTAGCCCTCCCTCATTGTTTGAATCTCCTAGATTAGATCTTGGCTTTCTCATTCGCATCCGTAGAATTTTTTTGATTTACTATGCTGCGAAACCCTTCAGTGGTATCAGAGCTAGATCTATGCGTAGATGTGTTTCACGAGTAGAACACAACATGCTTGTTGAGGGCGTTGATGTTTTCTGTTGCAAGACTCTTGTTTGTGTACTTCTTATGACGCGGGATAGTGAGATCGAAGCGGTCCAGGCCAACTTTACGCGACCTCGTTCGCGAGACCGGCTCCGCACTTGACGTGTGGCTTGTTCCACACATGCGGCTGGTGGATGCCAGTTTCTCTCACTATAGTTGTCATGGGACTTACACCGGAGTTTGGAAACCATAATATCACCGTTGTGGCTTTCCGTAGGTAAGAATCGTTCTTAGCTTGTTACTCCCATAAGCCACGTAAAACATGCAACAACAAAGTAAAGGCGTCTAACTTGTTTTTGTAGGGAGTGTTTTCTGTGATATGGTATGGCCCAAGATGTGATGTGTATGTTGTATGCAATGATCACGTTTTGTAATGTTTCACGACTTGCATGTCGATGAGTACACAACCGGCAGGAGCCATATGGTTGTCTTTATAATTGTGTATGACCTGTGTGTCAACTTCTTATACGCCATGTAATAGCTTTACTTTATCGCTAAGTAGTTAGCAATAGTTGTAGTTGTTATTTGTGGTGGAGGCAATCATGGTGGAGTGATGGAGATCATGTTGGCACGCACAAGATGGAGATCATTGCGCGAAGATTGGCTATACCATGTCACATAAAGTTATATGCATGTGATTTTTATCCTTTTATGTATCTTATTATGCTTAGATCGCGACGGTAGCATTATAAGATGATTCCTCACTTAAAGATCAAGATAAAACCGTGTTCTCCCCATGTATGCACCGTTGCGAAAGTTCGTCGTGTTCAAGCATCACGTGATGATCGGGTGCTATAAACTCTACGTTCACATACAACGGGTGCAAGCCAGTTTTTGCACATGCGAAAATACTTGGGTTTGACTTGACGAGCCTAGCATGTACACACATGGCCTCGGAACACATGAACCAAAAGGTTAAGCATGAGTCATATGAATGATATGATCGATACTTCATTGTCCACCATTGAAACCACATCTCTTCTCGTGAAGATCGGATTAGGTGTGGTGAATTTGGATCATGTTCACTAAACAACTTGAGGGATGTTGAATTTAGTGGGAGTTCATCTAGTAATTTGATTAAGTTGAACTAGTTATCATGAACATAGTCTAAATTGTAGTTGCAAATTTTGTAGATCAAATGGCTAAGTCCAACTTCAACTTCAACGTTTTTGCTGAGAAAGAAAAGCTCAAGAACAATGGGTCTAACTTCACCAACTGGTTCTGTAATCTGAGAATCATTCTCTCTGGCGGAAAAAAGGACTATGTCCTTGTGAAAACGTTAGGTGACGCCCCTGCTGTAGATGCGCCGTCTGATGAGAAAGCTGTTTATCAGTCGCGCAAAGATGATTATGGTGTGATTAAGAGAACCATGTTGTTTGCTATGGAATCGGACCTTCAAAATCGTTTTGAAGATTTCCCCGGGCCCTTTGAGATCCTTGAGGAACTGAAAACTATGTTTAAGACTTAGGCCCATTCTGAGAGATATGAGATCTCTGAGAAATTATTTAACTGCAAGATGGAGGAAGGGAGTTCCGTTAGTGAGCACGCCATAAAGATGTCGGGCTACACTCAACGCCTTGAGCAACTGGACTGCAAGATTCCAGAGGAGCTCAAGATTGACAGGGTTCTGCAATCACTCCCTCCTAGCTACAAAGGTTTTGTAGTTACTCATAATAATATTGGTTCCACTGATACGATCACCGAGCTCTTCGCTAAGCTGAAAGCTGTGGAGGTGGACATCAAGAAGGATAATCATGTGTTGATGGTCAACAAGCCCCCCAGCTTTACGAAAGGTAAGGGTGCAAAGAAGCCCTTCAAGAAAGGCTGCGGCAAGCGCGTTTCCCCTGCTAAGAAGAAGCTCAAGTCTGGACCTAAGCCGGACACTGAGTGCTTCTATTGCAAGGACAAGGGTCACTGGAAGCACAACTGTCTGAAGTACTTAGCGGACAAGAAGGCTGGCACCATCAAAGGTATATTTGATATACATGTTATTGATGTTTTACTTACTAGCCCTCGTTGTAGTGCCTGGGTATTTGATACTGGTTCAGTTGCTAATATTTGTAACTCGAAACAGGAGCTACGGAATAGATGGCGGCTGGCGAGGGATGAGGTGAAGATGCGCGTTGGCAATGGATCTAGAGTTGATGTGATGGCCGTCGGCACGCTCTCCTTAGTTTTACCTTCGGGATTAGTTTTAAACCTCAATAAATGTTATTATGTGCCTGCGTTGAGCATGAACATCATATCTGGATCGTGTTTATTGCAAGACGGTTATTCATTTAAATTTGAGAATAATGGTTGTTCTATTTATATGAGTAACATCTTTTATGGTCATGCACCTACTATGAATGGTTTATTTCTTCTGAATCTCGAAAGGGATGAAACACACATCCATAACATTGAGGCTAAGAGATGCAAAGTAGATAGTGATAATTCTACTTATTTGTGGCACTGTCGTCTAGGTCATATTGGTGTAAAACGCATAAAGAAACTCCATTCTGATGGACTTTTGGAGTCTCTTGATTTTGAATCATTTGACACATGCGAGCCATGCCTCATGGGCAAGATGATCAAAACCTCGTTCTCCGGAATGATGGAGCGAGCAACAGACTTGTTGGAAATCATACATACCGATGTATGCCGACCAATGAGTGTTTCGACGCGCGGTGGATATCGCTGTAGGGTTTCGTAGCATGGAAAACAAAAAATTTCTATCGCATACAAACAAACAAGCCAAGATCTATCTACTAGATTGTAGCAACGAGTCGATGGAATAACTTACCCTCGAAGATTCCAAAGTGTTTAACGAGAGCGGATTCTCGTGGGTGATGTAGTCGTACTCTTCCCGATCTCAAGATCGTGTAGACGATCCTTCCGGCTCGTTCCGGCGCTCATGATCGGTCACACGTTCGGTACTTGACGAAGACCTTCCTCTCCCTTGTTCCAAAGCAGGCGGAGGTTGTAGCACTCCTCGAGATTCCTAGACAACTGGCGTGGTACCTAAGTAGAGGATATCCTGCAGGCTTCAAGCCCGGAGGCAGTATGGTGGAGTATGAGAGAGCTCCTCGGCGATCTAGGGTTTAGACACACCAAGGAGGAGGGGCTAGAGCCGGCAACTAGGGTTCCGGGGACCCCCAAGTCGGCGGCTAGGGCAAAACCCTAGGTGGTGGCGGTGGCTATGGAGGGCTGCAACTTTCTCGGGTTTGAGGTGAGGGACTTGTGTGTTAAGAGGAGGGAGCCCTGCCCCTCCTTATATAGGTGGAGGGCAGTGGCCAAGGGAGGAGGAGTCCTCCCCAACTCGCTTGAGGTGGGCCGGTTGGAGGAGGATTCCTCCCAACTCGGTTTCCCTCTCCTTCCTCTTTCCCTCTTTCCAATTTTAGCCGTTTGACTTTTCAAACTTGCTATTTGACTTTTCAATTTAGGATTCAATTTAATCCTTTATTTGGAACAGCGAGAACACTTAGTACATGATGCAATAATTCCAATATGCAATGACACATTCATGTACCCCTTTCCCTCCGGAGTGCCGGACATTCCGGAACCTTCTAGAACATTCCCGATGAAAACACCGGAATCATTCCCGAACTCTGAAACGGGACTTTCCTTATATGAATCTTATTCTCCGGACCATTCCGGATCACCTCGTAATATCCCGGATCCCATCCGAGACTCCGAACAACATTCGGTCTCTTTCTCATAATACCATAACTACTCAAACAACGTCGAATCCTTAAGTGTGTCTCCCTACGGTTCGTGAATTATGCGGACATGATCGAGACACTTCTCCGAACAATAAACAATAGAGGAATCTAGAAATTCATATGGCTCCCACATATTTCTACGATTACTTTGCGATCAAATGAACCACTTACATACGATACCAATTCCCCTTTGTCTCACGATAGTTCACTTATCCGAGGTTATGATCGTCGGTATCTCTGCATACCTAGTTCAACCTCGTTACCGATAAGTACTCTTTTCTCGTTCCCGTGATATGTGATCCCTTGTGAGCCAGTCACATGCTTGCAAGCTAATTGGATGACATTCCACCGAGAGGGCCCAGAGTATATCTATCCGTCATATGGATGGACAAATCCCACTCTTGATCCATGTGTCTCAACCAATACTTTCCGAACACTCAATACCACCTTTATAACCACCCAGTTATGGTGTGGTGTTTGATGTCATCAAAGCATCCATCCGGTAAAGGTGATATGCATGATCTCATGGTCGAAGGAATTAGGTTACTATGTATCAGAAAGCATATAGCAATTGAACTATTGAAATGACTTGATCTTTATGCTACGCCTATCTATAGGAGTATGTCCACCATATCATTCTCCTAACGATATGATCTTGTTGTTGATAACATCTCAATGTTCATGATAGGGAAACCACAATCATTTATCAACCAACAAGCTAGTGATGTATAGAGGCTATACTAGGGACTTCAAATTAAGTTTACAAATCACACAAGTATCAATGTTTCCTTGTTAATACTATTATAGCATGAATGTAAACATTTATCATAAACACAAAGATATAATAATAACTACATTTATTATTGCCTCTAGGGCATATCTCCAACAGTCTCCCACTTGCACTAGAGTCATCTAATCTAGATTACATGGTAATATACCGAACACCCATGGTAGTTTGGTGTTGGTCATGTTTTGCCCTCGGAAGAGGTTTAGTCAACGGATCCGCCACATTCAGATCTGTGTGTACTTTGCAAATCTTTATATCCCCATCTTGGATATGTTCTCGAATAGCGTGAAAACGTAGCTTGATGTGCTTCAGCTTCTTGTGTGACCTTGGTTCTTGCGCATTGGCTATGGCGCCCATGTTATCACAGTAGATAGACATTGGGTCCAGCGCACTTGGAACCACACCCAGCTCTGTAATGAACTCTTTCATCCATATTGCTTCTTGTGAAGCCTCCGGCGACCATGTATTCCGATTCAGTTGAAGATCTCGCCACAACTTTGCTTTGCACTCCTCCATTAAGCTGCACCATTCAAAATAAATACGTATCCAGATTGTGATTTAGAATCATCCGGATCGGTGTTCCAACTAGCATCGGTGTAACCATTAACAACGAGCTGTTCATCACCTCCATAAGAAAGAACCATATCCTTAGTTCTTCTCAAGTACTTAAGGATGTTTTTGACCGCTGTCCAATGATCCACTCCTGGATCACTTTGATATCTGCTAGTTAAACTAACAGCATATGCAATGTCGGGTCTAGTACATAGCATGGCATACATTAGAGATCCTATGGCTGAGGCATAGGGAGTCTTACTCATCCTTTCTCTATCTTCTGCCGATGTCGGACTTTGAGTTTTACTCAAGATCGTATTGGGCAACATGGGCAAGAACCCTTTCTTGCTTTCTTCCATTCCAAACCTCTTTAGAACTTTGTCCAAATATGTACTCTGAGACAATGATATTTGGCGTTTCGATCTATCTCTGTAAATCTTTATGCCTAATATGTAAGCTGCTTCGCCAAGATCCTTCATTGAAAAACTATTATTCAAATATTCTTTGACACTATTAAGAAGGTCTACATCATTCCCAATCAACAATATGTCATCCACATATAGTATTAAGAATGCTACAGAGCTCCCACTCACTTTCTTGTAAATACAAGCTTCTCCATAAGTTTGTATAAAACCAAAACTTTTGATCACCTTATCAAAACGTTGATTCCAACTTCGGGATGCTTGCTTCAATCCATAAATGGACCATTGAAGTTTACATACCTTGTTAGCATCTTTAGGATCGACAAAACCTTTGGGTTGCATCATATACAACTCTTCATCAATGTCTCCATTGAGGAATGTTGTTTTGACATCCATCTGCCATATCTCATAATCATAATATGCAGCGATTGCTAACATAATCCTCACAGACTTTAGCTTCGCTACTGGTGAGAAAGTCTCATCGTAGTCAACTCCTTGAATTTGTCGAAACCCTTTTGCGACAAGTCGAGCTTTATAAAGATAACATTACCATCGAGATCTGTTTTCTTCTTGAAAATCCATTTGTTCTCGACCTTCCGCCATCCGGTAAGTCCACCAAAGTCCATACTTGGTTTTCGTACATGGATCCAATCTCGGATTTCATGGCTTCTTGCCATTTATTGGAATCTGGGCTCATCATCGCTTCCTCATATGTCTCGGGGTCATCGGTATTGTCCACCAACATGACATTCATAACGGAATCATACCAATCTGGAGTAGTACGAGTTCTCGTTGACCTCCGAGGCTCTGTAGCAACTTCAACCGAAGTTTCATGATCACCATCATTAGCTTCCTCTCTCATTGGTGCAGACACCACAGGAACTTCTTCCGGTCTTTGCGCTACTGCATAATTCGAGAGAAGGTTCGACAACCTCGTCGAGTTCTACTTTCCTTCCAATCACTTATTTCGAGAGAAATTCCTTCTCTAGAAAGGATCCATTCTTGGCAACAAAGATTTTGCCTTCGGATCTATGATAGAAGGTATACCCAATAGTTTCCTTCGGGTATCCTATGAAGACGCATTTTTCCGCTTTAGGTTCAAGCTTGTCCGGCTGTAACTTCTTTACATAGGCTTCGCATCCCCAAACTTTAAGGAACAACAATTTAGGTTTCTTCCCAAACCATAATTCATACGGTGTCGTTTCAACGGATTTAGACGGTGCCCTATTTAAAGTGAATGCGTCTGTTTCTAATGTATAACCCCAAAATGATAGCGGTAAATCTGTAAGTGACATCATAGAATGAACCATATCTAAGAGAGTTCGATTACGACGTTCGGACACACCATTACGCTGTGGTGTTCCCGTCGGTGTCAATTGTGAAAGTATTCCGCATTTCTTCAAATGCTCGCCAAACTCGTAACTTAGATATTCACCTCCACGATCAGAACGTAGAAATTTAATCTTCTTGTTACATTGATTCTCTACCTCACTTTGAAACTCCTTAAACTTCTCGAAAGTTTCGGACTTATGTTTCATGAAATAGATATACCCATATCTACTCAAGTCATCTGTGAAGGTAAGAACATAACGATAACCACCGCGCGATGCTACACTCATTGGATCACACACATCGGTATGTATGATTTCCAATAAGTTCGTAGCTCGCTCCATCATACCAGAAAATGGAGTCTTAGTCATTTTTCCCATCAGACATGCTTCGCATCTTTCAAGTGATTCAAAATCAAGTGATTCAAGAAGTCCATCGGAATGGAGTTTCTTCATACGTTTTACTCCAATGTGACCAAGACAACAGTGCCACATATAGGTCGAATTATCGCTTGATTTCAAACGTTTAGCCTCAATGTTATTGATATGTGTATTTCCACTATCGAGATTCAATAAGAATAGACCATCTATCAAAGGTGCATGTGCATAAAACATATTACTCATATAAATCGAACAACCATTATTCTCGGACTTAAACAAGTAACCGTCTCGCAATAAACAAGATCCCGATATAATGTTCATGCTCAACGCAGGCACCAAATAACAATTATTTAATTATAAACCTAATCCCGATGGTAGATGAAGGGGTAGCGTGCCGACCGCGATCACATCAACCTTTGATCCGTTTCCCACGCGCGTCGTCACCTCGTTCTTCGCTAGCTTCCGTTTATTCTGCGACTGTTTGAGTTACAAATATGAGCAACAACCAAGATCAAATACCCGCACTACTACGGTACTAGTGAGATACACATCAATAACATGTATATCGGATATACCTTTCTTCTTGATGTTGCGTTCTTGGATCCGCCAAGTACTTTGGGCAATTCCGCTTCGAGGACCTTCTCCCTTGCGGAAAAGCACTCGATGATCGGCTTGGGTCCAGCCTTGGTCTTCTTAAATCGTGGTAACTTTCTTACCACCCTTCTTGAAGTGTCCCTTTGCTTAGACTTGCCTTTCTTGAATTTGGTGGTCTTATTGACCAACAACACTTGGTGCTCTTTCTTGATCTCCACTTGCAGATTTCAACATGGCAAAGAGTTCTGGCAACGTCTTGTTCATGTTATGCATGTTGTAGTTCATCACAAAGTTCTTGTAACTTGGTGGTAGTGATTGGAGGACACGGTAAATCCCCAAAGCATTAGGAATCACTATACCCAAGCTTTGAAGTTTGTTTGCGTGCCCAGACATCTTAAGCACATGCTCAGCGAGCTGCCTTCTTCCATCTTGCAGTTAAAGAACTTTTCAGAAGCCTCATAGCTTTCAATTGCCGCATGAGTCTCAAAAATCAATTTGAGATCCTCGACAATATCATATGGGTCTGAATCTTCAAACCTTTTATGAATCTCCGATTCCAAACCATACAAGATAGCACACTGAACTATGGAGTACTGATTCTTCCGAGCGAGGTAAACATTCTTTACTTCGCCGGAGCATCACCGCAGTGGGTCACCCATGGTGCATCCAAAGACATAGGTCAAATTACCAGCTGTGAGGACAATCCTCAAATTGCGGAACCAATCCGCGAAGTTGCTTCCATTGTTTTTCAACTTTTCTTTCTCTAGGAACGCATTAAAATTGATGGTAGGGGATGCCATTGATCTACAACATATTTGCAATAGTTTAGACTAAGTTTATGACAAATTGAGTTCAAATTAATAATGAAATTAAACTAGGTGAACTCCCACTCAAAACAATATCCCTCACATTGTTTTAGTGATCACACGAACCAAATCCACTACATCAACACCGATCATCATGAGAGTTGATATAGTTTCAATGGCGAACAATCGTCATGTTCATCATATCTACTATATGATTCATGCTTTACCTTTCGGTGATCCGTGTTCCGAGACCATGTCTGTACATGCTAGGCTCGTCAAGATCAAACCTTAGTTTCCGCATGAGCAAATCTGGCTTGCTCACGTTGTATACACTTGCGGAATCTAACACACCCGATCATCACGTGGTGCTTCGAAACAACAAGCTTTAGCAGCGGTGCTAGCTAAGGGTGAACACTTTATGACTTTAAATTCATGTGCATGAGGGATCATCTTATAATGCTACCGTCGTCTACTAAGCAATACAAGATGCATAAAGGATTAACATCACATGCAATTCATAATATGTGATATGATATGGCCTTTCTTCTTTGTGCTTCCGATCTCCATCTTTAAGCACGAACATGATCTCCATCATCACCGGCATTGTATCAAGGTCAATGACGCTTCTCCATGGTTGTCGTCCACCGGCTTCAACTATTACAACTACTTTGAATAGACACGCGGGTCTTAACATAAATTAAAGACAACCATATGGCTCCTGCCGGTTGCCAACTTACAATAAGGAACATTGCATACATCAAATATAATCACAATCATGGCCATATCACATCACTTGACACCTGCAAAACAAAGTTAGACGCCTCTACTTTCTTTGCATATTTTACGTGGTTTGGGGCTTTCAATAAGTGTCATTCTAACTTACGAACTAGAACCACAACATTGATACTAGCATTGTTGATCACCGTTGTAAATTGGATCTTAACTATGCTAGGAGAAAGCAGGCACCATAAAGCCACTTATGCAATACAAGTTGCATGTCAAGCGTGGAGCAAGTCTCATGAGCGATGTCATGTAAGGTTAGCGGGCGCTTCATCCCAACATACCGCAAGATGCAAAGTACACAAGAAGCAATCGACAATAAAAGCATCAACGCCCAATGACCATTGTGTTCTACTCGTAACAGATCTACATATAGACACGGCTCGATACCCTTTGTAGGGTTTCGTAGCATGGAAAACAAAAATTTTCTATCGCATACAAACAAACAAGCCAAGATCTATCTACTAGATTGTAGCAACGAGTTGATGGAATAACTTACCCTCGAAGATTCCAAAGTGTTTAACGAGGCGGATTCTCGTGGGTGATGTAGTACTCTTCCGATCTCAAGATCGTGTAGACGATCCTTCCCAGCTGCGTTCGTAGCTCCCTTGATCGGTCACACGTTCGGTGCTTGACGAAGACCTTCCTCTCCCTTGTTCCAAAGCGGGCAGAGAGGTTGTAGCACTCTCCTCGAGATTCCGCAACACAACGGGCGTGGTACCTAAGTAGAGGGAGATCCAGGAGCTTCTCCTTAAGCCGGGCGAGTATGGTGGAGTATGAGAGAGCTCCTCGGCGATCTAGGGTTTAGACACACCAAGGAGGAGGGGCTAGAGCCGGCAACTAGGGTTCTGGGACCCCCAAGTCGTGCTAGGGCAAAACCCTAGGTGGTGGCGGCGGCTATGGAGGCTGCAACTTTCTCGGGTTTGAGGTGAGGGACTTGTGTGTTAAGAGGGAGGCCCTTCCCTCCTTATATAGGTGGAGGGGAGGGCAAGGAGGGAGGGGAGGCGTCCCTCCCAACTCGGCTTGGAGGTGGGTCCGGTTGGAGGAGGATTCCCCCCTCGGTTCCTCCTCTCCTTCCTCTTTCCTCTTTCCAATTTTAGCCTTGACTTTTCAAACTTGCTATTTGACTTTTCAATTTAGGATTCAATTTAATCCTTTATTTGGAACAATGAGAACACTTAGTACATGATGCAATCATTCCAATATGCAATGACACATTCATGTACCCCTTCCTCCGGTCTTGGGACATTCCGAACCTTCTAGAACATTCCCGATGAAAACACGGAATCATTCCCGAACTTGAAGCGGACGTTCCTTATATGAATCTTATTCTCCGGACCATTAGGATCACCTCGTAATATCCGGATCCCATCCGAGACTCCGAACAACATTCGGTCTCTTTCTCATAATACCATAACTACTCAAACAACGTCGAATCCTTAAGTGTGTCTCCCTACGGTTCGTGAATTATGCGGACATGATCGAGACACTTCTCCGAACAATAAACAATAGAGGAATCTGGAAATTCATATGGCTCCCACATATTTCTACGATTACTTTGCGATCGAATGAACCACTTACATACGATACCAATTCCCCTTTGTCTCATGATAGTTTACTTATCCGAGGTTATGATTGTCGGTATCTCTGCATACCTAGTTCAACCTCGTTACCGATAAGTACTCTTTTCTCGTTCCCGTGATATGTGATCCCTTGTGAGCCAGTCACATGCTTGCAAGCTAATTGGATGACATTCCACCGAGAGGGCCCAGAGTATATCTATCCGTCATATGGATGGACAAATCCCACTCTTGATCCATGTGTCTCAACCAATACTTTCCGAACACTCAATACCACCTTTATAACCACCCGATTCTGATGTGGTGTTTGATGTCATCAAAGCATCCATCCGGTAAAGGTGATATGCATGATCTCATGGTCGAAGGAATTAGGTTACTATGTATCAGAAAGCATATAGCAATTGAACTATTGAAATGACTTGATCTTTATGCTACGCCTATCTATAGGAGTATGTCCACCATATCATTCTCCTAACGATATGATCTTGTTGTTGATAACATCTCAATGTTCATGATAGGGAAACCACAATCATTTATCAACCAACAAGCTAGTGATGTATAGAGGCTATACTAGGGACTTCAAATTAAGTTTACAAATCACACAAGTATCAATGTTTCCTTGTTAATACTATTATAGCTTGAATGTAAACATTTATCATAAACACAAAGATATAATAATAACTACATTTATTATTGCCTCTAGGGCATATCTCCAACAATCGCTACTTTCTCACTTTCACTGATGACTTAAGTAGATATGGGTATATTTATTTAATGAAACATAAATATGAAAAATTTGAAAAGTTCAAAGAATTTCAGAATGAAGTGGAAAACCATCGTAACAAAAAAATTAAGTTTCTACGATCCGATCGTGGAGGTGAATATTTGAGTTATGATTTTCTCACGCATCTTAAAGCAAGCGGAATCGTTTCGCAACTCACGCCACCCGGAACACCACAGCGCAATGGTGTGTCTGAACGCCAGAATTGAACTCTATTAGATATGGTGCGATCAATGATGTCTCCTACTGATTTGCCGTTATCATTTTGGGGTTATGCATTAGAAACCGCTGCATTCACTTTAAATAGGGCACCATATAAATCCGTTGAGACGACACCGTATGAACCGTGGTTTGGTTCTAAACCTAAGTTGTCGTTTCTTAAAGTTTGGGGACGTGAAGCTTACGTCAAGAAGTTGATGCCAGACAAGCTCGAACACAAAGCGGAGAAATGCGTCTTCATAGGATACCCTAAGGAAACTATTGGGTATACCTTCTATCACAGATCCGAAGGCAAAGTGTTTGTCGCAAAGAACGGATCCTTTCTTGAGAAGGAGTTTCTCTCGAAAGAAGTGAGTGGGAGGAAAGTAGAGCTAGACGAGGTTGTTGAACCTTCTCTTGAGTTGGAGAGTAGCGCAACACCTGAAATTGTTCCAGTGCCGTCTACACCGACAATAGAGGAAGCAAATGACAAGGATCATGAAGCTTCGGACGATGCTACTACTGTTGGAATTATGCCCTAGAGGCAATAATAAATATGTTATTATTATAATTCTTGTTCATGATAAAGTTTATATTCCATGCTATAATTGTATTAAGCAGAAACCTTAATACTTGTGTGGTTTGTGAACAACACCGTTTCCCTAGTATGCCTCTATGGACTAGCTCATTGATTAATGATGGTTAAGGTTTCCTAACCATAGACATGAGTTGTCGATTAATAATGAGATCATATCATTGGGAGAATGATGTGATGGACAGACCCAAAATAAGCGGAGCAATTAGATCGTGTCATCGTGTTCATCTTTGCGAAGCTTTTCTTATGTCAAATATTGTATTCCTTAGACCATGAGATAATGCAACTCCCTGGTATTGGAAGAAAGCTTTGAGGTCATCAAACGTCATCCTATCAGAGGGTGATCATAAATGTGTCTCTTAGGTGATCGGAAATTACTTGTTGGGTTGTATGTATCGAGATGGGATTTGTCCCTCCCAAGTCAGAGAGATATACTTTGGGCCCACTCGGTAATCGATATCAACACCGCTTGCAAGAATGTGGTTAAGGAGTTGATCACGAAGTGATATCGGATTACGGAACGAGTAAAGTACTTGCTGTGAACGAGATTGAACTAGGTATGACGGTACCGACGATCAAATCTCGGGAAAGTAAAATATCGCGAGACGAAGGGAATATATATATGGGATTGATTGAATCCTGGCATCGTGGTTCATCCGATATGATCATCAATGAATGTGTGGGAGTTCATATGGGTTTCCAGACCCCGCTGTTGATTATTGATAGAAGATCATGTCTGCATATTCTCGAACCCGAAGGGTCACACACTTAACGTGTCTCGACGCTATGATAGATTGTATAATTGGTTTATGAGTTTTTGTTCGGAGTCTCGTATGAGATCTAGGACGTCACGAGAGGTTTCGTAATGGTCCGGAGAATAAGATTCATATAAGGCAATGCAGTTTTTGGAGTTCGGAATTGTTTCAGGTTAATCAGTATTGTACCGGAAGCTTCTAGAACCTTCCGGAGGGGGACCAACGTGGCCCCACCTGCCGGGAGGGGGCATGGGCCTATGAGGGAGTTCCCTGGACGCATTGGGCCAGGGGCACAAGGCCCCATAGGGCCCAGCCGGCCAAAACCTAGGGAAACCCTAGGGGAGCTTCTAGAATGGGGGAAACTTGCCCCCCACTCCTCCCTCCTTGGCTGCCGGCCCTAGGGCTTGGGGGAGGGGAAAGGGCCAGCCGCCCACCCCTCTATATACATAGGGCAGGGAGCGCACCCTCCCCACACCTCCTCCTCAAGCCCTAGCCGCCCTGCTGCCCTCCTCTCTCTCTCCCTCCCGACTGCGTGTAGGCGAAGCCCTGCTGCAGAAACTCTCCACCACTTGCACCGCGTCATCGCATTGTAGATCCAATCCATCTTTCCACCATACTTGCTGGACCGAGGAAGGAGGAGACGTCGAGGTGCCGCACGTGTGCATCTCTCGGAGGCATCGCCACTTGCGGTGTTAGATCAGATCGGATCGCGAGGAGGAGAAGCGAGTACGACTACATCACCCACGTTCCATCGAACGTTCCGCTGTGTGAATCTTCAAGGGTATGAAGATCTCATCTATTCCCCCTCGTTGTTTGCATCTCCAAGATTAGATCTTGGCTTTCCCGTTTGCATCCATAGAAATTTTTTGATTTACTATGCTGCGAAACCCTTCAACTACTGAACGTCGCAGGTCGACAAGGTAACGTGCCCCTCCTGAGTGGTACGACAACCCTATCTTAACTGTCTTGTTAGTAGACGACAGTGAACCTGCGAACTATGAGGAAGCGATGATGAGCCCAGACTCTGAGAAATGGCTAGAGGCCATGAAATCCGAATTAGGATCCATGAGCGAAAACCAAGTATGGACTTTGGTGGACCCTCCTAGCGACCGAAAGGCCGTTGATTGCAAATGGATCTTCAAGAAGAAAACGGACGCGGATGGTAATGTTACTATTTATAAAGCTCGACTTGTCGCGAAAGGTTTTCAACAAGTTCAAGGTGTTGACTACGATGAGACTTTCTCTCCCGTAGCGATGTTTAAGTCCATTCGGATTTTATTAGCAATTGCTGCGTTTCATGATTATGAAATATGGCAGATGGATGTCAAGACTGCGTTCCTCAATGGCAACATTGATGAAGAATTGTATATGATGCAACTCGAAGGTTTTGTCGATCCTAAGGATGCTGATAAAGTATGCAAACTTCAACGTTCCATTTATGGACTGAAGCAAGCATCTCGGAGTTGGAACCTTCGTTTTGATCAAGTGATCAAGAGCTTTGGATTTGCTCCAAATTGCTACGAAGCTTGTATCTACAAGAAAGTGAGTGGGAGCTCAGTGACATTTCTAGTACTACATGTGGATGACATATTGATCATTGGAAATGACATTGACATGCTTAACGATGTGAAGAGTTATTTGAACATATGTTTTTCAATGAAAGACCTAGGGGAAGCTGCTTATATATTGGGCATCAAAATCTATAGAAATAGACAAAGACGCCTGATAGCTTTAAGCCAAAGTACATACCTAGACAAAGTTCTGAAAAGGTTCAGAATGGATAAGGCAAAGAAAGGTTCGGTGCCTATGTTGTCAGATAAGATATTGAGCAGGGCTCAGTGTCCAGCTACGGTAAATGATAGAGAAGCTATGAGCAAAGTGCCTTATGCCTCGGCCATAGGTTCTATCATGTATGCCATGCTGTGTACTAGACCGGATGTGTCCAATGCTCTTAGTTTGAAGAGCAGATACCAAAGTGATCCAGGAGTGGAACACTGGACAGCCGTGAAGAACATCCTAAAGTATTTAAATAGGACTAAAGAAATGTTCTTAGTCTATGGAGGTGATGAACAACTCGTCGTAAAGGGTTACGTTGACGCTAGTTTCGACACCGACAAGGATGATTCTAAATCTCAGACAGGATACGTTTATATTTTGAATGGAGGAGTTGTGAGATGGAGAAGCTGCAAGCAAAGCGTAATCGCGGGATCTACAGTAGAAGAGGAATACATGGCTGCTGCAGAAGTGTCAAGTGAATGAGTTTGGATCAGGAACTTCATCACTGAGCTTGGTGTGGTTCCAAGTGCCTTGGACCCACTAGAGATATTGTGTGACAACACTGGCGCCATAGAACTGGCTAAGGAACCAAGATATCATCCAAAGACCAAGCATATCAACCGCAAGTTTCATATCATCCGAGATTATATAACAGATGGAGATCTGAAGATTAGCAAAGTATATACAGATCTGAATGTCGCAGATCCATTGACTAAACCTCTTCCAAGAGCAAAACATGATCAGCATCTTAGTGCCATGGGTGTTAGATTGTTTCCAGATGTAAACTAGATTATTGACTCTAGTGCAAGTGGGAGACTGTTGGAATTATGCCCTAGAGGCAATAATAAAGATGTTATTATTATAATTCTTGTTCATGATAAAGTTTATATTCCATGCTAGAATTGTATTAAGCGGAAACTTTAATACTTGTGTGGTTTGTGAACAACACCGTGTCCCTAGTACGCCTCTATGGACTAGCTCATTGATTAATGATGGTTAAGGTTTCCTAACCATAGACATGAGTTGTCGATTAATAATGAGATCATATCATTGGGAGAATGATATGATGATATGATGAGCAGAGCAATTAGATCGTGTCATCGTGTTCATCTTTGCGAAGCTTTTCTTATGTCAAATATTGTATTCCTTAGACCATGAGGTAATGCAACTCCCTGGTATCGGAAGAAAGCTTTGAGGTCATCAAACGTCATCCTATGAGAGGGTGATCATAAAGGTGTCTCTTAGGTGATCGAAAAGTACCTGTTAGGTTGTATGTATCGAGATGGGATTTGTCCCTCCCAAGTCGGAGAGATATACTTCGGGCCCACTCGGTAATCGATATCAACACCGCTTGCAAGCACGTGGTTAAGGAGTTAATCACAAAGTGATATCGGATTACGGGCAGTAAAGTACTTCTGTGAGCGAGATTGAACTAGGTATGCGATGCAAGCGATCGAATCTGGGGCAAGTAAAATATCGCGAGACGAAGGGAATATATATATGGGATTAATTGAATCCTGGCATCATGGTTCATCCGATATGATCATCGATGAATGTGTGAGATTCAATATGGGTTTCCAGACCCCGCTGTTGATTATTGATAGAAGATCATGTCTGCATATTCTCGAACCCGAAGGGTCACACACTTAACGTGTCTCGACGCTAGGATAGATTGGATAATTGGTTTATGAGTTTTTGTTCGGAGTCTCGGATGATATCCAGCACGTCACGAGAGGTTCCGAAATGGCCGGAGAATAAGATTCATATAAGGCAATGCAGTTTTTGGAGTTCGGAATTGTTTCGAGTTATTCGGTATTGTACCGGAAGCTTCTAGAACCTTCCAGAGTGGGACCAACGTGGCCCTACTTGTCGGGAGGGAGCGTGGGCCTACGAGGGAGTGCCCTGGCCACATTGGGCCAGGGGCACAAGGCCCCATAGGCCCAGCTGGCCAAGCACCTAGGGAAACCCTAGGGGAGCTTCTAGAAGGGGGGAACTTGCCCCCCACTCCTCCCTCCTTGGCCGCCGGCCCTAGGGCTTGGGGGAGCGGCAAGGGCCAGCCGACCACCCCTCTATATAAAGAGGGCTGGGGGCGCACCCTCCCCACACCTCCTGCTCAACCCTAGCCGTCCTGTTGCCCCTCCTCTCTCTCTCCCTTCTGACTGCGCGTAGGCGAAGCCCTGCCGCAGAAACTCTCCACCGCTTGCACCACGCCGTCGTGTTGTAGATCCAATCCATCTCTCCACCCCACTTGCTGGACCGATGAAGTAGGAGACGTCGAGGTGCCGCACGTGTGCATCTCTCGGAGGCATCGCCACTTGCGGTGTTGGATCGGATCGGATCGCGAGGAGGAGAAGCGAGTACGACTACATCAACCACGTTCGTTGAACGTTCTGCTGTGCGAATCTTCAAGGGTATGAAGATCTCATCTACCCCCCCCCTCGTTGTTTGCATCTCCTAGATTAGATCTTGGCTTTCCCGTTCGCATCCGTATAATTTTTTTGATTTACTATGCTGCGAAACCGTTCACAAACGTTCTCGGGGACACATGGGAATTCTGTCAAGTGATTTTGCTTCAAATAGCTGAGTACGCTTCTCTGGTGTTTGTAAGTGTTGTGTGGGTGAAGCTGTGCTAACATACCGCCCTTCCTAGGACTAATACATACTTGTGATTAAACCCCCTGCAAACATCCGTAACTACAGGAAAGTAATTAAGATATAAATCTAACCACAACCTTAAACTCTGAGATCCTACGTGTTGGGAATATGCCCTAGAGGCAATCATGTATGATGAGATTTCCCATAGTATTCATAAAGTTATTAAGTAGTCCTTGTATAAACATCTGATGTGTATCATTGAATATGTGATTCAGTTGTGGAACTATGCATTCATGTTGTTTGTACTAAATATCCTTGGTCATTGAGGTTGTGCTGGACACACAACTTAGACCAGTGTGAAAGTTGGCTTGATGACTCGGTTCCACTTGTCATGGGCATGGAGATGCTATTCCAACTTACACAGACTAGGCTAAAGAGTTTAGCGAGTCGGATTGACCCATATTGAGGTACAACGAACTAAGTTGTCATTTGTATATCTCAATCAATGTAATCCTTAGACCTGAGGTTGTTGCATAGTCCGAGTTGAGGATCACCGACTTAGGTTACATCAACGCTGATCCGTAATCGGGCGTTATAAAGGCAGGTTGGTCGATCGAGAATCAAGCTGCGTGATATGAATAACCAAGATGGGATTTTGCCCTCCACTCGGAGAGATATTCTGGGCCCTCTCGTGAGATATGATTCGGAAAGCATGGCCATGCGACTCGGTTAAGTGTTAACCGAGGCGATCGGCTAAGTGTTAGTCGGGTGAATCACTTATCTCGGATCGAGAAGAGAGTCGGACTATTTAAGGGATGACATATATTCGCCTATAGTCGACAAGGTATATCGTGAGGCAAAGGGACTCGGGGCGTAAGTCGCATTGAAAAGGCAAGTCGTCATGACTCTTTGGTATTTGGGAATCGGTACGTTCTGCTAGGAGCCGATGCCGATTGATCGATTGTGAGTTGGACTCAAATCGTGTCCAAGTAACCATGAGCCTGCGGGGTCACACACTTAAGAGCGGGAGCAAGTTCGGATTGGATCCGAATCTATAATCTGGTCGGGTTGGACCTAAACCGGATTAGGACTGAGTTAGTGAGTTGGAATCACGGTGACTAGTTTTATATGGGCTTTAGTGAATGGGTCGCGCGAGCAGAGCCCACGTTCACTCCCTATATATAGTGGAGCACGAGAACCCGAAGGTTAATCGTTGTTCGGTTAGGTTATTCCATGTGTTGGAAACCCTAGCTCCACACAGTCCGGTAGCCAGTAACGAACCTAGCGATTCACGGCGCTCCTCCTTATGCGTGTGGATACCAGCAGAGGTCTTTGTCGATCAGCACCAGGACGATCGGATCGTGAGGACTGCACTGCATCAACTGACGCGCTTCATCAGTAATCCGCAACCGCGCGTCTAGTGGTAAACCTTGTGGCCTTCTACCTCAGCTAGGTCTTGGGATCACCACGTTAGAGGAAAAGTTTTGTTTTATCTCTGCGTGGCCCAACACTACGCTCCCTTGTGCAAAGGTGTCCTAACGGGGGTTGAGGTTTCTGTCACTCCGGCAACCCCGCGATTAGTATCCAAATACACAATGCATTCCCCTAGGCCCATAAATGGTGAAGTATCATGTAGTCGATGTTCACATGACACCACTAGAAGAATAGCACCACAACTTAAATACTAAACCATTGAATAATAACTCATCACAGATTCACTACTAACAACATGACTTCTCCCATCTCCTCAAGAACTAAACGAACTACTCACAAGACATCATATGGATCAAGATCAAAGGTGATATGATAATGGATAACAATCTGAACATAAACAATAATCCAATGGTTCCACTCAGAAGCATCAACTACAATAGTAATCAACACCGGGAAAGTTTCCCCTAAGAACTAAAGCAATATCCAACACAATTGTACAGCGGGACGGAGTGGTGATGATGGTGCTGGTGGAGATGATGGTGTGGATGATGATGATGATCCCGATCAAGCCTAGCTTGATAATGGTGCTGATGACGACGATCTCCCCTCTCCGGGAAGGAATTCCCTCGGCAGGTCTATCGGAGAGATCTTTCTCTCTCGGTGTTTTCCGCCCCTAGAGGCGGCGGAAATCTATCTGTGGTCGCTCCCCGCGCCTTAGGGTTTCGAAGGGAAGATATAGGCGAAGGGGCGGAGTCGGAGGCCGGGCAGGTGGGCCACACCTGCCCTAGGCGCGGGTTAGGTGGGCCCACGCCTAGGGGGTGTGGGCCCCCTGAGGCCCCACTTCTTCCCTCCTTCTCGCATCATTCGTCTTCTGGTAAAATAATATGTTTCCATATTTTTCTGGTATTTTTCTGATCTTCGCGAAATTGCACCGAAACGCCTTCTTTTCCATCAGAATCCAGACTCCGGCAGTCCATCCTCCAAGAATCATCCAACATGCATAAACAGATGAAAAGCCATAAGTAATACCTCATAATAAGACAAATATCAATGAATATAGGTAAATTATGATATAGAATGGTGATGCAAATTGGGCGTATCACTAGGTCCCAGCTGCTTCGTCGTATCCATCTCAAGGAGGTGAAGCAACCACCAGCAGGTCGGCCCACCCAGGCGTAGATGGGGCCCGAGGGGCCTAGATCTAGGCCGGAGAGCCATAGCCCATGCCGCGGAACCGCTCCACCTCGCTGCAGAGAAGCGCCGCCACCCCGTCGCCCTCCCAACACCGCGTCGGACTACCGTCTGCGGGGCACCGCAGCCGATGAAGGACCACCGTGGCACCCAAGATCTGCAGGGGTGAAAGGGAATTTTTGCCCTTCATATTGTTTTGATGTTTGTTGACAACACTCGGATGTTTCTAATCGTGTGCTAAAACGTTTCAGGGCATATTTATAATGTTAGCATAATATTATTGTTTCTCACTCAAAGGGAAAAGGGGATACTAGGTTTTTATTATGGGCAAGATTTTGATTCACGTCCAGATTTCAACTAGAATGTCCGTTGTTTCAGTGAGTATCCGTACAGGTTTTCCTCATGATTTTGCCGAAGCTTGCATCCATTATGTGTCCCACATCAGACACCACCCGGACACTGGCTGGAATCTTTGCTAGGCCGGAGTGTCCGGGGTGTAGCAGCCGGAGTGTCCGGCCCTGGCCGGAATGTCCGGAGTGATTATGTCGGACACTTCGGGTTAAGTGAATCCAACAGCTACATTTCCACGGAGGCTATATAAAGACCCCTTATTCTACCTTTGGAATTTGCTCGTTCCCCAACCTTAAGAACCCTAAAGCTGAGCCACCAACTCAAATATATCTCTCCCTCGAACCATCCAAAGACCTAGATCTTTGGATAATTTAAGGAGGAGTCCTTGATCTACATTTTCACTATAAGATATCTTCATTTCCCCCTCATTCACTTGAGGGCCCCTTGGTCTAGTGTTTCATTGGAAACCCTAGTTCTTGATTTGGTTCTTACAAGCTTGTCTTTGATTGTTGTGACAGCTTGCTTATATTCGGGAGCCTCTAATTCAGTTGTGGATGTGTTTCTCGAACTTGTTGTAAAGTTGTTGGCTTCCACCTCGAAGTTTACGATATAGTGGAAGAGTGAATCGATCCCTTTAGGGTGAGGTTCACCGGAGAACAAGGGAGGCCTCTCGTGGCGTTGGTGGTTTGAAACCACCCCCTCTCCAAACATAGACGTACTTCCATTCAAAAGGAAGGAACCGCGGAAAATCATCCTTGTGTCTCCGTGTGCTCCACTTTGGTTACATCTATCCTTTACCACACTTTACTTATATCTTGCTCTTGTTAGTTAATTGTGCTAGTGTGACATATAGGTAAATTCACTTAGTTGCATATCTAGAGAATTTACCTTTTGTGTCAAACCCTAAATTGAAAAAGAGTAAAATTTGAATTAGCGCCTATTTACCCCCTCCCCCCTCTAGGTGCTCATACGATCCTTTCAAGGGGGAACGCCACCCCAGCTGCCATGCGGGCACGACCGCCACGAGTCCACCTACTACTGCCTCGAGATGCAGAGGGTCACCCCCGGCGCCGGCGCCGCACAGCGGCCACCGCCACACCGGGCCTCGCCACCCCCTAACTAGCCACACTGCGTGCCCAGAGCCAACACCTCAGCAAGGTCTTGCGTCGGGGAAGGGAGGGCCTACTGCCGACGGTGTGCCAGCGGCGGCGAGTGGGGAGGGAGCGGGGAGCTAGGGTTCGGTCGCTCGCGAGGGAAACATGAAGCTGTTTTTTTTTAAATTTGCCTCGCATCTTTCCACAATTTAGGATCCTATACAAAGAAAAGGGCTTGTATGATCTTAAAGGTGCCGATCAATCCAGAAATTCCTCTTGCAGAAATATTATTTGAGTCAGCACTGTAGTATTTGATTAGGGGTACATAGTTGTACCCATCTGTACCCAGCAATATCCATTTAAGAATCATGAAAACGATAGGCTTAGAATTTTCTTAAATAGAACATTTGGATATAATTTCTACTGAATAGGGTAATTAGTGTCTCAAATGCATAGAAGATAAAAAGTGGGATGCACTCATTAAATTAGCATGTCACACTCGCCCTGTTACAACGGGACAGGGGCGGAGCCACGCCTGGTGCTGGCAGTGCTGTAGCACCGGTCCATCAACGTTATACACAAGAGAAACTATGAGAGCTTTAGCCCACAAGCATGAACACCATACTAGCCCAGCACCATCTAGACAGTCTCAGCACCCTTCAATGATCATTTTTGGCTCCGCCCCTGCAACGGGATACATGCAATGCAACACATGGACGCATGGTCCTGCAGGCCAATGGCCTTTGAACCATGTAGCGCACGACCTTAGCGTCTGGAAAGCACAGGCCAACTAGATCTTGGATATATATGCACTGTGATAAATTAATCAGTTGCAAAAGAAAAAAAAAACTTGGCACTTTGGAATGGACTCATAAACCTGTAGTGGCGTGCCAGTACGGAGGTGCACGCCGGCCGCCGAGCACATCACTCCGGCCAAGATTGCTGACTGTGACTGGCCCTGCACACTAGCCAGGCCCGCCCGTGAGACGACGAGATGCGACTGTCACATTCCGTGGAAGAGAAGACACGCCGATGGAGCAGGAAATGATAGTATTCCCCCGGGGGATTGGGTGATTTTATCCCCCGGGTCGCTGCCCGCTGCTCTGTTCGTACGTACCATGTCATGGGCGCGGCATCGTGGTGGTAAGATGTCTGGCCAGGACGTCTCCCACCGTCTTCCTTATCCCAATTTCTCTTCTAAACACAGCCATGAAGCCTACGCCTGCCGTCTTGTCGCCATGACAGCCTCGCCTCCGCGCCGGAGGTGAGATCGAGAGGAGGATGCCTCACTCGCTCCTCCGTTCAATGGCAAAGCTCGAGCACCCTCATTGAAGCCCGTGCGCCATGGAGGCCGGCGACCTCCACGACTCCCTACGCACCTTCATTTGGGAAGCCCTTGCGTCATGGAGGTGCGCCTCCATCCGGCGCACGCGAGCTCCGGCGTCTGTCACCGGTCGGCTTCTTCTGAGATGGACTTTTTGGCATGGAAGTGCTCGTGTAGATGGATCGCCATGGCCCCAACGACGTTGCTACGACGGTGTCCGTTGTTGCTATTTGCGTATTGATGCTTGCTACATGCGGTGGTGCTCTGCGATCGAGCAGCGGTGCTACAAGCCACGCGTTTGCTACTTACGGCGGAGGTGCTATAAACGGCCACGAGTTTTGCTACAAGGTCTCCGTGAAGTAGCTTTTGGGACAATTACTAATTTTTCTGCTACATACCTTTTGTGATTTTGCTATAATAGAGTAAATTTTTTGCTACACGGTCTCCGGCGAAAGTCTCCGGCGAAAATCTCCGGCGAGGTCTCTGTCGAAAGTCTCCGGTGAGGTCGGGTTTGCTAAATTAATAGATTTTTTTGCTACAACCTTGTACTAGTTTTGCTACAATAGCGTATAGGTTTTGCTACGGGTCCAATGAAAGTCTCTGGTAAAATTGTTTTTTTGCTACATTGGTTTTTGCTACATTAGCACTTTTTTTTTGCTACCACAGTTTTATGGTTTTGCTACAATAGCATAAAATTTTTGCTACACGGTGTCCGGAGGTCTACCGGCGAAAGTCTCCGGTGAGATCTCCGGCGAGGTCGGGTTTGCTACATTAGCATAACTTTTTTACTACACGGTCACCGGCGATGTCTCCAGCGAACTCTCCGGTGAGGTCCAGTCTAATTTTCTATTTTCTGGATCGAACCGTTTTTTGCTACGTTGTAGCAAAAGCGGGACTATTTGTAGCAAAAACGAGTATGTCTGTAGCAAAAGCGGGATTTTGAACCAAAAAGATGACACGTGGTTGGCTGGGGACCCGGGGGATAAAAAACACAAATCCCCCGGGGGACGCGTAGTACTGCCCTTCCGTGGAAGAGAAGACACGCCGATGGAGCAGGGTGGTGGACCGCTTGCACAATTCCGGACTCGGCTCGGAAGTCGGAACAAGGCCACGCTGGTTTTCCAGGTCCGAGCAGTTCACATCAAGTTTTTTCCATTGCCTGTAGGGCCCTCACCCGTGGCTAACAAGTGTTTTGGGGCTTTCTCTGCACCGGCAAGCCGCCATTGTACAACTCCAGCCGTTTGTGTGGCACTGGCTGCATCCATCCGGCGGATCCCGGACTCCCAGCAATTTTTATTTCTTTTGAAGGGTGAAACAGTGGGAAAGAATCCTACAGTAATATCTATATTAAAAGATATTTACGGAGCTACAAACGTATAGAACCTAGAAAAGGAAGGGGTTGAAAAAGACCAAAAAATTCTATATTATTTTTTAAAAGAAAATACGGTAGGAAAAGCCCCTACAACGATTTTCTTTTTTAAATAATAAGAACCTAAATACATATTGGTAAGAGCAACTCCAACCGCCGGAAAACGTCGCGCGCTAAAAATAACCGTTGATTTAGCGCGTGCAGCTCTTTTTCATCCTCCAGCAGGCGTGTGATAATCATGCGTGCTGCAAAAAATATACAGCGCACCTCAATTTTCCCTCGCACACGTTCCAAATTTGGTGCCCAGCCTCCAGCGCGCTATCTCCCTCGCTTGCGCGTGAACGCCCAACCACCGAGCTAAAACTTCCCCTCGCGCCCGCGCAGTGATTCCCACCTCGTCGGCAACCTTCTGGCGATGGAGCCGTCCTCATCGCAGTACTCGATCCTCGGCATCGTCGGCGCCTGCACGGGAGTTCTGGCGGCGGCAAACCCTAACCCTACCTCTGTCACCGCCACGAGCTCCAGCGTGCGCCAACTCAACTTCATACCGCCGTGCCCGACCTCGACTGGCACCGCCCCGCCTCTGCCGTCGCCCGCGCAGAAAGGAAGGGGCAACACCGGCAAGCGCTCGGCCGCAGCCGCGACGGTCGGCGCCCAAAAGCCGGCAAAGAAGGCGGCCTCGCGCCAGCGCCATGCTCTCCCTCCTGCAGCAGCGCATGCATAGGCGCCAGTGCCAGCTCCCCGGCAGCCGCCACCGCCACCATCGCCGCCGGCGCCCGCTCTTCAAATGAGCGCGCGCCAACTGCTCGATGAATTGACAACAAGGTAAAAACTTGTTTTTCGACGTGGTAGATGCATGTGTCATAAACACCGATTGATAAAAATGGGTCGGTGCTTTGGCTTTGAAGGAAAAGAAGGTGGCCGCCGCCGAGCAAGCGCGCCTATTGGAGGAAGAGAGGAGCCTCTTTACCATTGACACGTCCAACATGTATGAAAGGCAAAAGGAGTACATAAACCTTGCTCGTGATGAAGTGTTGGCCAAAATAAGAATGATGATCTCCCCTCCAGCAGGGTGTCGGGAAGAACTTCAGATCCCCCTGATATAGGGACGATGGTGCCGGCTGAGCCAGTTTCCGAGATTGATCGGGTCCTCGGGGTTTCGACGGGGCTTCTTATAGGCGAGGCGAGTCCGAGACGGCCAGGCCACCAAACCCTAGCGAGCAGGCGGCCCACCTGCCTCGCCTGGGTGGTCTGCCTCTGGCCGGCCTCTCCGGCTCTCCTCTGGACTTCTTGTTCCCCACGGAAAGTAATTGACTCTGTCCTTTGTCCCGTCCAATTCCGAGATTATTTCTTTACTAACTTTTCTGAAACCAAAAATAGTAGAAAACAGGCATCTGGCACTGTTGCAACTTGTTAGTAGGTTAGTACCAGAAAACATGTAAAAAACACCTAAGAGTTTGGACAAGTAAAGAAAAGTAGATACTAAACAAGCATGGATCATCAAAAATTATAGATACGTTTCCAACATATCAGCCTCACGGGATACCACCCAAAGCACTAGAGAAATCCCAAGCCAGTAGTCGTGCCCGATCTGCCCCCACTAAGGGGCCCCAGCACTAAGGTGTCCTAGATGAACATCCTTCGGGCCATCCGGGCGTTCATTTGGAACATCAGGGGGTTCGGGCAAGACGTCCACCTCCGCCAGATCAAAGAATACATTCGCATCGAGTCTCCGGATATTGTCGGGCTCCATGAAATGATTTGTCAAGACTTCTCCATTGCTGAGATGGAGGGCCTTAGCCGATGTAGTTTCGCCTGGACTTGGTTGCCGGCCATTGGCCACTCGAGCGGGATCCTCCTGGGCTTCAAGGAGGAAACCTTCGAGGCTGATGATATGGACCATGGGGACTTCGTCGTGAGCATGCCCCTCACCCATAGACAATCTCGTCTCAAGTGGGAGATGGTTATTGTCATGGCCCCACATACCATAGGAGGTCTGCCGAGTTCTTGCAGGAGCTCAATTCGAAGGTGGAACAGGTTGATATCCCTGTGGTGATTGTCGAAGACTTCAACTTGATCTGCTACATAGAAGACAAGATATCGGCTAACATGGACCTCCCTAGGATGTGTATGTTTAATGACTGCATCGCTAATCTCGCACTTCGTGAGATTACGCGGGTGGGGCTAGATATACGTGGACTAATAAGCAGCTTGATCCAATCCGCAGTGTTCTCGATCATGTCTTCGTGTCAGTTGACTGGGAAGTGGTCTTCCCCTTGTGCTCCCTGAAGGCGATCACCAGGATTGGTTCTGACCACACCCCGATCCTCCTATCCTCACGAGGGGGCCGCCCCCGAGGCTGAACCACTTTCACTTGGAGGCTTTCTGGTTACAGAAGGCTGGGTTTGTGGAGTCAGTTCGAGCTAAGTGGCTAGCGGCAGAAGCCTCTCCCCCTTGGGTATTATGCGCGGTTGATCTTTGGCACCATTGTGCTAAAATCGTTCGGCGGGTTATGAGGGGTTGGGGCGCGAACCTGGGGGCTGCCCTTCGGGATCAAAAAGAGGCCCTCCTGTAGGAGATCAAGGCCATGTACCTGGAGGCCGACCTACGTGGCCTCTCGGAGGAGGCCTGGTCCCATAGATATTCTCTAGATACCTCCGTTATGTAGATCTACAGAGGAGAGGAGGCGTTCTGGTGACAGCGGAGCCGCCAGAACTGGACCATCCAGGGGGAATCAAACACGACCTACTTCTATGCCATTGCCAATGGAAGGAGGAGGAAGTGTTCAATCCCTTGCCTCTAGGAGGGGAACGTTCTGCTGGAATCACTACTAGAACTATCCTCCCATATTTATGCCTTCTATAAAGAGTTGTTCTCTGGCTCGCCATGCTTGGGGATCTTGCTGGCCCTGCCTTCTGGTTAGGCGACACGACTGTCTCCCCTGCAAAGAACTTGGAGCTTACCCTCCCGTTCTCCCTGGAGGAGGTGGCCGCGGCTCTAAAATCCATGAGGACAAGGTCATCGCCCGGACCTGATGGCCTGCCAGTGTCCTTCTTCCTGACCTTCTGGTCCTAGCTCTAGCTGGTGATCATGCAGATGTTCCAGGAGTTTTATACCAGGACTCTTGTTATGTCTCGTATGAACTTTGGTGTGATCACCTTGATCCCCAAGGTTGTGGGGGGCACGGATATCCACTAGTTTAGACCGATCACGGTCATCAATATCGTTCAGAGGATCTTTGCGAAGGTCTGTGATTTGCGCCTTGCTCTAGTCTTGGAGCGGCTCACTCACCCTCTCCAGTTCACCTTCCTTAAGGGACACTTAATTCATGATGGTGTCCTTGCCCTCCATGAAATTATTCATGAGGTGAAGGCACACGGTCAGAAGGGTGTGTTCCTTAAGTTAGATTTCTAGAAGGCCTATGACCGGCAAGACTGGGCCTTCATCCGTTTAGTCTTGGAGTGGAGGGGTTTTGACGACAGGATGATTTGCTGGATTATGCAGTTTGTGATCAGTGGTAGGACAGCGATCAATATTAATGGTGAGATTGGCCCGTACTTTAGTCCGACTTGTGGAGTTAGACAAGTGGGGCATATTTCCCCTCTTCTGTTTAACTCCGCGTGGATGCCTTAACGGAAATTTTGGATAAAGCCAAGGGAGCTGGCCACATCTCGGGTGTGGTGGGCCATCTGATCCCTAGGGGCGGTATCACCACCTCCAATATGCGGACGATACCATGATTATGGTCCAGGGATCGGACCTTGACATTATTAATCTCAAGTTTCTGCTCATGTCCTTTGAATCTTTGTTTGGGCTGAAGATTAATTTCGACAAGAGTGAGGTTTTCGTTCTAGGCTACACCGAGGTGGAGCGCCAACGCATTGCTGATAATTTTAACTATAGTTTTTCGGACTTCCCTACCACCTACCTAGGGATGCCTCTCCGCGAGATGAGGGTTCTGATCAAGGAACTTGCTCCCCTCGTGACGCGAGTCCGGTCTCAAGCCGAACCTTGGCGGGCGAGGCTTACGACCAAGGGGAGCAAGACAGTCCTCATCAACTCTTGTCTCTCGAGTCTGCGCATGTACCAGATGGGGATGTACTTACTCCCGGAGGGAACCCATGAAGACTTCGTGAAGGAGTTGTCTAGGTTCTTCTGGGTTGCTAGGGACGGCCACCAGAGGTACCATATGGTTAAATGGGCAGACATTTGTGCCCCCAAATGTCTTGGGGGCTTAGGTATCCTTGATTCACGTCGCTTCAACGTGGCGCTGATGTTGAAATGGGTCTGGCGCATCCTTAGGGAGGATGGGGGTCTTTGGCTTCAACTGATCAAGGCCAAGTATCTCCGTGGCTGGCCTCTTTTGGCGTGTGTGTGAAGGAAGGGTTCCCGGTTCTGTCGGGCCATCCAGGATATTAAGCAGTTTGTTGGCCTGGGTATCTCGTTCACCATTGGGGAAGGGCAAAACGTGCGTTTGTGGCTTGACCCCTGGCTCCGGTCATCCCCGCTGTGTGAGTTGTTCCCTGCCCTGTCCGCCATCTCCGTTGACCCTACGGCCCTGGTTTCTGAGGATTTTCGAGAGGGGAGCTGGAACATCTTGTTTCGGCGAACCTTTAGCGAGGCTGAGGTGGAGGAACATTTCCGTCTAACGGAATCCCTCCCGGCTTCCTTATCTGAGGGACAGGACTTGGCATCATGGTGCCTGACTTCGGGAGGGTAGTTTTCTGTGAGCTCGGCATACCGGGCCCTATTCCAGGGCCTGGAGCTGAGATGGACCTCGCCCCTCTAGAAGGCACCCCTCCCCCTTAGTATTCGCATCTTCCTTTGGCAGCTCCTACGGGATCGTCTGCCTTCGGGGGTACATGTGGTTAAGCGTAACGGCCTGGGCAATGGTCGGTGTCCCCTATGTGGGACTCTGGAGACGTGTGCCCATATTATGTTCTCTTGTTCGATGGCCCAGTTCTTATGGAGCTGTGTTAGGGACGCGTTGGGGCCTTCTTGGCAGGCGCAGGAGTTTGGTGAGTTCTTGCAGTCTGAGGCAAACCGTGCCAGGAGGGGACGCCGCCTCTTCTGAATGGTCTTTGCAGCTCTGACATGGACCCTTTGGAATGTGCGAAACAAGATGGTGATCGAACATATTTTCCCTTCCCGGGTGTCTGACTCGTTTTTTTCCTTATTGCCTTTCTCCAGCAGTGGTCCCCGTTGGTGCGCCAGCGTGACTGGTCGGCCTTCGACGACACTCTCCGATCCTTGAGGTCGGCGGCGGCCCCCTTCTCGGCTTCGGCCCAGGCATGACTCTTCCTTCCCGGGCGGGCGCTAGGGTGTTGTTGTGGCTTAGCCTTTTCCTTTCTTGTTTTGGGTTTTGATGTGCTGTGGCCCCAGCAGACTTGCACCTTTTTCTCTTTCTCATTGGCCTCGGCCGGTGGTGCGGTTGGATGTTTGTATGAACCTGGAGTTTGCTTTATTTATAAAGCGGGGTGAAAGTCTGTTT
Organism: Avena longiglumis; assembly: GCA_030063025.1. Taxonomy (NCBI): domain Eukaryota; kingdom Viridiplantae; phylum Streptophyta; class Magnoliopsida; order Poales; family Poaceae; genus Avena; species Avena longiglumis. Next base: position 167,868,652 of record CP125974.1, read on the forward strand.
CCAGAGAGTTGAAATGACTGGCGGAATTTCTGTGGCTTGGGCTTGGACCTATTTGGAAATGGCCAACACAAGAGTTAAATACAATAACAGTATCTATACTTAGGCTTGATTTAGTCTAGTTCAAGTATTATTTATCGAGTGCTAACTCGGATGACACATGGACTGGAATTTTACAAGAACATCCTTCAGCATCAGAGAAAATTTTAAAAAACAAATAGACTTTAGACACTGACCCTGTTTTCTTTCTTTTTTCTATTCCTCCTTTTCTTCTTTTTCCCGTCTCCCCCATCCCCATCTTTCCTCCCTCCGGACGGAGCTCGGTGAGGTTTCCCAGCTCCCAGTAGCTCGTGCGCCGCCCCTTTCCTCTACTTCAGCTCGCACAACAGCGTCCCTGCCTTGCAGCCTGTCTGGCGGCGCACGGATGGTCTGCGAGCGTGGTGTGAGGTCGCACCTCAGTTCACCCGCATGAGCATGCTGAAGAAGACAAGAGGGGCGCGTCTCGCCGCCCGCAGAGAAATCCCATGTGAAAGGAGGTGATACCACCTTTGTTATGCATACATATTTTTTTGAACCCTGTCACTGCCATTGCTCCGACGAGCAATTGTTGCTGGAGTAAGCTCCTCGGTCGGAAGAGCACTACCCTATATTCCCAATGGAGCAAAGACTCATCTCGTCCGTCTGCGACTCCATCGAGCTTGAATACCATCGGCGGGCCACCACCATCATCGATTCTGGCGAATTCTAAAGATTCAGAGCTTCAACGAGCACCCCGTCGTCTCATCATTGACCTCTTGAAACTCACAGAGTACTTCCTCATCCTCGCAGACCACCGAATGTACCTGGCCGACCTTAGCATGCCCATGAACCACCTCCCGCCGGTGAGCGCATGTAGCGTGGTCACGGCGACCTCGCCAAGAAACTTCCTCACGGACAGGCTCTGACGTGTCGCTAAGGTGGGCACCCCTATGTGTGCGCGCACTCACACCTCGTTGTTGATGGCTAGCAACAACGTTGCGCTTACATGGACGTCCGCCGCACCGGAGATATGGCCCAAAAGGAGAAGTCCTATTGACATATCTTAATGAGGGACATGACCAACAGAGCAAGTCGTGTAACCGTCTCCTATTTTTTAAGACATGGCCCCAATTATGGTCTTTTTTGCAATTTTCTTGGATACGGCGGGATATTCTTGCAAGATTCTAGTCCACGGGTCGGCGTAAGTTCAACGACAAAAATTGAATTAAACTAAATCAACCTGGATTTATAAGTACACGACCAAATTTTAGTAAATTTCCATGTATAAAGACTAAATCAAAACAGTCCGACAAGTACAGAAAATATTGATATATTTAACTCCAAAACAAATACAGGAAAGCATATGGACCGTTCAACCCCGTTCAGCGCTTCGGTGTCGGCCTCAAGCCCTCAAAGTCATGCCCGAGGGAGGGAGATGCTGGGCGACACCGCAGCACACGCCCCGCGCGAGTCTGGGCTCGGCCTATCTTCACATTCTTCGTTGCTTTTCGTTTGACCACGGTTTGTTATACTGTTTCTACTGTTTGCTTTCTTAGTGCTTGCTTTAATTAGTAAAGATTAGTCGAAGAACTGAACAAAAGTTGAAATACTTTTTTTGAGATGTGAACAAAATTTTAGTTGAAACAAATTTCTAATTTGAACAGATCCAAATCTGAACAAATTTTGACTCTAAATAGATTCAAATCGAAACAATTTTCGAATCTAAGAGCTTGTTTGGCTCCCTTCATTTGGGGCTAGAATCAAGAAATTCATTTGTGATTCCAAAAATCAATCTGTCTGGCTGCCACGGAATTGGTTATGCCTAATTTCATGGTTTTTATTTTATGCCTAACCTTAATTCCTTTTGGTGCCCTATCATTTGTGTAAAATTACCAAATGAAATGATATCAGCAATGTCATGTCATTTCATTTCTACAAATGAAATAAAATGATGGAAGCCAACAAACGGGCTCTAAGCAAATTTGAAATCTAAACATTTTTGAAAATCAAACACTTTTCAAAATCTGAACAATTTTCGAATATGAACAAAAATCAATTTGAACAACCTTTAAATTTAAACTTTTTGAATCTGAACAAATTTTTGATCAGAACATTTTTCCAAAAAAATGAAAAAAATCATAAATGTACAGTACAATCAAAATAAATAGAAATAAGAAAAATCATGAACGCTTTTTGAAATTTATGAACCATTTTTCTTTCGAAAGTTCAGGAACCAAATTTTGAAATTCATGAACCGTTTTCCTAAATTCATGAACAAATTTCGAAATTCATGAATATTGTCCAAAAATCATGAACCATTTTTCGAAATTTGTGAACAAATTTTCAAAATGAATAAACAATTTTTTAAAAAAACTTGAACATTTTTCGTAAAATAATGAACCATATTTCAATATTCATGAACCAAAAATCAAATCATGAACAATTATTTAAGAGGCGTGAACATTTTCAAAAATCATAATTCATATTTTTAAAAGTGAACATTTCTTAAATCATGAACAAGTTATAAAATGCTAAACCCCAAAAAAAGAAAACCGAAAAAGTAAAACATAAAAGAAAAATAGGAAATAAAAACAGAAAAAAACAAGAAAGAAAAAACAGAAAATAAAAGTAACAGAAAAACCTTCCGGTCCGTGTTCGGAGGCCATGTATGTACATGCTAGGCTCGCCAAGTAAGAACCTTAGTATTCGCGTGTGTAAAACTATCTTACACCCGAAATATGATCGTGAATCCAAAACACCCGATCATCACGTGATGTCTTGGAGCGGCGAAACATAATCGATGCATACTTAAGGGAAAACATATTTTTATCTTGATATCTAAATGAGAGATCATCTTATTATGTTAATAAAACGCCAAACAAGCAATATAAGATGCAATAAATACCATATGTGAAAAGTGGAACGATATGGTTCTTGCACTTGATCATCATCATGTGCATCGTGATATGATCTTCATTATTCCTTTATGTGTAAGGCCAAGGTCTATAAAACTTACTGTAAGAGTATTGACTTATACTTTTACTTACAACATCACCATATCATGACACTAGCCTAGCAACAATCTAAACTAGAAGCTTCTAATTTATCCATTGCAAATTTTACGTGGCTTAGGGCTTTCGAAGATAGAACCGTTCTTACCTACAAACATGGAACCACAACGAGGATAACCAAATTATCAACAACTCGTTGTAAATTAGATATTGACTATAGTAGGAGAGACAAACACCCGCTAGCCACTTATTCAAAACTAGTTGCATGTCAAGCGTGGAACGGGTCTCATGTGCGAGGACATATAAAGTTTGTCCGGACCACTTTATCCCACTATGCCACTAATATCCAAAGTATAAACAATAAGCAATAACATGATCATCATCGCCCACATACTCATATGTGTACTACCCGTGCGAAGTATCTACGTATAGATCCGGCTCTGATATCACTGTAGGGTTCGCAACATAGAAAACAAAAAATTCCTACGATGAGAACAACTAAGTACCAAGATCTATCTACTAGATACATGCAACGGGCGGATGTACATCCGTAGAGAACATACCCTTAAAGACCGACAAAGTTTAACGAGGCTGTACTCGTGGATGATGTAGACGAACGCTTGCCGATCTCAAGATCGAGAGGAAGTCATAGCGCCGCAAATCAGCGGCGCATCCTTGCTCACACACACGTCCGAGCCACCGAGCAACCTCCGCCTCCTCGCTCCTGCGATGCAGCTGAAACAACAAATCTTTCTTGCCGAAAAGCCACCAGGAACATGTATCTCGCTAGTCCGAGACCATGGGGGATAAAAACTAGAGAGGGAGAGAGATCCTTCACGAGGAGGTGTGAGTGCAAGAGAGGGAGAGGGGGATTTATATAGGAGGGAGGGGCACGCCAAGGGGGTGGCCGGGGCATGGGGCTGCCGTATCCCCTCTTCCATTCATATGGGTGGAGCTCCCACTCACGAAATAGCCCCTTCATTTCTCCACTTAAAATCCCACTCAAAATTCCCATTAAATTCCCACCAAATTTAATGCAATATCTCTTTAAATAAAACTCCTTTTATTTATTCAGAATTTTGTCAAGTACTTTAATGGACAAACATTCACATATAACCCCTTGCTATTATTTTATTTCACATGCAGAAACACTTTCAGCAATTTCACCCGAAACAGTTTCTGTGTCTAGTGAAATAAATTCCTACGCTTTGTAAATCTATTCGACATGAAACTATTTGTTCCAAATGGTGTCGGTGTCTCTTAAGTGTCTCACCCTATGGTTCGCGAATAATGCGGACATGATAAAGACACCTCTCGGATCAATAATCAGAAGTGGGACCTGGAGATCCATACTGACTCCCACACATTCAACGATGACTTTCTTGTGATTGTGAGAACCTTTTACGCTAGAATCTTAATCCCTTTGTCTCGCGATATATTACATGTCCGATATTCGATCATCGGTATCTTCATACCTAGTTTGATCTCGTTACTGACATGTACTCTTTTCTTGTTCCCGTGATATAACATTCTAGTGATGAAATCACTTGCTTGCAAGCTAACCAATGTTATATCACCGAGAGGGCCCAGAGTATATATATCCATCATCGGGGTGAACAAATTCCACTCTTGATCCAAGTGCCTCAAAATAACACTTTATTAGCACTGAACCCATCTTTATAATCACCTTGTTACGATGTGACGTTCGATATTATCAAGATACTCTTCCTGTGTTAGTGATTGACATGATCTCATGGTCTAAGGATTAGGATTACTTCGTATGATGTTATAGCAATATAAACTCAATGACTTTGATAGTAATGCTATACTTCGGATGAATGTTCATCACATCATTCCAATAATGTTGTGATCTCGTTAGTAACAACATCCAATGTCCATAATCAGGAAACATTGATCATCTTGTTAATCAACGAGCTAGTTTATAAGAGAGGCATAACTAGGAACTTTCTGTTTGTTTATTAAACACACATGTATTAATGTTTCCGTATTAATACAATTTTATCATGCAAAATAAACATATATCATATACTTAGAATATACATAATAACAACTTTATTATTGCCTCTCAGGGCATATTCCCTTCAGTCTCCCACTTGAACTAGAGACAATAATCTAGTTACATAGTGATAATCTAACACCCATGGAGTTCTGGTGTTGATCATGTTTTGATCTAGGGAGAGTTTTAGTCAACGGATCCGCTACATTGAGATCCGTGTGTACTTTACAAATCTTTATATTCCTCGACATGCTTACGGATGGAGTGAAACTGACGCTTAATATGCTTGGAATTCTTGTGAGACCTTGGTTATTTGGAATTGGCTATGGCTCCATTGTTGTCACAATAGATCACCATTGGGTCCAACGCGCTAGCAACCACACCTAGTTTGGTTATAAATTCCTTCATCCAAACTGCTTCCTGAGACGCTTCCGAAGCAGCAATATATTCGGCCTCCGTTGTTGATCCCGCCACCATGGGTTGTTTGGAACTCCTCCAACTAACCGCTCCACCATTCATGAGAAATACGTATCTGGATTGAGACTTACAGTCATCCGAATCAGTATCGAAGCTAGCATCGACATAACACTTAGCGACGAGCTCTTCTTCACCTCCGTACACGAGAAATATATCCTTAGTTCTTCTTAAGTACTTAAGGATATTCTTGACCGCTATCCAGTGTTCTGATCCTAGATTAGATTGGTATCTACTAGTCAAACTAATAGCATGTGCCACATTTGGTCTTGTACATAGCATGGCATACATTATAGAGCCTATGGATGAAGCATAGGGGACTTTGTCCATTATCTCTCTTTCTTCCACCATAGCCGGACTTTGAGTCTTACTCAATGTCTTGCCTTGCAACATAGGTAAGAACCCTTTCTTACTTCCGTCCATTTTAAAGTTCTTTAAAATCTTATCAAGGTATGTACTTTGCAATAGCCCTATTAGGCGCCTAGATCTATCCCTATAGATCTTTATGCCTAATATGTATGACGCTTCACCTAGGTCCTTCATTAAAAATTTGTTGTTCAGATAACTTTTAACATTTTTTAAAAGATCTATATCATTTCTGATCAGTAATATGTCATCCACATATAATATCAGAAATGCCACATCGCTCCCACTCACTTTCTTGTAAATACAAGCCTCTCTATAAGTTTGGATAAATCCAAACTCTTTGATCACCTCATCAAAGCGGAGATTCCAACTCCGGGATGCTTGCTTCAGTCCATAGATGGATCGCTAAAGCTTGCATACCTTGTAAGCATCCTTAGGATCGACAAAACCCTTTGGCTGTACCATGTACAACTCTTCTTCAATGTTGCCATTGAGAAATGCAGTTTTGACATCCATCTGCCATATCTCATAGTCGAAATATGCAGCAATTGCTAACATAATCCTAACTGACTTTAGCATCGCTACGGGAAAGAATGTCTCATTGTAGTCAACTCCTTGAATTTTTCAAAACCCTTTTGCGACAAGTCAATCTTTATAGACGGTTATGTTACCATCAACATCAGTTTTTCTTTTGAAAATCCATTTATTCTCCATGGCCTTTCGGTCATGAGGTAAGTCCACCAAGGTCCAAACCTGGTTTTCATACATGGATTCCATCTCGAATTTCATGGTTTCTAGCCATTTGTTGGAATCTGGGTTCATCATCGCTTCTTCATACGTCGCAGGGTCATCAATTTCATCAACCATGAAATTCATAACAGGATTTCCGTATAGCTCGGTGATGCGCTCAAATCAATGTAGAGATTCGTTGGGAGACCCCAAGAGGAAGGTATGATTAGCACAACAGCAAGTCTTCCCTCAGAAAGAAACCAAGGTTATCGAACCAATAGGAGGAAGGAAATGACCCAAAGGTGTTGCTAGCAACTTGGAAACCTGGACAACACAAACTCAAGACTTTGCCGCAACGAACAGTAAGGTTGTCAATCTCATTGGTAGCTGTAACAAAGGATTAACTGTATGGTGTGGAAGGTAATGGTGGTTTGCAGAAATTAAACAGTAACAATGGAAGATGTATCAATGGTAAAGATTGGAACGTGGTCCATAGTTCACTAGAGGTGCTCTCCTTAAGATAAACAAACATGGCATGCTGGGTAAACAAATTACACCGGGGCAATTGGCAGGACAGATCAAGGCATAATAATGCAATACTAGACATTCATGATCCTATGAGATTTGATTGGGCAATACAACAAGATACATAGACCTCCATCCAACTGCATCTATGACTAGTAATCCACCTTCAGGTTATCATCCGAACCCTCTCCAGTATTAAGTTGCAAGCAACAGATAACTGCTTTAAGCAAAGTGTGTAAGGTAAACAACCCACTTGTTCCATGAACAAGAGACCATTTTTTTCTCCCTAGTAGCCATAGCACATCTACAACCTTAGAGATTTCTATCACTTCCCCAGATTAGATAGAGGCATGAACCCACTATCGAGCATAAATACTCCCTCTTGGAGTCACTAGCATCTACTTGGCCAAGATAGCTACTAGAAACAAAGAGCATGCAAGATCACAAACAACATAGACATGATAGAATCAATAAGATAGAACCATTAATCAATCTGACATAGTAATCTTAGTATCCATCGGATCCCCGCGAACACAACATGCATGATTACAAATAGATGATCTTGATCATGAACGGAGCTCACAAGATCTAAACATGGTAGCACAAAGGAGGAGAGACAAACATCTAGCAACTGCATGGACCTGTAGTCCAAGGTGGAACTACTCACGCTTCATACCGGAGGCTGACATGATGATGAAGAAGGCCTTCGGGATGATCTCCCCTCCGGCAGGGTGACGGGAAGAGGTTCAGATCCCCCTAATCTAGGGACGATGGTGGCGGCGGCTATGGACTGTTTCATGTAAGATTGATTGGGTACTTAGGGTTTTGGTATTGGGGGCTTCTTATAGGCAAAAAGGCGAGGCAGGGGGCACCTAGGGTGGCCGCACCCCCCAAGGCGCGGGCCAAGCCAGGCCGCGCGGCCAGGGGGTGGGGCCCCCTGGTGGCTCTTCTCCGTATCGTCTTCTGGCTCCGTGTTCCCCACGGTAAAATATTGACTTTAGCTTTTGTCCCGTACAATTCCGAGAATATTGATTTTCTTCCTTTTCTGGAACCAAAAACAGAAGAAAACAGACAACTGACACTATGTCATCTTGTTAATAGGTTAGTCCCAGAAAACATATAAAAATACCTCAAAGTGTAGACAAAGCAAAGAAAAGTAGATACTAAACAAGCATGGAACATAAAAAATTATAGATACGTTTACGACGTATCAAGCATCCCCAAGCTTAACTCATGCTTGTCCTCGAGTAGGTAAGTGATAAAAAGAATAATTTTTGAGGTGACATGCACCATCAAAATCAAGATCAAACCATTTGCAAGCATTGAAAGCCGGGATCAATGAACTCTAAACATGAGCATGAAAGATGGAGTTCTAACAATAAGACAAAGTAACTATGCATGCGACATGAAAGGTTACAAACAAAGATCATGAATAACAATGCATTGAAAGATGTTTGTTTGTTTCACTTATATAGAAAACATAGCATAGTGGCATTCAGCTTGTCCCACATGGAGTAGCAAATAAATGCATAGGACACCTTCAAAGTTCATAAGAGTGACTAGATAAAAATAGTTCATGAGCAAGCAATATCAACAATATGAATCAATCAATAAGTTTTGGGACAATGCACATAGAACTAAGAATGGCAACTATGCTCTCTTAATTGGTGCCTAAGGATAGAAGGTGGAGGCTCAATATAATGGTGGAAGAAAGGCCCTTCTCAAAGGGAAGCAGGGATTTCAAGTCTCATAAAGAGCTTCCAAAAATTATGGTACTTGTTAGATTTCAGCTCTCATTGCCCCTATCATAATCATCTTGAAGTGATTAAGGTTAAAGTGAACAAAGATGGAGTATATGCTTGACAAAGTATAAGTTTGCAATCTCATGTCCCTTGAATACGAGGGTCGCTCCTCATGCTACTCAACTTTAGTCACCGGTAAGTTCTTGTCATAGTAAGTATATGTGTATCATAGAAAACCGCCAACGGGGCACCCCTTGCACATGATACAGGAGCTATCCCTAATCAAAATGACAAGGCAAGCATACAATGAGTATCTCAGCAATCTTCTTATTTACCATGGGAAAATGGTGCTTTTTTATCTCTTTCATCTTTTCAATATGTCTCTTTTTATAAGAAGAAAGCTTCATAGATTGCTCACTATGGTGATGCTGCAAGTTTCCACCATGATTAGGCATGGATTAGGCTAGAGGCCCGGGCGTTTCTCTAACACACATACATAACTCCATGGACTTACAAGCTCCCCTTTTATTTTACACCGACGACATCCATAAACAAAAGAGCATGATATCAAATGTGTACAATGTACAAGTGCAATGTTGAAAGCGTTCTACATGACAGCATGGTTCTACTAATTCCAATGTATAAGTGCAAGCATATACAACATAGATCAAACAATGGTTCAAGTTTATTTCGGGGCAAGAAAAATAAAATGTTCCAGCAAGTTTGTGAGAGATTTAATCACTAAGTTTTGACATAACAAAATAACTTTTTGATTGGAAGATAGTTAAAACAAAAATATACATGGAATGGTGTAACACACCATGCACATGTATTTATAGTGGACACTTTGGAATAACTTGGTTTCTTGGGAGTTGGATGCATGAGTAGAGCTTACTCATACAAGTGGAGGCTAGCAAAAGACTAGGAGAGACCAACTAAGAGAGAAATAATGACCATAATCATGCAGAGCGACAAAACATTACTAATCAAAGCATAAAGTGGTACCACAAGTCAAAAACTAAATTATCATAGAGGCTATGGTGACTATTTCATAGTCATAACGTGGTGTGAGCATGTGTCAGGTCAACCCAAACAAAGCATCAAAGGAGAATACCACAATAATATGTTTTTGTATGCTAAAACAACGCATGATTCCTTCAAGGCACATTAAGAAATCCCAATTATTTGGAACAAGTCATGCTACAGAAAGAATCACTAAGCATAAGGTCAAAACAACATCTAGCATGGCATGATGAAGTCTAATCCACAGTCAAAGCAAGCTCCTCTTGTACTATTCAAGCAATAACTTTCTACTCCTCTCCAACACCAATCAACTTATTTGAAACAACACAACGAGAACGGGGGTCCAAACTAATTTATTCAAGCAAACTAAGAAAACCAAAAACAAAAACGAAAACTAAGACGCTCCAAGAACAACACAAAAGTGCATGAAACAATAAAAACGAAGTGTTTAGAAAGACCTGGGATTTTTATTCATGAAGAAGGGGATGCCTTGGGCATCCCCAAGCTTTGACGCTTGTACCTCTTGAATATTTCTCGGGGTGAAACAAGGTGGAATCCCCAAGCTTGAGCTTTTGTCCAGTCTTCATCTCATTACATCATTCTTTCTCTACACCTGCAAATTTTCCTTCATATAAAACTTCACACAATCTTCATTAGCAACATTAGTGTATTCAAAAGATAATAGACCTTTGGGTTTTAGTTTTAAAACAGCAAAACTTTCACTAAAAACACAATATACTGTATCAATTCCCTCAAAAAGCTCAATTTTCCAAAAAGAACCCAAAAAGAATCAATAAGAAGCAAATGCAAATAATGGCAGAAATCTGTCAAAACAGATCATCATGTAGAAACCGATTTTTTTGAAGACATTCTGTTGCTCAAATATAAAAGTATTGAACTAACAAAATTTAGCTAACAACCTGGGGGATTTTACAAGAAGTTTTACAGTAGATCACAGAAATCTGTTTTGGGACAGCAACTCCCCAAATCTTACTTCCCTCTCATTAGAGGTTATTCTTGGCACAAAAAGCAAATAAAAAGGATAAGGAGATGTCATTAAAGAAGTAATAACTTTCAAGACTCAAGAAAACTATTGGGTTATCTCCCAAGAAGTAATTTTCTTTAACGCCTTTAAGTTAGGCACAAGAAGCAGGAATCAAGTATTTTCAAATGAAGAAGCATTAAGATCAATGCTCGAAATCTCTTCAACTAGGAAAGGTATCTCATCCAAATGAGTTTTAGAGGATCCTTTCTCATCTCTCTTAGGTTCACTACTTTCATCAAATGGGTTTTCAGGAACAATCCAATCAAAATTCTTTTCTAAGGCTTCACGCACTCCTACAAGTTTAAAAGGTATGGGTATCTTAATTTCCTCTCCATTGGGTTTGGTTTTATCCAACTTTTCTAAAGTACCCATAACATCTACACATGATCCTAGCATATTAAAACGTTCAAAGACCTTTTTGGATTCCTTAGCAACAACATTGAACTCTTTCAGCAAAGTTTCTAAGATAAAATCTCTCTTTTCAGCATCCTCCTCTTATTTTAGTTTAAGAAACATTATTTGCATCATGGGGTTAAGGTTAACAAACCTAGCCTACAACATGTGAACTAAAGAAGCTTCAACAATTTCATAATTAGGAGCATATTCTGCTAAGGATCTATCCTCATGTTTGCTAACATGATTAAAGAATTCTTCAATATTTCCTTTTCCAATTATTGACCCACTACATATTGAAAGGTCTTTCAGGGTGAACTTAGGGATCAACATGGTGAGCTAGAGAAAGGTGACAATTATAGGAAGAACTAATTTTTGTGTGTTTTTGATAAGAAAAAGCAAACCAAACGAAACTATTTTTTTTAGGGGTTTTGATAAAAAGAGGAAAACAAAACCAAGCAAAAGAAACTAAGCAAAACAAAAACAAAGTAAAGAGAAAGGTTGTGAAGGACTCCCCTTGTGAAGCCGTCCTTAGCCTCCCCGGCAACGGTGCCAGAAAACAGCTTGATGCGCTCAGATCAATGTAGAGCTTCGTTGGGAGACCCCAAGAGGAAGGTATGATGAGCACATCAGCAAGTCTTTGTAACATCCCAACCATATTAAACAGGATTATCAATTTTTAATCACCCAAGTTTAGGGTTAACAAAAACTTTTATTATTAAAATTAATATGAATGCATGTGTGTGTGTGTGGTTAATGCATGAATGATTGGAATTGCCATGTTTGATTGCTATGAATGTTAAGGATTGGTTTAAAGATGAAAACAATATCATCTAGATCATTTCCAAGCAGAATCAAATGAAGAGAAAATCAAATATAAGAAATATAAGCAAATGGTCATTTTGGCCAAAGTTGTTCATTAGACCAATTTGCGTGTTCCTAGTCAAAGATTTATAACAGAAACAACTTGGGTAGGGCTTGACTGGAAGTTTATATGTCTTATTATGGGTTCCCTTGCGGAAGAGGTTGAGCTGAGGCTACCTCGTGATGAATGTCCACCTATGCAATACCCAAGATGGCAGATGGTCATGGTTGGGAGGCCACACTCATAGGGGAGGTGCCTATACTAGGGTGTGTAATTGAAAGGTTAGGATTGATTATCCACATACTAAGTATGATGATTAAGGGTTATCCCTGACGGATGTATCAAATGTTGTGGTGAAAGTGTACCACCTCTGCAGAGTGTCAAACTATTCGAATAGCCGCGTCCGCGGTCATGGATAGTTGGAGTGGCCATACTGTTTCATTGTTAGATGTTTTAAAAAATGACTTGTGAAATGAACTATGACTTTGACTTGACCACAACAGGGTTGTGAACATGAAAACTAAGTTCCCACTTAGGTGTTATAGAAATTTAAATTAGTTTTCTTTACTTCTGAACTCAGTTGGAAATAAACCTGGCTTTTTGCAAATAAACCTAGAGCTTAGGATTCCTACTCGAACTACTTTACTTGTTAGTGATAGTTTGCGAGTACTTAAAGAGTACTCATGGCTTTGTCCCTGGCTATTCCTATGGACAAACTATGAAGAAGACTACCAGGATGATGGACAACAGGAGGTCTATGACAACTAGGAACCTTCCCCATCATCAGCATTGCCTGTGACCCTGAAGATGGAGCCCTGACCATGCTACCTTTATTATTATTCCGCTGCGTTGATTGTACTAAGACTGGATCATGATATCCTTTATTTGTAAGACCTTTAGTATGGTTTGTAATGGATGATGAACTATGGTACCAATCTGTTATGTCTCGCAAAAATGGTAATCCTGGGATTGCGATGTATGACATAACAGGCATCTGGGATTAAAAATGTGGGTGTTGACAAGTTGGTATCAGAGCCATCCTGACCATAGGAGACCCTAGTTAGAATGGACGCTTGAATAAAAAAAACTTAGTTTCAAATTAAAAGAAGTAAGTATTTCTAAAAACCTATTCCCATTCTCATCACTAAGATTCTTTCAAGAAAATCCATGTTCCTCAAAAAATCTTGCAATCCTACATAAAATTTGACACATTTGATCACCTCACTAACCTACTCATCCTACATTCTTATAGATGGAAGTCAAGTATAGCAAGTTCTACCAGTTGGGCAACGGAGGAGAGCTCATCTTCGAGCGTGATTTAAGCCAACTCTTGGAACTTCTTGAGTGCTCGCACCCCAAGTTCTTCGGAGCACAGCTCAATGATCAGCAAGGAGGAGAACTACAATGGCTGATAGTTGCAAATCTCAGAGGCAAGATGGAGGCACCCACCTCAGAGGGGATCCAATTCAGCTTGAGGGAGAACAACTGGCTAGACGGACTCGCCAGGGCTATGCAGGAGGCTCTTGCCCGTCTGTGTGGGAAAAGTATCAACCAGATCAATGGCACTCATTTTGCTTACTACGCAAGGCATGATGCTATGGGACATCCATTGGAGGTACCAGGCCATCCGGATCTGAAGCATCAGGTGGATCGTCTCGACTTCATGCTGTATGATAGGCAGCAGGAGTTGGACAATGCCCGCGCCTACGCCAACCACAACTATGCCATTGCAGTCAAGAAGGACCAGACCATCGCCATCCTTGTGAAGGAGCGCCAGTCACGTCGTCGTCTGCGTGATAAGAAGGATCACATCATTGCCCGCCTTCGTCACAAGGTGTCATCTTTGGAGGAGACCATCCATGAGCAGGACATGCAGCTTGTGGAGAGGCAGAACGAAGGGGAAGATATCCGTGGAGATCCCTAATCCTACCTTAGTGATGATGATGACAACTTGGAGGACATGGACCAGGAGTTCCACACTGATGATGATGATTCCGCCTTCATTGATGATGATGAAGCCACCGTTCTGTTGAGTAGTAGCACTATCATAGGTGTGAGTTGTATCTGGTCCCACTATATCGTAGCTTCACATAATGGTTCCTAAAACCATATGTTACCCTAGTGTGGTGTGTGTTTGTATTGGGTGGTATGAATGAATGAATGAAAATCAAGTTGCTAGTTGGCAAAACCAGAGTCAAACTCAAAGTTTAAAATCTTTTCAAAAACAAATCCATGAACCTTAGAAATTTCCCTCTTGTCTCATGATCTATCTCAATCTTCAGATGCCTCGCGGAGGGAGCAGCTCATCTCAAGACCCAATGCTGCAAATCCTGCAAATGTTGGTTGTTGACCGTGAAGCTGGAAGAGCTGAACGTCAAGCTAATTTAGCCACCCTTCAACAAATAGCTCAGATGACCCATAATAATCAAGGCCATGGAAACCAGGACAACCATGCATCCAAGATCAAGAACTTTCAAAACACCAATCCCCCCATATTTAGTAAGTCTAAAGAGCCATTAGATGCTGATGACTGGCTATAGACCATGGAGAACAACTTAGAGGTCGCATGAGTGGAGGCCAATGAGAAAGTACTGTTTTCCACCCATTATCGGGCAGGTGATGCAAGAGCTTGGTGGAATAGCATTCGTACCATGAATGGATGACAAATGATGGCTTGGGATGAATTCAAACTCAAGTTCAGCCAAACCCATGTGCCACCAGGTTTTATTCTGTGGATGAGGGATGAATTCAAGGAGCTGAAGTAGGGAAGGATGACCGTGGTAGAGTACCGTGACAAATTTCTGTCTCTGTCTAGGTATGCCCCTGATGAGATTGGTACTGAAGCCAAGAAGAAGGAGAGATTCTTGAATGGTCTGCATGATGAGATGCGGTCTTTGGTCAAAATTCCTTTGACCTTGAAGCCTTAGTGGATTCTGCAAACCAGATGGAAGGCAAGATCAACCAAGCCAATGAGAATCGCAAGCGTCGAATGATGCATCAACCAGGATCCCACCATACCCCGAAGTATCGCCCTAACCCGCCTGTAGGATATGCCCCGATAAACAATAAACCCCTATGTCCCGTCTGAACTATCCCAACCGTGGGGGAGGAAACCCAAGGCCCGGAGGAAACCACAATAACAACCCCGACAACTCCAACAATTTCAACCGTGCACCGCCCAAGTCCAACAACAACAACAACAACACCAACACCAACAACAACAATACTGCCCCAAGGACTGGAAGCAATGCCGTGCCTGTTGTAGGAAAAGACAAGTCTCTGATTACTTGTTTTGAATGCGGAGTCAAGGGTCACTACTCCAACGAGTGCCCTAAGAAGCTTGCAGCAGCCAATGTGAATGCACCAGCGCAACAGCAACGCCGTGTTCAACCTGGAAGGAGATTTGCCCTAGGGAACTCGCTCAACTGTAACGGATGTCTGTTTCACATGAATGCTGAAGAAGTTCAGGAAGCGCCAGATGTCATGCTGGGTATGTTTTCTATTAACTCAGTACTTGCAAAAGTGTTGTTTGATTCTGGAGTATCGCACTCGTTTGTTACAGAAGAATTTGCATGCACTGGTAAGATTCAACCAACAAAATTGAAGCATGTTATGATAGTTCAAATACATGGTTCAACCACCAAAGCTAGACAAATTTGCAAGGCTGTACCTATCAGAATCCATGGAATAGATTTTTATGCTAATCTAATAGTACTTGGAACCAAAGGTTTGGAAGTAGTACTAGGAGTGGATTGGATGTCGAAAGATAAAGGATTAATCGACTGTGCCAAGAAAGCCATAACCATGACTAGTACCACTGGAGTATCAGTAGAGCATGTATCTGAGACTTTGCCCCATCAATTCAAGTGCAACAAGAGTCTATCCCAGCCAACAATTGACCAAGTCAGAGTAGTCTGTGAATACCCCGACGTATTCCCAGATGAATTGCCCCGTATGCCCCCAGATCGGGATATCGAGTTTATCATTGAACTAATCCCTGGAACTAGACCCATAGCTCAGAGACCTTATAGTATGAACCCGTCTGAATTAGTAGAGATAAATAAGCAAATGGATGCTATGCTGGAGACAGGTTTGATTCAAACAAGTGTGTCGCCATGGAGATCACCTGTTTTGTTTGTGGATAAGAAAGATGGAGATAGCCGTTTGTGCACGGATTATCGGAAGCTGAATGATGTCACCATTAAGAACAAGTACCCACTGCCGAAGATAGAAGATCTGTTTGACCAGTTGACCGGTGCCAAAGTGTTTTCTAAGATTGATCTTATAACTGGTTATCATGAACTCAAGATTCGCGCAACGGATATTCCAAAGACTGCCTTCACCACTAGATATGGATTGTATGAGTACACTGTCATGTCTTTTGGATTAACCAATGCCCCCACTTATTTCATGAACCTCATGAATAAGATTTTTATGAAATTTCTGGATAATTTTGTCGTTGTTTTTATCAACGATATTCTGATCTATTCCAAATCAGAAGAAGACCATGAGTGATACGTCGGACACGTATCTATAATTTTGATGCTCCATGCTTGTTTAGTATCTACTTTGCTATGTTTTGTCTACACTTTGAGGTAGTTTTATACACTTTCTAGAACTAAACTATTTACAAGATGCCACAGTACCAGTTGCCTATTTTCTGCTGTTTTTGGTTTCAGAAAGCTAAAAAATGAATATTCTCGGAATTGGACGGGACAAAAGCCAAAGTTCATATTTTTTTGTGAACGATACAGAAAAACCTCGGAAAACCCCCGATGAAAGCCAAAGTTCATAGGGGGTGTGGGCCCCCTGGAACTCCACCGACCTTGCCTCCTTCTCCTATAAGAAGCCCCCGATGCAGAAACCCTAAATAATCCATCATACTTCCAGAAAAACCTCCGTAGCGCCACATCCATCAAAGGGGAGATTTGGGGGACAAAAATTCTCTGTTACGGCACCCTGCCGAGACGGGGAAGTGCCCCCGGAGCCATCTCCATCGATCTCCATCACCATATCTGTAGCACCCTCGGAAAACCACTACCATAGAATCGCTTGTTGTTTCTGCCTTTGTGCATCATCATGACATCATACATCTTCTAACCTAAAAATTATTTCTCAAAAAGCCTCTCTTTGTTTTCTAAAATGCCCTTCCTTTATACAAATCAAAACCTGGTCTTTCCGGATATTTTTGTTTATCTAAAACTAGTTACAAAATCTTTTAATAAAATGAAAATAAACTATATTTCTAAATAAAACAGTTTTGATCGGGGGAGGCAGCCTGGCCCAAAAGCCAGGCCACCTACCACCCCGATCGGCCCAACCCAATCCCACCTCAAACCCTAGACCACCCCTCTCACCTCAAACCCTATCCTCCACCCCTACTCCCTCTTCTCAGCCGCCGCCACCCACTCTCTCAGGCAAGACACCACACCGTCAAGCACGAAACCTCCCGACTTACCTTGCCGTGCCGACGCCCGGCCCCCCCACTCACGTCCCTGGTCCCACCCGCATGACCCCTCATAACCCTTCCCGACCCCGCTCCTCTTCCGCTCCATCTCCCGAGATCATCGCCGCCTCTCTGCCTCGCGGTCGACGCCCCCGATCTCCTCTTCTCGCCACCCTCCTTACTCCTCCTCCCCGACCCGCTCCGGCTGCACGCCTTCCTCGCCACCTCTTCCTTCCTCCCCACCAGGGTCGGGATCCCGTGTGATGCCTCCACCTAGGCCTCACCTGCGCCCGTCTGCAAGCTGGCCCCGCTGCCCCGACCCTGCGAGCGCCCTAGCGCGTGAGCCTCTGCCCGGCGATCGGTGCCCTCTACCTTGTCGGCGCCCCTCGACGCGCCGGCCTAAGCTCGTCCGCATCCCCATCGCAGACGCACCCATCGCTGCCGCCTCTCCGTCAAGCCCGCGCCCTTCGCCGATCACAAGGACGTCGCCCTCCTCGACCTCGCCGTGAGCCCGTGCACCGTCCAACCTTGTTGTTCGCACCGCCGTCATGCCCCTGAACCCCGTCCAACTCCAATACCCCTCATGTGCGTTTCATGCCTCTATGTTGTTGCCATGCGGTGATTTCAGTTCGGTTGCTACAAGTCAGAGGGATACCGATGCCAAGTTTGTCAAACGTTGTTGATGTGCTCCCATTCTAGAGTCAGCCAAGTTGAGCTCGTCTGTTCCCTACCACGTGTGTTGAAGCTTCTCAAGTCTAATCGGGAAATCTTTCGACAGACAAGGCGGTCAATTATTTGTCTAGACGCCATGGCACATCAAGATCTTATTCTCGAACCCCAAAATCGTTTCCGCAGATCGACAAGTCCTTCGACACAGAGCACCAAGGTCGCCTCACGGATTCCGAAGACCGATCTCGGAGTCCGAATCTCGAGACCGAACCCGAACCCCTCAGAACCTCAAGATCGCCGAAGCCCATGTGTGACCCTTCTCCGACCCCTATTTTTATAATATGATATTTGACTTGTTGCATATAAAATTGTCATGCTTGCATTCATGTCATGTGGTTTGGGGTCCGTATGCCTATTCACATAATAATTAAATATGGAGTCCATATGCGGGAGAATCTAGTCTAATATTGGCTCCATTTAAATTTGTATAGCGAACCGATGCCATGTTTTGACTTGTTAAGACAACATTTAAATTGTGGGGTATCTAAACAACATGAACCTTCTAAATAAATGTCGGGGCTCCGGTTCCTCTTAATATTTCCTAATTGCATCGCACCCTTGCCATGTCATGCATCATGCCCGATCTTCTGCCGTAGTATTAAATAGTGCATCCGATGTTTCTTCTAGTGCTTTGCTGCTTCACGGATTAGGCCGATGAGTTGATGCGAGAGTTGACCCGATCTTCGGATAACCTTTGGCAATGTTTTCAGGTGAGCATTCTCCCCCTTTCTACCTATCTTACTTTTGTAGTCTTTATTTCCTACTATTGATCTATTGCTATCTGTGTTGCGATGCTATAGATTATGTACTCCTTTATACTTCTCTGCAGCCTCTATATTGCCATGTACACCTCCTATTACCTGTTGTTTGGTAGATAGTCGGCCTTGCGACTCGTAGTCGCTTGCTCAAGTGATTCTTCGCGTCGTTGATGTTCCACCGTTGTGGGGTGGTTGGCACATGCTTAATGGTGGAGATGATCATGGCTTTAATTATCGTTTAATAACTAAAATTGAAAGCAGGTAAATAATGTAGAGGCACCGGTGGGTAATAGACAATATTTGGTTTTTAACCGCCCACTTGTGTCCAACTAGGACCCGAGTTCTTGACACCTGTTCCGAGATCGAGCGCGCTAACCACAGGTGGGGTGTGTGGGTACCGCCATCGATTTAGTACCTGATTTCAAAGTACTGTACTGGGGGCCACAAACTAGTTTGGGGCTTTATTACTATCCTGTACTTATGCCATGCTTTACTGCTTTATTTACGATTGCGCGTGGAGCGCCTGTACTATTTAGGAACCCTGTGATACGTTTTTGCTATATCGACAAGCCCAGTCACAGTTTTAGGTTCCCAGTCATTTACAGCCGTCGACACAAACCCTGGGTCCGTCTCGAAGACCAGCCGACTTTGTTGTGGGTAGCTTAGTGGGGTGGCCCCCTGTGCTTGCTTTGGGTCTAAGAAATGTCGTGTCCGAAACGCCGTCAACATACCGTTGGGTGTATGTTTTGTGATCTTGTACCTACCTGATCTGACAACAAGGGTGTAGGTGCGTGTGGGAACTTTGGTGCACCCCTGCAGGGTTAAATCTTTTCGAGAAGCCGTGTCCGCGGTTATGGACGACTTGGAGCACAGTTCTGGATCATAGACAACTATAACTAAAGTTTACTATTATAATTTGACTTGTATCTGATATGACTAGTAAGTTGGATAACCACCATGGAATGAATGAATAAAATTGCTAACTGTGTGAGTTCCTCAGTTGACTTCCTTGTTTGGTCTCGAGGGGAAAATGCCATGATGGGTATGTTTGGTGGTAGTTTTAGGATGGTTTCAAATAGTTCTTTCTTATCTCTCTCTTATAGTCGACAGTTGTATCGAGTCTCTATAGGTAGTTTAGAGCATGCTTCGCTGCCGCTTCAGTCCACCATACCTATGTTGGCGAGGACCAGCGAATTCTAGTCTCGCTGTGTACTGGCCTCAGTACTGACCGCTCTCTTTTTTCCTTTGCCCTTCGCCGTCACCCCTTTTGTTTAAGAAGGTTTTTGAGATCGACATCGTTAGCAAGGTTACCCTTCCGGCTTGGCCTGGGCAGGGTTATGGACGCCATTGGTTATTCTTTAGGGCTTTTAGCCCCATTTGCATCTTGTCCGTACTCAGACGCTGTATCGTTTCAAGGTGATTTGGATCTTTGTACTGTATATCTGTATTCTTGACTCATGGAGTCGTTGTTGTATATATCTATTCCGTGGGTTCCATCGTGGATTATTGTGTAATGATATTACTTTGTTTTCCACCCCCAAGCAAGTGCCTGGTGGGCACCTTTGAATCGTTTCTATGCAGGTTTGGCGGGAATCGCTAAAACTTGCATAGGGTCGATCCGAGGGTGTTACAGAGTGGTATCAGAGCTCAGCAGTTACGATACCTCACTGGTCTAGCCTGTAGGATAACCTAGATAATGGACGTCGTAGAGTGTCAAAACTATTTTGGAAAAATTAGTTAGATAGATCTGATTAGGTCTGCTTTTACTTCTTAGCCCTCTGCTATTCTCCTCTTATATCGACGTGTTTTGAATCTGCTCTCTTATCTTTTCTTTGAGTCCCGGATTTCTCTTGGTTGGCTTTCCGTCATACCTTCAGGGTTTCGCTTCCATCCTCTTGTAACAGTGCTTCAACATCTGGCATTCATGCTATCAGATGAATCTTTCATCTGTTGTACCTTTCAGTGGACCGAAAATTCACTAAATTTTTTCTTTCTATCCTCCGGTGTTTTCCGATACGACGAAGTCATCTACATCAGATCTGATGAGAATCTCCGTCCCTCCTTTGTTTCCAAACCTCGCTTGTCGAGATTTTCAGTCCGAATTCTAAGAGTTGGTTGCATACTTCCCCTATTCATGTGCATATTAATGCTTTGGGTGCGCGATGGACAGATCACCATCCGACTACTCTAATCATTCGCTCTTGTAAATTGAATGGTGAATCTATGTAATTATACTCCTTCCGTAGAAGTTAGAGGTGGCCATATCTTTTGATACCTCGACCTTTGTCCTTTGTTTCTCCGGAGTGTTCTCTCGACGAACGAGAGCCATAACCCCTTGTTGGTGGTGTCGCTGATTTCAAGATGGTGCAGGAGTCTTTGTTAGTGGTGTCCCGAAGATCTATACGAAGCGAGAATATTCAGGCCATCGGCCTTCTTCCCCGTACCATGAGGCGGTTCTCGCGGGCGAGATCCATTGTTAGTAGTGTCGAATTGTAGCACCCCGGGAAAACCACTACCATAAAATCGCTTTTTGTTTATGCCTTTGTGCATCATCATGACATCATACATCTTCTAACCTAAAAACTATTTCTCAAAAAGCCTCTCTTTGTTTTCTAAAATGAACTTCCATTATTCAAATCAAAACCCGGTCTTTCCGGATATTGTTTTTCTAAAACTAATTACAAAATCTTTTACTAAAATTAAAATAAACAATATTTCTAAATAAAACAGTTTTGATCGGGAGAGGCAGCCCGACCCAAAAGCCAGGCCACCTATGTGTCATCCCGCAAAACCACTACTAGAAAATCGCGTTGTTTTTGTGCATTGCATCGTCATCATCATGCATTGTTTGTCTGAAACTATTTTCGAAACGCCTAGTTTTGTTTTCTAAGTAGCCCCCGTCTTATTTCAAATTAAAACATCGGTCCGGTCAGATCTTTTATTTGTCTAAAAAGTATTTCCAAAATGTTTTACAAATAAAAATTAAAGCTTTAAGAATCTTTTGTCCGGAGAGGCAGTCCGACCGGTCAGGCCAGAGGCCCAATCGGTCCAGATTACCAACAAACGGTCCACCTAAAATCCTAAAACTACCCAACCTAATCTACCCACCCCTCCGGCCACCTCACCCGGACCAATCCCTGGCTGCCACCTCACCCTCTTCCCCCCTCTACCCAATCCCATGCCGCCACTTGGCCACCTCCTCTCCACCCCACCAACTCCACACCGACAGATCCCCACCCACCTGCCGCCGCCACCTGCACGTTCCCCACCTCACCTGGTCGCTCCCCTCGATGCCACACACACTCACGCCCATAGCACACACGCACGCAACCCCACCTGCGCGCTGCCCCACCCCGATAGCCCCCGGCCCCACCCGCTCTCCCAGCCTCGGCCACCTCCTCCTCCGTCCACCGCCAGGCCTCACCCGGCCGCGCTCCGAGCGCCTGTCTCCCCTTCTCCGGCCCACGCCCTCGGCCTCCCAGCCCACTTATCGCCCGGCCGTGGCCCTGCCTCCTCCTACTCGACCCCCTCTCTCGGCTCTCCTGACCCCGCTCCGCTCGGCCGTCCAGCCCCTCCGCCATCACCTGGCGCCCGCGCAACCACCCCCACCGTCCTCCGCCCTTTCGCCCGCCGCGCCTCACCTCCCTCCTCCGCACCGTCGCCGCCAACTTCCCCCGTGGCCTCCTCCACCCCACCTCGGCCTCGGCCCCGCCGTTCCCGCGCCACTCCCTCTCCTCGCCGCCGTTCCCCTCCGCCAACCCCGGCCGCCGCCCCGGTCCACCTTCCCCTCCATCGTTCCCGGCCGAGCAGCGCGTCGCGTAGGCGCCAGCTCCTCCTGGCGCGCCGCCCCAGGCCGCGTTCGAGCCGTCGCCCGCCCTTCGCGGACCGCTCCGCCCGTCCGCCTCCGGCCGTGGCCGGAGCCCGAGCCGGCCCCGCGCCTCCACCCTGTCCTGGCCTCGTCTGCCTCCGCGGCCCCCGCCTCGCCGGACTTCTCCTCCTCGCCGCCCCTCTGCCGGCGCCCCTCCCGAGCCCGAGCTCTGCCCGCCGCCGGTCGTAGGCCGACTCCCGCGCGCCTCGGCCTCTGCTCGCCGTTCCTCTTCAGGCCGTGAGCCCCAATCCTGCCAAGTTCTGTTTCAGTACCAGGTAGGTTCCACCCTCACACGCGCGACATGTGTGTTTGTATGTGTGTCCCTGTGAACACTTCAGCCATCACAATCTTGCAGCGGAGCCGAAGTCCCGACGCACCGGACCCCGAAGACTGATCCCGACGGGACCCGACGACGAACCAAGTCCGTCAACGATGAACAAGCTGGAACCCCAAGATCTTCCCCGACACCGCGGACGCCTACACGGAACGTCAAGTTCGCCACACGGACGCGAACCCCAAGACCTGAGGACCCGAACCTTGAAGAACGCCAAGATCGCCAACGCGGATACGCCAATCTCCTCGCCCGAATGCCAAGACCGACTCGATGGCGCGGGCCCGACAAAGTCTTATCGACGACAATATCCACCGCTTGGAAACAAGATCTCCGGCACGGCACGACAAGTTCTCCCTTATATCCGAACCCTGCCTTTCCGTCGAATCCGGAGACCGACCCCGAACCCCGGAACCAAGATCGCTGAACCCTAATGTGTGACCCCTTTTTCTCGAGCCCTATTTTTATAAATGTAATAACAAATTGCTGCATATTAAATTGTCATACTCGCATGCATATTTGTGTGGTTTGGGGGCCTTAGGCCGATTAACCTAATTAAATATGGGGCCCATATGCGGGCAAATCTAGTCTTATATTGGCCTCATATAAATTGGTGTAGCGAACCGGTAACTTATTTTGACATGTTAAGACAACATCTAAATGGCGGGGTAGTTAAACAACTTGAACCACTTAATTAATTGTCGGGACCCCCGGTTCCGCTTAATATTGACCTAATTGCATTGCACCTTTGCCATGCCATTCATCATACATGCATCATGCCCGATCTTTTGCCGTAGTGTTAAATATTGCATCCGTTGTTTATTCTAGTGTTTTGCTTCTTCGCGGATAAGGCTGTTGAGTTGATGCGAGTGTCGACCCGATCTTCGGTTGAACCTTCGACAATGTTTTCAGGCGAGCATCTCCCCCTTTCTACCTATCTTACTTTTCTAGTATTTATTCCCTCCTGTTGATCTTTGCTATCTGTGTTGCGATGCTCTAGTTTTCGAACGCGTAATATCCCTTGCAGCCATATATAGCCTTGGACACATCCTATTACCTGTTGTTTGGTAGATAGTTGGACCCAGCGTCGTGATCGCTTGCTCAAGTGTTTTTGCGTGTCGTCAAGTACCACAGTTGTGGGAGAAGTGCCGCATGTTTATTGTTGGAGATGATCATGGCTTTACTTTTCGTTCACTTTAATTACTGTTTAACAACTAAAATTGAAGTAAGTAGCGAGGCATCGGTGGGTGATAGATAATATTT
Organism: Avena longiglumis; assembly: GCA_030063025.1. Lineage (NCBI taxonomy): Eukaryota > Viridiplantae > Streptophyta > Magnoliopsida > Poales > Poaceae > Avena > Avena longiglumis. The sequence goes on from CP125974.1 coordinate 167,893,252, forward strand.
GGTTTCCGATCGCCCACTTGTGTCCGTGGGACCCCGAGTACTTGATACATGTTCCTTGTTTTATCGCTATCCACATCCGGAGGATTATGGGACCCCGAGCGAGCTTGATTCATCTTATTTCTTGGGGCCACAAACTAGTTTGAGGTTTTATTTACTATCCTGTACTTATGCCATGCTATCGCTTTATTTACGATTGTGCGAGGGCACCTGTCTTTGTTTAGGTAAGCGGAATGTTTTTGTATCGACAAGCCAGTTTGGGTTCCCGATCGTTCTGACCATTGTCGCAAACCTTGAGTCCGTCTCGAGTCACCGGCTTCGTGGTCTACTCAATGGGGTGGCCCCCTGAAATACTTCTGAATCCTGTGATTGCTTTGTCGTGAAGGCCTCGTTGGGTTTTGATTTGGTTTTCCGAGGTTGATCGAGTGTGTGTTGCTATTTGTGCACCCCGGCCGGGTTAAAACTTTCTGAAAGCCGTGTCCGCGGTTATGGACGACTTGGAGCACAGTATCTCGATCATAGACAACTATAACTAAAGTAGTGTTATAAATTTGACTTTATAATGACTAGTAATCAGCTTCACTATAATGGAATGGCTAAATAATACTGCCCACAATTTCTTGCTTTGGGTGTCGCTTGCGACCATTGTTCCTGACTAGTAAGTATTGCAACTACAACAGAATGGCTAAGTAAAAGTACCAACAACTGCTGGGTTTTTTGGGTTATCTCATGCTATTTGTATCTGATTAGTAAGTGTTGCAACTATAACGGAATGGTTAACTAAAAATTGCCCACTGCCCATTTTATCAGGATGACTATCTATATTTGACTAGTAATTGCTGCAACGATAACTGAATAAATAAAACTGCCAACGGTGTGAGTTCCTCGGTTGACTTCCTCGTTTGGTTTCGAGGGGGAAACACCAGGATGGGTTTGTTTGATGGTAGAATCGGGTTGGTTCCGAATAGGTCTTTCTTATCCCTCTCTGATAGCCGCCAGTTGTGTCGAGTCTCTATAGGTTGTTTAGTGCATGCTTGCTGCCGCTTGATCCACCATACCTATGTGGCGAGGACCGCGAATTCTAGTCTCGCGTGTCTTGGCCTCAAGATCACGCTCCTCTTTTCCTTTGCCCTTTGTCGGCACCCTTTTGTTTTAGCAGGTTTCGGCGTCGTTAGCGGGTTACCCTTCCGGCTTGGCACAGGCGGTTATGGACGCCATTGGTTATTCTTCAGGGCTCTTATCCCCATTTGCATCTTGTCCGTAGTCGGACGCTCCATCTTTTCAAGGTGATTTGGATCTTTGTACCGTATATCTGTATTCTTGACTCATGGAGTCGTGTTGTATATACATCTGTTCTGTGGGTCCCATCGAGGACTGTTGTGTAATGTTATTACTTCGTTTTCCACCCGCACGAAAGTGCCTGGTGGGCACCTTTGAATCGTTTCTATGCGGGTTTGGCGGGTTTCGCTCAAACTTGCATAGGTCCGATTCTGAGGGTGTTACAGAGTGGTATCAGAGCTCAGCAGTTGCGATACCCCACAAGTCCAGCCTGTAGGATAACCTAGCTAACGGCCGAAGTAGAGTGTCAAAACTATTTTGCAAAATCGGTTGGATAGTTCTGATTAGGTCTGATTTTACTCCTTACCCCTTTGCTATTCCTCTCTTACCTCTACGTGTTTTGAATCCGCTCTCTTCTCTCTCTTCGAGTCCAGGATTTCTCGTGGTTGGGCTTCCGTCGTACCTTCAGGGTTTCGTTTTCTCCCTTTTGCAACGGAGGTGCTACGATCATCAATCTGCAACCTGTCTGTTGTACCCTTCATCCAATCTTTTGTTCTTGAGCTCTTTATCTATATGTGTTCCTTGCTGGATATCCGTGTCGTTGAAAAACATATGAGAAGGACGAGCATTGGTGAAGTTGGAGTATACCTTGAGCATGTGTTGTTCATGCCAATGGAACCATCGCGGAACCTAATCATTGTGTCTTTCATACGATTTCTGTTATATCTTCCGGTGTTTCCCGATGTGATGACCTCATCTACATCAGATCCAATGCAGAGCTGGCATCATTCCTTTGTTCCGGATACCGCTTATGAAGATCTTCATTCTAAAATTTCGAGAGTTGTGTTGCCTGTTTTTCCTATTCATGTATAGAGTGGATAGTTTGGGTACGGGATGGACTGATCACCCTACCCGACTCTTACTGTTCGCTCTGTACATCGAACTGGTGGATCAATGTAACTCTTCCTCTTCTAATGGAAGTTAGAGGTGGCCTTATCGTCTGATACCTCCACCTTCGTCCTTTGTTCCTCCGGAGTGTTCTCTCGACGATCAGGAACAACGACCCTTTGTTGGTGGTGTCGCCGATTTCAAGATGGAGAAGGAACCCTCGTTAGTGGTGTCGCGAGGATCTATACGAAGCGAGAAGATGCAGGTCACCGACCTTCTTTCCGGTACCATGAGGCGGATCTCGAGGGCGAGATCCATTGTTAGTGGTGTCGAATTGTGGCATCCCGCAAAACCACTACTAGAAAATCGCGTTGTTTTTGTGCATTGCATCGTCATCATCATGCATTGTTTGTCTGAAACTATTTTCGAAACGCCTAGTTTTGTTTTCTAAGTAGCCCTCGTCTTATTTCAAATTAAAACATCGGTCCGGTCAGATCTTTTATTTGTCTAAAAAGTATTTCCAAAATGTTTTACAAATAAAAATTAAAGCTTTAAGAATCTTTTTTCCGGAGAGGCAGTCCGACCGGTCAGGCCAGAGGCCCAATCGGTCCAGACTACCTACAAACGGTCCACCTAAAATCCTAAAACTACCCAACCTAATCTACCCACCCCTCCGGCCACCTCACCCGGACCAATCCCTGGCTGCCACCTCACCCTCTTCCCCCCTCTACCCAATCCCATGCCGCCACTTGGCCACCTCCTCTCCACCCCACCAACTCCACACCGACAGATCCCCACCCACCTGCCGCCGCCACCTGCACGTTCCCCACCTCACCTGGTCGCTCCCCTCGATGCCACACGCACTCACGCCCACAGCACACACGCACGCAACCCCACCTGCGCGCTGGCCCCACCCCGACAGCCCCACCCGCTCTCCCGGCCAGCTCGGCCACCTCCTCCTCCGTCCCGCCCGCCCAGGCTCCTCACCGCTCACGCTCCGGCGCGCCTCTCCCCTTCTCCGCCGTCCCCACGCCTCGGCCTCCCAGCCCACCGCCTATCGCCGCCAGCGCGCGGCCCTGCACCTCCTCCTACCTCGACCCCCCCTCTCTGTCGGCTCTCCCCGACCCGCCTCCCGCCGGGCCCCGCCTCCATCGCCACCGCCGCGCCCACAAGCCACCCCACCTTGTCCTCCGCCCCGCTCGCCGGCCCGCGCCCTCACCCTCCTCTCCTCCGCACCGTCGCCGCCAACTTCCCCCGTGGCCTCCTCCACCCCACCTCGGCCTCGGCCCCGCCGTTCCCGCGCCACTCCCTCTCCTCGCCGCCGTTCCCCTCCGCGCCGCCAACCCCGGCCGCCGCCCCGGTCCACCTTCCCCTCCATCGTTCGCCCGAGAGCAATCGCGTCCGGCTGGCGGCCTGGGCGCGCCGCCTTGGCCGTTCCCGAGCCCGCCGCCCGCCTGCTTCGCGGACCCGCCCGCCTGCCCCGCCTCCAGCCGCGGCCGCCGAGCCCGAGCTGCCCCGCCCACTGCCCCGCCTGCCTCGCCTCCATGCCCCGCCTCGCGGACTTCTCCTCCTCTCGCCGCGCCTCCGGCTTGAGCTCTGCCCGCCGATTGTAGGCCGACTCCCGCCTCGGCCTCGCCGCTGCCTCTTTCAGCCGTGAGCCCCAATCCTGCCAAGTTCTGTTTCAGTACCATGTAGGTTCCACCCTCACACGCGCGACATGTGTGTTTGTATGTGTGTCCCTGTGAACACTTCAACCATCACAATCTTGCAGCGGAGCGGAAGTCCCGACGCACCGGACCCCGAAGACTGATTCCGACGGGACCCGACGACGAACCAAGTCCGTCAACGATGAACAAGCTGGAACCCCAAGATCTTCCCCGACACCGCGGACGCCTACACGGAACGTCAAGTTCGCCACACGTACGCGAACCCCAAGACCTGAGGACCTGAACCTTGAAGAACGCCAAGATCGCCAACGCGGATACGCCAAGCTCCTCGCCCGAATGCCAAGACCGACTCGATGTCGCGGGCCCGACAAAGTCTTCTCGACGACAAGATCGACCGCTTGGAAACAAGATCTCCGGCACGGCACGACAATATCTCCCTTATATCTGAACCCTGCCTTTCCGTCGAATCCGGAGACCGACCCCGAACCCCGGAACCAAGATCGCCGAACCCTAATGTGTGACCCCTTTTTCTCGAGCCCTATTTTTATAAATGTAATAACAAATTGCTGCATATTAAATTGTCATACTCGCATGCATATTTGTGTGGTTTGGGGGCCTTAGGCCGATTAACCTAATTAAATATGGGGCCCATATGCGGGCAAATCTAGTCTTATATTGGCCTCTTTTAAATTGGTGTAGCGAACCGGTAACTTATTTTGACATGTTAAGACAACATCTAAATGGCGGGGTAGTTAAACAACTTGAACCACTTAATTAATTGTCGGGACCCCCGGTTCCGCTTAATATTGACCTAATTGCATTGCACCTTTGCCATGCCATGCATCTAACATGCATCATGCCCGATGTTTTGCCGTATTATTAAATATTGCATCCGGTGTTTATTCTAGTGTTTTGCTTCTTCGCGGATAAGGGCGTTGAGTTGATGCGAGTGTCGACCCGATCTTCGGTTGAACCTTCGACAATGTTTTCAGGCGAGCATCTCCCCCTTTCTACCTATCTTACTTTTCTAGTATTTATTCCCTCCTGTTGATCTTTGCTATCTGTGTTGCGATGCTCTAGTTTTCGAACCCGTAATATCCCTTGCAGCCATATATAGCCTTGGACACATCCTATTACCTGTTGTTTGGTAGATAGTTGGACCCGCGCGTCGTAGTCGCTTGCTCAAGTGTTTTTGCGTGTCGTCAAGTACCACAGTTGTTGGAGAAGTGCCGCATGTTTATTGGTGGAGATGATCATGGCTTTACTTTTTGTTCACTTTAATTACTGTTTAACAACTAAAATTGAAGTAAGTAAGCAGAGGCATCGGTGGGTGATAGATAATATTTGGTTTCCAACCGCCCACTTGTGTCCCGTAGGACCCCGAGTACTTGATACCTGTTCCTTGTTTTATTGCGCTATCCACATCCGGGAGGATTATGGGACCCCCCTGAGCCAGAGCTTGATTCAGTCTTATTTCTTGGGGCCACAAACTAGTTTGAGGTTTTATTTACTATCCTGTACTTATGCCATGCTACTGCTTTATTTACGATTGTGCGAGGAGCACACTGTACTGTTTAGGTAAGCGGAATGTTTTTGGTATCGACAAGCCCGTTTTGGGTTCCCGATCGTTCTGACCATTGTCGCAAACCTTGAGTCCGTCTCGAGTCACTGGCTTCGCTATGGGTCTACTCAATGGGTGGCCCCGAAATACTTCGAATCTGTGATTGCTTTGTCGTGAAGGCCTCGTTGGGTTTTGATTTGGTTTTTCCGAGGTTGATCGAGTGTGTTGCTATTTGTGCACCCCGGGGTTAAAGCCGTGTCCGCGGTTATGGACGACTTGGAGCACAGTATCTCGATCATAGACAACTATAACTAAAGTAGTGTTATAAATTTGACTTTATAATGACTAGTAATCAGCTTCACTATAATGGAATGGCTAAATAATACTGCCCACAATTGCTTGCTTTGGGTGTCGCTTGCGACCATTGTTACTGACTAGTAAGAATTGCAACTACAACGGAATGGCTAAGTAAAAGTACCAACAACTGCTGGGTTTTTTGGGTTATCTCATGCTATTTGTATCTGATTAGTAAGTGTTGCAACTATAACGGAATGGTTAACTAAAAATTGCCCACTGCCCATTTTATCAGGATGACTATCTATATTTGACTAGTAATTGCTGCAACGATAACTGAATAAATAAAACTGCCAACGGTGTGAGTTCCTCGGTTGACTTCCTCGTTTGGTTTCGAGGGGGAAACACCAGGATGGGTTTGTTTGATGGTAGAATCGGGTTGGTTCCGATTAGGTCTTTCTTATCCCTCTCTGATAGCCGCCAGTTGTGTCGAGTCTCTATAGGTTGTTTATTGCATGCCGCCGCTGCCACTTCAGTCCACCATACCTATGTAGGAGAGGACCGCCGAATTCTAGTCTCGCCGTGTACTGGCCTCAGTACTGACGCTCCTCTTTTTCCTTTTCCCTTTGTCGGCACCCCTTTTGTTTTAGCAGGTTTCGACGTCGTTAGCAGGGTTACCCTTCCGGCTTGGCCTGGGCAGGGTTATGGACGCCATTGGTTATTCTTCAGGGCTCTTAGCCCCATTTGCATCTTGTCCGTAGTCGGACGCTCCATATTTTCAAGGTGATTTGGATCTTTGTACCGTATATCTGTATTCTTGACTCATGGAGTCGTGTTGTATATATATCTGTTCTGTGGGTCCCATCGAGGACTGTTGTGTAATGTTATTACTTCGTTTTCCACCCGCACGAAAGTGCCTGGTGGGCACCTTTGAATCGTTTCTATGCGGGTTTGGCGGGTTTCGCTCAAACTTGCATAGGGCCGATTCTGAGGGTGTTACAGAGTGGTATCAGAGCTCGGCAGCTATGATACCCCAAAAGTCCAGCCTGTAGGATAACCTAGCTAACGGCCGAAGTAGAGTGTCAAAACTATTTTGCAAAATCGGTTGGATAGTTCTGATTAGGTCTGACTTTACTCCTTACCCCTTTGCTATTCCTCTCTTACCTCTACGTGTTTTGAATCCGCTCTCTTCTCTCTCTTCGAGTCCAGGATTTCGTGGTTGGGCTTCCGTACCTTCGTGGTTTCGCTTTCTCCCTTTGCAACGGAGGTGCTACGATCATCAATCGCAACGTCTGCTTGTACCCTTCATCCAATCTTTTGTTCTTGAGCTCTTTATCTATATGTGTTCCTTGCTGGATATCCGTCGTTGAAAAACATATGAGAAGGACGAGCATTGGTGAAGTTGGAGTATACCTTGAGCATGTGTTGTTCATGCCAATGGAACCATCGCGAACCTAATCATTGTGTCTTTCATACGATTTACATTATATCTTCCGGTGTTTCCCGATGTGATGACCTCATCTACATCAGATCCAATGCAGAGCTGGCATCATTCCTTTGTTCCGGATACCGCTTATGAAGATCTTCATTCTAAAATTTCGAGAGTTGTGTTGCCTGTTTTTCCTATTCATGTATAGAGTGGATAGTTTGGGTACGGGATGGACTGATCACCCTACCCGACTCTTACTGTTCGCTCTGTACATCGAACTGGTGGATCAATGTAACTCTTCCTCTTCTAATGGAAGTTAGAGGTGGCCTTATCGTCTGATACCTCCACCTTCGTCCTTTGTTCCTTCGGAGTGTTCTCTCGACGATCAGGAACAACGACCCTTTGTTGGTGGTGTCGCCGATTTCAAGATGGAGAAGGAACCCTCGTTAGTGGTGTCGCGAGGATCTATACGAAGCGAGAAGATGCAGGTCACCGACCTTCTTTCCGGTACCATGAGGCGGATCTCGAGGGCGAGATCCATTGTTAGTGGTGTCGAATTGTGGCATCCCGCAAAACCACTACTAGAAAATCGCGTTGTTTTTGTGCATTGCATCGTCATCATCATGCATTGTTTGTCTGAAACTATTTTCGAAACGCCTAGTTTTGTTTTCTAAGTAGCCCCCGTCTTATTTCAAATTAAAACATCGGTCCGGTCAGATCTTTTATTTTTCTAAAAAGTATTTCCAAAATGTTTTACAAATAAAAATTAAAGCTTTAAGAATCTTTTGTCCGGAGAGGCGGTCCGACCGGTCAGGCCAGAGGCCCAATCGGTCCAGACTACCTACAAACGGTCCACCTAAATCCTAAAACTACCCAACCTAATCTACCCACCCCTCCGGCCACCTCACCCGGACCAATCCCTGGCTGCCACCTCACCCTCTTCCCCCCTCTACCCAATCCCATGCCGCCACTTGGCCACCTCCTCTCCACCCCACCAACTCCACACCGACAGATCCCCACCCACCTGCCGCCGCCACCTGCACGTTCCCCACCTCACCTGGTCGCTCCCCTCGATGCCACACGCACTCACGCCCACAGCACACACGCACGCAACCCCACCTGCGCGCTGGCCCCACCCCGACAGCCCCCGGCCCCACCCGCTCTCCCCGACGCGCGCGCTCGGCCACCTCCCTCCTCCGTCCACCGCGCCGCCAGGGCCTCCTGCCCGCCGGCCGCGCTCCCGAGCCGCGCCCCGTCTCCCCTTCTCCGGCCGTCCACGCCGCCTCGGCCTCCCAGCCCACCGCCTATCGCCGACGGCGCGCGGCCCTGCACCTCCTCCTACCTCGACCCCCCCCTCTCTGTCGGCTCTCCCCGTTTGGTCTCGAGGGGAAAATTCCAGGATGGGTATGTTTGGTGGTAGTATCAGGATGGTTTCGAACAGGTCTTTCTTATCTCTCTCTGATAGCCGAGAGTTGTATCGAGTCTCTATAGGTACTTTAGCACATGCTTCGCTGCCGCTTAAGTACACCATACCTATGTAGGCAAGGACCGCCGAATTCTAGTCTCGCCGTGTACTGGCCCTAGTACTGACCACTCTCTTTTTCCTTTGCCCTTCGCCGGCACCCCTTTTGTTTAAGCAGGTTTTTTAAATCGACATCGTTAGCAGGGTTACCCTTACGGCTTGGCCTGGGCAGGGTTATGGACACCATTGGCTATTCTTCAGGGCTCTTAGCCCCATTTGCATCTTGTCCGTACTCAGACGCTGTATAGTTTCAAGGTGATTTGGATTTTGGTACTGTATATCTGTATTCTTGACTCATGGAGTCGTTGTTGTATATATCTGTTCTATGGGTTCCATCGTGGACTATTGTGTAATGATATTACTTCGTTTTCCACCCATACGCAAGTGCCTGGTGGGCACCTTTTAATTGTTTCTATGCGGGTTTGGCCGGAATCGCTAAAACTTGCATAGGGTCGATCCGAGGGTGTCACAATCTCCATCGCCCTTGCTGATTCCCATGATGAGGAGGGAGTAGTTCTTCCTCGAGGCTAAGGGCTCTACCGGTAGCTATGTGTTCATCTCTCTCTCTCTATGCATGGTCATATTTTGATCATGAGCTTTGTAATTAAGTAGATCTACCTTGCTACTCAAGTTCTTTAATAGATATCTGCTCTCCCCATGTGTGTGAAAGTGACAGCGTGCACGCCATGGTGGCACTTAGGTTTGAGTCTACATAAATACTCTCTGTGCTTTAATTGATCTATGCTTTTCCCCATGTGTGTGAAAATGATAGCGTGCATACCGTGTGTGGCACTTTGGCTAGATTGAATATTTGTTATGAGTTATATTTGGAGTTGGATGTCTCTATGAAATTGTGGTGTTTGTTGGAACCATCTAGCCCTCAAGGTGACAGTTTGGGGTTATCTAGATTGGGGAAGGCGGACTTTGAGGAGTGCTGTTATAGCCCTACCGATGATTAGAGTGTCCAACCAGAGATTAGTTAAGAGTAGTATCATGAAGAGAGGATATTTATATGAGAGAGTGTTCACTAGTGAAAGTATGATCCCTAGGCCTTGTTTCTAAACATTGAAACACCGTTTGCTACTAGATCTGTTGCATATTTGCTTGCTTTAGTCTTTACCTCACCGTCAAGCTCTTTTCTGGCACTTAAACACGTTCTCCCACGTCAACAACAAGTCAGAAGCTATTTTCTGGCACCATTACCACTTGTATTTCACTATCTCTTCGCCGAACTAGTGCACCTATACACCTGACAAGTGTATTAGGTGTGTTGGGGACACAAGAGACTTCTTGTATCTTGATTGCAGGATTGCTTGAGAGGGAATACCTATGACCACTTCCTCCCTGAGTTCGATAAACCTTGGGTGACCCACTTAAGGGAAACTTGCTGCTGTTCTAGAAACCTCTGCACTTGGAGGCCCAACAACTGTCTACAAGAATAGAAGTGCGTAGACATCAATGAGCTACACCTGAGGACCATCCTTGAAACCCTTAGAGAGCATCAGTTGTATGCCAAGTTTAGCAAATGCGAGTTCTGGTTAAAGGAAGTAGGATTCCTAGGACATATCGTGTCGGCAGGAGGAATTGTTGTCGATCCCACCAAGATTAAGGATGTTGAAGAATGGAAAACCCCAACCACTCAAACCCAAGTTTGCGCATTCCTCGGATTAGCGGGATATTACCGCAATTTCGTAGAAGGATTCTCGAGCATCGCAAGACCCATGACCCAATTGTTGAAGAAAGATAAGAAGTTTGAATGGACGAACAAATGTGAAGCAAGTTTTCAAGAGCTCAAGAAGAGGTTGATTTCAGCCCCAATCCTGATTATGCCGGATATCAAGAAGCCTTTTGATGTGTATTGTGACGCATCCAAGATTGGTCTCGGATGTGTGCTGATGCAAGAAGGCAAAGTCATATCCTATCTATCCCGACAACTGAAGCAACATGAGCAGAATTACCCTACCCATGACCTCGAACTAGGAGCCGTAGTTTTAGCCTGTAAGACATGGCGGCATTACCTCATGGGTAACCGCTTTGAGATTTATTCGGATCACAAGAGTCTGAAGTATATTTTCACCTAGAAGGAGCTAAATATGAGGCAAAGGAGATGGATAGAGTTAATCAAGGACTATGATATTGACATTCACTATCACCCCGACAAAGCCAATGTGGTAGCAGATTATCGTGTCGATTGAACACCATGATAAAAGAAGCCCAGCCAAGTTTGCACGAGGAGATGGAAAATTTCAGAGTACAGCTAGTTAGTGAAGGATTTTTGGCTAGCATGGAACTTCAACCCACTTTGATCAGTCAGATCAAGGAGGCATAGAAAGGAAATGCTAGTATCGATGGAATCAAACATCGTATCGGTACAGGAAAGGTACCCGGATTTACCGAAGATGAAGAAGGAGTTTTATGGTATAAAGGACGTATCTGTGTGCCCGCAGATTCAGAGCTGAAACAAGCTATTTTGCAAGAAGCCCATGATACTCTTTATTCTATCCACCCTGGAGGAACAAAGATGTATCAGGATTTGAAGGAGCAATTTTGGTGGCATAAGATGAAAAGAGAAATCGGTAGCTACATAGCCAAATGTGATATATGTCAGAGAGTCAAAGCGGGACATCAGAGACCCGCAGGACTTTTGCAACCACTGCAGATTCCAGAATGGAAATGGGATTCGATAGGAATAGATTTTATCACCGGTTTGCCTACATCTAGTAGGGGAAATGACTCTATTTGGGTCATAGTGGATAAACTGTGTAAATTAGCTCATTTCTTACCAGTCAAGACCACTTATTATAGTTCGAAGCTAGCAGAGTTGTACATTGCTAGGATATTCAGTTTGCATGGAATCCCCAAGAACATTGTGTCGGATCGAGGAACCCAGTTTACCTCGAGATTTTGGAAGAAAGTCTAAGAAGGATTGGGAACCAAACTGGATTTCAGCATAATTTTTCAACCTCAGACTGATGGACAAACGGAGCGAGTAAACCAGATACTTGAAGATATGTTGAGAGCTTGTGTGTTGGAATATGGATCTAAATGGGCGGACTGTCTGCCTTTTGCAGAATTCTCATACAACAACAGTTACCAACCAGTTTACAAATGGCCCCATTTGAGTTTATGTATGTAAGGAAGTGTCGTACCCCACTGAATTGGTCGGAAGTAGGAGATAGTCAGATTTTCGGACCCAACATCTTAAGAGAAGCCGAAGAGAAAGTTCACAAGATCCGTGAGCATCTTAAGAACACCCAATCCATACAGAAGAGTTATGCCGACAAGAGACGTCGAGAACTAGCCTTCACTATCAGAGATTTTGTGTATCTGAAAGTATCACCCTTAAAAGGAATGCAACGTTTCCAAGTGAAAGGGAAGTTAGCCCCCAGATATTTTGGACCCTTCAAGATTTTGAATCGTCGAGGAGAAGTATCATATCAACTAGAACTGCCGGAGGATATGTCAGCTGTGCATGATGTGTTTCATATCTCGTTACTTCGCAAATGCCTAGAAGTCCCGGAGAAGACCGAAGTTTTCAAGAATATTGATCATCAAACCATACAGCTCAACAAAGACCTAACTTATCGTGAAGTACCCATTTGTATTTTACAAGAAGACTTCAGAACCACCAGAACCCAGAATATCAAGTTTCTCGAGATCCAATGGAGTAACCAAACTGAAGAAGAAGCTACTTGGGAACGAGAAGATTACATTAGGACTGAGTTTCCAGATCTCTTTAGTTCCTAGTTTTATTTTTCTTAAATCTCGGGACGAGATTTTGTTTAAGGAGGGAAGGTTTGTAACATCCCAAAAATATTAAACAAGATTATCAAGTTCTAATCACCCAAGTTTAGGGTTAAAAAAACTTTTATTATTAAAATTAATATGAATGCATGTGTGTGTGTGGTTAATGCATGCATGATTGCAATTGCCATGTCTGATTGCTATGAATGTTAAGGATTGGTTTAAAGATGAAAACAATACCATCTAGATCATTTCCAAGCAGAATCAAATGAAGAGAAAATCAAATATAAGAAGTATGAGCAAATGGTCATTTTGGCCAAACTTGTTCACTAGACCACTTTTGGTGTTACTAGTCAAAGATTTCTAATAGAGACAAATCCAATTCTTTTCACCCCTTGCTAGACCAAGTGAAAGTGAACCCAAACCCACTTTACAAACCAATAGAAACAAATTCCAAATTTATTTAAAGGACAATTTAAAATTGAATCCTTAATAGGTACTAAGATAGCCATTTCCCAAAAACCAACCAAACCACTTCACCTTGGCAAACCCAAGCAACCTCAGAATACCAAGCTTATGACCAGAGCACTCAACAAAATTCATCCAAAAATTCAAATTTCAATTCATGCGGCCATTTCATCAAACACCTGGTGAGCACAGATCAAACTTGCCTAACTTCTACTATTCTTGATCAATGCCTTGTCCACTACTTGTCGCCACTACTAGCCCTTTCTCCCCAGTGCCCAGCAATGGATTGAAGCAGCTACCCCTCTACCGTTTTCACCAGTGTCGCGCCACCCGAGACGCCATTTCTGGTCGACCATGGACAGCTCGCAGGAAGAAGCGCCGCGCCCGTCCATGATGTCTAGGAGACAGGACATCTTCCATCGCCACCCCATGTCCATCCCTCGAGATCAGCCAAGCCATGGACCACGAGGAACGCCGTGCCCATTTTCTCTGCAACCTTGCCGAGAGCACAATAGAGCGCCGCAGTAGACACGCGCGCACATGCCGCGCCTCGTCCTCACCGTGCTTAACTGGACTCACAATGACCCTAGCCACCCCCGCCTCAATTCTTCACACCATCTCACTCCCCTCTCTCTCAGAACCACCCCTGACCTTTCCCCGGAGCAAGGCAAGCACTAGCCCGCTGGAATTTGGCCGGAGTCCGCCGCTGCAGAGGAGGAGAGGAGGCGTTCATTGGAGCCACCCAGGAGCCACCACGACCACCGTTCGAACCGCCGTCGTCGGCAACGTTGTTCGCCCCCATCGCTGACCCTAGCTGGAGTCCAGGTGAGCCACCACGTACCCCCACCGTCGCCGTTAGGGTTCAGTCTCGTCAGAGCTCTGCGATGGAGACGACGAACCACAACCATAGATCTTTTTCTAATCGCAGGGCTTAGATTGAAACATACTGGTTCATTTAGATTGAGCCACTGACTAGTAAGACCCCCTATCAGCAGCCCGCTGAGCCCGCGCGCTGTGCATCTGGGCTGGCCCAGTATCATTCCCGCGCGTAGCCCAGTAATTCAAATAGATATTTTCCATTTTTTCAAACCCTAGTTCTGTCAGTAGATTCAAAAATCAATTCAAGGAGATGTACCGAACCAAATTGCATGATTCCAATTTTGCTAGAAATGTATTCAAATTATCAATCCAATCCTATTGGATTCAAACCATTTGAAATTATAGATCGCCTATAGTAAAAATAACAAGACATATACTTTTTCACATTCAAACATTTTTCAAAAATCAACCATAAATGCTTTTGAGTTGATTCCAAGTCTCAAAAATCACATTTGACAAGGTCTAACTGAATATGTAAAAATATTTAGGTTTACATGTAGTGATATTGGACTAGTACTAAAAGAATGCTATATAGGCATTTCTAGTCACTTTAATTATATAAAATAGTAATTTTAGAACTTTATAAAATATCACCACCACTTTAAATCACATTCCCAAGTATTAGAATATGTGGTGATGACATGTTTCAACATGATCCCATATTTTAATTGGAGAATATTAAATCTTAAGTAGTTTTCAACAAGTAGAAATTACTTTTACAAAAAAAAAAAGGATTAGGTCTTTATTTCATGCGATGATTGTGATGATGCTAGATCATCAAGTGTGTACCTTGTGTGTCAAATAGAGGTAGTTAAGTATTGTTTGGTGATTGTGTACCTCGTATTCATTTATAGACGCTAGTACCGACCAATGATACAAGGAGGAGTAGTACTACAAAGAAAAAGAAAACTTCAACCACTGCACTACTCAAGGCAAGCTAACACTTGCAAGTTTCTTAACTATGCAAGCTAGATAACCTATGCAATATGCATTAGGCATGCTTTGGTTATGCAACCTTCATTATACCAAATCCTAGTTTTACTTGCAAGCTTTATTATTTCATTTTACCAAAGTTCTTTATTACTTTGAGTTAGTGCTTTGTTAGTTTTGGAAAAATAGTATAGATTGCATAAAGAGCATAAAACTAGGCCTAAGTAGTTAGAACTAGATGTCATCAAAAGGCATGAGACTAGATTTGGATAGTCACACTTGATTAGCACCCCTCATTAGTGATTACCCTCAACTTTAGTGGCTAGTGCTAAGCATAAAAGTTGATCACTTTAGATGGGAATACTTGGTGAAAATGATTATGAAAACCTTGGAATGAAGATTCATTCTATTGAAATGTTTTGACATGTGTTATGAACACAAGATGAATTGATGATGAAAATGTTGAGGCATGAGCCTTAGCCCTTTATCAAAACTGATTTTTGGGTTTGGATGCGATACCATTCCAATTTTACTGTACAACCACAATACCTGAATTTGGTTAGGGCTTAACTGGAAGTTTATATGTCTTAGTATGGGGTCCCTTGTGGAAGAGGTTGAGCTGAGGTTACCTCGTGATGAATGTCCACCTATGCAGTTCCCAAGATGACAGATGGTCATGGTTGGGAGGCCAAACTCATAGGGGAGGTTCCTATACTAGGGTGTGTAATTGAAAGGTTAGGATTGATTATCCACATACTAAGTATGATGATTCAGGGTTATCCCTGACGGATGTATCAAATGTTGTGGTGAAAGTGTACCACCTCTACAGAGTGTCAAACTATTCGAATAGCCGCGTCCGCGGTCATCGACAGTTGGAGTGGCCATACTGTTCCGTCGTCAGATGTTTTAAAAAATGACTTGTGAAATGAATTATGAATTTGACTTGACCATAAGAGGGTTGTGAACATGAAAACTAAGTTCCCACTTAGGTGTTATAGAACGTTAAAGTAGTTTTCTTTACTTCTAAACTCAGTTGGAAATAAACCTGGCTTTTTGCAAATAAACCTAGAGCTTAGGATTCCTACTCGAACTACTTTACTTGTTAGTGATAGTTTGCGAGTAATAAAGAGTACTCATGGCTTTGTACTTAGCTATTCCTATGGCCAGACTATGAAGAGGACTACCAGGATGATGGACAACAGGAGGTCTATGACAACTAGGATCATCTCCCATCGCCACCATTGCCTGTGACCCTGAAGATGGAGCCCCGACCATGCTACCTCTATTATTATTCCGCTGCGTTGATTGTACTAAGACTTGATCATGAGATCCTTTATTTGTAAGACCTTTAGTACAGTTTGTAATGGATGATGCACTATGGTACCAATCTGTTATGTCTCTTAAAAATGGTAATCCTGGGATTGCGATGTATGGCATAACAGGCATCTGGGATTAAAAATCTGGGTGTTGACAGTCTTCTCCCTGAAATAAACCAAGGTTATAGAACCAGTAGGAGGAAGGAAACGACCCAAAGGTGTTGCTAGCAACTTGGAAACCTGCACAACAAAAACTCAAGACTTTGCCCCAATGAATAGTGACGTTGTCAATCTCACCGGTTTGCTGAAAACAAAGGATTAACTGTATGGTGTGGAAGGTAATGGTGGTTTGCAGAAAGTAAACAATAACAGTGGAAGATGTATCAATGGTAAAGATTGGACTGGGTTCCATAGTTCACTAGAGGTGCTCTCCTTAAGATAAAGAAACATGGCATGCTGGGTAAACAAATTACAGTGGGGTAATTGACAGGACAGAGCAAGGCATAATAATGCAATACTAGACATTCATGATCCTATGAGATTTGATTGGGCAATAAAACAAGATACATAAACCGCCATCCAATTACATCTATGACTAGTAATCCACCTTCAGGTTATCATCTGAACCCCCTCCAGTATTAAGTTGCAAGCAACAGATAACTGCTTTAAGCAAAGTGTGTAAGGTAAACAATCCACTTGTTCCATGAACAAGAGACCGTTGGTTTCTCCCTAGTATAAATAGCACATCTACAACCTTAGAGATTTCTGTCACTTCCCCAGATTAAATAGAGGCAGGAACCCACTATGGAGCATAAATACTCCCTCTTGGAGTCACTAGCATCTACTTGGACAATATAGCTACTAGAAATGGAGAGCATGCAATATCACAAACAACACGAACATGATAGAATCAATAAGATAGAACCGTTAATCAATCTGACATAGTAATCTAAATATCCATCGGATCCCCACAAACACAACATGCATGATTACAAATAGATGATCTTGATCATGAACGTAGCTCACAAGATCTGAACATGGTAGCACAAAGGAGGATAGACAACCATCTAGCTACTACATGGACCCATAGTCCAACATGGAACTATTCATGCTTCATACCGGAGGCTGGCATGATGAAGAAGGCCTCCGGGATGATCTCCCCTCCGGCAGGGTGCCGAGAAGAGCTTCAGATCCCCCGATCTAGGGACGATAGTGGCGGCGGCTACAGACTGTTTCGTGGAAGATTGATCGGGTATTTAGGGTTTTGATATCGGGGGCTTCTTATAGGCGAAGAGTCAAGGCAGGGGGCACCCAGGGTGGCCGCACTTCCCCCAGGCGTGGGCCAGGCCAGGCCGCGCTGCCAGGGGTGTGGCCCCTGGTGGCTCTTCTCCGTCTCGTCTTCTAGCTCCGTGGTCCCCACAGTAAAATATTGACTTTGAGTTTTGTCCTGTCCAATTCCGATAATATTGATTTTCTGCCTTTTCTGGAACCAAAAACAGAAGAAAACAGGCAACTGGCACTGTGGCATCTTGTTAATAGGTTAGTTCCAAAAACATATAAAAATACCTCAAAGTGTTGATAAAGCAAAGCAAAGTAGATACTAAACAAGCATGGAACATTAAAAATTATAGATACGATTACGACGTATCACTCGGGAGATGCACGCGTCCTACTAGACCTGCGAGGTTCGGTAGTATTATCTTTCCGAGCTTCATGATCATTATCATTAGTTCCCTCTTCATTTGGTGAAGTCAACTCCAGAACGGCTTCCGGTGCTGCGCTACTCGCCATATTATGAAGAGAAGGTTCTACAACCTCATCGAGTTCTACCTACGACTACACACACCTTTCGCGAGAAACTCTTTCTCTAGAAAGGATCCATTCTATGCAACAAAAACCTTGCCCTCGGATCTGTGATAGAAGGAATACCCAATAGTTTCCTTAGGGTATCCTATGAAGACACATTTTTCCGCTTTGGGTTCGAGTTTATGCGGTTAAAGTTTCTTCACATAAACATCGCATCCCCAAACTTTAAGAAATGACAGCTTAGGTTTGTTTCCAAACCACAATTCATACGGTGTCTTTTCAACGGATTTAGATGGTGTCCGATTTAAAGTGAATGCAACAGTTTCTAGTGCATAACCCCAAAATGATGGTGGAAAGTCTATCAGAGACATCATAGATCAAACCATATATAGTAAACTACGATTACAATGTTCTAACACACCATATCACTGTGGTGTTCCGGCAGGTGTGAGTTGTGAAACTATTCCATACTCTTTCATATGTGTGCTAAAATCGTAACTTAGATACTCACCTCCACGGTCAGACCGTAGAAATTTGATCTTTCTATTACGATGATTTTCCACTTCATTCTGAAATTCCTTGAATTTCTCACAGGTTTCAGACTTGTGTTTCATCAAGTAGATATAACCGTATCTACACAAATCATCCATGAAAGTAACAAAATAACGATATCCACCTCGCGCTGACACACTCATTGGACCACACACATCAGAGTGTATGATTTCCAATAAATCTATCGCCCGTTCCATTGAACCGAAAAACGACGTTCTAGTCATCTTGCCCATAAGGCATGGCTCACATGTATCAAATGATTCGAAATCAAGTGGTTCCAAAAGTCCATCCGAATGGAGCTTCTTCATGCGTTTAACGCTAATATGACCTAGACGGCAGTGCGACATATATGAGGATATATCATCATTAAGTTTAATCCTTTTAGCATCAACATTATGAATATGTGTAACACTATTATCGAGATCCAACAAAAATAAACCATTCATCACATGTGCATGACCATAAAAGATATCATTCATATAAATCGAACAACCATTGTTTTCTGATTTAAATGAATAACCACTACGTATCAAACATTATCCGGATACAATGTTCATGCTCAGTGCAGGCACCAGATAACAATTATTCAAGTTTATAACTAATCCCGATGGTAAGTGGAGAGGTAGCGTTTCAACGGCGATCACATCAACGCTTGATCTGTTGCCGACACACATCTTGACCTCACCCCTTGCTAGCAGTCGCTTGTTCCGTAGCCCCTAATTCGAGTTACAAATATTAGCAACCGAACCGGTATCAAATACCTAGGTGCTACTGCGAGTACTAGTCAAGTACACATCAATAACATGTATATCAAATATACCTTTATTTGCCTTGCCATCCTTCTTGTCTGCCAAATACTTGGGGCAGTTGCGCTTCCAGTGGCCATTCCCCTTGCAATAATAGCACTCAGTATCAGACTTAGGTCCAACTCGGGATTTCTTTTCAGGTACGGCAACCGACTTGCCGCCCTTCTTTCCCTTCTATTTACCCTTCATGTCTTTCTTTAAACCGATGGTCTTATTGATCATCAACACTTGATGTTCCTTCTTGATCTCCACCTCTTCAGTCTTAAGCATTGTCAGAAGCTCGGGGAGAGACTTCTTCATGCCCTGAATGTTATAGTTCATCACGAAGCTCTTGTACCAAGGTGGCAGAGATTGGAAAACATGATGTATGCCTAAGTCAATTGGAATCGATATTCCCAAGGACACAAGGTTATCGGCATACCCCGACATTTTGAGTACGTGCACACTAACGGAGCTGTTCTCTTCCATCATACAACTAAAGAACTTTTCTGAAGCATTATAACTCTCTATAGAAGCATGGGTGTAGAAAATCATTTTCAACTCACCCATTGTATTAAAGGCATTGCCATTTTTGAAACGCTTTCAAAGTTCTGTCTCTAGCCCATACAATATGACGCAATGAACTAAGTTGTGGTCCTCCTGACGAGTCTGATAGGAATTCTTTTCTTCGTCAGGGCATCATCGAATGGTGGGGGGCCTAGAGGAGCTTCTAGCACATATTGCTTTTATGTGCAGCAGAGAGGAGAATCCTCAAATTCATAGCCCAGTCGGTAAAGTTTCTACCATTCATTGAAAGTTTCTCTTTCTCCATGAACACATTGAAATTAAAAGCAGGTGGTGCCATCTACAACAGAATTTGTAAAGTTTAGACTAAGTTTATGATAGATCGAGTTCAACTAATCCAAATTAAGAATGAACTCCCACTAAAAAATGACATCCCTCATGCCTTTTTGATGATTACATGAACCAAATCCACTACACCAAGTCTGATCATCACGTGAGTCGGTGTAGCTTCAAAGGCGAGCATCTATATGGGCATCATATCTACATATGACTCATGCTTAACCTTTTGGTCCGCGTTCCAAGGCCATGTCTGTACATGAAAGACTCGGCAAGTAAGAACCTTAGTATTCGTGTCTGTAAAACTTTCTTACACACAAAATATGATCGTGGATCCAAGCACACCTGATCATCACGTGATGTCTTGGAGCGGCGAAACATAATCAGTGCATACTTAAGGGAGAACATATTTTTATCTTGATATCTAAATGATGGATCATCTTACTATGCTAATAAAACGCAAAACAAGCAATATAAGATGCAACAAACATTATATGTGAAAAGTGAAATGATATGGTTCTTGCACTTGATCATCATCATGTGCATCGTGGTATGATCTTCATCATTCCTTTATGTGTAAGGCCAAGTTCTATGGAACTTACATGTTATGTGCATTGTAAGAGTATCGACTTATACTTTTACTTGCAACATCACCATATCATTACACTAGCCCAGCAACAATCTAAACTAGACGCTTCTAATTTATCCATTGCAAGTTTTACGTGGCTTAGGGCTTTCGAAGATGTAACAACCCTAGTTTTATTAAATAGTAATTAGGATCTGTTTTTGCATCATGACCATATCATACATAACATGGTTTGATAAATTTTGCATTAAGAAGAGGAACAAAACCAAAACCCTAAACCCTATTCCCCCCTATTTTAAACATATTCTAAATGGTTTTAAATTTTTAAAGTTACAAAAGTGTGGAGCCCAATCTGAATAAAAGGGACCCTCAATATTTTCTAACCTTTTATAAAGCCTCTGGTATTTTTGAATCACTCAAAACAGTTTTGAAATTCAAATACAAAAGAGAAAAGTCAAAACAGAAAAATATAAATGTTTTGGAAATAAAAATTGCTCCTAATCTATCTGGGCTGAGCCCAACTCTTCTCCTCTCCACTCCCTGCTGCTCAGCGCGCCCACGTGTGGCCCACCTCAGCCCAGCTTCGGCCCGTACACCTTCGCAACCTCTGTTCGTCGTCTTCCTCGCTGCCGAGGAAGCAGCTGCATATGCCGCCTGCCGCCGTCGATCCCCACCTCTTGCATCCCGCCGTTCGGCGTTGTGTGGAGATGGATAAGATAATCTCGGGCACACCCTCTCTCCCTCATCCACTTCTCCTCTCCCCAGCGACCTCCCTATCTCCCAGGTCTCCCCAATACTAAACCCTAGCTTCGGAGCTCGCCGTCGCCCTGCCGACTCCGTCCACCCCGCGCCATTCTGAGGCCACCAGCAGCTACGCCTCGCCTTTGTGAGCCACCCCGTCGAAGGAATCGACGCCGCGTGCCTCCAGTCGTCACCATCGACGCCATCTTCCTCGTCTCTGGTCGTCTTCCCCGTCGACGTTGCCGATGCCATCTAGCCTCCCCTCGCTTTGCCGACCCTCTTCTCACGCTCCTGGTGAGCTCACGGTCCTTCCGGTGCCCTCCGTTTTCTTCCTCGGTTCCTGGTTGGCCCCGTCAATGTTTGTCTATGAACTCCGCCGCCGCGCGCCGTTGAAGCTATTGTTTTGGCGACCTAATCCTAGAGGCGGTGCCCCAGATCCCTCTCCTCCGCCGTCCCTGGTGCTCCCCGACATGCTCTCCGACGAGCCTACGTGGCGCCACCGTGTCGTCGACGTGGCGCCTGCATGACAGTGATGTGGGCCTTGACCAAGCTTGTCCAGCGTGGCATGTTGACCCGACCCAGGGCCCAGCAGTCAGTGACTAGGGCTGGACCCAGCCCCAGTAAGAACCGCCCCACCCCTGTGCTGATGTCATAATGATGTAGTAAAGGTTTTATTTAGTTAAATAATTCCAGAAAATGAATAAAACTTATAAAATCAATAAGTTTTATTTTGTACTTCATAAAAATACAAATAATATATCAAAATGTGTAGAAAAATGAGAACTATCTATTAGAGTTATAATCATGCATTGTTAATAAACTTACATGACAAGTTTAATTAGAAGAACAAACCAACCCCTCTCATATACATCCGGGGTTTCTTCGAATTAGGGTTTGGACCCCTCGGACCCAAATGACCAAGCATGTTTAGGGTTTCAATTTTAGTACAAATTAACTTGTAATATCATCATTCCTGATTGAGCATTGCATTGATGCCATGTGTTGAATGTTTCCCTTTATTTCCGGTATTTGGTTCTTCTTCGGTAAAATGCGAGATTGAGATCTAGATCAAGATCGAAGACCGAAATCAACACCGTCGAAGCTGGAAGACCAATATGTCATGACCCGGGATCAGGGCTAGACAAATACCAGATCCTCATCTGATATAAGCCCAACCTAAATTCCGAAACGTGCAGCGAAGATCGGTAACATTACAGAACATACAAACCATACATTAATAAGATAAACTCTTAAGAGAGTTACAAACCAGTCATACAAGCCAGGGGTCACAGACCTATCATTACATCAAACAACGGAAGCAAACAAGTTGTTCTAAATAAAAAACTTAGCAAAGGGCCTAAGAGGCCTTAAACAGAAGTAGCGACCCTTCCATAGATCCTAGGCTGCTGCCCGGGAACCCCAACTACTCATAGACCTCGACATAGAAACCACCTTCAGTTGGAGTAGCATCATCTGTAGAAAAACATCAACGAAGCAAGGCTGAGTATAGGGTGTACTCCGCAAGACTTATGGCTAGTGGAGTTATTTTGCATAAAGCCATATTTTGTTTTCAAAACAAGAGGGAGAAGAAACTCGTCTAGTTAGAATATTTTCAAAAGGGGATGAGAAGACTATAACTCTAGCTCTTAAAATCATCTTTGATATCCATCAAGAACCATCATCAACAGAACCACTCTTCCCGGACTACCCCCTCAAACAACCCCGAGGAAGTATTCCGGATCTCACTTTAGTTGACAAGTTTTAAGATTCGGTTATAGTTCTCTATGATCTTCACGTCCGTTCCCAAGTCGTCCATAACCGTGGACACGGCTTTTCGAAAAGATTAATAACCCTGCAGGGGTGCACAACTTTACCCACACGTACCAACTGATTCTTAATGCCAAATTATTAGCCCTCGTCCTTGGAAGGCCGGCAGAGAGTGGTTGACCACGACCTTTACCTTGCTTTCGCCGAGACCATGAGTCACGCACTAAGGAGATGCCGCCATAACGGGTTAAGTCCCGAAGTCGGTCCCTAGCGATGTGAACAGGGTTTGAGATTACGGATGCCGGGCATCTCCCATTCCCTGCCACGCTTACCTACCTATATGAATGCAGCTCCTTCACATCCATTCAAGAACAACCAAGATGCGTATGTCGAATGGAAAGCCCGAACTATGTGACTCATGGAATCTACTAGGAAAGTTAGTTGGTCGAGGGGTTTTCCAGGCCCCCGTGTGGTTGTATGCTTGTCTTGGTTCAAGAGGCAAGAACATCGGGTCCTAGGGGTGGCAAGTATGGGACTACAAAAACCACAACCCACGTGGCCTCCCATACAAACCTTAGCATGTTTATCATCCACTGTTGATAACATCACCATATCCTACCATACTAGATTCATTCGCATCTCCGGTGCATCACATGAGTGATCAACATCAGACCACTAAGCATGGCTAAGCTTGACTAAACTGTGGCACTAGCGACGCTCGTAAGCCAAACCCTAGTTATGCTAGGAGTGGTGGATCAGGTATTTAGTTCACAAGGAGAAACATGCATCAGATAGGATTACTCTATCTACTGATAAAAGACTGTTGAACCGAATGCATATGACAAGAACGAAATACTTTGTAAACATAGGATTAATATGTATGAGTGGGGCTTCGCTTGCCTTGTCCGTTGTTGGACTGATACTGCTCTTCGATGGCGTTGACTTCAGCTTCGGGTTCGGTTCCTATTTGCGAGAACCAATCACCAGAAAAGAGAAAGCAACACTCAACACATGGCATGTGCAATGCTCATACAATATGGATGATATGACAAGTTAAATAGTGTTGAATTGAACCCTAAGACATGCTTGGTCACTTTAAAGGGGGTTACGAAGATCCAAACCCTAAAACAGGGGAATCATCGGAATCACCTGTGGGGTTCAATTGGTTCTTCTAATTAAACTTGCTATCAAAGTTGATTAATAATGTATGATTATAGATTAGTTAGACAGGTTTCATTTTTCTAAACATTTTGGTATATTATTCGTATTTTTATGATTTAAATTGAATTAGTTATGAATTTCCCAAATTGTAATTCATTTTAAATCATTTTTTTGGAATATTTGAAATAATTTCCAAACTTGGGCCCACATGTCAGACTTTTAATCATTTCAGAAAATATTTACAGAAATTAATAAAATCCTGACAAGTATGGCCCACCTGTCATATTTTTTTTCTATTTATAGAAATAATTACAGAAAACATTAAAAGAAATATGACATCATGATGATGTCATGCTGACATCATCAACGCCATTACTTGCAGATCCTTGATGGATCTATCGATCCAGAGCTCGCAGGGCGATGGGGAGTAGCGCGCTGGAGGCGGACGAGCGTGGGGAACCAAAAAGTGGCGGCGCCGCTTCCAGGAGGTCACCGGAGTCGGCGGCGCAACGACGAACAGCGGCGGCGGCGTCGGGCTCTCGTGGGGAGGACAACACAGAGGGGGAGGAGGCAAACAGATGGCTGCTTGAGCACCACAAGCTCACCCTGAGCGCGATGGTGGTGACGGCGAGGACGACGACGGTCGGACGGCATTGAATCGATGGCGATAACCTCAGCAACTGGCGGAGGTTCGTGGACGATTCCGATGAGGTGGAGCCTTCCCTTCTTGCGTGCTTCGGTGAGGAGGACGAGGGCGGCGAGGCGCTTCCAGCAGTGGCCTCGGCGCACCGCTGGGTGGTCGGGAATGGCGATGTCGGCAAGCTCCAGAGAGCTAGGGTTCTGGCGAGGAGGGGGAAGAAGGGTAAAAAGGGGACTAGGGTTCGTCGACGGCGGCCAGGGTTACTTGTCGACGCTCGGGGGCGGCGGCGCGCATCGTGGTGCTGGCGGGAGTCGTGGCCCAGACAAGCGTCGGCGGCGGCTCCACGCAGCTGCTTGCCGGCAACGGAAAAGAAGGAAAGGGAGAGGCCGAAGAGGTACGGACTGGTCAGCTTGGGCCCCGGGTGGGTCAATGGCCGGTAGGTGGAGAGAGGAGAGGAGAGATGGGCTCGTCCCAGGGAGGGTTAGGTTATATTTTTTTTCTAGGAAAACCTTTTCTAATTCTGTTTTTTAATTTCTTTTTGTACTTTGAATTCAAATTTGTTTTGAATAATTTCAAATCACAGGAATTTTTATAATAGAACTAAAAACACTAAGGGGCACTTATAACTATTTGAGCTCCATGCATTTTGAGAATTTTCAAAATATGGGAACCGTTTGAATTGATTCAAAGAGAGAGGAAAAACTATTAGGGTTTTAGGGTTTTGTTGTTTGTTCTTCTTAGGTTGAATCAAAGTGCAAATGTTATGCATGCATGCAATGCTCAAACATATCTTATTTATATTATAAAAAAGGGTGGTATGTTACACAATACTTGATCAATTGTAATCAAGTCAAGTACCAGATGTCCTAAGATCTGCTTTCTGGATATCAACATGCAAAGACAAGCGAAGCCCCACACATACATATGAATCCTATGCTTTCAAAGTATTTCATTCTTGCCATATGCATACGATTCTAAAGTCTTTTATCGATAGACAGAGTAAGCATATCTCATGCATGTTTGTAGCCTATATTCCCTGATCCACTGCTCCTAGCATAACTAGGGTTTGGATTGTGAAGCGTTGTTAGAGCTGTTATATCTGTTGTGCTTAGCCATGCTTAGCTGTTAACACTAGTCCATCCGGTTGATGAATTAGAGCTACGAATGAACCTAGAATGATAGGATGACGTGGTAAGATCAGAGATGAAAGTTAAACATGCTAAGGCTTGTATGGGAGGCCACAGTGGTTGTGGTTTTTGTAGTCCCAAACTTTCCGCCCTTAGGACCCGATGTTCTTGCCTCTTGAACCAAGAAAAGCTTACAGCCACACGCGGGCCTGGAAACCCCCTTGACCAACTAACTTGCCGAATAGATTCCATGAGTCACATAGTTCGGGCTTTCCGTTCAACATACACATATTGGTTGTTCTTGAATGGAGGTGAAGGAGGTGCATTCATAACAGGTAGGTAAACAAGAGATGTCCTACATCCATAATCTTGAACCCTGCGCACATCATTAGGGACCAACTTCGGGACTCGACCCGTTACGGCGACATCTCCCTAGTGCGTGACTCATGGTCTCGACGAAAGCAAGGTAAAGGTCGTGTCTAACCACCCTTTGTCGGCCTTCCAAGGAAGAGGGCTAATGTACTGGCATTAAGAGAAGGTTAGTACGTGTGGGTAAAGTTGTACACCCCTACAGGGTTATTAATCTTTTCGAAAAGCCGCGTCCGCAATTATGGACGACTTGGGAACGGACATGAAGATCATAGAGAACTTGAAACCTAATCGTAAAACTTGGCAAGTTAAGTAATGTGTGATTAAGGATGCTTCCTCAGGGATTGAGGGGGTGATCCTAGATAGGTTCAGCTGATGATGATTCGGTGGATATCAAAAGGTGACCAAACCTAGTGATACCGCTCTCTTATCCCCTTTTAAAATATTCTGATTAGTCGAGATTCTTCTTCCTCTCGTTTTATAAAACAAAGATGGCTTTATGCAAAATAACTCCACCATCCATAAGTCTTGCAGAGTACACCCTCTACTCACCCTTGCTTCGTTGATACTTTTGCAGCAGAGTAAGTGTTACCATATAAGATTAGTTATGCACAACATCGACATCGACGAGTACCTTGGGGTTCCCAGACGACAGTCTGGGGTCTATGGATTGGACGTCATCGTTATGCTTTAGGCCTCGTAGGCCATTTGTTAAGTTTGCTATACTTAATAGCATAATTTGCCTTCCGTTGTTTGATGTATGTGGTCAGTGACCTCTGCTTGTAATATTTTGGTTCTTTGCTCAGTTATGAGCTTGCTGTAATAATTTTGTGTCGTAGGTTCACTGTTGTGTTACCGATTCTCTCTATGTATGCTTTCAAGATTAGGTTAGGCTTATGTTCAGACGGAGGTCTAGGATTTGTCTAGCCTTAATCCCGGGGGTGTCACAGGTTTTGGTATCAGAGTCGTACCGACTGTAGAAAACCCTTTCTATTGGTCAATGTTGATTCTAGTGCTTGTGAAAACTATTTTCAAAGATGAAAATTATGTGCAAAAACTCTAGTATGCTTGTTTTTCTCCTTATCTAGTTTTGCTCTAATTCTGGGTCATCTTATCTTGTGTTGATTTGGAAAGGCTTTGCTATCTTGTCTTATCTTTCAAAGCTTAGGTGCCTCTTCAGGCATGTCGGTTCTCAACCATTTGACCTAGTATTGAGTTCTCTAGAGTCAGGTGTGTGTGTGTTTCTTGATTCCCTTGTTCCATTTCTTCTGAGAGATTTCTTTCTATCATGATCTATCTACCCTAATGGTCCACAACATCATGTTTATGGTTCCAAAATGTTCTGTTCTAGGCTTCGAGGTCTCCTTTCACCTCGTGTGCCTCCTTTTTATTTGTTTGGGTACTTCAAAAGTTGTATCTTCTTTTGGAAGCTACCTCGTGATTACTATCTTGTAGTGTACGCTTTGTCACTCAAGTAGTAGTTATTCTTTTCTTTGGGTCTTAACCCTCGGACTTGAACCTGAGATCCCCGATTGTGCTGGATTCTGGTTTTGCGAATCTTGTACATGACGCTGACCTTTAACTGTCACATCCCAAGATTTTCCAAATATTGTAATGTGAAAAATAAAGGAATAAAATAAAACTTTGTTGATTTTCAGGGTGAGAAGAAACTTTTTGAATCCAAATGGAAACTTTCAAAACCTATTTTGATCAAGATAAATCCTAAAGGGATTTAAAAAGGTAAATAATTAATAAAGGAAGTTTTAAATATTTGGATTTACTACTTTGAATCTTTTAATAAAAAGATTTGGTTTTCAAAAGAAAAGGTGGATTTATAAATAAGGATTATTTTATAGAGCCAAATTAAACCTTGGCCAAGCTTTTGAATTAAAACATTTTGTTTTGAATAAAAATAGTAAAGGTTTGTTTAAATAAAATAATAAGGATTTAATATCCAATTTTATTAAAGTAAAGGCTTTTCCCATTTTAAATAAACACTAAAACTTATTTATTTATTTTTTTTAAATAAGTTTTCCAAGTATTTTATATTCTCAAATAAAACCTACTAAAGTGTTTTGGTTTTATTTTAGATTTCAAAATAAAGTTCTTAATAAAACAAATCCTATTTGACTTAATGACTAAGGTCCATTGTATTTAATTATTAATGGACCCTAAAATAAAATGTTATTTTATTTTAAACAAGTTTTCCAAGTATCTTCTATTTTCAAATAAAACCTACTTATTTGGTTTTGAAAATATTTAGATTTCAAATGGAGTTTTTAAATAAATTAAAACCCATTTGATTTATTAACTAGTGTCCATTTTATTTAATTATAAATGGACTCTAAAATAAAAATATTATTTTATTTTGGATTTTGGTTTATGTTGTTAAACATAACCAAATTCAATTGCAAAGTGTGTTGAATGTTTGAATGTGATTTGAATGTATGATTGTTGTTTAAAATTTCAAAACAGAAATTGAAATTAGAAAAAGAAAAGATTCAGAATAGGAAAAAAATAAGAAAAGGACCCAGCCCAACAAACTGGCCCAACAAGACCCAGTCCAGCCCACCTACTCTCTCCCAGTAAACGTTTTCACGTAAGATGAACCCGCAGAGCAACTGACTTATGGACCCCAACTCCACTCCCTTTCTTTCGCTGACGAGCAGACCCCACCGCCAGCTCACCGTCTTCAACCGTGGACCTGTTCCTCCCCTCACCTCGCCGGCCGTTTCTGGCTATAATCGCACGCGTAAATTCGCTTCAATGTCGCGTGATCAACGCCCCCTGACCACACTCGCTTAAACGCCATCGTTCCCTTCCCATTTTCCCCCAGTCACCTCACCTTAGCGCGCCCCCAGGCCGCAGAAATTTTCCCTACACTACCACTGCTCCGACGACTCTCCGGTGCAAATTCCGGCGACCCCGCGCCGCCCCTTGCCTCATCAACCACGCACACATACTCCCCACCTCCTGGCTCATCTGTTCGTGCCTTTCGTTCAACTGCAGGCGCCCCAGAACGTCGTCTTCGACAAGCTCCGAGCGCCGCCGCGTCTGGTTCTTCTCCATCGACCTCCCCCTGGTGAGCTAGACCACCCCGCGCCTTCTCCTTCACGCACGCATCTTTGCCAGGACTGTGCGCATCTGACCCTGTCTTCCGTTTGCCCTAGTACGCGCTGTAACCTCGTCCTCGACGACGCCTGAACAAGCCCGATGCCGACGACGTCTCCGACGAGCAATCGCCGCAGTTTCCGTG
Organism: Avena longiglumis; assembly: GCA_030063025.1. Taxonomy (NCBI): domain Eukaryota; kingdom Viridiplantae; phylum Streptophyta; class Magnoliopsida; order Poales; family Poaceae; genus Avena; species Avena longiglumis. The sequence continues at coordinate 167,922,876 of CP125974.1, forward strand.
CGCCCCCTGCCCAACGACGAGCACCTTGAGCATCAGAACGTCGCCACGATCACTGTAAGCACCCTCACCTCCTCCCTCGCTTCCTAAATCTCCGGCACTGTCCACATCCGACCGCGCCGCCAGTCGCCGCCGCGTCAGCGCCGCTGCCAAATGGTCAAAGCAATAGGGTCCATTGGATCTCGATCTGACGGATAAGATTAGAAATAAGCGAAGAGGTAAGTAGCGTCTGCGCGCCGTGCGATATGACTTGATCCAACGGTCTGTGTTAGTCGATCCACGCGAAACGTTTTTGACGAATAGGAAACAGACACGTGTCCCAGAGTTGGTTTTAAAAACTGAATTTGATCAATTAGACTTGTGATTTTGTAAATTTCACAACTTTTAAACCACACGTCCAAAATTTGCAAACTTTATATCATTGGAATCAGTGGAACAAGCCCTAGCCAACCATGCCTTTTGTTTAGTAAAAAGTTTCTGTTAAAATGTTTTTTTTGCAGAAACATTTGTATCCGTGTTTAGATTATAAAAATTGGTCAAAAATAATTTCGGGGATAAAATCTTTGGCAAATGATTTGTTTTGAACCTACTGACCATAGGAATCACTTTGTGGTTTCAAAAATGTATTTGGTGATGCAAAAGAATGATTCTTTGATTTAAAACCATTTCTAGTCAAATAAAAATATTGTTTATTTATTAAAAATGGTTTTGGAAGAAAAACTTTGGGAAATGTTTTATTTTAAACTTTCTGACCCTAAACACAAAGTTTTATGGTTTGAAAACATATTTTTTGAACCCTATAGATTAATGCCTTAGTAAAAATATTTCTACACCACATAAAAAGATACTTTGTTTTGAAAATGGTTTTTGAAGTGAAACCTTTTGCAAATGACTTTGCCACTTTACAAAATGACCAATAGGTGTTTTCAAATGTTTATGACCCATTAGGAACCACTTTTTCAAATAAAACAAAGCTTGGCATGCTTGCATGCATTTCCTAGACTTTATCATTTTATGTGATGTTTTTCTTGATTGGTAGATTGAGTTTGTGCCTTGCTTGATTGAATTGTAGTGACTTGAAGAGTTTGATTGTTGCAAGGACAAGGAGTGAACCCATACTCTACCAAAAAGGCAAGTGATGCTTCATACTTTTGTCCCATTACTTTCACTATGCATTAGTGATTTTCTCTAAGTAAAACTTGCATGGAATTTTGCTAAGTATAAACCTTGCTATAGAAAAACCTAGTAGATGAAACCTTAGTAGAAATTTTCCTAAGTTAAGATTCCTACTACTATCAAGCTTATCTTAGCTAATAGAAAACAAGGGTGGAATATACATCCATACTATGGAAAAATTTCTAAGTCTGAGGACTTGTGTTTTGTCTAATAAAACAACTAAGTTAATGAATCACCTGGGTGGAATGGTAATTGCTTGGTGGTTTTTGGTTGAGTGGTTCACAAGGCCCATGTCTATGGTTTACCTTGTGTATCTCACTTGTGGATGGCCACCCAGGAACAAAGAGATTTGAGATGTCAAATGTTGAGAAGCTTCAAGTGCAGCCACTTGGCATTATGGGCTCTGCCTGGATCATATAGGTTGCAAGAACTTAGCCATATGGACAGTTGGTGGTAGAGTTTGATAGGTTGGAGCGCGTCCATTTTGGTCTAAGGGAAGGCTTCTGAAAGATCTTGTCTTGGGAAACCAAGTCTTGTGGGGAAAGTGCACCACCTCTGCAGAGTGTAAAATCTAAGTACTTAGCCATGTCCCGGGTAAAGGACAATTTGAGCATCAAGACATGGAAGCAATCATGAATCTCATCATTCAAATTTCTAAAGATAAAAACTTGTGGTTTGAACAAGGGTTAAAGGATCTTCAATCTTTGATTGGGAGAAATGTTTTTGTCAAACAAAAACTTAGTGTTTTCAAATGTTAAGGAAAAATCTATTTTGAGCAATGCAAGCCTCAACTCCACTTAGCCAAATGCATATAGATGATAGACTCCACTATACTACCATAGTATCACTTGCCAATACAATTCAAATGTATTGACCCTTATGGCTGTAACTTGTTATGTTGCAGGTTTGATTGATTTAGTGAAGTGTGTTGATTAGGATTACAAAGTCTACAACCAACATGTCTGCCTGTGGCACTTTGAAGATGAAGGACCCCATGCTTATAGATATTCTGCTGCAATGTAATGTAATAGCCAAATGAGCTATGTAAGATGTAATAAAATTTTGTTATTCATGGTTATAAAGTTATATTATGACCTTTGTTTCTTGATATTACATCTTAACTGTGGATGCTAGCTATTGATCCAGGGACTAGCATTGTAAACACAGGGGACTCTACCTTATTTAAAGGTTGGGACCCTTACAAATGGTATCAGAGCATTGTGTTGCCTGTAGGATTTGTACACCTAGGATTGGACAAAAACCCTTAGAAAAATAGGAGTTGTATTTGTTCCAAAACTTATTTACAAACAATCTTGTAAACTCTTTCCTCAACCATTTTGGTTTTGATTCTACATCTCTTCTATTTCAAACTTGATGGATAAAGCCTACCCCATGGCCAAAGACTTCACCATGTGCAAAAGACTTCATCAACTCTAATGACTTCAACATCTTCAACTCTAATGACTTCAACATCCTCAGCATTTTCACCAAGGACTTCAACCTTGGATATCACTAAGGACTACAAGTGAGACAAGGAAATCTTGCTCAAGATATGGAGACTGAGGAAATGCAAAATTAGAAGGAGTTCACTTCACTTGAAGCTTTTGTGACCAAAAGTTTTCCCAAGGAAACCATGATCTCATGCAAGAATAATCAACCAAGAAGAATGGAAAGATCACAAGTGAACCATATAGATGGACCACAATATTTTAGTTAAGTCAAACACACCAACTTATGTGGTGTAACAAAAATATTTTGTTGCCTAAAATGTGCTTGAACTTTGTTGTTTGAGTGAAATGTTTGTTTGTGATTGCTTGCACATTGATTTTGTGAATTGTGATGTGTGTGATTAGAATCATTCCCTTAGAAATATTTTTGGTCTATTCTAATCCCAATTCAACCCCCAAACATATGACTACTCCAAGAGACTCCAACATCAAGGTTGATGACAACAACAACAACCAAGAGGACAACATGAGAGAACTTATAGCAACCCAAAACCAGTTGAGCCAAGAGACAACTCAGCTTTTAGCCAACAACAATGGACTAGACCCAGCCATACAAAGGATTTTGAAACTTCAATCCCAATTGTTGCAAGGATTGGTTACTCAAATGATCAACATGGGAGAAAACTTTTCCCAAAGAGCTAATGACAACAAGGATGACAAAGATGTTAATCTAGAAGGAACCCAAGTATGCAATATTTGTAGAGACAAGGATCATACATGCAAGGAGCATGAAGACCAATGCCCCAAGAAGAGAGAAAGATTTCCCACCTCTGAGGTGAGATATGAAGAGCATGAACTAGAAGAACTCCTAGCTTTGGAGAGACCCAAAAAGAAGAAGAAGGACATAAGCCAGTTGCAATGTTACAATTGCAAAGAGAAGGGACACTATGCCAGTGAATGCCCAGAAAAGAAGAAGAACCAAGGAAACAAACAAGAGAAGATGTTACCCAAGGAAAAGAAAGATATTAGCCAAGTGTGGTGCAACAACTGCAAAGAGCTAGGACATTATGCAAGCAACTGTCCAGAAAAGATGAAACACAAGATAAACAAGCCTATGAGGGATCTCAGCCAAGTGACATGTTTCAAATGCAAGGAGCTAGGCCACTATGCGAACTTCTGTCCAGGAAAGATACATCAAGATTCCAAGCAAGCCAATATGTAATTTAGCTAGAAAATTTTTAAGGGTGGTAGTACCCTAGTTGTTTTGAACCAACTTGTAACCCCAAGCCTCCCCAAATCTCGGGACGAGATTTATTTTAAGGGTGGTAGCCTGTCACATCCCAAGATTTTCCAAATCTTGTAATGTGAAAAATAAAGGAATAAAATAAAACTTTGTTGATTTTCAGGGTGAGAAGAAACTTTTTGAATCCAAATGGAAACTTTCAAAACCTATTTTGATCAAGATAAATCCTAAAGGGGTTTAAAAAGGTAAACAATTAATAAAGGAAGTTTTAAATATTTGGATTTACAATTTTGAATCTTTTAATAAAAAGATTTGGTTTTCAAAAGAAAAGGTGGATTTATAAATAAGGATTATTTTATAGAGCCAAATTAAACCTTGGCCAAGCTTTTAAATTAAAACATTTTGTTTTGAATAAAAATAGTAAAGGTTTGTTTAAATAAAATAATAAGGATTTAATATCCAATTTTATTAAAGTAAAGGCTTTTCCCATTTTAAATAAACACTAAAACTTATTTATTTATTTATTTTAAATAAGTTTTCCAAGTATTTTATATTCTCAAATAAAACCTAATAAAGTGTTTTGGTTTTATTTTAGATTTCAAAATAAAGTTCTTAATAAAACAAATCCTATTTGATTTAATGACTAAGGTCCATTGTATTTAATTATTAATGGACCCTAAAATAAAATGTTATTTTATTTTAAACAAGTTTTCCAAGTATCTTCTATTTTCAAATAAAACCTACTTATTTGGTTTTGAAAATATTTAGATTTCAAATGGAGTTTTTAAATAAATTAAAACCCATTTGATTTATTAACTAGTGTCCATTTTATTTAATTATAAATGGACTCTAAAATAAAAATATTATTTTATTTTGGATTTTGGTTTATGTTGTTAAACATAACCAAATTCAATTGCAAAGTGTGTTGAATGTTTGAATGTGATTTGAATGTATGATTGTTGTTTAAAATTTCAAAACAGAAATTGAAATTAGAAAAAGAAAAGATTCAGAACAGGAAAAAAAATAAGAAAAGGACCCAGCCCAACAAACTGGCCCAACAAGACCCAGTCCAGCCCACCTACTCTCTCCCACGGCGAAACGTTTTTCACCGTAGACAGAACCCGCAGAGCAACTGACTTGTGGACCCCAACTCCACTCCCTTTCTTTCGCTGACGAGCAGACCCCACCGCCAGCTCACCGTCTTCAACCGCGGACCTGTTCCTCCCCTCACCTCGCCGGCCGTTTCTGGCTATAATCGCACGCGTAAATTCGCTTCAATGCCGCGTGATCAACGCCCCCTGACCACACTCGCTTAAACGCCAGCGTTCCCTCCCCATTTTCCCCCAGTCACCTCACCTTAGCGCGCCCCCAGGCCGCAGAATTTTGCCCTACACTACCACTGCTTCGACGACTCTCCGGTGCAAATTCCGGCGACCCCGCGCCGCCCCTTGCCTCATCAACCACGCACACATACTCCCCACCTCCTGGCGCATCTGTCCGTGCCTTTCGTTCAACTGCGGGCGCCCCAGAACGTCGTCTTCGACAAGCTCCGAGCGCCGCCGCGTCTGGTTCTTCTCCAACGACCTCCCCTGGTAAGCTAGACCACCCCGCGCCTTCTCCTTCACGCACGCATCTTCGCCAATACTGTGCGCATCTGACCCTGTCTTCTGTTTGCCCTAGTATGCGCTGTAGCCTCGTCCTCGACGACGCCTGAACAAGCCCGACGCCAACAACGTCTCCGACGAGCAATCGCCGCCGTTTCCGTGCGCCCCCTGCCCAACTAAGAGCACCTTGAGCATCAGAACATCGCCGTGATTACTGTAAGCACCCTCACCTCCTCCCTCGCTTCCTAAATCGCCGGCACTGTCCACGTCCGACCGCGCCGCCAGTCGCCGCCGCGTCAGCGCCGCTGCCAAATGGTCAAAGCAATAGGGTTCATTGGATCTCGATCTGACGGATAAGATTAGAAATAAGCGAAGAGGTAAGTAGCGTCTGCGCGCCGTGCGATATGACTTGATCCAACGGTCTGTGTTAGTCGATCCACGCAAAATGTTTTTGACGAATAGGAAACAGACACGTGTCCCAGAGTTGGTTTTAAAAACAAAATTTGATCAATTAGACTTGTGATTTTGTAAATTGCACAACTTTTAAACCACACGTCCAAAATTTGCAAAGTTTATATCATTGGAATCAGTGGAACAAGCCCTAGCCAACCATGCCTTTTGTTTAGTAAAAAGTTTCTGTTAAAATGTTTGTTTTTGCAGAAACATTTGTATGCTTGTTTAGATTAAAAAAATTGTTCAAAAATAATTTTGGGGATAAAATATTTGGAAAATGGATTTTTTTGAACCTACTGACCATAGGAATCACTTTGTGGTTTCAAAAATTTATTTTGTGATGCAAAAGAATGATTCTTTGATTTAAAACCATTTCTAGTCAAATAAAAATATAGTTTATTTATTAAAAATGGTTTTGGAAGAAAACCTTTGGGAAATGTTTTATTTTAAACTTTCTGACCCTAAACACAAAGTTTTATGGTTTGAAAACATATTTTTTGAACCCTATAGATTAATGCCTTAGTAAAAATATTTCTACACCACATAAAAAGATACTTTGTTTTGAAAATGGTTTTTGAAGTGAAATCTTTTGTAAATGACTTTGCCACTTTAAAAAATGACCAATAGTTGTTTTCAAATGTTTATGACCCATTAGGTACCAATTTTTCAAATAAAACAAAGCTTGGCATGCTTGCATGCATTTCCTAGACTTTATCATTTTATGTGATGTTTTGCTTGATTGGTAGATTGAGTTTGTGCCTTGCTTGATTGAATTGTAGTGACTTGAAGAGTGTGATTGTTGCAAGGACAAGGAGTGAAACCATACTCTACCAAAAAGGCAAGTGATGCTTCATACTTTTATCCCATTACTTTCACTATGCATTAGTGATTTTCTCTAAGTAAAACTTGCATGGAATTTTGCTAAGTATAAACCTTGCTATAGAAAAACCTAGTAGATGAAACCTTAGTAGAAATTTTCCTAAGTTAAGATTCCTACTACTATCAAGCTTAGCTTAGCTAATAGAAAACAAGGGTGGAATATACATCCATACTATGGAAAAATTTCTAAGTCTGAGGACTTGTGTTTTGTCTAATAAAACAACTAAGTTAATGAATCACCTGGGTGGAATGGTAATTGCTTGGTGGTTTTTGGTTGAGTGGTTCACAAGGCCCATGTATATGGTTTACCTTGTGTATCTCACTTGTGGATGGCCACCCAGGAACAAAGAGATTTGAGATGTCAAATGTTGAGAAGCTTCAAGTGCAGCCACTTGGCATTATGGGCTCTGCCTGGATCATATAGGTTGCAAGAACTTAGCCATATGGACAGTTGGTGGTAGAGTTTGATAGGTTGGAGCGCGTCCATTTTGGTCTACGGGAAGGATTCTGAAAGATCTTGTCTTGGGAAACCAAGTCTTGTGGGGAAAGTGCACCACCTCTGCAGAGTGTAAAATCTAAGTACTTAGCCATGTCCCGGGTAAAGGACAATTTGAGCATCAAGACATGGAAGCAATCATGAATCTCATCATTCAAATTTCTAAAGATAAAAAACTTGTGGTTTGAACAAGGGTTAAAGGATCTTCAATCTTTGATTGGGAGAAATGTTTTTGTCAAACAAAAACTTAGTGTTTTCGAATGTTAAGGAAAAATCTATTTTGAGCAATGCAAGCCTCAACTCCACTTAGCCAAATGCATATAGATGATAGACTCCACTATACTACCATAGTATCACTTGCCAATACAATTCAAATGTATTGACCCTTGTGGCTGTAACTTGTTATGTTGCAGGTTTGATTGATTTAGTGAAGTGTGTTGATTAGGATTACAAAGTCTACAACCAACATATGCACTGTGGCACTTTGAAGATGAAGGACCCCATGCTTATAGATATTCTGCTGCAATGTAATGTAATAGCCAAATGAGCTATGTAAGATGTAATAAAATTTTGTTATTCATGGTTATAAAGTTATATTATGACCTTTGTTTCTTGATATTACATCTTAACTGTGGATTCTAGCTATTGATCCAGGGACTAGCATTGTAAACACAGGGGACTCTACCTTATTTAAAGGTTGGGACCCTTACATTAACCCAAGATCCATTTTGTTGACCCCTGTGGTTAATGTTTACACATTACCTCAGAAAGGCTAGTACCTTCTAGTATAGCCTTCAAGTTTGTGGATATTGTCACTATTGAATATTGATGATAAAGGACTTCCCCTACCACGTGTTATGGCAGATGTTATTTAATGGAACCAAATAGATCACGACAAGAGTTCTCCTAGTGAGTCTCGCATCTGTACTCGTGAATCTGCCACACATCTTCTTCTTTGCATCGATTTTCGGAAGATTGTTGACTTATGCATCTACATCTCGGGATTCTATTCTGAGTGTGTTCTTCCTTCTTTGTTGTTTTCCAACCTTTGTCTACCAGTTGGTAGCCAAGTAGTAGATGTGCATTGGTGTCATCCAATGCAAGATACACTTGTGGTCCGTCCAGACAAACCATTTCGGGATGTCAAGAGAAACAAAATCCAGTACCTCGACATTTCTAAGGCCAGGTCAAAGTGTTGTAATCCGCAAATCAATAAGCGTTGATCAGCTTATGTGTTGTTCTACCTTAAGGTATCACACCCTTTTTATACTAAGAGGTCGTGCTGAGTCTCATGACCCTCTTAATAAAGTGATGCTTTTACACATATTTACCCACCCTTTCTCTAAGTTGTTCACGCTCAGGAATGTTGTGTGTGCGTAATGATGTGATCATCTAAGATTCTTAGCAATTATTATTGCTTTGAACTTTGAGGACATTTGTGACATTCTTAGTGTAATTAGTTATCTAATCACTAAGCGAAGGATGATTGTGCTACCAAGTCCGTTATTCTAGCGCACCCTCTTCGTTCAAAGAGTTAGGTTCGTGCCGAAACTCTGATACTGTGTCATCTTGTCTTACCAAGCAAGTTTTCCTCTTGAGCTCTGTGACATATCGGTGGTCCGTGATATTCTAGATGTCTACTAGAAGTATCGCCATGTTGCCACATGACCGTGTTGTCAAGTTCTTGAGCAAGCAAGTTCTCTGAACCGCTCCTTTCTCCAAGGATCCGTACTAGATACCCCTGAACCGGTTGGTTGAGCCTAAACAACAATTTGGAGAGTTGTAAGACAAAAGTTCCATCCAACTCAGTTCCTTCTTGAAGGGATGTCTAGTTCTGTTCGTATTGAAGAAATATAGTATCTCCTTTGTGGATGCGTTATCTTCCATGCCTTTGTTTTGATTTGGGCAATTGTCAAATCAAACTTAGTTCCAAGGACTATCCTGATGACGTACCCATTTGTGATGTTTCACTCAAAGTACATCTTCATGTACTCTGGTCTGACTAATGTGTATGCCTTGTTCATACAACATGGGACTCCGTCCTCTTCGAGTGTATAGATAAGTTTGTTATTGAGCCCCTCAATGGTATTCTTAACTTCTCCATGTTATATCATATTCGTATGGAACAGTTGGCATTAATGATGGAAAATTTTTGAGAACCATCTCCATGTTATCTCGAAGTATGTGTTTTGGATGTTAGAAGTAACCTTCTCCGGTTCACGTGCAATTGTTGAAAGTTGTCACCGTGGATTCGAGTAGAGTTATCTTTGTTTCTTTGGTAATCATTCCAAGTTAGTCAACCATGTGCGAAGTGTTCTTGATATGGTGTGTTGATACCTTCACATCTCGAGAAAATCCTCCAAGCCACTGATTGATTCGTCACGGAACATAAGAAGTCCAACAAAACTCTGATATCCTACTAAATGTTTCCCAACAAGGATTCAATTGTGTTTAATTGCAAACAATTCATGTAGATGTAATTATCTATTGAAAACTTTCTATCACGTGTGTTCCGCAATCTATCTCATCTTCTGGAGCTTGACATTTAAGTCCATGTCTTGAGAATCTAGTGACTTTATTTCTATGGTAAATGTTGCACACTTTCTATTCGGACAATGCTGAGTCTGAAGTATCTTTTCACCTAACCAAAGCTGAATCTCAAGCAGCAATAATGGTTGGTGTCCCTCAAGGTTTTGACATAGGTCTCTTGGTACATCTGGTAAGATTGATGTAATGGTTGGCACAATTAGTCAGAAGACCTATTTCCATACTCTCTTGAATCAGCAATAACAACCACTCCTCATGAGGCTTATTCTATAACTCAAAATAGGAGTTAAGCTTATGGTTTCCTTTGTAAACGAAGTCATACCTTTACTTGATGACTGGTTGAAGTCTTGATAGTAGCCTGCTATCGGTGTTCCAAACAACAAGGAGAACATTTAAAGTAGAGTTGCTAAATGTCTCTCGGTCGATCTTCTAGACCCTGTTATGATGGCAATCATCTTGTTATGCCACATACTTGGAGTCTGAGAATGAAGTTTCTTTCTTATCGTGCCATCAGGAATCTTCTCAACTATTCATCTTGGTGGTGTAAAGTGATATCATGATCTTTGGCAAGGATTTTGATAATCCTAGATGAATTAAGAGTTTCCTTCTCATTTTCTTAAACATGTTCGAAGAGCGACTATGATTTTGGTAATCAATAGTTTCTCTCGTTACATGTTCCTTCTGGCTCTTAAGAGTCCTCTACACAAAACACCTTTCTGTCTGGGACTTCTGTTGAACCAAAGAATGACCCTTTTGTGTCAAAAGTAGTTCAACATCTTGGTTTTGTTGGTATCAGTATCTTCCACCTATAAAGCCCTATTAAGTTGTAGAGGTTCATCGCTCGAACTCTATGGTCGTGTTCTTTCTATTGGAAGCTTTCTTCCCTTAGAAGTCAAAATCTTCTGTAATTTCCCTGGTCTCAATCCTTATGAAGATCATCTAAGCGTCAACTTGAAACCATCTATTTTTGTTTCCTCTGTTATCTCGACGTGTTTCATGCTTGTTGGCTTTAGAGATGTTCGCGAAACATCTATCTTCCTACCTAGGAATCTCGGGACGAGATTCTTTTAAGGGGGATATAATAGTAACAACCCTAGTTTTATTAAATAGTAATTAGGATCTGTTTGTGCATCATGAGCATATCATGCATAACATGGTTTGATAAATTTTGCATTAAGAAGAGGAACAAAACCAAAACCCTAAACCCTATTCCCCCCTATTTGAAACATATTCTAAATGGTTTTGAATTTTGAAAGTTACAAAAGTGTGGAGCCCAATCTGAATAAAAGGGCCCCCTCAATATTTTCTAAGCTTTTATAAAGCCTCTGGTATTTTTGAATCACTCAAAACAATTTTGAAATTCAAATACAAAATAGAAAAGTCAAAACAAAAAAAAGATAAATGTTTTGGAAATAAAAACTGCTCCTAATCTATCTGGGACGAGCCTAGATCTTCTCCTCTCCCTTCCGCTCAGCGCGCCCACGGATGGCCCACCTCATCCCAGCTTCGAACCGTAGCCCTTCGCCACCTCTGTTCGTCGTCTTCCTCGCCGCCGAGGAAGCAACTGTGTGTGACGCCCTTCGCCGTTGATCCCCACCGCTTGCATCCCTCCATTCGCCGCTATGTAGAGATGGATAAGATCATCTCGGGCACGCCCCTCTCTCTCATCCATTTCTCCTCTCCCCAGCGACCTCCCTCTCTCCCAGGTCTCCCCAATCCGAAACCGTAGCTTTGGAGCTCGCCATCGCCCTGTTGTCTCCGTTGACCCCGCGTTGTTCTGAGGCCACAGCAGCTCCGCCTCGCCTTTGTGAGCCACCCTGTTGAAGGAATCGACGCCGCGTGCCTCTTGTCGTCGCCATCGACGCCATCTTCCCCGTCTCTGGCCGTCTTCCCCGTCGACGTTGTCGACGCCATCCGACCTCCCCTAGTTTCGCTGACCCTCTTCTCGTGCTCCTGGTGAGCTCACGGTCCTTCCGGTGCCCTCCATTTTCTTCCTCGCTTCCTGGTTGGCCCCGTCGATGTTTGTCTGTGAGCTCCGCCACCGCTCGCTGTTGAAGCTACTATTCTGGCGACCTAATCCTAGCGGCGACGCCTTAGTTTTCCTCGCCTAACTTGACTGTGTCGAACACGCACGCTTGCGCGCCACAGATCCCTCTCCTCCGCCGTCCCTGGTGCTCCCCGGCGTGCTCTCCGGCGAGCCTACGTGGACGACGTGGCGCCGCCGTGTCGTCGGTGTGGCGCCTGCGTGGCAGTGACGTGGGCCTTGACCAAGCTTGTCCAGCGTGGCATGTTGACCCGACCCAGGGCCCAACAGTCAGTGACTGGGGCTAGACCCAGCCCCAGTAAGAAAAGCCCCACCCCTGTGTTGATGTCATAATACCGCAGTAGAGGTTTTATTTAGTTAAATAATTCTAGAAAATGAATAAAACTTATAAAATAAATAACTTTTATTCTATAATTCAGAAAAATACAAATAATATATCAAAATGTGCAGAAAAATGAGAACTATCTATTAGAGTTATAATCATGCATTGTTAAGAAACTTACATGACAAGTTTAATTATAATAACAAACCAACCCCTCTCATATACATCCAGGGTTTCTCCGAATTAGGGTTTGGAACCCTGGGACCCCGTTTAAAATGACCAAGCATGTTTAGGGTTTCAATTTCAGTACAAATTAACTTGTCTTATCATCATTCCTGATTGAGCATTGCATCAATGCCATGTGTTGAATGTTTCCCTTTCTTTCCGCTATTTGGTTCTTCTTCGGTAGAATGCGAGATTGAGATCGAATACCGAGATCAACATCGTCGAAGCTCGAAGACCAATACTTGAGCAATTGTAATCAAGTCAAGTACCAGATGTCTGAAGCTCTGCTTTCTGGATATCAACAGGCGAAGGCAAGCGAAGCCCCACACATACATATGAATCCTATGCTTTCAAAGTATTTCATTCTTGCCTAAAGTCTTCTATTGATAGACAGAGTAATCCTATCTCATGCATGTTTGTAGCCTATATTCCCTGATCCACTGCTCCTAGCATAACTAGGGTTTGGCTTGTGAAGCGTTGTTAGAGCTGTTATATCTGTTGTGCTTAGCCATGCTTAGCTGTTAACACTAGTCCATCCGGTTGATGAATTAGAGCTGCAACCTAGAATGATAGGATGACGTGGTAAGATCAGAGATGAAAGTTAAACATGCTAAGGCTTATATGGGAGGCCACAGTGGTTGTGGTTTTTGTAGTCCCATACTTCCCGCCCTTAGGACCCGATGTTCTTGCCTCTTGAACCAAGACAAGCGTACAACCACACGGGGGCCTAGAAATCCCCTTGACCAACTAACTTGCCGAGTAGATTCCATGAGTCACATAGTTCGGGCTTTCTATTTGACATACGCATATTGGTTGTTCTTGAATGGAGGTGAAGGAGGTGCATTCATAATAGGTAGGTAAACAAGACATGTCCTACATCCATAATCTTGAACCCTGCGCACATCATTAGGGACCTACTTCGGGACTCGACCCGTTACGACGACATCTCCCTAGTGCGTGACTCATGGTCTCGACGAAAGCAAGGTAAAGGTCGTGTCTAACCACCCTTTGTCGGCCTTCCAAGGAAGAGGGCTAATGTACTGGCATTAAGAGAAGGTTAGTATGTGTGGATAAAGTTGTACACCCCTACAGGGTTATTAATCTTTTCGAAAAGCCGCGTCCGCAATTATGGACGACTTGGGAATGGACATGAAGATCATAGAGAACTTGAACCTAATCGTAAAACTTGGCAAGTTAAGTAATGTGTGCTTAAGAATGCTTCCTTAGGGATTGAGGGGGTGATCCTAGATAGGTTCAGCTGACGATGATTCGGTGGATATCAAAAGATGACCAAAGCTAGTGATACCGCTCTCTTATCCCCTTTTAAAATATTCTGATTAGTCGAGATTCTTCTTCCTCTCGTTTTATAAAACAAAGATGGCTTTATGCAAAATAACTCCACCAGCCATAAGTCTTGCAGAGTACACCCTGTACTCACCCTTGCTTCATTGATACTTTTGGAGCAGAGTAAGTGTTACCATATAAGATGAGTTATGCACAACATCGACATCGATGAGTACCTTGGGGTTCCCAGCCGACAGTCTGGGATCTATGGATTGGACGTCATCGTTATGCTTTAGGCCTTGTAGGCCATTTGTTAAGTTTGCTATACTTAATAGCATAATTTGCCTTCCGTTGTTTGATGTTTGTGGTCAGTGACCTCTGCTTGTAATATTTTGGTTCTTTGCTCAGTTATGAGCTTGCTGTAATAATTTTGCGTCGTAGGGTCACTGTTGTGTTACCGATTCTCTCTCTGTATGCTTTCGAGATTAGGTTAGGCTTATGTTCAGACAGAGGTCTGGAATTTGTCTAGCCTTAATCCCGGGGGTGTCACAGAAGATAGAACCGTTCTTACCTACGAACATGGAACCACAACGAGGACAACCAAATTATCAACAACTCGTTATAAATTAGATATTGACTATAGTAGGAGAGACAGACACCCGCTAACCACTTATGCAAAACTAGTTGCATATCATGCGTTGAACAGGTCTCATGTGCGAGGACATGTAAAGTGTGTCCATGACGCTTCATCCCACTATGCCACCAATATCCAAAGTACAAACAATAAGTAATAACATGATCATCATCGCCCACATACTCATATGTGTACTACCCGTGCAAAGTATCTACGCATAGATCCGGCTCTGATACCACTAAAGGATTCGCAGCATAGAAAACAAATTTTTTCCTATGATGGGAACAACTAAGTACCAAGATCTATCTACTAGATACAAGCAACGAGCGGAGGTACATCCGTAGAGAACATACCCTTGAGGACCGACAAATTTTAATGAGGTTGTACTCGTGGATGATATAGACGAATGCTTGCCGATCTCAAGATCAAGAGGAAGTCCTAGCGCCTCAAATCAGCGGCGCATCCGAGCCACCGAGAAACCTCCACCTCCTTGCTCCATCGATGCAGCGGAAGCAACAACTCTTTCTTGCCGAAAAGCCATCGGGAACATGTATCTCACTATTCCGAGACCATGGAGGATAAAAACTAGAGGGAGGAGAGATCCTTCACGAGGAGGTGTGAGTGTGTGAGAGGGAGAGGGGGGCTTTATATAGGAGGGAGGGGCACCCCAAGGGGGTGGCCGGCGCATGGGGCTGCCCCCTCCCCTCCTCCATTCATGTGGGTGGAGCTCCCACTCACAAAATAGCCCCTTCATTTCTCCACTCAAAATCCCACTCAAAATTCCCATTAAATTTCCACCAAATTTAATGCAATCTCTCTTTAAATAAAAATCCTTTTATTTATTCATAATTTTGTCAATTACTTTAATGGACAAACATTCACATATAACCCCTTGCTAGTATTTCATTTCACATGCAGAAACACTTTCAGCAATTTCATCCGAAACAGTTTCGGTGTCTAGTGAAATAAATTCCCGTGCTTTGTAAATCTTTTCGACATGAAACTATTTGTTCCAAATGGTGTCGGTGTATCTTAAGTGTGTAACCCTACGGTTTGCGAATAATACAGACATGATCGACACCCCTCTCGGATCAATAATCAGAAGCGGGACCTAGAGATCCATACTGACTCCCACACATTCAACGATGACTTTCTTGTGATCGTGAGAACCTTTTACACTAGAATCTTAATCCCTTTGTCTCACGATATATTACATGTCTGAGATTCGATCATCGATATCTTCATACCTAGTTTGATCTCGTTACTGACATGTACTCTTTTCTTGTTCCCGTGATATAACATTCTAGTGATCAAATCACTTGCTTGCAAGCTAACCAATGTGATATCATTGAGAGGGCCCAGAGTATATCTATCCGTCATCGGGATGAAAAAATTCCACTCTTGATCCATGGGCCTCAACATAACACTTTATTAGCACTGAACCCATCTTTATAATCACCCTGTTACGGTGTGACGTTTGATGTTATCAAGATACTCTTCCAGTGTTAGTGATTGACATGATCTCATGGTCTAAGGATTAGGATTACTTCTTATGATATTATTGTTGGGCCACGCAGAGATAAAAACAAAATTTTCCTCTAACGTGGTGATCCCAAGACCTAGCTGAGGTAGAAGGCCACGAGGTTTACCACTAGACGCGCGGTTGCGGATTACTGATGAAGCGCGTCAGTTGATGCAGTGCAGTCCTCACGATCCGATCGTCCTGGTGCTGATCGTACAACACCTCTGCTGGTATCCACACGTACAAGGAGGAGCACCGGCGGCGAACTGCTAGGTTCGTTACGGCGGCAGGACTGCTGTGGAGCTAGGGTTTCCAACACATGGAATGACCTAACCGAACAACGATTAACCTTTCTGGGTTATTGTGCTCCACTATATATAGGGAGTGAACGTGGGCTCTGCTCGCGTGACCCATTCACTAAAGCCCATATAAAACTAGTCACCGTGAGTCCAACTCACTAACTCAGTCCTAATCCGGTTTAGGTCCAACCCAACCAGATTATATGATTCGGATCCAATCCGAACTTGCTCCCGCTCTTAAGTGTGTGACCCCGCAGGCTCATGGTTACTTGGACACGATTAGAGTCCAACTCACAATCGATCAATCGGCATCGGCTCCTAGCAGAACATGCCGATTCCCAAGTACCAAAGAGTCATGACGACTTGCCTTTTCAATGCGACTTACGTCTGAGTCCCTTTTGCCTCACGATATACCTTGTCAGACTATAGGCGAATATATGTCATCCCTTAAATAGTCCGACTCTCTTCTCGATCCGAGATAAGTGATTCACCGACTAACTCTTAGTCGATCGCCTCGGTTAACACTTAACCGAGTCGCGCATGGCCATGCTTTCGAATCATATCTCACGAGAGGGCCAGAGAATATCTCTCCGGTGGAGGGCAAAATCCCATCTTGGTTATTCACATCACGCAGCTTGATTCTCGATCGACCGAACCACCGCCTTTATAACTGCGCGATTCACGGATCAACGTTTGTGAGAACCTAAGTCGGTGATCCTCAACTCGGACTATGCAACAACCTCAGTCTAAGGATTACATTGATTGAGATATACAAATGACTTAGTTCGTTGTACCTCAATATGGGTCAATCCGACTCACTAAACTCTTTAGCCTAGTCTGTGTAAGTTGGAATAGCATCTCCATGCCCATGACAAGTGGAACCGAGTCATCAAGCCAACTTTCACATTGGTCTAAGTTGTGTGTCTAGCACAACCTCAATGACCAAGGATATTTAGTACAAACAACATGAATGCATAGTTCCACAACTGAATCACATATTCAATGATACACATCAGATGTTTATACAAGGACTACTTAATAACTTTATGAATACAATGGGAAATATCATCATACATGATTGCCTCTAGGGCATATTCCCAACAGTCTCCCACTTGCACTAGAGTCAATCATCCGACATCACATGTCTAAGCATCTAATGCCCATGTCTCTCAGGTGCGCCTCATGCTTGGTGGGTAACGGTTTTGTCAACGGATCCAATATTTGCATCCGTGTGTACCTTGCATAACTTGATATCACCTGATCCACGAATGGCGAATCGGGTGGTACCGCATGAGTATGTGCTTGTTCTTCTGGTGTTGCCTAGGTTCCTTGGCTTGTGCAATAGCACCATTGTTGTCACAATACACGTCCAACGGATTGGACGAGCCCTGAACCACACCAAGATCCATGAGGAAATTCCTCATCCAAACAGCTTCCTTTGTGCCTCCGAGGCGGCAATATACTCAGCCTCTGAAGCAGCAGACGCAGTCTCTTGCTTGGAACTTTTCCAGCTCACACCTCCGTTTATAATAAACACGTATCCGGATTGCGAACGAGAATCATCAGAGTCGGTGAGATAACTCGCATTCGTGTAACCCTTTACACTGAGTTCATCTTCACCACCATAAACCAAGAACATATCCTTAGTCCTTCTCAAGTACTTTAGGATATTTTTAGCGTATCGATGGATCTCTCCGAGATCAGCTGGTATCTGCTCACAACACTTAGAGCATAGGAAACATCCGGCCTGGTACAAATCATGGCGTACATGATGGATCCGACTGCAGAAGCATACGGAATCGCACTCATCCGACTTTGCTCATCAGTTGTCGAAGGACACTGAGTCTTGCTAAGTTTTATACCATGGGACATCGGTAAGAACCCCTTCTTAGACGATTCCATGTTGAAATTTTTCAACACTTTGTCCAAATAAGTACTCTGACTCAATCCAATGAGCCTCCTTGATCTATCTCTATAGATCCGGATTCCGAGGATGTATGTTGCCTCACCCAAGTCTTTCATTGAGAAACTCCTTTCCAATGATTCCTTGGTTTCTTGCAACATTTGGACATCATTTCCAATCAGTAATATGTCATCCACATATAAGATTAGAAAATTTACTTTGTTCCCACTAAACTTCTTGTATAAACAAGAATCATGATCACTCTTGATGAAGCCAAACGATTTGACTACCTCATCAAAGCGAATATTCCAACTCCGAGATGCTTGCTTCAACCCATAAATGGATTTCAGAAGTTTGCATACCTTGTCAGCATTAGCCGGATCGACAAAACCCTCGGGCTGTATCATATACACGTCCTCGGTTAAATTTCCATTGAGGAAAGCCGTTTTGACATCCATCTGCCATATCTCATAGTCGAAATAGGCCGCTATAGCTAACATGATCCGAACTGATTTAAGCATCGCTACGGGCGAGAAAGTCTCGTCGTAATCAACTCCTTGAACTTGTCGGAACCCCTCCGCGACAAGGCGTGCTTTATAGATTGAAACATTTCCATCCATATCAGTTTTCTTCTTAAAGACCCATTTGCACTCGACGGGTCTTGCACCGTCTGGCAGATCAACCAAGTTCCAAACTTGATTTTCATCCATGGACTTTATCTCGGATCTCATGGCTCCAAGCCATGACTCGGAATCAGATCCCACCATCGCTTGAATAATTTGCGGCTCATCACCATCTAACAAGAACACATCACGAACACTTCGTAATCTTGCCGATCTTCGTAGTACTGTCTTTGTCGGCTGCCACGATCGGCTCAACCTCCAAGGTTTTTGCCGATTCGCTATGAGCCGATTCGCTATTAGCCGATTCCTTTCGAATTTCTTCGAGTTGCACCGTGCTCCCACTTACTCCCTGACTGAGAAACTCTTTCTCAAGGAAGACACCGTTCCGAGCGACAAACACTTTGCCCTCTTCTCGGTTGTAGAAGTAGTAACCCAAGGTTTCCCTCGGATACCCCACGAAAATACATTTATCCGACTTGGCGTAAGCTTGTCGATCAAGTCGCTTGACAAAAGCTTCACAACCCCAAATCTTAAGAAAAGACAAAATCGCTTCTTGCTGTCCACATCTCATGCGGTGTCTTCTCTACCGATTTTGATGGTACTTTGTTTAGTGTGAGCCCATGTTTCTAGACAATAACCCCAAAATGATAAAGCAGATCTGACTCATCATTGATCGTACCATGTCCAACAAGGTCCGATTCCGCCTTTCCGAAACACCATTCCTTTGTGGCGTTCCTGGCGGAGTAAGTTGAGGAACTATTCCACAACTTTTCAGATGGTCATCAAACTCATGGCTCATGTACTCGCCTCCTCGGTCCGACCGAAGAAAATTTATTTTCTTGCCGAGTTGATTCTGTGCTTCATTCTGGAATTCTTTGAACTTTTCAAAGGCTTCCGATTTATGTTTCATTAAGTAGATATATCATACCTACTCAAATCATCAGTGAAGGTAATGAAGTACTCATAACCACCCCTGGCTGTCGTGCTCATTGGTCCACATACATCACTATGTACTAGTCCCAACAAGTCGGACGCCCTTTCGCAACTCTTTGCAAAAGGTGTCTTGGTCATTTTGCCGAGTAGGCAAGATTCGCATGTCTCGAACGACTCTAAGTCGAACGAAGTTAGGAGTCCATCATCATGGAGCTTCTTCATGCGTTTCCAACTTATATGACCAAGCCGACAGTGCCAAAAGTAAGTCATATTCGGATCATTTGGTTTCAACCTTTTAACATTTATGTTATAAACCGACTCACCATCAAGATTCAAAATAAATAACCCGTCACGGGTGCAAAGCCGTGAAACATATCATTCAAATACAAAGAACAACCATTATTCTTGATATTCAATCATAGCCTTGCCTCATCAAACATGAAGCGAAACAATGTTTCGATGAGCACGGAACATAATAACAATTATTTAGTTCCATAATGAATCCGGAAGGTAAATGAAGTTGCATCGTGCCGAATTCCAACGCAGCAACTCTTGCTTTGTTGCCGACTCGAATATCAACCTCGCCTCTTGCTACGCTCCTAGTTCTTACTAGTCCCTGCACGAGTTGCAGATGTGAATAACTGATCCGGTATCATATACCCAAGAACTATTAGGTGCATCAGCAAGATATATGTCTATAACATTGCAAACAAGTGTACCTGAGTCGGAAGTCATACCTCCACTCTTGGCTTTGTCGGCCAAGTACTTGTTGCAATTCCTCTTCCAGTGGCCATCCGCCTTGCAGTAGAAGCAAGTGGATCCGGCTGAAGGAGATGGCTTAGTCCCTGAGGAAGCGCTGGGGACCGGGTCTGAGCACCTTTCCTCGACTTAGCCTTCTTCTTAGTCCAAGAACTCTTCTTGAACTTAGCCTTATTACGCACCATCAACACTTGGTGGTGCCCTTCTTGAGATCCGCCTCTGCTTGAGCATCCCATGCAATTCAGTGAGCTTCTTATCCATACCATGCATGTGGTAGTTCAAATGAACTGCCCATATGCACTAGGAAGAGAGTTCGATTATATCCGTAGCGAACTCTTCGCTTATGGGGTAGCAAGCCTTTCCGAGGCGCGTAACCAACCATTTTGATCACATGCGGACTCGTGGATCACCATCCTTAAGCTTGCAACTCAGCAAAGCCTAAGAGACTTGATACCTCTCAGTCTTCGCCTGAGCCTGAACATACTTTTGAGGCTTTCGATCATATCGTAGGCCTCAACATGCTCGCACTGCTTTTGCAAGTCCTCTTCCATGTTAGCAAGCAGATTACATCTAATAGCCTTGGACGCATCCTTAGCCCGACGGTAGGCATTGGCGGCTGCGACAGTCGCATTCTCATTCGGCTCATCTGGAAGTGGGTTGTCTAGGACATGGTCCTTCTTTTCTTGTTTGAGAACAATTCTCGATTTCGATACCGGTTGGTAAAATTAGTGTCGTTCAGTTTATCTTTCTCAAGAATGGTTCTCAACATAAACCGGATATCTGAGAGCGCTACTTGGTGCCATGATCTACAACAGAAAATATGCAAAACACTTAAGACATGTATTCATAAAAGAGCAAGCATATTAAACATTTTAATATTTTATGCTCCCACTAGAACCAACACCCTCCGATGGTTACTTAGTGATTCGGGATCCTAAATAAGCAAGTCGGCTAGTGATCTTTAGCATCACCGCTAGCCAAGTGATCTAGGTAGACAACTCCTTGTCAATCGCATCTCATGCGACTCTGTTGGACGGGTGGCATCACATGCCCGGCTCCCATCCGACCTTTCCCGAGTCCCACAACCGTTGTGATAGACCCGTCTAGCTTACCAAGTGTTTCTGCAGTAAGAGTCCGACTGAACCCACCTAGTCGGAAAGAATTGGCAGCACCTCAATTTTATGAGCCCACTACCAAAAATGTCCGACTTGTGATGGTGCAAACAGGCGGGAAAACCGACTAGACCTTCTTTGAGGGATTAAAATTTTACCGACTATCTAAGAGGTAAAACTGAGACATAACAATAACACAAAATAAAGCAATTATAATGTGAAATGGTATGGCTCTCTTCATGGCGATCTCCATCTCCACAAAGCACGTAATTAGACTCGTGCCAACTCTTGTCACTTGTCGTCTTACTCCATGTCGCCGACATGTACAACGCCTGCATGCCTTCCGGGTTCTCAAACAGCTACACTAGCTTAGTAAAGTAAATTACATAGAGAATCCAAACCGTGTCGTTATACAATAAAATAATGACACCTAGGCTCCGGTAGTGACAAAACCGTGATTCGCAGATCACGTATGGATTACACACATACATCACATGCACATGAACCATACCATTCACAACTTCCTGCAAAAACAAGTTATGCATAGATACAATATCTACCGGCGTTGTGAAACTCGCAACGACATCTAAGGCGCTACGACAGGGAAAACCGACTAGATCTCATCTACGATCCGGACATGGATTCCGACCATCGTTCCGATTCGATCAAACTTTTTGATCTTCGATCACCGCTTCTGGATTTACGTGTCACAGTCTACCCCGATGGCGGAAGCCGACCGGTAGGGGTATGTCGTTCCATGACCTCAGCAGTATGATCACGGAAATCAGATCTACCATTCCCCGAGTACAGTTGATCCAATCAACCTCGTACAAAACCGATCTATCTCATAGACTGACCACCAAACAGCACATAGATCTCATCTACATCCTACCGCATATCACATATGCGAGATCTAAAACCTAAAACCGAAGCTATCGATCGATACCCTTTGTTGGGCCGCGAGATAAAACAAAATTTTCCTCTAACGTGGTGATCCCAAGACCTAGCCGAGGTAGAAGGCCACGAGGTTTACCACTAGGCAGCGGTTGCGGATTACCGATGAAGCGCGTCGATTGATGCGGTGCGATCCTCACGATCCGATCGTCACGATGCTGATCGTCAAACACCTCTGCGGTATCCACCGCGTACAAGGAGGAGCACCGCTAATCGCTAGGTTCGTTACGGCGGGGGCTATTTGTGGAGCTAGGGTTTCCAACACATGGAATGACCTAACGAACAACGATTAACCTTTACGGGTTATTGTGCTCCACTATATATAGGGAGTGAGCGTGCGCTGCTCGCGTGACCCATTCACTAAAGCCCATAAAACTAGTCACCGTGAGTCCAACTCACTAACTCAGTCCTAATCGGTTTAGGTCCAACCCAACCAGATTATATGATTCGGATCCAATCCGAACTTGCTCCGCTCTTAAGTGTGTGACCCCAGAGCTCATGGTTACTTGGACACGATTAGAGTCCAACTCACAATCGATCAATCGGCATCGGCTCCTAGCGAACATGCCGATTCCCAAGTACCAAAGAGTCATGACGACTTGCCTTTTCAATGCGACTTACGTCGAGTCCCTTTGCCTCACGATATACCTTGTCGGACTATAGGCGAATATATGTCATCCCTTAAATAGTTCGACTCTCTTCTCGATCCGAGATAAGTGATTCACCGACTAACTCTTAGTCGATCGCCTCGATTAACACTTAACGAGTCGCGCATGGCCATGCTTTCGAATCATATCTCACGAGAGGGCCGGAGAATATCTCTCCGGTGGAGGGAAAAATCCCATCTTGGTTATTCACATCACGCGACTTGATTCTCGATCGACCCGAACCTGCCTTTATAAGCCGATTCTGGATCAGCGTTTGAGAACCTAAGTCGGTGATCCTCAACTCGGACTATGCAACAACCTCGGTCTAAGGATTACATTGATTGAGATATACAAATGACAACTTAGTTCGTTGTACCTCAATATGGGTCAATCCGACTCACTAAACTCTTTAGCCTAGTCTGTGTAAGTTGGAATAGCATCTCCATGCCCATGACAAGTGGAACCGAGTCATCAAGCCAACTTTCACATTGGTCTAAGTTGTGTGTCCAGCACAACCTCAATGACCAAGGATATTTAGTACAAACAACATGAATGCATAGTTCCACAACTGAATCACATATTCAATGATACACATCAGATGTTTATACAAGGACTACTTAATAACTTTATGAATACAATGGGAAATATCATCATACATGATTGCCTCTAGGGCATATTCCCAACAATTATAGCAATATAAACTCAATGACTTTGATCGTAATGCTATACTTCGAATGAATGTTCATCACACCATTCCAATAATGTTGTGACCTCGTTATTAACAACATCCAATGTCCATGATCAAGAAACCTTGATCATCTTGTTAATCAATGAGCTAGTTTATAAGAGAGGCATAACTAGGAAATTTCTGTTTGTTTATTAAACACACATGTATTAACGTTTCCGTATTAATACAATTATAACATGCAAAATAAACATCTATCATATACTTGGAATATACATAATAACAACTTTATTATTGCCTCTCAGGACATATTCCCTTCATCTAGGAGGAGCACACCGTTCGCGAGGCCAAGCTTCGCGATCAAAGACGCCGATGGCAAGCTCGGCCTCGGCACGATGATACGTCGGAAACGTATATATAATTTTTGATGTTCCATGCTTGTTTAGTATCTACTTTCCTTTGCTTTGTCCACACTTTGAGGTGCCTTTTATATTTTTCTGGTACTAACCTATTAACAAGTTGCCACAATGTCAGTTGCCTGTTTTCTGCTGTTTTTTGGTTTCAGAAAAGCTAGTAAGGAAATATTCTCGGAATTGGACGGGACAAAAGCCAAAGTCAATATTTCACCAAGGAGAACACGAAGTCCAGAGGAGAGACGGAGGGGCGCCATAGGGCGGCTGCACCCCCAGGCGCGTCCTAGGGTGGGCCCGCTCCTAGACAGGGTGTGGGCCCCCTGTCCGCCTCCCAGCCTCGCCTCTTCGCCTATAAGAAGCCCCCGATGCCTAAACCCTAAGCACCCGATCAATATTCCACGAAACCGTCTGTAGCCGCCGCCACCATTGTCCCTAGATCGGGGGGATCTAAAGCTCTTCCTGGCACCCTACCGGAGGGGAGATCATACCAGAGGCCTTCTTCTTCATCATGCCAGCCTCCGGTATGAAGCGTGAGTAGTTCCACCTTGGACTACATGTCCATGTAGTAGCTAGATGGTTGTATCTCCTCCTTGTGCTTTCATGTCTAGATCTTGTGAGCTCCGTTCATGATCAAAATCTCATCTATTTGTAATCATGCATGTTGTGTTTGCGGGGATCCGATGGATATTGAGATTACTATGTAAAATTGATTAATGGTTTTGTATTATTGATTCTATCATGTCTGTGTTGTTTGTGATCTTGCATGCTCTCCATTGTTAGTAGCTATCTTGGCCAAGTAGTTGCTAGTGACTCCAAGAGGAGGTATTTATGCACGATAGTGGGTTCATGCCTCTATTTAATGAAGGGAAGTGACAGAAATATCTAAGGTTGTAGATGTGATGTTGCCACTAGGGAAAAAACAACAGTCTCTTGTTCATGGAACAAGTGGATTGTTTACCTTACACACTTTGCTTAAAGCAGTTGTATATTGCTTGCAACTTAATACTGGAGGGGTTCGGATGATAACCCAAAGGTGGATTTCTAGTCATAGATGTAGTTGAATGGCGGTCTATGTATCTTGTTGTATTGCGCAATCGAATCTCATAAGATCTTTTTGTCTAGTATTGCATTGTGATGCCTTGCTCAGTCCTGTCAATTGCCCTGCTGTAATTTGTTTACCCAGCATGCCATGTTTGTTTATCTAAGGAGAACACCTCTAGTGAACTATGGACCCCGGTCCAATCTTTACCATTGATACATCTTCCACTATTACTGTTTACTTGCTGCAAACCACTTTCACCTTCCACACCATATAGTTAATCCTTTATTACATCAAACGGTGAGATTGACAACCTCACTATTAGTTGGGGCAAAGTCTTGAGTTTGGTTTGTGCAGGTTTCCACGTTGCTTGCAACACCTTTGAGACGTTTCCTTCCTCCTACTCGTTCGATAACCTTGGTTTCTTACTAAGGGAAAACTTGCTGATGTGCTGCATCAAACCTTGCTCTTGGGGTTTCCCGACGAAGCGCTCCACTTCAATAGCCAGCTAACAAGATTTTCTGGCGCCGTTGCCGGGGAGGATAAGGACGTATTCACAAGGGGAGTCCTCCTCAACCTATCTCTTTACTTTTTTTTGGTTTGCTTAGTTTATTTTGCTTGGTTTTGTTTGCCTCTTTTTATCAAAAACTCCAAAAAAATTAGTTTAGTTTGCTTTGCTTTCTCTTATCAAAAACACACAAAAATTAGTTCCTGCCTTAGTTGCTACCATGTCTGGTTTTGGTCCAATCCCTATGTCACCTATGGAAAGGATCTTAACTTTCAAACAAGGAAGTGGAGAGAGTTTTAAAGAAGCTTGGTCTAGAATCTCTACTTTACAAAGGGAAACTGAGCCTAAGATGAGTCTTAGCTTGGTTATTATAGTTTCTACCATGGTATTGCTCTTTGTTATAGATATGCTTTGGATGCTGTGGCTGAGAAAGATATTTTTCGATGTACTGAGGATGAAGCTTTTGATGCCATAAAGAAATTGATTATAATTTATAATATGCCTAGCAAGTCTGATTCCTCTTTTATAGACATTTTTGCTAGGTTGAACACTCTTGAGTCCAGTACTGCTGCTTTGAACAGTTGCTATCACACACTTAGGGAGTACCATGATTATGTTCCAATAAATTCTGAGACTTCAAAGTGGTTTCCCACAATCAAAGTCTCTATAAATAGTGCAACTTTTAATGCTCGTTGTGATATCATGTCTAAATTTTGCCTTATGCCTAAAGATATTTATGAGTCTTTGAGTCTTTGGGGATTTTCTAAAGGAGGAGAAGAAATATATCTTACCAATAATGCAACTTTATTACCCATTGGAATAGTTGAAGGTGTGTTTACAAAAATCTCAGGGAAAATGATGTCTATTGATTATCTTGTTATTGAATGTGTAGGCAAAGGACAGATTACACTTGGAAGATCCCTACTGAAATACCTTGGAGCAATAATAGATGTGGGAAAAGGCATTATGCATTTTTCTCCTCCACTAAGCAATCATATTTTCCCTAAATATAAGAAGAAAGGTAAAAAAGGGAGGAGCAAGAGAGTTGATGTTAATGCTTCTTCATTTGAAAATACTTGATTTCTTGCTTCTTGTGCCTAACTTTAAGGCGTTAAAGGAAACTACTTGTTGGGAAATAAACCAAGAGTTTCCTTGAGTCTTGGAAGTTATTACTTCAGTAATGACCTCTCCTTATCCTTTTTGTTTGCTTTTTGTGTCAAGAATGACCTCTAATGAGAGGGAAGTAAGATTTGGGAAGTTGCTGTCCCGAAATAGATTTCTGTCCCCCACCATAAAAAATTGTGAGGAGTATCTGTAAGTCGGATTGATTAGAAAATTTACGAATAAATCCCCCAATATGTTAGCTAACTTCGTTAGTTCAACATGTTTTGATTTGAGAAACAGAAGGTCTTTGAAAAAGTCGATTTCTACCTGCTGGTCTGTTTTGACAGATTTCTGCCATTATTTGCATTTGCTTCTTATTGATTCCTTTTTGGGTTGTTTTTGGGAAATTGAGATTTTTGAAGGAGTTGCTATAGTAGCTTGTGCTTTTAGTGAAAGTTTTGCTGTTCTAAAGCTAAACCCAAGGGTCTATTATCTTTTGAATACACTAGTATTGCTAATGAAGATTGTGTGAAGTTTTGTATGAAGGAAAATTTTCAGGTGTGGAGAGATAATGATGTAATGAGATGAAGACTGGACAAAAGCTTAAGCTTGGGGATGCCACCCCGGTTTCACCCCGATAAATATCCAAGAGGTATAAGCATAAAAGCTTGGGTATGCCCAAGATATCCCCTTCTTCATTAATAAAAAGCTCAGGTCTTTCTAGACACTTCGTTTTATTGTTTCATGGACTGTTGTGTTGTTCTTGGAGCATCTTAGTTTTTGTTTAGTTTTCTTGAATAAAGTAGTTTGGACCCCCGCTCTCGTTGTGTTGTTTCAAATAAGTTGATTGGTGTTGGAAAGGAGTAGAAAATTCTTGCTTGAAAGTGCAAGAGGAGCTTGCATTGACTGTTACTTAGACTTTAGCATGTCATGCTAGGTGTTGTTTTGACCTTATGCTTAGTGATTATTGCTGTAGCATGACTTGTTCCAAATAATTGGGATTGCTAGTGTGCCTTTAAGGAATCATGCGTTGTTTTAGCATGCAAAAGCATAGTATTGTGGTATTCTCCTTTGATGCTTTGTTTGGGTTGACTTGGCACATGATCACACCATGTTATGACTATGAAAAAGTCACCATAGCCTCTATGATCATTTAGTCCTTTACTTGTAGTACCACTCTATGCTTTGATTAGTAATGTTTTGTCGCTCTGCATGATTATGGCCATTATTGCTCTCTTAGTTGGTTGCTCTCAGTCTTTTGCTAGCCTCCACTTGTATGAGTAAGCTCTACTCATGCTTCCAACTACCAAGAAACCAAGTTATTCCAAAGTGTCCACTATAAATTCCTATGCATGGTGTGTTACACCATTCCAAGTATATTCTTGTTTTCAACTATCTTCCAATTAAAAAAAGTATTTTGTTATGTGAAAACTTAGTGATTAAAGCCCTCACGAACTTGATGGCACACTTTATATTCCCCGCCCCCAATAAACTTGAACCATTGTGTCATCTATGTTGTATATGCTTGCACTTATATGTTGGAATTAGCAGAACCATGTTGTCATGGGTAACGTTTTCAACATTGCACTTGTACTTTGTACACAGTTGATATCATGCTCTTTTGTCTATGGATGTCGCCGGTGTGAAATACAAAGGGAGCTTGTAAGTCCATGGAGTTATGTATTTTGTGTTAGAGAAATGTATGGGCCGCTAGTGTTAGACCCCTCCTTTATAAAGGAAAGGATCCCTGTGATTGCAATGCTAGTCCCTGGATCAATACTAGCATCCACAGTTTAAGATGAAGTACACAGATACAAAGGTCGTTTATTACATTCATTCCAGAGATAAAACATAGTCTTTTACAACTCAGGGCCATAGGCCTAATACAAGAGTTTAAGGAATAAGTAAATAAACATAAGTCTTCATCTTCATGTGCCACAGACAAGCATGTTGAGTGTAGACTCATGACTCCTACTCATCATCGGAGTAACCTGCAACATCACAAGTTCTGACCACAGAGGGTCAATACTTTGGAATAGTATTGGCAAGTGATACCTTAGTATATTTTTAGTGGACTATATTACTATATGCATTTTGTCTAAGTGTAGCTTGGCTTGCTTTGCTTGAAAATAGGTTTTACCTATTAGTTGAAATCACTAAGTTTTTCTTTATCAAAAAATTTCCCTAGAAACCACCAATAGACATTGGGGTCCTTCACCCTTGTTCACCCACCAATTTTTACTTAAAAGTTGGAGTGATGAGATTTTTGTAGCTTCCATGTCTTGATGCTCAAGTTGTCCATTGCCTTGGACTAGGCTAAGTACTTAGGTTTTCCATCTGCAGAGGTTGTGCACTTTCCCCACCAGACGTGGTTTCCCAAGACAGGACCCTTCAGAAGCCTTTCCTTAGTCAAATGGACGCGCTCCAACCTATCATTCCCACTACCACCAACTGTCCAAGTGACTAAGTTCTAGCAACCTATGTGATCATGGCAGAGCCCATATTGCCAAGTGGTTGCACTGTAAGCTTTCTCAGCACTTGGCCTCCAAATACCTTTGTGCCTGGGTGGCATACCACAAGTGAGATACACAACCCAAGTCCATGGCCTTGTGTAACCACTCAACATAACCCAATCCTTCCATTCCACCCAGGAGGTTAATTTGACTTAGTTGTTTTATTAGGAAAGTATAAGTTTCATGACTTAGAAATATTTTCATCACAATAAGTATAGATTTTCACCAACCCTTGTTTGCTAGATAGCTAGGCTAAGCATGGTATGATAACTTAACTTAGGAAAATTCCCTAGCAATTCTACAATTCTACACTACTTAGGATTTCCCAACTTAGCATTAGGCAAAAGTAGCATGCAAGACTTAGCAAAATATCTAATGCTAGTACAAAAAATAGGATAGAAATATTCATGAAAATATCACTTGCCTTGGTAATGTGGAGAGTATCACTCCTCACAATCACAATCACTAGCAAAATCTACACAAAAATTTGTAGCACACCATTACACACAATTATATACAATCAAAAATAATATGAATGCATGCATGCAAGAATTTACTAAGTGGTGATTTTGAAAACTCTACCAAACATGTGCATGTTTACAGAAACTTAACCAGTCACAAGTTTGTCAACCAAACTTATTTATCCCTAAAAAAAATTACTAAACTAAATCCATACTTAAAATAGCCTTAAACATGTTTCCACAACCAAAGTCATTTTAACTGTTACTATTTGTTAAACACATTGGATATTCAGAAAGGTCTTGTTTCACTGAATCCAACGGTATAAAGTTTGCAAAAAACCAACGTGGCAATCAAAAGTTATAAGCATTTGAATTTTGGATCAAATTCTGGTTTTAAATCTGTTTTTAGTTCTAACACTTGCCACGCGTCGTGTTGTGATTTGCGCGTCGTTCGCACGGATAGAGCTCTGTAGCAGGATCTAAATAGATCGCACTCTCCAGATCGCGTACCTCTTCGCCGATTAATGAATCTATCCTAACGCTTGGATCAAGATCCAACGGCGCGCGAGCAAGCGACCATGTCCTGGCGGCGCGCGGCGTCGGAGAGCGGCGGAACGCTCGGTCTACGGCGGCGCTAGCGTTCTAGATCGTTCTAGGATGCAGGAAGGTGCTTACCAGATCCGCAACGGCGTGCTAAAGCTCGACGTGGTACTGGTTTGCGGAGGGGAGCTCGGATGTGGCTGAGAGAGCTCGTCGAAGTCGTGTACGGCGTCGTGTGGTTGTTGTCGGCGTCGTTGCCGAGGTTCCGCGTCGCCCTAACACAAGCCAGAGGGTTTAGGAGATGCGCAAGAACGTGGCGAACAATCTCGTGTGAGTCAGAAGTGAAGGGGCGCACGGGACTTACGGAATTTGGTCGCCGGAGTCGAGGTGGTCGTCAGATGCTTGCGTCGGCGGAACGGCGACTGGGCTATGAGGATGAACTGGTGGGGTCAGGAGGTGCACAAGGAGATTGCGAAGTGGCTCGAACGAATCAGAGAGGAAGGGGCTCACGGAGCTCACCGGAATCGATTGCCAGAGTGAGCTCTGTCTGCGGCGGTGTTGCGTGAGTCGTGGGCAGCCTGGTGGCGTGAAGGCAGAATTGACTGGGGGGAAATGGTCGCTAGGAGGTGGGGATCTTATAGCCGGAGCCTCGATAGGCAACGCTCGTCGCATCAATGCTAATTACGCCGCGAGATCAGCGCGGCCACGGCGGAGTCGTCTTGTGGAATCGAGAGGGAAGACGATCTTGGCGTGGAGGCCCGCTTGCGATGAAGTGCGCGAGGTGGAGGTGGGGTATGTCTGTCAGCGACAGATTGCGTGCGCTCGCGCGTGAGAGAAGAAAAGGGAACCCCCGGGTGGGCTAGTTGGGCTCAATTCTCTGCTGGGCTAGATATCTGGCGCGCGGCCCTTTTTCCTTTGTTTAATTCTTTTTCTTTTCTATTTCGATTTTCAGAATGGGTTTTCAAATGGTTTCAAAATTAATTTGAATTCAATCTTCCTGAGGTTTTGTAGTGGTGATTTGGTCTCAGAAATGGGTCAAAACTCATGGGGCTACTTTGCAAGGGCTTGGTCAAACTTGGATTTCAAATAAACAGAGACTTTGCTTCTATTTTGCAGATGTTTGAAATAGGGGTTTTGTAATTATTTCTAAATTATAACTTTGGTCTAAATTTTTCACACACACTTTGCAACAATGGAGGCAAGCAACCAAGTTCCTAAAACTCCCAACTTTCCAATGGTGTTGGCTATTTAAAATAAGACTGACCACATAAAATCATGGTACCATATGTTTCTGTTTTATGAAATGATTTGGGAAAACCCTAAATGATGATGGATGCAAGGATGATATGAATGAGCTTTGAAACATGAATTTAGGGATGTTACAGCTAGCCTAAGCTATGCCTAATCATGGTGTAAACTTGCAGCATCACCATAAGAAGAAATCTGTGAAGCATCCTTAATAAAAACCTATACAAATAGCAAAAAAAAGATCGCTGAGATGCTCATTGTCTGCTTGCCTTGTCATTTTGGTTACAGGATAGCTCCTGTACCATGTGCAAGGGGTACCCCGTTGGCGGTTTTCTATGATACACATGTACTTACTATGACAAGAACTTACAGGTGACCAAAGTTCAGTAGCATGAGGTGCGACCCTCGTATTCAAGGGACATGAGATTGCCAGCTTATACTTTGTCAAGCATATACTCCATAGTTTGTTCACTTTAACCTTAATAACTTCAATATGCTTATGATAGGGGCAATGAGGGATGAAAGCTAACCAGTACCATAATTTTTGGAAGCTCCTTTTGAAACTTGAAATCCCTGCTTCCCTTTATGAAGGGCCTTTCTTCCACTATTATATTGAGTCTCCACCTTCTACCTTTAGGCACCAGTTAAGAGAGCATAGTTGCCACTCTTAGTTCTATGTGTAGTGTCCCAAAACTTATTGATTGATGCATATTGTTGATATTGCTTGTTCTTGTGATATTTGTATCTAGTCACTCTTATGAACTTTGAAGGTGTCCTATGCATCTATTTGCTACACTATGAGGGACAAGCTGAATGCCACTATGCCATGTTTTATGTATGTGAAACAAACAAACATTTTTCAATGCATGTTATTCATGATCTTTGTTTGTAGCCTTTCATGTTGCATGCATAGTTACTTTGTCTTATTTTTAGAACTCCATCTTTAATGCACATGTTTAGAGTTCTTTGATCCCAGCTTTCAATGCTTGTAAATGGTTTAATCTTTGTTTTGATGGTGCATGTCACCTCAAAAATTATTCTTTTATCACTTACTACTCGAGGACGAGCAGGAGTTAAGCTTGGGGATGCTTGATACGTCGGAAACGTATCTATAATTTTTTATGTTCCATGCTTGTTTAGTATCTACTTTGCTTTGCTTTGTCCACACTTTGAGGTGCCTTTCATATGTTTTCTGGTACTAACCTATTAACAAGTTGCCACGGTGAAAGATGCCTGTTTTCTGCTGTTTTTGGTTCCAGAAAAGCTAGTAAGGAAATATTCTCGAAATTGGACGGGACAAAAGCCAAAGTCAATATTTCACCAAGGAGAACACAGAGTCCAGAGGAGAGACAGAGGGGCGCCACAGGGCGACTGCACCCTCCCAGGCGCGGCCTAGGGTGGGCCCGTGCCTAGGAAGGGTGTTGGCCCCTGGCCGCCTCCCAGCCTCGCCTCTTCGCCTATAAGAATCCCCCGATGCCTAAACCCTAAGCACCCGATCAATATTCCACGAAACTGTCTGTAGCTGCCACCACCATCGTCCCTACATCGGGGGGATCTGAAGCTCTTCCCGGCACCCTGCTAGAGGGGAGATCATCCTGGAGGCCTTCTTCTTCATCATGCCAGCCTTCGGTATGAAGCATGAGTAGTTCCACCTTGGACTACGGGTCCATGTAGTAGCTAGATGGTTGTATCTCCTCCTTGTGCTTTCATGTATAGATCTTGTGAGCTCCGTTCATGATCAAGATATCATCTATTTGTAATCATGCATGTTGTGTTTGCGGGGATCCGATGGATATTAAGATTACTATGTCAGATTGATTAATGGTTTTGTCTTATTGAATCTATCATGTCTGTGTTGTTTGTGATCTTGCATGCTCTCCATTGTTAGTAGCTATCTTGGCCAATTAGTTGCTAGTGACTCAAAGAGGGGGTATTTATGCTCGATAGTGGATTCATGCCTCTATTTAATCCAGGGAAGTGATAGAAATCTCTAAGGTTGTAGATGTGTTGTTGCCACTAGGAGAAAAACAATGGTCTCTTGTTCATGGAACAAGTGGATTGTTTACCTTACACACTTTTCTTAAAGTAGTTGTCTGTTGCTTGCAACTTAATACTGGAGGGGGTTCGGATGATAACCCAAAGATGGACTTCTAGTCATAGATGCAGTTGTATGACGGTCTATGTATCTTGTTGTATTGCCCAATTGAATCTCATAGGATCTTTTTATCTAGTATTGCATTGTTATGCCTTGCTCAGTCCTGTCAATTGCATTGTTGTAATTTGTTTACCCAGCATCTAAGGAGAACACCTCTAGTGAACTATGGACCCCGGTCCAATCTTTACCATTGATACATCTTCCACTGTTACTGTTTACTTGTTGCAAACCACTTTCACCTTCCACACCATATAGTTAATCCTTTGTTACAGCAACCGGTGAGATTGACGACCTCACTGTTAGTTGGGGCAAAGTCTTGAGTTTGTGTTGTGCAGGTTTCCACGTTGCTTGCAACACCTTTGTGACGTTTCCTTCCTCCTACTGGTTTGATAACCTTGGTTTATTACTGAGAGAAAACTTGCTGCTGTGCTGCATCACACCTTGCTCTTGGGGTTTCCCGATGAAGCGCTCCACTTCAACAGCCAGCTAACACACGACACTGCAGGCGGGGCGACAAGGGATCAACGTGTGGCCGGCCGACCCTGCCCGCGCCTGGGACAAACGTCTCTGCTGGCCAGGCGCACGAGCGCCTCCAGCAAGGTGGTTGTGGCCATGTTCGGATGTTGTCGTCCTCGACATCGAGCTCTAGAGTGTCGTCGCCTTCCTTGTCCTCGCCTATGGAAACGATCCAGAGCGCAGCGGCTAGCAAGCGACAGCGAGGCGACCGGGTGGCGAGCGTGCGAGTGGGCAGAAAGTCGGCTCTTGTGGGAGTGGTCGGTGGAAGAGGTGAAAAAAGAGAGGAGAGAGCAGGGGTTGAGGTAGGATTCAAACATAGGGGGACGAAGATGATAAGAAACATATACATTCTTTTTATCCACGACACATCTAAGCATGAATTATTTTAGTTTAGAAGAAAACATGGACTTTGATATTAAAATATAACCGTTTATTTTATTTTATATCAAGTTTATTTCTATGACTATAAGACTCAATGGACAATTTCATAATCTAATTGAAGATCACTTGGTAATGATTTCTTTTCTAGTATAACAAATATCATGTTATAAGGCATCTCCCGTCAAATCTTAATAATAAACTAGTCAATCATATATGCAATGGCAAGGTGAGTCAATCAATTAGACAATGTTATGCAAACCCTCGACAAGAAACTAACGATGTAGTACCTATAATTTGAGTGTTTAAGGAAGACAGACATGATGGCACGACACAATAGTCGTCAGCGTAGCACCGGGATCAACCGGAGGCAGAGAATGTGGCCTCACTAGCATGAAGCCATCCCGTAGGCACATCGCTCTAGGTTTAGAAACAAACAAATGGCTATGGAGAAATTACCGCGATGGCTAAGCATAAATTATGGACTTGTTTTGGGCTTTAGTACATATAGGAGAGAACCATGACTAATGAATTAGTCTTGGGCTTAATATAATCAGTTAAAGAGCCATTACGGACAAAGATATTACTTTATTAGTACGTAAATTCTAGTACCGTATTACTACTGGCAACCTCACAAATTAGTTGAGGGGACCGGCCATTAGGGGGGTGATGCGTGCACCTAATGTTGACGTGGGACACTTCGTTGGAACCCCAAGAGCAAGGTGTGATGAGCACATCAGCAAGTCTTCCCTCTGTAGAGACCGAGGTAATCTAACTAGAAGGAGGAAGGAAACGTCTCAAAGGTGTTGCAAGCAACATGGAAACCTGTACAACATAAACTCAAGACTTTGTCCCAAAAAACAGTGAGGTTTTCAAGCTCACCGGTTTGCTGTAACAAAGGATTAAACGTATGGTGTGGAGAGTAATGGTTTGCAAGCAAGTAAACAAGTAACAGTGGAAGATGTATTGATGGTAAATATTGGACCAGGGTCCATATTTCACTAGAGGTGCTCTCCTTAGATAAACAACATAACATGAAGGGAAAACAAATTACAGCAGGGCAATTGACAGGAACCGAGCAAGGCATAACAATGCAATACTAGTCAGAAAGATCCTATGAGATTCGATTGGGCAATACAACAATATACATAGACCGCCATCCAACTGCATCAATGACTAGAAGTCCACCTTCAGGTTATCATCCGAACCCCCTCCAGTATTAAGTTGTAAGCAACAGACAACTGCTTTAAGCAAAGTGTGTAAGGTAAACAATCCACTTGTTCCATTAACAAGAGACCGTTGTTTTCTCCCTAGTGGCAACATCACATCTACAACCGAAGAGATTTTTGTCACTTCCCTTGGAAACTAGAGGCATGAACCCACTATCGAGCATAAATGCCCCCTCTTGGAGTCACTAGCAACTACTTGGCCAAGATAGCTACTAACAACGGAGAGCATGCAAGATCACAAACAACACAGACATGATAGAATGATAAATACAAAACCATTAACCAAACTGACATAATAATCTCAATATCCATCGGATCCCCGCAAACACAACATGCATGATTACAAATAGATTAGATCTTGATCTTGAACGGAGCTCACAAGATCTATACATGAAAGCACAAGGAGGATATACAACCATTTAGCTACTACATGGACCCATAGTCCAAGGTGGAACTACTCACGCATCATACCGGGGAGAAGGCCTCCGGGATGATTTCCCCTCCGGCAGGGTGCCGGGAAGAACTTCAGATCCCCCGATCTAGGGACAATGGTGGCGGTGGCTATAGACGGTTTCGTGGAGTTTTGATCGGGGGCCTAGGGTTTCTGCATCGGGGGCTTCTTATAGGCGAAGAGGCGAGGCCGGGAGGCGACCAGGGGGGCCACACCCTGCCCAAGCGCGGGCCCACCCCTAGTCGCGCCTAGGGGGTTGTCCGCCCTGGTTCGCGTCTCCGTCTCGTCTTCTGGATTCGTGTCCCCCACGATAAAATATTAACTTTGGCTTTTGTCCCGTCCAATTCCGAGAATATTGATTTTCTGCCTTTCTGGAACCAAAAACAGAAGAAAACGGGCAACTGGCACTGTGGCAACTTGTTAATAGGTTAGTTCTAGAAAAGATATAAAAACACCTCAAAGTGTAGACAAAGCAAAGCAAAGTAGATACTAAACAAGCATGGAGCATCAAAAAATTTAGATACGTTTCCTACGTATCAAGCATCCCCAAGCTTAACTCTTGCTCGTTCTCGAGTAGGTAAGTGATAAAAATAATAATTTTTGAGGTGACATGCACCATCAAAACCAAGATCAAACCATTTGCAAGCATTGAAAGTTGGGATCAAAGAACTCTAGACATGTGCATGAAAGATGGAGTTCTAACAGTAGGATATAGTAACTATGCTTGCAACATGAAAGGCTACAAACAAAGATCATGAATAACATGCATTGAAAAACGTTTGTTTGTTTCACATACATAAAACATGGCATAGTGGCATTTAGCTTGTCCCTCATAGAGTAGCAAATAGATGCATAGGACACCTTCAAAGTTCACAAGGGTGACTAGAAACAAATAGCACAAGAACAAATAGCAAAGTGGCATCAATCAATAAGCTTTGGGACACTGCACATAGAATGACAACTATGCTCTCTTAATGGTGCCTAAAGGTTGAAGGTGGAGACTCAAATAATGGTATAAGAAAGGCCTTTCACAAAGGGAAGCAGGGATTTCAAGTTTCAAAAGGAGCTTCCAAAAATTATGATACTTGTTAGCTTTCAGCCCTCATTGCCCCTATCATAAGCATCTTGAAGTGATTAAGGTTAAAGTGAACAAACTATGGAGTATATGCTTGACGAAGTATAAGTTAGCAATCTCAAGTCCCTTGAATACGAGGGCCACACCTCATGCTACTCAACTTCAGTCACCTGTAAGTTCTTGTCATTGTAAGTACATGCATATCATAGAGAACCGCCAACGGGGTACCCCTTGCACATGGTACAGGAGCTATCCCATGACCAAAATGACAAGGCAAGCAGACAATGAGCATCTCAGTGATCTTTTTATTTACTATGTGCATAACTTTTTATTGAGGATGCTTCATAGATAGCTCACTATGGTGATGCTGCAAGTTTCCACCATGATTAGGCATGGCTTAGGCTAGCGGCCCAAGCGTTTCTCCAACACACAATACAAACTCCGTGGACTTACAATTTCCCTCTTTATTTCACACCGGTGACATCCATAGACAAAAGAGCATGATATCAACTGAGTACAAAGTACAAGTGCAATGTTGAAAACGTTCCCCGTGACAACACGGTTCTTCTAATTCAAACGTTTAAGTGCAATCATATACAACATAGATGACACAATGGTTCAAGTTTATTAGGGGCAAAGAATATAAAGTGTGCCATCAAGTTCGTGAGGGCTTTAATCACTAAGTTTTCACATAACAAAATAGTTTTTAATTGGAAGATAGCTGAAAACAAGAATATTCTTAGAATAGTGTAACACACCATGCATAGGAATTTATAGTGGACACTTTGGAATAACTTGGTTTCTTGGGAGTTGGAAGCATGAGTAGAACTTACTCATACAAGTGGAGGCTAGCAAAAGACTGGGAGCAACCAACTAAGACAGAAATAATGGCCATAATCATGCAAAGCAACAAAGCATTACTAATCAAAGCATAGAGTGGTACTACAATTCAAGGACTAAATGATCATAGAGGCTATGGACTTTTCATAGTCATAACGTGGTGTGAGCATGTGCCAAGTCAACCCAAACAAAGCATCAAAGAGAATACCACAATACTATGCTTTTGCATGCTAAAACAACACATAATTCTTCAAGGCACACTAAGCAATCCCAATAGTTTGGAAAAAGACATGCTACAACAATAATAACTAAGCATAAGATCAAAACAACACCTAGCATGTCATGCTAAAGTCTAAGTCACTGTCAATGCAAGCTCCTCTTGCACTTATCAAGCAAGAACTTCCTACTCCTTTCCAACACCAAGCAACTTATTTGCAAAACAACACAGCGAGAACGGGGGTCCAAACTACTTTATTGAAGCAAACTAAACAACCTAATCAAACCAAACGAAAACTAAGACGCTCCAAGAACAACACAACTATGCATGAAACAATAAAAAATGAAGTGTCTAGATGGACCTGAGCTTTTTATTGATGAAGAAGGGGATGCCTTGGGCATACCCAAGCTTTGACGCTTGTACCTCTTGGATATTTCTTGGGGTGACACCATGGCATCCCCAAGCTTGAGATTTTGTCCATTCTTCATCTCATTACATCATTCTCTCTCTACACCTAAATTTTTTCCTTCATACAAAACTTCACACAATCTTTATTAGCAACATTAGTTTATTCAAAAGATATTAGACCTCTGGCAAAGCTTTGGAACAGCAAAACTTTTTACTAAAAACACAAGCTATTGTAGCAACTCCTTCAAAAAGCTCAATTCTGAAGGGTTTCGCGGCATAGTAAATCAAAATTTTCTATGGATGCGAACAGAGGGAAAGCCCAGATCTAATCAAGGAGATGCAAACAACGAGAGATATTGGATTAGATCTTCATACCCTTGAAGATTCGCACAGCGCAACGTTCGTCGGAACGTGGGTGATGTAGTCCTACTCGCTTCTCCTCCTCGCGATCCG
Organism: Avena longiglumis; assembly: GCA_030063025.1. NCBI lineage: Eukaryota > Viridiplantae > Streptophyta > Magnoliopsida > Poales > Poaceae > Avena > Avena longiglumis. The sequence goes on from CP125974.1 coordinate 167,962,213, forward strand.
ATCTGATCTAGCACCACAAGTGGCGGTGCCTCCGTGAGATGCACACGTGCAGCACCTCGACGTCTCCTCCTTCCTTAGACCAGCAAGTATGGTGGTGAGACAGATTGGATCTACAACACGACAGCGTGGTGTATATGGTGGAGGTTTTCAAGCAGGCTTCACACGCAATCGGGAGAGAGAGAGAGGAGGCGGCAGGGCGGCAGGCTTGGAGGAAGGTGTGGGGGGGTGCGCCCCCAGCCCTCTTTATATAGAGGGGTGGGGCGGAAACCCTAGCCCCCTCCCCCAAGCCAAACCGGCGGCCAAAGGAGGACGAGTGGGGGGGAAGGAACCCCCCCTTCTAGAAGGTCTAGATTAGGGTTTTATCCCTCTTGGACGGCCGGGCCCTATGGGGCCTTGTGCCCCTGGCCCAATGCGGCCAGGGCACTCCCTCATAGGCCCATGCCCCCTCCCGGAAGGTGTGGCCACGTTGGTCCCCTTCCGGAAGGTTCTAGAAGCTTCCGGTACAATACCGATTAACCCGGAACAATTCCGAACTCCAAAAACTGCACTGCCTTATATGAATCTTATTCTCCGGACCACTCCGGAACCTCTCGTGATGTCCCGGATCCCATCCGAGACTCCGAACAAAAACTCATAAACCAATTATCCAATATATCCTAGCGTCGAGACACGTTAAGTGTGTGACCCTGCGGGTTCGAGAATATGCAGACATGATCTTCTATCAATAATCAACAGCGGGGTCTGGAAACCCATATTGACTCCCACACATTCATCGATGATCATATCGGATGAGCCACGATGCCAGGATTCAATCAATCCCATATATATATTCCCTTCATCTTGCGATATTTTACTTGCCCAAGATTCGATCGTCGGTACCGTCATACCTAGTTCAATCTCGTTCACAGCAATTACTTTACTCGTTCCATAATCCGATATCACTTTGTGATTAACTCCTTAACCACATGCTTGCAAGCGGTGTTGATATCGATTACCGAGTGGGCCCGAAGTATATTGTAACACCCTCAGAATTGGCCCTATGCAAGTTTAGCGAAACCCGCCAAACCCGCATAGAAACGATTCGAAGGTGCCCACCAGGCACTTTCGTGTGGGTGGAAAGCAAAGTAATAACATTACACAACAGTCCTCGATGGGACCCATAGAACAGATATATATATACAACAGCGACTCAAAGAGTCAAGAATACAGATATAATGTACAAAGATCCAAATCACCTCGAAAACGATGGAGCGTCCGACTACGGACAAGATGCAAATGGGGCTAAGAGCCCTGAAGAATAACCAATGGCGTCCATAACCCTGCCCAGGCCAAGCCGGAAGGGTAACCCTGCTAACGGCGTCGATCTCAAAACCTGCTTAAACAAAAGGGGTGCCGACAAAGGGCAAAAGAAAAAGAAGGAGGCGTCGAGGCGATGCAGCGAGGCTAGAATTCGGCGGTCCTCGCCTACATAGGTTTGGTGGACTGAGCGGCAGCGGCAGCATGCACTAAACAACCTATAGAGACTCGATACTTCTGGCGGCTATCAGAGAGGGGTAAGAAAGACCTATTCGGATCCAACCCGATACTAGCATCAAACAAACCCATCCTGGCGTTTCCCCCTCGAGACCAAACGAGGAAGTCAACCGAGGAACTCACACAGTTGGCAGTTTTACTTATTCAGTTATAGTTGCGGCACTTTACTAGTCAGGTTTAGATAATCGTACTGATAAAGTAAGCGGTGGGCACTTTTAGTTAATCATTCCGTTATAGTGGCATCACTTACTAGTCAGATTCAATTAGCATGAGATAACCCAAAACCCAGCAGTTGTTGGTACTTTTATTTAGCCATTCCGTTGTAGTGAAGCTGATTACTAGACAAATCGGATACAGGTTAATTTATGAAAGTAAACTTTAGTTATAGTTGTCTATGATCAAGCACTGTGCTCCAAGTCGTCCATAACCGCGGACACGGCTTCTCGAAAAGATTTAACCCTGCAGGGGTGCACCAAAGTATCCACAGGCACTTCGACCCTTTTTGCCAGATCAGTTAACATACACCCATCGGTATGTCGGCGGGGCCTAAGTCACGACGTTCCCAGACCCAAAGTAAGCATGGGGGGCCACCCCACTAAGTACACCCGCAACGAAGTCGGCCGGTCTCCGAGACGGACTTAGGGTTTGCGTCAATGGTCATGTGACGGATCCCCAATCGGGACCGCCGATACAAAACGCGTTCGCTTCCTAAACAGACAGTGCTCACACAAACGTAAATAAAGCGGTAAACATGGCATAAGTACAGGATAGTAAATAAATCCTCAAACTAGTTGTGGCCCCCAGTACAATACTTTGAAATCAGGTAATAATCAATGGGGGGCCCATATCTCCCCACCTGTGGTTAGCGCGCTCGATCTCGGAACAGGTGTCAAGAACTCGGGTCCTACGGGACACAAGTGGGCGGTCGGAAACCAAATATTACCTATCACCCACCGATGCCTCTGCTTAATTCAATTTTAGTTGTTAAACAGGAATTTAAAGTGAACAATAATTAGAGCCAGGATCCTCTCCAACATCAACATGCGGCAATCCTCCAACAAAAGTGGTACTGGACGACAAGCAAAACACTTGAGCAAGCGACTACGACACGCGGGTCCAACTATCTACCAAACAACAGGTAATAGGATGTGTCCAAGGCTATATATGGCTGCAAGGAATATCACGGTTACGAAACTAGAGCAACGCAACACAGATAGCAATAGATCAACAGGAGGGAAGTAAATACTATAAAAGTAAGATAGGTAGAAAGGGGGAGATGCTCGCCTGAAAACATGTCGAAGGGTTCAACCGGAGATCGGGGCGAAGCTCACATCAACTCAACGGCCTTATCCGCGAAGAACCAAAACACTAGAAGAAACACCGGGTGCAATATTTAATACTACGGCAAAAGATCGGCATGCTTATGATATGATGCATGGCATGGCAAAGGTGTGATGCAATTAGGTCATATTAAGGGGAACCGGGGTCCCGACAATTAATTAGGTGATTCATGTTTATTTAGCTACCCTGTAATTTAAATGTTGTTTAACAAGGCAGAAAGTATCACCTGTTCGCTACACAAGTTTAAATGAGGCCAATATAAGGCTAGATTTGCCCGCATATGGGCCCCATATTTAATTAGAGGTGAATCGGCATAAGGCCCCCAAACCACAGATATGCATGCGAGATGAATGATTTAATGCCACAAGTCGGTATCATTTATAAAAATAGGGTATCGAGGAAAAGGGTCACACGTTTAGGGTTCGGCAGATCTTGGTTCCGGGGTTCGGGGTTGGTCTCGGGGTCCACGGTTCGACGGGTCGATCTCGACGGGATCGTTCTCGGATGTCGGGGGTAGATCTTGGCGCACCCGCGGTGGTCGGGGCGCGTCGGATTCTTCCTGGTCGATGCCGTTCTTGTCGCATTCGCGGTCTTCGGGTCATGTCGACGGTCATGGCGTTCGGAAGACGATCTTGGCGATCCGGGAGAAGATCTTGGGGTCCCGTGTCGGCGGCCGTCGGGTACGGAGGTCTCGGCGACCTTGGCGGTATCGGGTTCGGACTCCGGATCCGGGCACGGTCTCAGCGCTACGTCTTCAGTGTCGTTGGCGAACTCGGGCTCGATACCGGGGTCCTTCGGATCCCTGAGGCGATCTTGGCGTTCCGGGCATCTTCGGTCCGTGGTGCGTCCGTGATGTAGATCTTGTGCTACCGGCGCCATCGGGTTCCACGAGGTAGTGCTTGATGTTCCATGATGAAGATCTTGCTATCCCGACGGCCACATCGGGGATTCTTCGGACCGCTTTGCTGCTGTCCGGTCTTGGGGTGGCCTTATGCACGGCACCGTTCTTTGGCAACACCTTGCGCGAGTGTACTAGCCAACGGAGGCAGAGAACATAGGCGGCTACCGTGGCGTAGTCCAACTCGGTCGTCCGCACCGGGGGCAGGACTGGCAGCGGGCGGTCGTCCAGCGAGGATCGATGGCCGGCGGGCTCGGGGCAGCGAGGTCGCCGAGCAGCGGGCGCAGGCGGCGGGCTCGGGCGGAGGGCCGCTGCGGCAGGAGGATAGGCGGCGGCCGAGGCGGTGCGGCCTCTGCCGGAGGCAGACGGGCCCAGCGAGGCAAGGGCGGTTCTTGAGGCGGCTCGGGGAGCCGGCTTAGAAGCTTCGCGTTCTTGGGAAGCCGCGGTGCGGCGGACGGGTCGGGGAGGCGCGCCTTGCTGTGGCGGCGGGAGGAGGCTGACGGGAGGCAGGAGGCGGGGCTTGGCGGCAGTGAGGAGCGCGTGGTCAGCGAGATGGAGAGCCTTGGCCAGGCGGCAGGCGGTCCGTGGCAGCGAGGCGAAGAGAGCGGCGGGCGGAGAAGGTGGGGGTCCAGTGGCCTTGAGCTGGGGGGCGTCTTGTGAGGCGGGCGGGGAGAACACGGGCAGAGAGGACATGGTCCGGGGCGGCCTTGAGGTGCTGTTGAGGAAGAAGGGGGTGGGAGCAGGAGGCTGGGGCTGGGCGTGGTGGTGGGGCCAGGACAGCGGGGCAGGCTGGCTGCGTGCTCTGTGTGATGCGTGAGTGCATGCGTGTGGGCAGGGAGTGTGGTGTGCGTGGGTCGAGTGGGGTGGTGAGTGGGAGAGAGAAAAGGAGGGAGAGAGAGAGGCCACGTGGCGGGTTGGGGTTGGTGGGGATCTGGGGGTGGCTGATGTGGCGTTCAGGGATTGGAGGGGGTGAGGTGGACAGGGGGTGTGGGTAGGTTAGTTGGTAGTTTTAGGAATTGTTGGGGCGGACCGATTTAGAAATGGGGGTGGTCGTTCGGGTCGATTCGGCCCGTTCGACTGCCCCCGCTAAAAACAATTGAACTTTTTATTTGATTTAAACGGGCCGTGTGCAAACCGATAGCGGCCAAAACAAAATAATCCGGGGACCCGGGTTTGCGTGTTGAACGAAGATGAGGCGTTTGGAAAACAAAATAGGTTTTCGAAATTAGTTTTAGGCAAACAATGCATGATGATGACGATGCAATGCACAAATTCAACGCGATTTTCTAGTAGTGGTTTTGCGGGATGCCACATATATCTCTCCGACTTGGGAGGGACAAATACCATCTTGATACATACAACCCAACATATACTTTCGGTTCACCTGAGAGACATCTTTATGATCACCCTCTCATAGGATGACGTTTGATGACCTCAAAGCTTTCTTCCGATACCAGGGAGTTGTATTATCTCATGGTCTAAGGAATACAATATTTGACATAAGAAAAGCTTCGCAAAGACGAACACGATGACATGATCTAATTGCTTCGCTTAGTTTGGGTCTGTCCATCATATCATTCTCCCAATGATATGATCTCATTATCAATTGACAACTCATGCCTATGGTTAGGAAACCTTAACCATCATTAATCAATGAGCTAGTCCATAGAGGCGTACTAGGGACACGGTGTTGTTCACAAACCAGACAAGTATTAAAGTTTCCGCTTAATACAATTCTAGCATGGAATATAAACATTATCATGAACAAGAATTATAATAATAACATCTTTATTATTGCCTCTAGGGCATAATTCCAACAGTCTCCCACTTGCACTAGAGTCAATAATCTAGTTTACATTTGGCAACAATCTCACACCCATGGCATGAGGTCGATCATGTTTTACACATGGAAGAGGTTTAGTCAATGGATCTGCGACTTTGAGATCTGGAGGCACTTGGTTGATCTGCAGATCTCCATCTGCTAGATAATCTCGGATTATATGAAACTTGCGGTTGATATGCTTGGTCTTTGGATGATATCTTGGTTCCTTAGCGAGTGCTATGGCGCCGTGTTGTCACACAATATCTCCGATGGGTCCAACGCACTTGAACTACGCCAAGCTTCGGTGATGAAGTTCTGATCCAAACTCCTTCACTTGACGCTGCGGCAGCCATGTATTCCGCTTCTCATAGATCCCATGATCACCCTTTGCTTCTCCGACTCACAGCTCCTCCATTCAAAATATACACGTATCACTGCGAGATTTAGAATCATCCTTGTTGGTGTCGAAACTAGCGTCGACGTAACCTTTTCTGACAGCTGTTCATCACCCCCATAGACTAAGAACATTTCTTTAGTTCTATTTAGGTACTTTAGGATGTTCTTCACGGCTGTCCGATGTTCCACTCTGGATCACTTTGATACACCTTCGTCAAACTAAGAGCATTGGACACATCCGGTCTAGTACCTGACAAGATGGCATACATGATCGAACCTATGGCGAGGCATAAGGCACTTTGCTCATAGCTTCCCTATCATTTACGTAGAATGGACACCGAGCCTTGCTCAATATCTTACGACAACATAGGCACCTTTGAACCTTTCTTTGCCTTATCCATTCGAACCTTTTGAACTTTCTCTAGGTATGTACTCGGCTTAAAGCTATCAGGCGTCTTTGTCTATCTCTATAGATTTTGATGCCCAATATATAAGCTTCACCTAGGTCTTTCATTGAAAACACTTGTTCAAATAACTCTTCACATCATTAAGCATGTTGATGTCATTTCCGATAATCAATATGTCATCCACATATAGTACCGAAGCGTCCGAGCTCCCACTCACTTTCTTGTAGATGCAAGCTTCGTAGCAATTTGGAACAAATCCAAAGCTCTTGATCACTTGATCAAACGAAGGTTCCAACTCCGAGATGCTTGCTTCATTCCATAAATGGAGCTGAAGTTTGCATACTTTATCGGCATCCTTAGGATCGACAAAACCTTGGTTGCATCATATACAACTCTTCATCAATGTTGCCATTGAGGAAAGCGATCTTGACATCCATCCGCCATATTTCATAATCATGAAATGCAGCAATTGCTAATAAAATCCGAATGGACTTAAACATCGCTACGGGAGAGAAAGTCTCATCGTAGTCAACACCTTGAACTTGTCGAAAACCTTTCGCGACAAGCCGTGCTTTATAGACGGTAACATTACCATCCGCGTCCGTTTTCTTCTTGAAGATCCATTTGCACTCAACGGCATTTTGGTCGCTAGGAGGGTCCACCAAAGTCCATACTTGGTTTTCGCTCATGGATCCCAATTCGGATTTCATGACTTCTAGCCATTTCTCAGAGTCTGGGCTCATCGCTTCCTCATAGTTCGTAGGTTCACTGTCTTCTACTAACAAGTCAAGCAGGGTTGCGTACCACTCGGGAGGGCGCGACCTTGTCAACTGCGACGTTCGATGCGACATCGTCCAAGCTTCATGATCCTTGTCATTAGCTTCCTCTATTGTTGGTGCGGTGACCTGGAACAATTTCGGTCTGCGCTACTCTCAATTCAAGAGAAGGTTCAATAACCTCCTCTAGCTCTACTTTCCTCCCACTCACTTCTTTCGAGAGAAACTCCTTCTCAAGAAAGGAACCGTTCTTTGACAAACACTTTGCCTTCGGTTCTGTGATAGAAGGTATACCCAATAGTTTCCTTAGGGTATCCTATGAAGATGCATTTCTCCGCTTTGGGTTCGAGCTTGTCCGGCATCAACTTCTTGACGTAAGCTTCGCATCCCCAAACTTTAAGAAACGACAACTTAGGTTTAGCACCAAACCACAGTTCATACGGTGTCGTCTCAACGGATTTAGATGGAGCCCTATTTAAAGTGAATGCAGCGGTTTCTAATGCATAACCCCAAAATAATAACGGCAAATCAGTAAGAGACATCATTGATCGGACCATATCTAATAGGGTTCGATTCCGGCGTTCAGACACACCATTGCGCTGTGGTGTTCCGAGTGGCGTGAGTTGCGAAACAATTCCGCTTGCTATAAGATGCGTGAGAAAATCATAACTCAAATATTCGCCCCCACGATCGGATCGTAGAAACTTAATCTTTTTGTTACGATGGTTCTCCACTTCATTCTGAAATTCTTTGAACTTTTCAAATGTTTCAGATTTATGTTTCATTAAATAGATATACCCATATGTACTTAAGTCATCGGTAAAAGTGAGAAAATAGTGATATCCACTGCGCGTCGAAACACTCATCGGTCCGCATACATCGGTATGTATGATTTCCAACAAGTTTGTTGCTCGCTCCATTATACCAGAGAACGGGGTTTTGCTCATCTTGCCCATGAGGCATGGTTCGCATGTGTCAAATGATTCAAAATCAAGAGACTCCAAAAGTCCATCAGAATGGAGTTTCTTCATGCGCTTTACACCAATATGACCTAGACAGCGATTACCACAAATAAGTAGTATTATCACTATCTACTTTGCATGTCTTAGCCTCAATGTTATGGATGTGTGTTTCATCCCTTTCGAGATTTAGAAGAAATAAACCATTCACAATAGGTGCATGACCATAAAAGATGTTACTCATATAAATAGAACAACCATTATTCTCCGATTTAAATGAATAACCGTCTTGCAATAAACAAGATCCGAAATAATGTTCATGCTCAACGCAGCACATAATAACATTTATTGAGGTTTAAAACTAATCCGAAGGTAAAACTAAGGAGAGCGTGAACGAACATCACATCAACTCTTGATCCGTTGCCAACGCATCGTCACCTCATCCCTCGCAGCCGTCTATTCCGTAGCTCTGTTTGAGTTACAAATATTAGCAACGAACGAGATCAAATACCCGTGCACTACAATGAGGGCTAGTAAGGAAAACATCAATAACATGTATATCAAATATACCTTTGATGGTGCCAGCCTTCTTGTCCGCTAAGTACTTTGGACAATTGCGCTTCCAGTGACCCTTGTCCTTGCAATAGAAGCACTCAGTGTCCGGCTTAGGACCAGACTTGAGCTTCTTCTCAGCAGGGGCAGTGCGCTTGCCGCCGCCCTTCTTGAAGGGCTTCTTTGCTCCCTTACCTATCTTGACGGTGGGCTTGTTGACCATCCACAAATGATGATCCTTTTGATGTCCACTTCGCGGCCTTGACTGCGAAGAGCTCGGTGATCGTATCAGTGGAACCAATCTGATTATGAGTCACTACAAAACTTTTGTAGCTAGGAGGGAGTGATTGCAGAACCCTGTCAATCTTGAGCTCCTCTGGAATCTTGCAGTCCAGTTGCTCAAGGCGTTGAGTGTAGCCCGACATCTTAATGGCATGCTCACTAACGGAACTCCCTTCCTCCATCTTGCAGTTAAAGAATTTCTCAAAGATCTCATATCTCTCAGAACAGGCTTGAGTCTGAAACATGGTTTTCAGCTCCTCGAGAATCTCAAAGGGCCCGGGATAGTCTTCAAAACGATTTTGAAGGTCCGATTCCATAGCAAACAACATGGTGCTCTTAATCACACCATAATCATCTCTGCACGACTGATAGACAGCTTTCTCATCAGCCGACGCAGTAGCAGCAGGGGCGTCACCTAACGCACTCTCAAGGACATAGTCCTTTTGACCGCCAGAGAGAATGATTCTTAGATTGCGGAACCAATTGGTGAAGTCAGACCCATTGTTTCTAAGCTTTTCCTTCTCAGCAAAAACGTTGAAGTTGAAGTTGGACTTAGCCATTTGATCTACAATATTTGCAAGTACAAATTAGACTATGTTCATGATAACTAGTTCAACTTTTAATCAAATTACTAGATGAACTCCCACTAAATTCAACATCCCTCAAGTTGTTTAGTGAACACGATCCAAATTCACCACACCTAATCCGATCTTCACGAGAAGAGATGTGGTTTCAATGGTGGACAAAGAAGTGTCGATCATATCATTCATATGACTCATGCTTAACCTTTCGGTTCATGTGTTCCGAGGCCATGTCTGTACATGCTAGGCTCGTCAAGTTAGACCCAAGTATTTCCGCGTGTGCAAAACTGGCTTGCACCGTTGTATGTGAGCGTAGAGTCTATAACACCCGATCGTCACGTGATGCTTGGACACGACGAACTTTCGCAACGGTGCATACTTGGGGAGAGCACAATTTTTATCTTGATCTTTAAGTGAGGAATCATCTTATAATGCTACCGTCGCGATCTAAGCATGATAAGATACATAAAGGGATAAACATCACATGCATATAACTTTAATGTGACATGGTATAGCCAATCTTCGCGCAATGATCTCCATCTTGTGCGTGCCGGCATGATCTCCATCACTCCACCATGATTGCCTCCACCACGAATAGCAACTATAACTATTGCTAACTACTTAGCGATAAAGTGAAACTATTACATGGCGCATAAGAAGTTGACACACAGGTCATACACAATTATAAAGACAACCATATGGCTCCTGTCGGTTGTGTACTCATCGACATGCAAGTCGTGAAACATTACAAAACATGATCATCGCATACATTATACACATCACATCTTGGGCCATACCATATCACAGAAAACACTCCCTGCAAAAACAAGTTAGAGGCCTCTACTTTGTTGTTGCATGTTTTACGTGGCTTATGGGAGTAGATGCTAAGAACGATTCTTACCTATGAAAAGCCACAACGGTGATATTATGGTTGCCAAACTCCGGTGTTAATCCCATGACAACTATAGTGAGAGAAACTGACATCCACCAGCCGCATGTGTGGAACAAGCCACACGTCAAGTGCGGAGCCGGTCTCGCGAACGACGTCGCGTAAGGTTGGCCTGGACCGCTTCAATCTCACTATCCCGCGTCACAATAAGAACACAAACAAGAGGCTTGCAACAGAAAACATCAACGCCCGCAATAACCATGTTGCGTTCTACTCGTGAAACACATCTACGCATAGATCTAGCTCTGATACCACTGAAGGGTTTCGCGGCATAGTAAATCAAAATTTTCTACGGATGCGAACAGAGGGAAAGCCAAGATCTAATCAAGGAGATGCAAACAACAAGAGATATTGGATTAGATCTTCATACCCTTGAAGATTCGCACAGCGGAGCGTTCGTCGGAACGTGGGTGATGTAGTCCTACTCGCTTCTCCTCCTCGCGATCCGATCTGATCTAGCACCACAAGTGGCGGTGCCTCCGTGAGATGCACACGTGCAGCACCTCGACGTCTCCTCCTTCCTTGGACCAGCAAGTATGGTGGTGAGACAGATTGGATCTACAACACGACAGCGTGGTGTATATGGTGGAGAGTTTCTGCAGCAGGGCTTCGCCTACACGCAGTCGGGAGAGAGAGAGAGAGGAGGGCAGCTGGGCGACTGGGCTTGGAGGGGAAGGTGTGGGGGGGTGCGCCCCCATCCCTCTTTATATAGAGGGGTGGGGCGGCAACCCTAGCCCCCTCCCCCAAGCCAAACCGGCGGCCAAAGGAGGACGAGTGGGGGGCAAGGAACCCCCCCCCTTCTAAAAGGTCTAGATTAGGGTTTTATCCCTCTTGGACGGCTGGGCCCTATGGGGCCTTGTGCCCCTGGCCCAATGCGGCCAGGGCACTCCCTCATAGGCCCATGCCCCCTCCCGGAAGGTGTGGCCACGTTGGTCCCCTTCCGGAAGGTTCTAGAAGCTTCCGGTACAATACCGATTAACCCGGAACAATTCCGAACTCCAAAAACTGCACTGCCTTATATGAATCTTATTCTCCGGACCACTCCGGAACCTCTCGTGATGTCCCGGATCCCATCCGAGACTCCGAACAAAAACTCATAAACCAATTATCCAATCTATCCTAGCGTCGAGACACGTTAAGTGTGTGACCCTGCGGGTTCGAGAATATGCAGACATGATCTTCTATCAATAATCAACAGCGGGGTCTGGAAACCCATATTGACTCCCACACATTCATCGATGATCATATCGGATGAACCACGATGCCAGGATTCAATCAATCCCATATATATATTCCCTTCGTCTCGCGATATTTTACTTGCCCGAGATTCGATCGTCGGTGCAAGTCATACCTAGTTCAATCTCGTTCACGGCAAATACTTTACTCGTTCGTAATCCGATATCACTTTGTGATTAACTCCTTAACCACATGCTTGCAAGCGGTGTTGATATCGATTACCGAGTGGGCCCGAAGTATATCTCTCCGACTTGGGAGGGACAAATCCCATCTCGATACATACAACCCAACAGATACTTTCGGATCACCTGAGAGACATCTTTATGATCACCCTCTCATAGGATGACGTTTGATGACCTCAAAGCTTTCTTCCGATACCAGGGAGTTGTATTATCTCATGGTCTAAGGAATACAATATTTGACATAAGAAAAGCTTCGCAAAGACGAACACGATGACATGATCTAATTGCTTCGCTTAGTTTGGGTCTGTACATCATATCATTCTCCCAATGATATGATCTCATTATCAATTGTCAACTCATGCCTATGGTTAGGAAACCTTAACCATCATTAATCAATGAGCTAGTCCATAGAGGCGTACTAGGGACACGGTGTTGTTCACAAACCACACAAGTATTAAAGTTTCCGCTTAATACAATTCTAGCATGGAATATAAACATTATCATGAACAAGAATTATAATAATAACATCTTTATTATTGCCTCTAGGGCATAATTCCAACAGTCTCCCACTTGCACTAGAGTCAATAATCTAGTTTACATTTGGCAACAATCTCACACCCATGGCACTGAGGTGCTGATCATGTTTTACACAAGAAGCAAGAAGAATCAAGTGTTTTCAAATGAAGAAGCAACCTTCTTGTTCTTTCCTTTCTTTCCTTTCTACTTCTCTTTAGGAAAGGTTTGGTTGCTCACCAGAGGAGCAAAATGCATAATGCATTTTCCCACATCTATTACTGCTCCAAGGTGTTTCAGTAGGGATCTCCCAAGTGTAATATGTCCTTTGCCTACACATTCAATAACAAGATAATCAGTAGACACCATTTTCCCTGAGATTTTTGTAAACACACCTTCAGCTATTCCGATGGGTAATAAAGTGGCATTATTAGTAAGAGAGATTTCCTCTCCTCCTTCAGAAATCCCCCGAAGACACAAAGAATCATAAATATCTTTAGGCATGAGACAAAATTCAGACATGATATCACAACGAGCATCAAAAAGTGTAGTATTTATAGATACTTTGATTGTGGAAAACCACTTTGAAGGCTCAGAGTTTATGGGAACATAATCATGGTAAGCCCTAAGCGTGTGATAACAACTATTCATAGAAGCAATACTAGTCTCAAGAGTGTTCAACCTAGCAAAAATATTTGTGAAAGAGGAATCAGACTTGCCAGGTGTATTATAAATTGTAATTAACTTCTTTATGGCATCAAAGGCTTCCTCCTCAGTACATTAAAAATATCTTTCTCAGCCACAGCATCCAAATCATATCTATAACGAAGAGCAATATCGTGGTAAAAACTATTGATAACCATGCTAAGACTCATATTAGGCTCATTTTCCCTCTATAAAACAGTGATTCTAGACCAAGCTTCTTTAAAACTCTCTTTACTTTTTTGCTTAAAAGTAAAGGTATCTTCCAAAGGTGTAATATAGATTGGCCCCAAACCAGACATGGTAGCAACTAGGGTAGGAACTATTTTTTTTGTGTTTCTGAATAAAGCAAGCAAACCAAACTAGACTAATTTTTGTTTTTTTTAAAAGAGGCAAACAAAACCAAGCAAAAGAAACTAAGGAAACTAAAAACAAAGTAAATATAAAGGAAGTGAAGGACTCCCCTTGTGAAGACGTCCTTAGCCTCCCCGTCAATGGCGCCAGAAATCTTTGATGCGTGCACCCAATGTTGACGTGGGACACTTCGTTGGAACCCTAAGAGCAAGGTGTGATGAGAACATTAGCAAGTTTCCCTCAGTAGAGACCGAGGTTATCGAACCAGAAGGAGGAAGGAAACGTGACACAGGTGTTGCAAACAACATGGAGACCTGCACAACATAAACTCAAGACTTTGTCCCAACGAATCAGTGAGGTTGTCAAGCTCACCGGTTTGCTGTAACAAAGGATTAACTATATGGTGTGGAAGGTAATGGTGCTTTGCAGCAAGTAAACAGTAACAGTGGAAGATGTATCAATGGTAAATATTGGACCGGGGTCCATAGTTCACTAGAGGTGCTCTCCTTAAATAAACAACATGGCATGAAGGGTAAACAAATTACAGCGGGGCAATTGACACGAACTGAGCAAGGCATAACAATGCAATACTAGTCAGAAAGATCCTATGAGGTTGATTGAGCAATACAACAATATACATATACCGCCATCCAACTGCATCTATGACTACAATTCCACCTTCAGGTTATCATCCGAACCCCCTCCAGTATTAAGTTGTAAGCAACAGACATCTGCTTTAAGCAAAGTGTGTAAGGTAAACGGTCCACATGTTCTATGAACAAGAGACCGTTGTTTTCTCCCTAGTAGCAACATCACATCTACAACCGAAGAGATTATTGTCACTTCCCTTGGAAACTAGAGGCATGAACCCACTATCGAGCATAAATACCCCCTCTTGGAGTCACTAGCAACTACTTGGCCAAGATATCTACTAACAACGGAGAGCATGCTAGATCACAAACAACACAGACATGATAGAATCATAAACACAAAACCATTAACCAAACTGACATAATAATCTCAATATCCATCGGATCCCCGCAAACACAACATGCATGATTACAAATAGATTAGATCTTGATCATGAACGTAGCTCACAAGATATATACATGAAAGCCTAAGGAGGAGATACAACCATCTAGCTACTATATGGACCCATAGTCCAAGGTGGAACTACTCATGCATCATACCGGAGAGAAGGCCTCCGGGATGATTTCCCCTCCGGCAGGGTGCCGGGAAGAACTTCAGACCCCCCCCCCCCCGATCTAGGGACGATGGTGGCGAAAGCTACAGACATTTTCATGGAGTTTTGATCGGGTGCCTAGGGTTTCTGCATCGGGGGCTTCTTATAGGCGAAGAGGCGAGGCCGGGAGGCGACCAGGGGGGCCACACCCTGCCCAGGCGCGGGCCCACCCCTGGCCGCGCCTAGGAGGGTTGGCCGCCCTGGTCCGTGTCTCCGTCTCGTCTTCTGAATTCGTGTCCCCCATGGTAAATATTGACTTTGGCTTTTGTCCCATCCAATTCTGAGAATATTGATTTTCCGCCTTCCTAAAACCAAAATCAGAAGAAAACAGGCAACTGGCACTATGGCAACTTGTTAATAGGTTAGTTCCAGAAAAGATATAAAAACACCTCAAAAGTATAGACAAAGCAAAGCAAAGTAGATACTAAACAAGCATGGAGCATCAAAAATTATAGATATGTTTCCGACGTATCAGGGGGTCTAACTTGTTAATATGTATGTACGCACGCGGCATACCATGTACGTCTACTAAGACAATGCGTCGACACGTACACACATGTGAATTGAATCAAAAAACCTTTCGCCCCTGACCTAGCCGCCAGACTTCAGGGAGTCAACGTTCCTACCGCCTGATCTCCACCGGCGTTCTTGCTGGTCCCCTCTCCCTCTGCCTACTGCTCCGGGATGGGAGGGAGGGGGATCCGGTTTCTCCGTTCTGTAGTTAGGGTTTGGTTTTGCAGGTCGTGGAGCGCTGTTGGGGTGGTGGGAGCGGCGCCCGGGCGAATAAATCTGCCTCAACTTCACTCCCACACCGATGACGTCCCTTGTGGCGGTGTCTCAGAGTTGATGGCATCGTGTGTGTGCCGATTCCTCGGATTGGCGGCATTAGAGTTCTTGGATGGTGTCGTCGAGGCGGAGGCGGCAATCCCATCAGGTGTGTCCCTCCTTCTGCTCTGTCCCCGTTACTAGAGCGTTTGCTCCGACATCATGGTAGAGCAGGGAGGATGTGTTGTCCAGGAGTACGCGCAGACGGTCATCTGCGTGTGTGTTAGATTGAAGATGGTTTATCATGTACTGGGGTTATGGATGGAATCTAGCAGTTCTGATTTCCTCTCCCAACGTTGTAGTCATGCGGGGGTGTCAGTCCTGAAGTTTGATCGCGTGTCCGGGGACATGTTGCCCTAGTCTGATTTGTTCAACGATAATGGTTTTGCCCTTTGGCAAGCTACTTTAGAGGTCTAAAAAGCTGCTGATCAGCGATGGAGCTGCGTCTAAGTTTGGGTGTTGTGGTGATCTGTCTGCTTCGGTGGTGCCGAAGGAGGAGGATAGGCGCTGGTATTTTGCATATGTTTATCCTATCTTTTCAGTTCTATAAGATTGTTTCGTTCATATCTTATAACTTGTTTTTATCTTATTAATAAAGAGCGGATTACAGTGTAAAAAAACATATGAATTGAATCGGCCCACTATCTTCGCTACAGAATAAAGACTTAGCGCACGAGTGCATTGATACCTAAGCAAAACAACTCCAAACAAGCCTTTTAGGGAGAAATATGTTTAACAATTACTCTTAAGTTTTTTTTCAATAAAGGACGCTTTATTAGTTAAAAGATCGGAGAGAAATATGTTAAAAATTACTCTTAAGTTTATTTTTTCAATAAAAGACGCTTTATTACTTAAAAATTAGGAAGAAATATGTTTAACAATTACTCCTAAGTTTCTATTGAAATATCAAAAAACAGCTTTGTTATTTGTGTATAGGGCCCGTTTTTTCTTCTTGCACCGGGCCCTGATATGTCAGGGCCGGCCCTGGCTCTAACAAGCTGATCATTGCATAAAGGTTGGGTTTAGATATAAGCGGGAAATCAACTCGGGTCTCAATTCATGTGACAACCCTTCTAATCCTTGCATACTATGTCCTATCAATATAAACAAGTCGATCGGCACCTCTCGGTCTGCAGCTCGATCGATTAATGATCAAGATAGTAGGGTACTACAATGTCATCAAGATACGGAAAGTCCCCATGAAGGAACTGATATTCCAAGTCAACGTCACCACCGTACTGCAGCGTGGACGTGACGTCGCCCTGGTCCGGCCAACCTGGCGCCGGCGCCGCCCCGGCGGTGCTGCGCAGGGCAGAATTCCCCGGGGTGTTGCTGCTCAGCACCTCCTCCTGGTCGCGGCTCCCCAGCTTGAGGCTCTGCAGGCCGGACCCCGCCGCGGCGCCCACACCGGTCAGATGGTTGGTGGTGTTCACGGTCGTCGTTGTGGTGGTGCTGGTGGTGGTGGCCGGAGCGGCGACGGCGTTGGGCGCGAAGCTGATGTAGTGATATCCGGCGGCGTGGAGGACATCGGAGGAGCCCGTCTGGTGGTGCGGCGTGACGGCAGCGGGCGGGTCCTGGCAGGTGTGGACGCCGATGTAGGTGACCCTGTACGTATCCGAGTCCTCGTCGCAGCGCTGCACCTGCCGCTGCGCCGCGCACTGCTGGTCGAACTTGTGCGTGCACCGGAAATAGGCCCTGCGAACACATCCACAGTTGCTTGGTCAGTTGACGGAGACCCATCGATCGGCGGATTAAATTACAGGCGGTGTTGGTTGGTGCGGACATACTGTAGACTAGTAGGATTGTCGCTACGCTTTGGATTTGAAACAGTTAGTATAGTAATGATTGAAGGGCAGAAACGTACTTTGGGTGCTTGCAGTTCTGAATCTCCTTCTGGCCGTACTTGCGCCATGCCAGACCGTCGTCCAAGCTCTTCAAGTTTTTCGTGACCACGGACGATTGTTGGGTCCTGCAACGCCAAACAGGAACACAGACCCAGTTAATTAATTAATATAAAGGGGGCAGATAACACAGTAGTAGAAATAATAATGCGTAAACAACAGTAAATCGAGAACGATGAGGTGGAGCCTACTCACTTTCTCCGGCAAGCCCTGCGGTCCCCTCCGCCGGCGGCGGACTTTCTCTTCCCGCCGCCGTTTCCGGCGTCAGTGACCTCGCTCTGCACGTCCGACGACCACTCGGCCGCACTGGTGGCGGCCGCGGCCTCGGCGGCGTGGATGGCACGGGAGAAGGTGTGGAGGATCTGATCCATGATGAGTCCAGCCTTGGGCGAGGCCCGGAGGAGATCCTGCAGCTGCGTCGCGAACTGCTGCCCCTTGATCAGGTCATCCACCACCTGCGCGAACGGCGGCGGCGCCATGGGCATGTACAGCAGTCGAAGCACAAGTAGGCAGCAGAGCAGACACCTCGCACAGTACACACTCTGCTGCTCTAGCTCGAACTTCACGAGAGGTAGTAGCGAGAGCGTGAGGAAGCAGCGAGGGAAGTGCACGGCGAGAGCCCTGAGGAAGGAAGCTCTGGTATGGTATTTATCATGGTTGCCGATTGGCCAGATGCGTTGCCGTTTACTTGTACGACCACGTGACGCCGCCCTGCCCCTGCGTGGGCTCGGTGTATTGGTTGTCCAACAGGTACTTACACTGACTGGTGGGTGTCTACACGGGTTATCTAGACACGGGAGCACTTGAACTTTGTGGGCTGCGTTCATCTGTACCTAGTGGGGCTTAATTTTCCAAGCGTGTGGCGTCGAGCAACGCTGGATCAACCTGGACCTGGACCCGGTTTAAGGTGCGATGGCGCGGGCGAGCAGGTGACAAGTGGGCCACGCTGGGGGTACTGGGCGAAGGGCTCACGGGACCTCTGTGGGCTACGTCCGCGGAACTTCTTCCAGGTGTGAACGCGAGAGGCGAAGGTCTTGCGACGCACAGCTTTGTGGACCTGGTTCACCGCATCGGTCGGGTGGCACTCGCACTGACAGGTGGGGGCCGACTCTCTCGGTTCAAGACGGCAATGGTGGGATTCGTTCACGTGAAAACGGGACCATTGTTGCAATTACTAGCTTCTTTACCCGCGGAGGGAAAAAATAAATGAATAATCGCTTCCTTGGTGTGGAGGTTTGTCCAAAGGGGAAGTATCCCGGAAGGAGCAAGGAAAGATCATGACGGTACAGGTAACGCCAGCGCGTGACGTGGGCGGCGTGATGCGGGGAGGCAAGGTGCGTGTCCGCGTCATTTGTGGAAAATCTTTCACTACCATCTGGTGTGGAGTAGGGTCACCCGTTGGATTTTGATTCTGTTTGGACTTCCAGTTCCAGACCCTCGTGCAGTCGTGCTTCGATAGCTCATCATTCCTTCATCCTCGATGCAATGTTGTTGTCAACAACCGTCTTATTTTTGCTCTCATGGTTTACTCTGAAGGAATGTTTGTTTATAAAGGGCATTTTATTACTTGCATAGATTAAATATTGCACCTGGCTTCTGCACACAATCATTCCAAGTCCACAAGTCTTAAAGAATGAAATAGACCAAATACATATCAATGCTAAGAAATTGTAAGAATGCCTATGGCGATAGAGGACCAATCCGAAAAATATGATGCCACATACTATGTTAGGTAATAAGTCTCTTGACATATCTTCCAATCATGTGCACACCTCCATAAACAGGGCTTGAAAATCCACGTACTGTATAAACAACCATAAATGGAGCGTACAATTATAATTCTAGATAACTTGCAAAAGAGAATAATTTTTATGGTTTATTTTCTTATTTTTACATAGCCAATAATGGCAACCGTTTTCACCCTAAGAACAGTCCCAGCCCTAGGGCACGCACGGCAGCCACCCGGGCCCGTGAAATCAAAGGGTCTCGAGTGTCCGTGCATGCGACAAACCTCATATGTGATTAATCATGTCTCTTGTTATACGACGATGTGGCCCATTAATTTATCATGGCTCTATCAACTTTGTTCTCATTTGCTACTCGTCGCTAGCTGCTAGAGTAGGAAAGTGTACGCGTAGTTTATTTCTAATTTTGCTATTCCTAGCTGGTAGTATGAAATACACCGCTTATTTTTTCCCCATGAAATACACCATGAGTAAGCTATAGTAATACCAACATTGATTTTGTTTGGTGAGTATGTTTAGATAATAGTCCAACTATATCAGATAAGTGACGCTCTGCTCGTTCTATATAGTTTTATTTCTCAGATTTTTTAAGCTAGATGATACATGCATAGATCAATTTTCTTGTACTCCCTTAGTCCGAAAATAAGTGATTTTGATATGTCTAGATTCGCATGTATATAAACACATTTTAGCTTATAGATACATTGTAACATCCCAGCATATATGACCTAACGAAGGGTAGATTTAGGAATATGAATTATTGCATGCATTCGTTTGTAAAAATATGGGTAAAATTTTCGCCAAATAAAACCTTGAGTGATCAATGTTTCTTTCTTACTTTGAGATTAGGGTTAGTCTTAAAGGAGGATTGCTATAAACTTTGGTATGATCTTAAAGGAATTATGTGTGTTTTAAAAATGAATTTGAATTTTAAACTTGAGTGTTTGAATAATAATTTTAATGATTTAGATATAAGATTTGAATATTAAATTAATTAAGAGATAAGTATTATAACTTAAATCTTACCCAAAAACAATGTTGAATATGAAATTCATTTCATTAGCTCATAAACAAGTTACAAAGAATGTAACTACTGAAGTTATTTAAAAATTCACAATTTACAAAAGAGTAAAGAATAAGAATATTCTTTATTAATAATCATATAATCTTTGGGGGCGAGGCGCATCGAGGCAGAGAGGAGGCGCGGTTGGTGGGGGTGGGCCCGCGGGGAGGAAGGTGGGGTGGGGCTGTGGGACATGAGCGGGGTCGGGGCCGAGAGGGTGGGGATCGGTGGGGAGAGAGAGAGGGGGGTTGGCCAGGTGGTGTTGGGGGCCCCGCCCAGGTGGGCCTGGTCGGTTGGGGGGAAGTGGGGAGTGGGGCCAGAAGGGTGTTGACCAGGGGATGGGGTGGAGGCTGGGATTGGTGAGGTGGCGGTGAGGAGTGATGAGGTGGAGGGAACGGTGAGGTGGCGGGCACTGGTTGGTGGGGGTGAGGTGGAGGGGGCTGGGTAGACTAGGTTTAGGTAGAAAAGGGTTTAGGTTTATTATTTTGTAAGATATTTATTTGTTTTGTTTTGTTTGAAATCTTTTTTAGCAAATAATTTTTAGTTAAATAGTTTAGCAGATAATTATGAGACTTTGTTTCAAATAAAAGAAGGGTAATTTTAGAAAACAAAAATAGGCTTATTGAAAATAGTTTCAGACAAACAAATGCATGATGATGACGATGCTCAAATGCAATGCACAAAAACAACGCGATTTTCTAGTAGTGGTTTTGCGGGGCGCCACAAGAGTCTACAAGGGCTTCAATATCAACAAAGGGGATATTGACTAACACCGTCTGCATCTCGTCATGCAGACCATTCAGGAATCTTTCTTTCTTCTTGGCTTCGGTGTCTATTTTGTCCGGGGCATACCTAGCTAATGACAAAAATTTGTCACGGTATTCCACTACCGTCATCCTTCCTTGCTTCAAATCTCTGAACTCGTCTCTCATTCTCTTGATCAAACCTGGTGGCACATGGGTTCTGCTAAACTTGACCTTGAATTCCTCCCAGGTCATCATTTGGCCTCCGGTCATTGCACGAACACTGTTCCACCATGCCCTGGCATCTTCGGCTAGGTAATGGGTGGCGAACAAGACTTTCTCGTTGGCTTCCACTCCGGCTACTTCTAAGTTATTTTCCATGGTTTGCAGCCAATCATCGGCGTCTAGGGGTTCTTCCGACTTGGTGAAAACGGGTGGGTTGGTATTCTAGAAATTCTTGAGCTTAGATCCGTGGTTGTCCTGATTTCCATGGCCTTGATTGTTGTGGGCTAGCTGGGCTATCTGTTGCAGAGTGGCTAGGTTGGCTTGACGTTCGCTCTTCTTTTCAGCGGTCAGAAGTCAACATTTGCAGGATCTGCAACATCGGGTCCGGGGTTGAACCACTTCCTCCACGGGGCATCTGAAGATTGATATGGATCATGAGAAAAGAGGGAAATTGCTAAGGTTTTGGGTTTTTGAAAAGTTTTTGGAGTTTGACTCAAGTTTTCTAGCAACTTGCTTTTTCATTCATTCACTCATAGCACACAGTACAACACACACCACAACAAAGAAAAACAGATGGTTTTAAGAACCATTCTAGAAACTACGATACAGTGGGACCGACTACTACTCACTACGCTAGTGCTCAGTGCTACTACTCCTCGGAGTCTGTGGCTTCATCATCTTCTGCATCATCGATGAAGGCGAAATCATCCTCATCGGTGAAGAAGTCCATGGCCTGATCCTCCAGAAAATCATCGTCATCGCTGAGATAGGAGTAAGGGTCTCCATGAAGATCCTCTCCGGCATTTTCCAATTCCTCTAACTGCATGTCTCTCTCGTGGATGGTCTCTTCCAGAGATGAGATGCGATGGCGAAGAAGGGAAATAATGCGCTCCTTCTTGTCAAGCTGACGGCGGCGATCCTTTGCTAGCATGGCGATGGTCTGATCCTTCGTCTTGATGATGGCAGACTTGTGGTTGCAATAGTCACGGCAGTTGTCCAACTCTTGTTGACGATCATACATCATGAAGCTAAGGTGGTCCAATTGAGTCTTCAGCTCGGGGTGGTATGGGGCTTCCAGTGGTTGTCCATTTGCATCACGCCTTGGGCAAAACTCAAAGCGAGTACCCTTGATCTGATTGATACTCTGCCCACACAGACGGGAAAGAGATTCCTGCATTGCTCTGGCAAGTCCATCGAGCCAGTTGTTTTCCCTCAAGGTAAACTGAATTCCCTCCACAGTGGGAGGTTCAATCTTTCCTCGGAGACTTGCAACAATTAGCCACTGCAGATCTTCTCCTCCTTGATCATTGAGTTGAGCTCCGAAGAACTCGGGATGCGGACGCTCCAGAAGTTCTGAAAGCTGATCCAGATCCCTCTCAAAGATAAGGTCTCCTTCATTTCTGAGTTGATAAAACTTGCTGTACTTCACGTCCATCTATAAAAATAGAGGATGAGTAGATTAGCAAAGTGATCAAGTGTGTCAAAATTTTATCTATTTTGCAAAAGTTTTTGGGGAACATGAAGTTTTATTAAAGAATTAAAGAGGTAAGAATGAGAATAAGTTTTCGTAAATATCTTTGTTCTTTGGTTTTGAAACTAAGTTTTTGGTTCAACGTCCAATCTAACTAGGGTTTCCTATGGTCAGGATGGCTCTGATACCAACTTGTCAACACCCGGATTTTTCAATCCTAGATGCCTGTTATGCCATACATCGCAATCCCAGGATTACCATTTTTGCGAGACATAACAGAATTGGATACCATAGTACTTCATCCATTACAAACGATACATAGGTTCTTACACAAATAGGGATCTCATGATCCAGTTCTTAATACAACATCGAGGCGGAATACGTAATAATAGCGGTGGCGTGGCGAAGCTCCATCTTGAGGTCACAGCAATCTTGGCGATGGGAGATGATCCTAGTTGTCGTAACCTTCCGGGGGTCCATCTTCCAGGTACTCCTCTTCATAGTCTGGCCATGGGAATAGCCAGGGACAAAGCCATGAGTACTCTTTAAGTACTCGCAAACTAATACTAATAGGTAAGGGTTTGTTTGGATAATAGGACACTAGGCTCTAGGGTTGTTTTGCAAAAAGCCAGGTTTATCTCTACTAGGTTCTGAAACTATTCATAACTTTATAAATCCTAAGTGGGAACTTGTATTTCAGGTCACAACTCTGTTGTGGTCAAGTCAAAGTCTCAATTCATTTCACATGTCATTTTGAAAAGTCTGACGGGGGAACAGTATGGCCACTCCAACTGTCCATAACCGCGGACGCGTCTATTCGAATAGTTTGACACTCTGCAGAGATTGTACACTTTCACCACAACATTCGATACATCCGTCAGGAACAAATCCTGAATTCACCATACTCAGTATGCGGATAATCAATCCTAACCTTTCAATTACACGCCTTAGTATAAGCATCTCTCCTGTGAGTTTGGCCTCCCAACCATGACCGCTGTCATCTTGGGTACTGCACAGGTGGAAAATCTTCACAAGGTAGCCTCAGCTCAGACCTTGGCCGTGAGGGAATTAATACTAAGGTATATAAGTTTCCAGTCAAGCCCTACCCAATATTCGGGTATTGTGGTTGTACGCTAAAATTGGAATGGTATCGCATCCAGACAACCATCAGTTTTATAAAGGGCTAAGGCTCATGCCTCAACATTTTCATCACCAAAATCATCAAGTGTTTGGAAACACATGTCCAAAACATTTCAATAGAATGGTCCATCATTCCAAGGTTTTCATAACCATTTTTCCACCAAGTATTCCCATCTAAAGTTGAGCAAGTTTTATGCTTAGCACTAGCATCTACAGGGGAGGGTAGTAATAATGAGGGGTGGTAACTAGTGGAGTTTCACTAAGTCCAACCTTATATCTTAGTCTGATATCAAGGTTTCTAGATTAGGCCAAATTTTATGCTCTTTAGGCAACCTTTAGCACAACTGTCTAGTATCTACCAAACTCTTCGGTAACATCTAGGTAAGCTTTTATAAAGAAATAAAGTAAGAAGCTTGCCATAAAACTAGGATTGGTTTATCAAATGGGTATGATCAAATATGATTAAGGCATAGAGTAGTCATCTCATAGGTATGGGTTTGTGGCATCAGTAAGGTATCTTGCAAGTGTTAGCTTGCACAACTGTCAATATAAGCTTGCATAGGTATAGTATCTTGCAAGTGTTAGCTTGCATTGGTATAATATTAGCTTGCACATTCACTACTAGTATTAGTCTTGCATAGTAATTAGCTTGCCTTGTGCAGAGCAGTGGTTGAAGTTCTCCTCGGCTTCCTCTTCGTAGTATCCTCCTTCCTCCTCGTAGTATCCTTGGTCGGTACTAGCGTCTATGAATAAATACGAGGTACACTATCACCAAACAATAATTAACTACTTGCAATCATCACACACAAGGGTCCTATAGATGATCTAGCATCATCTCTAACATTACAAGGTTAAAGCTTGGTTTAAAACTTCTTATTTTTAGAAAAGTAATTTCCACTCATTGAAAAACTACTTAAGATTTAATATTCTCCAAACTAAACATGGGATCATTTTGACACATGTCATCACCACATATTGCAGTCCATGGGAATGTGATTTAAAGTGGTGTCACAATTTAATAAGGTTTTACCCTTTTATTTTAATTAATTAAAGTGGCTAGAAATGCTTATGAAGCATTCTTTTATTACTTGAACATTATTTCTGCAAGTAAACCTATATTTTTTTATATTCTGAAAGGTATGGTTAAATGTGATTTTTGAGAGTTGGAATCAACTCAAAAGCTTTTATGGTTTGAATTTGAAAAATGTTTGAATGCAGAAAAGCTTCTACCTTGTTATTTTTACTATGAGTGATCTATAGATCCAAATGACTTGAATCCAACGGGCTTGGATTAAGCATTCACAGAACTTTCCAACAAAATTGGTTTCATTCAATTTGGTATACTGAATCAATCTGGGTTGATTTTTGAAGTTCGGTATAGAAGTGTGTTTGAATTTACAAAGAAAAAGGTTTAATTTGAATTGCTGGGCTGCGCGGGAAATTCTAATGGGCCGGCCTGCTAAGCACAGTGCTCCCGCGGGCTGCTTAAGTGGGTGTCCCCACTCGTCAGTGACACGGGGCTGGGCGAAGCGGTATGGGGCAACGTGGATCGTTCGATCTAGTTCTAATCTAACGGCTGAGGGTCATCGTCGACGCGAGACAACTCCGGCGAGAACGAAACCTAGCGCGGTAGGGGTCTTGGGGGCTCACCGGGTGCAGGCGAGGTCGGCGAGGCGGCAACGACGGTCGACGACGCGAACCTCCTGATGCAGGTGGCTTCTCCCGGGCGGCTCAATCACCGGCTCCCTTCTTCTCCGGCAGCGGGCTCCAGTGAAATTCCGAGGTGGTGCTCGGCTTGCTCGAGGATGGTGTGGCACGGTCGGTGGGGAGAGGGGTGAGATGGTGTGAAGAAATCGTCTGGGTGGTCTCTATTTATAGTCGAGCGAGGGACCGTTAGACGCAGTGAGCTCGTCGAAGCGGCGACGCTGACTATAGGCATGGGAAAGGGTAGGGGCGGTCTTTGTGTCTCATGGCGATGCTCAACGACATGGTCGTGAGGCATGGGGCGGTGGCTGGTCTGAACGGCAGGCGGTCTTGCGGCGAGGCGGCGTCTTTGACGGTGGTGGCTATGGAACGGCGAAACGGGATGCCTGGCGGTCTCTGGTCGGTGGTGATCATGTGTGCAGCGGTGAGGCGGCCTTGATGCATGGGTGCTGGTCGAGGTGGCGCTCGCACGCCTTCGGCATGGTCTGGCGTGTCTCATGCGTGTGGTCCAGGGCTTGGCAACGCCATGGGACAGGCGATGACGGTGGGCTGCCTCCCAGACATGCTGGCTAGGCTTGCTGCTGCTCCTAGCTTGCTGTCGACAATGGGGTGACATGGGGGTGCTCGGTTGTTCACCATTAATGGCAATGGAAAGCTCACAGGGGTGCTAGTGTTGGGCTAACCTTTCTAGATGATCTACTGAGTTGTGTGTGAGCTAACTAGGGAACAAGTTAGGCTCAAAACACTGCACACTATAGTGTTTGATGTTTTGTTTGATTTGTGTCTGCAACCTGTTTAATGAAATGGCCGCATGAAATCAAGTTTTGAATTTTGAAATGATTTTTGGTGGGTTTGCTAGATTGGTTCTGGTGAGTCTGCAGATGCTTGGGTTTTGAAAATTGAGCTTGTTTGAGTGGGTTTTGGAAAAGTGGGATCTTCCCATATGAAGAAGATTCAATTTTGAATTGTCATTTAAACTATGCATTTGAAAGTTTCTGGATGATCACAAAGTGGGCCTTGATACCTTGTTATGAGTACATTCAAGGGGTGCAAAGATCCAGAAAAGTTTCTGTTAGGTTTTGAAAGTTTGAGACAGCCAAAGTAGGCATGGGAGTTAAATTGGTCAAAATGACCATTCACTTAATATATTTGTTTTGATTTACTTGTCTTAAGGAAAAGTGTGGGAAATGTTTTAGATGATGTTCTTTTCACCTAAGAAACATTTTACAAGCAATGGTTCACACAAACAAGGTGGTTTTTAAAGAAATTCAAAATCCATGCATACACATATACATGCATTCATGAATTCATTTAGAAAAGTTTTTGTTAACCCTAAACTTGATGATTTGTGTTTGATGATTTAAGTTTGGTATTTTTGGGATGTTACATGATCTCTCATGGGTAAAGTAACGCACATCTGCAGGGTGTAAGAACTGTAACTTGTTACTCCCTGTTCCAAGAAGGAGCTATGAACGCGACAGGAAAGGAACTCCATAAAAGTTTTGGTCAACCTGTGAAGGCTGATTGTCATAGTTTTTCGGAATAAAATCAATCTTTGAAGAAAGATTTACAAAAAGTGCATAGTGCCAAGGATTTACAATACGAGGTGGTAATTACAGCATCAAACTTCCCACCTTGCATATAATGAACTTGTTGGGTAACGCTGTTACTCATTCTTTCCTTTGATCCCTTGCTTAGACTCTGAGGATCCCGAAGACGTGCCAATGTATGCAGCCGAATGCCAAGAAGATGTGTTCTACAAGAAACCTGATCTGTCCGGAGGAGTTGAAGGCGTGGATTATGAGATCCCCTACGGAGTCGATGAGAATGAGTCCAACTAAGTACCTAGTTAGTAGTAACTAACGGAGCCGAGCAACATGAACTCTAAGCTGTTGAGCTCAACTCCTAGTCGGAGTTGCTACTTTTAAATCACTTTATATTTTGGTTTGTAAGTTGGATCTTTTGGAAGTCTTGAACTTCCGGTATTGTAATAATAATAATGTGTGTACTTTTGTAATATGGACCCGCAATGTTTCTGTTGTACCACTCCGAGGGATGTGATATTTACGGAACGGTGTTCTGTGGATGTCATGTCAACGACTATAGTGTAATACACATGCAGTGGTATGATGGGTCACCGCAGTTGGTATCAGAGCAAATTGCTTTGACCTTAGGTTGGAAAACTAGTAAAGGGTATTACCTGTAGGAAAGCTAGCAACGATAAATAATTCTCTAAGAGTAATATAATGGGTATTCAAATGAGAATATTCCGTTATATATTTTAGTGCGATGATTCTTTGTTATGATGCAATATGTCATTGGATACTAATCAAAATTATTTTTCTGATATACAGAGATATGGCACCAAAGTTTCCAAAACAGACTTTGGTAAGGAAAGAGGAGACTCTTGATGATTATCAAGGATGATTTACAGGCCAACTTTGTCAACTTTTAAAGCTCTTTAATTGTCCCACTAGAATTCCAGTGAACACTATCACTTATCTAGATGGCCGGATGTTATCCAAGTATCGTGTGAGTATCCAACTTCCAGAGAAGCTTGGATTATATGACGATCTACCCATAGGAGAAGGTAGGAGTCATTTAGCAGCCTATCATGTTGCTGTTGTGGAGGCGATAACTAATATACGGGAGTATAAAACTAAGGAGTTAGAAGGTAGCACATTCTCTGTGATACCTCATGATTCTATAGACTCGGAGCCTATACCGGATCATCTTAATTTGGTTAAGAAGCATCCTAAGTTATCTTCCAAGTTTATGGATAGATACCGAACACTCGTTGCGTCTTTTTATAAGACTCATCAAGTGATTGTTGAAGACAAAAATGACATGTTAGAGGATCTAACTGATCCAGAAAGGAGGAAACAGTTAGCATTCCAGCTAGATAAAGAAGCAAGTAGTACTGCAACACCTATCTTTAAGGATATACCTATAGATCCGGAATCTTTTATACCATATCCTTATTCACCAAGACCTGAACCTACACATGATCCTACTATAGATATGCGGTATGCAGTACCACAGGGCTCAGAGGATGGTTCCGACTCAGAACTTCCTATTGAGAATTCAGATGGTTGGAGGATGGGATCATATAATGGATCTCATGAACACCAGATGTCCACAGATGGTTCTGACAGAAATGTTGGACAATCTAGTTGGATGGGTGCACGGATGAATCCTAATAATAGTAGTAGAAATACCATGTCAATAGATGATCAGGATGAAGAAGAAGATCCTGAGGAGAGAGTGTTTGAATCATCAACATCTTCTCAAAGCCCAGGGAATATACATTATCTAGTATTTAACTATCTTGCCCACGAGAGCACCTAGGGAGCAGCAGGATCTGCGTATTCTGTTGACAACTCAAGAAATGAAGCTCAGGAGATGCAGGCTGGAGATAATGTTGAATATGTTTCTGAAGACTTTTCAACTGAGCTGGAGGGAGTCAATGCGCTCAGGTTGAGTAATGTCTCAAGTCCTGACACTTGACTGAGTATGTTCATACGGAAGGCCATATGTTCCATTTAATCATGACGAACAACACGTCATCACGGTTGGACATCAGGCATGTACGATGAGCATGGTTACTACTAGAAGGAGACAACTAGTTAGTACTATCAAGCACTGTCTATTGTACTTGAAAGAACATTTCTTAATCCCTAGTGTTTTGTGTGTTAGATAACAATACCAAGGATCATTTAATGTGTGTTGAAGTGTTGCAGCTCTATTTGAGAATAAAGGGAAAAGAACTCTGCCTTTGGGGGCGGATAATCCGGCCCCACCAGGGGCGGATAATCCGCCCCTCCCTTTGCTCAAGCAGGCGCAAGCCCCAGAAGGGGGGCGGAATTTTGGCCGGATTTTCCGGCCCACCGGATAATCCGCCCCTCATGGGGCCGGATAATTCGCCCCCTGCTCTTCGCCAAGGCGCAAGCCCCAGAGAGGGGGCGGAGTTTTGGCCGGACTTTCCGGTCTGGCCGGATAATCCGCCCCTCAGGGGGGCCGGATTATCCGCCCCCAAGATCTTCACCAAGCTTCACCAAGGTGCAAGCCCCAGAGAGGGGGCGGAGTTTCCCCCGGAGAATCCGCCCTTGGGGCGGAGTTTTCCCAGGGGGCGGATAATCCGCCCCCAAAGTTGTGCAACGGTCAGATATGGGGAGGGGGTATTTAAGCCAGCCATCCCCCTCCTGCCAGAACTCTTGATTCATCTCGAAAAAGACCAGATCAGATCTGAAAGCTTCATCCAAGAGTGCTCCACCTAGATCCACCCAAAGGCCCCATCCCTTGGGGAATCGAAGGAGGAGAACTCGATCTTCATCATCAGCAATCAAGCGCTTCATCTCCTCTCCATTCATTTGGAGAACCTCCGATCTAGTATTTCTTGCAAATATCTAGATCCTCGTTTTTGTTTATATTGATAAACCTTGTTCTTGTGGCAGCTTGTTGTCATCTCGGGAGCCCCAATTCGGTTGCGGGTGTGTGCCCCGATAGTGTTGTAAAAGGCACCGGTTCCCGCCTCAAAGGGATCCAATAGTGGAGAAGGTGGATCAGGCCTCTCGTGGCGAGATCCATCGGAGAATAGGGTGAGGCCTATTGTGGCGTGGTGGTCTTAGAACCGCCCACCCCTCCAACGCAGATGTACTTCCCTTAACAAGGAAGGAACTGCGGTAAAACAAATCCCTGTGTCTTCGCGTGCTCCACTACGGTTTCCTTGCTCCTCTTTTATGTGCTTAGTAGTTAGGGTTACATATAGGGAAATTCTCGTAGTTGCATATCTAGAGAATTTACTTTGTGTCAAGCCTAAAATTGAAAAAGTATTAAAAATTGGTTAGCACCTATTCGCCCCCCCTCTAGGTGCCCATACGATCCATTTCAATTGGTATCAGAGCCTCGGCTCTTATTTCGGGCTTAACCACCTAAGAGAAGTATGGGTTCCAAGGGATATGGGAGTGATGCTCCGGAGGTAGTCACCATGAACGATCTCAAGACGTTGGAAACAACCTTGGTGAGTTCAATGGAGTCTAAGATGGAAGAGATGCGTCAATTAATAATGCGTCTCTCCACATCCGCAACATCACCTCCATCTAACTCTGAGGATACCACTCATAATCCAAGGAAAGCAAACTGTTTCCAAAGATAACGAAGTGGTAGGTGATGATACCAGCAAGAGCTCCTCCTCGAAAAAGGATAGCGGTAAGGATGGATACAATGAGGTTTCTCATGTGTATTCCCCTGATCCGCCTATTCCTCACCCACATATACATAATAGGGGTGATCCACCCAAACTTTCAGCATCTACTTTCTCTCAATGGCAATTTTTGATGAAATCTCATGTGTGCAGTTCCTCCATAGAGTTGTGGAAGATCATCGAAAATGGTCTTCATGTTGGAAATCCTAACAATCTCACAAGAATAGAAGTGGTCGATAGCCAACTCAATGCTACAGCTCTACACATCATACAGCTTGGTGTGGGTGAAAAAGACATGCCACACATTCAGCATCTTAGCACAACTAAAGAAGCTTGGGATGCTCTCACCGAGCTCTTCATCGGAAATTAAAGTATGAGAAGGAATAGATATGATGCCTTGAGCAATGAAGCTGAAGGATTTTATATACTGGATGGAGAAGACCATGAGGACATGTATAGGAGGCTCAAGGCAATAGCCACAACCTTCAGAAACCACGGTGCAGCTCATGTTGATGATGCTTGGATCAAGCGCAAGTATGTCAGTGCTCTTATGCCATTTGAGCCCACAGATTTGAAAAGTCTCCAAGGTAGGCATAACTATCACCTCCTGTCATCCAATGAGGTAATGCAATAAATGGCCGCCTTCAAAGTGGCTGCCAAGAATGCCGAAGATGCTCGTGCTCGAGCTATGGGTATGCAAAAGGGGGTCAACATGGCCTTGAAGACTAGTGTGATTGATCATGATGAATATGCAGTAGAAGGTCTGGACTGTCCCGAAGATATAAAAACGATCCACGGACAATACTTGGCTCTTTATGCAAGAAACTTTTGGAAAGATCCAGCCAAGGCTAAAGCTGAACTAGATCGCAAGAGTGGAGCCTATGGAAGAAAAGAAAATGGTCCCAAGCTGAGAACATGCTTTAATTGTGGTGGCGGTGCCGCATGGCTGAGTGTCCATATCAAAGTAGAGAGGATAATGGAGGAAGACTCATTTTCAAGGACAAATCAAAAGCTCCACGAAGAAACAGTTTGTAAAGAAGAATGCTCCTTTCAAGAAGCAACCAAAGATTGTTCTAGTGGCTCAAGAAGAATATTCATCGGGAGTGAAGATGAGGACGAGGACGATAGCTCTCAAGAGGTGGCTGCTATATCCACCACATCTACATCAACATCTCTTCGACTCTCGAACGAA
Organism: Avena longiglumis; assembly: GCA_030063025.1. Lineage (NCBI taxonomy): Eukaryota > Viridiplantae > Streptophyta > Magnoliopsida > Poales > Poaceae > Avena > Avena longiglumis. The sequence continues at coordinate 167,994,151 of CP125974.1, forward strand.
AACATCATCAACAAGAATGCTACTCGCCTCATGGCAAGAAGCTCGAGGTAACTTCTTCTAACTCTTCTTTTCCCAAGGCTATGATAGACATGGATGATCATGCTAGTCTTAAGGTTAAAGAAGAGATTATTGCTGGATTATTTCTATACTAACTTGCAAGGTGAGCACAAAGTTCGTTTTGAGTCTCTTATGGATCGGTGGCCCAAACGAAGCACTCCTCGAAGAAAAGGCGAATTGAAAGGGAGGATGCAATGGAAATTGCATCCCTAAAAAATGCTCTTGAAGAAGAAGAAGAAGCTCGGGTCTCTCTTGAAGAGAGGCTTGAGTCTATGGAAGAGTCACATGAAGAAATTGTGACTAAACTCGTTAAGGAACGCGACAATGCTGTCACCAAGGCAAAGAAATTAAAGAAGGAAAGGATTGACTTTGGGGCTGCTCATGATAGACTCTCCGAGGAATTGGAGAAACTTGACAATGCTCACAAGGCGTTGAAAAACGAGTTCTCTATTCTCAATGAGTCACATGATCATCTTCAAAGTCGATTGGCCGAATATGATACTCCTAGCTCGTCCAACTCAACATATAGTAACAAGAAAAATGCTAGTGTGGAAAAAGAAGTGATCAAGGACATCACTACAAAGGACAAAGGTGTGTTTGATGAAGTCCTTGGCAAGCAAAGGTCCAATCATGGTAAAGAGGGACTTGGGTATGTCACCAAGTCCAAGAAGAAGAAAACCAAGAAGAATAAGACCAAGAATGTGCAATTAAAGACAAGCACTGCTGAGAAGGTTGTCACAAAAGACAAGACTAATAATATTGGTTTTGCAGGGTCTCACAATCCGAATTATGAACTCTTTTGTGATGACTATGGCGATGTTTATGCTTATTATGTTGGTCCTTTTGATGAATATATTGCTTGGTCTATTTGGGTCCCAAAGACCCTTGTTACTAACATGAAAGGACCCATTGAAAAATGGGTACCTAAAACCAAGAAGTAATTTTCTTGCAGGGCTATGCTTCCGGTGGGTCAAAATGGTGCTTTGGATAGTGGCTGCACTAGTCATATGACCTAAGCAAGGAGATCATCAGAGATGCATCCAAATCATGATAATATCACAGTCTCCTATGGTGATAAGTCTAAATCTCGGTATTGGGTCTTGGCAGGTTGTGGTTGCCCGATATCTCTCTCGTGGACGTCATGCTTGTTGAGACCCTTGGCTACAATCTTCTTCTGCGTGCCCTTGGAAAGATGGGTTTTGCTATTTTATCGATGATGATTTGGTGGTTCTCTTATGGAGTAAGTCTCTAAAGGTTGCTTTTCGTTGGATACGTCGAAAATGACCCGTATGTGGTGGACTTCGGGAAAACCACTTGGTCCGATGTGTCTATTCGGAAAGGCCGACGTGGGCTATGGCATCGCCGTTTAGCCCATGTCAACATGAGAAGTTTGCAAAGTCTCCAAAAGGGTGGCCACATCCTTGGACTAAAAGACAATGTCTCTTTTGCCAAAGATCGTGTTTGCAGGGCTTGTGTTGAAGGAAAAATGCATGACTCTCCCCACAAGAGGAAGACTATTGTGTCATCAAAGAGGATCTTGGAATTACTTCACGTGGATTTATTTGGTCCTCCTTCTCATGCAAGTCTTGGTGGGAAGAAATATTGCTTGGTCATCGTCGATGATTACTCAAGATATACATGGGTATATTTTTTCAAGCTGAAAAGTGAGACTCAACAAACTGTCATCGACTTTGCCAATGAAGTTCAATGTCAGCACAATGTTCCCATCTTGGCAATTAGAAGTGACAACGGCACAGAATTCAAGAACTACACTTTAAACGAGTTTCTTAGCGAAGAGGGGATTAGACACCAATATTCCGCTGCGTACACCCCTCAACAAAATGGTGTAGCCGAGAGGAAGAACCGGACTTTGATGGATATGGCAAGATCTATGCTAGCTGAATTCAAGTCTCCTTATAATTTTTGGGTTGAAGCCATATCCACTCCTTGTCACTCATCAAACCGGATCTACCTTCGGAAGATCTTGGACAAGACCCCATATGAAATACTTACCGGTAACAAACCCAACATCTCATACTTCAGGGTATTCGGGTGTAAGTGTTTCTTTCTTATTAAAGGTGTCCGTTTGTCAAAATTTGAATCCAAAGCTTTAGAAGGTATTTTTGTTGGTTACGGTGCCGAATCCCACACTTATAGAGTCTACAACAAGCTCACTGGGATTGTTGTAGAATCTTGTAGTGTGGAGTTCGATGAAAATAATGGCTCCTTTGTAGGGCAAGTTGATGTTTGTGATGCAGATGTTGAAATACCCCAAGATGCCATAAGAAGAATGGGCGTGGGATTTTTCCGCCCCATTGAGGAACCCCTTGTGGCGGATTGTGAAGGACAATGCTCCACACATGTGGAGCCCTCATCTACACAAGATCAACAAGCTCCTACTGTTGGAGACAATCCTGCACCAACACCACAATCTGCTGAAGACCATCTGTCCACTGGACAAGCTGGTAGTCCCAGGCCGGACTATCCGCCCCCTCCAAGAGGCGGACAATCCGCCCCTGGCACTCCAACTCGCTCCAGAGGATCCGAAGGAGAAGTCAACATGTCTGAAGCTCCCAGGCCGGATTCTTCGGCCCCTAGGGGTGGAGTATCCGCCTGGTCTCCAACTCGGCCAGCTTTCGGGAAGATGGTTGCATTACTTCACCTCCCAGGCCGGATAGTCCAGCCCCTCCAAGGGGCGGATTATCCGGGCCTAAAGAAAATGTTCAGCAACAATCTTCTGGCAGCAACGGTGACCAAGATCAAGGGCAGGGCAGTAATCAAGACAAGGATACAACTATTGAATCCACTCCTCCTAGAAACAATAAGGACACTGAGGCTCGTCGCAAGGCTCGTGCTGATCGGAACCTTGAACTAAGAGGTCACACTCTTGACAAGGTTGTGGGTGATCTACGACGAAGGGTATCCACTAGAAGAGAGCTTGCAAGCTTCTGTGATCATCAATCTCACATTTCCATGGTTGAACCGAAGAAGGTTTTTGATGCTCTTGAAGACCCCGATTGGGTTGTCGCAATGCATGAAGAATTAAATAACTTTGAACGCAACAAAGTTTGGAAGCTCGTAGAAAAACCAAAGGATTGCCGCAATGTTATCGGCACCAAGTGGATCTTCAAGAACAAACAGGATGAAAATGGCATTGTTGTGAGGAATAAAGCACGACTCGTGGCTCAAGGATTCTCTCAAGTGGAAGGAATTGATTTTGGCGAGACCTACGCTCCTGTGGCTCGCCTTGAGTCCATCCGTATCCTTCTTGCATATGCAGCCCATCATAATTTTAAATTACAACAAATGGATGTTAAGAGCGCTTTCCTTAATGGTCCTCTACATGAGTTAGTATACGTCAAGCAGCCCCCGGGGTTTGAGGATGTGGCGCCCCGCTAAAACCACTACTAGAAAATCGCGTGTTAAAAATACTTGTGCATCATCATGATATCAGCATGCATCTAATTGATTAAAACTATTTTGCTAAAAGACCTACTTTGTTTTCTATATTAATATCCTCCCCCTTTGTTCAAACCAAACCGTCGGTCCAGCCGAATCTTTTATTTATATAAAACTATTTACAAAAGCCTTTAAAATTAAAACAGATAAAATAAATATTTAATCAGGGAAGGCCGCCGCCAGCCAGGCCCAAAAGCCCAGCTAGTAGCAGCCTACCACCCCGTTACCAAACCCTAGCCGCCTAACCCCTCCTCCCTCCTTTTTCCTCCCAGCCGCCGCCACCCTGGCACCCCTCCACCTCATCCCGACCAACCCTGTCTTGCCACCTCACCAGCCCACACCCCCCTGCCCACACCCCAACGCCACCTGCACACACACAACACACACAACGCACCGCACACCCACTGACCGCCTCGGGATCTCACCTCAGCCCCACCACTGACCCACTCCCCCACCACCCGCCTCCCGCTCTCTCCTCGCCTTGTCTTCCCACGAGGCAGCCGCCTCCCGACCGGCGCCTCCTCCGTCACACTGCCTGCCACCGAGCCGCGTCGCCCGACGGAGCCCTCCTCTCCTTCCTCTCCCCGCCAGAGCTCATGGTCCGCCGTCCTTGACTGCCCCTGCCCGCCTGCTCGACGCTGCCTCCCCATCTTGGCCTCCTCCTCCGCGTCTGCCCGCCTCGCCCTCTTCCGCCGCCTCCATCCGGCTCCACCGTCGCCCCCCCTCAAGCTCCTCTGGCCGAAGCCCGGCCACCCGCCTCCGTCGCCACGTCCCCTCACCTCCCTCTCCGGCCGTCCTCCCCGCGGCAGAGCTCCCCGACCTCGCCGATAGACCTGTCCTCCGCGGCCGGCCCGCCCTGCCTGCACCCGACAGAGCGTCTCCGCCATCTCCCTCCCGCGGCCTCTTCCGCCTTCTGTCGGCCACCGCTGGCCTCGCTCGTCCTTGGCTCGCCGTCTCGCCATTCTGGCGCCGGCACCGGTTCGGCCTTCGCCTTGCCGACCGCCGCCGATCTCCTCTGCTCCGGCCGGGCCCGAGCCCCGCCTCCTACAACCGCCGCCACGGGGTCCCCTCCCTCCACGGTTGCCGTCGAGCCATGGCCGCCACAGACGTCGCTTGCGCCTCAAGCCGCTGACGGCCTCCTCTGCTTCCCCTCCGACGCCGACAAGCACCACCGGGCCACTCAACGTCCAGCGCCCCCGGGGCCACCCCCTCCACTCCTGCTCCTCCACGAACCGCCTGGGACAAGCGCCTCCTTGCTGGTTCGGCCCTGCGGCTTCGCTGCTCGAGCCCCCATGTCCGAGAGCGTCACCTCATGCCCTCTCTGCTTGCACGCGTGTATGTCCTGTGTGCATGTGCCTATCGCATGTCCTAGCGTGGTACTTCTTAGTTGAAATCCCTGATGAGAAATTGATCGTGTTGCGAAGACCCAACAAACGCCAAGTTCGCCAACATGGCAAGTCCGAACCCGGAGATCTCCGTCACGGAACCACAAGGCCTTCGAGGGTGGAACCGACAAGATCTACCTCACGGAACACCATGATCTCCAACCCGGAACACCGAGTGCACCGACATGGATTCGAAGACCGAACCCGACACGCCAAGTTCTTCCTCCCGGATCCGAAGACGCCGAGACCCGGGACACTAAGATCTCCGCCGTGAAACGACAAGACCGACGACACGACCCGACGACCGCGGATGCGACAAGATCGTCTCTTGGACGCCAAGTTCTTCTTCCCGAATGCCAAGACCGATCTCATCGAACCGAACCTTGCCTTCCCGTCGAACCCTGAGACCGATCCATCGAACCCCAAGTTCGCCGAACCCTAATGTGATTCCCTATTCGAGACCCCCATTATTTTATAATATGACATTATCAACTGAAGCATATTAAATTGTTCATGCATGCATACTTGTCTGTGGTTTGGAGGCATTATGCCAATTCATCTCATAATTAAATATGGAGTCTATATGCGGGATATCTTTGTCTTATTCCGGACTCCATTTAAATTTGTGTAGCGAACCAAAACCATGATTTGCCATGTTAAGACAACATTTAAATTGCGGGGTATCTAAACAACATGAACCTAATAATTAATTGCCGGGACCCCGGTTCCGCTTAATATTGTCTAATTGCATCGCATCTTTGCCATGTCATACATCATACATGCATCATGCCCGATCTTCTGTCATCGTATTAAATAGTGCATCCGGTGTTTCTTCTAGTTCTTTGCTTCTTCACGGATTAGGCCGATGAGTTGATGCGAGTGTCGACCCGATCTTCGGATGAACCTTCGGCAATTTTTTTCAGGCGAGCACCTCCCCCTTTCTACCTATCTTACTTTTATAGTATTTATTCCCTCCTGTTGATCTATTGCTATCTGTGTTGCGTTGCTCTAGTTTTCGTACCCGTGATATCCCTTGCAGGCTGATATTGCCTTGGACACATCCTATTACCTGTTGTTTGGTAGATAGTTGGACTTGCGCGTCGTAGTCGCTTGCTCAAGTGTTGTTGCGTGTCGTCCAGTACCACAGTTGTTGGAGTATTGCCGCATGTTTAATGTTGGAGATGATCATGGCTTTAATTATTGTTTAATAACTAAAATTGAAGTAGGTAAATGCAGAGGCACAGGTGGGCAATAGATGTTATTTGGTTGTTAACCGTCCACTTGTGTCCGTGGGACCGAGTTCTTGACACTGTTAGAGATCGAGCGCTAACCACGGTGGGTGTATGGGCACCCCATCGATTTAGTACTGATTCCAAGTATCTTGTCTTTGGGGCCACAATTAGTTTGGGGCTTTATTACTATCCTGTACTTATGCCATGCTTTACTGCTTTATTTACGTTTGTGCGAGGAGCACCTGTACTGTTTAGGTCCGTGACACGTTTTCGCTGTATCGACAAGCCCAGTCTCATTTTCGGGTTCCCAATAGTTTACAACCGTCTACACAAACCCTGAGTCCGTCTCGGAGACCGGCCGACTTCGTTGCGGGTAGCTTAGTGGGGTGGCCCCCCGTGCTTGCTTTGGGTCTGGGAAACGTCGTGTCCGAAACCCCGTCGACATACCGTTGGGTGTATGTTTTATGATCTTGTACCTACCTGATCCGACAACAAGGGTGTAGGTGCGTGTGGAAACTTTGGTGCACCCCTGCAGGGTTAAATCTTTTCGAGAAGCCGTGTCCGAGGTTATGGACGACTTGGAGCACAGGTCTCGATCATAGACAACTATAACTAAAGTTTACTGCTATAATTTGACTTGTATCCGATATGACTAGTAATCAGCTTCACTACAACGGAATGGCTAAATAAAAGTACCAACAACTGCTGGGTTTGGGATATCTCATGCTAATTGTATCTGACTAGTAAGTGATGCAACTACAATGGAATGGTTAACTAAAAGTGCCCACTGCTTATTATATCAGGATGACTCATGCTATCTATATTTGACTAGTAATTGCCGCCACTATAACGGAATGAATAAAACTGCCAACTCTGTGAGTTCCTCGGTCGACTTCCTCGTTTGGTCTCGAGGGGGAAATACCAGGATGGGTATGTTTGGTGGTAGTATCAGGTTGGTTCCGAATAGGTCTTTCTTACCCCTCTCTGATAGCCGCCAGTTGTATCGAGTCTCTATAGGTTGTTTAGTGCATGCTGCTTGATCCACCATACCTATGTAGGCGAGGACCGCCGATCTAGCCTCGCTGTGTCTTGGCCTCGATCTTGACCGCTCTCTCTTTTTCCTTTGCCCTTTGTCGGCACCCCTTTTGTTTAAGCAGGTTTTGAGATCGACGTCGTTAGCAGGGTTACCCTTCCGGCTTGGCCTGGGCAGGGTTATGGACGCCATTGGTTATTCTTTAGGGCTCTTAGCCCCATTTGCATATTGTCCGTAGTCGGACGTTGTATCATTTTCAAGGTGATTTGGATCTTTGTACTGTATATCTGCATTCTTGACTCTTTGAGTCGTTGTTGTATATATCTGTTCTGTGGGTTCCATCATGGACTATTGTGTAATGGTATTACTTCGTTTTCCACCCGCACGAAAGTGCCTGGTGGGTACCTTTGAATCGTTTCTATGCGGGTTTGGCGGGGATCGCTGAAACTTGCATAGGGCCGATTCTGAGGGTGTTACAGAGGACCCCAAATTTCTGAACCATGTCTACAAACTCGATAAGGCGCTCTATGGCCTTAAACAATCCCCACGTGCGTGGTATGGGCACCTTAAAGAGCTTTTGCTAGACCGTGGATTCGAAGTTGGGAAAATCGATCCCACTCTTTTTACTAAGAAGGTTAATGGGGAGATTTTTGTATGCCAACTTTATGTAGATGACATTATTTTTTTCTCTACTAACCAAGCTTTTAACGATGAATTTTCGAAGCTTATGACTGACAGGTTTGAGATGTCCATGATGGGTGAGCTCAGGTTCTTTCTTGGATTTGAGATCAAACAACTTAGAGAGGGAACCTTTATTAATCAAGCTAAGTACATCCAAGACATGCTCAAAAGGTTCAAGATGACGGATCTCAATGGCGTTGCTACCCCTATGCAAACAAAGTGTCATCTTGAGCTCAATCCCAAGGGTAAAGACATGGATCAAAAGGTATACCGATCCATGATCGGCTCTCTCCTTTACCTTTGCGCATCTAGGCCCGATATCGTGTTAAGTGTAGGAGTGTGTGCAAGGTACCAAGCCGCTCCTAAAGAAAGCCACTTAGTGGCAGTCAAGCGAATCTTCCGATATTTGGTTCATTCCCCAAATTTTGGGTTATGGTATCCCAAGGGTTCAAGTTTCTCTCTATGTGGTTACACTGATTCAGAATGGGATGGTGACAAAGATTATAGGAAATCAACCTCTGGTGCTTGCCAATTCTTGGGCAGGTCTCTCGTGTGTTGGTCATCAAAGAAACAGAATTGTATTTCACTCTCAACCGCCGGTTTGAATATGTTGTCTTGCAAGTGCGTGTACTCAATTGTTATGGATGAGGAAAACTTTAAAGGAATATGGTGTCAATTGTGACAAAGTGCCTCTTTTATGCGACAATGAAAGTGCTATCAAAATTGCTTACAATCCCGTGCAACATACAAGAACAAAACATATAGAGATTCACAACCACTTTATTCGGGATCATGTTGCTCATGGAGATATTGCTCTATCCTTTGTGAGCACGAAGAACCAACTTGCTGATATTTTCACGAAGCCCCTTGATGAAGCAAGATTTTGTTATTTGAGGAATGAGCTAAATATCATAGATTCAAGGAGCTTGGCTTGACTACCCTTGCACACTCACTTTCTCTTATTCATGTTTTTGGTTTAGATGCGGGCATAGACATAGGGGGAGTGTGGTCCTAATTGATTGGGCCAACCCTCCCCCCATAATACCGAAAGCAAGTCAAATCATTTCCCTTAATATCATTTTGTGATATGTGGGTCATCGATGAGCATTGTTTTTGAACTCAAGATACATCTTCACGGTGTCATGCCATGCGCTCCAACATGGTGGCTTCGGCCACCGCCCTCTTCCTTGAGAAGAGTTGGTTTTACATGGGTTCCGTTGGTTTTTCCTGCTTACCTCTTGTTCTTATGGAAAACTCACTCAAATTTGGCTTTTGATTGATTTGATTCTTGCAAATTTGGGTGTGTAGTACCATCTCAGTTTGATGCTCTCAACCCAAGCCTTTCTCTCCCTTCTTGAACCATCTATTCTTTCACACAAGTCCTCTCAAACACCTTCGAGAGGTTTGCTAGGTTGCTCTAGCCTAATTCTGCACTTTACAGAATTTCTGGGGGGGGGGGGATTATCCGCCTTAAGTGGGGGAGGATTATCCGCCCCGGGCGAAATCTTCCCCTTATAGGCTGGGTTGGGGAGGGCAGGCTCAAACAGAGCAGCCAGTCCTCCCCCAACCCTACCTCTGCCCCCCAGCCGCCGCCGGAGCATCCGCCTCTCCCGGAGTCGATTCGACCACCGGATTCTCCGGGCTCTCCCTGGATCTTCTTGACCTCGCCTCCGGGTATCTTCTCCTCCGTGATTTTCCTGCAATGAGTGAGGGTAACTCCCTCATCTCTCTCCTTTTGTATGGGATGTATTTTATTTGGTGGAAATCTCGTTGTAGAAGGTTCTTGGTGTTGTTCCTTACATGCTAGAATCAGTAGCCTTGCAACCCTAGTACCCGATCTGCTTTGCCATGGTAGATCTGAGCCAATCCAGAAATTTTCTGTGGGGGGCGGATTATCCGCCCCTGCCAGGGCCGGATAATCCGTCCTGGACAGCAAATTTTGGTCCATTTTGTTCTTCGCCAATGCACTTCATTGGTTATGGGGTTGCACTGCTACTCCTTCTTCATGTTTTTCTCCTGGACTTGTGTGTATACTTATCTCCATGCTATCCCTCTAATGCTGTTCACAGGTGGTTCCAAGCCGACCAAGACCTTCGTCCATCGTCCCCGTCCCCGTTATCTCAAGCCCACTGCAGACGGTAAATTCATTGACGAGACCGAGGTCAGAAGCAAGAGAGAGCGGATGGCAGAGGCAAGTAAGAAAACTAAGAGGACCGCATCTCGCAAGGGCAAACAGTCTCGGCCCAATTACAAGGCTATGGATAGTCTTCAGTACGCCACCATTCGTCAGACTGATTATTATGATGAGGCTAACAGCGATGGTCCCCCCGAGGACGAAATGTTTTGGAATGCTCACTTTCGGGCTATTCATGATGATGTCTATGCTACTCTCAAGATTCGCCCCATGCGTCCCATAAATTTGACTGAGGCTCAATCGAAGACAAGGCTCATTGAGGCACTAGATGTGACCAACAAGATGGGGCTGCACCACCTCATGACTATCCAATGCGACTATGATTCCTCTGTGGTGCGGCAGTTCTTCTCAACTCAGGTGATTTGCGGTGATGAGCGCCGCACTATGAAGTGGATGACAGGGACAACCATGATTCAGTCGGACTTTCGCACCTTTGGGCAGGTTCTTGGTTATGCTTTCCATGGCCGCGACACTCCTTCGGGCCACCGTATCATTTCTCCTCTGAAGCCCTCCAAGGATACTGCTCTTGCTCCTTGCCTTTCCTCTGATGGAGTCGCTGGTACTTTTGCTGGTCTCTCTCCCCTGTATGCAGCCCTTGTTGGCATTTTTAGGGACTGCATCGCTCCTAGTGGTGGCAACAATGACAGGATCCGTGATCACCTGGTTCCGCTTCTTGCGTTTGCTCACGAGTGTGCCACTAACTCTGGATCATCCACAGGTTACAAACTGGATGTCATGGACTATATTTTTCATGAGATGACGGATGCTATGATCAACAGGCTCTCTATTCCTTATGCTCCGTTCATAATGATGCTCGTCAAGCATATGTTGCCACATGAGGATTTTGGCACTGCTCTAGATGGACTTCACAAGCCCAAGAAAATATACAACAAGGCTCAGAAGATCCATCACCCTTCCACTGCCCCGGAGTCCTTCATGCGTGATGCTCGGGCTAGTGGTCGTCATTCCACGGTGTCCCCAATGGCACGTGAGGTCAAGCAGCTTAATTGGTTCCAGCAGAACATTCTTTGCATGGGTATTGACATTCACAAGGGCCAATATGAGGCGTACCGCAGGGATCATGAGAGGGATCACACGCAGCAGCTTATCCTCCACCATGTCTCAGGTGCCACTGGCAATCCACCTCCTCCCACTGCTCCGGATCCGTATGCTCAGTGGAACACCTCAGGGATCAACTATGGCGAGCTCGAGAGTTGTCTCTTTCCTCCTCCACCGAGGGCACCCACTCCTCCAGCTGATGATGATGATGATGATGAGTATGATGAAGAGGAAGGGGACGGGAATGACTACAACGAGGATGAGGAGGAGTGATCTCCAGGGGCGTTAGCATCGCTCTTCTTCCTTTTTGGCGTTTCGATGCCAAAGGGGGAGAAGTAGTTCTATTAGGTCTCGTGGATTTGCAAGGGTCGGGCACAAGCTCTTCGATTTTAGTCGTTTTTATTTGCTTGCTTGTGCCTTTTCTAGTGTGAACTTGTTTGCTATTTGTGATTGTCGATGTAATACTATGTCGTATTCCACTATGTTTGGTATTCTTGGAATTCTGGATTTATCTATTGTGGACCTCATGGATTTCTGGAATTGTGGAGCATATTTGATGGCATATGGATTCATGGGATTATCTATGTATGCTTTGGCTATATTCTCATCCCGGTGGTATGAACTTATTTCACAAACCTTAAAGTAGTGTTCTCCCTAGTGTGTGTATTTGTATTCAAATGCAAATCTTTAATATGCACACATCTTGGGGGAGCGTCTTTCATTATTTAAGGTGGCTTTTGCCGATTTTATTGCAAATCCTAGTATTGTCATCTAACACCAAAAAGGGGGAGATTGAAAGAACATTTCTTAATCCTAGTGTTTTGTGTGTTAGATAACAATACCAAGGATCATTTAATGTGTATTGAAGTGTTGCAGCTCTATTTGAGAATAAAGGGAAAAGAACTCTGCCTTTGGGGGCGGATAATCCGGATCCACCAGGGGCGGATAATCCGCCCCTCCCTTTGCCCAAGCAGGCGCAAGCCCCAGAAGGGGAGCGGAATTTTGGCCGGATTTTTCGGCCCGCCGGATAATCCGCCTCGGGGCGGATAATCGCCCGCTTTTGCAAGGCGCAAGCCCCAGAGGGGCGGAGTTTTGGCGAACTTCCGATGCGGCGGATAATCCGCCCCTCAGGGGGGCCGGATTATCCGCCCCCCAAGATCTTCACCAAGCTTCACCAAGGCGCAAGCCCCAGAGAGGGGGCGGAGTTTCCCCCGGAGAATCCGCCCTTGGGGCAGAGTTTTCCCAGGGGGCGGATAATCCGCCCCCAAAGTTGTGCAACGGCCAGATCTGGGGAGGGGGTATTTAAGCCAGCCATCCCCCTCCTGCCAGAACTCTTGATTCATCTCGAAAAAGACCAGATCAGATCAGATCTGAAAGCTTCATCCAAGAGTGCTCCACCTAGATCCACCCAAAGGCCCCATCCCTTGGGGAATCGAAAGAGGAGAACTCGATCTTCATCATCAGCAATCAAGCGCTTCATCTCCTCTCCATTCATTTGGAGAACCTCCGATCTAGTATTTCTTGCAAATATCTAGATCCTCGTTTTTGTTTATATTGATAAACCTTGTTCTTGTGGAAGCTTGTTGTCATCTCGGGAGCCCCCAATTCGGTTGTGGGTGTGTGCCCCGATAGTGTTGTAAAAGGCACCGGTTCCCGCCTTGAAGGGATCCAATAGCGGAGAAGGTGGATCAGGCCTCTCGTGGCGAGATCTATCGGAGAATAGGGTGAGGCCTATTGTGGCGTGGTGGTCTTAGAACCGCCCACCCCTCCAACGCAGATGTACTTCCCTTAACAAGGAAGGAACTGCGGTAAAACAAATCCCTGTGTCTCCGCGTGCTCCATTACGGTTTCCTCGCTCCTCTTTTACGTGCTTAGTAATTAGGGTTACATATAGGGAAATTCTCGTAGTTGCATATCTAGAGAATTTACTTTGTGTCAAGCCTAAAATTGAAAAGGTATTAAAAATTGGTTAGCACCTATTCACCCCCCCTCTAGGTGCCCATACGATCCATTTCAGTACTCCAAGTAATAAGGTAGTGAGATGAATACGATAGTTTTGTGACTATACCAATATGGTATATGTTGTAAGAACTTTGTATCAATATGATATTATGTATAATATGTGAAATGCATATTTGGATTTTCTTTGGATTTTCATTGTGTGAATAGTTCTGTGCGTAAAGTCGAGCTCAGAACACATGTGCATGATGTAATTATGAGTATTCGCTTTATGTTGCAGGACTAGGGGGTCATGGATACGGGTGTAGAAATGGAAACTGAGCAGCAGCGGATGGAGCGTGAGGCCAAGGAAAAGGCCGATGCCGATGCGGCAAATCAAGAAGCATTACCACCACCACCAATGAGGCCGTTAATGGAGCAGAACTTCATGCAATGCATGAAAATGATGCAAGAGACACAGAACAAGTTCATGGAAGAGCTGCTGGGGCGAGCAAATCAGAGGGCACCTGAAGGAGGAGGAGTGAGTCGATCTGATTTCCAGAATGCAAGACCGTTACCTTTCGCATCAGCTACTGAACCAATGGATGCAGAAGATTGGCTAGCAGATACTGAAAGGAAGCTAAAAACTGTAGGTTGCAATGATGAGGAGAAATTGAGGTATGCAACTCATCTTTTTACTGGACCTGCAACATCATGGTGGGAAAATCAATTAGCCATGCAACAACCAGGAAGAGAGTTTACCTGGGAAGAGTTCAAGCAGAGATTCCGTGAATATCATGTTCTGGAAAGTGTTATGGAGTTGAAGCGGAGAGAATTTGAGGAGCTTCAGCAAGGATATACTAGTGTTATGAAGTACATCCGGGAGTTTAGCCAACTATCTCGTTATGCTGAGGTGGATGTCAACACCGAAGAGAAGCGGAAGAAGCGTTTCTTGCGTGGATTAAATCCGTTTGTGAAGATGCAGCTAAGGTTAGCCAATAAGCAAACTTATCAGCAGTTGTTAGATGCAGCTATTACTTTTGAAGATGACTACAAGAATGTCCAAGTGGACCGGAGGAAGAGAGCCAAGAAGGAAACTAAGAGAATTTAGGCAAGCAAACCTAAACCCAATCTGTAATTCAAGCCTCGGAATAGGAATTATGGCAACAATAGCAATAACAATAACAAGGGCAGTAGTGGAAATCAATCTAATCCGAGAAGGAATGTTATCTGTAACAATTGTGGAATTCCAGGGCATTTCCAGAGAGAATGCGAAAAGCCTGTAGTGATCTGTTACGGTTGTGGCCAAAAGGGGCATATCAAGCTAGATTGTCCGAGCAAACCACCGGGAGGATGGCCTACCAAGGGAGGAGGACAAGCCAGTGGAGGAAATGGACAATCTAATAAAGGGGAAAACTATGGAAATAACAATAATGGCAAGAGAAACCGACCTACCGGAAAACTGAACTGTGCAACCCTCGAGGAGGTGGATAATTCGGAGCATGTAGTGATAGGTACGCTCAATATCCTTACCAATCCCGACAAAGTTCTATTTGATACTGGTGCAACTACTTTATTCAATTCTGAAGAATTTTGTGATAAGTTCGGGATTATAAGGGCAACGTTAGAAAGTCCTATGACCGTAGTTACGCCAGGAGGGGATGTGATTGTACGCCACATAAAACAAGATCAGGTTATCTCGATCTGTGGTTGTACATATTTCGCAGACCTTTATGTGATTCCTTTGAAGGGAATTGCAGTAGTGTTGGGGATGGATTGGATGATGGAACACGGAGCTCAGATAAATTGTGAGGAGAAAACTGTCTCAATCAAAACTCCAAGTGGAGCAAGGATAATTTACCAGGCAGATAAACACAGCCATATCATGGTGGATCTGCAGTTGAATTCAATGAAAGAAGTTAAATTAGAAGAGATTCCTATAGTTAATGAATTACAAGATGTTTTTCCAACGGAATTACCGGTAATGCCACCAGACCGGGAGATAGAGTTCACCATTGACTTAATACCTGGTACAGCACCAATAGCTCAAGCACCATATAAAATGGGACCCAAAGAGTTGAAAGAACTCAAGGAGCAAATTGATGAGTTAGCAGGAAAAGGATTTATACAGGAAAGTGTATCTCCATGGGGAACACCAGTAATCTTTGTGTATAAGAGAGATGGTGGAAGACGGATGTGTGGTGATTATAGAAATCTGAACAACATGACTATCAAGAATAAGTATCCTTTACCAAGAATTCAAGATCTGTTTGATCAAGTGAAAGGATCTAGAGTATTTTCAAAGATCGATTTAAGATCTGGATACCATCAAATAAAAATCAAGCCGGAAGATGTTCCAGAAACAGCATTTGTCTCAAGATATGGACACCATGAGTATCTGGTAGTACCATTTGGTTTGACCAATGCACCGGCAATATTCATGAATCTGATGAACAAGATCTTCATGCCATATTTGGACAAGTTTGTCATCATCTTTATTGATGATATTCTGATATATTCCAAGGATAAGGAAGAGCATGCTGACCATTTGAGAATAGGATTACAGACTTTAAGAGAACATAAGCTTTATGCTAAGTTCATTAAGTGTGAGTTCTGATTAGATGAGGTAGAATTCCTCGGTCATGTGATCAGTAAGGATGGATTGCTGTGAGTCCATCTAAATTTCAGTCGGTACTAGAGTGGACTGCACCGACCAATTTTAAGCAAATTCGAGGTTTCTTATGAATGGCTGGTTATTATCGGAGATTCATTGAAGATTTCTCGAAAATAGCCGGACCAATGACCAAATTATTAAGGAAAAATACACCATTCAAATGGGATGAGAAATGTGAAGCAAGTTTCCAAGAGTTGAAGACTAGATTAACCACAGCTCCAATCTTAGCAGTTCCTGAAACAGGAAAGGATTTCACTATATATTGTGATGCATCTAAAGAAGGTCTGGGATGTGTGTTAATGCAAGATCGAAAAGTGATTGCTTATGGTTCAAGACAATTGAAACCACATGAAGTCAATAATCCAACTCATGATTTAGAGTTAGCAGCAGTAGTTTTTGCCTGAAAGGATGGAGGCATTTTTTTATGGAGCTAGATGTGAGTTATACACTGACCATAAAAGTCTCAAATATTTTTTTACTCAAAAGGAATTGAACATGAGACAGAAGCGTTGGTTGCAATTAATCAAGGATTATGATTTAACAATCAATTACACCCCAGGGAAAGCAAATGTTGTAGCAGATGCTTTAAGCAGAAAGAGTGCAGATATTCAGCCAAGCAATAGAGAGTTACCAAAAGAGTTACAAATGGAATTGGAAAGGTTAGAACTTCAATTCATCAGAACAGAGGTTCTTGGAGAATTAGCGAATATGCAGGTAGTTGCAGAGCAGGACAGTGATCTTAAGCAAGAAATTTTTAGACATCAAGAAAAAGATCCTTTTATTCCTGAGGAAATTCGGAGGATATCTCAAGGGCAAAAATCAGTTTTTCGCCTTGGAGATTATGGATCTTTATGGTTCCAAGACCGTCTATGTGTTCCATATGTGACTGAGATCAGAAATGTCATACTCAAAGAAGCACATGATACACCATATTCTATACATCCAGGGAGTACTAAGATGTATATGGATTTTAAAGAACTATTCTGGTGGAATAACATGAAAATAGATATTGCTAAATATGTATCTGAATGCCACACTTGTCAAAGGGTGAAAGCTGAACATCAAAGTCCAGCAGGGCCATTACAACCCTTAGAAATTCTGAAATGGAAATGGGAGGAAATAGGTATGGAATTCATCACAGGATTACCTATGACACCAAAAAGGAAAGATATGATATGGGTAATTGTGGACAGACTCACTAAGAGTGCACATTTTATTCCGGTGAATCAAAAGGATAATGCTGAGAAGTTAGTTGAAGTATATGTCAAGGAGATAGTAAGTAAGCATGGAGTACCCAAAAAGATCGTAACTGATAGGGGATCAGTGTTTACTTCAGCATTTTGGAAGCAATTGCATGAAGCACTTGGTTCAAAGTTAGACTTCAGCACGACATATCATCCTGAGACAGGAGGTCAAACTGAAAGGACAAATCAAATAGTAGAAGACATGTTGAGAGCTTATGCACTTGATTTTGGAGGAACATGGGAAGATCACCTACCATTGATAGAATTTTCTTATAATAATATCTATCAGAGTAGTCTGAAGGCAGCTCCATATGAGATTCTGTATGGAAGGAAGTGTAGATCACCAATATGTTGGTATGAACCTGGAAGCAACAAAGAATATGCGCCAGATTATATCAAGGAGAGACAAGACATTATTGATAAGATCAGGGATAGATTGAAAATAGCCCAGAGCAGGTAGAAAAGTTATGTGGATCAAAGCCGAAGATCATGGCATCCAGAAGTAGGAGATATGGTCTATTTGAAAGTAAGTCCAATGAAAGGAGTAAAAAGATTCGGAGTTAAAGGGAAATTGAGTCCAAGATATATCGGACCATTCAAGATACTAAGTCAAAACAGAACCATAGCTTATGCTCTAGAGTTACCATCAAGATTGGCTCAAGTGCATAATGTTTTCCATGTGTCACAACTTCGCAAATGTTTGAAAGTTCCAGATGATGCAATAACACATCAAGAGATAGAACTACAAGCAGACCTAACTTATATTGAAAAGCCCTGTAAGATTCTGGAAGAAAACTGGAAAAGATTGAGGAACAGAGCAATCAAATATTTCAAGGTACAATGGGAACATCACCCTGAGAGAGAAGTCACATGGGAGAAGGAAGAGGATTTAAGAAAAGCTTATCCAGAACTATTCAGACATCTCCACAAATTTCGGGATGAAGTTTAATTTAAGGGGGAAATTCTGTAACATCTCAGCATATATGACCTAACGAAGGGTTGATTTAGGAATATGAATTATTGCATGCATTCGTTTATAAAAATGTGGGTAAAATTTTCGCCAAATAAAACCTTGAGTGATCAATGTTTCTTTCTTACTTGGAGATTAGGTTTAGTCTTAAAGGAGGATTTCTATAAACTTTGGTATGATCTTAAAGGAATTATGTATGTTTTAAAAATGAATTTGAATTTTAAACTTGAGTGTTTGAATAATAATTTTAATGATTTAGATATAAGATTTGAATCTTAAATTAATTAAGAGATAAGTATTATAACTTAAATCTTACCCAAAAACAATGTTGAATATGAAATTCATTTCATTAGCTCATAAACAAGTTACAAAGAATGTAACTACTGAATTTATTTCAAAATTCACAATTTACAAAAGAGTAAAGAATAAGAATATTCTTTATTAATAATCATATAATATTTATTATAATAAATCAAATAAAGATTACAAGAAGGATAAAAGAAAAATTACAAAAGAATAAGCAAATTACATTTGTATATCTACTAACTAGCCTACATCTAAATCTACACTAAATCTTCATCTATATCTTGGAAATCTGCAAAACAAAGACTAAAAAGAAACAAAATAAAGTTAGTGTTAGTATATTTCTCTCAGATATGTCAGTGAAGTGCACTTGATAAACTCATCATTGAGAAATGTTGTAAAAGGGGCTAGTTTCACCAATCTGAAAGATTTTATCTTTTAAATTCAAAGCCAAAATTCAAATGACAGCCAAGAGGGATCAATTCACCAACCATGTAAAAGTAGTTTGGTAATAGTAAGTTCAAACTTTCTGAACCTATCCACAAGTGCATAGCAGGCACATAGGCTGGACACACACCAGCATGCATGTGGTGTGTTGTCAAGCTCACAAGCATAGTCAATATCACAAAACCACAACACAACCGTGGAGGAGCACATCGGTGCATCTCTCCACTACGCATCACACAATAACAACCAGGTGGAAGCGAAGAACAAGAACCAAACCACGGACCTGCACTAATCAAACCTCACCAGGATGGTGACATAAGGAGGGGAATGGATTAGGTGGATAGAAAGATCAAGCCAGGAGCTAGGAGGAGCAGGGTCAGCTCAAGGGCAAGCTCAGGAGCCCAGCAAAAGCAGATCAAAACCAGATCAAGATCATCATCACCAACTTACTACATCAGCACCAGATTTTGAGGTGAGTTTCATAAAACCTTCACATGATCTAATCATCTTATTCAGAGAGAAACATGTGTTTTTTTATAAAACAAAACCTCAGAAAACAGCCAAGTGGGCTGAATCCATCATAGGGATTTTCTTTTAAACTCTGAAGTCAAACCACAAAGTACCAAGGTCCAACCAGAGCTCAGAGCAACATCCTTTCTCTGGTTGTCAAACTATATCTTACCATTCAATCATGCATATACCTATAATCTATTTCTAGGCACATCCCTAAAGGAAGGGTAGCACCTTAGGACCAAATCCATAGGATTCATAACATGATCAAGCTCACTATCAATTTTTTCCAAGCTTTGATTCAGTAAAGAATAGCTGGTACCACTACGAGGACTATCTAGATGAACCAATTAGATAAGCTTTGAATCCCTAAGCCTAAGACCAACATCATTGGTCTTAGGGAATTCAAATAAGAGAATCTATATTTATCTCTCAAAGCCAAGATGGTCTTAAGCACAAACTAACCAAATCCATAGTTTAGAATCAAACTTGTGTACCATACATGATGGTGTCACAA
Source organism: Avena longiglumis (assembly GCA_030063025.1). Lineage (NCBI taxonomy): Eukaryota > Viridiplantae > Streptophyta > Magnoliopsida > Poales > Poaceae > Avena > Avena longiglumis. The sequence goes on from CP125974.1 coordinate 168,013,854, forward strand.
GAACAATCCAATATGAATCAGGAAAGGCAGTAAATCATCATAGATTCAGAAAATCAACTAACTAATCATTTTCCTGTAACACAGGAATCATAACTAGGATATTCCTATATTAAAGATCATAATGATCTCAAACCACATGCTAATTTCCAAGTTATCAGCACTAAGACAGTAGATATATCTTATCATAATCATGAACATGAATCAAATAAATAGTGGAAAGCTATCAGATCATTAGCTTAACCAAGCATGTTTCCCAAACAACAATATCATCTTAATCAGACGCAATTTAAGCATCAAATCATCTAGTAAGCCACCAGAAACATCATCTGTCATTTTTAAGCAACAAGTTTCAAGCCAGTAAGCATTTAGCATGTATACAGACCATCTAAACATGAATCAAATCATCCAGTACATGAACAAGCACATAGCAGGAACCCTAAATGGATGATCATCTTAATCCGAATCAGACAGTAGCAGAGAGAACATTGCCAGTGTCTAGCATGAAACCAACAAACACAGAGAGAACCAGGGGAGAAGAATCAAACTCACCATATGTCCTCGCTGAAGGAGAGAAGAGGAAGCAGAGGGGCCGACGACCATGGCGGACGGGGAGCACCCTAGAGGGGGCGCTGCAACCCGCACGACACCACGGCAGCAACCCTGATCACACCTGGAGGAGAAGAGCATCACCTCGACGCACGACGACCACGACAGCACTTGAATCCATGCCAACCGCAAACCCTAGGGTTCGGGACAGCATCGATCCATCGTAGCAGAGCCCTAGTCTTGAATCCAGTTGGATAGAACGAACGAGTGTCGTCGACAACCCCAAATCGCACCACGGCGGCGGCCAGAATGGCCGACAGCGACGAGAATCGACGGTGGCGGCATCGCCGGCCGCGGGGTCGGGTCAGAGGAGGGGAGGATAAGGTCGAAGAAGAGAGGGAGGCAGAGTGTTGGGCTGGGTGGGCCAAAACCCTTGGGGGTGATATTTTGACCCTGCCCTATTAGGCCACCCTGGCCCAATAAGCCCAAGGGGCCAGCCCAAGTTATTTAATAAACGATTTTGATCAATTGGAAAAGACCAAAATGCCCCTGACCCCAATAAAATTCTAGAAAATAAAATAAAAGTCCAAAAAATTATAAATAAAATATTTTTGGATTATAAAATATAAAATTTTGGACATTTAAAATTTTTATAAGAATTTTGTAATCTATATATTCTTTATTGAATTTTACAAAATTATTGAAACGTAATAAAAATAAATAAAAACCACTTTCATTATTTATTAATATTATAGTATTTTTGAAAAATACTAAATAAATATTTAATAACAAATTTTAATGTATAATTAATAATTCCTAAAAGAATTATTAAATCAATAGAAGTCAACTAAAAAGGGAATAAAATAAAATAATTCAATATATACAATAAATATAAAAAAATTATTAATATTTATAAATGCTTTATTCAAAGGCACCTTATATAGGGAAAATGCATATAGAATTAAATAATGTATTACGTTACTTGCATAGTCATTTTGCTTCTTTAAATATTGTCCTTACCGGGCAATAATGGTGTTTTTATAGAATTAGAAGCTCAAGGTCCAGTGCAAGCATCAAACTTCACTACCTTGCCATCACAAGGCAAGTTCATCACTTGCTCATGTCCTTTTAATTATCTTTATCAAAGTATTTGCAAATTGTGTGTTATCATATATGCTATAAAAGAAAGAAAATAATAATTTCATAAATAAAGAAATCATAGATATCATCCTAAGTGATGATATAATGGAGAAATAGAACTTAGGGTTCTAATTGCAACAATGATGATCAAGTAGGGACTTAATAACCCCTGACATGAGTGTTTCTAGCGCCGTATATTACAAGTTATCCATGAGATTTGGAATGGGACAGAGAAGTCAGCTGTATCTTCTTCCTCTCGCATGAATCCGGATGTGCAGGTCATGGCTGTTATCCTCGTAGCATGCATATTAATTGGTAATTCATAGAGGATATGCAGCATATGGGTGGGAACCCTCATCGTCCCACGATAGTTCTGGCATCTAATGGTTTGTACAAACCATTGCCATAATTCATTATGTGGGCATGGTGTACACCACGGAGGCATGCGGGGTCGCGAAGGGGGCAGTGAATGGCTTGGACCAACTACTGGGCCCCACATCATGGAATTGTGGACGGGAAAGTACGCCCAGTTGTGCAACAAGGAGTTGATCTCTCATGGGTAAAGTAACGCACCTCTGCAGAGTGTAAGAATCAGAACTTGTTACTCCTGCTCGGGAAGGAGCTACGAACGCGACAGGAAAGTAACTACATGAAAGTTCTAGTCAACCTGTGAAGGCTGATTATCATAGTTTTTCGGAATAAAATCAATCTTTGAAGAAAGATTTACAAAAAGTGCATAGTGCCAAGGATTTACAATCCGAGGTGGTAATTAGAGCATCAAACTTCCCACCTTGCATATAATGAACTTGTTGGGTAACGCTGTTACTCATTCTTTCCTTTGATCCCTTGCTTAGACTCTGAGGATCCCGAAGACGTGCCAATGTATGCAGCCGAATGACAAGAAGATGTGTTCTACGAGGAACCTGATCTGTCCGGAGGAGTTGAAGGCGTGGATTACGAGATCCGCTACGGAGTCGATGAGAACGAGTCCAACTAAGTACCTAGTTAGTAGTAACTAACGAAGCCGAGCAGCATGAACTCTATAGAATAAGCTGTTGAGCTCAACTCCTAGTCGGAGTTTCTACTTTTAAATTTCCGCTGAACACTTTATATTTTGGTTTGTAAGTTGGATCTTTTGGAAGTCTTGAACTTCCGGTATTATAATAATAATAATGTGTGTACTTTTGTAATATGGACCCGCAATGTTTCTGTTGTACCACTCTGAGGGATGTGATATTTACGAAACGGTGTTCTGTGGATGTCATGTCAACGACTATAGTGTACTACAAAGGCAGTGGTATGCTGGGTCACCGCATACATATGAATTTAGACTAATTCATGCTTATTTTGGACAGAGAGTAGCTTTTTTAGTTTATTATCCATTTTACATATAAAATTATACGCATGCAGTTATATGCTCTTAAAGAAATTATATGGTTCGAAATGCACAAAAAATCCCAATTTTTTAAAGCAACTTCAACTTAAAAATATACATAACTTGTCCTAAAATACATATAATGGTCACTTTTTATGATTATGTTGGTGCTTTTTTCTAGTTTCATACATAATCGTCCTCAACTACGATGATATGTGTGTCACCTAGTTCGTCGGCTGAACTCCCATGGCATGGATAAAGAAACACTTGTCCCTTTTTATCCGCAACATGTATATGCTTGTTCACAATCCTCGCCTCACACTGATGTCCTCCTTTTGTGTTATAAGGGGCCAGAGATTTTAGTTTTGCCCCAGGCCCCAAAAATGTCAGGATTGGCCCTACCTAAGAAGAATCATGTACTTGCAATCTATACTACCATATAGCCCAAAAATATAGGCAACACTACATGATTGATACAAGTTTGAAGCTACATGGATGACTGGACCTATATAAAACTTATACCGAAAAAATAAATACTTGATTGTCGCATCACAAAGAAAAAAAGATTTCATATTCTCATGCCAATTTCATATGGCAAGATTGTCCTTGTTAAGGATAGACCTATGGTATAGATAGCATGCAAACCTTTCATTCCAAGATGTAAGCATGGACCTAATCAAATTCCTTCTGAACATCATATTTTCAGGGGAAGACTCCATAACCTCGGCGAGTGTATCACCCTTTTTGATGAAAAATAGCATACAAAGCAGGATACTGTTCCTAGAGAGTAGCATTACATATTCACTTATCCTTCTAGAAAGGTATTTCTAATCCATCCTTAATCAAAAACCATCCAAAGAGGAAAGTGTGTTTTTTCGCATCCATTAGACAAGATGTGTCCCTAGTTTTTCTGTCGTATCTTAATTTTCAACACCGGGGAATGAATTCCCTTTGTTGTTCGGCTAGAGGCACAATGTCTGGTGAGCTCGATCGGTGAATCAAACGAACACACTCACAGAGAGATACACATGATTTTTTACCCAGTTTCAGGTCTAAAGTGAGCGGATCCCTACGTCCTGCAACTAGATACTATTTGATTACCACAATATTACACCGAGTTCTTTCTCCAGGAACATTGTCTAGTCTAAAAATTCCTCTCTCTACCTAGGCCTCCTTTTATATGGATAAGGGGCACCATGGGGATCGGATTACAAGCGGTGGTGTGAGCTTGGACACACAGCGGGATCTGACCTACAACGTGGCCTAGCAGACTTGCCTCGATGCTATGGGTCGCTTACTGTCCATAGCAGACATGCACTGGACTTGTTACGTCATCTTGATTCCTGTTTCCGGGTGGTCTATCCGAGCCGGGGTTATTGGCGGGTGTGCCACCGGGTTTGAGAGGGCACTCCGGCAGAGTTATTGTGCGGCCATGCGGCAAGGTGCAACATGCATGGAAGCCACACATCATTCGAGTGCTGCTAGTGGGTGAGGCATGGTCTTTGTCCAACCGTTGGTCATGTGCGTAGTGTACTGCGGTGACCCAACATACCACTACATGTTGTAGTACGTAGGTCGTTGACATAACACTCACGAACACTGATGACCCACAAGTAGAGGGGATCGCAACATTCTTCGAGGGTAGTATTACCCAATTTACTGATTCGACACAAGGGGAGACAAAGAATACTTATAAGCTTAACAACTAAGTTGTCAATTCAGCTTCACCTGAAAATAGTCTTGCTCACAGGAGTTTATCAGTAGCAATGGTTTTGTAGTAGCAATAGCAAAGTAAGAGTAGTAGTAAAACAAGAGCAATAGTAACAGTAGTAGCGAACAGTAGGATATGAGTGCGGTAGGCATAGGGATGGATGGACGGGTGTTGCATGGACAAGTCTAAACATGTAACTTCAAGATCTAGAGAAATTGCAGATAAATAACATAAAACATCCAAGTACTAAACAATCATAGGCATGTGCTTTATATATAGTCATACGTGCTCGAAATGAGAACTTGCACAACATCTTTTGTTCTACCAGCCCGTTGCAGCGGGGCCTCAAGGGAATCTACTAGCAATTAAGGCACTCCTTTTAATAGAGCACCGGAGTAAAGCATTAACACTCTGTGAACACATGTGATCCTCATATCATAGCCATCCCCTCTGGCTGTCCCAATTTCTGTCACTTCAGGGCCTTTGGATCCGGACAATGATATGTGTACACAACTTGCAGATAAGATCACAAACAATAATATCATCATGAATCAATAATAAGTTCAGATCTGAGATCATGGCACTTGGGCCCTAGTGACAAGCATTAAGCACAACAAGTTGCAATAAAGTCAAATAGCACTAATAGAGACACTAGGCACCATGCCCTAACAATCTTATTCGATTACATGATAGAAATCATCCAATCCCTAAAATCCCCATAGCCTACAGAGGGAGATTACTCACTCATGGATGAGGGAAACATGGATGGTTGATGGAGAGGCGTCGGTGATGATGACGGTGATGATCCTATCTAAATTCCCCATCCCGGCAGGGTGCCAGAACGGAGTTTCTGGTTCCGAATCGTGGTTTCTGGTGGTGGCGGCGCAACGGAACTCTTTCTAGAAAAACGTCGAACCCCCCTTGAGTTTTTAGGTCAGAAGGCAACTTATAGGTGAAGAGGGAGGCCGAGGGGGTGCCTGAGGTGGCCACACCCCCTCCAGGCGCGGTCAGGCCTGGCCCGCATGGTAGGGGGTGTGGGCCCCTCAGGCCCCTACTCCGTCTCGTGTTCTGGCTCCGTGAGTCTTCTGGTGAAATAGGATTTTTGGCATATTTTCCGGGATTTTTCCTGATAGTTGATTTTCTGCACAAAAACTATACACCAAGGTAATTCTGCTGAAAACAGCGTTAGTCCGTGTTAGTTGCATCCAAATCACACAAGTTTAGAGGATAAATAATAGCAAAAGTGTTCGGGAAAGTAGATACGTTTTGGACGTATCAACTCCCCAAGATTAGCTTATTGCTTGTCCTCAAGCAATTCCGTTGAAAACTGAGTGCGATAAAAGAACTTTCACGAACACATTTGCTTCATATGATGTATATATTCTCAGCATAGGAGTAGATACTCAGACAATTCATAATAAGGAGTATGCAACTAAGTCTATTCAATAGTCATTGCAAGCTATGAAGAGATTCCAACTCAATAATAATAAGTAGCCTTTGTTTGTAGAGCACAAAATAAGCAACATTGCAATGCTCATAAGAAGGTATGATAGAGTGGTATCTCACATGCCTTTGTTTGTAGAGCACAAAATAAATGCCAAGGCACCTCTGAAGTTCAAGTGAAGACTAGAAGTAAAGATATCAAAGATACAAGCATCAAAGTCATGACATAATTAACCAAGTTTTAAGACAAGCACATTACACTAAGAATGACAACTATGCTCTCAAGAAGGTGCTCATAGAATAAGTGGTGACTCAACAAGGAAGTGAAAATGGTTTGAAAAGTTTGAAAGGCTTCCAAATGCTGAAAGTATGGTACTCATTAGCTTTGAGCTCTCATTGCCCCTATCATAGGCATCTTTAGATGGTTAATGGTGAAAGTGAGGTCCAATATGTGTTATATGCTTGACAGACCATAAACTGAAAATCTCATGTCCCTTGAATATGAGGGCCGCTCCTCATGCTACTCAACTTTAGTTACCGGAAAGTTCTTGTCATAGTAAATACATGCGTATCATAGAGAACCGCCAATGGGGTACCCCTTGCACATGATACAGGAACTGTCCCATAATCAAAATGACAAGGCAAGCAGACAATGAGCATCTTAGCGATCTTTTTATTTGCTATTTGCATAGGTTTTTATTGAGGATGCTTCACAGATTGCTTATTATGGTTATGCTGCAAGTTTCCACCATGATTAGGAATGGCTTAGGCTAGCATCCCAGGAGTTTCTCTAACACATATATATGACTCCATAAACTTACAAGCTCCCCTTTTATTTCACACCGACAACATCCATAAACAAAAGAGCATGATATCAACTGGGTACAAAGTACATGTGCAATGTTGAAAGCGCTCCCCGTGATAGCACGGTTCTGCTAACTCCTAGCCTATAATTTGCAAGCATATAACTCTCATGGACAGTCACAATGGCTTAGGTTCATTAAGTGCAAGAAATAAAGTGTGCCATCAAGTTCGTGAGAGATTTACTAACTAACTTTCTCATAACAAGCAAACATTTTATTTGGAAGAAAACAAGGCATAGTGAATATGCACGGAATAGCAAACAATGCTAGTAGGTAGGTATGGTGGACACTTTGACAATATTGGTTTTTGGGAGCTGGAAGCACGAGTAGAGCTCATACTCAGTGCAAGTGAAGGCTAGCAATAGAGAGGGAGCGACAAACGAGAGAGCAATAACTGTCATAATCATGCTTGCAACAAAATAGGACTAATTATGGCATGGAAGTGATACAAGAACTCTGAGGCAAAATAAATAATTGAGGCTTACTGACTATTGTTTAGTCATATGCATGCGTGAGCATGTGCCAAGTCGATTCACATGAAACATTCAGAGGAGGATACCACAATATCATACCAAGTTATGAATAGAACAATGCAAGCAAACATTCATATGATATGCTACAAACTATTAGCAAGCTGGAGGTAATCATAAGAAAGCAAGAACTACTAAGCATCCATAAATAACATACACCGTACATGAACATACTAAGCATGCTCACAATGATGAATATATGTACAAAAATGAAAACAAATAGAGTTTGTTACCAGCCTCTTACCATACCTCAAGTTGTCTTAATCTTCATTATTGCCCTTAACTTGTGTGGCTTGAATAATAACATGAAACCAAACTCCACTGAGGACTGCTGAACCCTGCAAAGAACTTCACAAAACCAAAGAAGAACAATAAATATTTTTGGTGTTTTTGATTTTTTAAAGAAAGCACACAAAGCAAAATCTTTTTTGGATTTTTTATTAAGGAAAACCAAAGCTAAAAAGCAAAGAAACAAACCAATAGAAACAATGATAATATTTTTGGTCTTTTTTTGTTTTGTGAAAGCAAAAAAAAAAAACAAAAAGAAAGCGAAACATGGATATACAAAGAACCGACGAAACATGATTTATAGATGAGTGTGATGTCGGTGTACCTCCCCCCAAGCTTAGGTTTTTGGCCTAAGTGGGGCTCAATAGCGCGGGTAGTAACCCCAAGCTGGTGGGTCATAATAGTAATGATCATAATCAGGCCCTCACGAAGAAGAAGAAGACACACTCCAATCATAAGAGGGCTGCTGGTATGAAGCCCGTGTTGGAGGGCTGAACCGAATCATCTTCGGCATCATCTCCAACATTCTCCTCTTGCTGGGAGAGCTCCGCCACGTATGTGTTAAACTCTTCCTCCGTGAGTGACCATCCTTGCCCGTTATCAAAATTAAACAAAGCAGGTGTAGGCAAATAGACTACTTTCTCAGTCCTACCCCCTCTCTAACCATGCTTGACAAAGATTATCTCATATCGTAAATCTCTTAGAGTATCCCAAGAAGAAACAAAATTATGCCGAACCATGGAATTGATAGCAAGTCACTCTATGGGTAACCGATAATCTGAATGGTGAGGCTCTAAACTATGAAAAGCTAATAGACGATATGCAATGATACCTCCACAAATTCCACCCTTCTCGTGGTTGGTGGTAAGACGGTAAGCTATCAAAGCACCCAGGTTATAAGATCTATCCCTATTCAAAGCAGCCGAGATAAAAACTAGATCAAATAAATATAACTTTCTAGTAGTCTTTCTAGCAAGAACACACTTGGTAATGAAATAGGCAAAACTAATGAATAGGAACTGAATGTTCCGAATTTTACCACTTTCCTTTGAGAAGTCGCAACCTTGGAAAATTTCATTATATAAATCCATAAGTGGCTTAGGCCTCTCCTTGATCTTCTCACAAGATCCCCAATGCGGCACTCTAATAGCTGCACAAAATCAGCAAAAGGCAGGCCAACAACTATATTGTAGATTTTATAATGGACCATGGGGTGAGATGAGGACCAAATAAACCGGAAGTCCTGCACCACATCCATGGTTATCTTAACATATTGATATGGTTCCTCTTCAACAAAGTGTTCCAACCCTGCATTAGTAATCATAGTTTGGAAATCCTGGAAGATTCCCATGACTCATAAATTCAGGGCATGGATATATGAAGGGGAAGACTTCTTCCTCAGGATGGACTTTCATTGGCTCAGGTACCATCAAATCACATTGATTCAGTTGGTATGCACTCATCTTATTTTTTGAAATTTTTAGACAAACATCAAACCAAGTAATTTCCAAGTTGATAAATGATGAGGAACTACTAAATGAACTTGCTAGAGGGCTAAACATGCATCAAAATGAAATCTCTAAGCATAGAACAAGAATGTAAGATCACACAACCTGACACCTATAGCAGCAAAATACTCAAGATACAATCTACCAATCAAAAATCTAATTGGACAAGCGGAGGAGGCACATACCAAGGAGTAATCCCTCAAAAAAAATCAGCAGCAAAGATGGGCTGAGAAAGTAGATCAAAAATCATGAGCAAGAACAATAGGAACTCGAGATTGATAAAGTTTTTTGTATTTTTCGGGAGAGAGAAAGAAGTGGCTGGAAGGAGGCAACTTGGAGGGCCATAGGTGGGCCCCACGTAGCCAGGCGCGCCCTGGGGCTGGCCGCGCCACCAGGGGGTGTGCCGGCCTGGTGGCTCCCCTTGGGCCACTCCAGGTGTCCCTCTGCCCCTTTTTTGAGGAAAAATTTAACATAAATTTTCTGGAATTTTTCGGGAAACTTTATTTTTGGCCATTTTTCAGGTTATGAAAAATGATTTTCACGTAGAAAAAATATTTTTTTAGACAAAAGCAAACCAAAACCAAAACTACAGAAGTTCTAAGACACTATAACAAGCAAACAACTAGCAAAACTAAAGCTAAAATAAGAAGGGCAAAGACTAGGAAGGATAAAAATAAAAGTGAGCAAGTACAACCATTGTGAAAGCATTGTTTTGTTCATTAAAATCCCTTTGTTAACAAGGTTGGTCAAGTCTTGTTACCAAAACAATATTATATGAAGCAAAACTTTGCATTTCACTAAATGATTATGTTACATCAAACTTGATAGCAATAGTTCCAATCATAATAGTTTCAAAACTCTCTTGTGGAATGGGACAATATATTTCTCCAGCTTTGATGCTCTCAATAATTTTAATGGAATTCAGGTAATAGCTCTTATCAATATTCTTGGGGAAATAGACAGTATGCTATTTGTCATTAATATTAAAAGTTACTTTTCCTTTATTACAATTGATGACAGCACCTGCAGTATTAAGAAAAGGTCTCCCAAGAATAATCGACATATTATCATCTTCAGGCATCTCAAGCACAACAAAATAGTTAAAACCAAGCAATTGTGAGCCACTTGAACAGGAACATCCTCACATATACCAACCGGAATAGTAGTAGACTTATCAGCCATTTGCAAAGATATATTAGTTGGTATCAACTTTTCTAGCTGGAGTCTCTTGTAGAGAGAAAATGGCATAACACTAACTCCGGCTCCCAAATCACATAAAGCAGTTCTAACATAATTATTATTAATAGAGCAAGGAATAGTTGGTATACCTAGATCATCAAGTTTTTTTGGAACCTTACCATTGAAGGAATAATTAGCAAGCAAAGTAGAAATTTCCTCATTAGGAATCTTCCTTTTATCAGAGACAGTATCATTCATATACTTTGAATAAGGAGGCAACTTAATAGCATCAGTCAAAGGGATTTGCAAAAATAAAGGTTTCTTCCACTCACAAAAATTGTTATAGTGTTCTTCCTCCTTTGACTTGTGTTTCTTATTGGGAAAAGTCATAGGTTTGTGCACCCAAGTTTCTCTTTCACTACCATGCTTATTAGCAATAAAATCTTCCTTAGTGTACCTAGTGTTCTTAGTGTGCTTCTCAGGTTCTTCCTCAACTTCCTCCTTATCAGGAGTATCATTTTTATCATTATCACTCTCAGTTTCAGATCAGACACAAAAATACTATTAGGATCTACAACAGGTTCAAGTGGTTCCTCAACTATTTTATGTTTCTTTCTCTTATGAGGACTACCACTACTTTCAACTTGTTAAGAATCCTGCTCAATTCTTTTAGGGTGTCCTTCAGGGTATAAAGGATCTTGAGTGGCTATACCACTCCTAGTTCTAATTCCATAAGCATATTTATCTCCTGAGGCATTAACTAGATTATCTTTTTGTACCTTAGCAAGTTGATCAATTTGGGTTTGAACCATTTGAAAGTGTTTACAAAGAATTTTAACATCATTAGCAGTTCTTTCCACAATATATTTCAACTCATTAATAGGTCTATAGTTTTCCAATAAATGATTCTGAACTTGTTTATTAAAATTACCTTGTTTAACAATAAAAGTGGAGAGAGTGTACCTCAATAGTAGATGAGTGGGGAATTGGCTTACATAATTCTTCTATAGGAGGTAGATTCTTCACATCTTCAGCTCTAATACCTTTCTCCTTTAGACATTTCTTAGCTTCTTTCATCACTTCATCATTTAATGCAATCACTCCCTTCTTCCTTTGTGTTGGTGTTGGGACTGGTTCAGGCACAACTGATTCAGGAGTAGTAGGCTCAGGTGTATTTAGACAACCATCATAATTCTTGCTTATTTTATCCATTAATTCTTCAGCATCTGTAGGAGTTCTTTTCCTGAAAACACAATCAACAAAACTATCTAGGTATGTCCTAGAATCATCAGTTAGTCCATTATAATAAATATCAAGAAGCTCATTTTTAGGTAAAGGACATCTTGGATGTGCATGAATCAAGGCACAGAACCTTGTCCATGACTCAGGCAATTTCTCTGCTTCTCCCTGTTTAAAATCAAAAAGTTTTTGCAAAGCAGCATGTCTAGCACTAGGAGGAAAATATTTTTGGAAGAAAGAAGCAATCAAACAATCAGGGCTATCAATGGATCCAGGAGGTAATCTATTAAACCAAGTTTTAGCTTCTCCTTTTAGTGAAAAGGGAAGATCTTTGTAATAAAGTACTTGCGCATCTTAAAATCATTAGAGAATAAAGCACTCATAGTGGAAAGCTCATTCATATGTGCCATAACACTCTCACTCTCAGTCCCATAAAAAGGTTCTTTCTCAACAATGTCTATACATGATGAATTAAGAGAGAAATCATAATCTTTATCTTTAATATCTATGGGAGAAGTGACAAACTTAGAATCAGAAGACAATTTAGGAATAGTGGTACGTCTCTCAAGGAGACTCCTAATAGCACTAGCACCATGTGTGTTTTGGTACTCTTCAATAAATTCATCAGTCATTTCAATGTAACCATCACTAATATCATATCTCTCTCTAGACTCAGGTGAGCTAACAGGTGTAATAGTGCCTTCACTACGAGTTTTAGTGTTTTCCAAAATATTTCTAGCAATAGTAGCATCTAGGAAACGACCTAATGAACCACTTGCATCAAGCACAGTAGAAGTAACATCATGAGTATCAGAAGCAAATTCCGATTCAGCAGTAGTAGCAGTGTGTGTAGCATGAGTATGTGGTGGTGTAACAAGCTTACTTATAGGGGAGCACTACGCGTCCCCCGGGGGATATTTGCCTCCGATCCCCCGGGTCCTCGTGCTGACACGTGTCCACCTAAACCCGCGTTTGCTACACTTAGGCCCGCTTTTGCTACATAGTTCCCTGTTTTTGCTACACTGTAGCAGAAAACGGTTCGTCTCAAAAAATGGAAAAGCAGACTGGACCTCGCCGGAGATTTCGCCGGAGATCTCGCCGGCGACCGTGTAGCAAAAAAGTTATGCTAATGTAGCATATCCGACCTCGCCGGAGACTCGCCGGAGGTTTCGCCGGTAGACCTTATCGGAGACCGTGTAGCAAAAACTTTATGCTTCTGTAGCAAAACCACAAAATGGTGGTAGCAAGAAAAATGTGCTAATGTAGCAAAAAATAGATTTCACCGGAGATATCGACAGAGACCTTGTAGCAAAAATTTTATGCTAGTGTAGTAAAATCACAAAAATATTGTAGCAAAAAAATTCTAAAATGTAGCAAAAATCTATTTCGCCGGAGACATCGCCAGGGCTTTGTAGCAAACAAAAATAGTGTCTAAATTCATTCAAATCTAGACAAATTTGAGTCAATTAATATGGGCCCGAGGGAGTATAGGTATGTATCAAATCCCAGTCAAAAAATCCCCATAACACGCCTGCACAATCCGGAGCACCTTGCCGTCGATGTAATCATGCATGTTGATTGAAGGAAGTAGAGGAAGAGTGCGTGAGATAGTGACCCAGCGTGGAGCTACGATTGAAGGAGGCGGAGGAGAGTTGTACCCAGCCGGGGAGGAGGATGAGGGCGGCGGAGGAGCACAGAAGTGCGGCGATGGCCCTCTGGCGACGCTGCAGCTGGCGATGCGGCGATGGCCCAGCAACGTCCGTCTGCGGTGGTGTGGGCAGTATTGCGGCAACGACGCTTGCGGCAATGACGGCAGCGGTACCGCCCGGCGACGCAGCGGGGGCCCGTCTTGGTGGCGTGGTACGCGTGGCACAACAACAAGACGGCGGCGGCTCGAAGCGCTTCCGTGCGGTGAACCCGGGCGTCGTCGCGTGCGTGAGCTGGCGACCCGTGGGATCGAATCGTTCGATCCCCCGGGGGAACTGTATCATTTTCCTTACTTATAATAGACGGGGAATCAAGAGCCGCAGAGGTGTTTAGGACTATACCTCTTCTTGTAGTGGATGGTAAAATAGGAAACTTTCCGTCACGAGACTTCCCCATGATGAAAGGAATAGCAGCGAACAATAATAGATCCAAGTGAATTTACAAATAAAGCTATGCTCCCCGACAACGGCGCCATAAAATAGTCTTGATGACCCACAAGTATAGGGGATCGCAACAGTCTTCGAGGGTAGTATTACCCAATTTATTGATTCGACACAATGGGAGACAAATAATACTTATAAGCCTTAACAACAGAGTTATCAATTCAGCTGCACCTGAAAATAGTCTTGCTCACAGGAGTTTATCAGTAGCAACAGTTTTGTAGTAGCAATAGCAAAGTAACAGCAGTAGTGAAACAAGAGCAATAGTAACAGTAGTAGCAAACAGTAGGATATGAGCGCGGTAGGCATAGGGATGGATGGACGGGCATTGCATGGACAAGTCTAAACATGTAACTTCAATATCTAGGGCAATTGCAGATAAATAAGATAAAGCATCCAAGTACTAAACAATCATAGGCATGTGCTCCATATATAGTCATATGTGCTCGCAATGAGAACTTCCACAAAATCTTTTGTCCTGCTAGCCCATTGTAGCGGGGCCTCAAGGGAATCTACTGGTGACATGGTTATACCCAGTGGGTACACAACATTGGCATATCTAGTCCATCCCAAGGAAGGCCCACGACAAGATACACGACCTGTGGAGATTTTGGGTGGCCCAAGCCTATGACGCCTTCGGATCCTTGGAGAACAAGACTAGAGTAGATAGAATTTCAAAGGGGACAAACCCTAATTTGTAACCGACTCGACCTGCAGCCGGGACCTGCCTATGTATATAAAGGCTAGGAGGGCACAACGAGGAGGACAATACTCACCTCACGCCAGATCGCATCTACGCACCCTTGTAACCTTCTGTTCCGTCGTAATCAAGAGCAGACAAGCAGGAGTAGGGTTTCCCTTCGGGGGCCTGAACCTGCGTAAATATCGTGTACCGTGTTGCTTGTCTGTTAACCGTTCTACGACTTCAGGCATCCCCGTCTTCTCCAATACCCAAGTCCATAACAATGGGCATTGGCGAAATCAACCCTCATCAATTGGCGCTATCTGTGGGAAACGGGGACGCTGATTGTGAGAGCGTGATGGTTCCATCCAGAGCGATCTACAACTTATCGGCAATGGAGAGTCACCTCCTCTTCGGCGCCTTTGAATTCACCGCCCACTCGCCAGCCACCCTGAGGGATTTCGAGTCCGTCGGCGACGGGCTCGAGATGCTATTCGGGAGCTTCTGCTTCCAGGTGGGGCAGACCGGCACCCTCTGCCTCCCAGAGCGGGTGCCACCACCGTCCATTAGGCCTTCTTCATGGGTCCTACCCATCGACGTGTTACGCACGTCGACGCTGACAGACGAGTCATACAACAGCAACAGCTGCAACTCAGATCTGTGCAGCCCTCCTTCAGACTAAGGAACCAACGGTTTCGGATCCAAAAGTTGCGACAGCAGCGATCCAACCCACAGACGTTACCTATGCGCCGTGGTCATCTAGTGCGAAGCAGTTCTGCCGCCAGGTTTGAGTGTGCCTAACCCACAAGGCGAGAATTGAAGAACCGGGGGAGCTCCATCACTCAGGCCCAACGAAGGCGACGTCAACGCCTACCAGAAGATCAACCTCAACGAGGAAGGATGGCGCCAAGCACGCGAAGCCGTGGCAGGCAACGTCATCCCGCCTATGAATGCTTCACGGGATCTACTAATGGCCTACCACATCCTCCTCATCAGCGAGCATAACCGGCAAGTAAAGCTGCAGGAGGAGCTCGACAAACGCAAGCAGGCGGCTTCAGAGTCTAGCGCGCGGCGAGCTGCGCTCTCTGCCGCTGGTGGCTCCATCTCGCATGGCAACAATGCCAACAAGCATCGCTCCCGCACAGAGAAAATGGACCCCGCCACGCGCCGCGACGTCACCAGGGCCCTCGACATGCCCTTCATGACGATGGATGTGAATGACAACGTCATGCCAAAAACACTGCAGGCTGAGATCATGGCGACCACTACATGCCTCGCATCCCATCCACCTATGGTGGGTGACCCGAAGAGCGCCATGCACAAGTACGCACTGGCTGGTCTCGGAATCGTCGGAACTGCGCTCCACGACGAGGCTCCTGTGGAGCCGAAGAAAACATCTGCGGTCAAATTCACCCGCTGCGGTGACCCATCATACGACTGCATGATGTAGTATACTATAGTCGTTGACATAACACCAATGAAACACCGTTCACTAGTATTACGTCCCTCAGAATGGCACAACAGAAACACAGCGGGTCCAATACATGGCTAAAGGTTACAACTCACTCTTTACATAAGATCCAGAGAACACTCTAGGTTTAAGAGAGAGAAAGAACTTCTTACGGAGAAGAATCAAAGTTAAACAACACAAGGACAATTATACTATTAAGTCTAATATTCAGACTAAGAGGTTGGCATTGCTGCTATTGCAACGCTCTACAGAAATAGGTTCTTCGGCTAGAGATAATATTCCTATCTAATTGGTAACTTTCGTCTTCACTTGAGTTGAGGTATATGTTGACTTCCTTTTCTTCATTGAAGAGCTTTAGCTGGTCTTGATAAGTCCTGGAGCATATCTTGATGTATTCATCGTTTTAATGGCTTCAGAATCTAGCAAGGGTTAAGAAGATACTTTGAGTATGAGCGTACTCAGCAATTTCACTAGAAAAGGAGTTTTTGATGCACTATATCTACAGCCACAGACCGTAGTTCGTAGGCAATGCAAGTTTTCATAAACATTTCTTCAAAGGTTGCTTTTATTCTAAAAAGCTATGTCCGTCAGCCTTCACGGGTTTACCAGAAGCTTCATGGGGTTACTTTCTCACCGCGTTCACAGCTCCTTCCCAGAACAGGGAGTAACAAGTTACAGTTCTTACACTCTCCAGAGGTGCGTTACTTTACCCATGAGAGATCAACTCTTTGTTGCACAACCGAGCAGCTTATTCCCGTCCACAATTCCATGATGTGGGGCCCATAAGATGATCCAAGCCAATCACTGCCCCCTTCGCGACCTCGCATGCCTCCTTGGTGTACACCATGCCCACATAAAGAATTACGGAAATGGTTTATACAAACCGTGAGATGTCAGAACTATCGTGGGACGTTGAGGGTTCCCACCCATATGCTTCATATCCTCTACGAATTACCAATTAATATGCACGCTACGAGGATAACACCCACGACCTGCACATCCGGCTTCATGCGAGAGGAAGAAGATACAGCTGACTTCTCGGTCCCATTCCAAATCTCATGGTCAACGCGTAATATACGGCGCAAGAATCACTGGCGACATTGATTGTTAAGTCCTAGGCGATATAGTTCTGAACAGTGGTATTCCAACTGTCAGGTTTAATAGATTAGCTGATCACCCTGCATTAGTAATCAATAGTCCTTATTATTATTGAAAATAGTGTTTTCGGACCTTTTTCAAATGCAGGTGAAGACAACACTAGATTTGTAAAATACTTTACAGAAAATAAACAAAGGACATGAGCAAGTGTGAACTTTCCTTTTGTGATTGCAAGATTACGCACTCATGGTATTCGAGTCAGTGTATAAGATCCAAAATATGAAATCAACATCATTGGTCCGGTAAGGACTAATGTTTAAAGAAGCAATATGCTTTTATGCATAAGTAATGTGATGCACGTTCTATACACAAATCCCGGATATAACTTTGTCCTAGGGTTTGGATCCTGAAAATTGTTATTTTGGAATGTGTGGTCCTTTTATATAAGTTTCATAGTTGTAATTTTATTAAATTTTATGAGTTGTTGTAAACATCACATATGTAGGAATAAAGTGTACATACTTATGATGTACTAGTTAGGATTACTTGTACAAGGTTTTTTATTTAAAGTGGCAAAAAGGATAACCTTCGAAGAAAAGGTTTCTCTTCTAAGGTCTAGATAACTGTGTGTTTAGTTAGTGGTGATTGATGTTATTTGTTTGCTCAAGTGGTTTGGCTTGAGTTGCTTTATAATTTTAACTACTTTAGACCAAAGTTAACTATAAAACATATAGTAATGCTTATAGTGTTGTATTAAGATTCTGTAGACTAAAGTTAACTATAAAGTATAGATAGTTTTGAAAGTATCATACTTATTCATTGGTATCTTGTATGTTTGAAATGTGTTCTTCAAGTTACTTAAGAATGTTTATTCTGTTACTTGGGTAATGGTTTCTGGATGTGAGTATGGAGTAATATGTTTTATCTTTTATAGATGAGTGAGTATATTTCATGAACCCAAACATAATGTTACTTAACTACTTATGGATTTATATAGTGTTATAGTGGTTTTTGTAATTTGGAAATTAATATGATTTAGAAAAGATTTGATTGTTCACAAGTTGTTCTTTAAGGAATTTATTATTAGTGGAATTCTTCTTAGAAGATAATCTTCATTTATGGTTGGTGATACTTCGAAAATAAGGACATTTCTAATGTTTTAAACCATTATGGCATTATATTATTGATATTTAAGACTAATACTATTTATCATACTTATTTGACTCATTTTAGGAATATTAATAATTTTATTTATTTTTATATGTATTATCAATGAACTAAATAAGTTTGAATTTGAGTTATGAAAATATTTAATTTTTATTTAACTCAATAAGTAGAATATTAGATTTTTAATATGTAGATATTATTTTTGTGATCTTTTTGGTACATTACATTTATTTTTGTGATTTATAAATAATAAGATATGATTTTTATAATTCTTATTACTTCATAATTACTTAATGAATAATAAATATTTAATTAAGTGAAATAATAATACATGATTATAGTTTTAAATTAGAATTCTTATTTTTCCAAGATTTTTGGTATTTTACTTGTACCATCAACATTTATCATTATAGGAATATGAATTATTAAAGTTTTATTAATTATAAAACTTTTACTAAATACTATTTATTTAAATAGTTATTATAACAATATTTGGTAATAGTTTTAAGTTGTAGATTTTATTTTTCTGAAAATTTTCATATATTATACACATTTTCTAAATTATAAATCAAAAGTTATTAATTAAATGAGATTTAATCATTTATCAAATTCCTGGAATAATATTAATTGGATTATAACATTTTATTTATTTCTAAACAGAAAATACTTTTTATACCACGTCCAGAGCTAGCCCCAGTCACTGAACTGTGGGCCATTGTCCACCTCAGCACTCAGATAAAAGAAATGCTTTTGCTGGTCAATGACATGTGGGCCCTAGGCCATGTCATCCACCACGCAAGGCAAAGACTAGTCAAACGGCTGACGTGGCTCGATCATGAGGTAAGCATGGCATCAGCATTGCCACCACCGTCGATGAGTCACCGGCGACGATCTACTGCACCCCAGCAAGAGAAATAGGTCTAGATCGAATCAGCGCAAGCTACTGAACCTAGGAGTGGCGGCGCCGCTTGGAAATGGTCATCGGAGCCTCAGCTCCGACGAGCTCCCACGGTGGCCGATGGTGGCTTAAAGTGAAACGGTGATTTACAACAAGATCAAACGATTCAAGGATGCTGGAAGATTCAGGAACCCACCCTGATGATGGTTGAGTGGTTGGCAAGGACATGCGCGATCGGAATCGAGATTCCCGACGAGGATTCCGACGAACTGCTGCGAAGGAAAATGATTAAATTTGCCCGCTCTAGTGCTCCCCTTGATGCAAGCTTCTACCCTGAGGATCTACGGAGAATGGTGCTTCTCCATGACGGATCAGAATGGTGTGGGGTGACGTGGTTCGACGGCGAGGAGTGGCTCCAGCGAGCTAGGGTTCGGTCTCGTTCGTATCTGAGAGGATAAGGAGGGATTGGGGATAGGGATTGAGGCGATGCGTCGCGGTGGCCTTCTTATCCCCTCCTGGCAGAGGCGGCGAGTATCTTGGCGCATTGACGAAGATGACGACATCGGGGAGCGGCGAGCTCCGCCAGCGAGCTGCCTGTGTGCGTGACGGTGACGACGATGGTTGTTTTGTGGATAACCCGCTGGCGATTTCTTTAGCTCAACCCGCGGTCCTCTCCTGACCCCACTTGTCAGTCACAGATGGAAAAGGATTGGGCTTGTTACTGGGCTGTTGTGGGCTGCACATAGGAGTCATATAGGTGTGAGTGTGTTGGGCTGCGGCCAGGTTTGGTTTTTATTTGTTTAATCCTTTTTCTATTTTCTGTTTTCTTATTCAGATTTGAATTTGATTTATATATTTTGAACTTTTCTTTGCAGGATTTCTTTGCTGGACTATTTCAATAACATTAAAACATAGTTAGTATTATTTATGAATTTCTTTATTATATATATCTTATTATATTCCTTTTATTTTCTTAATATATGAACCCCTTTTTATATTTTGTAAAAGCTCGTCTAATTATTTTATTTTGCATCTTTAGTTATGGATTTCTTGAATGATATATTCTTATTTGCTTATCAACTTAATTGTAGTGAGCTCATAGTTTGAATAGAAACTTTATATATATGTATAATGATTCTATACCATTATTTTATGCATGAAATATAAAGACATTGATATGGTGATTATTACTCCCATTAATTTGGAAAATGGCAATGTATGTGATAAACAAAGAAGTTTAGGGTTTTGAATTATGAGTACTACCCTTGGCTTTAGGGTTTTGTATAAGCTTAGATTCCTTTTAAGAGTTAAGATTTAATAACTAAGCATATTGCCTTATGTATATAGTATTGGATGAAATCTCCCTTTTTAGTAGAAAGTTATAATTAGAGTGTTGTATAGAAGTGAACTTATAAAAATATACTTAGGCACATATAGTGATGATGGTTGAAATTAACAGAGATATGCTTATGTAATTTGTTATAGGGAAATATTTCTATAAAGTGTCATAAGCATCAGATGATGGATCAAGAGTATGAGATGGATATTATGTTTAATTTGAGATTTAAGTTTGTTTGCTTACCAAGATTTAATAGGAAGATGATTTAAAACATATAATTATGTTTCACAATCTTGGATCTCTAATTAATGAATTCCTTTCCTAGATATAATACTTCTTCCTATCCATCATCATGATTAACATGATGAGCTTTACTCATTTAAATCTTCTTATTCATATATCATTATTCTAACTCATGAATGAATCCAATGAATTTGATACAAACACATTTCATAGCTTTCTCATATCCTTGTTTGGTTGTATTTACTATTCTACTATTGATAATCTTCCATTCAACAAGTAGTTCCTTCAAACTCTACTCTCAATCTTCCTTATTCCTTAATCACTAATCTTTCTCTAAAATAAACTATCCTTAAAGATGAATAACACCATTTTTATGACTCTATGCTACACTAGCTTTAGTTGAGTAACACCATCTTATAATTACTTAACCCTCATGACTTACACTTCAATCCCTGAATTATATTTATGTGGTTTGCAAAGACTTCTCTAGGATCACTTATCTTTACTAAGGTTCCAATCATGTTCTACCTACCGATATTATCTATACTAAATATAAGCATTCCATGTTGGTGGCCAAAACATTACCATTATAATACTTTAATCATTTATTACTGGAATTCTTAGTTGGCTAAGCAGGGCTTTATCAATTCTACCTTTTATTGTCTGAAAATTATCTTCTTAGTATCTTATATTGGATTAAGGTTATTAATGGACTATGCCCTTATTAGAAGATTTGAGTAGATGATCTGATAAGATCAAATAATAGATCAAAGACTGATAGTTAAAGAAGTTGTGAATCAATGGGGAATTATCCAACATTGATGAACAACATATATTGAGATAAGTTCCATAAATATTGTATAGAAAGAAAGATATATATATATACATAGTGAATGATCTTGACTTAATCTCTTTCCAACTCCAACTCATCAAAAGATTTTTTAAAATTAGGTGTTACTATGATTCTCAGAAGGTATGCAGATGGAATTTAAGATATAGTGGTTACATTCTTATTATTTGTTTTATATCCTTAACTTGGTACTTATGAATGGTTATAATGAATACTATAATATGATCACCTAATGATCAAATATAATTTACATTACATTAAGGTTTAACTTATGGTACATTTTGATATACCCTTAGATCAAATCTCTCTTACCCAAAATGAGATTTTAACAAAGGTCTTATTGAAACTTATCGCAGTCAACTTGATGTTCTACTTCAATTCCATCAAGCTAAGAGAAACTTCAATCACTTTTACAAGTTTTGTGTAAATCGCGAAAATTATTCGGATTTTCTATGCATGAATGCAATGCACACATCTAGGTTCAACTTATTTCTAGGCTCTAATGCTGGGATGTTACAGTCTCTCCCCATTAAAATAAACTTCGTCCTCGAAGTTCGCAAACTCTCATGTTCCAGAGTAAGAAATTGTTTTGTAGTGGTTGCTACACTATCCATTCCATGATGATCTTTAATGGAATTAATTGGAGTATTCTATAACCTGATTAGATATCCTCATTCAATTTTTTTTCTTGAATCATCAAACTTTATTACTCTATTAAGTACATTTTGGAGGTTCTTACTACCATAAGTTTTTAAGTTTTTGTATACGCATTTTAATAGTCAATAGACTATCTTACTATTCTTGTCATTATACCGTTGATATTGGTATTCCTTCCAAGATTGGATTTGAACTCAATTTGTCCACACCCATTGGAATTTTTCATTCTCGACACTTGTTTAATTAGAGTTCTATATTATTTCTTAAGGGTTTCTTAAAAGTTGTTTCTTTTTAAATTTGATTTTCAGATGTATCCTTTATCACCCTCAAGTTTATACCTTTAAAATAACTTTTATTTATTACCTATAGTATTTTCTTCAACTTTCATTCCTAATGTTTACTCTCCCCCTTAAGTTTTACTAATAGTTTTGAAACTCCATACATAGAAGCTATTGATTCTTGAACTAAAATATTGGTTCCTGTTCAGTTTTATATTTTACTCGTTTAAGGTCCAATGAAAGATTATACGGTGCATCCACATAGTTGTGGATCTCTGAAGCAAATCTTTCAGCACTAAATGTCATACTTACTATGGGGCATTCTTGCTGAATAAACTGGATCTTGCAAAGCATCTTGCCAAGCGATCGTCTTCAAATCTGTTAAACTTTCTTAGGTCTTACTTAACTTAGGCCAAATTTAATGCTCTTTATGCAACTTTTAATAGGATTTGGTTAACTATTTCAACCAAATACCAGTTGCGGACCAAATCCCAACTGTGGATTAGTTACTAGCTATGGATCAAATACCAGTTGTGGATTATTATCAGCTGCGAACCGTCCTAGGGTGTGTGTATTACCCTATGGTTTCTCACATACCTCTCACATTCTCTCAGAATTGTCAGAGTTTAGATACCATTTTGGTTCCAAAGCTAACTATTTGTACTTATTCATGATACTTCCATGAACTTGGTACAACTATTCCATACTTCTTAGTAATATTACCCATTTTGATTGAACTTTAAGTTTATTATTTCTTGTGGCTCCCTACATCTTCTATACCCAACTTCTTTCTTGGGTCTGGCTAGGAATAATTTATGTTCTACATATTCTACAAGTGGTGTTAACACTCCTTATACCTTGCTTCTTCCTTCTAGTAAGTCTTCTTTTTTTATCTTTGAATCGTCACTCCCTTACACGAATTCCCATTCCTATCTAGATCTATATCATCAAGTAATAACTAGGTGTTACATCATGCATTTTCACACCTAATTAAACTTCATGTACAGATCTAGTCAATCAAGAAGATCCAATAATATCCAAAAGTCGATAAACAACAAAGCATATACCCTGTATTACACATAGGTTTTAACTAATTTACAAATGTACTGGATGTTCCCACGGTTTGCTTCATACCTATTTACAAAACTATCTTACAAGAATTGCTTTCTCTTGTGAATATATCCTCACTTATTTCGGCAAACCCTTCAAACTACAATACACATTACCCTCTATGTACATTATTCAAGCCCGCATCCCTTGGGATGTTGTTTCTCTCTCACTTTCATCTGCCTCTAGTGCTTCCTGGAGTTTCGTCCATGATGACGTGAAGTCCTACGACTACCTTCTGGAGCATAGGAGCATCCAGGAGGTGCGTAATCTTGATTAGAAGTACCAAGACTGAGATTGGTCATTGAAAAATGACTAGAGTTGGCATAATCTTCCACCGAATAGTTCGGGTTTTCTGGCAACGCTTCCTCATAGTAAGTTGGTTCCTTAGCTTTTTCTTAGATCCAGTCATATATGTTGGTATAGTAGCTATTGGAGTACTCTTCTAAGTTGATTGGATTTGTATTACCCCCATATGGTCCATAAGGCTCTCTATGGTTATAATTGGTCTCTTCTTCAATACTTGTATCACAAGGTATAGGATTCCCTATGGTTTTACCTTGAGATTATATTTCCCATCAATACTTGTTAGGCTCAGGTTTATTTGGAATAACTTTATTCCATTCCTGTTGTTCGGAATTGTACTTGGTCCATAAGTCTTCAGGTGGCTTGAAATCATTCTGGTAATAGGCATAATTTTCTGAGTTTGGGTCATCGAACTCAGTTTCCTCAAACACCTCTCCTGAAGGTATGTATTTGGGATGCCTAGCTTCTTTATCTAACTTCTTCCTACGAGCCATTGCTTTATCAGGATTAGTAAAATCCTCAATGACCGTATCCAGCTCCTGAACTAAGACTTGATGAGTATTATGATAAGTGTTTAGCAAAGACCGATAACGATCCATATACTCTACAGCTAGAGTAGGTTCAACTTGTACTAAGGTAGAGTGATCTAACTCATGCTCTGAGTTTGAGATTCCGTGTGGTATAATGGTGTGAGTACTACCTTCTAGAGCTTGGGATTTATGCTCTCGGATCATGGTTATGGCTGCTGCTACGGCAATCTGATATTCAGATGCCATGCACCTTGCCTCTCCTGCTGGCATTTCTCCCTTTAGTCCTAACTTCTTGGGTAAAATGATCATGACACGGTATTTAGCTAATACCTGCCCATCATAGTAACTGTAAATATTGACCAGAAGTCTTGATTCACACTCCAAACTCCATAGAAGTTGTCGGAGATTGTCTCTCCAATCCCCTCCGTAGTCATCCAATCCTGTTCATCACTTGAACATTCCAGGGTGGATATCGAGGTGCCATGTGCAACTGTGGATAAGAAATCATCATCAGTCACATAGAGTTAAAACTCTTCGGTAATGATTGGTAATTGCAATCATATAAAAGATTTATCGCACTAGTAACATAATAGGATTATTCTCAAGTGAATATCCCTCATATCACCAGAGAAATCTTCATTATTGTTAGGATGTGTCCTACAGGTTCTACCCATTTACTAGGTTTCCAACCTAAGGTCAAAGCATATGCTCTGATACCAACTGTGGTGACCCAGCATACCACTGCATGATGTAGTATACTATAATCGTTGACATAACACCAATGAAACACCGTTCACTAGTATTACATCCCTCAGAATGGCACAACAGAAACACAGCAGGTCCAATACATGGCTAAAGGTTACAACTCACTCTTTACATAAGATCCAGAGAACACTCTAGGTTTAAGAGAGAGAAAGAACTTCTTATGGAGAAGAATCAAAGTTAAACAATGCAAGAATGATTATACTATTAAGTCTAATATTCGGACTAAGAGGTTGGCATTGCTGCTATTGCAACGCTCTACAGAAATAGGTTCTTTGGCTAGAGATAATATTCCTATCTAATCGGTAACTTTCGTCTTCACTTGGGTTGAGGTGTATGTTGACTTCCTTTTCTTCATTGAAGAGCTTTAGCTGGTCTTGATAAGTCCTGGAGCATATCTTGATGTAGTCATCGTTTTAATGGCTTCAGAATCTAGCAAGGGTTAAGAAGATACTTTGAGTACGAGCGTACTCAACAATTTCACTAGAAAAGGAGTGTTTGATGCACTATATCTACAGCCACAGATCGTAGGTCGTAGGCAATTCAAGTTTTCATAAACATTTCTTCAAAGGTTGCTTTTATTCTGAAAAGCTATGTCCATCAACCTTCATGGGTTTACCAGAACCTTCATGGGGTTCCTTTCCCGCCGCGTTCGCAGCTCCTTCCCAGAACAGGGAGTAACAAGTTACAGTTCTTACACTCTGCATATGTGCGTTACTTTACCCATGAGAGATCAACTCTTTTTTGCACAACCCGGCAGCTTATTCCCGTCCACAATTCCATGATGTGGGGCCCATAAGATGATCCAAGCCAATCACTGCCCCCTTCGCGACCTCGCATGCCTCCTTGGTGTACACCATGCCCACATAAAGATTTACGGCAACGGTTTGTACAAACCGTGAGATGTCAGAACTATCATGGGATGTTGAGGGTTCCCACCCAAATGCTGCATATCCTCTATAAATTACCAATTAATATGCACGCTACGAGGATAACACCCATGACCTGCACATCCGTCTTCATGCGAGAGGAAGAAGATACAACTGACTTGTCCGTCCCATTCCAAATCTCATGGTCAACGCGTAATATACGGCGCAAGAATCTCTGGCGACATTGATTGTTAAGTCCTAGGTGATATAGTTCTGAACTGTGGTATTCCAACTGTCAGGTTTAATAGATTAGCTGATCACCCTGGATCAGTAATCAATAGTCATTATTATTATTGAAAATAGTGTTTTCGGACCTTTTTAAAATGCAGGTGAAGACAACACTATATTTGTAAAATACTTTACAGAAAATAAACAAAGGACATGAGCAAGTGTGAACTTTCCTTTTGTGATTGCAAGATTACGCACTCACGGTCTTCGGTTCAGTGTATAAGATCCAAAATCTGAAATCAACATCATTGGTACAGTAAGGATTAATGTTTAAAGAAGCAATATGCTTTTATGCATAAGTAATGTGATGCACGTTCTATACGCAAATCCCGGAAATAACGTTGTCCTAGGGTTTGGATCCTGGAAATGGTTATTTTGGAATGTGTGGTCCTTTTAGATAAGTTTCATAGTTGTACTTTTATTAAAGTTTATGAGTGGTTGTAAACATCACATATGTAGGAATAAAGTGTACATACTTATGATATACTAGTTAGGATTAGTTGTACAAGGTTTTTTATTTAAAGTGGCAAAAAGGATAACCTTCGAAGAAAAGGTTTCTCTTCTAAGGTCTAGATAACTGTGTGGTTAGTTAGTGGTGATTGATGTTATTTGTTTGCTCAAGTGGTTTGGCTTGAGTTGCTTTATAATTTTAACTACTTCAGACCAAAGTTAACTATAAAACATATAGTAATGCTTATAGTGTTGTATTAAGATTCTGTAGACTAAAGTTAACTATAAAGTATAGATAGTTTTGAAAGTATCATACTTATTCATTGGTATCTTGTATGTTTGAAATGTGTTCTTCAAGTTACTTAAGAATGTTTATTCTGTTACTTGGGTAATGGTTTCTGGATGTGAGTATGGAGTAATATCATTTATCTTTTATAGATGAGTGAGTATATTTTATGAACCCAAACATAATTTTACTTAACTACTTATGGATTTATATAGTGTTGTAGTGGTTTTTGTAATTTGGAAATTAATATGATTTAGAAAAGATTTGATTGTTCACAAGTTGTTCTTTAAGGAATTTATTATTAGTGGAATTCTTCTTAGAAGATAATCTTCATTTATGGTTGGGGATACTTCTAAAATAAGGACATTTCTAATGTTTTAAACCATTATGGCATTATATTATTGATATTTAAGACTAATACTATTTATCAGACTTATTTGACTCATTTTAGGAATATTAATAATTTTAGTTATTTTTATATGAATTATCAATGAAGTAAATAAGTTTGAATTTGAGTTATGAAAATATTTAATTTTTATTTAACTCAAAAAGTATAACATTAGATTTTTAATATGTAGATATTATTTTTGTGATCTTTTTGGTATATTGCATTTATTTTTGTGATTTATAAATAATAAGATATGATTTTTATAATTCTTATTACTTTATAATTACTTAATGAATAATAAATATATAATTAAGTGAAATAATAATACATGATTATAGTTTTAAATTAGAATTCTTATTTTTCCAAGATTTTTGGTATTTTTCTTATACTATCAACATTTATCATTATAGGAATATGAATTATTAAAGTTTTATTACTTATAAAACTTTTACTAAATACTATTTATTTAAATAGTTATTATAACAATATTTGGTAATAGTTTTAAGTTGTAGATTTTATTTTTCTGAAATTTTTTATATATTATACACATTTTTCTGAATATAAATCAAAAGTTATTAATTAAACGAGATTTAATCATTTATTAAATTCCTGGAATAATATTAATTGGATTATAACATTGTATTTATTTCTAAACAGAAAATACTTTTTATACCACGTCCACAGCTATCCCCAGTCACTGACCTGTGGGCCATTGTCCACCTCAGCACTCAGATAAAAGAAATGATTTTTCTACTGACCCCCTCTCTAGTCACAGTCGATGACATGTGGGC
The DNA here is from genome assembly GCA_030063025.1 of Avena longiglumis. NCBI lineage: Eukaryota > Viridiplantae > Streptophyta > Magnoliopsida > Poales > Poaceae > Avena > Avena longiglumis. The sequence goes on from CP125974.1 coordinate 168,042,283, forward strand.
CCTGGGCCATGTCATCCACCACGCAAGGCAAAGACTAGTCAAACGGCTGACGTGGCTCGATCATGAGGTAAGCATGGCGTCAGCATTGCCACCGCCGTCGGTGAGTGGTCACCGGCGACGATCTACTTCATCCCAGCAAGCGAAATAGGTCTAGTTCGAATCAGCGCAAGCTACTGAACCTAGGAGTGGCAGCGTCGCTTGGAAATGGTCATCGGAGCCTCAGATCCGACGAGCTCCGACGGTGGCCGACGGTGGCTTAAAGTGAAATGGTGATTTACAACGAGATCAAACGATTCAAGGATGCTGGAAGATTCAGGAACTCACCCTGATGATGATTGAGTGGTTGGAGAGGACAGGCGCGATCGGAATTGAGCTTCTCGACGAGGATTCCGATGAACTGCTGCGAAGGAAAATGATCAAATTCGCCCGCTCCAGCGCTCCCCTTGATGCAAGCTTCTACCCAGAGGATCTACGGAGGATGGCGCTTCTCCATGATCGCTCAGAATGGTGTGGGGTGACGTGGTTCGACAGCGAGGAGGGGCTCCGGCGAGCTAGGGTTCGGTCTCGTTCGTATCTGAGAGGATAAGGAGGGATTGGGGATAGGGATTGAGGCGATGCGTCGCAGTGGCCTTCTTATCCCCTCCTGGCAGTGGTGGCGAGTATCTTGGCGCAATGACGGCGATGACGACATCGGGAAGCGGCGAGCTCCGCCAGCGAGCTGCCTGTGTGCGTGACGGCGACGACGATGGTTGTTTTGCGGATAACCCCCTGGCGATTTCTTTAGCTCAACCCGCGGTCCTCTCCTGACCCCACTTGTCAGTCACAGATTGTGGCATCCCGCAAAACCACTACTAGAAAATCGCGTTGAATTTGTGCATTGCATCGTCATCATCATGTTGTTTGTCTAAAACTATTTCGCAAAAACTTGTTTTATTTTCCAAGACGCCCCATCCTAATTCAAACGCAAAACCCGGGTCGCCGGATTAATTTGTTTTGGCCGCGAGCGGTTTGCAAACGGTCCAATTAAACAAATAAAATTTATTTTATTTTTAGCGGGGGCAGTCGAACGGGCCGTCCCGACCTGAACGACCACCCCCAGTTTAAAAATCGGTCCACCTAACCACCCTGCTAATCCTATAGCTACCCAGAATTCTACCCATCCCTCCCAGCCACATCACCCCCTCCTATCAGGAACCGCCACCTCACCCCTCCTCTCCCTCTACCTATCCCACGCCGCCACTTGGCCCACCCCCCCTCTCTCCTCCCCTCACTCTCTCTCTCGGACCCACCCTGCCAAGAACCACACGCACGCCTGCACGCCTCGGCCTCCTCAGCCTCTCCCCGGGCCCCACCTCACATGCCCACGCTGCCAGACCACCCGCCAGCCACCAACCCGCGTGGACCCCACCTGCCCACCAGCGCCTCCCACGGCCTTCTTCCCAGGCTCCTCCCTCCCAGATCTCCCCAACCCCCGTGACCCTCTCATGAGCCGCCGCTTCTCCTCGCTCTCCTTCTCTCTCCGGCCATCGCCGCTGGCACGCCACCACCTCTAGCGCCGCCCGCCTCTCCCTCCACCCTCCTCTCCCTCACCGGCCCCTCCCCGCTCTCCAGCTAGCCTCGCCTCGCCGCTTGCGCCACTGCCGCCTCGCTTCCGCCAGATCGCTGTCTTCCCCGCCTCTGCCTCGGAGCCGCGCCAGACACCACCTCGCATGTCATGAAGCCTTGCCCGCTGGCCAGCCGCCCGCCGCCCGCCGCCTGGCCTCCTCAGCGCCACCGCCAGCCCGGCCCGTCTCCCGCGCCAGCCTCCTCGGTGAGGCCTGCAGCCCGTCCTCCCCGCGCCACGCCACGCCCAGCACTCGCCGCCGCCCCCACCGTCTCGCCTCGAGCCGTCCGCCCTGCAGTGTGCCGCCCGACCCTGCGTTGGTGCTCGTGTGTGTTGTACCAGGGGCCGAACCCGAAGGCCTCCGACAGGGACCCACAAGATCTGCTTCCTGGACGCGCCGTGGTTGCGGTAGAACCCTCAACGCCCAGTCCACCTCCCGAACCCCGGAGGAACCGACGAGAAACGCCCTTCCGCCGAGATCTTCCGAAGGCCGGTCCCCGAAACCCGCGGGACCTTGTTGCCGACGACACGGAGCCCCGAGTTCGTCATCACGGGCACGTGGAGCCACACCCCAAGATCTTCAGAAAGGAACAACAAGGACCTCGGAAAAACCAAGATCTCCCCGTGCCGGAACCCGAGTCCGCCACCGACAACGGAAACCGTGGAACCGACAAGATCTACATCGACCCGTTACCGACCCGAAGAACCCTCGACGCCGCACCCGAGCTCGACACCGATAACCGAAGGGAACCCCGAGTACTTCGCCGTGTAGCGCCAAGTTCTCCCTCCCGGATGCGCAAGATCTGCCCCGATACCGAGAACGACCCCGGAGTCCGAGAACGTTCCCGCCGAGAACAATCCGTCGAACCCTGGACCCGAGACCGACCCCGAACCCCGGAACCCAAGATCGTCGAACCCCCTCTAATGTGAACCCTCTCCATAAACCCTATTTTATAATTGAGATACAACTTGTCGCATAATAATTGTTCATGCATGCATCTTATCATGTGGTTTGGGGGCCTTATGCCGATTCACCTAATAATTAAACATGGGGCCCATATGCGGGCAAATCTAGTCTCATATTGGCCTCATTTAAACTTGTATAGCAAACCGATATCTTCTCTTGCCTTGTTATAACAACATTTAAATTAGGGGTTCTAAATAACTTGAACCATCTAATTATCTCGGAACCCGGTTCCACCTAATCTGACCTAATTGCATCGCACCTTTGCCATGCCATGCATCATACATGCATCATGCCGATCTTCTGCCGTTGTATTAAATATTGCATCCGATGTTTCTTCTAGTGTTTTGCTTCTTCGCGGATAAGGCCGTTGAGTTGATGTGAGCTTCGCCCCGATCTTCGGTTGAAACCCTTCAGCAATGTTTTCAGGCGAGCATCTCCCCCTTTCTACCTATCTTACTTTTATAGTATTTACTTCCTCCCGTTGATCTATTGCTATCTCGTGGTTATGCGTTGCTCTAGTTTCGCACGTGATATCCCCAGCCATATATAGCCTTGGACACATCCTATTACCTGTTGTTTGGTAGATAGATGGACCCGCGTGTCGTAGTCGCTTGCTCAAGTGTTTTGCTTGTCGTCAAGGACCACCTTTGTTGGAAGATTGCCGCATGTTGACGTTGGAGATGATCATGGCTTTAATTATTGTTTCACTTTAATTCCTGTTTAACAACTAAAATTGAATTAAGCAGAGGCATCGGTGGGTGATAGGTAAGTTTTGGTTTCGATCCCACTTGTGTCCGTGGACCCGAGTTCTTGACACCTGTTCCGAGATCGAGCGCGCTAACCACAGGTGGGGAGATATGGCCCCCCCATTGATAATTACCTGATTTCAAAGTATTGTACTGGGGGCCACAAACTAGTTTGAGGTGTTTCTACTATCCTGTACTTATGCCATGTTTACTGCTTTAATTATGATTGTGCGAAAGCGCGTGTACTGTTTAGGAAAGCGGGATGTTTTCGGTATGGACGATCCCGTTTGGGGACTCACTGCATATCTTGCCATCGACGCAAACCCCGAGTCCGTCTCGAGACCGCCGACTCCGTTATGGTGTCGACTCGGTGGGGTGGCCCGTGCTTGCTTTTGTGCAGGAACGTCGTGACTTAGGCCCGTACGACATACCGATGGGTGTATGTTAACCGATCCGCAAAAGGGTCAAGTGCCTGTGGATACTTTGGTGCACCCTGCAGGTTTAATCTTTTCGAGAAGCCGTGTCCGCGGTTATGGACGACTTGGAGCACAAAGGTCGATCATAGACAACTATAACTAAAGTTCTTGTTTTAAATTGACTTGTATCCGATATGATTAGTAATCAGCTTCACTACAACGGAATGGCTAAGTAAAAGTATCAACAACTGCTGGGTTTTGGGTTTATCTCATGCTAAATTTATCTGACTAGTAAGTGTTGCCACTATAACGGAAGGATTAACTAAAGGTACCCACTGCTTACTTTATCAGGATGATTATCTAAACCTGACTAGTAAAGTGCCGCAACTATAATCGAATCAAGAAAGCGCCAACTGTGTGAGTTCCTCGGGTGACGTCCTCGTTTGGTGACGAGGGGGAAATGCCAGGATGGGTTTGCTTGGTGATAGCTTCAGGTTGGATCCGGATAGATCGTTCTCACCCCCTCTGATAGCCGCCAGTTGTATCGAGTCTCTATAGGTTGTTTAGTGCATGCTGCCGCTTGATCCACCATACCTATGTGGCGAGGACCGCAATTCTAGCCTCGCCGTGTCTTGGCCTCAAGATCGACGCTCTTCTTTCCTTTGCCCTTTGTCGGCACCCCTTTTGTTTAAGGGTTTTGAGATCGACGCCGTTAGCGTGGTTACCCTTCCGCTTGGCCTGCAGGGTTATGGACGCCATTGGTTATTCTTGAGGCTCTTAGCCCCATTTGCATCTTGTCCGTAGCTGGACGCTATATCGTTCAAGGTGATTTGGATCTTTGTATATTATATCTGTATTCTTGACTCTTTGAGTCATTGTTGTATATATCTGCTGTGGGTCCCATCGAGGACTGTTGTGTAATGTTATTACTTTGTTTTCCACCATACGAAAGTGCTGGTGGGCACCTTCAATCGCTTTATGAGGGTTTGGCGAGTTTCGCTAAAACTTGCATAGGGCCGATTCGAGGGTGTTACTGAGTGGTATCGAGCTCGGTTGCGATACCCACAAGTCCAAATGTAGGATAACCTAGCTAACGGTAGAGTGTCAAAACTATTTTGAAAATCGGTTGGATAGTTTACGATTAGGTCTGATTTTACTCCTTACCCCACCGCTGTTCTCCTCTTACCCTCACGTGTTTTGAATCCGCTCGTCCCTTTTCTTGAGTCCGTGAATTCGTGGTTGGGTTTCCGTACCTTTAGGGTTTCGCCTCCTTTGATAACGGTGTTCTACCATCCGATGTTCATGCTATCCGAGGAATCCTTCGTCTGTGGTACCATTCTTTGTTCCTTGTTTGTGCCTTCCGGTGTTTCCCGACGCGACGACATCCTCTATGCCAGATCCGATGCAGAGTCTGCATCACTCCTTTGGTCCGAACCTCGCTTGTCGAGATCTCCAGTCTGAATCTTGAGGGTTGGTTGCATAATCTGTCTATTCGTGTACATAGTAATGCTTTGAGTGCGGGATGGAGTCGCGACCATACCACTACTCTTATCATTCGCTTATGTACATTGAATGGTGGATCGATGCAATTCTACTCCTTCCATGGAAGTTCGAGGTGGCCTTACCTTTAACTTCGTCCGTTGTTTCCCGGAGTGTTCTCTTGATGATCAGGACAACGACCTCTTGTTAGTGGTGTCGCGAAGATCTACACGAAGCGAGAAGATTCAGATCGCCGACCTTCCTTCCGGTACCATGAGGCGGATCTCGAGGGCGAGATCCCTTGTTAGTGGTGTCGAATTGTGGCATCCCGCAAAACCACTACTAGAAAATCGCGTTGAATTTGTGCATTGCATCGTCATCATCATGTTGTTTGTCTAAAACTATTTCGCAAAAACTTGTTTTATTTTCCAAGACGCCCCATCCTAATTCAAACGCAAAACCCGGGTCGCCGGATTAATTTGTTTTGGCCGCGAGCGGTTTGCAAACGGTCCAATTAAACAAATAAAATTTATTTTATTTTTAGCGGGGGCAGTCGAACGGGCCGTCCCGACCTGAACGACCACCCCCAGTTTAAAAATCGGTCCACCTAACCACCCTGCTAATCCTATAGCTACCCAGAATTCTACCCATCCTCCCACCACATCACCCTCCTATCGAACCGCCACCTCACCCTCCTCTCTCCTCTACCTATCCCTCGCCGCCACTTGGCCAGACCCCACCCCTCTCTCTCCTCCCTCACCTCTCTCTCTCAGCACCCACTCCCTGCCAGCAACCACACGCACGCACGCACGCCACCGCCTCCTCACCTCTCTGCCCCACCCCACATGCCCACGCTGCCAGACCACCCGCCACCACCAACCCGTGGACCCCACCTGGCCCACCGCGCCTCCCCACGTCTTCTTCCCAGGCTCCTCCCCTCACGTATCTCCCCAACCCCACCCCCTCCGCTCCCTCTCTCCCGGAGCCGCCGCTTCTCTCATCGCTCTCCCTCTCTCACGCCCGTCACGCCGGGCACGCCACCACCTCTAGCGCCCGCCTCCCTCCACCTCCTCACTGCCCTCCCGCTCTCCAGCCTAGCCTCGCCCGACCGCCGCCGCCGCGCCCGCCGCCTCGCTCACAGACGCCGTCTTCCCGCCTCTGCCTCGAGCCGCGCCAGACACCACTCGCCATGTCAAGGAAGCCGCCGCTGGCCACTGCGCCAGCCCCGCCTCACAGTCCGGCCGCCGCCCGACACACGCCTGGCCTGGCCTCCTCCAGCGCCACCGACCCAGCCCGTCTCCGCGCCCAGGCCTCCTCCGGCGAGGCTGCAGCCCGTCCTCCCGCCGCCGCCTGCACGCCTCGCCGCCCCACGTGCGCCTCGAGCTCGCCGTCCCGCCCCTGCAGTGTTCGTCGCCCGACCCGCCCCTGCGTTGGTGCTCGTGTGTGTTGTACCAGGGGCCGAACCCGAAGGCCTCCGACAGGGACCCACAAGATCTGCTTCCTGGACGCGCCGTGGTTGCGGTAGAACCCTCAACGCCCAGTCCACCTCCCGAACCCCGGAGGAACCGACGAGAAACGCCCTTCCGCCGAGATCTTCCGAAGGCCGGTCCCCGAAACCCGCGGGACCTTGTTGCCGACGACACGGAGCCCCGAGTTCGTCATCACGGGCACGTGGAGCCACACCCCAAGATCTTCAGAAAGGAACAACAAGGACCTCGGAAAAACCAAGATCTCCCCGTGCCGGAACCCGAGTCCGCCACCGACAACGGAAACCGTGGAACCGACAAGATCTACATCGACCCGTTACCGACCCGAAGAACCCTCGACGCCGCACCCGAGCTCGACACCGATAACCGAAGGGAACCCCGAGTACTTCGCCGTGTAGCGCCAAGTTCTCCCTCCCGGATGCGCAAGATCTGCCCCGATACCGAGAACGACCCCGGAGTCCGAGAACGTTCCCGCCGAGAACAATCCGTCGAACCCTGGACCCGAGACCGACCCCGAACCCCGGAACCCAAGATCGTCGAACCCCCTCTAATGTGTGAACCCTCTCCCGCAAACCCTATTTTATAATTGAGATACAACTTGTCGCATAAGAATTGTTCATGCATGCATCTTATCATGTGGTTTGGGGGCCTTATGCCGATTCACCTAATAATTAAACATGGGGCCCATATGCGGGCAAATCTAGTCTCATATTGGCCTCATTTAAACTTGTATAGCAAACCGATATCTTATCTTGCCTTGTTATAACAACATTTAAATTGCGGGGGGTTCTAAATAACTTGAACCATCTAATTATCTGTCGGAACCCCGGTTCCACCTAATATGACCTAATTGCATCGCACCTTTGCCATGCCATGCATCATACATGCATCATGCCGATCTTCTGCCGTTGTATTAAATATTGCATCCGATGTTTCTTCTAGTGTTTTGCTTCTTCATGGATAAGGCCGTTGAGTTGATGTGAGCCGCCCGATCTTCGGTTGAAACCCTTCAAAGAATGTTTTCAGCGAGCATCTCCTTTCTACCTATCTTACTTTTATAGTATTTACTTCCTCCCTGTTGATCTATTGCTATCCGTATGCGTTGCTCTAGTTTCGCATCTGATATCCTGGCAGCCATATATAGCCTTGGACACATCCTATTACCCATTGTTTGGTAGATAGATGGACCCGCGTGTCGTAGTCGCTTGCTCAAGTGTTTTGCTCGTCAAGGACCACCTTTGTTGGAAGATTGCCATGTTGACGTTGGAGATGATCATGGCTTTAATTATTGTTTCACTTTAATTCCTGTTTAACAACTAAAATTGAATTAAGCGAGGCATCGTGGGTGATAGGTAAGTTTTGGTTTCCGATCCCACTTGTGTCCCGTGGGACCGAGTTCTTGACACTGCTCCGAGATCGAGCGCTAACCACAAGTGGGAGATATGGCCCCCATTGATAATTACCTGATTTCAAAGTATTGTCTTTGGGGCCACAAACTAGTTTGAGGTGTTTCTACTATCCTGCTTATGCCATGTTTACTGCTTTAATTATGATTGTGCGAAAGCGCGTGTACTGTTTAGGAAAGCGGGATGTTTTCGCGGTATGGACAGTCCCCGTTTGGGGACCTGCTGTTGCATACTGCCATCGACGCAAACCCTTAGTCCGTCTCGGAGACCGCCGACTCCTTGCGGTGTCGACTCGGTGGGGTGGCCCCGTGCTTGCTTTGTCCGGAACGTCGTGACTTAGGCCCCGACATACCGATGGGTGTATGTTAACCGATCCGGCAAAAAGGGTCAAGTGCACGTGGATACTTTGGTGCACCGCAGGTTTAATCTTTTCGAAGCCGTGTCCGCGTTATGGACGACTTGGAGCACAAAGGTCCGATCATAGACAACTATAACTAAAGTTTACTGTTTTAAATTGACTTGTATCCGATATGATTAGTAATCAGCTTCACTACAACGGAATGGCTAAGTAAAAGTATCAACAACTGCTGGGTTTTGGGTTTATCTCATGCTAAATTTATCTGACTAGTAAGTGTTGCCACTATAACGGAAGGATTAACTAAAGGTGCCCACTGCTTACTTTATCAGGATGATTATCTAAACCTGACTAGTAAAGTGCCGCAACTATAATCGAATCAAGAAAGCGCAACTGTGTGAGTTCCTCGGTTGACTTCCTCGTTTGGTTACGAGGGGGAAATGCCAGGATGGGTTTGCTTGGTGATAGCTTCAGGTTGGATCCGGATAGATCGTTCTCACCCCCTCTGATAGCCGCCAGTTGTATCGAGTCTCTATAGGTTGTTTAGTGCATGCTGCCGCTTGATCCACCATACCTATGTAGGCGAGGACCGCAATTCTAGCCTCGCTGCATCGGCCTCGATCTTGACGCTCCTCTTTTTCCTTTGCCCTTTGTCGGCACCCCTTTTGTTTAAGCATGTTTTGAGATCGACGCCGTTAGCAGGGTTACCCTTCCGGCTTGGCCTGGGCAGGGTTATGGACGCCATTGGTTAATGTTCAGGGATCTTAGCCCCATTTGCATCTTGTCCGTAGCTGGACGCTATATCGTTTCAAGGTGATTTGGATCTTTGTATATTATATCTGTATTCTTGACTCTTTGAGTCGCTGTTGTATATATCTGTTCTGTGGGTCCCATCGTGGACTGTTGTGTAATGTTATTACTTTGTTTTTCCACCCGCACAAAAGTGCCTGGTGGGCACCTTCGAATCGTTTCTATGCGGGTTTGGCGAGTTTCGCTAAAACTTGCATAGGGCCGATTCTGAGGGTGTTACACAGATGCAAAAGGAGTTGGGCTGTTTTGGGCTACACATAGGAGTCATATAGGTGTGAGTGTGTTGGGCTGTGGCCAGGTTTGGTTTTTATTTGTTTAATCCTTTTGCTATTTTCTGTTTTCTTATTCAGATTTGAATTTGATTTATATATTTTGAAATTTTCTTTGCAGGATTTCTTTGTTGGACTATTTCAATAACATTAAAACATAGTTAGTATTATTTGTGAATTTCTTTATTATATATATCTTATTATATTCCTTTTATTTTCTTAATATATGAACCCCTTTTATATTTTGTAAAAGCTCTTCTTATTATTTTATTTTGCATATCTTGTTTTGGATTTCTTGAATGATATATTCTTATTTTCTTATCAACTTAATTTAGTGAGCTCATAGTTTGAATAGAAACTTTATATATATATGTATAATGATTGTATACCATTATTTGATGCATGAAATATAAAGACATTGATATGGTAATTATTACTCCCATTAATTTGGAAAATGGCAATGTATGTGATAAACAAAGTAGTTTAGGGTTTTGAATTATGAGTACTACCCTTGGCTTTAGGGTTCTGTATAAGCTTAGATTCCTTTTAAGAGTTAAGATTTAATAACTAAGCATATTGCCTTATGTATATAGTATTGGATGAAATCTCACTTTTTAGTAGAAAGTTATAATTAGAGTGTTTTATAGAAGTGAACTTATAAAAATATACTTAGGCACATATAGTGATGATGGTTGAAATTAACAGAGATATGCTTATGTAATTTTTTATAGGGAAATATTTCTATAAAGTGTTATAAGCATCAGATGTTGGATTAACAGTATGAGATGGATATTATGTTTAATTTGAGATTTAAGTTTGTTTGCTTACCAAGATTTAATAGGAAGATGGTTTATAACATATAATTATGTTTCACAATGTTGGATCTCTAATTAAGGAATTCCTTTCCTAGATATAATACTTCTTCCTATCCATCATCATGATTAACATGATGAGCTTTACTCATTTAAATCTTCTTATTCATATATCATTCTTCTAACTCATGAATGAATCCAATGAATTTGATACAAAGACATTTCATAGCTTTCTCATATCCTTGTTTGGTTGTATTTACTATTCTACTATTGATAATCTTCCATTCAACTAGTAGTTCCTTCAAACTCTACTCTCAGTCTTCCTTATTCCTTAATCACTAATCTTTCTCTAAAATAAACTATCCTTAAAGATGAATAACACCATTTTTATGACTCTATGCTACACTAGCTTTAGTTGAGTAACACCATCTTATAATTACTTAACCCTCATGACTTACACTTCAATCCCTGAATTATATTTATGTGGTTTGCAAAGACTTCTCTAGGATCACTTATCTTTACTAAGGTTCCAATCATGTTCTACCTACCGGTATTATCTATACTAAATATAAGCATTCCATGTTGGTGGCCAAAACATTACCATAATAATACTTTAATCATTTATTACTGAAATTCTTAGTTGGCTAAGCAGGGCTTTATCAATTCTACCTTTTATTGTCTAAAAATTATCTTCTTAGTATCTTATATTGGATTAAGGTTATTAATGGACTATGCCCTTATTAGAAGATTTGAGTAGATGATCTGATAAGATCAAATAATAGATCAAAGACTGACAGTTAAAGAAGTTGTGAATCAATGGGGAATTATCCAACATTGATGAACAAAAGATATTGAGATAAGTTCCATAAATATTGTATAGAAAGAAAGATATATATATATATAGTGAATGATCTTGACTTAATCTCTTTCCAACTCCAACTCATCAAAAGAGTTTTTAAAATTAGGTGTTACTATGATTCTCAGAAGGTATGTAGATGGAATTTAAGATATAGTGGTTACATTCTTATTATTTGTTTTATATCCTTAACTTGGTACTTATGAATGATTATAATGAATACTATAATATGATCACCTAATGATCAAATATAATTTACATTATATTAAGGTTTAACTTATGGTACATTTTGATATACCCTTAGATCAAATCTTTCTTACCCAAAATGAGATTTTAACAAAGGTCTTATTGAAAATTATCGCAGTCAACTTGATGATCTACTTCCATTCCATCAAGCTAAGAGAAACTTCAATCACTTTTACAAGTTTTGTTTAAATCGCGAAAATTATTCGGATTTTCTATGCATGAATGCAATGCACACATCTGGGTTCAACTTATTTCTAGGCTCTAATACTGGGATGTTACACCCTCATACGACGAGGACGAGCACGATCTGCCTCGACATCGGAAGAGCCCACGGCACCGCAACAGCGACTACGACGCCCGAAATGATCTCACCCAGCGCAAGATCGACAAGGCGCGCGCTAAACGTGCGTCTTCAACCGAATCCGACGAGGATGACGACGGAGAACTGTGCGGAGCTAGATGCTTCAGCAGATCCGTTCGGCGGACGCGGATGCCGAAAAATTTCAAGCTCCCTTCGAACACTCCGAAGTTCGACGGCACGCAGGACCCGAAAGCCTAGCTCGGCGACCACCTCTCATCCGTCAAGCTGCACGGCGGAAACAGGAACACCGCCCTATGGTGCCTTCAGCTGCAGCTGACAGGTGCATCTCGGATCTGGCTCAGCAGCCTGTCCTTAGGCCCCATCCAAATCTGGGAGGAGCTGGCATACAGCTTCATCCGCAACTTCAAGGGCACCAGCAAAAGGCCAGCCTCGATCGAAGAACTATGGGCCTGCACCCAACGTACGGGCGAGTCCATTCGCTCATACATCCTATGCTGGTACCACATTAAGAACTCCGCCGCGCACATCTCCTAGGAAAGGACAATCGCCCACGGGGCTCCTCCACCACCATCCGTTGGACCATCGAATCCAGCGATCGCACCCTCGCCAAACAACGGCGCGAGAGGATATCCGTCGCCAAAAGGGTCCCTGATGATCCAAAAGGGGTGCCCAACCAACAGGGTGCAAAAGAAGATCACCCGCCAAGTGAGCCTGACAGTAGCCTCCCCACCAGCCATACCTGAGTACCTCAATGGCTTGGAGTCCTGCATAACGTTCGACCGTTTGGATCACCCACGCCAGATCCCTCACCCAGGTCATGCTGCCCTGGTGCTCGAGGCACAGATCGGAGGATTCGAGATGAGCCGCGTCTTCATGGACGGCAAAAGCGGCATCAATCTGATGTTCGCCAGCACAGTCGCAGCAATGCGGATCCCACTGTGCATCCTAGAGCAATCAGATACAATGTTCCACCGCATAGTCCCAGGGAAAGGCATATATCCCCTAGGGAAGATATGGCTCGACGTCATCTTCGGCTAGCCCGAAAACTTCAGGCGCGAGTGATTGGAGTTCGAAGTGGTAGACTGGCCATCACAGTATCTCGCCATCCTCGGGCGTGTGGCATTTACATGATTCCTGGCAATACCGCACTACGCATACCTGCTATTAAAGATGTTAGGACCCAGGGCGTTATCACCATCCAGGGTAGCTTCACCCGATCCGACCACTGCGACATAGACTTCAACAGAATCTCCCAGTCATTCGGCATGCAAGAGGAGCTCACGAGGCTCATAGAGGTGACAGACAACGAGGCACCCCTAGCCGCCAGACAGAACACACCCGATATGTCGTTCGACTCCACAGTCAACACGAAAAAGGTGCAGGTCCACCCAACGGACGCCTCCAAGACGGGCTGATCGCCAACAACCTTTTCCCCGCATAGGAAATTGCGCTCGTCGAATTCCTCAGTGAGCGCTGGGAAATCTTTGCCTGGTGTCATGCGGACATGCCAGGAGTTCCCAGGGAACTCGCTGACCACACACTCAATGTGTTCCCCGATGTAAAGCCAGTCAAGAAGTCGATCCGACGACTGTCCAAAACAATATCTGAGGCCGTTGGAATCAAAGTCAATAGACTACTCGATGCCAACTTCATCCGAGAAATTAAAGAGAGCGAGTGGCTGGCCAATACTGTGCTGGTCCCCAAGAAGGACATGGACATCCTGCGGATGTGCGTGGATTTTACACCGCTCAAAAAATATTGTCCCAAGGACCACCTTCCTCTACCGCAGATCGATCAGATCATAGATTCGACTGCAGGATGCGAGAAACTCTCCTTCCTCGATGCCTACTCAGGCTACAACTAGATTTGGCTGAAGGTCGAAGATCAGGAGAAAACAACGTTCATCATGCCGTTCGGGGCGTTCTGCTACAACACCATGCAGTAAGCCTGAAAAACCAGATTGGTCGCAACATCCAAGTTTATGTCGAAGACATAGTAATCAAGACCAGGGAGGCCAAGACGCTGATCGACGATCTCCGCGAGACGTTTGATAACCTTGATAGCTACAAGATCAAGCTAAACCCAGAAAAGTGCACCTTCGGCGTCCCATCTGGCTAACTACTCGGCTACTTCATCCCCCAATGGGGGATTGAGGTGAATCCAAAGAAAATCAGGGCCATACTGTCCATGGAGATGCCAGAGAACCTCAAAGGTGTCCAAAATCTGGCTGGGCGCATCACAGCGCTGAGCAAATTCATCAGTCGCATGGGCGAGAAGGCCTTGACATTTTACCAGCTGCTGTGCAAGCTAGACAAGTTCGAGTGGACAGGATCTTACTCTCAAGAGTGCTTCGATAGGCTCCACTCTCTCCCCTGAATAAGTCAGGCTCCGTTAGCCTGGGCTGAGATGGGGATAACGACTCGACGATTGAAGCCCCCAACGTTCCCGAAGCGGACGACACAGTCGAGGACCTCAAGCGGCTTCTCTCCACCTCGCCTATCCTGGTCACACCAAACGAGCGAGAGCCTCTACTGCTATACATCGCAGCTATGCACCAGGTGGTAAGCACCATACTCGTGGACGAACGACCCGAATATTGCAAGACCCATGGGGTCCAACACCCAATCTACTACCTCAGCGAGGTACTGACACCAACAAAGCAGAGGTACCCTCACTACCAGAAGCTCGCTTACGGCGTATTCATGATGGCTCGTCGGCTGAGACATTACTTCCAGGAGCACCAGATAATGGTCGTCAATGAGGCGCCACTATCCAACATCCTGAACAACCCCGAAGCCACGGGATGCGTAGCCCTGTGGGACATCGAGCCGTCTCCTCTAGACATAGTCTACGAGCGGTGCAAGGCCATTAAATCGCCAGTCCTCCCTGACTTCCTCGTCCACTGGATGGAACTCTAGCTGCCAGACATGACACAATCATGGACGATGCACTTCAACGGCTCCAAGCGTGAGGCTAGAGCTGGAGCTGGCGTCATACTAACGTCCCCTCAGGGCAACAAGATGAAATACGTCCTTCGGATGAAATTTCGCGCCTCCAACAATGAGGCCGAATACGAGGCCCTCATCCATGGCATGCGGATGACCAAGATGTGCGTCGCAACATGCCTAGTCATCTACGGTGACTCAAACCTTGTCGTCCAGTAGACGATGAACGAGTGCGACGCTCACAACACCAACATGATCGCGTACCGCGCGCTCTACAACTCACTCGAAGGATATTTCGACGGCTGCGAGCTTCGGCACGTCGGAAGGGAAAGCAATGAAGAAGCCGATAGGCTCGCCAACATTGGATCCACCTGCGCACGGGTTCCATCAGGTGTGTTCCTCGAACAAATCTGTGTACCATCTATCAAAAGGAAATTCCCCAAGGGATCACCCGAAGAAGCAGAGCACTCGGGGGTTGCGCTACCCGAAGGACAGGAAGAACCCAAAAAGCTCGACACTGAGGCCGAGCTGGTCAGCCTGATGCAGGTCATGGCGGTTGAAGAGACATGGACGCAGCCGTACCTTCGATACTTGATAAACAAGGAACTGCCCGATGACCCGACAGATGCCCGACGCATATCTCGCCGGTCTAAAGCCTTCACCATCCACAATGGCGAGCTATACAAGTGCAGTATTTCGGGTGTGCTCCAAAGGTGTGTCAACATCGGTGATGGCAAAACCATCCTCCAAGACATCCACGAGGGCATCTGCGGACATCATGCAGGCAGTCGTGCCTTAGTCGTCAAAGCTCTACGAGCTGGATTCTACTGGCCAACGGCCATGAACAATGCTAAGGACATCATCCAAAGGTGCAACGCCTGTCAGAGGTACGCGGACAAGCCGCACGCACCAGGATCAGAGCTAAGACCCATACCACTGGCCTGGCCCTTCGCCCAATGGGGCCTCGATATGATCGGCAAACTGCCCAAATCTTCGAAAGGAGGCCACGTCTACCTCCTGGTCGCAGTTGACAAGTTCACCAAGTGGATCAAGGTCATGCTCTTCACCAACCAAAGTGGCAAACTGTCTTCAAGTTCTTCGAGTCCATAGTCTATAGGATCGGTGTGCCACACAACATCATCACAGACAACGTCTCGAACTTCATCTCAAAGGAGTTCCAAGACTTCTGCGAGGGCCTTGGCATCAACATATCGTACGCCTTTGTGGCGCACCCGCAGACCAACGGGCAGGTCGAAAAGGCCAACGGTCTCATAGACAACAACATCAAGAAACGCCTAGGTAGAGGAGCTACCCTCCGTCCTCTGGAGCCTGCGTACAATAACGAACAGCTCAACTAGCTTCACACCTTTCTTCATGGTGCACGGAGCCGAAGCCGTACTACCTGCCAAGGTACGCCACAAGTCCCCACGGGTCATCGCCTATAGCGAAGCCGAATCAACAGTCGTACTCGAAGATGCCGTTGACACACTCGATGAATCACGCGACATCATCGCGGCTCGCTCAACGGTTAACCAGCAGAGCCTCCACAATTACCACAGCCGTCGGCTGCGCCCAAGGTCCTTCATTGAAGGAGACCTCGTCCTACGACTTAAGCAAGAGCGGCCGAAGAAGCTCGAGTCACCCTGGGAAGGACCCTACATCGTCACAGAAGTCATCCCAGGTGGCGCCTACCGCCTCATGGACATCGCATCAGGAGTTGAATACTCCAACCCCTGGAACGTCGCATGTCTGCGACGCTTCTACCCCTAGCTACCTCTTTACTTTCAATAAGGCTACTCAGCCAAGGCTACTCAGCCAAACAATGTACCTCCTCGTTAAGCTATGAATAAAAGCTAAGTCCCTTGGCCGAATTTTTTCTTTCTTTGCATTACTTTTTGCTATAACACGCTCAGGGGCTACGCCTCACCTCACGACCTCGTCGACTGAGAACAACGCATACAACCTGAGTAGCTGACCACGTCAGGCTAACGAAAAGGACATGCACAGAACAAAGCACCACGTGCTGCTACATAAAAACTTTACAAAGGGCACTATGATCCCACTCGAAAAATACAAATTTTACATCAAGTTTTTGTTTACAGGACCTACCTATTCTGAAGAATCACATTCGCCCGCTGCTCGAACATATCTACTATCTCCTCAGCATGTTGTGCCATAGCTGCATAATGCGGGCGCATGTCCTAAAGGGTGCCATCAGGCCGAAGGGGTGGCCTAGTTGCCACCTCCGCAAGGTTGACATCACGACGATGCAACCGAACAAGGGACAATGCAGCCTTCACCCCAACGATCAGCTGACGCCGCACCAACTCTTTGACGTGTCCCACGATCTGAAACTTCCACAGAAGACCCCAAAGGGTGGAAGGTGCCTCATCTAAGGGGGGAACATGACGGCCCAAATGGACGCCACAGAAAACCTCACCTGCTTCAGCACCCGAGAAACCTGGCGTGCGCGATCTTGCACCATCGCAAGGACGATGGCCCGGTCGCGGCCCATCCAGAAGAAGCGATCAGCCTCCAGGTCTTGTTGCGTCAGGCAATTCATTTGAACAGCGACGCGCTCTTTCTCTACCTTTGGAATGAGATTCGCACCTGCAGAACACACACAATGAGCAAACATGCAGAGCTTCACCCGAAATAACAGCAGTCCGCAAAGACTCACATTGCAGTTGCTCGCTCATCTGCCGCAGTTCCCCCATCAAGAACTCCTCCCTGGCAGTGGCTCGATCATCCTTCGACTTCCACACATCTGCGTGGCCTCGAATTCCAAGGATATCCTTCTCCAGGCTGCGGACACGGTCGCGAAGAAAAGCCAGCTGGGACGCATCATCCAAGGATGGTCGCGGCTCAGGAGCATTCAGAGTGATAACAGGAACCTCACCCAAAGGACCCTAGAGACAAACAAATCAAGACATGAACATCACAAGTATCTCTAGTAACAACTTGAAACATAAATTTATATACATCAAGGCCACTTCATGGCATAAGTTGGGTTTGTTCATCAGCAAAAGATTACATTACAAAAGCAAAAGTATAAACTATCCTAGCTACAACACATGGGCCTAGGCACCCGCATCTGGAGTGGACTTAGAGCCAGACTGCCTGCTCCTGGCCTCCTCCTGTTGCTTCGCCGCATACTCCGCCAAAAGATCAATAAGTTTCGGCCGATAACGCTTACAGCGAGAGGCAAAGAGGGCGAACTCTACCTCTGAGCCATCTGGAGCCGTCAAGATCTGGGAGGTTATGTGTGGTAGGTCCAGCTCCGCTCCGGACGCCATCGCCATTGCCAACCCCATGGAGGCGCTGATTCCCTTCTGCTTGCGCTTATACGCCGCCGGAGCTTCCTCCGACAGAGCATCCATGAGCGCATCAACATCCTGAAGGGCAACGCCCTCGGGGACGACCTCCTTGTAGAAGCGTCTGAGCACTTATTTAGCCTTTGCCAAGGAGCTAGCAGAAGTGTTGATGCGATCTTCGACCGCCGTAGTGGCATCGGCCAGCGCATCTTCATGCTCTAGAACACCACGATCAAACGTGATGCCCGAAGCATCTGAACCAAAGAAGAAAAAGTACTCGAATAAGAACAGGCAAGACTCAGTCAGAAAAAAGAGACCCAAAGAGTCAAGGCAAGCTCACCAGAGAAGGCTTTGGTTGTATCCATAAACCTATCCGCCATCTCCTTTTCACGAGCAGCCGCCGCGGCAGTAAGCTGCTCCTCGCGATCCGCAGCCTCTTCAGGCGCTCCTTGGCTTCAATAGCATCACCAGCCTCCTTCTGCATACGCTCCTTCGCCTCCGCAGCATCTATAGCTTTCTACTCCGCTCGACACAGGCTCTTCTCGAGAGCGTCCAACCATCGAAGGGCCACATTGTTTTCATCTACAAACATCAAGAACCACATGATCAACATAAGCAAAGTCCATGGGACAGACGAACTACAAGAGGGTGAGCAAACTATGTACCTCGAAGCTGCTGCATGCTAGCCTCCAGCGCCAGATGCTGTTGGATAAGGATGCTAGCACTTTGCACAAAGGGCTGCAAGAAGCAAAGGACCAAGAAAACATCAGAAAGGGCTCGGGGGATACACCCCGCAAGAGCAAAAATCGACCAACATGTCACCTGAAAATGGCTCGGGGGGCTCCTATCAAAGAAATAGACAGAAAATACTTACATGTTCAGGCATGGACTCCGAAGTTCTGCATGTATTCTTCTGAGTTATGACTGCCCGAGCCTCTTGCTTGGAGGAGTTCCGACCGTCATCCCCAGAGTCAGCCACCACCTGAGGGGGAGGAGCTGTCGGCTTCGACTCCCCTACAGCCTCCCGAGTGCCCTTGATACTGAAGGGGTTCGCAGCATAGTAAACCAAAAAATTCTACGGATGCAAATGGGGAAGCCAAGATCTAATCTAGGAGATGCTAACAACGAGGGGGACTAGATGAGATATTCATACCCTTGAAGAAATCGCACAGCGGAACGTTCAATGGAACATGGTTGATGTAGTCGTACTAGCCTTCTCCTCCTCGCGATCCGATCCGATCCAACGCCGCAAGTGGCGACGCCTCCGAGAGATGCACACGTACGGCACCTCGACGTCTCCTCCTTCCTCGGTCCAGAAATTGGGGTGGAGAGATAGATTGGATCTACAACACGACAACGTGGTGCAAAGGTGGAGAGTTTCTGCGGCAGGGCTTCACCTACGTGCAGTCGGGAGAGAGAGAGAGGAGGCCAGCAACTAGGCGGCTAGGGTTTGAGGAGGTGTGGGGGGAGGGTGCGCCCCTGCCCTATTTATATAGAGGGATGGCCGGCTGCCCTTGCCCCACTTCCAAACCCTAGGGCCGGTAGCCACATGGGGAGGAGTGGGGGGCAAGTTTCCCCCCCTTCTAGAAGATCTAGCTAGGGTTTCCCCTAGGGCTTGGCCGGCTGGGCCTATGGGGCCTTGTGCCCCTGGCCCAATGCGGCCAGGGCACTCCCTAGTAGGCCCACGCCCCCTCCCAACAAGTGCGGCCACGTTGGTCCCACTCTGGAAGGTTCTAGAAGCTTCCGGTACAATATCGAACATTCCGAAACAATTCCGAAATCCAAAAACTGCTTTCCCGTATATGAATCTTATTCTCCGGACCATTCTGGTACCTCTAGTGATGTCCTAGATATCATCCGAGAATCCGAACAAAAACTCATAAACCAATTATCCATTCTATCCTAGCGTCGAGACACGTTAAGTGTGTGACCCTACGGGTTCGAGAATATGTAGACATATTCTTCTATCAATAATCAACAGCGGGGTCTGGAAACCCATATTGACTCCCACATATTCATAGGTGATCATATCGGATGAACCACGATGCCAGGATTCAAATAATCCCATATATATTCCCTTCGTCGCGCGATATTTTACTTGCCCGAGATTCGATCGTCGGTATCGGCATACCTAGTTCAATCTCGTTCATAGCAAGTACTTTACTCGTTCCGTAATCCGATATCACTTTATGATTAACTCCTTGACCACGTGCTTGCAAGCGGTGTTGATATCGATTACCGAGTGGGCCCGAAGTATATCTCTCCGACTTGGGAGGGACAAATCCCATCTCGATACATACAACCCAATAGGTACTTTCCGATCACCTGAGAGACACCTTTATGATCACCCTCTCATAGGATGATGTTTGATGACCTCAAATCTTCCTTCCAATACCAGGGAGTTGCATTATCTTATGGTCTAAGGAATACAATATTTTACATAAGAAAAAGCTTCGCAAAGATGAACACGATGACACGATCTAATTGCTCTGCTTGATTTGGGTCTGTCCATCACATCATTCTCCCAATGACATGATCTCATTATTAATTGACAACTCATGTCTATGGTTAGGAAACCTTAACCATCATTAATCAATGAGCTAGTCCATAGAGGCGTACTAGGGACACGGTGTTGTTCATAAACCACACAAGTATCAAAGTTTCTGCTTAATACAATTCTAGCATGGAATATAAACTTTATCATGAACAAGAATTATAATAATAACATCTTTATTATTTCCTCTAGGGCATAATTCCAACAGTCTCCCACTTGCACTAGAGTCAATAATCTAGTTTACATCTGGCAACAATCTAACACCCATGGCACTAAGGTGCTGATCATGTTTTGCTCGTGGAAGAGGTTTAGTCAACAGATCTGCGACATTCAGATCCGTATGTACTTTGCTAATCTTCAGATCTCCATCTGTTATATAATCTCGAATTATATGAAACTTGCGGTTGATGTGCTTGGTCTTTGGATGATATCTTGGTTCCTTAGCCAGTGCTATGGCGCCAGTGTTGTCACACAATATCTCCAGTGGGTCCAAGGCACTTGGAACCACACCAAGCTCAGTGATGAAGTTCCTGATCCAAACTCCTTCACTTGACGCTTCTGCAGCAGCCATGTATTCCGCTTCTACTGTAGATCCCGTGATAATGCTTTGCTTGCAGCTTCTCCAGCTCACAGATCCTCCATTCAAAATATAAATGTATCCTGTCTGAGATTTAGAATCATCCTTGTCGGTGTCGAAACTAGCGTCGCCGTAACCTTTTACGACGAGCTGTTCATCACCTCCATAGACTAAGAACATTTCTTTAGTCCTATTTAAATACTTTAGGATGTTCTTCACGGCTGTCCAGTGTTCCACTCCTGGATCACTTTGTTATCTGCTCGTCAAACTAAGACCATTGGACACATCCGGTCTAGTACACAGCATGGCATACATGATAGAAATATGGCCAAGGCATAAGGCACTTTGCTCATAGCTTCTCTATCATTTACCGTAGCTGGACACTGAGCATTTCTCAATATCTTACCTGACAACATAGGCACTGAACCTTTCTTTGCCTTATCCATTCTGAACCTTTTTAGAACCTTGTCTAGGTATGTACTCTGGCTTAAAGTTATCAGGCGTCTTTGTCTATCTCTATAGATTTTAATGCCCAATATATAAGCATCTTCTCCTAGGTCTTTCATTGAAAAACATTTGTTCAAATAACTCTTCACATCATTAAGCATGTCAATGTCATTTCCAATAATCAATATGTCATCCACATATAGTACCAAAAATGTCACTGAGCTCCCACTCACTTTCTTGTAGATACAAGCTTTGTAGCAATTTGGAACAAATCCAAAGCTCTTGATCACTTGATCAAAACGAAGGTTCCGACTCCGAGATGCTTGCTTCAGTCCATAAATGGAACGCTGAAGTTTGCACACCTTATCAGCATCCTTAGGATCGACAAAACCTTCGGGTTGCATCATATACAACTCTTTATCAATGTTGCCATTGAGGAACGCAGTCTTGACATCCATCTGCCATATTTCATAATCATGAAATGCAGCAATTGCTAATAAAATCCGAATGGACTTAAACATCGCTACGGGAGAGAAAGTCTCATCGTAGTCAACACCTTGAACTTGTCAAAAACCTTTCGCGACAAGTCGTGCTTTATAGACAGTAACATTACCATCTACGTCCGTTTTCTTCTTGAAAATCCATTTGCACTCAACGGCCTTTCGGTCGCTAGGAGGGTCCACCAAAGTCCACACTTGGTTTTCGCTCATGGATCCTAATTCGGATTTCATGGCCTCTAGCCATTTCTCAGAGTCTAGGATCATCATTGCTTCCTCATAGTTCGTAGGTTCACTATTGTCTACTAACAATACAGTCAAGACAGGGTTACCGTACAACTCAGGAGGGGCACGTGACCTTGTCGAGCTGCGACGTTCAGTAGTTGGATCGTCCGAAGCTTCATGATCCTTGTCATTAGCTTCCTCTATTGTTGGTGCAGACGGCACTGGAACAATTTCAGGTGCTGCGCTACTCTCCAACTCAAGAGAAGGTTCAATAACCTCGTCTAGCTCTACTTTCCTCCCACTCACTTCTTTCGAGAGAAACTCCTTCTCAAGAAAGGATCCGTTCTTTGCGACAAACACTTTGCCTTCGGATCTGTGGTAGAAGGTATACCCAATCGTTTCCTTAGGGTATCCTATGAAGACGCATTTCTCCCCTTTGGGTTCGAGCTTGTCCGGCGTCAACTTCTTGACGTAAGCTTCGCATCCCCAAACTTTAAGAAATGACAACTTAGGTTTCGCACCAAACCACAGTTCATACGGTGTCGTATCAATGGATTTAGATGGTGCCCTATTTAAAGTGAATGCAACGGTTTCTAATGCATAATCCCAAAATGATAACGGCAAATCTGTAAGAGACATCATTGATTTCACCATATCTAATAGAGTTCGATTCTGGCGTTCAGACACACCATTGCGCTGTGGTGTTCCGGGTGGCGTGAGTTGCGAAAAGATTCCGCTTGCTTTAAGATGTGTGAGAAAATCATAACTCAAATATTCACCTCCACGATCGGATCGTAGAAATTTAATTTTCCTGTTACGATGGTTTTCCACTTCGTTCTGAAATTCTTTGAACTTTTCAAATGTTTCATATTTATGTTTCATTAAATAGATATACCCATATCTACTTAAGTCATCGGTAAAAGTGAGAAAATAGCGATAACCACCACGCGTCAAAACACTCATTGGTCCGCATACATCGGTATGTATGATTTCCAACAAGTCCGTTGCTCGCTCCATTATTCCGGAGAACAGGGTTTTGATCATCTTGCCCATGAGGCATGGCTCGCACGTGTCAAATGATTCAAAATCAAGAGACTCCAAAAGTCCATCAGAATGGAGTTTCTTCATGCGTTTTACACCAATATGACCTAGACGGCAGTGCCACAAATAAGTCGTATTATCACTATCTACCTTGCATCTCTTAGCCTCAATGTTATGGATGTGTGTTTCATTGCTTTCGAGATTCAGAAGAAATAAACCATTCATAGCAGGTGCATGACCATAAAAGATGTTACTCATATAAATAGAACAACCATTATTCTCCGATTTAAATGAATAACCATCTTGGAATAAACACGATCCAGATATGATGTTCATGCTCAACGCAGGCACATAATAACATTTATTAAGGTTTAAAACTAATCCCGAAGGTAAAACTAAGGAGAGCGTGCTGACGGCCATCACATCAACTCTTGATCCATTGCCAACGCGCATCGTCACCTCATCCCTCGCTAGCCGCCGTCTATTCCGTAGCTCATGTTCCGAGTTACAAATATTAGCAACTGAACCAGTATCAAATACCCAAGCACTACAACGAGCGCTAGTAAGGTAAACATCAATAACATGTATATCAAATATACCTTTGATGGTGCCAGCCTTCTTTTCCGTTAAGTACTTCGGACAATTGCGCTTCCAGTGACCCTTGTCCTTGCAATAGAAGCACTCAGTGTCCGGCTTAGGTCCAGACTTGAGTTTCTTCTCAGCAGGGGCAACGCGCTTGCCGCTGCCTTTCTTGAAGGACTTCTTTGCACCCTTACCTTTCTTAAAGCTGGGGGGCTTGTTGACCATCAACACATGATTATCTTTCTTGATGTCCACCTCCACAGCTTTCAGCTTAGCGAAGAGCTCAGTGATCGTATCAGTGGAACCAATCTGATTATGAGTAACTACAAAACCTTTGTAGCTAGGAGGGAGTGATTGCAGAACTCTGTCAATCTTGAGCTCCTCTGGAATCTTGATCCAGCTTGCTCAAGGCGTTGAGTGTATCCGACATCTTAATGGCATGCTCACTAACGGAACTCCCTTCCTCCATCTTGCTTAAAGAATTTCTCGAGATCTCATATCTCTCGGGCGAGTCTGAAACATAGTTTTCAGTTCCTCAAGAATCTCAAAGGGCCCGGCGAACTCCTCAAAACGATTTTGAAGGTCCGATTCCATAGCAAACAACATGGTGTTCTTAATCACACCATAATCATCTTTGCGCGACTGATAAACAACTTTTCATCAGCCGGCGCATCTATAGAAGGGGCGTCACCTAGCGCTTTCTCAAGGACATAGTCCTTTTGTCCGCCAGCGAGAATGATTCTCAGATTGCAAAACCAGTTGGTGAAGTTAGACCCATTGTTCTTAACCTTTTATTTCTTAGCAAAAACGTTGAAGTTGAAGTTGGACTTAGCCATTTGATCTACAAAATTTGCAAGTACAACTTAGACTATGTTCATGATAACAAGTTCAACTTAATCAAATTACTAGATGAACGCCCACTAAATTCAACATCCCTCAAGTTGTTTAGTGAACATGATCCAAATTCACCACACCTAATCCGATCTTCACGAGAAGAGATGTGGTTTCAATGGTGGACAACAAAGTGTCGATCATATCATTCATATGACTCATGCTTAACCTTTCGGTTCGTGTGTTCCGAGGCCATGTCTGTACATGCTAGGATCGTCAATTCAAACCGAAGTATTTCCGCGTGTGCAAAACTGGCTTGCACCCGATGTATGTGAACGTAGAGTTTATAGCACCCAATCATCACGTGATGCTTGAACACGACGAACTTTCGCAACGGTGCATACATGGGGAGAACACAGTTTTATCTTGATCTTTAAGTGAGGAATCATCTTATAATGCTACCATCGCGATCTAAGCATAATAAGATACATAAAAGGATAAACATCACATGCATATAATTTTATGTGACATGGTATAGCCAATCTCCGCGCAATGATCTCCATCTTGTGCGTGTCAGCATGATCTCCATCACTCCACCATGATTGCCTCCACCACGAATAGCAACTACAACTATTGCGAACTACTTAGCGATAAAGTAAAGTATTACATGGCGCATAAGAAGTTGACACACAGGTCATACACAATTATAAAGACAACCATATGGCTCCTGCCAGTTGTGTACTCATCGACATGCAAGTCGTAAAACATTACAAAACATGATCATTGCATACAACATACACATCACATCTTGGGCCATACCATATCACAGAAACACTCCCTGCAAAAACAAGTTAGACGCCTCTACTTTATTGTTGCATGTTTTACGTGGCTTATGGGAGTAACAAGCTAAGAACGATTCTTACCTACGGAAAGCCACCACGGTGATATTATGGTTGCCAACATCCGGTGTAAATCCCATGACAACTATAGTGAGAGAAACTGGCATCCACCAGCCGCATGTGTGGAACAAGCCACACGTCAAGTGCGGAGCCGGTCTCGCGAACGAAGTTGCGTATTGGTCTGGACCGCTTCGATCTCACTATCCCGCGTCATAAGAAGTACACAACAAGAGGCTTGCACCAGAAAACATCAACGCCTGCAACAAGCATGTTGCGTTCTACTCGTGAAACACATCTACGCATAGATCTAGCTCTGATACCACTGAAGGGGTTCTCAGCATAGTAAATCAAAAAAATCTACGGATGCGAACGGGGAAGCCTATATCTAATCTAGGAGATGCTAACAACGAGGGGGAATAGATGAGATCTTCATACCCTTGAAGAAATCGCACAGCGGAACGTTTAACGGAACATGGTTGATATAGTCGTACTAGCCTTCTCCTCCTCGCGATCTGATCCGATCCAACGCCGCAAGTGGCGACGCCTCCGAGAGATGCACATGTACGGCACCTCGACGTCTCCTCCTTCCTCGGTCTACAACACGACGGCGTGGTGCAAAGGTGGAGAGTTTCTACGGCAGGGCTTCGCCTACGTGCAGTCGGGAGAGAGAGAGAGAGTGTAGGGGTCCCAACCTAATAAGGTAGAGTCCTCCTGTGTTTTACAATGCTAGTCCCTGGATCAATAGCTAGCATCCACAGTTAAGATGTAATATCAAGATACAAAGGTCATATTATAACTCTATAACTAGGAATAACATAATTTTATTACATCACACATAGCTCATATGGCTATTACATTACATTGCAGCGGAATAACTATAAGCATGGGGTCCTTCATCTTCAAAGTGCCACAGGCAGATGTTGGTTGTAGTCTTTGTAATCCTAATCAAACAATCTTCACTAAAATCAATCAAACCTGCAACATACAAGTTACAGCCACAAGGTCAATACATTTGAATTGTATTGGCAAGTGATACTATGGTAGTATAGTGGAATCTATCATCTATATGCATTTGGCTAAGTGGAGTTGAGGCTTGCATTGCTCAAAATAGAATTTTCTTATCATTTTGAAAATACTAAGTTTTTGCTTGACAAAAATCATTTCCCTCAATCAAAGATTTCAAGATCCTTGTACCAAGCCATCTCTCCATCAATGATTGAAGAATTCAAACAACCCTTGTTCAAACCACAAGTTTTAACTTAGAAATTTGAATGATGAGATTCTTGATTGCTTCCATGTCTTGATGCTCAAATTGTCCTTTACCAGGGACATGGCTAAGTACTTAGATTTTACACTCTGCAGAGGTGGTGCACTTTACCCACAAGACTTGGTTTCCCAAGACAAAATCTTTCAGAAACCTTCCCTTAGACCAAAATGGACGCGCTCCAACCTATCAAACACTACCACCCACTGTCCATTTGGCTAAGTTCTTGCAACCTATATGATCATGGCAGAGCCCATATTGCCAAGTGGTTGCACTTGAAGCTTCTCAACATTTGACATCTCAAATCTCTTTGTTTCCTGGGTGGCATACCACAAGTGAGATACACAATCCAAGTCCATGGCATTGTGAACCACTCAACCAATCTCCACCAAGCAAGCCCATTCCACCCAGGGGATTTATTAACTTAGTTGTTTTATTAAACAAAATCACAAGTCCTCAGACTTAGAATATTTTTCCATAGTGTGAATATGTTTTCCACCCATGTTTTCTATTAGCTAGGCTAAGCTTGGTAGTATTAGGAAACTTAACTTAGGAAATCCTACTAAGGATTCATCTACTAGGTTTTACTATAGCAAGATCTATACTTAGCAAAATCCATGCAAGTTTATTTAGCAAAATCACTAATGCATAGAAAAAGTAATGGGATAGAAAGTATGAAGCATCACTTGCCTTTTTGGAAGGGAATGGTAGTTCACTCCTTGATCTTGCTAGTCTCACACTTCACTACAAGTCAATCAAGCAAACACCAATTCAATTTACATTCCAAACCAATAATCACTCAAACAATTTCACACACACAAAACAATGGAAACTAATTCATGCATGGGAGCATGCACAAGATAATTTTATTTTGCAAAGGGGTCTCCATGGGATTTCTAAACTTTGTAATATCAAAATTGGTCATTTACCAAAGTGGCAAAGTCATTAGCAAGAGGGTTTTGTCCAAATACTATTTTTAATTCCATTCATCATTTCATGTGGTGAAAAATATTTTATCAAAACCAAACTTTTAAGTTTTTCACCAAATGAGTTGCTATTGCAAAACTTGGTGTTTTTGGGTCAGTAGGTTTGGTCCAAACTATTTTCTCCAAAGTTTTTACTCAAAATCATTTTCATAAACAAATCAATAGTTTTATTTAGCTAGAAATGGACTAAACCAATAAATCCATTCTATACTTTTCCAAATCCATTTTGCAAATCATGGGTTGGTTCTTAGGGTCAGTAAGGTCACAACAAACCATTTTGCAAAAGTTTTAACCCTAAATTCCATTTTAAACAATTTTTCTAATCTAAACAAGCACACAAAAGTTTCTGCAAATTCAAACAAGATAACAGCTACTATTTGCTAAACTAAGGGCATGGTTGGCTAGGGTTTGTTCTCCTGAATCCAACGACATAAAATTTGTAATTTTTGGACGTGTGGTTTGAAATTTACAAAGGTTTGAAGTTTGCAAATAAATCTGATTCAAAAATCTGTTTTAACTCAAACACTGGACACGCGTCGCCGTTTCATTGGTCGATACCGGTTCGTCTGGATCGCGTGCTGCGGACCGCAGGATCTAGTTTGATCGCACGGCACAGGGCGCGTACCCTTTCGCTGTTAAGTGAGACTATCGTGAGCGTCAGATCTTGATCGGACGGCTGTGGGGTGCTCGACCATAGACGGGCGGCGGAGCGACCAGACGATGGCGGCGCCGGTGAAATAGGAAGCGAGGGAGGAGGAAATGGTGCTCACCGTAATCGTTGACGTTTGCTGATGCTCAATGTGGTACTTGTCCGTCGAGGGGCGCTAGGGGGCAGCTGCGATTGCTCGCCAGAGTAGATGGCGGCGTCGGGCGCGTCAGGTGGTCGTCATGGACGGCTCTGTGGTTCACGGGAGGACAAACGAGGACTGGGATAGCTGCGCAAGATCATGGCAAAGATGTGTGCGTGATCTAGAGGACACGGGGTGGTCGGATTTAACCTGGGGGCGTCGTCGGAGTAGAGGCGCATTGGCGGTACTAGAGGTTGTCGGCGAGGCTCGGGGTGTCCGCGGTCGAGCAGGTGGTACGGGAGGAGTTTACGGGAGGGGAAGCTTCTAGGGTGCTCTAGAAGGCAGGTGGCGTGTCTGGCCTGAATTGTCTGGAGACGGTGGTCGGAGGCGGTCGAGGAGAGATTGTGGCGGCACAGGCGTGTCGAGGAGGCCTGGGGAAACGGAAGAGGAGGCTGGCTTTAAGGTGTGCGATCACTGCGAGTAAAGATTGTCGCGTTAAAGGCGTAATCAAGCCAAGAAATTAAGTCCTGAACGAGGAGAGGAAAGAACCAGTCCATGCGGGTGAGGAAGAAGAGGACCGTGGTGGGTGCAGTGTCGATGAGAAAAGGAGAGAAAGGGGGAGGTCCACCAGTCATAGGCTATGCGGGTTGTTTATGTGGTGAAAGAAAACGCTTCAGGGAAAAGAGGAGGTGGGCTGCGAGTTGGCATTGGGCGGATGGTGGGCTGGTCGTTTTCTCTTATTTTTTTCTGTTCACTTTGTTTTATTCTTTTCTATTTCTATTTTCTGATTTGATATTCAAACAAATGATTCAATCAACAATGCAAACCATTCAAACAATTCAAACTTGTAATGAGTTTTTGGTTCTGTTTTAGTAGCATAAAACAACTTCCAAAATAAAATAATATTTTAAATCTTTTTAGGTTCCATTTATTAATTAAATAAAATGGTCCATGGTTTATTAATAACAAGGTTTTGTTTATTTAATAAAATCTTCATTTGAAATCCAAATGCTTTCAAAACCCAATCAGTAGGTTTTATTTGGAAATAAAGAATATTTGGAAAACTTGTTTAAAATAAAATAATCCTTTTACTTTAGGGTCCATTAATAATTAAATAAAATGGACCTTAGTTATTAAATCAAATAGGGTTTGATTTTATTAATAAAATCTTTATTTGAAACCTAAATATTTTCAAAATAAAATTAGTAGGTTTAATTTGGGAAATATATAATATTTGGGAAATTTGTTTAAAAACAAAATAACCTTTTATTTTAGTGTCCATTATTAATTAATATAATAGACTTTCATTATTAAATCCAATAGGATTTGTTTTATTGAGATATTTATTTTGAAATCTAAAATAAAGCCAAAACACTTTAGTAGGTTTTTACTAGAGAATATAAAATACTTGGAAAACCTATTTAAAATAATTTAATAAGTTTTGATGTTTTAATTAAAATGGTAAAGCCTTTTATTAAATAAAGTTGGATATTAAATCCTTATTAATTTATTTTAAATAAACCTTTGCTAAATTTATTTAGAATAAAATGTTTTAATTCCAAAACTTGGCCAAGTTTTAATTTGGCTTTATAAAATAATCTTTATTTATAAATCCACCTTTTCTTTTGAAAACCAATCTTTTATTAAAGGATCCAATAATAGTAATTCCAAAACATTTTTAATTTACTTTATTAAATGTTTATCTTTATGAATCCCTTTAGGATTTTATTTAATTCAAATGGGTTTGAAGTTCCAATTGAATTCAAAAAGTTTCTTCTGTCTCTGAAAATCAAACAAAGTTTTTATTTTATTCATTTATTTTCACATTACAAGATTTGGAAAATCTTGGGATGTGACAGGCTACCACCCTTAAAATAAATCTCGTCCCGAGATTTGGGGAGGCTAGGTTTACAAATAGGCTCAAACAACTAGGGTACTACCACCCTTAAAAAAAATTTCAAACTAAATTACATATTGTCCTTCTTGGGATCCTGGGAAAACTTCTTTAAACAAACTTTTGCATGTGTCCTTGGTTTCCATACTTGACTCATGGGCCAAGGTTTAGATCCTTCATAGACTTGTTTAACTTGTTCTTCATCTTTCTTGGACAATTTCTTGCATAGTGGCCTAGTTCCTTGCATTTGAAACACATCACTTGGCTGATATCTTTCTTTTTCTTTGGTATCATTGCCTCTTGTTTGTTTCTTTGGTTCTTCTTCTTTTCTGGGCATTCATTGGCATAGTGTCCCTTCTCTTTGCAATTGTAACATTGCAACTGGCTTATGTCTTTCTTCTTCTTTTTGGGTCTCTCCAAAGCTAGGAGTTCTTCTAGTTCATGTTCTTCATAGGTGGGAGATCTTTCTCTCTTCTTGAGGCATTGATCTTCATGCTCCTTGGATGCATGATTCTTGTCTCTAAAATTATAGCTAGCTTGGGTTCCTTCTAGAATAACATCTTTGTCATCCTTGTTGTCATTAGCTCTTTGGGAAAAGTTTTCTCTCATGTTGATCATTTGAGTAACCAATCCTTGCAACAATTGGGATTTGAAGTTTCAAAATCCTTTGTATGGCAGGGTCTAATCCATTGTTGTTGGATAAAAGCTGAGTTGTCTCTTGGCTCAACTGGTTTTGGGTTGCTATAAGTTCTCTCATGTTGTCTTCTTGGTTGTTGTTGTTGTCATCCACCTTGATGTTGGAGTTCCTTGGAGAAGTCATCTGTTTGGGTTGGGTAGGGATTAGAATAGGCAATATATTTCTAAGGAAATATTTCCAATCACACACATCACAATCCACACAAGCAACGTGCATGCAATCACAAACCAAACTTTTCACTCAAACAAGGTTCAAGCACATACTTAGTAAACAAAATATTTTTGTTACACCACATAAGTTGGTGTGTTTTTGACTTAGCTAAAATATGGTGGTCTATCTATATGGTTCACTTGTGATCTTTCCTTCCTTCATGATTCTTCTTACTTGAGATCATGGTTTCCTTGAGAAAACTCTTGGTCACAATACTTCAAAGTTTGTTGATGGTTCCTTCTTATTTTGCATTCCCTCAGTCTCTAAATCTTGAGTAAGATTTTCCTTGTCTCACTTGTAGTCCTTAGTGGTATCCAAGTTGGAAGTCCTTGGTGAATATGCTGAAGATGTTGAAGTCATTAGAGTTGAAGAAGTTGAAGAAGTCCTTTGCACATGGTGTAGTCTTTGGCCATGGGGTAGGCTTTTCCATCAAGTTGAAGTAGAGAAGAAGTAGAGTTGAAAACAAAATGGTTGAGGAAAGAGTTTACAAGTGTTTTTGTAAATAAGTTTTGGATCAAAATATAACTCCTATTTTTCTAAGGGTTTTTGTCCAATCCTAGGGTTTACAAATCCTACAGGCAACACAATGCTCTGATACCATCTGTAGGGGTCCCAACCTAATAAGGTAGAGTCCTCCTGTGTTTTACAATGCTAGTCCCTGGATCAATAGCTAGCATCCACAGTTAAGATGTAATATCAAGATACAAAGGTCATATTATAACTCTATAACCAGGAATAACATAATTTTATTACATCACACATAGCTCATATGGCTATTACATTACATTGCAGCGGAATAACTATAAGCATGGGGTCCTTCATCTTCAAAGTGCCACAGGCAGATGTTGGTTGTAGTCTTTGTAATCCTAATCAAACAATCTTCACTAAAATCAATCAAACCTGCAACATACAAGTTACAGCCACAAGGTCAATACATTTGAATTGTATTGGCAAGTGATACTATGGTAGTATAGTGGAATCTATCATCTATATGCATTTGGCTAAGTGGAGTTGAGGCTTGCATTGCTAAAAATAGAATTTTCTTATCATTTTGAAAATACTAAGTTTTTGCTTGACAAAAATCATTTCCCTCAATCAAAGATTTCAAGATCCTTGTACCAAGCCATCTCTCCATCAATGATTGAAGAATTCAAACAACCCTTGTTCAAACCACAAGTTTTAACTTAGAAATTTGAATGATGAGATTCTTGATTGCGTCCATGTCTTGATGCTCAAATTGTCCTTTACCAGGGACATGGCTAAGTACTTAGATTTTACACTCTGCAGAGGTGGTGCACTTTACCCACAAGACTTGGTTTCCCAAGAAAAAATCTTTCAGAAGCCTTCCCTTAGACCAAAATGGACGCGCTCCAACCTATCAAACACTACCACCCACTGTCCATTTGGCTAAGTTCTTGCAACCTATATGATCATGGCAAAGCCCATATTGCCAAGTGGTTGCACTTGAAGCTTCTCAACATTTGACATCTCAAATCTCTTTGTTTCCTGGGTGGCATACCACAAGTGAGATACACAATCCAAGTCCATGGCATTGTGAACCACTCAACCAATCTCCACCAAGCAAGCCCATTCCACCCAGGGGATTCATTAACTTAGTTGTTTTATTAAACAAAATCACAAGTCCTCAGACTTAGAATATTTTTCCATAGTGTGAATATGTTTTCCACCCATGTTTTCTATTAGCTAGGCTAAGCTTGGTAGTATTAGGAAACTTAACTTAGGAAATCCTACTAAGGATTCATCTACTAGGTTTTACTATAGCAAGATCTATACTTAGTAAAATCCATGCAAGTTTATTTAGCAAAATCACTAATGCATAGAAAAAGTAATGGGATAGAAAGTATGAAGCATCACTTGCCTTTCTGGAAGGGAATGGTAGTTCACTCCTTGATCTTGCTAGTCTCACACTTCACTACAAGTCAATCAAGCAAACACCAATTCAATTTACATTCCAAACCAATAATCACTCAAACAATTTCACACACACAAAACAATGGAAACTAATTCATGCATGGGAGCATGCACAAGATAGTTTTATTTTGCAAAGGGGTCTCCATGGGATTTCTAAACTTTGTAATATCAAAATTGGTCATTTACCAAAGTGGCAAAGTCATTAGCAAGAGGGTTTTGTCCAAATACTATTTTTAACTCCATTCATCATTTCATGTGGTGAAAAATATTTTATCAAAACCAAACTTTTAAGTTTTTCACCAAATGAGTTGCTATTGCAAAACTTGGTGTTTTTGGGTCAGTAGGTTTGGTCCAAACTATTTTCTCCAAAGTTTTTACTCAAAATCATTTTCATAAACAAATCAATAGTTTTATTTAGCTAGAAATGGACTAAACCAATAAATCCATTCTAAACTTTTCCAAAACTATTTTGCAAATCATGGGTTGGTTCCTAGGGTCAGTAAGGTCACAAAAAACCATTTTGCAAAAGTTTTAACCCTAAATTCCATTTTAAACAATTTTTCTAATCTAAACAAGCACACAAAAGTTTCTGCAAATTCAAACAAGATAACAGCTACTATTTGCTAAACTAAGGGCATGGTTGGCTAGGGTTTGTTCTCCTGAATCCAACGACATAAAATTTGTAATTTTTGGACGTGTGGTTTGAAATTTACAAAGGTTTGAAGTTTGCAAATAAATCTGATTCAAAAATCTGT
The DNA here is from genome assembly GCA_030063025.1 of Avena longiglumis. Classification (NCBI taxonomy): domain Eukaryota; kingdom Viridiplantae; phylum Streptophyta; class Magnoliopsida; order Poales; family Poaceae; genus Avena; species Avena longiglumis. The sequence continues at coordinate 168,076,495 of CP125974.1, forward strand.
TTTAACTCAAACACTGGACACGCGTCGCCGTTTCATTGGTCGATACCGGTTCGTCTGGATCGCGTGCTGCGGACCGCAGGATCTAGTTTGATCGCACGGCACAGGGCGCGTACCCTTTCGCTGTTAAGTGAGACTATCGTGAGCGTCAGATCTTGATCGGACGGCTGTGGGGTGCTCGACCATAGACGGGCGGCGCTGCGGCGGCTGCTGGCGGCGGAGCGACCAGACGATGGCGGCGCCGGTGAAATAGGAAGCGAGGGAGGAGGAAAAGGTGCTCACCGGAATCGTTGACGTTTGCTGATGCTCAACGTGGTACTTGTCCGTCGAGGGGCGCTAGGGGGCAGCTGCGATTGCTCGCCGGAGTAGATGGCGGCGTCGGGCGCGTCAGGTGGTCGTCGTGGACGGCGCTGTGGTTCACGGGAGGACAAACGGAGGACTGGGTTAGCTGCGCAAGATCATGGCAAAGATGTGTGCGTGATCTAGAGGACACGGGGTGGTCGGATTTAACCTGGGGGCGTCGTCGGAGTAGAGGCAGACGGCGGCGGTACTGGAGGTTGTCGTTGGCGAGGCTCAGGGGTGTCCGCGGTCGAACGGGTGGTACGGGGAGGAGTGTCTGGGAGTGGGGAAGCTGCTAGGGTGCTCTAGAAGGCAGGGGGTGGCGTGTACTGGCCTGAATTGTCTGGAGACGGTGGTCGGAGCCGAGGCAGTCGAGGAGAGATTGTGGCGGCCTGGAGGCGTGTCGAGGAGGGGCGTCTGGGGGAAACGGAAGAGGGGAGGCTGGCGCTTTAAGGTGTGCGATCACTGCGAGTAAAGATTGTCGCGTTAAGGCGTAATCAAGCCGAGAAATTAAGTCTGCAACGGCGAGGAGAGGGGAAAGAACCAGTCCGCGGCGGGTGAGGAAGAAGAGGGCCGGTGGTGGGGTCTGGTGTCAGTGAGAAAAGGAGAGAAAGGGGGAGGTCCACCAGTCATAGGCTATGCGGGTTGTTTATGTGGTGAAAGAAAACGCTTCAGGGAAAAGAGGAGGTGGGCTGCGAGTTGGGCCAGATGGTGGGCTGGTCGTTTTCTCTTATTTTTTTCTGTTCACTTTGTTTTATTCTTTTCTATTTCTATTTTCTGATTTGATATTCAAACAAATGATTCAATCAACAATGCAAACCATTCAAACAATTCAAACTTGTAATGAGTTTTTTGTTCTGTTTTAGTAGCATAAACCAACTTCCAAAATAAAATAATATTTTAAATCTTTTTAGGTTCCATTTATTAATTAAATAAAATGGTCCATGGTTTATTAATAAAACAAGGTTTTGTTTATTTAATAAAATCTTCATTTGAAATCCAAATGCTTTCAAAACCCAATCAGTAGGTTTTATTTGGAAATAAAGAATATTTGGAAAACTTGTTTAAAATAAAATAATCCTTTTACTTTAGGGTCCATTAATAATTAAATAAAATGGACCTTAGTTATTAAATCAAATAGGGTTTGATTTTATTAATAAAATCTTTATTTGAAACCTAAATATTTTCAAAATAAAATTAGTAGGTTTAATTTGGGAAATATATAATATTTGGGAAATTTGTTTAAAAACAAAATAACCTTTTATTTTAGTGTCCATTATTAATTAATATAATAGACTTTCATTATTAAATCCAATAGGATTTGTTTTATTGAGATATTTATTTTGAAATCTAAAATAAAGCCAAAACACTTTAGTAGGTTTTTACTAGAGAATATAAAATACTTGGAAAACCTATTTAAAATAATTTAATAAGTTTTGATGTTTTAATTAAAATGGTAAAGCCTTTTATTAAATAAAGTTGGATATTAAATCCTTATTAATTTATTTTAAATAAACCTTTGCTAAATTTATTTAGAATAAAATGTTTTAATTCCAAAACTTGGCCAAGTTTTAATTTGGCTTTATAAAATAATCTTTATTTATAAATCCACCTTTTCTTTTGAAAACCAATCTTTTATTAAAGGATCCAATAATAGTAATTCCAAAACATTTTTAATTTCCTTTATTAAATGTTTATCTTTATGAATCCCTTTAGGATTTTATTTAATTCAAATGGGTTTGAAGTTCCAATTGAATTCAAAAAGTTTCTTCTGGCTCTGAAAATCAAACAAAGTTTTTATTTTGTTCATTTATTTTCACATTACAAGATTTGGAAAATCTTGGGATGTGACAGAGAGAGAGAGAGAGGAGGGCAGCAAGTAGGCGGCTAGGATTTGAGGAGGTGTGGTTGGAGGGTGCGCCCCTGCCCCTCCTCCAAACCCTAGGGTCGGCGGCCACATGGGGAGGAGTGGGGGGAAAGTTCCCCCCCCCCCTTCTAGAAGCTCTCCCTAGGGTTTCCCCTAGGGCTTGGCCGGCTGGGCCTATGGGGCCTTGTGCCCCTGGCCCAATGCGGCTAGGGAACTACCTCGTAGGACCACGCCCCTCCTGACAAGTGGGGCCACGTTGGTCCCACTCCGGAAGGTTCTAGAAGCTTCCGGTACAATACCGAACATTCTGAAACAATTCCGAAATCCAAAAACTGCTTTCCCGTATATGAATCTTATTCTCCGGACCATTCCGGTACCTCTCGTGATGTCCTAGATCTCATCCGAGACTCTGAACAAAAACTCATAAACCAATTATACATTCTATCCTAGCGTCGAGACACGTTAAGTGTGTGACCCTACGGGTTCGATAATATGCAAACATATTCTTCTATCAATAATCAACAGCGGGGTCTGGAAACCCATATTGACTCCCACATATTCATCGATGATCATATCGGATGAACCATGATGCCAGGATTCAATTAATCCTATATATATATTCCCTTCGTCGCGCGATATTTTACTTGCCCGAGATTCGATCGTCGGTATCGGCATACCTAGTTCAATCTCGTTCACATCAAGTACTTTACTCGTTCCGTAATCCGATATCACTTTGTGATTAACTCCTTAACCACATGCTTGCAAGCGGTGTTGATATCGATTACCGAGTGGGCCCGAAGTATATCTCTCCGACTTGGGAGGGACAAATCCCATCTCGATACATACAACCCAACAGGTACTTTCCGATCACCTGAGCGACACCTTTATGATCACCCTCTCATAGGATGTTGTTTGATGACCTCAAAGATTTCTTCCGATACCAGGGAGTTGCATTATCTTATGGTCTAAGGAATACAATATTTGACATAAGAAAAAGCTTCGCAAAGATGAACACGATGACACGATCTAATTGCTCTGCTTGATTTGGGTCTGTCCATCACATCATTCTCCCAATGACATGATCTCATTATTAATTGACAACTCATGTCTATGGTTAGGAAACCTTAACCATCATTAATCAATGAGCTAGTCCATAGAGGCGTACTAGGGACACGGTGTTGTTCATAAACCACACAAGTATCAAAGTTTCCGCTTAATACAATTCTAGCATGGAATATAAACTTTATCATGAACAAGAATTATAATAATAACATCTTTATTATTGCCTCTAGGGCATAATTCCAACAGATACGTCGGAAACGTATCTGTAATTTTTGATGTTAGTATATCCTTTGATTTGCTTTGTCAACACTTTCAGGTGCTTTTCATATGTTTTCTGGTACTAACCTATTAAAAAGTTGCCACAGTGCCAGTTGCCTGTTTTCTGCTATTTTTGGTTCCAGAAAAGCTAGTAAGGAAATACTCTCGGAATTGGACGGGACAAAAGCGAAAGTCAATATTTCACCGAGGAGAACACGGAGTCCAGAGGAGATACGGAGGGGCGCCATAGGGTGTCCACACCCCCCAGGCGCGGCCTAGGGTGGGCCCGCGCCTAGGCAGGGTGTGGGCCCACTGGCCGCCTCCCATCCTCGCCTCTTCGCCTATAAGAAGCCCCCGATGCCAAAACCCTAAGTACCCAATCAATATTCCACGAAACACTCTGTAGCCGCCACCACCATCGTCCCTATATCGGGGGGATCTGAAGCTCTTCCCGGCACCTTACCGGAGGGGAGATCATCCCGGAGGCCTTCTTCTTCATCATGCCAGCCTCCGATATGAAGAGTGAGTAGTTCCACCTTGGACTATGGGTCCATGTAGTAGCTAGATGGTTGTATCTACTCCTTGTGCTTTCATGTCTAGATCTTGTGAGCTCCCTTCATGATCAAGGTCTCATCTATTTGTATTCATGCATGTTGTGTTTGTGGGGATCCGATGGATATTGAGATTACTATGTCAGATTGATTAATGGTTTTTTCTTATTTATTCTATCATGTCTATGTTGTTTGTGATCTTGCATGCTCTCCGTTGTTAGTAGCTATCTTGGCCAATTAGTTGCTAGTGACTCCAAGAGGGGGTATTTTTTCTCGATAGTGGGTTCATTCTTCTACTTAATCAAGGGAAGTGACAGAAATATCTACGGTTGCAGATGTGTTGTTGCCACTAGGTAGAAAGCAACGGTCTCTTGTTCATGGAACAAGTGGATTGTTTACCTTACATACTTTGCTTAAAGAAGTTGTCTGGTGCTTGCAACTTAATACTGGAGGGGGTTAGGATGATAACCCAAAGGTGGACTTCTAGTCATAGATGTAGTTGGATGGCGGTCTATGTATATTGTTGTATTGCTCAATCGAATCTCATATGATCTTTTTGTCTAGTATTGCATTGTTATGCCTTGCTCAGTCCTGTCAATTGCCCTGCTGTAATTTGTTTACCCAGCATGCCATGTTTTTTTATCTAAGGAGAACACCTCTAGTGAACTATGGACCCCGGTCCAATCTTTACCATTGATACATCCTCCATTGTTATTGTTACTTGCTGCAAACCATCATCACATTCCACACCATAGAGTTAATCCTTTGTTACAGCAACCGGTGAGATTGACAACCTCACTATTCGTTGGGGCAAAGTATTGATTTTGTGTTGTGCAGGTTTCCATGTTGCTAGCAACACCTTTGAGACGTTTCCTTCCTCCTACTGTTTCGATAACCTCGGTTTCTTACTGAGGGAAGACTTGCCGCTGTGTTGCTTCACACCTTGCTCTTGGGGTTTCCCGACAAAGCGCTCTCAGGCGCCATCAACAAGTTTTCTAGTACCGTTGCCGGGGAGGCTAAGGACGTCTTCACAAGGGGAGTCCTCCTCAACCTTTCTCTTTACTTTGTTTTTAGTTTGCTTAGTTTCTATTGCTTGGTTTTTTTGCCTCTTTTTATCAAAAACTCCAAAAAAATAGTTTAGTTTGGTTTGCTTTCTCTTATCAAAAACACAAAAAATAGTCCCTACTCTAGTTGCCACCTCACTCTAGCTCACCATGTTGTTCCCCAAGTTCACCCTGAAGGATCTTTCTATATGTAGTGGCTCCATAATTGGGAAAGATAATATTGAAGAATTCTTTAATCATGTTAGCAAGCATGAGGATATTAAGGATAAATCTATAGCAGAACTTGCTCCTAATTATGAAATTGCTGCAGCTTATTTAGTTCATATGTTGGAGGCTAGGTTTGTTAGCCTTAACCACATGATGCAAATTTTGTTTCTAAAACTAAAAGAAGAAAAGAATGCTGAAACGAGAGAATTTATTCTTGAAACTTTATTAAAAGAGTTCCATGATGTTGATAAGGAAGCCAAAAATGTCTTTGAGCATTTTAATATGCTAGGCTCATGTGTAGATGTTGTGGGTACTTCATATAAAACTAAGCCTAGAGAGGAATTTAAGATACACATACCCTTTAAGCTTGTTGGGATGCATGAGGCCTTTAAAAAGAATTTTGATTTGATTGTTCCTGAAAATCCTTTTGATGAAAGTAGTAAACCAAAGAGAGATGAGAAGGGATCCTCCAAAACTCATTTGGATGGGATAACTTTCATAGTTGAAGACTTTGCAAGTATTGATGTTAATGCTTCTTCATTTGAAAATACTTGATTTCTTGCTTCTTGTGCCTAACTTAAAGGCGTTAAAGAAAAGTACTTGTTGGGAGATAACCCAAGAATTTCCTCGAGTATTGGAAGTTATTACTTTATTATGACCTCTAATTATCCTTTTTGTTTGCTTTTTGTACCAAGAATTACCTCTAATGAGAGGGAAGTAAGATTTGGGGAGTTGCTGTCCCGAAACAGATTTATGTCCTCCACCATAAAAAATTGTGAGGAGTATCTGTACATCATATTGAGCTGAAAATTTATGAAAAATCCCCTAGTATGTTATCTAACTTTCATTAGTTCAACACTTTTTTATTTGAGCAACAGAAGGTCTTCGAAAAAATCGGTTTGTACCTGATGATCTATTTTGACAGATTTCTGGCATTATTTGCATTTTCTTATTATTGATTCCTTTTGGGGTTATTTTTGGGAAATTGAGATTTTTGAAGGAGTTGATACAGTAGCTTGTGTTTTTAGTGAAAAGTTTTGCTGTTCTAAAGCTAAGCCCAAGGGTCTATTATCTTTTGAATACGCTAATGTTGCTAATGAAGATTGTGTGAAGTTTTGTATGCAGAAAATAATTCAGGTGTAGAGAGAGAATGATGTAATGAGATGAAGAATGGACAAAAGCTCAAGCTTGGGGATGCCACCCCGGTGTCACCCCAAGAAATATCCAAGAGGTACAAGCATCAAAGCTTGGGGATGCCCAAGGCATTCCGTTCTTCATTAATAAAAAGCTCAGGTCTTTCTAGACACTTCGTTTTTATTGTTTCATGCACTATTGTGTTGTTCTTGGAGCGTCTTACTTTTCGTTTTATTTTCTTAGTTGTTTAGTTTACTTGAATAAAGTAGTTTGGACCCCCGTTCTCGATGTGTTGTTTCAAATAAGTTGATTGGTGTTGGAAAGGAGTAGAAAATTCTTGCTTGAAAGTGCAAGAGGAGCTTGCATTGACTGTTACTTAGACTTTAGCATGTCATGCTAGGTGTTGTTTTGACCTTATGCTTAGTGATTATTGCTGTAGCATGACTTGTTCCAAATAATTGGGATTGCTAGTGTGCCTTTAAGGAATCATGCGTTGTTTTAGCATGCAAAAGCATAGTATTGTGGTATTCTCCTTTGATGCTTTGTTTGGGTTGACTTGGCACATGCTCACACCATGTTATGACTATGAACAAGTCACCATAGCCTCTATGATCATTTAGTCCTTTACTTGTAGTACCACTCTATGCTTTGATTAGTAATGTTTTGTCGCTCTGCATGATTATGGCCATTATTGCTCTCTTAGTTGGTTGCTCTCAGTCTTTTGCTAGCCTGCACTTGTATGAGTAAGCTCTACTCATGCTTCCAACTACCAAGAAACCAAGTTATTCCAAAGTGTCCACTATAAATTCCTATGCATGGTGTGTTACACCATTCCAAGTATATTCTTGTTTTCAACTATCTTCCAATTAAAAAAAGTATTTTGTTATGTGAAAACTTAGTGATTAAAGCCCTCACGAACTTGATGGCACACTTTATATTCCCCGCCCCCAATAAACTTGAACCATTGTGTCATCTATGTTGTATATGCTTGCACTTATACGTTGGAATTAGCAGAACCATGTTGTCATGGGTAACATTTTCAACATTGCACTTGTACTTTGTACACAGTTGATATCATGCTCTTTTGTCTATGGATGTCGCCGGTGTGAAATACAAAGGGAGCTTGTAAGTCCATGGAGTTATGTATTTTGTGTTAGAGAAATGTATGGGCCGCTAGTGTTAGACCCCTCCTTTATAAAGGAAAGGATACTTGTGATTGCAATGCTAGTCCCTGGATCAATACTAGCATCCACAGTTTAAGATGAAGTACACAGATACAAAGGTCGTTTATTACATTCATTCCAGAGATAAAACATAGTCTTTTACAACTCAGGGCCATAGGCCTAATACAAGAGTTTAAGGAATAAGTAAATAAACATAAGTCTTCATCTTCATGTGCCACAGGCAAGCATGTTGAGTGTAGACTCATGACTCCTACTCATCATCGGAGTAACCTGCAACATCACAAGTTACAGCCACAGAGGGTCAATACTTTGGAATAGTATTGGCAAGTGATACCTTAGTATATTTTTAGTGGACTATATTACTATATGCATTTTGGCTAAGTGTAGCTTGGCTTGCTTTGCTTGAAAATAGGTTTTACCTATTAGTTGAAATCACTAAGTTTTTCTTTATCAAAAAATTTCCCTAGAAACCACCAATAGACATTGGGGTCCTTCACCCTTGTTCACCCACCAATTTTTACTTAGAAGTTGGAGTGATGAGATTTTTGTAGCTTCCATGTCTTGATGCTCAAGTTGTCCATTGCCTTGGACTAGGCTAAGTACTTAGGTTTTCCATCTGCAGAGGTTGTGCACTTTCCCCACCAGACTTGGTTTCCCAAGACAGGACCCTTCAGAAGCCTTTCCTTAGTCAAATGGACGCGCTCCAACCTATCATCCCCACTACCACCAACTGTCCAAGTGACTAAGTTCTAGCAACCTATGTGATCATGGCAGAGCCCATATTGCCAAGTGGTTGCACTGTAAGCTTTCTCAACACTTGGCCTCCAAATCCCTTTGTGCCTGGGTGGCATACCACAAGTGAGATACACAACCCAAGTCCATGGCCTTGTGTAACCACTCAACATAACCCAATCCTTCCATTCCACCCAGGAGGTTAATTTGACTTAGTTGTTTTATTAGGAAAGTATAAGTTTCATGACTTAGAAATATTTTCATCACAATAAGTATATATTTTCACCAATCCTTGTTTGCTAGATAGCTAGGCTAAGCATGGTATGATAACTTAACTTAGGAAAATTCCCTAGCAATTCTACAATTCTACACTACTTAGGATTTCCCAACTTAGCATTAGGCAAAAGTAGCATGCAAGACTTAGCAAAATATCTAATGCTAGTACAAAACATAGGATAGAAATATTCATGAAAATATCACTTGCCTTGGTAATGTGGAGAGTAGCACTCCTCACAATCACAATCACTAGCAAAATCTACACAAAAATTTGTAGCACACCATTACACACAATTATATACAATCAAAAATAATATGAATGCATGCATGCAAGAATTTACTAAGTGGTGATTTTGAAAACTCTACCAAACATGTGCATGTTTACAGAAACTTAACCAGTCACAAGTTTTTCAACCAAACTTATTTATCCCTAAAAAAAATTACTAAACTAAATCCATACTTAAAATAGCCTTAAACATGTTTCCACAAACAAAGTCATTTTAACTGTTACTATTTGTTAAACACATTGGATATTCAGAAAGTTCTTGTTTCACTGAATCCAACGGTATAAAGTTTGCAAAAAACCAACGTGGCAATCAAAAGTTATAAGCATTTGAAATTTGGATCAAATTCTGGTTTTAAATCTGTTTTTAGTTCTAACACTTGCCACGCGTCGTGTTGTGATTTGCGCGTACCGGTTCGCACCGGATCGAGCTCTGTAGCCGCAGGATCTAAATAGATCGCACGCTCCAGATCGCGTACCTCTTCGCCGATTAATGAATCTATCCTAACGCTTGGATCAAGATCCAACGGCGCGCGAGCAAGCGACCATGTCCTGGCGGCGCGCGGCGTCGGCGAGCGGCGGAGCGCTCGGTCTACAGCGGCGCTAGCGTTCTATATCGTTCTAGGATGCAAGAAGGTGCTTACCAGATCCGCAACGGCGTGCTAAAGCTCGACGTGGTACTGGTTTGCGGAGGGGCGCTCGGATGTGGCTGAGAGAGCTCGTCGAAGTCGTGTACGGCGTCGTGTGGTTGTTGTCGGCGTCGTTGCCGAGGTTCCGCATCGCCCTAACACAAGCCAGAGGGTTTAGGAGATGCGCAAGAACGTGGCGAACAATCTCGTGTGAGTCAGAAGTGAAGGGGCGCACAGGACTTACGGAATTTGGTCGCCGGAGTCGAGGTGGTCGTCAGATGCTTGCGGCGTCGAGCGGGAACGGCGACCTGGGGCAGTACAGGATGAACTGGTGGGGTCAGGAGGTGCGCAAGGAGATTGCGAAGTGGCTCGAACGAATCAGAGAGGAAGGGGCTCACGGAGCTCACCGGAATCGATCGCCAGAGTGAGCTCTGTCTGCGGCGGTGTTGCGTGAGTCGTGGGCAGCCTGGTGGCGTGAAGGCAGAATTGACTAGGGGGAAATGGTCGCTAGGAGGTGGGGATCTTATAGCCGGAGCCTCGACAGGAAACGCTCGTCGCATCAATGCTAATTACGCTCGCGAGATCAGCGCTGCAACGGCCAGCGGAGTCGTCTTGTGAATCAGAGGGGAAGACGATGCTGACGTGGAGGAGGCCCGCTTGCCAGTGAAGTGCGCGAGGTGGAGGTGGGGTATGTCTGTCAGCGACAGATTGCGTGCGCTCACGCGTGAGAGAAGAAAAGGGAACCCCCGGGTGGGCTAGTTGGGCTCAATTCTCTGCTGGGCTAGATATCTGGCGCGCGGCCCTTTTTCCTTTGTTTAATTCTTTTTCTTTTCTATTTCGATTTTCAGAATGGGTTTTCAAATGGTTTCAAAATTAATTTGAATTCAATCTTCCTGAGGTTTTGTAGTGGTGATTTGGTCTCAGAAATGGGTCAAAACTCATGGGGCTACTTTGCAAGGGCTTGGTCAAACTTGGATTTCAAATAAACAGAGACTTTGCTTCTATTTTGCAGATGTTTGAAATAGGGGTTTTGTAATTATTTCTAAATTATAACTTTGGTCTAAATTTTTCACACACACTTTGCAACAATGGAGGCAAGCAACCAAGTTCCTAAAACTCCCAACTTTCCAATGGTGTTGGCTATTTAAAATAAGACTGACCACATAAAATCATGGTACCATATGTTTCTGTTTTATGAAATGATTTGGGAAAACCCTAAATGATGATGGATGCAAGGATGATATGAATGAGCTTTGAAACATGAATTTAGGGATGTTACAGCTAGCCTAAGCTATGCCTAATCATGGTGTAAACTTGCAGCATCACCATAAGAAGCAATCTGTGAAGCATCCTTAGTAAAAACCTATACAAATAGCAAAAAAAAGATCGCTGAGATGCTCATTGTCTGCTGGCCTTGTCATTTTGGTTACAGGATAGCTCCTGTACCATGTGCAAGGGGTACCCCGTTGGCGGTTTTCTATGATACACATGTACTTACTATGACAAGAACTTACAGGTGACCAAAGTTGAGTAGCATGAGGTGCGACCCTCGTATTCAAGGGACATGAGATTGCCAACTTATACTTTGTCAAGCATATACTCCATAGTTTGTTCACTTTAACCTTAATAACTTCAATATGCTTATGATAGGGGCAATGAGGGATGAAAGCTAACCAGTACCATAATTTTTGGAAGCTCCTTTTGAAACTTGAAATCCCTGCTTCCCTTTATGAAGGGCCTTTCTTCCACTATTATATTGAGTCTCCACCTTCTACCTTTAGGCACCAGTTAAGAGAGCATAGTTGCCATTCTTAGTTCTATGTGTAGTGTCCCAAAACTTATTGATTGATGCATATTGTTGATATTGCTTGTTCTTGTGCTATTTGTATCTAGTCACTCTTATGAACTTTGAAGGTGTCCTATGCATCTACTTGCTATTCTATGAGGGACAAGTTGAATGCCACAATGCCATGTTTTATGTATGTGAAACAAACAAACGTTTTTAATGCATGTTATTCATGATCTTTGTTTGTAGCCTTTCATGTTGCATGCATAGTTACTTTGTCTTATTGTTAGAACTCCATCTTTCATGCACATGTTTAGAGTTCTTTGATCCCAGCTTTCAATGCTTGAAAATGGTTTGATCTTGGTTTTGATGGTGCATGTCACCTCAGAAATTATTCTTTTATCACTTACCTACTCGAGGACGAGCAGGAGTTAAGCTTGGGGATGCTTGATACGTCGGAAACGTATCTATAAGTTTTGATGTTCCATGCTTGTTTAGTATCAACTTTGCTTTTCTTTATCCACACTTTGAGGTGCTTTTCATATGTTTTCTGGTACTAACCTATTAACAAGTTGCCGTAGTGCCTGTTGCCTGTTTTCTGCTGTTTTTGGTTCCAGAAAATCTAGTAAGGAAATATTCTCGGAATTGGACGGGACAAAAGCCAAAGTCAATATTTCACCGAGGAGAACATGGAGTCCAGAGGAGGGACGGAGGGGCGCCACAGGGTGGCCACACACCCCCAGGCGCGGCCTAGGGTGGGCCCGCGCCTGGGCAGGGTGTGGGCCCCCTGGCCGCCTCCCAGCCTTGCCTCTTCGCCTATAAGAAGCCCTCGATGCCGAAACCCTAAGTACCCGATCAATATTCCACGAAACTATCTGTAGCCGCCACCACCATCGTCCCTAGATCGGGGGGATCTGAAGCTCTTCTCGGCACCCTGCCGGAGGGGAGATCATCCCGGAGGCCTTCTTCTTCATCATGCCAGCCTCCGGTAGGAAGAGTGAGTAGTTCCACCTTGGACTAGGGTCCATGTAGTAGCTAGATGGTTGTATCTCCTCCTTGTGCTTTCATGTCTAGATCTTGTGAGCTCCGTTCATGATCAATATATCATCTATTTGTGGGAATCCAATGGATATTGGGATTACTATGTCAGATTGTTTAATGGTTTTCTCTTATTTATTCTATCATGTCTGTGTTGTTTGTGATCTTGCATGCTCTCCGTTGTTAGTAGCTATCTTAGCCAAGTAGTTGCTAGTGACTCCAAGAGGGGGTATTTATGCTCGATAGTGGGTTCATTCTTCTACTTAATCAAGGGAAGTGACAGAAATATCTATGGTTGCAGATGTGATGTTGCCACTAGGGAGAAAGCAACGGTCTCTTGTTCATGGAACAAGTGGATTGTTTACCTTACACACTTTGCTTAAAGCAGTTGTCTGGTGCTTGCAACTTAATACTGGAGGGGGTTCGGATGATAACCCAAAGGTGGACTTCTAGTCATAGATGCAGTTGGATGGCGGCCTATGTATATTTTTGTATTGCTCAATCGAATCTCATAGGATCTTTTTGTCTAGTATTGCATTGTTATGCCTTGCTCAGTCCTGTCAATTGCCCTGCTGTAATTTTTTTACCCAGCATGCCATGTTTGTTTATCTCAGAAGAACACCTCTAGTGAACTATGGACCCCGGTACCATCTTTACCATTGATACATCCTCCACTATTACTGTTTACTTGCTGCAAACCATCATCACCTTCCACACCATACAGTTAATCCTTTGTTACAACAACCGCTGAGATTGACAACCTCACTGTTCGTTGGGGCAAAGTCTTGAGTTTGAGTTGTGTAGGTTTCCACGTTGCTTGCAACAACTTTGAGATGTTTCCTTCCTCCTACTAGTTCGATAACCTCGGTTTCTTACTGAGGGAAGACTTGCCGCTGTGTTGCTTCACACCTTGCTCTTGGGGTTTCCCGACAACGCGCTCCTAGGCGCCATCAGCCCTCGCTAAGAGGCTCCTCCGAAGAATGGCTGCAAGAAAAAAGTTTGATCAGACAACAACCTACATTACCTAGACAGGTGAAAGTAAAAAATTCAGGTGAAATCACTTACAAATCAAGGTTAGAAAGGTTGAAGACGGGAGGAGCCTTCTCCTTCTTCTTCTTACTGGCCGGCGGCTGCGGCACCATCGCTCAAATAGGCACAGCAGGGATAGGTGCGGACGATGCACCTTCCTCCTCGCCATGCTGGTCGAGGAAGGACGAACCCCGTGGAGTTGGAGGGGTAGACGCATCCGATGACTCGCTCCAGGTGTGCTTTCGGGTTTGCCCCTCACTCGCCTCAGTAACATCCGTAGTAGGCGACTGAGCTGAGGAAGCTCGGACTCAGAATCCACCTCCTCATTGTATGGTGCCTCCGCATACTTCTCAGGTAGAGGGGGCATCATCCCAACTACCCTGACGGAATGTAAGACAATGATAGAAGATCAATAAAATTGCAAGCTGAATAAGTAAACACTCAAAAATGAGATACGCGCACGAACAAGCATCACCCGAGGAGCGATTTTCTTGGCACTAAAGGGAGAGGTCAACGACTTCCCCAGGAGGTCCTCTCCTACCTTGGACTTTAGTAGAGGCCGCAGGGTCCTATCCAGGTCACCCGAAGACAATTCTTCGGATGAAACCTGCGTCGGATCGCTGGGGCTAGCGCAAAGACACATCGGGTGCGCCCTCGCTTGGAGTGGCTGCACCCGGCGCTTGAGGAAGGTGCGGATGATGTCGACGCTGTTGACCTCCTTGCCCGGCACCAGCTGGAGAGCCTCCACCCGATGATAGAGCCCCTCAATATCTTCAGATTCACCACCAGAATGTGGTTCATCCACGATCTCTTTCGGATGATCTGCAGGGTAGAGTCGAAGGGGCAAGCCCATAGTGCTAACCATCCAGCTTAACGTCGCGGATGTAAAACCACTTCCGACGCCATTGCTGGACGGATTCGTAGAGAGAAAAAGAGAAGAACTGGACAAAGGGGCGAATGGAAATGATGCAGCCACCGAGCGGATAGACTCCACCGGTACCGGACTGCCTCTTCAAGGAATATAAATTTCGAAAGAGGCAGTGTGGCTCGATATCGAGCCAGCACTCGCAAAGGGTGAAAAATCAGGCGATGTGAAGAAGATAATTGAGAGAAAGACGATGCAACTGAATCCCATAGCAAAAAAGAATCCCACGAAGGAATTCGTGAGCAGGAAGGGAAAGACCGCGGATGACGAAAGCCATAAACATCACCAGAAACCCTTCGGGTGGGCGGGGGATTACCTCATCGCCGGGGAGGATGGCGTCCTCCTTGTTCTATGGGATCAACCCCTTGTCGTGCAGCTTGCACATATCGGTATCGCGCATCTCCATGCGCCTCCACCTGCCGTCGGTGATACGGGCACTAGCAGCAACCTTCTTGCCGCCGGCGGCAACGCTCGAGCCAGCTCCGGTGGAGATCTTCTTCGACTTGCCCATCGCACAGTGTCGAGTGTGGCGGTGTGCGCGGAGAAAAGAAGAGGAAAATGAGTGAAGAACTTACAATGCACAAGGGGAGTGAGTCTGTGCTCATGAAAATGGAGGCAATGGCGAGAAGAAAATGGCAAAGGGTAAAACAAAATCACTGTTTACCCACGGTATTAAAAGACGAAGACGACGAACACGAGCCGTTGATCCAGAAGCCCTACCGCGCACGCAAGATCCAACCCTACACGTGTCAGCACAACAATGAACCATCGCCAGCACGTTGTCCACTATGCACGGAAGCCGAGGAGACGCCATAATTTTCGCCACGTCTACACGTGACTAGTCAACTTCAAGTCAGGCGGTGGGGCCCACTATCGTCCCATCGCGTCATCTCTGTCGCCGCAGACGGATGAGATCACCAATCGTCACCACTGACGTCATCAAGACCAATCTAGCAACAGCTGAAAATCTTCGGCTGATAAGTCAAGTACTTACTCGAATCTACAATTCGAGCAATTACTTGGAGGCTACTCCTATCAGGAGCACTGGCCGCGCACCTGAGACATGATTAAGGTACTACACATCTCAACTGTCTTCGAGTCCTACATCGTGTTTGTGACTCCACTACGGACTCGGGGGCTACTCCCATAGGGAGGATGGGTTTGTCATCCGAAAAATTTGTGTCCTTCAGACCTAAGCTGAAAGTAAATGAACTAAAAGTGTCTGCTCGAGTCTACGACTCGAACAGACACTCGGGGGATACTCCCATAGGGAGCGCTGGACGCACACCCTATGAATTCTTCGACTGCGATCCTTCGGATCAAATACGTCAAAATCTTTTTGGCAACTTTGCCCAAACCAACGCTAAGTGAGAAGCATTCTCCTTGCCCACCCGAAACACCTCTGCGGTGATAAAACTTCGGATGCTGTGTCCGTGACACAAAGATAAGTCCTACATATATCATCTGATGGCCTGGTAACACACCTAACTGTGCTCTGCCAGTAAACTTCAGTGTCAATAGGCACGACAAAAAATCCTGACGGACGCGTTGGGTACATCACTTGAAAACCACTGTGATTCGACTCCTATAAGACCTCAACAGCCTGAATCGATTTACGCCAGCATTCGTTCCGGATTCGAGTCTAGGGACTCAAGTCTGAAGAAGATCGTGTTGTTTTGTCCCGTGACAGTTAACTGGCCCTGATCCGTCGGGAGAGTTAGGCACACACATCAACAATCCCTATGAACTAAACATTTTTCCTTTTAAAACAGGTTCGACTATGTAGCACTCGAAAGATTGAAGAGTCCTTGGCCAAATCTATGATTCGACTGAGCACTCGGGGGCTATTGATATGGTTATACCCCGTGGGTACACAACATTGGCATACCTAGTCCAGCCCAAGGAAGGTCCACGAAAAGATATGCGGCCTGTGGAGATTTCGGGTGGCCCAAGCCCATGACGCCTTAGGATCCTTGGAGAACAAGACTAGAGTAGATAGAATTTCAAAGGGGGCAAACCCTAATATGTAACCGACTCGACCTGCGCCAGGGACCTGCCTATCTATATAAAGGCTAGGAGGGCACGGCGAGGAGGACAATACTCGCCTCATACGCACCTCATGCCAGATCCTATCTGCGCACCCTTGTAACATTCGGTTCCGCCGTAAGCAAGAGCAGACAAGCAGGAGTAGGGTTTTCCCTCCGGGGGCCTGAACCTGGGTAAACCTCGTGTCCCCGTGTTTCTTGTTTGTTAACCGTTCCGCGATCTCCAGCATCCCCATCTTCTCCAAAACCCAAGTCCATAACAATGGGCATTGACGAGATCGAACCTCGTCAACTGGCAATTATGGCACTCATTTTAATAGAGCACTGGAGAAAAGCATTAACACTCCGTGAACACATGTGATCCTCATATCATAGCCATCCCCTCCGGCTGTCCCAATTTCTGTCACTTCGAGGCCTTTGGATCCGGATAATGATATGTATACACAACTTGCAGATAAGATCACAAACAATACTATCATCATGAATCAATAATAAGTTCAGATCTGAGATCATGGCACTCGGGCCCTAGTGACAAGCATTAAGCACAACAAGTTGCAACCAAAGTCAAATAGCACTAACAGAGACACTAGGCACCATGCCCTAACAATCTTATTCGATTACATGATATAACTCATCCAATCCCTACCATCCCCATAGCCTACAGCAGGGGATTACTCACTCATGGATGAGGGAAACATGGATGGTTGATGGAGAGGCCTCGGTGATGATAATGGCGATGATCCTCTCCAAATGCCCCATCCCGGCAGGGTGCCAGAACGGAGTTTCTGGTTCCGAATCACTGTTTCTGGTGGTGGCGGCGCATCGGAACTCTTTCTGGAAAAACGTCGAACCCCCCCTTGAGTTTTTAGGTCAGAAGGCAACTTATAGACGAAGAGGGAGGCCGAGGGGGTGCCTGAGGCGGCCACACCCCCTCTAGGCGCAGTCAGGCCTGGCCCGTGCGGCAGGGGGTGTGGGCCCCTCAGGCGCCTACTACGTCTCGTGTTCTGGCTCCGTGAGTCTTCTGGTGAAATAGGATTTTTGGCATATTTTCCGGGATTTTTCCTGATAGTTGATTTTCTGCACAAAAATTAGACACCAAGGTAATTCTGCTGAAAACAGCGTCAGTCTGTATTAGTTGCATCCAAATCACACAAGTTTAGAGGAGAAATAATAGAAAAAGTGTTCGGGAAAGTGGATACGTTTTGGACATATCAAACACCGTTCCGCAAATATCATGTTCCTCTAAGTGGTACAATAGAAACATTGCGGGTCCATAATACATATACATATATTATTACAATACCAAAAGAATAGGTACCATGAGTTCCTCGAACTTACAACCAACGAACAACTTGCTTAAGATGTTCCAACAGAAGAACGAAAAGATCCAAACTAATTAACATAACCGAAGCTCAACAGCTTATTATATAAAGTTTTTTGCTGCTCGACTCAACCTAAGTACTAGGTACCACTCTAGCAACTACTCAGACTCGTTGTCTCAAACTCCATAGTGGATATTTACTATTAATTTCAAAGTTGTGAATGCCTGGTGTCACACTTCACGAAATTACAATCAATCTGCTATGGACAGTGAGCGACACGCGATGGTAATGCAGGATTGCTAGGCCACGTGGTAGGCCATGTCCCCCTACGTGGTCGAGCTCGCACCGCCACGTGTGATCTGACTCATGTGGTGTCCCCTTGTCATTATAAAAGGAGGTCCAAGTCAGACTTAGAAGAGGCATGGATTTTAGACTTGTGAATGTTCCAGGGACCTAGTGTAACATTGTGATAATCACATATTAGCTAGGTGCAGGATGTAGGGATACGCTCACTATGTAACTAAACCTAGGTAAAAAAACCATGTGTCTCTCTCTTTGAGTGTGTTCATCTTGCTAGTCGATCAAGCTCGCTGTATGTTGCGCCCCTAGCCTAACAACAAAGGGGGACTCATATCCCCGGTGTTGAAAATCAATACACGACAGCTGGCTATGGAGAATGCACACCAACCCCTTGAGACCTTGGAGTGGGCTTGTCATGGGAATGGTCACGGCAGATGCTGCAATCGGCAGCGAGTAGTAGAACGAAGGGCAAGGGCGGCCAGCCATCTGCGGTGCGAGATGAGGGCAAAGACACAGGGTTTTACCCAGGTTCGGCCCCCCGGAGGGTAAAGACCTACTCCTGCTAGATTGTATTATGGAGGTGTTACAATGGGCGAGCTCGGCGGCTATGCGGCGAGTCGCTTGGGTGTATGAGGGAACGTGTCTCTACTCACCCTATAGGAAGGTTTATATAGGCTCACCTCCCCTAGGGTTTACATATCTCAATCGAGTCGGTTAAAGCTTCAATAGCCGTTTAACCTTACCCGACTGGGCCTATCTACTACGCTGGGCCTTGACTTCGATCGCTCAGCTCCTCGCTGGGCTTCGATCCACTCGTCGTTCTGCAGGCCCACTCGCCGGGTCTTGGGCCAGTCGGAAACGTCCTGCTGGGTATACCCCGGTAGGCATATCCCCATCAGTAGTCCCCGAGGCCGTCATGGATTAGGCATAGGTGGCTGGGCGATCGAGTATCTGACTTCAAAGTAGGCACCAGTCGAATCGTCGGCGGGCTCTGTATAAAGGAGACAACCAATGATCCAGTCGCAGCTTTGGCGAGTCGGCGAAACACCGCTCTTGTCTTAGTGATTGGGTCGGCGAGCCGAGTGGCGTGAGTTGGACCGTCAGCGTGGTCAAACTAGCCGTTGGGGTAATCCAACGGTAACTTCGGCGTAATCACCGCGTGGTAACGGCTCGATTTGGCGGGTAACTCCGCTATATAAGGAATGGCAGCAATCATAGAGCCAACTCCTCACCACTTCTTCAGTCGAGTGCGCATTTTCCTTCCTTCGCCGCGATCCGATCGACCAAATCCGATCTCCAACCAATCTCGGCCATGGCCCTTTCCACCGAGCCGGGTAGGTCCAAGTGCACAAGGGCACAGTGGCCTCCTTCGAGGGGCCGGATCCTGCGAGCCGTTGGCGTATCCCCGGCCGGAGAAACGACCCCAAACCCGCGAGAGGGAATTCGTCTGTTACCTCATCTCGGCGGGGCTAGGGTTTCCTACGTCCCTATTCTTCCGGCGCTTCTGCGCCTACTACGGGATCCAGCCTTTAGATCTGGGTCCCACAGCATCGAGCAGCTCGCCATCTTCGTGGCGTTCTGCGAATGCTACTTGGGCTGCCGGCCCTACTTCCCCTTGTGGCAAGATCTGTTCCACAGACGGATCAGCGCGAGAGGCAAGCGGCCCAATGCTATCATGAGCGGCTTGACAGCGTTTTAGCTCAAGTCCAAAGCTTCTTTCTTTGATCGATGCTACCCGCCAAGGCGTGACCGGAAGAAGTCGTGGTTCTACGTGGCGGCGACCACGGAGGCGGTGGCGATCCCGGTACTCCGCTAGTCGTTCGAGCCGCGCAATCTCCAAGTCGGCAAACTCCCGCCGACCAGCGGATGGTCGTCGACGAGATGCTCAGACCATCCATGGTCTCGCAAAAGAACCTTCAAGCGATAAACTTGTACAATTGATGGCTCGGCGGCGGCTCGTTCCACTCGCCCAGCGACCACTACATGTACCAAGACACGGGCGGGGTACTCGGCGAAGGCCTGCCTCGGCAGTGGAAGCGAGGATTATCTCCAGCGTTGAAGAAGATTACCAGCGGTGTACACGGACGCGGTGGGGTCGCCCCTACGGTAAACGTCCGGCTCCAACGGTAATTTCTCTACCTTGCTCGCAGTCGCAGTAAATGCAGTCGTGGTAATTCTGATTCCGTTTTGTATTCGTTGCAGCTATTCCAAGTAGTGGAAGGGTGGCTCCCACCTTCGGATGATGAGAGCTCGGGCCCATCCGCCCAGGACATAGGCGAATCGCTTCCCTAAGAGGCAACGAGGACGGAGGGGAGTCTGAAGAGGAGGTCGCCCCGCTGGTCCGAAAGACCCGCGGGCAGCGACAGCGCGAAATCGAGGCAAGCAGAAGCCTCGAACGTCACGATGATGATGACGAGCTCCCAGAGACCACCTCGCGCCGTCAAGCCACCCCGTCAAAGAAGAAGAGGAAGGAAAGGGAGGCGAGGGCCCCCCCGAAAAGGAAGCCGAGGCCGTCGAAGACGGCCTGCCTCGGCGAGCAGCTCAGACGCTCCCAGCCCAGCCGGCGACGGCGCGCCACCAGCGACAACCGTGCTGGACGCGGCGACCGTGGAAGTGCCGCTGGCTTCAATGCCTCCGCCATTCGCCCCAGTCTCTGGGCTGGGGGAGGCTCCGGCTGCGGCGGCTTCGCCTCGCAAGGAGGCTCCGACTGCGGCGGCTTCGCCTCGCAAGGAGGCTCCGGCTGAGGATGTCCCAGAGGCGCCAGCTGCGGCCTCAACAACGAAGAAGCCGTCCGTGTCTTGGGCACGCGACGTCCTGGAGTTGGGGCTCACTCGCCGTCTGGGCCCTGAGCTGGAAAAACCGGCCGGCCTCCGTACGGGACTGCGTTTCATCCCAGTCGCCAAGTGAGTTCGCTCACCTTTCCTTATTTTTCATAACTATTTCGATTGTTTTGTTGATTCGATTGATGCGCAGGACCGGGGTGAAGAGGATGGGCCACCCGACCGTGGCCAAGGTGCCCTCCGTCGCTAGCGAGGAAGATCCTTCCCGCAAGAGGAAGGCGGACGAGGTCGTCGCCTCGGCGGATGGCAGTAAGAAGGCCAAGGGCGACGACACCATCACTATCTCTGACGATACAGCGGTCGCTGCCGGGCCGTGATGGAGGCAGCGTCTCTGAGGAGGTGCTTCCTTCCACGGGCGGAGGCGACCTCTCTCGGGCGGCTGCCTCTATCGCTACCTTCCGCTTCGTGACCAAAGGCGACCACGGCGAGTGGGCCTGCGCCTGAGCCACACCTCCAGGACCGCCCGGCGCTGAAGTCGACCAACATCGCGGGCTGCGCGGCACTTCTCGCGTCCGTGGGCCACGGTACAACTCCACGGCATGCTTGGCGCGGCCATCCGGTACATCGGTCCCGAGGATCGGTCGGTGCAGCGGCCTGATTCTTATAATTTCGCATCTTTTTGTTTGTCGCATCCAGTCCCCGAGTGCGCGCGCGCTAAATTTTAGCGGGTGGGCACTTAGGAATTTTTTGATCGCCAGTCCCCGAGTGCGCACTCGCTGAATTTCAGCGGGTGGGCACCTAGGAATTTTTTGATTGCCAGTCCCCGAGTGCGCACTCGCTGAATTTCAGCGGGTGGGCACATAGGAATTTTTTGATTTGACTAACCTTTTTTGGTGATGTGCAGGGTCTGCAGCTTGAGTCAGCGGACCGATTGGCCGCGAAACAGCGCGCGGAGAGGGAGCTGGCCATCATCCAGGAGGCGAACAAAGGGCTTCAGGCTGTTGCTGCGAAGGCAGAGGAAGCTCGCCAAGGGCTCGTCCCTGCTGGTGAGTTGGTGGCGGCGCGATCTGCTCTGGGTGCCGCTGAACGGTGGATCGCCGACCTCGAGCGCGAACTGCGGGAGGCGAGAGAAGAAGCGAGCTCGGCGAACGGGCAAGCTAAGGCCGCCATTGCGGCCGCTGAGGAGGATCGCAAGGTGTCGGAAGTACTTATTGCTGGGCTTCAGGACGACCACACGTCGCTTCAGTGCTTCATCACGGGACTCGCCCGCCCATTGCTTGGTGAGTGCATCTTCCCTTTCTGATAGTTTTGGTTTTGTGGTGTCCGTCGTGCTTATCATTGTCTTCTACTCGCAGGTCGCATCATTGATAGCGAAGAAGAGGCGAGCTCGCTCGACGCGAGGCAGTGCGTAAGCATGCTCGTCGATTCGGCGACGTTGTCGGCGACGTGCATCCGTGCCTACCTCCAAGAAATATCGCCCACGGAGGTGATTCCCAGCGACCTCGTTGAGGTGTGGAAGTATTTGGAGAAGGTGCCCGCGGTCGTTGAGTTCATGACGCGGTCGGCGTTTCGGCGTGGAGCGTCGACGGCACTGAGCCTTGGACTCGCCCACTTCCCCGAAGATTTCGACATTGATGATGTGACGAGTGGGTATCCATCGTCGGTGCGGTGGAGCTGTCCGAGGTCCTCAAGTTGCAAACGTGCCGCCACGCATTGCTGGGCGATGTCGGGCAATGGGCGACCTCCTGCCGTGCGAGGCGGTTGTCGCCAAAGCGACCCGAGCGCGCATCGTGACTTCAAGGTCGAGCAGCCTTTTCGCGGCGATGGCGGGTGAGCGGCGTATCCTTCAAACCCGTACGGCGTTCATCCGCAATCGCGGGATCTTTGGCGGTCGACGAAGCCTGCAGAGTAGGGTAGTTTGCCTTGTGGCGTTAGCAGCAGTTCTGCCACGCGGGCATATTTTATAACATGAAACAATGCAACATGCGATTGAATGAGACGTCGTGTCTATTTTGATATTTGTTTGTGTGCTTTTGATCGATTTTGGATGAGTCCCCGAGCGCGTCCGCCCTTTTGTGGGGTTTACCTCGTATATGATGTGTGTGTTTTTATCATGTGGTTTGTTGATTTGGTCGACTCGCCCGAGCTCGGAGAGCCAGTCGCAAGGAGACTCCCTTGAGTGCTCAATACTTTACCGTTTTCCCTTGCGCGAACGAGGTCGGGTGGCCGAGTCCCCGAGCGTGGTACTTGGTTGTTCTAGGCGCGACTCAAGGGTGGTTGAGGATTTAGCGCGTTGGTGTGAGCGCGTCGCTCCTGCCTGGCCCGTTGGGTCAGTCGCGTGGCGAGTCCTAGGCATGCTCTCTTACTTGGCGTTTTCCCTGGCCGCTCGCGACGAACTGGTCTTCAGTCCCCGAGCGTAGTAATTAGCCGTTCGAGTCGCTATGCCAAGGATGCGGAGGACCAAGGTCGCTGTGAGAAGTGAGGGCAGTTGTCTTGGCTCGTAGAACCAGTCGAGCAGGGCGATTCCAGTGGTGCTCCGGGTTGGCGTTTTTCGTGGACGATGCAAGACCTGAAGTGATTCAGTGCTCTTACACCGCACTACTTAGCCGTGCCGATCGCTGTACCAAAGGTTGACTTCTGCTTTTAGCATAATGCTGTTTTTACGAGTGCGAGTGGCGCAAGTCATGGAGAGTAGGCGCAATTTGCGGTAACCATTTCTTTTTATTTCATAGCGACTGGAGAGTACATGTGTGGGGTTCTATGAGTAGAACTTCCGGAGGAGGTTTACATTCCATGGTCGCTTGACGTCGAGTTCGCCGTCCCCGCGGACGTCGATGAGGTAGTAGGCGTCGTTGCCGAGTACGCGTCCGATAGCGAATGGGCCTTCCCACGGAGGGGAGAGCTTGTGCATGCCCTTCTTGTCCTGGATGAGGCGTAACACCAGGTCGCCTTCCTGGAAGGTGCGAGCTTTCACCCGCCGACTGTGGTAGCGGCGGAGTCCTTGCTGGTAGATGGCGGTGCGTGACCGAGCGAGGTCGCGTGCTTCGTCGAGTTGGTCCATCCCGTCTTGGCGGGCAAGCTCGTTTGCGGCCTCCGTGTAGTGGACGACCCGCGGCGAGTCGTGTTCGAGGTCGGTGGGCATGACTGCCTCGGCGCCGTAGACCATGAAGAAGGGAGTGAATCCCGTCGATCTGTTGACTGAGGTGCGGATCCCCCATATGACGGAGGGCAACTCCTCGACCCAGCACCCGGCGATGCGTTCGAGTGGTACTTGTAGTCGCGGCTTCAGGCCGTGTAGGATGCTTTGGTTGGCCCGTTCCGCCTGGCCGTTGGACTCCGGGTGGGCGACTGACGCGAGGTCGAGCCGGATATGGTGCTCTTCGCAGAATTTGGCCATGGCTCCCTTGGCGAAGTTGGTGCCGTTGTCCGTGATGATGCTGTTGGGGAACCCGTAGCGATATATGAGCTCGCGTAAGAATTTAGTGGCGGTCTTCCCGTCGCATTTTCGGACTGGCTTGGCCTCCACCCACTTCGTGAATTTGTCGACGGCGACTAGCAGGTGGTTGTAGCCAGAGGGGGCCTTCTTGAAGGGGCCTACCATGTCCATCTCCCACACAGCGAATGGCCAGGTGATGGGGATTGTTTTGAGCGCCGAGCTCGGTACGTGCGTCTGATTGGCGTACTTCTGGCACCCGGCGCATCGTTGGACGATGTCGACAGCGTCGGCGTGTGCGGTGGGCCAGTAAAAGCCGTGTCGCATAGCCTTGGTGACCAGGGAGCGAGCGGCGGCGTGGTGGCCGCAGTCACCTGAGTGAATGTCGTGGAGGATTTTGCGTCCTTCAGCTGGTTGGACGCAGCGTTGGAACACGCCGGTGACGCTGCGCTTGTGGAGCTCGCCGTCGATGATAGTGTAGGACTTGCATCGACGGGCGATCATTCGAGCGTCTGTCTCGTCTGCTGGCAGGGTGCCGGCTTCCAGGTAGGCGATGTAGGGCTTGGTCGATCGTGCGGTTCGTTGTGAGTCGACCAAGGCTGCCTCTGGTTGTAGTGGGACCCCAATGTCGATCTCCCTCGGGCGAGACTGATGGCTTAATCGTGTCGAGGAAAACGCCGGGAGGCGCGATTCGAGCCGACCCGATCGCGGAGAGTGCGTCGGCTTCCTCATTCTTTGCTGTCGATCCGCTCGACAGTAGCCGATGAAGTGGCCCAACTTGTCCACCGCTTGGCGATGCCGCCATGGTAGGGAGAAGGCGTCGCGGTGCGGCGACTTGCCCCGCGACAAGGTCGGAATCTCCATAGCAGCGGAGGCGATTGATGTTCATCTCCTTGGCGGCTCGCATGCCGTGGAGTAGGGCCTCGTATTCAGCCATGTTGTTGGTGCAGGGCGTGAAGTCGAGGCAGAGGATGTAGCGGAGCTTGTCGCCCTTTGGTGAAGTCAACACTATCCCTGCGCCTGCACCATCTGCGTTCTTGGAGCCGTCGAAGTGCAGGCTCCAGTAGTGGAGGTACGGCAGCTTCTCTGGCTGCTGGGCCTCCTCCCAATCGGCGATGAAGTCTGCCAGTGCCTGTGACTTGATCGCCTTTCGTGGCTCGTATTTGATGTTGTGGACGCCGATCTCGACGGCCCACTCGGCAACTCGCCTGGTTGCCTCGCGATTGCAACCCATTGCCATTGATCCTGGCGGGGGCCGGGCGCTCCCTCCTGGCGGCGCGTTCTCGCAGATCGCGCGCTCGGCCACGCGGGCCGGGTCGTTTTCGTCGTCGAAGTTCAAGGCGCTCCCACGCGGTGGGGTTCGAGCGTCCGATCCGCTGCTGGTGGTAGCGCGATAATTCTCGCTGTCACTGCTCGAGGCAAAAATTTCGCTAGCTTGCTCCTTGCGTCGCCTCGCCAGATTTGAGCGGAGTTCCTCGACCTCCGTGGCCGTGGCGTTAGGAGGGATCGGGGTGGAGAATGGATCCTCTGGCGGGTCGGTGCCTGTCGCCATGTAGGTCGCGGCGTAGCGACCGGTTTCGTCGCGGAGATCGGCGGAGTTCTCCGACCCGGAGTCGAATTCGAAGATCCCAAGGATGGAGGGGTCCTCGAAATCTCCCGCGTTGGAGACCTGGGCGATGGAGCCCGCGGATGAGGCCGCGGTGAAGGATCCGGCAAAGTGACGCCGGGGTCGCCGAGTCGGCGTCGTCGGTGAGGGCCGCATCCTCTGCGGCCGCTGAATTCCCGGCCACGTTCTTTGTGGGCGAGTTGTACTCGGGCGGGCGGTGGATCGTGCGGATCGGCTCTCGGAGCCGATCGCGTGGCGGCGACGCGGATGCGAGCCGAGTCCTCCGAGTCGATGGCGTCGGTGAGGCCGAAGAGGCTGATCGTGCCGATAGGCGGATCACGCTTGCGTGACGGGTCGCGCCGCCGGGCGTAGCTGCTCGGCAAGACCGGAGCATCTCGCCGATCGCTATCATGCGGCGGTGGCGACCGTCTCGTTGATGGGCAGATTGGATCTCGCGAGAACACCGGCCCCAGCGGTGGGCGCCAGCATGTGGGAATGGTCACGGCGATCTGCAATCGCGGCCGTAGTAGAACGAAGGGCAGGCGGCCAGCCATGCGGTGCGAGATGAGGCAAAGACACGAGGTTTTACCCAGGTTCGGCCCCGGGAGAAGACCTACTCGCTAGATTGTATTATGGAGGTGTTACAATGGGCGAGCTCATGACTGATCGCTTGGGTGTATGAGGGCGTCTCTACTCACCTAGGGAGGTTTATATAGGCTCACCTCCCATAGGGTTTACATATCTCAAACGATTGGTTAAAGCTTCAATAGCCGTTTAACCTTACCCGAGCCTATCTACTACTTTGGGCCTTGACTTCCGCCTCGGCTCCTGGGCTTGATCCACTCGCCGTTCTGCAGCCCACTCGCCGAGGATATGGTTACGGGATATGCCTACGGGTATACCGGAAGGGCGTTCGACCGCCCAAGACCCGAGTGGGCTGTGACAGGCAGTGGATCAAGCTTGCCAGGAGGCGACTCGAAGTCAAGGCCTAGGCGAGTAGATAGGCCCATCGGGTGGTTAACGGCTATTGAAGCTTTAACCGAATCGGTTGAGATATGTAAACCCTAGGAGGTGAGCCTATATAAACCTCCCTATAGGGTGAGTAGAGACACGCCTCATACACTCGCCGCATAGCCGCCGAGCCCGTTGTAACACCTCCATAATACAATCTAGCGGGAGTAGGTCTTAACTCGGTAAAACCCTGTGTCTTTGCCCTCATCTCGCACCGTAGATGGCTGGCCGCCTTGCCCTTTCGTTTTACTACTGGCCGATGCGGCATCTGCGTGACCATTCCCGACGATCGGCAGCACTCGGCAGCTACGGACATCAGCGAGCACTCGGGTTTCTTGAGGCAGGCGATCGTGTCGATCTTTGTGGGGTTCGCCTCGATCCCTCGTTTGGAGACGACGTACCCCAGTAGTTGTCCGGCGGGTACACCGAAGGTGCACTTGCATGGGTTGAGATTTATATTGTATCTTCGCAGGTTGGCGAAAGTTTCCGCCAGGTCGGTGAGTAGGTCGCCTTGGCGAGCGGACTTCATGACCACGTCGTCGATGTAGACGTGGATGTTGCGGCCAATTTGGCTCGCGAGGCATTCTTGCATGCACCGCTGGTAGGTCGCCCCGGCGTTCTTGAGGCCGAAGGTCATGGCGGTGTAGCAAAAGGCTCCGAATGGCGTGATGAACGTCGTCTTCTCCTCGTCTTCGACAGCCATTTTGATCTGGTTGTACCCAGAGTAGGCGTCGAGGAAACATAGAGACTCCGAGCCCGCGGTTGAATCGATTATCTGGTCGATCCGTGGGAGGACGAACTGCTCCTTTGGGCAGGCGCTGTTCAGGTTTGTGTAGTCGATACACATTCTCCAGGTCCCGTTTTTCTTCTCGACCAGGACTGGGTTTGCCAGCCACTTGGAGTACTTGATTGGCCGGATGAAGCGGCGGAAGACGCTGCACTTCCTCGGTGATTGCTCGACGGCGTTCTTCATTGAAGGGCCGCAGCGACTGCTTGACAGGTCGCACTTTGGGGTCGGTGTTTAGCTTGTGCTCAGCGAGCTCCCTAGGGACACCGGGCATGTCAGAGGTTTCCATGCGAAGCTGTCCCTGTTCTCACGGAGGAAATCGATGGCGCGCCTTCCTACGTTGGGCTCATGCCCGTCCGATCGTCACCGTCGGTGAGTCGCTGGTACCAGCTCGGCGGTGCGGCGTGTCGTCGTGGCCTCAAAGGTTGAGGTGCTGCGCCCTCGAGTTGGGCTTCTTGAGTATGGTGGGGTCCTCGTTGTTGACCCGCTCGCGTGCTGGCGAGCTCATCGTGGTTGGTCTTCACGCGATGACGGCGTCGGCGAGCTCGGCTCCTTTGGCCTCGCTTTCGGCGGCCATGTCGGGTCGCCGTGGATGGTGATGATGCGGCACGGGGAGCTTCATCGCGTTATGCAGCGTGGTGGCGCTGCCATGAATTTAGCGAACGCTGGCGCCCAGGCCAGCGATGGTAGGGGCTGTCGAAGGCACCAGCTCGAAGACGATCTGCTCGATGCGGAAGTTTGCGGTGTGCGAAGGTGGTGGCAGCGTGACCTTGACGATCGGGTAGCATTCCGACCGGGGCGATCTTGTGGAATGTGGTGTGGGTCGTCTCGATCATCGACCGGGGAGCGCACGCTGAAGGTGTCGAGGTAGAGGGTGTTGATGGAGCTGCCACCGTCCATCGGTGTCTTGGGGAGCCGATCGCCAACCTTGGGCTTGACCACCAAGGCGACTTCACGGATACTCGATGTGCGGCGGTGGTCTTGGCGGCTCGGTGATGGGCTGCTCCGACCAGTTCAGAACGGGGCGTCTATTTGGGCCACGCGTTGGCGGCGGCGGCGCGGGCGATGACCTTCTTCTCGCGCGTGTTGAAGCCTGAAGGTGTGGAGCGAGCCGCTACTTTGCGAATTTTCCGCCGTTTGGCGGGTCGTTGTCGGGTCCTCCTGCGCTCGCCGTGCCTTCTCGATTTCCACGAGTGTGGCGATCGGCGGTGGTGTGCGTTGCGGCTTTCCTTTCCTGCTATGAACGCATGGTTGGTTAAGGAGGGCCGCGAGGTCGAACCTTGGCTTGTTCTTGTAGTTGTCGTCGTCGGCGTTGCCCTCCGTCGCGGCGGAAGCTTTTGGGCTCGCTGCGCGTGCCGGCGTTAGCGAAGTCGACTGCCCGTCGCTGGCGTTGCGGTGGCGAAAGTGCGCTGTAGCGTAGGTCGGTTCGGCGTCGCCGTCGTTGCCGCTTGTCGCGGCGTTGACCTCGACTCGTCGTCGGTTTCCTGGTTTGTATCTTCCTCGTCTGTTTGGCAATCTCGAGGAGGTCGGGGATGTTGTCGAGTGTGCGGGAGTGTCGCTGAGCTTGGCGACTAGGGGCTCGTGGCGGCACGAGGTCTTGAAGCGATGGATCGCGGTGTCGGGTGGATGCCGACGCGTTGTACCAAAGCTCTTGCCACCGTTGGACCCGATTGCGGGTCGACTCGCGAGTCCCCGGACGCACTGTTCGGGTCCTCAATAGTGGTGCGCGGGTGTAGGAGCACTCGAAGTGCACGGCGAAGGCGTCGCGCATTTCCTCGGAGTCGATCTTGTCACGGGAAGAGTGTTGAACCATCGCCTGCACGTCCCTCCATCATCGAGGAGGTAGCAGGCGGCGGTCGATGTGACCCGCGATCCCCATCGCCATGAGGTATGTGTCGAGCCATACGACGGGGTCGTACGAGGAGTCGTACTTTTCTATTTCTTTTGGCGCCTTGAAGTTTGGCGGATACTTCTCGCCTCGGATCATTGGTCCGGGCACTTTGGCCCGAGCTTTGGTTGTTGATGATGTGGGTGCGGGCGTCGATGGGTTGCCCGTTGGCGGCGACAAGGTTGGTTGCGGCTGGGGTCGTTGGTGGAAGTGCAGCGTTAGCGGTCGGTATTGGACTGCGGTGGCTCTGGTGGCGGGCAGTTGAGGGTGTTTACGCCGCTAAACGCAGCCCGGAGGCTCGCTTCACGAGGAACGCGAGTATACCGTCCTTGCGAGTCGGCGCTCTCTGTTGCTCGGCGGCCTTCATAGCAGGGCCTTGACGATTCGATCTGCGGGCGCCATTGCCGGTCGCCGTGATCTTGTCGATTCTGCTCGGCTGCCACGAGGTTGTCCATCGGGGTGGAGAACGATGGAAGGCCGTTTGTCTCGCTCTCGTGAGGAGACTACTATCCGCGGCTGGTCCCTGGGGGGTGCGGTTGGGTGGAGGTGGGGCACCCATTGCCATTGATCCTGGCGGGGGCCGGGCGCTCCCTCCTGGCGGCGCGTTCTCGCAGATCGCGCGCTCGGCAACACGGGCCGGGTCGTTTTCGTCGGTTTAGGCGCGCCACGAGCGGTGGGGTTCAGCGCGTGATCCGCTGCTGGTGGTAGCGCGATAATTCTCGCCGTCACCGCCGAGGCGAAATTTTTCGCTCGCTTGCTCTTGCGTACCGCCTCCGCCCGATTTCGAGTGAGTTCCTCGACCTCCGTGGCCGTGGAGTTAGGAGGGATCGGGGTGGAGAATGGATCCTCTGGCGGGTCGGTGCCGGTCGCCATGTAGGTCACGGCATAGCGACCGGTTTCGTCGCGGAGATCGGCGGAGTTCTCCGACCCGGAGTCGAATTCGAAGATCCCGAGGATGGAGGGGTCCTCGAAATCTCCCGCGTTGGAGACTTGGGCGATGGAGCCCGCGCATGAGGCCGTGGTGATGGATCCGGCAAGTGACGCCGGGGTCGCCAAGTCGGCGTCGTCGGTGAGGGCCGCATCCTCTGCGGCCGCTGAATTCCCGGCCACATTGCTGTGGACCGAGTTGTACTCGGAGGCGAGGCGGTGGATCGTGCGGATCTGGCTCTCGGAGAGCCGATCGCGTGGCGGCGACTCGCGGATGCGAGCCGAGTCCTCCGAGTCGATGACGTCGGTGAGGCCGACGAAGAGGCTGATCATGCCGATAGGCAGGATCACGTTGTGCGTGACGGGTCGTGCCGCCGGGACGTAGCTGCTCGGCAAGACCTGGAGCATCTCGCCGATCGCTATCATGCGGCCGGTGGCGACCGTCTCGTTGATGGGCAGATTGGATCTCGCCGCAGAACACCGGCCAGGCCGGCCAGGCCCCACGGTGGGCGCCACTGTCATGGGAATGGTCACGGCAGATGCTGCCAACCAAGATGAGTGACATGTATTTGATGTGCCAAACAAGATGTTTCTAGGTAATGGTACCTCCGCGTTATTTTGGGAGGATAGGTGGGTCGGCAGGAAGTCCACTCGGGAGATATCGCAAGATCTCTTGGCGCTAATCATTAGATGTCCCAGGAAGAGTCAGGTGTTGCAATAGGAGCTCATTGATCGCAGCTGGATTAACGACATAGCGGGGGTCTTTGAGCCCACTCGCTCTTTGGAAATACATCTAATTATGGATTCTTCCTTGTGGAGCCTTGCTCAGAGATAATCCAGACATTTGTTTTTAGATGGACAACAAAAGTACTCTTCCTTCTCCTGTTATAACATCCTCTTCCAAGAGGCAATTGCATCAGGATCATGGAAGTTGAACTGGAGGACATGTGTGCCTCCCAGGATGAAGTTCTTCATGTGGCTAGCTTGCCAAGAAAAATGCTGGACGGGTGAGCGTCTGGCGTGTCATTGTCTCCCACATCTCTAGTGATGCCCACTATCCAACTAGAGGAAGGATATTGTAGTCAACATTCTCATTAGCTACCCTTATTCGAGAATGATTTGGCATAAGGTGCTATCTTGGTTTAGATCTGTCGTGGACACACCCGTTGTTGAGTGTGACTTCGTGGATTGGTGGTCATTGGCACTACAATCCATCTCTCGTCAGATGCACAAGGGTATCTTGTCTTTGATCATACTCACGGCTGGTGCATCTGGAAGGATTGGAGAACTCGGTGCTCTCGCTGGTCAACATGATTAGAGCAAAAGCAAGATCGTGGGAAACTATGGGATCATGAGGTCTTAGCTAACTTCTCCCTTATGTAGCATTCTTGGGTTGAGTTATATGGTGCGGTGTGGGTCTACACTATACTTCTACACATAACCTTCTTTTCTACCAATGCATCAAAACATATTTGTGTTTTTGCAAAAAAGCTTTTCATCCATTGTATGTACTTTGTTTTAAAAAATGGAAGATGAGACCCTAGTATCTGCATTGAGAAGATGCATAAGACCCTTATATTATTTTATTTAATAAAGGAATGACATAGATCATACATCAAAACACCAAAAATTCCACAAAACACCTGCAAACTCGACATCGGATGAAGATCATGTGGTCCTTATGCCCTGAAAACATGAAAAAACTATCAACTAGAATCCAGGAACATCACATGCCCCAAGATACCCTCTGGGTGAAACGAGAGTGCCCATCCAGTCTAGCATACTCTTAAAGAGCGTCTCATGCACATGATATAGAAGCCGTCATCACCATCGGACCGCTAAGACAACTTCAGGACAGAGATCTATAGCCCTCGCTCGACCTGTGCCATCGATGCCTCCACAACGCCCGATAACGCTTCGTCTTGCGTGGGTCCATCATGTCACGTCCAATACCGAGACCCTACAGCGTCGTTCCGCCGAGAGTCTAAAAACAATGCCTCCATGTGGGAGAACGACGTCTAAACCACCACCATTGTCCGATCCAGAATACCCGGGTCTACGTTTCCCGCGGATCAGCGCGAGCAAGTAGACGGTACCTACAAATGCATGTCTTCAACAAGATAACAACGTGAAGACGCCGCCATCACCGACCATGAACGAAGTCAGAGCAAGGTTTTTACCGACAGCCGCGCCACCTCACTCATTGCCGAGACTAGATGTGGAATCAAGGCTGCCATAACCAGCCGGCCGACCACCTCGGGTGAAAGAGGAGTCCACCACCATCACACCCGGACAACAACCCATACTTCCTCATGTTGTGGGTCTATTCGAGAAGCCATGTGTTGTTGATGGAGTCGACGAGATGCAACATGACAAAAACATGCCGCAGCCGTCGGAGTCCATCTGGACCAGAACGGATGCCCGTCCACCGTCGCCGCCGCTGGCCATTACGTCGTTCGCTTCTTGCTCGCCAACCATGGCGGCCGCCCAACGTCATTTCCTTTGATCCGTCTGGAGCGGAACTCCCAACCAGCCGAGGAGAACTGCCACTGCCACCGTGCAACACATGCTTTGCTCAGCGACACCCTGGGCGGTGGCGGCGGGGGAGGGCTAGAGGTGGTCGGCAAGGCCGCCCCGATGCAGCACGGTGCCATTGCACGAGGGTCAGAGGATAGGTTAGAGAGAGGTCGGGACACTTTGTATGTAGTTTGTAAATTTTGAATGATGAATTACATGATAAATACACTTGTTACACTTGTGTGCATAAATTGTCCCGGATTATCCCGAGTTAATAGCATAAAACCACCACTTTCGTGTGAAATGTTCGAAAAACCACAACTTTTCGCCAATTCTCGCAAAATGTGACCACTTTGCTGCAATGTTTTTGCAATTCGCACTAAAACCGGATTAAGAACGAATTGACATAGTTTCTAACCAGTAGGACCCACTTGTCAGGTCCAATTTGCTGAGTTGGACTAGGTCCCACCTGTCAGCCCAATTAAGAAAATATAATAACTCAATAAATAAAACGAAGTGGGAATAAATAGGTGGGAGGCGGGCCAAGTCCGCCGCCACCGGACGCCGATGAGGCACCACCTCTCTGGCGAGCTTTGGCCGGGGCGACGGTGGGGGCGGGGCTGGTGATGGCCGGTACGGGGACGGGCCAGGAGGCACTGCACAAGGAGGGATGGGGCGGCGCACCGCCGATGCTGGGCGAGACGGGGGCGGGCCTAGGCAGGGCCTAGGGCCTGGACGGGGCAACGCCGATGCTAGCCAGGGTAGGCGAGCTGGCACGGTACGGGCGGAGGCGATGGTGTACGAGCGGCAGTGGCTGGTGCTCTCTTTTGTTTTCTAATTTTTTATTCATTTATTAATAGTCTTTTATCTTTCTAAATTGGGCTGACAGGTGGAACCTAATCTAACTCAGCAAATTGAGCCTGACAAGTGAGTTCCACTAGCATGGAGCGGGCCTGGGCGGGGCTAGGGCGACGCTGCACTGGCCGGAGCGGCGCGGGGCGACGCCGATGCTAGCCATGATAGGCGGGCTGGCGCGATACGAGGCGGAGGCAGTGGTGTACGGGCGGCGGTGGCCGGTGCTCTCTTCCGCTTCTTAATTTTTATTCATTTAATAGTTTTTTGCCTTTTAAAATTGTGCTGTCAGGCGGAACCGATCTGACTCAGCAAATTGGGCCAGACAAATTGGTTCCACTATTCAGAAACAGGGTCAATTCGCTCTCAATTTAGTTTTAGTGCGAATTGGAAAAGAATTGCCGGAAAGTGATCACATTTTGTGAAATTTTCTAACCGTGTTGGTTTTCTGAACATTTTGCACGAAAATGGTGATTTTATGCTACTAACTCATTATTCACTTCTCAGAATTTTTAAGGAGGACAGCAGATTT
Source organism: Avena longiglumis (assembly GCA_030063025.1). Classification (NCBI taxonomy): domain Eukaryota; kingdom Viridiplantae; phylum Streptophyta; class Magnoliopsida; order Poales; family Poaceae; genus Avena; species Avena longiglumis. The sequence goes on from CP125974.1 coordinate 168,110,856, forward strand.
CATGTGAAAATACTTTGCGGAGAAGATGATACCTTTAAGCAAACATCTTGGCACATTTTCCTTTCCAATTATCAAACCTCGGAACTGCGGAACATATCCTAGACTCCGCCAACATCAAAATTATACTACTGTAGTAAAAATTTGAAAGCAGCAACAAGTGATAAACAAACAACCGCGAAGATCATCTAATGGCATGGACACATGGGATCAGCGACTACGTGCAGTGAGTACATGATGATGAGGAAGTAGAGGATCAGCGCGACGAAGCCGGCGATGAGAGCTCCCATGACGTGGTTGCAGTAGTCATGCACCTGCTCGCAGATAGGCAGCCACCCGGCGTGCGAATTGCCGTTCCTCCCGACCTCCGCTATGGCTCCCGTGGCCGCCACGGCGCCGGTCAGCACCATTCCCATCAGCTGCACGCATTGGAGGGGAGCATCGGTAAGACTTCAGTTTAATTAGCTTCGTGTTTCTTGATTCATTAGCTGTGTGTTAATTACCACATCGGTCATGACCACCAATCTGGAAGCGGCGCTCCCCGGCGGCACGAAGATGACAAGCAGGCTGTAGGCGCAGGCCACGGCGTATGCCACCACGAAGAAGCTGCGGAATTACACAATGCAGTTACGCAAAAAATCTCCACACTTGGCACAGCTAGACAATTGCAGGTATTAACCTCTCGCGTCTGGCAACTGCATATGTGGTATGTGGAGTACAGGTACTTACATAAATGACGGTATGTGCGAGTACTTGGCCTCCAATTCAAGGCCAAACAAACTGGTGGTCTCATGGCTGGTTACCATGATTATCGCCGCAGCTGCTGCGGCCGCCGCTGCAGCAAGCCTGAGCACGACGGAGATCAGCCGGTGCACCTTGGCCATGGTGATGTGTCGACTAGGCAATCGTGATTGCCAAGGCTTGTATTGTCTCTACTCTCTAGCTAGCCTTAGCTAGTATGGGTGGTAATCAGGGACACAATTCGAAAGATCACGGACACTTTGGCTTCTGATATATACGGCGCTAAATAAGAGAGTAGTCAGGTTTCGTGAAGCAGTTTTGGTTGTTCAGCTACGCGGAAGAGTAGGACCAACGATATGCGCATATGTGGGCAGCTGGTTTGTTGGTAAGCAACTAAGCTAAATTAACTTCAATTGTCGCCATCCTCTGTCTAGCAATGTCAACATCTTGGTACCATGATAGTTGGGGCAATGTGAGAAAATTGTCCGACAGCGTGGTTGTTTCTTGTGGAAATTGACGATGAACTACCGGTTTACTTTTGGCCAACAAAAGCAGTTAGGTGTCCCTTCTCCATTTCAAAAATGTATTTTTCTGTCTTTTAAAATATTTGTCATCAATAAATCACTAGTGTGGAAGACGTGCTATCTGTTCCGGTTTTTAAAGGTCTTCAGTCCCGATTTCCTAACTGGGACTACGAAATCGGGACTAAAGGTCTATCCCTTTAGTCCCGGTTTGGCCATAAATCGGGACTAAAGGCGCTCACGGGGCAGCATCGAGCGCGCGGGACCTTTAGTCCCGGTTTGTAATACAAACCTGGACTAAAGGTTTTTATAAAAAAATCTATTTTTTTTTTCAATTTTTTCTTAAACTTTTAAATTTTTTGACTCGTTAATCTCCCACATCTCTCATTTTTAACATTAATTATACTTAATCTTAGTTCAAATCGGGAATAAAGGCTTTAGTTCCGGTTCGACCATAAACCGGGACTAAAGGCACTCACGGGACAGCATCGAGCGCGCGGGACCTTTAGTCCCGGTTTGTAATACAAACCTGGAATAAAGTTTTTTTTAAATCTATTTTCTTTTGATTTTTTTTTCAATTTTTCTTAAACTTTTGAATTGTTTCACTCGGTAATCTCCCACATCTCTCATTTTAAACATTAATTATACTTAATCTTAGTTCAAATCGTACTTACGGTCAAACTTCTCGGCCGTTCACCCATCCTAGCACTACTCTATCCCCAGCACACTTAACTTCTTCGTTCCATCTTTTCCACCCCGCGCGAAGGACCCTTATACTTTGTTGTCAAGACTAGTATATCAATCATATTAACTCATATCAATATGTGACACATTTTTATTTTATGAAATTAAGAACAACTATTTTTAGTAAACAATAATAAATAAGTAATACTAATATTTTATTCTAATGAAAGTAAAAAACTAATTAAATTAATATTTTATTCATTTTTTGCCATTTATTCATTTAATATGACATAAATAATATCTTCAAATCTGTAAATCAAATTCGACAAACAATATATCCATTATTATCAGAAAAATGCGAGGAATTCAAATATGACATAAAAATACTAAAATAATTTAATTTCTGAAATAATTTTTTTTCTTTTCGAATTTTAAGAATCCAAAATGGCCTAAGGATGTTGAAATCAAAGAGCTAATTTTTTCTGCATATTTTGATAGGTTGTACTTTTTTACATCGTATGTAAAATTTATGGCCATTTGAATTTTTTATAACATTTTTTTGCAAATTATGTCAAAATTTATATTTGTTAATTTTCGTAACAACTAAATCACTTAATATAACTACTGTTTGAAGGATTTTATTTTTTGAATTTTTTATATTTTTCGGCATGATTTTAAATCTAGAAAAAATCGATCTCTAAAAGGATTTGTGCCCGTTTTACTGCCACGACAGAATTTGAGAATTTTTTTTGCCCACTTTCTTTAGTCCGGGTTGGTAATACGAACCGAGACTAAAGGTCACACATTTAGTCTCGGTTGGTGATACGAACCGGGACTAAAAGGGTTGGCACCGAGGGAATCCTTTTAGTCCCGGTTGATGATACGAACCGGGACTAAAGGCCCCGTTTGACTCGAGACTAAAGATTGCTGGCGTTCTAGCCGTTGGAACGGGACTAATGCTCACATTAGTCATGGGTCCAACCATAACCGGGAGTAATGCTTCGAAGTGGGGTGGATGAATGACTCTTTTTCTACTAGTGAATTTATGTCATTTTGGCCAACAAATTTTATTTTAGATTTTGAACGAGAAAATGAAAGGCTAAAAGGGGGAGAAACCCCTAGGCGCTTTTTAGCATAGAAGGGTGAGGCACCCTGGAATGCGACCACGAGAACTGTTGATTGGTCTCTCGGCAAACGAATTTCACTATTTGTATTGACGACAAGCTTTCAACTAAAAACAAATAATCCCCATAAAACAACAAAGTATCAAATGTTTGATAGGTACAACCATGGAGGCACGGATCAAACTGTATTTACGCAAGAAAAATAATATCCTAAATAGAGTTGCAATCCTTCATAAAATAGTTCATGAACTACACCAAAAAAACCACTACAAGAATAAAGCCATACGCCGATGGCCAATTCCTACACCGAAGGCAAAGAGTCGGGGCCGGCGGCCAAGGTGGCTGGGCGACGCGGCCATCAGCCCAGCTTAGCCGGCGGCGTAGGATGGATAGGCCGATGGCAGCCGTTGGTGTAAACCGTAGACCAGGCCGTCTGCGTAGGTGATTAGCCGTGACGGCGATGCGATGGCGTCAAGTCTTTACCGTCAGCATAGTTATTTTTCCTTTTTGCCGCGTTAATTTTAAAAAAATCATAACTAAATCATTTTAATTCAAAAAATACATATAATATATCAAAAATCGCAGAAAAATAAGATCTATCTAAAATCAAATATTACAAATTCTTGTTCAAAAAAATATAAAATAATACAAAAAACTTTCGTATAACATATTTTCCATTTTTCGAGTGCCAAAAAGGGGTGTTTTGTGAAGCAGCCATTAAATTAAATTTTTAAAATGGTATCGTCCCATTTTTCTAAAATAGTAGACCACCTTGCATGGAAAATGTCTCAACCGGGATATCTTAAACCTTTTCGTCCACACATCATGAAAAAGACAAACTCCTGCCGAATTGGTAGGAAGTGAGTCCGATTTTAACTATAGGTACATGATCGATGCTCATGATTTTTTAGAAAAAATATTTTTAGGTTCACAATATGCTATTTTGTTAGAGATGCAATGCAAGTTTAGCGAGGCCTAACCCCGAACTAAGAATCTTTATGCCCGCCGTTTTAGAAAGTTTAACGATAGTTTGAAACGTACATAAAAAATTCAAAAACGATCGAAACAATACAGAACCTTCGTGTGGTGTCATATTATGTTACATAGTTGCAAGGAAAAATATCAAGCTTGATATATTGATTGTGCCTCAAAAAAAACCTTCACAAAGTGACCTATCTCAATCGAGGTTTCCTCGCTTTCAGGTCAAATAACCAATGTTATCGCGGCATAGTTTGAGATAATGTTCCCATATTATGCACGCATGTTCATAATAGGATGTCGAACAATGTTGCAGGAGGAAGTTTTTCTTTTCATCGCACCAAAAATCTATTTTCCATTTTCAAAGTGCCAAAACCTGGTTGTTTTGTGAAGCAACCACCAAATTAAAGTTTAAAAATGGTACAACCACATTTTTCAAAAATAGTAGACCATCTTGCATGGAAAATGTCCCAACCGGGGTATATTAAACCTTTCCATCCAACCCTCACGAAAAATACAAATTCCTGCTGAATCGGTAGGAAGTGAGTCAGATTTGAACTACAAATACATGATCTGATGCTCATAATTTTTTAGAAAAAACATTTTTAGGTTCACAATATGATATTTCATCAAAGATCCAATGCGAGTTTAGCAAGTCTCAACCACAAGCTAAGAATCTTCATGCCCGTCGTTTTAGAAAGTTTGACGATAGTTTGAAACTGACATAAAAAATTCAAAAACAATTAAAACAATACAGAACCTTCGCGTGGTGTCATATTATGTGACATAGTTGTAAGAAAAAATATCAAACTTGGTATATTGGTTGTGTCTCAAAAAACCCTCACAAAGTGACCTATCTCACTCGAGGTTTCCTTGCTTTAGGTTAAATGATCAATATTATCACCAGAATCACGACATAGTTTATGATAATGTTCCCATATTATGCACGCACCTGCATCATGGAATGGAGAACAATGTTGCGGGAGCAACTTTTCCTTTTTGTCGTGTTTTGTGAAGCAACCACCAAATTAAAGTTTAAAAATGGTACCACCCCATTTTTCAAAAATAATAGAACACCTTGCATGGATAATGTCCCAACCGGGATATCTTAAACCTTTTCGTCCACCCCTCGTAAAAAGACAAATTCATTCTGAATCAGTAAGAAGTGAGTCAGATTTGAACTACATGCACATGATCTGATGCTCATGATTTTTTTAGAAAAAACATTTTTAGATTCATAATATGTTATTTTATCAGAAATCCAATGCAAGTTTAGCGAGGCTCATAACCAAGTTAAGGATTTTTTTAGAATCCTCAAATTCAATAGGGAAATTTTGATATGACTTTTTGAAGATCTAAACACTATTAATGAGTTTTAATTAAAAATACTTGAAGCATGATTAAAAATATGATAGGTATGTCATTTTTTGGATTTTTCTCATTTTTGATCAATTTAGACATATTATTTGTCGAACTTTGATTTACGGTTTTAAAGAGATGAATTATTCCATATTAAATAAAAAGCAAAAAAAAAATTTATTATTATTTGAATTCAAGATTATTATTACTTATGCGTTTTTGTTTAATTAAATAATTGTTTTAAAATTTTAAAATAAAGGCGTGTGACACCATCGTCCAAGGGTTAATAGGATTGATATGGTAATATTATTAATAAGGTCCAATTTCCTTATTGGAAGCTCATCCGGAAGGAACAAAGAAGTTAAACGTGTTGGGGCTGGAGTAATGTGAAGATGGGTGACCGAACGGAAAGTTTGACTATTAGTGCATTTTGTTCGAAGATTAACCATACTTAGAGTTTTTAAAAAATACTTATGAGATTAACGAGTCAAACAATTAAAAAATGCTTGTAAGATTAACAATTCAAAAAAAAACATTTTGAAAAAATGAAAAGAAACTGAAAAAATAGGCCGACGGCATGCTATCGGGTAGCTATCTCCATACCAACTAGGCCGACGGCTATGCCTCCTGCGTAGCTGCTGCCAGATCAAATAGCCATCAACCGCGTGATGTGGGCCCGCATGCGCTACGTCGATGGCCAAACCGTCTATGCCTACGGGTGATACACCGATGGTCATACGCCGACGGGCTCTAGCCGTCGGCTCCTGGCCCATTTCCTGTAGTGAATGTTGAATGGGGTAATTTTAAAAATTGACTTTGAGAAGCCTATAAGTGTTTTTTCTCTAGCAGACTCTTAGAATAAAAGGTTTCTCTGCAGAGTGGTGTGTTGTAATACATAATTTCGTTTCTACAGGTAGTGTGGTCATCAAAGTCAATGATAACATTTGCAGATATCCAAATGAAAAAGGATTGAGACAGGGTGATTCATTATTGTCTATACTATTTATTACAATGGTTGAAATGTCAGTTGTCATGATTGAGCGCCCCAATAATGATGGCTAGGTTACGGGGTAGTTCTTCATCTAGTGGGTGATGGACTTTCTATATGACTATGAACTTTTATTTATGGAAAATGACATCGAAAAAACATGAAAGTATAAATTAATTTTGTAATCTTTCAAGCAACTTTCAGAATTTAAGATAAACATCTATAAAAGTGAATTGTTTTGTTTTGGTCATGCTCAAGATGAATTCCACCGGTACGCTGAACTATTTGGCTATGGGAAAAGCCCGTTTCTGATTAGGTACTTGGGGATCTCGATATATTATAAAAAACATACAAATGCTGAATGCAAACTCGTCGATGAGAGACTACAAAAAAGTTAACCGGTTGAAAAGGAAAATTGTTCTATCTAGGTGGAAGATTGGTTCTCATAAACTTAGTACTAAGTAATATGATTTTCTTTTCCAACTTCCTAAAGAATTCTTACATAGATTATATTATTTCCAATCAAAATTCTTTTGGCAAGGGTCTAGCAATCAAAATAAATATCAACTAGCTAAATGGAGTATGGTTTGTCTTCCCAATGATCAACATGGACCTTGAGGTTAAAAATACGGCCTTACTTGGTAAATAAATTTTCAAGCTACTTACAGAAAATGGTGTATGACAAACCCTTGGAAAAGGCAAATATGTAGGATCAAATGCATTGTACCAAGTTTATTAGAAGCATGGGGACTTGTATTTTTGGGCTAGTCTAATGCCTACGAAGAAACAATTATTTTTCTTTAGAACATTTTCTATTAAAGATGGCTCGAATATTCGTCTCTGGGAGGACAAGTGGCTGGGAAATTCTATACTCTAGAAATAATATCATGCTCTATACAACATTGTGAATCGCAAGGGTTATACGCCATAGTCTTGGAGTCCTCTCCACCGAATGTGACATTTGGAAGAGATTTAATAAGCTCTAGACTTGCATCGTGTAACACATTGTTATATCATTTGGAAATGGTGCAATTGTCACAGGGTGCTGATGAGTTTCATTGGAACCTACACGAGAGTGTTAAATTCTCTATGGATTTTATGTATAGAACGTTGATCTAGCCAAACATGTCAGTTGATAATAACAACAAAATCTAGAATATGAAGATATCTATTAAGAATAAAAGGTTTACTTAGTATCTTAACCGAGGAGTTTGTAAGATTATAGGAAACCATGCATTGTGGTGTCTTGTATTGATCTATAAATAGGAGAATTACAAGGCTGAGTTCGTGTCGTGCAAGACACAGACACATATACATGAAAATACACACGATTGTAATCTATAGAAATACAATACGGTCGTGTATTCTAACACCCTCCCTTAGTCCAAAATGGGCGTCCTACTAATGTTTACACTATCCCAAAAATCAAAAATCTAGGAGATGGCAATCCTTTTCTGAAGATGTCCGCGAATTTACAAGAACTCTGAATGTGTAGTAACCAGACCTCGCATGTGGTGACACGATCTATGAAGAAGTGCAGATCAATTTCCACATGCTTAGTGCATTTATTATGAATTATATTCTGATTCATGTAAACCAAGCTCACATTGTCACACAAAACCGCAGTAGCACCAGTCACTATTAGATGGAGATCTTGAAGAAGGTGTCCAAGCCAACATGTTTTAGCCACCACATTTGCAACTGTCTTGTTCTTAGCCTTGGCACTCGAGTGGGAGACTATGTGTTGTTCCTTTGCATACCAAGACATCACGTTAGCGTCAAGAAAAACACAATAGCTAGATGTAGACCAGTGAGTGTTTGAACAACCTACACAATCATCATCTTAATAGGTTATCAATTTGTTCGATCTGCGCCGAAATAGTATGAGGCCATAATCAGTGGTGCCGCAGATGTAGTGAATAACGCGTTTGAAAAGTAGCAAATGATTTGTCCGAGGATCATGCATGTGTAGACAAATCTACTATACTACATAGGATATATCTAGCCGAGTAAATGTGAGGCATTAAATACCTCTTGCAATGTTGTGATACCTGGTAAGATCTACCACAAGATCACTGGACTTGGATGAAAGCTTGGAGGCGGTGTCAACTAGAGTGGAGATGAACTTGCATTGCAACATTCCAGTTTGGTCAAGTAGTTTCAACGCATACTTCTCTTGTGAGAGGAGCAGACAATCCTTACTGCACTTAACTGAGATGCCTAGAAAATAATGACAATTTCCCATGTCGGTCATAATGAACAATGTAAGAAGAGAAGCAATCAAACTATGCAACAAAGTCACTAGAAACACTGTCAATATAATGCCATCCGCATAGAGAAAAAGATAATCCATGTCGGAGCCGCGGAGATATATGAACAAAGAGCTGTCAAGCTTAGAGTCAATGAACCCCACATATGCGATGTAGGTGGCAAACCGTTGAAACCATGCCTGAGGCACTATTTTAATCCATAAAGTTATTTGTTGTAGCGACGCACCTTGTCAGAATAATTGGTATCAATGAAACCTGAAGGCTGACGATAATAAACTGTCTCGGTGAGAGTACCATTTAGAAACATATTCTTGACATCAGGTTGACGAAAAGGCCAGTTGCTAGAAAGTGCAAGAGATAACACCATGCATATAGTGGCTGGTTTGAAAATTAGACTGAAAGTGTCATCAAAATCAATACCTTCGTGCTGAGTAAATCCACTCAAGACCCATAGAGCTTTGTGTTGATCGAGAGAACCATCATATTTCATCTTGTGATGATAGATCCACTTGCTTGTAAAAATGTTAGCATTGCGAGGTGGATCAACGAGGTCTGAAGTATTTTTGGAGAGGATGACACCATACACGTCAACCATAGCAGAGTGCCATATTGGGTCCTTGAGCGCGCCACGATAAGTATTCTGTATTGGAGATAAACGATCAAAGTGAAGATAAAAATCATCTTTGGCTACACTATATGTAGCATCCCAGTTGTCTAACACCTGTAATGCTACATGTTATAATAATGAAAAGGGCCAATTCCAACATATAATTGTTGCATCATCATCATATCATGCTCATACCATCATACCACCTTGCATTTGAGCATCATATAAAACCCTTTCTTGTTTGGTTCTTATCTCATGTGCATGATTAATTGTAGTTGACTCTTGATATTGTATTTGGTTCTTAATATATTGTTAAATGCCCAAGTTGAGTTGAGGGCATCTCTCTTATTGACTCCACCACCTTTTCTTTCACCACCTTATAATTCCACCATCCAATTAATATGAGCTTGGCATTTTAGTGTTGAGTAACTCTAGCTCATGTTGTTGGTTGGATCCAACCTTCATCTTTTTCTTGGCCTTTTCCCACCTTTTGGGAATGCATATGAACAATGCCATATTAATATTATTGTTTTCACAAGGATAAATTGGCATTAATTATTTTGCATGGGCCATGCAAGTGCCACCTTTTCTAGTATTTGGTTTTTGCTTGCATTCTAAGTGGATCATCTTTCCCTTTGCTTAATCTTGTTTTGGGCTTGTAGTTTCTTCATCAAAACATCTCCTCTCTCCCCTTTAGCTAAACCCCTACCCCCAAGCCCCATGCACATACATGTGCTCATGAGGCATGCACCAACCAAACCACCTCTTCTTTTGGATCTTGCTTGGTCATTATTTGGATCATGCATGAACTAAAGAAGAACCCCATCATCATCTTAATCATCTCTCTCTCTTTTCTCTCTTTTCCTCCTTGTCTTGATCTTGTGAGCTTGTCTTGTGAGGCATGATCAAGTTGACCCCACCTCCATCTATCTACCCCTATCCATCTACCCTAATCCTCTCTTACACCTAAACCCTAAGCCACCCTTTCCCCTAATCTACATCCCCTCTTAGCAAAACCCTAAACCTACCCCATGCCAACTCTCCTTCCTAGCTAAACAAACCCCTAATCTACACCTTTTCCCTAAACAAAACTCTAGCTACACCTCCCCTTCCCCTACCTAGCATGATCACCCCCTCACCTAAACCCTAGGCTCAAGCCATGCCCCTTCCCTCTCTCTCGGCCCCCTCTCTCTACCTGCCATGAAGGCCACCCCAGCACCCTCTACCAGCTACCCTACCACCCCACACGTCCTAGGACCCCAACCCTAGACCTAGCCCGAGCCGGCCCCTCTCCCCTCCCCTCTTTTTCTCACCCTCTCTGCCTCTCCCTGGCCCTGCTTCCCTCTAGCCTTACCTGTCCCCACCTGCCAGCCCCCTCTAGTGCCCTGCCTTGCCCTGGCCTGATCGAGCCGAGCACGTGAGGGGGTGGACAAAAAGGTGGCCGAGGCCATCCTTATCGCCAGCTCCCCCCACACGGTGTCCACGGCACCCCTTCCTCCCCCTCTGGCTTTATCTACCCTTCCTCGTTCTAACCTGCCCCCCAGATCCATCCCTGGAGCCTTGCCTCCCCTCTTTCCTCTCCTCGCCACCGTCTATATCCCGACGCCAGCCGCCGTCGGGACACGCTTGTCGTCAGCGATCCAGGAGGCGCGGGTGGGAGAGAGTGTGTCGGCGTGATCGCGTGGAGCCTGCGGCGCCCTGGACCCAGCGAGGAGGCGGCGGCAGCCCCTGCGTGAAGCCACGCGAAACCCTAGCCGCCGGCGTCGGCCTCGCTGATCGCCGCACCCGAGCCTCGCCACTGCCGCCACGCACGCGGTGAGCCTGAACCCCTAGACATACTGCTTTCGCCTCGCTTCCTGCCGACGAAGCGTTTCGCCGAGCACACGCGTGCAGACGGCGCTGCCAGAACCGCATCTGCGAGCGTCTTCTAGCCCTCCTCCTTCCGTCATCAAACCAAGCCTAGCCAGATGGTAGCCGCCCATTGGCGTCCGCTGATCGCGATCGAGCAGCCGCCCTTTTTCTCTTCGCGCCAGTGAATTCAGTTCACGGTGAAGAAGATCCACGATCACTTGGCTGCTGCGAATAACCCCTGCCCTTTTTGCCTCAACCCGCGTCCCCTTGGCCCTCATCGGTCAGCAGATGGCTTTTTATAAAAGGCTCTGGCGTTTCAGTATAAACCCGGTCCTTCCCCCTCCTAGCCACCGGCATGTGGGTCCAGGTGCTGTCCCCACCTGTCGGTGACCAGGCTGGAATCGTGGGTGTAAAAAGTTTGGCTGGTTCTGTTTAATTTATTCAAATCTTTTTCTGAATATTCAAATTCAAATATTTTTCAGATTCAAACCACTTTTCATATATTAATCCAAATTTGACAAATGATATATGTTTGGATATCAGAAAAATGAGAGGATTCCAAATATGCCATCCATATTGCCTTTTGCACAATTAAAATTCCAAGTTTACTTAAATTACACTAAATGCCACTGGAATTTAAATAATCAATAACTTTTGTTTTATAATTCCAAATTTAGCAAATGATATGTCTAAAATGATCAGCTCGACGAGACCTTTCTGTTTATGATATCCATGACTTCAATTGCAGCATGCATCATATAAAAATATAGTGGACAGCAACTATTATGGCAATAAATGTGACCCAAATCCCCATTAAAATGTTATTTCTTGTCCTTCACACCTCACCTATGCCATGCTACTTATTGACATGCAACTTGTGCATCATTCATCATGGCATGATTGTTTGCTTGACGCATCTTATTCATATGCTTGTGCTCTATATTCATGTTGGCCTTGTTTGTTTGGTTTTTCTCGGATGAACCTTGGCGGGGTTATATCAAGAGAACCAGGAGCACTACCCAGATCCGTCCCTCGCTTCAACTGAGTTAACAGGCAAGCACTTCCACATGCTTGCATACATACAGTACCTATTGCCCCTATCTTATTCTTGCATCATTGAGTCGCGAATGCATTAAATTGAATCCCAAGTATGCATAGCCTTTACTTTTAAACCCCCACCAAGCTTTTTTCCTCCATCCCATGAGCCACTACTATAGGAGTTGTTTGAGCCATGCGAGTCGTAGAACAGCATGTGTAGGGTATGTGAGTGTCTGTTGGATAATGAGGTACCTAAACAACTTAACCTGAGTAGTAGTGGGATAACTAAAGAAAGTGGCACCGGTGAGCAACATCTGCTATTTGGTTTTTCCTGCTCACTTGTGTCCCGTAAGACCCCGAGTACTTGATTCCTGTTCCTTGATTTATCGCGCTATCCACATCCGGGAGGTATATGGGACCCCCCTGGGCCAGAGCTTGATTCCGTCTTATTTCTTGGGGCCACAAACTAGTTTGAGGTTTTATTTACTATCCTGTACCTATGCCATGCTATTTTCTGTATTTAAATTGTGCGAGGAGCACACTGTACTGTTTAGGTAAGCGGATTGATTACGCGGTATCGACAAGCCCAGCCACACTTTCGGGTTCCCAGTCGCTTACAGCCATTGTCGCAAACCTTGAGTCCGTCTCGGGGCTTGCTTACTCCGTTGCGGGATCTACTCAATGGGGTGGCCCCCTGAAATATTTCTGAATCTTGTGATTGTTCAGTCGTGAAAGCCTCGTTGGGTTTTGATTTGGTTTTTCCGAGGTTGATCGAGCGTGTGTTGCTATTGGTGCACCCCGGCCGGGTAAAACTTTCTGAAAGCCGTGTCCGCGGATATGGACGACTTGGAGCACAGTTTCTTGATCATAGACAAGCATAACTAAAGTACCGCCTTAATCTGACTAAGTAACTTGACTAGTAAGTGCAACACTCATGGAATGGTTAATAAAATTTCCAACGGATGGGGTTGTTAAATCGCTTCCTTGTTGGTAGCGGGGAGGAGGATGGATCGGATGAGATTACCATTATAACTGTTGTTCTTAATTCACGGACATCCGCCTATCATTGGTTAGGCGGATGGTTAGCGTTATCTGTAGAACTGCTAGGATTTATCTTCGCTGCAATTCGTCACCCCAGGTTGTGTCCCCTTTAGAGGCATTAAGTCTTCTTGAGTACCCTTAGGGTCTCACACGATAAATTCTTGATTCGGATGAGCAGGTACCTCCACGGAGACGGATCTTTGGGTGGAAGAAGCGAAGATGTGGGCAACGATCGTTCGGTGTAGAGATTAGGAACGGGATCCGTGAGACCTGTAGTTGGGATGTGCTTATTTCTCGGCATCTTATGCCGATTTGCTTCTTATCCGTACTCGGATTTTGTTTGCCGCTTGCATGATACTCGATGTGTGTTGTATGAGGAAGTATCCTAAAATATAGATCTATCTAGGTCATTTGAATCTTGCCGTATGGCGTTGCTATATTCCTTTCTTTCTAGATGGTATGGCTCGATGTACTCTTGTATGGTGGCTTGCGTACATACCCACTTGTGTCGTAGTTGATCCTTCGCTGCCGACTCACGCCCGTCTGAGGTCCCGTTGAGAGGGTAGTGGTTGGGACGTCTGAAAGGACTACCAGTGAGTGGATTTTGGGGCCCCACCGTACTATTTCAACCACTATCACTCATCCAGGCTTGTATCTAGGAGCGTAGTTCACCGAGGTAGTTACAATTGGTATCAGAGCCATCCCGACCTTGAGGTTTCAAAGCAGTCGTTGTCAGTCTAGCAAATATTTTGGTAGTTATGTATATTAGGGAAAAACAAAACGCGAGAGTAGGACTGCTTCCACTTTTCTTCTTACCCTCCCAACCACCCTTTTCTGGTAAGGAAGTGCAACGTTTTCAATCCTCTTCTCAAAGTTCAAACTAGGATTCACGTGTTCTGGGTTTCCATAGTACCATAGGTTTTGTGTGTGTGTGTAATTCCTTGTATATCTGTTGCATCCAAGTTGTTATCTTATCTACCTTTGGTTATCAACTGTTGGTACATTCCATACCGACAGGCTTTTGCAAACCGACGCAATCTATCTTCCTATTTGTATCCGACGCTATCTTGTTTGGGGTGTTCGTTTCCGTAGTTACCAATCTTTAGGTTTCGTCGTGAGAAGAAGGGGTTAGGATATGTGTTCCACTTGTTCATGTGCGGAGTAATGATTTGAGTACGGGATGGAGTCGCGACCATACCACTACTTATATCATTCGCTTTTGTATATTGAATCGGTAGAGTCACTAATCTTGATTCGTTAAGTAATTTTGCGCATCTATTGGTATTGTAATGCCAAAATTTGTGGAAAATTTTTCTTTGATATATTTGTGTACCACACTCCTTTTCGATTAATGCGATATGCTCAATATCTTTTAGGTGCTATGAACTTTGTTGATATTTTAATATCATCTCAGTAAATTGTATCCTTTAATCTTGGTTAATTCCATCTTGGTACTATTTTGGATTATTATCATTCTCCATTATAGTACTGACTTAAGTTTTATATCAATGACAGGATGGCTCCCCACGGATGAGGAGGACATCCCTCGAATCGGGCTCATTTGTCAAACATTGCAAATGCTTTGGCAGCCATGCAAGAGGACCAGCAGCGCTTTGAGGAGAGCGTCAGAAGGAATGAGTTTGCTCCACTTCCTCCACCTCCCAAGCGTGGTGACATCAAGAGCTTCCTCAAGTTCAACCCTCGTCAGTTTGATGTGTCGGCCGACCTCTTGGCGGATGATTGGCTGCGTGAGATCTCAAGGTTGCTCGAGGCTGCGATGTTCCTTGGTGGAGTGGGTCAAGTGCTACCCACCTTCTCAAGGGAGATGCAGCTCTTTGGTGGGAGAACTACTTGAAGGCAAGCTGCCTGGGTTCCACCTACTTGGGAGAGGTTCACTGCAGCTTTCAAAACAGTTTCTCTCGAGAGATTGTGATGGAAAGGATGAAGGAGGCTTTCCTCAACCTAAGCGAGAAATGATAACGTCAACACCTATATCAGAACTTCATGAATCTGTCCCGTTATGGTGGTGATGAGGTATCGATGACAAGAAGAAGCGAAAAAGGTTCGGGCAAGGGCTCAATCGTCGATCAAGTATGCAATCACACATGCAAGACCAACCTTCCTGGAACTACTGACACAAAGACCTGCAAGAGGAGGCAAGCAGGCAAATGTTTGAGGAGTCCAAGAAACACAACAGGATGCATCAAGCTCTGCAGCTATGGCAGCTCCTTCTAAGCGGCGTGTCGGGTTCCTAACACCCCCGTCGCTCCGGCTCCACCAAGACTGCGAGTTTCACGTCAAGGCCACCAAACTTCACCACTGCGGCTCCCAGGGGCTACAACAACCATTACCCTGGAGCGCCTGGCGGAGTCCCTGGCTACTCTGCTCCACGTCCTCACGGTGCTTGTTTCACTTGTGGAGATCATGGACATCCCAACTGGAACTGCCCAATGAAGAACAAAGCTCTCCCTCCACCCCCGCCAAGATCTGCAACAAGCTCTCCTTCGGTTCGTGCACCACCGCCTCGGGCTCTCAACATCAACACTAAGCACAGGTGCGGTTGTTCACGCCAAGCTAACGTCAACGCCTCGAAGCTGAGCTACTTTGGAGTTGTAATGGGTATGCTATCCGTTAACTCGGTCCACCTGCATGAGTTTTGTTCGATTCTGGTGCATCGCATTCTTTTGTTTCTATAAAGTTTGCAAGTGAAAATGGGTTAGCGTCAGATCCTCTTCCCAAGCGGTTAATGGTTCTTTCTCCTGGAGCAACAATGGCAGCTTCTAAAATCAGCCATGGCAACCAAGTTGAGATTGGTGGTTCCTCATTCTTGGCTTCTTTGATTGTTCTGGGCGATTCTGATATTGATGTCATCTTGGGCATGGATTGGTTGACAGCAAATGCAGCTGTGATTGATTGTGCTGAACGCTCAGTGTCTCTGAAGATTCCTGAAGGCCATATAGTCTTTTCTCCAAGTCTGACTCCTGCTGTCCAGCTCTATTCCTTGGCTGCTCTGAATGATGATGCTATGGAAGCTATTCAGAAGGTACCAGTGGTCTGTGAGTTCCCGGATGTCTTTCCTGAAGAGTTGCCAGGTATGCCTCCGGATCGCGAGGTTGAATTCGTGATTGAGCTTGAACCTGGAACGGCTCCTATCTCCAAGAGGCCATACAAAATGGGTCCTTCTGAGTTGGCTGAACTCAAACGACAACTTGATGAACAAGAGAAGTTGGGTTTCATTCAACACAGCACTTCTTCTTGGGGTAGCCCAACAATCTTTGTGAAGAAGCGTGACAGAACCGATAGGCTATGTGTTGACTACCGGGCTCTCAACGCTAAAACCATCAAGAACAAATATCCTCTCCCACGGATAAATGATCTATTTGATCAGCTAGCAGGAGCTGTGGTGTTCTCTAAGCTGGACTTGAGAAGTGGTTATCACCAAATCAAAATTCGCAAAGAAGATGTGCCCAAAACAGCTTTCACCACCCGCTATCGGTCATGTCTTTCGGTCTCACCAACGCACCTGCTACCTTCTCGAGGCTGATGAACTCCGTTTTCATGGAGTACCTTGATAAGTTTGTCGTGGTATATCTGGATGATATTCTGGTCTATTCCAAGTCTAAGGAGGAGCATGAAGAGCACCTGCGGTGTGTCCTGAACAAGCTTCGTGAGAACCGCTTGTATGCAAAGTTCTCTAAGTGTGAGTTTTGGCTGCCTGAAGTAACATACTTGGGTCATGTTATCTCTGCCAAGGGCATTGCAGTCAACCCGGAAACCGTGAAGACAATAGTTGAATGGCTTCCTCCTGCTAATGTCAAGGAAGTGCGGAGTTTTCTCGGCTTGGCTAGCTATTGCCGTCGTTTTGTTCAGAACTTCTCGAAGATAGCAAAGCCTCTTACCGATCTCCTCAAGAAAGGCAAGAAGTACACAGACTCTGCGTGCCAAGAAAGTTTTGAGACACTCAAGAGAAGCTCACTTCCACACCAGTCTTGGTTCCTCCGGATACATCTAAGCCTTTCCGGATCTCTGTGGCGCCTCTTTGCAAGGATTGGGTGCGGTCCTTATGCAAGAGAGCAGTGGTTGCTTATGCCTCTCGTCAGTTGAAGACGCATGAGATCAACTATCCCACACATGACCTCGAGCTAGCAAGATTGTCTTTGCTTTGAAGCTATGGAGGCACTACTTGCTTGGTAACCGTTGTGAGATCTTCTCGGACCACAAGAGTTTGAAGTATATCTTCACTCAACGGATCTCAACCTTGGCAGAGGAGATGGATCGAAGCAATCAATGACTTTGATGTGACCATCAACTACACTCCGAGCAAAGCAAAGCGTCATGGCGGATGCGCTTAGCCGTAAAGCTTATGTCAACAACCTCATGGTAGAAGAGCAAGACCTCTCTTGTGCGAGGAATTCCGTCAGCTCAACCTGGAAATTGTGGAACAAGGACATCTCCTGAACCTTCTGGCTACTCCTCTTTTGGAAGAACAGATTCGCTCTCGTCAGCTTGGTGATCCGCACACCAAAAAGCTCATCGCTAAGCTGGACCTTCCGAAGTATGAGTCCTTCCACGTTGATGATCAAGGCACGCTCTTCTTTGAACACCGGATGTTTGTTCCAAACTACCCGGGTCTGAGAGACCAAGTTCTCAAGGAGGCACATGAGTCGGTTCTTTCTATCCATCCTGGCAGCACAAAGATGTACATGGACTTGAAAACACAATACTGGTGGCCAGGTTGAAGCGGTATTGTGCCAAGTATGTCTCGAATGTGATGTCATCGCAGAGTCAAGGCATCCATCGAAACCATTTGGTCTTCTACAGCCATTGAAACCTCCAGAATGGAAATGGGAGAAAGTAGAGATGGACTTCATCATTGGCTTTCCAAGGTCGCAGAAGGGCAACAATGCAATTTTTGTTGTCATCGACAGGCTTTCTAAAGTGGCTCATTTCTTCCCAGTCAAAGAAACAATTTCTGGAATTCAGTTGGCTGAGCTCTATATCAACAGGATTGTCTCTTTGTATGGGGTTCCACTTGAAATCAGTTCAGACCGTGGGAGCATCTTCACCTCAAAGTTCTGGGAGAGTGTAACACCCTCAGAATCGGACCTATGCAAATTTGGGCAAAATTCACCAAATCCGCATAGAAACGATTCAAAGGTGCCCACCAGGCACTTTCGTGCGGGTGGAAAACGAAGTAATAACATTACACAACAGTCCTCGATGGGACCCACAGAACAGATATATATATAACAGTGACTCAAAGAGTCAAGAATACAGATATAATATACAAAGATCCAAATCACCTTGAAATGATCGAGCGTCCGACTACGGACAAGATGCAAATGGGGCTAAGAGCCCTGAAGAATAACCAATGGCGTCCATAACCCCGGTTGCCAAGCGGAAGGGTAACCCCGCTAACGACGTCGATCCCAAAACCTGCTTAAACAAAGGGGTGCCGACAAAGGCAAAGCGAAAACAAAGAAGGAGCGTCGATCGAGGCCAGACAGCGAGGCTAGAATTGGCGGTCCTCGCCTACATAGGTATGGTGGATCGAAGCGGCAAAGATGCACTAAACAACCTATAGAGACTCGATACAACTGGCGGTTATCAGAGAGGGGTAAGAATGACCTAACCGGATCCAACCTGTAGCTAACACCAAACAAAACCCATCCTGGTGTTTCCCCCTCGAGACCAAACGAGGAAGTCAACCGAGGAACTCACACAGTTGGCAGTTTTATTTATTCAGTTATAGTGGTGGCACTTTACTAGTCAGATTTAGATAATCGTCCTGATAAAGTAAGCAGTGGGCACTTTTAGTTAACCATTCCGTTATAGTTGCAACATTTACTAATCAGATACAGATAGCATGAGATAAACCCAAAACCCAGCAGTTGTTGGTACTTTTATTCAGCCAATTCGTTGTAGTTGCAATACTTACTAGTCAAATACATTTGTCGCAAGCGACAACCAAACAAGCAATTGTGGGCAGTATTAATTAGCCATTCCATTATAGTGAAGCTGATTACTAGTCAATATAAAGTCAAATTTATAGCAGTAAACTTTAGTTATGCTTGTCTATGATCGAGATACTGTGCTCCAAGTCGTCCATATCCGCGGACACGGCTTTCAGAAAGTTTTACCCGGCCGGGGTGCACCAATAGCAACACACGCTCGATCAACCTCGGAAAAACCAAATCAAAACCCAACGAGGCTTTCACGACTGAACAATCACAGGATTCAGAAATATTTCAGGGGCCACCCTTAAGTAGAATCCATAGCGGGTAAGCAAGCTCGAGGGCCTCAAGGTTTGGCTAGACGGCTGTGAGCATCGGGAACCCCAAACGGGCTTGTCGACACCGAAATCGTGGTCCGATCCTAACAAAGATGCAGTAATGCGTTACAATCGTAAATAAAGCGGTAAAACATGGCATAAGTACAGGATCGTAAATAAAACCTCAAACTAGTTTGTGGCCCCAAGAAATAAGAATGAATCAAGCTCTGGCTCAGGGGGGTCCCATATACCTCCCGGATGTGGATAGCGCGCAAAATCAAGGAACAGGTATCAAGTACTCGGGGTCTTATGGGACACAAGTGGGCGTTCGGAAACCAAATATTTTCTATCACCCACCGATGCCTCTGCTTATTCAATTTTAGTTGTTAAACAGAAAGTAAAGTGAACAATAAGTAAAACTAGGATCATCTCCAACATCAACATGCGGCAATACATCAGCAACTGTGGCATATGACGACACACATCAACACTTGAGCAAGCAACTACGACGCGCAAGTCCAACTATCTACCAAACAGCAGGTAATAGGGTGTGTCCAAGGCAATATATGGCTGCAAGGGATATCAAGGTACGAAACTAGAGCAACGCGACACAGATAGCAATAGATCAACAGGAGGGAAATAAATACTATAAAAGTAAGATAGGTAGAAAGGGGGAGATGCTCGCCTGAAAACATGTCGGAGGGTTCAACCGGAGATCGGGACGAAGCTCACATCAACTCAACGGCCTTATCCGCGAAGAAGCAAAACACTAGAAGAAACACCGGATGCAATATTTAATACACGGCAGAAGATCGGCATGATGCATGTATGATGCATGGCATGGCAAGGATGCGATGCAATTATGTCATATTAAGTGGAACCGGGGTCCCGACAATATTTAGGTGGTTCATGTTGTTTAGCTACCCCGCAATTTAAATGTTGTATAACAAGGCAAGGTAAGATACCGGTTCGCTACACAAGTTTAAATGAGGCCGATATAAGGCTAGATTTGCCCGCATATGGGCCCCATATTTAATTATTAGGTGAATCGGCATAAGGCCCCCAAACCAATGATATGCATGCGAGATGAATGATTAATATGCAACAGTTGTTATTATGTTATAAAATAGGGTTTCGAGGAAAAGGGTCACACATTAGGGGTCTCGACGATCTTGGGGTTCCGGGGTTCGGGGTTGGTCTCGGGGTCCAGGGTTCGACGGGAACGGTCTCGACAGAAGTGTCCTTGGATTTCTGGGGTCGTTCTTGTTGTTCGGGGTGAAGCACTTGTCGCCCCGGGGAGCCGGACTTGGTTCGGCGTCGGGGGCGCATCGGGTCCGCCCTGGTCGGTGCCGTGCTTGTCGCATTCGCGGTCTTCGGGTCATGTCGACGGTCATGGCGTTCGAACTTCTCGCGTCCTCGGTAGATCTTGTGGACTCCACTCCGAAGACCTTGCCGTTCTGCAGCGGAGATCATGGGGTCATCGGAATCCGGGTCTTGGTCGGGCCGCTGGTAGTTCTTGGTGTCCAGGGATGCTCCGGGTCCGGGGTTCGCCGCTCCGTGAGATGGATCTTGTCGATTCGGCGTGGGCGGCATCAGGGTTCCGCGGGCTTATGCTCCGGTAGAAGTTCTTGTAGTTCCCTGGCGAAGATCTTGGAGTCCATGCCGAGGTTCCTAGCGGACCGTGTTGGAGATCAAAACGGTCGTCTTTCTTCCATGGCGAACTAGGCAGATGGTCTGTACCACTCCAGGATCGACCTTGTTCAACCCCACACAGTTGGCGTACCCTATTTGGAGATCACGGCGTGGATGACGCATCGAAAAGAGGCGGAGGGTGGCGGCTGGTCGAGCCGTGCTATCGGGCAGCCTGCCCATGCGGTGCTACTGGCAGAGGGCGTCTGTTGGCGCGTCCACGTGAGGCGCCGAGGATGTGCGCGGCATCGCGGCCCATGAGCGGCGTGAGAGGAGGCGGGGTTCGAGGCTTGGCGGTGGAAACTGTGGCAGGACATTGGCGAGAGATAGCCCGCAGCGGCGGCGGCGAGAGGGCGCTGGCCAGCCTGGCCGGGCGGCTCGGTCGTCTGTGATGCAGCCGCGTCCGAGCAGGCGAGCAGACGGACGGCGGGCGGCAGCTTGGCGAGGCTGCGAACAGTGACGGCGAGCTGGGGCGGAGGAGTGCGGCTTGGCGGGCGTGGTTGGGGCAGAGGTCGTGGAGGCGGCAGCAGCCTGGCTGGGTCGCCCGGCTGGACGGTGACGCTGTGGTAGCACAGGCGGGGCGGAGGTCGCTCGCGGCTCGAAGCGAACGCGGGCGTAGCCATGGTCGAGGCAGCTGCGGGCTCATGTGGTTGAAAAACGGTGGCGGCCGGAGGGTGGCCTTGGAGGCGGCGGGCGCACCAGCCGGGCGGCCCAGGCTTGTGAGGGGCAGTAAGCGGGCCGGACAGCGAGGAAGGGGAGCCAGCTCTGCGGGAGAAGGAGGAGGTGGGGAGGCGTGCGGCTGCGGGAAGAAGATGCAGGCGGGCTGCTCAGGTGGGGCGGGTGGGGTCGTGGGGCCATGAGCGAGGATAGGGCAGGGTACCGTGGGGCAGGGTGGACTGGTCCCGGGCGGGCGTCTGGTGTGTGTGTGGCTGGTGGGGAAGTGGGGTGAGAGGGAGAGGAGAGAGAGAGGGGGAGGGCTGGGGTGATGTGGCACTGATTGATTGGGTGAGGGAGAGGGGAAGCTGAGGTGGCACAAGACTATAGGTTGGGGTGAGGTGGCCAGGGTGGGTTGGGTAGTTTTTCTGGTAGGCTTAGAATTTATCTGGGGCTGGTTAGGTGGGGCGTTTTAAAAACCTGGGGCGGTCGTTCGGGTCATTCGGCCCGTTCGACTTCCCCACCAAAACAATATAAATCTTTTATTTAATTTAAATGCAACTTTCGCAGACCGATAGCAAGAAACAAAAATATTCCGGAGACCGGGGTTTTGCATGGGAATAAAGATGGGACGTTTGGAAAATAAAACGGGGTTTTACGAACATAGTTTTGGCAAACAATGCATGATGATGACGATGCAATGCACAAATTCAACGCGATTTTCTAGTAGTGGTTTTGCGGGATGCCACAGAGAGTTTCCAAAAAGCTTTGGGAACAAAGTTGAACTTCAGCACTGCTTACCACCCTCAGTCTCAAGGACAAGTGGAAAGAATCAATCAGATTCTGGAGGATATGCTTAGAGCTTGCGTCATCTCGTTTGGCATGAAGTGGGAGGAATGCCTTCCATATGCTGAATTCTCCTACAACAACAGCTTCCACAAGAGTCTGAAGATGGCACCATTCGAGGCTCTCTATGGACGCAAGTGCAGAACTCCGATTGGTTGGTCAGGTGCAGGAGAAAGAATCTGGTTTGGCCCTGACATTGTGACCCAGGCAGAGGAGAAGGTGCATATCATTCTGGAGAACCTGAAGATTGCTCAAAGTCGTCATAAGAGCAACTATGACAGGAAGCACACAGATATGGTGTATGTCCCTGGTGATCTCGTCTACCTTCGTGTCACTCCCATGAGAGGAACACACCGCTTCGGTATCAAGGGAAAGTTGGCTCCTAGATACATCGGTCCTTTCAAGATACGTGGTAGAAGAGGAGAAGTTGCTTATGCACTTGAGCTTCCGGAAAAACTCAAAGTCCATGATGTTTTCCACATCTCTCAGCTCAAGAAGTGCTTCAAAGACCCCGGCAAGACCGTGGATCATGAGCTGATCGACCTCCAAGAAGATCTGTCTTATCAAGAACACCCCACCAAAATCCTTGAGACCATGAGCGAAGGGCGTGCAACAAGTCCATCATGTTTTGCAAGGTGCGATGGTCACACCATTCTTGATGAAGCCACATGGGAGCGTGAAGATGAACTCCGTGCCAACCATCCTTCTCTCTTTGTATCTTCTTCTTCTTCCTAGAATCTCAAGTAGATTCCTGTTTAGTGGGGGAGAGTTGTAGCATCCCAGTTGTCTAACACCTGTAATGCTACATGTTATAATAATGAAAAGGGCCAATTCCAACATATAATTGTTGCATCATCATCATATCATGCTCATACCATCATACCACCTTGCATTTGAGCATCATATAAAACCCTTTCTTGTTTGGTTCTTATCTCATGTGCATGATTAATTGTAGTTGACTCTTGATATTGTATTTGGTTCTTAATATATTGTTAAATGCCCAAGTTGAGTTGAGGGCATCTCTCTTATTGACTCCACCACCTTTTCTTTCACCACCTTATAATTCCACCATCCAATTAATATGAGCTTGGCATTTTAGTGTTGAGTAACTCTAGCTCATGTTGTTGGTTGGATCCACCCATCATCTTTTGCTTGGCCTTTGCCCACCTTTTGGGAATGCATATGAACAATGCCATATTAATATTATTATTTTCACAAGGATAAATTGGCATTAATTATTTTGCATGGGCCATGCAAGTGCCACCTTTTCTAGTATTTGGTTTTTGCTTGCATTCTAAGTGGATCATCTTTCCCTTTGCTTAATCTTGTTTTGGGCTTGTAGTTTCTTCATCAAAACATCTCCCTCTCTTCTCCCCTTTAGCTAAACCCCTACCCCCAAGCCCCATGCACATACATGTGCTCATGAGGCATGCACCAACCAAACCACCTCTTCTTTTGGATCTTGCTTGGTCATTATTTGGATCATGCATGAACTAAAGAAGAACCCCATCATCATCTTAATCATCTCTCTCTCTTTTCTCTCTTTTCCTCCTTGTCTTGATCTTGTGAGCTTGTCTTGTGAGGCATGATCAAGTTGACCCCACCTCCATCTATCTACCCCTATCCATCTACCCTAATCCTCTCTTACACCTAAACCCTAAGCCACCCTTTCCCCTAATCTACATCCCCTCTTAGCAAAACCCTAAACCTACCCCATGCCAACTCTCCTTCCTAGCTAAACAAACCCCTAATCTACACCTTTTCCCTAAACAAAACTCTAGCTACACCTCCCCTTCCCCTACCTAGCATGATCACCCCCTCACCTAAACCCTAGGCTCAAGCCATGCCCCTTCCCTCTCTCTCGGCCCCCTCTCTCTACCTGCCATGAAGGCCA
Organism: Avena longiglumis; assembly: GCA_030063025.1. NCBI lineage: Eukaryota > Viridiplantae > Streptophyta > Magnoliopsida > Poales > Poaceae > Avena > Avena longiglumis. The sequence goes on from CP125974.1 coordinate 168,135,409, forward strand.
CCCCAGCACCCTCTACCAGCTACCCTACCACCCCACACGTCCTAGGACCCCAACCCTAGCCCTAGCCCGAGCCGACCCCTCTCCCCTCCCCTCTTTTTCTCACCCTCTCTGCCTCTCCCTGGCCCTGCTTCCCTCTAGCCTTACCTGTCCCCACCTGCCAGCCCCCTCTAGTGCCCTGCCTTGCCCTGGCCTGATCGAGCCGAGCACGTGAGGGGGTGGACAAAAAGGTGGCCGAGGCCATCCTTATCGCCAGCTCCCCCCACACGGCGTCCACGGCACCCCTTCCTCCCCCTCTGGCTTTATCTACCCTTCCTCGTTCTAACCTGCCCCCCAGATCCATCCCTGGAGCCTCGCCTCCCCTCTTCCCTCTCCTCGCCACCGTCTATCTCCCGACGCCGGCCGCCGTCGGGACACGCTTGTCGTCAGCGATCCAGGAGGCGCGGGTGGGAGAGAGTGTGTCGACGTGATCGCGTGGAGCCGCTGCGACGCCCCTGGACCCAGACGCGAGGAGGAGACGGCCCCCAGCAGCCCTGCACGTCGAAGCCACGCCGGAAACCCTAGCTTCGCCGGCGTCAGCCTCGCCGTTGATCGCCTGCACCCCGAGCCTCGCCACCGTCGCCAACGCCACCGCGGTGAGCCCCTGAACCCCCTAGACATACTCTGTTTCCGCCTCGCTTCCTGCCGCCGACGAACGTTTCGCCGAGCACACCGCGTGCACCGGCGAGCGCGCACCTGCCAGACCGCATCTGCGCGCGAGAGCGTCTTCTAGCCGCCTCCCTCCTTCCTGTCATCAAACCGAAGCCTAGCCCAGTGGTAGCCGCCCCCGCTGGCGCGTCCGCGGTCGCGAGATCGAGCCCGGCGCGCCCCCCTTTTTCTCTGTCGCGCAGCGTGAATTCAGTTCGTCAGGCAGAGAAGATCCACAGTACCGCCGCGCTGCTTTGCGAATAACCCCCTGGCCCTTTTTTGCCTCAACCCGCAGTCCCCTTGGCCCTCTGTCAGCGTCAGATGGCTTTTTATAAAAAGGCTCCTGGCGTTTTCGAGTATAAACCCGCGGTCCTTCCCCCCTCCTAGCCGCTGGCATGTGGGTCCAGGTGCGCCTGTCCCCACCTGTCAGTGACCAGGCTGGAATCGGCTGGGTGTAAAAAGTTTGGCTGGTTCTGTTTAATTTATTCAAATCTTTTTCTGAATATTCAAATTCAAATATTTTTCAGATTCAAACCACTTTTCATATATTAATCCAAATTTGACAAATGATATATGTTTGGATATCAGAAAAATGAGAGGATTCCAAATATGCCGTCCATATTGCCTTTTGCACAATTAAAATTCCAAGTTTACTTAAATTACACTAAATGCCACTAGAATTTAAATAATCAATAACTTTTGTTTTATAATTCCAAATTTAGCAAATGATATGTCTAAAATGATCAGCTCGACGAGACCTTTCTGTTTATGATATCCATGACTTCAATTGCAGCATGCATCATATAAAAATATAGTGGACAGCAACTATTATGGCAATAAATGTGACCCAAATCCCCATTAAAATGTTATTTCTTGTCCTTCACACCTCACCTATGCCATGCTACTTATTGCCATGCAACTTGTGCATCATTCATCATGGCATGATTGTTTGCTTGACGCATCTTATTCATATGCTTGTGCTCTATATTCATGTTGGCCTTGTTTGTTTGGTTTTTCTCGGATAGACACTAAGCAGGGGTTATATCAAGAGAACCAGGAGCACTACCCAGATCCGTCCCTCGCTTCAACTGAGTTAACAGGCAAGCACTTCGACATGCTTGCATACATACAGTACCTATTGCTCCTATCTTATTCTTGCATCATTGAGTCGCGAATGCATTAAATTGAATCCCAAGTATGCATAGCCTTTACTTTTAAACCCCCACCAAGCTTTTTTCCTCCATCCCATGAGCCACTACTATAGGAGTTGTTTGAGCCATGCGAGTCGTAGAACAGCATGTGTAGGGTATGTGAGTGTCTGTTGGATAATGAGGTACCTAAACAACTTAACCTGAGTAGTAGTGGGATAACTAAAGAAAGTGGCACCGGTGAGCAACATCTGCTATTTGGTTTTCCGCTCACTTGTGTCCGTAAGACCCCGAGTACTTGATTCCTGTTCCTTGATTTATCGCGCTATCCACATCCGGAGGTATATGGGACCCCCGGGCGAGCTTGATTCCGTCTTATTTCTTGGGGCCACAAACTAGTTTGAGGTTTTATTTACTATCCTGTACCTATGCCATGCTATTTTACGTATTTAAATTGTGCGAGGAGCACCTTTGTCTTTATTTAGGTAAGCGGATTGATTACGGTATCGACAAGCCCAGCCACACTTTCGGGTTCCCGATTAAACATGTACCATTGTCGCAAACCTTGAGTCCGTCTCGGGCTTGCTTACTCCGTTGGGATCTACTCAATGGGGTGGCCCCTGAAATATTCTGAATCTTGTGATTGTTCACCGTGAAAGCCTCGTTGGGTTTTGATTTGGTTTTCGAGGTTGATCGGCGTGTGTTGCTATTGGTGCACCCGGCCGGGTAAAACTTTCAAAGCCGTGTCGCGGATATGGACGACTTGGACAGTTTCTTGATCATAGACAAGCATAACTAAAGTACCGCCTTAATCGACTAAGTAACTTGACTAGTAAGTAGTGCAACACTCATGGAATGGTTAATAAAATTTCCAACGGATGGGGTTGTTAAATCCGCTTCCTTGTTGGTAGCGAGGAGGAGGATGGATCGGATGAGATTACCATTATAACTGTTGTTCTTAATTCACGGACATCCGCCTATCATTGGTTAGGCGGATGGTTAGCGTTTATCTAGAAGCGCTAGGGTTTATCTTTCGCTGCAATTGCGTCACCCAGTTGTGTCCCTTTAGAGGCATTAAGTCTTCTTGAGTACCCTTAGGGTCTCACACGATAAATTCTTGATTCAGATGAGCAGTACCTCCACGGACGGATCTTTGGGTGGAAGAAGCCGAAGATGTGGGCAACGATCGTTCGTGTAGAGATTCCGGAACGGGATCCGTGAGACCTGTAGTTGGGATGTGCTTATTTCTCCGCATCTTATGCCGATTTGCTTCTTATCCGTACTCGGATTTTGTTTGCCGCTTCCGCATGATACTCTGATGTGTGTTGTATGAGGAAGTATCCTAAAATATAGATCTATCTAGGTCATTTGAATCTTGCCGTATGGCGTTGCTATATTTCCTTTCTTTCTAGATGGTATGGCTCTGATGTACTCTTGTATGGTGGCTTGCGTACATACCCACTTGTGTTCGTAGTTGATCCCTTCGCCGACTCACGCCCGTCTGCATGTCCCGTTGAGAGGGTAGTGGTTGGGACGTCTGAAAGGACTACCAGTGAGTGGCTTTTGGGGCCCCACCGTACTATTTCAACCACTATCACTCATCCAGGCTTGTATCTAGGAGCGTAGTTCACCGAGGTAGTTACACTATTCCTGCCTTGGCAAGGATGACCATGGTGTGAGCCGGTGGCTGACGAGGGGTAACCTTGGCAGTTCCCATTGTTATGGACTTAGGGTTTCATGGAGAAGAGATCATTGGGGATTTCGTCGGCTTATCAGAAAAATAAGGAAGTCGATGTAGTCTGGTTATTGAGAAAGCTCGGTTACAAAGTCGCCGGTTTGCTAGTTGCGATCTAGCTTACGACGGATTGCTGGAAAACTAAGGTGTCCTCTCTGTCGGGTCCTCCCAGCCTTTATATGAGAGGCTGGGTCCTGGATCCGTAGCTGGAGAGGTTATAAGTTAATATTTACAATACGAACTTTATATCGGTTCTTAAATATTCCTTAGCGGTTAAGGAAAGTCTTTATTTCGTCGGGTGCTTTTTGGATTTTGTTGGGTCTTCATGGGCCATAAGCTTTTATACGCCTAGGGTAACTAAACATAGGTACCCGGTAGGTCATACCTATGTCAGTAGCCCCCGAGACTCTATCTGAATTGCAGATTCGGGTCGAGTCTCAAAATTCTGTTTAGCTATTTTAGCCAAAGTTTTTGCTATAAGCAGAAGTTTTTATTGAAACTTTATAGGGATTTGATACAATGAGACTAATGCATCCGACGTATTGGGAATCAGTTAATTGCTCTTGAGCAAAAACAACGTGAACCTACATCAAATTCAAGTCCCCAGGCTTGAATTTGGTATTTGCTGGCGTAATTCAGTTTGGGCCACGGAGGTCTTATCGAATGTTGAATCCCAATGCTTATATTTCGGATACACGATGCGTCCATCGGTACTTTTCATCGTATCATAAATACAGATAAATATTGGTAGAGCGCATTTGTGAGCCACGTTAGGATAACTCCTGGGGTCTTATCTTCATGTTATGGACACGACATTCAGACATGTTATCGCGGCAGATGCGGTCTAAGAAATTTTTTATTGACTGCCTTGTTTGGTAGTTGGAATTGCTGAAGTTATCGACTTCTTTAGTATTTTTTCGGATGCTTGTGATGGAGTAGCTGTATGAGGAGAAAAGTATGTAATACTCATAGGTTTGCTTTAGAAAATATATCGGGTGCACGATAGCGCTACCGATGTGAGTAGCCCCCGATGCTACAGTCAAATACTTGGATTCGAGTGTAGGCTAAAATTTTATGCTGGCCATATGCTAAAAATGTTGACTCCGTAGGAGGATTTGTTCTATCGGGTGAGAGACAGTGCTCCCGATGGGAGTAGCCCCCAAGGATATGCTTCGATGCTTGCATTGAAGCATAGGATCAAATTACATCCTTTCTCTGACGAATGTACTATGTGGAATTTAGTGGATGCGCGTGATGACCCATAAGTGTAGGGGATCGCAACAGTCTTCGCGGGTAGTATTACCCAATTTATTTATTCGACACAAGAGGAGTCAAAGAATACTTTCAAGCCTTAACAACTGAGTTGTCAGTTCAGATACACCTAGAAATATTTCTTGCTCACAGAAGTTTATCAGTAGCAATAATTTGTAGCAGCAACAGCAAAGCAACAGTAACAGCAACATCAACAGTGAAACAACAGCAATAGTAACAGTAATGGTAACAGAAGGATTCGAGTGCGGTAGGAATAGGGATGGATGGACGGGTGTTGCATGGACTTGTCTAAACATGTAACTTCAAAGAACTAGGGCATTGCAGATAAATAATAATAAGCATCCAAGTACTAAACAACCCTAGGCATGTGCTCCAAATATAGTCATACGTGCTCACAATGAGAACTTGCACGACATCTTCTGTCCAGCCAACCCGTGGCAGCGGGGACTCTAGGGAACTACTGGCAATTAAGGTGCTCCTTTTAATAGAGCACCGGAGCAAAGCGTTAAAACTCCGTGAACACATGTGATCCTCACACCACAGCCATCCCCTCCGGTTTTCCCAATTATTGTCACTTTGGGGCCTTTGGATCCGGACAATGATATGTGTACACAACTTGCAGGTAAGACCATAAACAATATTATCACAATGATTCAATAATAAGTTCAGATCTGAGATCATGGCACTCGGGACCTAGTGACAAGCATTAAGCATAACAAGTTGCAACAAAGTCAAATAGCACTAATAGAGATACTAGGCACTATGCCCCTAACATATCTTATTCGATTACATGATAGAACTCATCTAATCCCTACCATCCTACGGTGACCCAGCATACCACTGCATGTGTGGTACACTATAGTCGTTGACATGACATCCACAGAACACCGTTCCGTAAATATCATATCCCTTAGAGTGGTACAATAGAAACATTGCGGGTCCATATTATAAAAGTACACACATTATTATTATTACAATACCGGAAGTTCAAGATTTCCAAAAGATCCAACTTACAAACCAAAATATAAAGTGTTCAGCAGAATTTAAAAGTAGCAACTCTGTCTAGGAGTTGAGCTCAGCACCTTATTCTATAGAGTTCATGTTGCTCGGCTCCGTTGGTTACTATTAACTAGGGATACTTAGTTGGACTCATGATCATCGATGCCATAGCGGATTTTGTAATCCACTCCTTCAACTCCTCCGGACAGATCAGGTTCCTCGTAGAACACATCTTCTTGGCATTCGGCTGCATACATTGGCACGTCTTAGGGATCCTCAGAGTCTAAGCAAGGGATCAAAGGAAAGAATGAGTAATAGTGTTACCCAACAAGTTCATTAAATGCAAGGTGCGAAGTTTGATGCTCTAACTACCACCTCGGATTATGAATCCTTGGCACTATGCAATTTTTGTAAATCTTTCTTCAAAGAATGATTTTATTATGAAAATCTATGACCATCAGCCTTCACAGGTTGATCAGAACTTTCATGGAGTTCCTTTCCTGCCACGTTCGTAGCTCCTTCCCGGAACAGGGAGTAACAAGTTACAATTCTTACACTCTGTAGAGGTGCGTTACTTTACCCATGAGAGATCAACTCCTTGTTGCACAATCGGGCGTACTTTCCCGTCCACAATTCCATGATGTGGGGCCCAGTAGTTGGTCCAAGCCAATCACTGCCCCCTTCGCGACCCCGCATGCCTCCTTGGTGTATACCATGCCCACATAATGAATTACGGCAATGGTTTGTACAAACCGTTAGATGCCAGAACTATCGTGGGACGATGAGGGTTCCCACCCATATGCTGCATATCCTATATGAATTACCAATTAATATTCATGCTATGAGGATAACAGCCACGACCTGCACATCTGGCTTCATGCGAGAGGAAGAAGATACAGCTAACTTCTCTGTCCCATTCCAAATCTCATGGCTAACGCGTAATATACGGCGCTAGAATCACTAATGTCAGGGGTTATTAAGTCCCTACTTGATCATCATTGTTGCAATTAGAACCCTAAGTTCCATTGCTCCATTATATCATCACTTAGGATGATATCTATGTTTTCTTTATTTGTGAAAATAATATTTTCTTTCTTTTATAGCATATATGATAACACACAATTTGCAAATACTTTGATAAAGACTCTTCAAAGGACATGAGCAAGTGATGAACTTGCCTGGTGATGGCAAGGTAGTGAAGTCTGATGCTTGCGCTGGACCTTGAGCTTCTAGTTCTATAAAAACATTATTATTGCCGGGTAAGGACAGTATTTAAAGAAGCAAAATGATTATCCAAGTAATGTAATGCATTATTTAATTCTATATGCATTTTCCCTATATAGGGTGCCTTTTAATAAAGCATTTATAAATACTACTTTATAATATTTATAGCATATATTGAATTAGTTTATTTTCTTTCCTTTTTATTTGACTTTTATTGATTTAATAATTCTTTTTAAGAATTATCAATTATACATTAAAAATTGTTATTAAATATTTCTTTAGTATTTTTCAAAAATACTATAATATTAATATATAATGAAAGTGATTTTTGTTTATTTTATCATCTTTTAATAATTTTGTAAAATTCCATAAGGAATATATAAATTACAAAATTCTTATAAAAATTTAAATTTCCAAAATTTTATATCTTATTTTATTTGGATAGAGTGTATTATTGTGAATCCAAAAGTATTTAATTTATAATTTTTGGACTTATATTTTAAATTCTAGAATTTATTTAAGTCTAGGGGTATTTTGGTCTTTTCCTGTTAATTAAAACAGGCCTGGAATTGTTTCTGGGATGATTATTCTTATTGGGCCCTAGTGGCCCATTTAGTTTTAGACAAAAGGACCACCCCGAAGGGTTTGGCCCAACTCGGCCCACTCCTCATTGCCTCTCTCTCTCCCTCGAGCTTATCCTCTCCTCCTATGACCCCGACCCCGTGGTCGGCGATGCCGCCACCGGCGATTCCCACCGTTGTAGGTCGTTCTGGTCGCCGTCGAGGTGTACTAGGGGGTTGTCGACGACGCTCGTTCGTTCCATCCAATTAGATTTGAGCCTGGGGCTCTCCTGCAATGGATCGATGCCTCTCTGAGCCCTAGGGTTTGGGGTTTGGAATGTGTTCAAGTGCTGCCGCCGCTGTCGTCCCGCCTATGGTGATGTGGTGGATTAGGTGTCTTGTGGCCGCCGTGGCTGGTGGGTTGCGGCGCCCACAGGCTCTGTCTTGCCATGGGTTCGTCGGCCAATCTGCTTCCTCTTCAATTTCTTCAGCGAGGACCTACGGTGAGTTCGATTCCTTCCCCCTAGTGCTTTCTGTGCTTGTTGATTCAATGCTAGAGGCTGGAAGTGTCCTCTCTGTCTATGGTCTGATTTAATTTAGGATGATTATCCATTTAGGGTTGATCTGATGTGATTGATCATGTACTGGATGAATTGATTCATGTTTGGATGATATGTATTCATGCTAAATGATTATTGGCCTGAGGCTTGTTCCTTGAAATGATAGATGATGTTCCTGGTGGCTTACTAGATTATTTGATGCTTAGATTGCATCTGATTCAGATGATATTGTTGTTTGGGAAACATGCTTGGTAAAGCCAATGACTTGATAGCTTTCCACTATTTATTTGATTCATAGTCATGATTATGATAAGATATAGCAAATGTCTTAGTGTTGTTAGCTTGGAAATTAACATGTGGTTTGAGATCATCATGATCTCAAATAGTGAAGTGTAACATAGGAATCTCCTAGTTATGATTCCTATGTTAACAGGAAGATGATTAGTTAGTTGATTGTCTGAATCTATGATGATTTATTGTCTTTCCTGATTCATATTGGACTATTCTTGTGACACCATCATGGTATGGCACACAAGTTTGATTCTAAACCATGGATTTGGTTAGTTTATGTTTAAGACAATCTTGGCTTTGAAAAATAAATAGAAATGCTCTTATCTGAATTCCCTAAGACCAATGATGTTGGTCTGAGGCTTAGGGATTTAGATCTTATCTAGTTGGTTCATCTAGATAGTCCTGGTAGTGGTACCAATTATTCTTGATTGAATCAAAGCATGGAAAAATGATAGTGAGCTTGATCATGTTATGGATCCTAAGGATTTGTTCCTAAGGTGCTACCCTTCCTTTAGGGATGTGCCTAGGAATAGATCATAGGTATATGCATGATTGAATGGTAAAATATAGTTTGACAACCATAGCAAGGATGTTGCTCTGAGCTCTGGTTGGATCCTGGTATTGTGCTGTTTGCCTTTAGAGTTTTAAAAATCCCTATGATGGATTCACCCCACTTGGGTGTTTTCTGAGGTTTTGTTTTATAAAACAACACATGTTTCTCTCTGAATAAGATGATTAGATCATGTGAAGGTTTTATGAAACTCACCACAAAATCTGATGATGGTGTAGTAAGTTGGTGATGATGATCTTGATCTGGTTTTGCTGGACTCCTGTGCTTGATCTTGAGCTGACCCTGCTCCTCCTAGCTCCTGGCTTGATCTTGCTATCCACCTGATCCATCCCCCTCCTTATGTCACCATCCTAGTGATGTTTGATTGATCCTTAGTTGGTTTGGTTGTTGTCTGTGGTGCTTGGTTTAGCTGATGTCTACACTGGCTGTTCTTGTGTGTTGTGCAGTGGAGTGATGCACTAGTGCCTCCCACGGCTGTGCTTGTGGTTTTGTGAGATTGGGCTGTTCTGTGAGCTTGACAACACACCACATGCATGCTGGTGTGTGTCCTGCCTGTGTGCTTGCTATGCACTTGTGGATATGTTCAGAATTTTTGAACTTACTCTTATCAGGTTACTTTCACCTGGCTGGTGATTTTGCCCCCCTTGGCTGTTATTTGACTTCTGGATTTGAATTTATGAAAGATGAATTCTTTCATATTGGTGAAACTTGCCCCTTTTTTAAATGTCTCAATGATGAATTTGTCAAGTGCATTTCACTGACATGTCTGAGAGAAATAATACGAACACTAATCTTCTTTTGTTTTTATTTAGTCTTTGTTTTGCAGGTACAAAGATAAAGATGAAGATTTAGTTTAGATTTAGATATAGGATAGTTAGTAAATATCCCAATGTAATTTTCTTATTCTTTTGTAATTTTCTTCTATTGTTCTTGTAATCTTTATTTTATTCAATTGTAATTAAGATTATATTATTATTAATAAAGAATATTCCTATTCTTTGTATATTTACTTATGTAAGTTATGTGGATGATTCAAATAAGTTATAATTTTATAACTTGATTATATATATTGATGATAAGAAATAAACTTTATATTCATTATTGTTTTTCTATGGATAGAATTCAAGTTGTAATATTTATCTCTTAATTGAATTAAGATTCAAAACTTATATCTAATTCATTTGAATTATAATTCAAACACTCAAGTCTAATATTTCAAATCCATTTGAAAACACATAACTCCTTAAGATCATCTTAAAGTTTATAACAATCATCCTTTAAGACTAAACCTAATCTCAAAGTATGAAAGAAACATTGATCACTTAGGTTTTTATTTGACGAAAATTTTACCCACATTTTCACAGATGAATGCATGCAACAATCTATATTCCTAAATCTACCCTTCGTTAGGTCCTAAATGCTGGGTTGTTACAGACTTCCCCCCTTAAATTAAACTTCGTCCCGAAGTTTGTGGAGATGTACTTGAATAGTTCTGGATATGCTTTTCTTAAATCCTCTTCTTTCTCCCTTGTGGCTTCCCTTTCAGGTTGATGTTCCCACTGTACCTTGCAATATTTGATTGCTCTGTTCCTTAATCATTTCCAGTTTTCTTCCAGAATCTTACAGGGCTCTTCAATATAAGTCAGGTCTGCTTGTAGTTCTATCTCTTGATGTGTGATTGCATCACCTGGAACTCTTAAACATTTACGAAGTTGTGATACATGAAAAACATTATGCACTTGAGCCAATCTTGATGGTAACTCTAAAGCATAAGCTATAGTTCTATTTTGACTTAGTATCTTGAATGGTCCGATGTATCTTGGACTATTTCCCTTTAACTCCGAATCTTTTCACCCCTTTCATTGGACTTACTTTCAAATGGACCATATCTCCCACTTCTGGATGCCATGATCTTCGACTTTGATCCGCATAACTTTTCTGCCTGCTCTGGGCTATTTTCAGTCTATCCCTGATCTTATCAATTATGTCTTGTCTCTCCTTGATATAATCTGGCGCAAATTCTTGGCTGCTTCCAGGTTCATACCAACATATTGGTGATCTAGACTTCCTTCCATACAGAACCTCATATGGAGCTGCCTTCAGACTACTCTGATAGCTATTATTATAAGAAAATTGTGCCAATGGTAGGTGATCTTCCCATGTTCCTCCAAAATCTAGTGCACAAGCTATCAACATGTCTTCTAGTATTTGATTTGTTCTTTCAGTTTGACCTCCTGTCTCAGGATGATATGTCGTGCTGAAATCTAATTTTGAACCAAGTGCTTCATGCAATTGCTTCCAAAATGCTGAAGTAAACATTGATCCCCTATCAGTTATGATCTTTTTGGGTACTCCATGCTTACTTACTATTTCTTTTACATATACTTCAACTAACTTCTCAGCATTATCCTTTTGATTCACCGGAATAAAGTGTGCACTCTTAGTGAGTTTGTCCACAATTACCCATATCATATCCTTCCTTTTTGGTGTCATAGGCAATCCTGTAATGAAGTCCATGCCCATTTCCTCCCATTTTGATTCAGGAATTTCTAAGGGTTGTAATGGTCGTGCTAGACTTTGATGTTTAGCTTTCACCCTTTGACAAGTATGGCATTCCGATACATATTTAGCAATATCTCTTTTCATGTTATTCCACCAGAATAGTTCCTTTAAATCCATATACATCTTAGTACTCCCCGGATGTATAGAATATGGTGTATCATGTGCTTCTTTGAGTATGACATTTCTGATCTCAGTCACATCTGGAACACATAGACGGTCTTGGAACCATAAAGACCTATAATCCCCAAGGCGAAAAAATGATTTTTTCCCTTGATATATCCTCTGAATTCCTCAGCAATAAAAGGATCTTCTTCTTGATGTCTAAAAATTTCATGCTTAAGATCACTGTCCTGTTCTGCAACTACCTGCATAGTAGCTAATCCTTCAAGAACCTCTGTTCTGATGAATTGAAGCTCTAATCTTTCCAAGTCCATTTGTAACTCTTTTGGTATCTCCCTATTGCTAGGCTGAATATCTGCACTCTTTCTGCTTAAAGCATCTTCCACAACATTTGCTTTCCCTGGAGTGTAGTTGATTGTTAAATCATAATCCTTGATTAGTTCTAGCCAACGCTTCTGTCTCATATTCAATTCCTTTTGAGTGAAGAAATATTTAAGACTTTTATGGTCAGTGTATAACTCACATCTGGCTCCATAAAGAAAATGCTTCCATCCTTTTAGTGCAAAGTCTACTACTGCTAACTCTAAATCATGAGTTGGATAGTTGACTTCATGTGGTTTCAATTGTCTTGAATCATAAGCAATCACATTCCGATCTTGCATTAATTCACAACCCAAACCTTCTTTAGATGCATCACAATATACGATGAAGTCCTTCCCTATTTTAGGAACTGCTAAGATTGGAGTTGTGGTTAATCTAGTCTTCAACTCTTGGAAACGTGCTTCACATTTATCATCCCACTTGAATGGTGTATTCTTCCTTAATAATTTGGTCATTGGTCCGGCTATTTTGGAGAAACCTTAAATGAATCTCCGATAATAACCAGCCATTCCTAAGAAACCTCGAATTTGCTTCACATTGGTCGGTGCAGTCCACCCTAGTACCGACTGAACTTTAGATGGATTCACAGCAATCCCATCCTTGCTAATCACATGACTGATGAATTCTACCTCATATAGCCAGAACTCACACTTACTGAACTTAGAATAGAGTTTATGTTCTCTTAAAGTCTGCAATGCTATTCTCAAATGGTCAGCATGCTCTTCCTTATCCTTGGAATATATCAGAATATCATCAATAAATACGATGACAAACTTGTCCAAATATGGCATGAAGATCTTGTTCATCAGATTCATGAATATTGTCGGTGCATTGGTCAAACCAAATGGTACTACCAGATACTCATGTTGTCCATATCTTGAGACAAATGCTGTTTTTGGAACATCTTCCGGCTTGATTTTTATTTGATGGTATCCAGATCTTAAATCGATCTTTAAAAATACTCCAGCCCCTTTCACCTGATCAAATAGATCTTGAATTCTTGGTAAAGGATACTTATTTTTGATAGTCACGTTGTTTAGGTTTCTATAATCACCACACATCCGTCTTCCACCATCTCTTTTATCCACAAAGATTACTGGTGTTCCCCATGGAGATACACTTTCCTGAATAAATCCTTTTCTGGCTAACTCATAAATTTGCTCCTTGATTTCTTTCAACTATTTGGGTCCCATTTTATATGGTGCTTGAGCTATTGGTGTTGTACCAGGAATTAGGTCAATGGTGAACTCTATCTCCCGGTCTGGTGGCATTCCCGGTAGCTCTCCTGGAAAAACATCTTGAAATTCATTTACTATAGGAATCTCTTTCAACTTGACCTCTTTCATTGATTTCAACTGCAGATCCACCATGATATGACTGTGCTTATCTGCTTGATAAACTATCCTTGCTCCACTTGGAGTTTTGATTGAGACAGTTTTCTCCTCACAATTTATCTGAGCTCTGTGTTCCATCATCCAATCCATCCCCAGCACTACTGCAATTCCCTTCAAAGGAATCACATAAAGGTCTGCGAAATATGTACAACCATAGATCGAGATAACCTGATCTTGTTTTATGTGGCGTACAATCACATTCCCTCCTGCCGTAACTACGGTCATAGGACTTTCTAACGTTGCCCTTCTAATCCCGAACTTATCACAAAATTCTTCAGAAATGAATGAAGTAGTTGCACCAGTATCAAATAGAACTTTGCCGGGATTGGTAAGGATATTGAGCGTACATATCACTGCATGCTCCGAATTATCCACCTCCTCGAGGGTTGCACAATTTAGTTTCCCGGTAGGTCGGTTCCTCTTGCCATTGTTGTTCTTGCCATTATTTCCTCCTTTATTGGGCTATCCATTTCCTCCACAGGATTGTCCTCCTCCCTTGGTAGGCCATCCTCCAGGTGGTTTGCTCGGACAATCTGGCTTGATATGCCCCTTCTGACCACAACCGTAACAGATCACTACAGGCTTTTTGCATTCCCTCTGGAAATGCCCTGGAATTCCACAATTGTTACAAATAACATTCCTTCTCGGATTGGATTGATTTCCACCACTGCCCTTGTTATTGTTATTGTTGTTGTTATTGTTGCCATAATTCCTATTCTGAGGTTTAAACTCCAGGTTGGGTTTAGGTTTGCTTGCCTGAATCCTCTTGGTTTCCTTCTTGGCTCTCTTCCTCCGATCCTCTTGGACATTCTTGTAGTAATATTCAAAAGTAATGGCTACATCTAACAACTGCTGATAAGTTTGCTTATTGGCTAACCTTAGCTGCATCTTCACAAATGGATTTAATCCACGCAAGAAATGCTTCTTCCGCTTCTCTTCAGTGTTAACATCCTCCTCAGCATAACGAGACAGTTGGCTAAACTCCCGGATGTACTTCATGACACTAGTATATCCTTGCTGAAGCTCCTCAAATTATCTCTGCTTCAACTCCATGACACTTTCCAGAACATGATATTCACGGAATCTCTGCTTGAACTCCTCCCAGGTAAACTCCCTTCCTGGCTGTTGCATGGCTAACTGATTTTCCCACCATGATATTGCAGGTCCAGTCAGCAGATGAGTTGCATACCTCAATTTCTCCTCATCATTTCAACCTACAGTTTTCAGCTTCCTTTCTGTATCTACTAGCCAGTCTTTTGCATCCATTGGTTCAAGAGCTGATTCAAAAGGTAACGGTCTTGCATTCTGGAAATCAGATAGACTCACTCCTCCACCTTCAGGTGCCCTATAATTTTCTCGCCCCAGCAACTCTTCCATGAACTTGTTCTGGGTCTCTTGCATCATTTGCATGCATTGCATAAAGTTCTGCTCCATTAACGGCCTCATTGGTGGTGGTGGTAATGCTTCTTGGTTTGCTGCATCTGCATCGGCCTTTTCCTTGGCCTCTCGCTCTAGTTGTTGCTCAGTTTCCATTCCTACACCTGTATCCATGAAACTCTAGTCCTGAAATATAAAGCGAATACTCATAATTACATCATGCACATGTGTTCTGAGCTCGACTTTACGCACAGAACTAGTCACAAAATGAAGATCCAAAGAAAATCCAAATATGCATTTCACATATTTTACATAATGATACAAAGTCATTATAGCATATACCATATAGGTATCATTACAAAACTACCTTATTACTTGGCTACAATACATAGTACTTGATACTACTGACTAATTGTCTCCTTCTAATAGTAACTATGTTCATCGTACATGCCTGATGTCCAACCATGATGATGTGTTGTTCGTCGCACAGTTTGTGGAACATATGGCCTTCCAGAAGGAATATACTCTGTATCTGAAGTATCAGGACTTGAGTCATTACTCAACCTGAGCGTATTGACTCCCTCCAGCTCAGCTGAAAAATCTTCAGAAACATATTCAACATTATCTCCAGCCTGCATCTCCTGAGCTTCATTTCTTGAGTTGCCAACCGGATACGCAGATCCTGCCGCTTCCCAGGTGCTCTCGTGGGCAAGATTGTTAAACACTGGATAATGTATATTCCCTGGGTTTTGAGAAGATGTTGATGATTCAAACACTCTCTCCTCAGGATCTTCCTCTTCATCCTGATTATCTATTGACATGGTATTTCTACTACTATTATTAGGATTCATTCTTGCACCCATCCAACTAGATTGTCCAACATTTCTGTCAGAACCATCTGTGGACATCTGTTGTTCATGAGATCCATCATATGATCCCATTCTCCATCCATCCAAATTCTCAATAGGAAGTTCTGAATCCGAACAATCCTCTGAGCCCTATGGTACTGCATACCGCATATCCATAGTAGGATCATGTATAGGTTCAGGTCTTGGTGAATAAGGATATGGTATATAAGATTCAGGATCTATAGGTATATCCTTAAAGATAGGTGTTGCACTACTACTTGCTTCTTTCTCTAGCTGGAATGCTAACTGCTTCCTCCTTTCTGGATCAGTTAGATCCTCTAACATGTCATTTTTGTCTTCAACAATCACTTGATGAGTCTTATAGAAAGACGCAACGAGTGTCCGGTATCTATCCATAAACTTGGAAGGTAACCTAGGATGCTTCTTAACCAAAGTAAGATGATCCGGTATAGGCTCCGAGTCTATAGAATCATGAGGTATCACAGATAATGTGCTACCTTCTAGCTCCTTGGTTTTCTGCTCCCGGATATTAGCTATCGCCTCCACAACAGCAACATGATAGGCTGCTAAATGACTCCTACCTTCTCCTATAGGTAGATCGTGATATAATCCAAACTTCTATGGAAGTTGGATACTCACACGATACTTGGATAACATTCGACCATCAAGGTAAGAGATAGTGTTTACTGGAATTCTAGTAGAACAACTAAAAAGCTTTAAAAGTTGACGAAGTTGGTCTGTGAATGATCCTTGATAATCATCAAGAGTCTCCTCTTTCCTTACCAAAGTCTGTTTTGGAAACTTTGGTGCCATAACTCTGTATATCAGAAAAATAATTTTGATTAGTATCCAATAATAAATTGCATCATAACAAAGAATTATCGCACTAAAATATATAACAGAATATTCTCATTTGAATACCCATTATATCACTTTTAGAGAATTCTTTATCGTTGCTAAATTTTCCCTACAGGTAATACCCTTTACTAGGTTTCCAAACTAAGGTCAGAGCAATTTTCTCTGATACCAACTGCGGTGACCCAGCATACCACTTCATGTGTAGTACACTATAGTCGTTGACATGACATCCACAGAACACCGTTCTGTAAATATCACATCCCTCAGAGTGGTACAACAGAAACATTGCGGGTCCATATTACAAAAGTACACACATTATTATTATTACAATACCGGAAGTTCAAGACTTCCAAAAGATCCAACTTACAAACCAAAATATAAAGTGTTCAGCCGAATTTAAAAGTAGCAAATCCATCTAGGAGTTGAGCTTAGCAGCTTATTCTATAGAGTTCATGCTGCTTGGCTCCGTTGGTTACTATTAACTAGGGATACTTAGTTGTACTCGTGATCATCGATGCCATAGCGGATTTCGTAATCCACTCCTTCAACTCCTCCGGACAGATCAGGTTCCTCGTAGAACACATCTTCTTGGCATTCGGCTGCATACATTGGCACGTCTTCGGGATCCTCAGAGTCTAAGCAAGGGATCAAAGGAAAGAATGAGTAACAACGTTACCCAACAAGTTCACTAAATGCAAGGTGGGAAGTTTGATGCTCTAACTACCACCTCGGATTATGAATCCTTGGCACTATGCAATTTTTGTAAATCTTTCTTCAAAGATTGATTTTATTATGAAAATCTATGGCCATCAGCCTTCACAGGTTGACCAGAACTTTCATGGAGTTCCTTTCCTGCCGCATTCGTAGCTCCTTCCCGGAACAGGGAGTAACAAGTTACAATTCTTACACTCTGTAGAGGTGCGTTACTTTACCCATGAGATATCAACTCCTTGTTGCACAACCGGGCGTACTTTCCCGTCCACAATTCCATGATGTGGGGCCCAGTAGTTGGTCCAAGCCAATCACTGCCCCCTTCGCGACCCCACATGCCTCCTTGGTGTACACCATGCCCACATAATGAATTACGACAATGGTTTGTACAAACCGTTAGATGCCAGAACTATTGTGGGACGATGAGGGTTTCCACCCCTATGCCGCATATCCTCTAAGAATTACCAATTAATATGCTCTCTACGAGGATAACAGCCACGACCTGCATATCCGGCTTCATGCGAGCGGAAGAAGATACAGCTAACTTCTCTGTCCCATTCCAAATCTCATGGCTAACGCGTAATATACGGCGCTAGAATCACTGATGTCAGGGGTTATTAAGTCCCTACTTGATCATCATTATTGCAATTAGAACCCTAAGTTCCATTGCTCCATTATATCATCACTTAGGATGATATCTATGTTTTCTTTATTTGTGAAAATAATATTTTCTTTCTTTTATAGCATATATGATAACATACAATTTTCAAACACTTTGATAAAGACTCTTCAAAGGACATGAGCAAGTGATGAACTTGCCTGGTGATGGCAAGGTAGTGAAGTGTGATGCTTGCGCTGGACCTTGAGCTTCTAGTTCTATAAAACATCATTATTGCCAGGTAAGGACAATATTTAAAGAAGCAAAATGATTATGCAAGTAATGTAATGCATTATTTAATTCTATATGCATCTTCCCTATATAGGGTGCCTTTTAATAAAGCATTTATAAATATTACTTTATAATATTTATAGCATATATTGAATTAGTTTATATTATTTCCTTTTTATTTGACTTTTATTGGTTTAATAATTCTTTTTAAGAATTATCAATTATACATTAAAAATTGTTATTAAATATTTATTTAGTATTTTTAAAAAATACTATAATATTAATATATAATGAAAGTAATTTTTATTTATTTTTATCATCTTTCAGTAATTTTGTAAAATTCCATAAGGAATATATAAATTACAAAATTCTTATAAAAATTTAAATGTCCAAAATTTTATATCTTATTTTATTTGGATAGAGTGGATTATTTTGAATCCAAAAGTATTTAATTTATAATTTTTGGACTTATATTTTATTTTCTAGAATTTATTTAAATCTAGGGGTATTTTGGTCTTTTCCTGTTTATTAAAACAGGCATGGAATTGTTTCTGGGATGATTATTCTTATTGGGCCCTAGTGGCCCATTTAGTTTTAGACAAAAGGACCACCCCAAAAGGTTTGGCCCAGCTCGGCCCACTCCTCACTGCCTCTCTCTCTCTCCCTCGAGCTTATCCTCTCCTCCTCTGACCCCGACCCCGTGGCCGGCGATGCTGCCACCGACGATTCCCGCCGTTGTAGGTGTGGTCGACGTCATGGTGTACTAGGGGGTTGTCGACGACGCCCATTCGTTCCATCCAATTGGATTTGATCTTGGGGCTCTCCTGCAATGGATCTATGCCGCTCTGAGCCCTAGGGTTTGGCATGTGTTCAAGTGTTGCCGTCGCCGTCGTCCCGCCTATGGCGATGTGGTGGATCTGTAGGTCACCTTGTCGCCGCCATGGTCAGGTGCAGCCCACTGGTGCTCCCTGTGCCGACGCGGGTTCGTCGGCCAATCTGCTTCCTCTTCAATTTCTTCAGCGAGGACCTACGGTGAGTTTGATTCCTCCCCCCTGGTGCTTTCTGTGCTTGTTGATTCGATGCTAGAGGATGGCAGTGTCCTCTCAGTCTATGGTATGATTAAGTTTAGGATGATTATCCATTTAGGGTTCCTGTGATGTGATTGATCATGTACTGGATGAATTGATTCATGTTTGGATGATCTGTATTCTTGCTAAATGATTATTGGCCTGAGGCTTGTTGCTTGAAATGATAGATGATGTTCCTAGTGGATTACTAGATGATTTGATGCTTAGATTGCATCTGATTCAGATAATATTGTTGTTTGGGAAACATGCTTGGTAAAGCCAATGACTTGATAGCTTTCCACTATTTATTTGATTCATGGTCATGATTATGATAAGATACAGCTACTATCTTAGTGTTGTTAGCTTGGTAATTAACATGTGGTTTGAGATCATCATGATCTCAAACAGTGAAGTGTAACATAGGAATCTCCTAGTTATGATTCCTGTGTTAACATGAAGATGATTAGTTAGTTGATTGTCTGAATCTATGATGATTTATTGTCTTTCCTGATTCATATTGGACTGTTCTTGTGACACCATCATGGTATGGCACACAAGTTTGATTCTAAACCATGGATTTGGTTAGTTTATGTTTAAGACAATATTGGCTTTGAAATATAAATAGAAATGCTCTTATCTGAATTCCCTAAGACCAATGATGTTGGTCTGAGGCTTAGGGATTTAGATCTTATCTAATTGGTTCATCTAGATAGTCCTGGTAGGGGTACCAGTTATTCTTGATTAAATCAAAGCTTGGAAAAATGATAGTGAGCTTGATCATGTTATGGATCCTAAGGATTTGTTCCTAAGGTGCTACCCTTCCTTTAGGGATGTGCCTAGGAACATATCATAGGTATATGCATGATTGAATGGTAAAATATAGTTTGACAACCAGAGCAAGGATGTTGCTCTGAGCTCTGGTTGGATCCTGGTATTGTGCTATTTGCCTTTAGAGTTTTAAAAATCCCTATGATGGATTCACCCCACTTGGGTGTTTTCTGAGGTTTTGTTTTATAAAACAACACATGTTTCTCTCTGAATAAGATGATTAGATCATGTGAAGGTTTTATGAAACTCACCACAAAATCTGATAATGGTGTAGTAAGTTGGTGATGATGATCTTGATCTGGTTTTGCTGGACTCCTGTGCTTGATCTTGAGCTGACCCTGCTCCTCCTAGCTCCTGGCTTGATCTTGCTATCCACCTGATCCATCCCCCTCCTTATGTCACCATCCTGGTGATGTTTGATTGATCCTTAGTTGGTTTGGTTACTGGCTGTGGTGCTTGGTTTAGCTGATGTCTACACTGGTCGTTCTTGTGTGTTGTGAAGTGGAGTGATGCACTAGTGCCTCCCACGGTTGTGCTTGTGGTTTTGTGAGATTGGTCTGTTCTGTGAGCTTGACAACACACCACATGCATGCTGGTGTGTGTCCTGCCTGTGTGCTTGCTATGCACTTGTGGATATGTTCAGAATTTTTGAACTTACTCTTCCGAGGTTACTTTCACCTGGCTGGTGACTTTTCCCCCCTTGGCTGTTATTTGACTTCTGGCTTTGAATTTATGAAAGATGAATTCTTTCATATTGGTGAAACTTGCCCCTTTTTTAAATGTCTCAATGATGAATTTGTCAAGTGCATTTCACTGACATGTGTGAGAGAAATAATACTAACACTAATCTTCTTTTGTTTTTATTTAGTCTTTGTTTTGCAGGTATAAAGATAAAGATGAAGATTTAGTTTAGATTTAGATATAGGATAGTTAGTAAATATCCCAATGTAATTTTCTTATTCTTTTGTAATTTTCTTTTATTATTCTTGTAATCTTTATTTTATTCAATTGTAATTAAGATTATATTATTATTAATAAAGAATATTCCTATTCTTTGTATATTTACTTATGTAAGTTATGTGGATGTTTCAAATAATTTATAATTTTATAACTTGATTATATATATTGATGATAAGAAATAAACTTAATATTCATTATTGTTTTTCTTTGGATAGAATTCAAGTTGTAATATTTATCTCTTAATTGAATTAAGATTCAGAACTTATATCTAATTCATTTGAATTATAATTCAAACACTCAAGTCTAATATTTCAAATCCATTTGAAAACACATAACTCCTTAAGATCATCTCAAAGTTTATAACAATCATCCTTTAAGACTAAACCTAATCTCAAAGTATGAAAGAAACATTGATCACTTAGGTTTTTATTTGGCGAAAAATTTACCCACATTTTCACAGATGAATGCATGCAACAATCCATATTCCTAAATCTACCCTTTGTTAGGTCCTAAATGTTGGGTTGTTACACATCCCCAAGCCGATAGCGGGGGATTACTCACTCTTGGATGAAGAAACATCGGTGGTTGATGGAGATGCGTTGGTGGTGACGATGGTGATGATCCTCTCCAAATTCCCCGTCCCGGCAGGGTGCCAGAACGGAGTTTCTGGATCCGAATCGTGGTTTCTGGTGGCCGCAGTGGAGCGGAACTCTTTTTGGAAAACTATCGAACCCCCCCTCTGTTTTTAGGTCAGAAGGCAACTTATAGACGCGGAGGGAGGCCAAGAAGCTGCCTGGGGTGGCCAAACCTCCCCCAGGCGTGGGTCAGTGGGCCCGCGCCTGGGTGGGTCTGGGCCCCCCAGGCCTCCCCTCTATCTCCCCTTCTGGCTCCGTGGATCTTCTGGTGAAATAAAAAATTTGGCATATTTTCCGGGATTTTTCCTGATAGTTCTTTTTCTGCACAAAAACAAGACACCAAGGTAATTCTGCTGAAAACAGCGTCAGTCCGTGTTAGTTGTATCCAAATCACACAAGTTTAGAGAAGAAACAATAGAAAAGTGTTGGAGAAAGTAGATACATTTTGGACGTATCAACTCCGCCCAAGCTTTGCTTATTTCTTGTCCTCAAGCAATTTAGTTGACAACTGAGTGCGATAAAAGAACTTTCACGAACACATTTCTTCATATGATGTAAATATTCTCAGCACTGTAGTAGATATTTAGACAATTCATAATAAAGAGTATCTAACGAAGTCTACTCAATAGTCATTGCAAGCTATGAAGAGAAACCAACTCAATAATAATAAGTAGCATGAAACATAAACATAAGCAACATTGCAATGCTCATAATAAGGTACGATAGAGTGGTATATCGCTTGCCTTTGTTTGAAGAGCACAATATAAATGTCAAGGCACCTCTGAAGTTCACATGAAGACTAGAGATAAAGATATCAGAGATACAAGCATCAAAGTCATGACATAATTAACCAAGTTTTGGAACAAACACAAGAATGACAACTATGCTCTCAAGAAGGTTCTCATAGAATAAGTGGTGACTCAACAAGGTTGTGAAAACGGTTTTGAAAGGTTTGAAAGGCTTCCCAATGCTGAAAGGAAGGTACTCATTAGCTTTGAGCTCTCATTGCCCCTATCATAGGCATCTTCATGTGGTTAAGGTGAAAGTGAGGTCCAGTCTGAATCATATGCTTGACAGACCATAGACTGGAAATCCCAAGTCCCTTGAGTACGAGGGTCGCTCCGCATGCTACTCAACTTTGGTCACCTGAAAGTTCTTGTCATTGTAAATACATGCATATCATTGAGAACCGCCAATGGGGTACCCCTTGCACATGGTACAAGAGCTTTCCCATAACCAAAATGACAAGGCAAGCAGACAATGAGCATCTCATCAATCTTTTTATTTACCATATGCATAGCTTTTTTTATTGAAAACGCTTCATAGATGCTCATTATAGTGATGCTGCAAGTTTCCACCATGATTAGGCATGGCTTAGGCTAGTGTCCCAAGCGTTTCTCTAACACAATGTATAAACTCCATGAACTCAAAACTTCCCCTTTTATTTCACATCGCCGACATCCGCAAACAAAAGAGCAAGGAATCAACTGGATGAAATATCCAAAAAAGTGTTGAAAGCATTCCCCGTGACAGCACGGTTCTGATGTCTCCCAGCATATAATTAGCAAGCATATAACTTTCATGGACTAGTCACAATGGTTCAGGATTATTAAGCGCAAAGAATAAAGTGTGCCATCAAGTTCGTGAGAGCTTTACTAACTAACTTTCTCAAAACAGACAAACATTTTATTTTGGAAGAAAACACGGCATATAGAATATGCACTGAAATAGCAAATGATGCTAATAGGTAGGTATGGTGGACACAGATGGCAATATTGGTTTTTGGGAGTTGGAAGCACAGGTAGAGCACATACTCAGTGCAAGTGAAGGCTAGCAATAGAGAGGGAGCGACAGACGGGAGAGCAATAACTGTCATAATCATGCTTGCAACAAAACAGGACTAATTATGGCATGAAAGTGATACAAGAACTCTGAGGCAAAATAAATCATCGAGGCTTACTGACTATTGATTAGTCATATGCATGCGTGAGCATGTGCCAAGTTGATTCACATGAACAGTCAGAGGAGGATACCATAATGTCATACCAAAGTATGAATAAAACAATGCAAGCAAACATTCATATGACATGCTACAAACTATTAGCGAGGTGGAGCTAATCATAGACAGGCAAGAACTACTAAGCATCCATAATGACATACATCTTACACAAACATGCTAAGAATGCTCACAATGATGAGTATATGTACAAAAATGAAACAAATAGAGATCGTTACCAGCCTCTTACCACACCTCGAGTTGTCTTATCTTCATTATTGCCCTTCACTTGTGTGACTTGAATAATTAACATGAAAACCAATATTTACTGAGGACGGCTGAACCCTATGAAGAACTCACAAAACCAAAGAAGAACAACAAATATTTTTGGTGTTTTCGATTTTTTTGAAACAAGCAAACAAAGAAAAACCAAAAAAAACAAAGCAAACCAAACAAAGCAAAATCTTTTTGGGTTTTTTTCTTTTAAGGCAAACAAAAGCAAAGAAGCAAGCCAAGAGAAATAACGATTTTTTTTTGGTATTTTTGGGTTTTTGAGAAAGAAGCAACAAGAACCAAAAAGAAAGCGAAACAATGGATATACAAAGAACCGACCAAACATGATATATATATGAGTGTGATGTCGGTATACCTCCCCCCAAGCTTAGGCTTTTGGCCTAAGCGGGGCTCAATCCCATGGTGCCCAAGTAGATGCACCTCCGTATTATGTCGAGGAAGCTTACTCATCCTGGTATGAGCTCGAAGCCTCCCCTGTGTAGTGTACAACGGGGTCACAAGGTCCCTGAGAAATACTGAACAAAGTGGCTTGGGGTAGAGGGATCTCTCTCTCTTCCCCGTCAGTAAACAACATTCTATAAACCATGCGCCTTCATGGCAGCAAGATCAAGTCTTTGGGGAGCCAAAACTGTATCATGAGTATCAACAACAATGTTCAAGGCAGCAGCGATACGAGTAGCAATAATTCCCCCATAAATGGGTCCCCAAGCAGCTAACCGACAAGCAATGAGGGAACCAACGTTATACTTTTCCTCACCGTAGAGCGCAACAGCTAAGAAGGGCAATTGATAGTTGGATATATTACTACAGTTCTCCCTACCAAGAACACTGGTGGTAAGATAGTAGGTGAAGTACCTGATGGCTGGCAGTTGAATGTTCTTTATCTTCCCTCTTTGAGCTCTACGGTCATCATCATAGGTTATTCCTAGGTATAGTTCCATCAAATCAGCAGGAAGAGCTGTAATCTTCTTTGATGACCCCTTTGTACCAAGTCCCAAGGCCTTGCAAAAATTCTTCAATGTCATAGAATGAGCCCTGCCATAAAGTCTGAAAGACATAGAAGAATTGAACAAAGTATTGGTGAAGGAGAAACTCTCCACAAATGTTTTAGTAAGTGAAGCATATTGTGCACTCTCATCCTGCATGAAACTTGTTAGACCAGCCCTCTCAATCAAAGCCATGAAATCATTAAGAATCCCAGCAGCTCGCAAGAAAGTTTGACAAGGAAAGGTGGAGGGGTGCGCATCCCCCTCGTCACCAAACCGCGGAGTGATGAGATCCTCATTGTACGAGGGTCTGGAGCTTGTAGATGACCTTGGGAGCCTTGCCCTTCTAGGTGCATCACTCTCAAAAATGTCACCAAAGGTGTGGTGGTCCATGACTTCTCTTTGCTGAAATTTTAAACAACCATCAAACCAAGTGATTTCTAAGTTGATAAATGATGAGCAACTACTATAGGAACTTGCTAGAGGACCACACATGCATAAAAATAAAGTTTCTAAGCATAGAACAAGCATGCAAGCTCAAACAACTTGTCACCTACAGTAGCAAAATACTCAAGATACAATCTACCAATCACAAATCTAATTGGACAAGTGGAGGAGGCACATACCAATGAGCAATCCCTCCAAAAATCAGCACTTGAGATGGGCTGAATAAGGAGATTGAAAATCGCGAGCAATAACAGCAAGAACTCGAGCTTGAGCAAGTTTTCCGGTGTTTTTCGGGAGAGAGAAAGAAGGTGGCTTTGAGGAGGCAGCCTGGAGGGGCCCAGGTGGGCCAAACCTCCCCCAGTTGCCGCCACCTGGTAGGCCGCGCCTACCAGGGGTCTGGTGGCCTGGGGTGGCTCCCTCGGTCATCTCAGGTGCCACTCTGCCCCTTTTTTGAGGAAAAATTTATTTTGAATTTTCTAGGATTTTTCGGGAAACTTTATTTTTGGCCAATTTTCAGGGAATCAAAATTGATTTTCTCATAGAAATAGTTTTTCAGAAGAAGCAAAAGCAAACCAAAAGCCAAACTACAAGAGGTCTAAGAAACTCAAACAAGCAAACAACTAGCAAAACTAAAGCTAAAGCAAAGACTAGGAAGAAGAAGGGTAAAATAAAGCAAGAACAACCACCGTGAAAACATTATTTTGTTCATTAAAATCCTTTTGTTAACAAGGTTGATCAAGTCTTGTTACCAAAACAATCTTATATGAGACAAAACTTTGTAATCCACAAGGTGATTATGTTACCTCATACTTGATAGCAATGGTCCCAATCATAATAGTTTCAAAATTTTCTTGTGGAATGGGACAATATATTTCTCCAACCTTGATGCCCTCAATATTTTCAATGGAATTCAGGCAATAGCTCTTGACAACCTTCTTGGGGAAATAGACAGTGCTCTCTTTGTCATTAATATTGAATGTTACTTTTCCTTGATTACAATTGATGATAGCACCTGCAGTATTAAGAAAAGGTCTCCCAAGAATAATAGACATATTATCATCTTCAGGCATTTCAAGCACAATAAAATAAGTTAAAACCATGCAATCATGAGCAACTTGAATAGGAACATCCTCACATATACCAACAGGAATAGTAGTTGACTTATCAGCCCTTTGCAAAGAAATATCAGTTGGTATCAACTTTTCTAGCTGGAGTCTCTTAGAGAGAGAAAAAGGCATAACACTAACTCCAGCTCCCAAATCACATAAAGCAGTTCTAACATAATTATTCTTAATGGAGCAAGGAATAGTTGGTATACCTGGATCACCAAGTTTCTTTGGAACCTTACCATTGAAGGAATAATTAACAAGTAGAGTAGAAATCTCCTCATTAGGAATCTTCCTTTTATTAGAGACAATATCCTTCATATACTTTGAATAAGGAGGCAACTTAATAGCATCAGTCAAAGTAATTTGCAAGAATAAAGGCTTCATCCACTCACAAAACTTGTTGTAGTGTTCTTTCTCCTTTGACTTGTGTTTCTTACCTGGAAAAGGCATAGGTTTCTGCACCCAAGGTTCTCTCTCTTTACCATGTTTATTAGCAATAAAATCTTCCTTTGTGTACCTGGAGTTCTTAGTGTGCTTCTCAGGTTCTTCCTCACTTTCCTCCTTATTAGGAGACTCATTTTTATCATTACCACTCTCAGTTTCAGCATCAGAGACAGATATACTATTAGGATGTACAATAGGTTCAAGTGGTTCCTCAACTATCTTATGTTTCTTTTTCTTCCTCTTACGGAGACTACCACTATCTTCACCTTGTTGGGAATCCTGCTCTACTCTTTTAGGGTGTCCTTCAGGATATAAAGGATCTTGAGTAGCTATACCACTCCTAGTTCTGATTCCATAAGCATGTTTATCTCTTGAAGCATTAATTATCATGTCCTTTTGTACCTTAGCAAGTTGATCAAGTTGGGTTTGAACCATTTGAATGTGTTTACAAAGAATTTTAATGTCATTATAAGTTATTTCCACAATATCTTTCAACTCATGGATAGCTCTAGAGTTTTCCAATAAATGATCCTGAACTTGTTTATTAAAATGACCTTGTTTAACAATAAAAATGTCAAGTTCCTCTAAGCATTGAGCAGGAGGCTTACCATAAGGAATATCACCTTCATCAAAGTGTTGGAGAGAGTGTACCTCAATAGTAGATGAGTGGGGAATTGTCTTACATAATTCTTCTATAGGAGGTAGAGTCTTCACATCTTCATCTCTAATACCTTTCTCCTTTAGACACTTCTTAGCTTCCTTCATCACTTCATCGTTTAATGCAATAACTCCCCTCTTCTTTGTTGTTGTTGGTGGAACTGGTTCAGGAACATCTGGTTCAGGAGTAATAGGCTCAAGTGTATTCAGCTCAGTTGAAGTCTTATCATCATAATTCCTGCTTATCTTGTTCATTAATTCTTCAACATCTGTAGGAGTCCTTTTCTTGAAAACACAATCAGCAAAGCTATCTAGGTAGGTCCTATAATCATCAGTTAGTCCATTATAATAAATATCAAGCAACTCATTCTTAGGTAATGGACATCTAGGATATGCATGAATCAAGGAACAGAATCTTTTCCATGACTCAGGCAATTTCTCTTCTTCTTCCTGTTTAAAATCAAAAAGTCTCTACAAAGCAGCATGTCTAGCACTGGGAGGAAAATATTTATGGAAGAAAGAAGCAATCAAGCAATCAGGGCTATCAATGAACCAGGAGGTAATATATTAAACCAAGCCCTAGCTTCTCCTTTTAGTGAAAAGGGAAGATCTTAGCAACAAAGTACTTACGCATTTTAAAATCATCAGAGAACAAAGCACTCATAGTAGAAAGCTCATTCATATGAGCCACAACACTCTCATTTTCAGTACCACAAAACGGTTCTCTCTCAAAAATATCTAAATAAGTTAAATCAAGAGAGAAATCATAATCTTTATCTTTAATATCTATGGGAGAGGTGGCAAACTTAGGATCATAATACTTCTTGGGTATAATAGTACGTATAGCAAGGAGACTCTTCATAGCACTAGCACCATGTGTATTTCGGCACTCTTCAACAAATTCATCAGTGAGCTCTATGTAACCATCATTAATATCAAAACTCTCACTAGACTCAGGTGAGCTACCAGGTGTAACAGTGTCTCACTAGGAGTTTCGGTATTTCCTAGACTAGCCATAGTAGCATCTAGAAAAGGACCTAATGAACCACTCGCATCAAGCACAGTAGAAGTAACGTCATGAGTATCAAAAGCAGTTTCAGATTCAGCAGTAGTAGCAGTGTGTGTAGCATGAGTATGTGGTGGTGTGACAAGCTTACTTATAACAGACGGTGAGTCAAGAGCAACAGAGGTATTTAGGACTGTACCTATTCTTGTAGTGGATGGTAAAATAGGGAACTTTCCATCACGAGACTTCCCCATGATGAAAGGAGTAGCAGTGAACAATAATAGATCCAAGTGAACTTACAAATAAAGCTATGCTCCCCGACAACAACGCTAGAAATAGTCTTGATGACCCACAAGTGTAGGGGATCGCAACAGTCTTCGCGGGTAGTATTACCCAATTTATTGATTCGACACAAGGGGAGCCAAAGAATACTTGCAAGCCTTAACAACTAAGTTATCAGTTCAGCTGCATCTAGAAATAGTTCTTGCTCACAGAAGTTTATCAAGAGAAATAGCAGTAGCAAAGACAAGAAAGCAAAGAATAAAGAACAACAACAACAAGGAAACAACAGAATAGTAACAGAATGGTAATAGATGTTTCGAAAAGGTAGGCATAGGGATGGATGGACGGGCGTTGCATGGATGAGTCTAAACATGTAACTTCAAAGAACTAGGGCATTGCAGATAAATAATAATAAGCATCCAAGTACTAAACAATCCTAGGCATGTGATCCAAATATAGTCATATGTGCTCGCAGTGAGAACTTGCACGACATCTTCTGTCCAGCCAGCCCGTGGCAGCGGGGCCTCTAGGGAACTACTGGAAATTAAGGTGCTCCTTTTAATAGAGCACCGAAGCAAAGCATTAACACTCCGTGAACACATGTGATCCTCACACCACAACCATCCCCTCCGGTTGTCCCAATTATTGTCACTTTGGGGCCTTTGGATCCGGACAATGATATGTGTACACAACTTGCAGGTAAGACCATAAACAATACTATCATAATGAGTCAATAATAAATTTAGGTCTGAGATCATGGCACTTGGGCCCTAGTGACAAGCATTAAGCATAACAAGTTGCAACAAAGTCAAATAGCACTAATAGAGATACTAGACACTATGCCCCTAACAGATCTTATTTGATTACATGATAGAACCCATCCAATCCCTACCATCCCCAAGCCTACAGCGGGGGATTACTCACGCATGGATGAGGGAAACATCGGTGGTTGATGGAGATGCGTTGGTGATGACGATGGTGATGATCCTCTCCAAATTCTCCGTCCCAGCAGAGTGCCATAACGGAGTTTCTGGATCCGAATCGTGGTTTCTGGTGGCAGCGGCGGAGCAGAACTCTTTTTGGAAAACTATTGAACCCCCCTCTATTTTTAGGTCAGAAGGCAACTTATAGACGCGGAGGGAGGCCGAGAAGCTGCCTGGGGTGGCCAAACCTCCCCCAGGCGCGGGGTTAGTGGGCCCGCACCTAGGGTGGGTCTGGGCCCCCTAGGCCTCCCCTCTGTCTCCCCTTCTGGCTCCGTGGGTCTTTTGGTGAAATATAATTTTTGGCATATTTTCCGGGATTTCTCCTGATAGTTCATTTTCTGCACAAAAACAAGACACCAAGGTAATTCTGTTGAAAACATCGTCAGTCCGTGTTAGTTGTATCTAAATCACACAAGTTTAGAGAAGAAACAATAGCAAAGTGTTCGAGAAAGTACATATGTTTTGGACGTATCAGCGCGACAGAGCTTCTGATGGGACTAACCCCTGAGTCTATGTTCGGGTGTGTGCATCAGGACATAGACTCCATGTCTTTTATTTGGATCGTGTTTTACTTCCTTGCTTTTTTTACCACACATAACGTCATAGATAACGAAGATGGCATGCTGCAGTTCTATCGATGGGACGTATCCTATTGTGGGCCCTACTATTTAGTGCATGCTAATGCGTGGGCGGCGTAGTGGTGCTACTGTTACTATGTGGCCCCATATCTAGCGCGTGCGGCCTCTAGCGGATCTACCGTGATACATTTTAACTGCGCATGATTTTTCCTGTCCTCTTGCTACCACGTGGCTGCATCTTGTTTCCTTTGGCGTTTCACAACTCTCAATCGACGGTGCATATTCACGCCGCATTTCTATATATTGACTCAATTACGGATTTTACTGTTCTTCCTCTTCACTTGCCATCATCTTCCTCCTCTATTTCGTCGCTCAGAGCACTTCATTATTCTTGCGCCCCTCTATTTCCTCCTTTTCCTTTCGCATCGCTCCATCCGCGAGCTAACATGGGTCGATCCAAGGGAGAGTCCACTACTGGCACCACCGCGAAGAAGGCGTGGGACATTGGGTGGATGCCATCAAAGTGCACTACGCGCGAGCTACGCGAGGCCCGCAACTTCCACCTACTAGAGTAGGGTGATACGTCCAATTTGCATCATTCTATATCATAATTTGCCTCTATTTATTGATATATTTCTTATTAAGAGGTGTTACTTATGTTTTTTCATCTGTTTTTGCATGTTGGATGATTCTTAGAGGATGAACTAGCAGATTCAGGATTCTTATGGAAAAAATGGTGTTTTGATGCAATTTCGCGAAGATCCGAAAAATACTAGAAAAACTATGAAAAAACCTATTTTCCCAGGAGACGAAGAATGCCAGAAGAGGAGGCGGAGTTGGGCCACAGGGGGCCCACACCCACCAGGCGCGGGCCACCGTAGGCCGCACCTACAGGGCGTTTGGCTCACCTAGCCCACCTCCGGCTCTGCCTTCTCGCCTATATCTTCTCCTCGAAACCCTAATACACGAGGGAGCGACCACAGAAAGATTCCGCCGCCTCTACGGGGCAGAAAACACCGAGAGAGAAAGAGCTCTCCGGTAGACAGATTTCTATAAAACACAAGTAAGTTCGGTACATTAGCACATGTTCACCCACACAACACTTATAAAACCAAAGAAGACTACTCGGCTATATGAAGTGAAAGCACTTGACATAATTCCCATGTGTCCTCGAGAACGTTTGGTCCTCATTAGTATTTCCACCGGCTTGTCCTTTGCTAAGAAAGGATTGGGCCACTTGTTGCAATTGTTTGCTGTTTTATTTACTCGCACTTTATTTCCTTACTTTATCAGAAAACCCCTAAAAATCTGTTCGCTAAGTATTTAGAGAGATTTCCTGCTCCATACCACTAGTCAAGACCTTCTGCTCCTCGTTGGGATTGACACTCCTATTTATTGAAAGTACTATGATACACCCCCTATACTTGTGGGTCATCAAGACTATTTTCTGGCGTCGTTGCTAGAGAGTGAAGCGATATTGAAGAGTGGAACCGGTAAAGAAACTTCTACTGTGAGTATTGATTTTTATTTCTATTTGTTACTTTGTTTCCAATATGGACAACCCACTTGGTTTTCTGTTTGGGAAAATAACTACCACTTCTAGGGTAGTAGATGAACCACCACCTATTGAGATAGATCCTTTTAAGATACCTACAAGTATTGTTGATCGTGTTATGGATAATTATTATTTAGGGGATGGAACTGACCACCCTGGTGATCACTTGATTTTTATCCATGAATTATGTAAGTTGTTTAAGTGTGCAGGTATCACAACAGAACAGGTGAAGAAGAAGTTACTCTCTATATCATTGAAAGGAAGAGCTGAAGAATGATGTAAGCTGCTGAAGAATGGACAATCCATGAAATGGGAGGAAATAGTACATATCTTTTATTATAAATTCTATCCTCCCAGTGAGATTCATAAGAATAGGAATCTAATATATAACTTTTGGCGTCATGATGGAGAGAGTACAGCTCAAGCTTGGGGGAGATTGAAGTTACTAATGCTTAAATGTCCTATTCATGAACTCCCTAACAATATTATTATCAATAACTTTTATGCAAGGCTTTCTCTTCATGATAAAGATTTACTATATGCTTCTTGTGCTGGATCATTCACACGTATGAAGGAAGAAGCTAAATGGGATATCCTAGACCGTATTCAAGAGAACACTGAAGCATGGGAGAATGATAAAGGAAGAAAGTCAAGTATAAACTATGATTATGAATGCATTAAATACTTTATGGGAACTGATGACTTCCGTGATATTAGTACTGAGTATGGTCTTGATTCTCAAAGTATTACCAATTGTTTTAAGGCCTTTGCCTCTTACATAGAAATTCATAAAAAGAAGTGGAATAGGTACCATGTACCTTATAAAGATGTTGTTAATCATGTTCCTGCTAAAAATACTAAAGTTTGTACTACTAATCATATTTTGCCTAAACCTTATGTTGAGAAAACACCTTTCCCGGCTAAGGTAAAGGAGTATTCTATGATAATTAGTGCGAATAACAAAGGTACAAAGAAGGTTGTCGAACCTGATGAGCAAATAAACAATGAACCTATAGTAGCTATTGTGAAATATCTTGTCACTAAAAATATAGAGGATGAGCACATTGTCTTCTATGAAGATGCTTCTAATATTGTCTCTCATCCTAGTAAAGTTAGAAAATCTAGTGTCCCTGTGCTTTCTGTTAAAATTGGTGATCATTGCTATTATGGTTTATGTGATATTGGTGTTGGTTCCAGAGCTATTCCTTATGAGATTTACATGGAAATTGTGCATGAAATTGGTCCTTGTGAGCTTGAGGACATTGATGTGGTTATTCACCTTGATAATAAGGAAACCATTTGCCCTATTGGTATTGTAAGATATGTGGAAGTCCTTTGTGGTAAGATTAAGTATCCTGCTGATTTTATACTGCTTAGTTCTGAAGCTAGTAAAACCTGTCCTATTATTTTTGGTAGACCCTTCTTGAACAGTTGTGGAGCTATTATAGATTGTAAGAAGGAGAAAGTTTTAACTAAGTTTGATGGAGATTCTTATGAGTTTAAATTTTTCCAAATTTTCTAAAGCTCCTTGTGAAATTAGCTTGCCTAATGAAGATTTCAGGGTGGAATAACTTACTTCTATTGATCCAGTTTACGACCTTGACCTCTTTTTGATGATTGTAAGTATGCTCGTTCTGATGATAAAGTTGTTTCTTATGATAGTTATATTGTCAACTTTATTCAAAGTGCTACTGAAAGTTATTATGAGAGAGGGAAACATGGTTTTATGCATCTCAATAATGTTAAGTTTCCCCGTTTTATGTTGAAAGCTTTGAAGTTGCATTTGTTTTGTCTTCCTATGCTAGTGGTTTGTTTTAATAATTTGTTTTATCATGAGACCCCCTTGCATAGGAAGTGGGTTAGACTCAAATGTGTTGGATATTTGCTTCTTGATGCTCTCTTTCACTTCAAATCCTTATCTCCTATGTGAGCATCTTTGAAATTATCAGGCCTAACTTAAAGGCAATAAAGAAAAGAACTTCTTGGGAGATAACCCAATAGTTTTGTTGAGTCTTGGAAGTTATTACCTCGGTAATAACCGCTCCTTATACTTTTTTTTTGGTTTTTGTGTCAAGATCAACTACTTTTGAGAAGTAGAGGAGTTGTGAAAAGTGGCTATCCTGGGACAGATTTTTGTGTTGCATTGTAAAAATGTGTGAAGGAGCTCAGTACTACCGATGGAGCTGTATTTTTTTGTGCTTGTTCTCCAAGTTGTTTTATAACTTCCATTCGTTTTGCACTTTTTTATTTGGGCAACAGAAGTTTTTCGAAAAAAATCAATCTTTACCCGCTGGTCTGTTTTAACAGATTTCTGCCATCATTTGCATTTGCTTCTTAAATCGATTTCCTTTCGGATTCTTTTGGGTTTTGGAAAGGATTTGCTACAGTAGCTTTTGTTTAGATGTGTTTCAGTTGGAGTTTGAACCTAAAGGTTTATTGTTTTTGCAATTGCCAATGAGGTTTGTGTAAGGCCTTGTATGAACGGAATTTTCAGGAGATGGAGAGAAAGAATCTGCAGAGTCCGTCTTTGAATAGGTAAAAAGAGGTGAAAACAGAAGGTTCGTGAAAACAGAAGGTTCGTAAAAACCTTATATTTTTATATTTTTGATGTTTTTATTACATATAGAAGGGTATGAGAAGAGATAGAGGAGGAAGCAGAGGCTAAAGGGGCCACACCCACCCTAGGCGTGAGCCCTAGCTGGCCACGCCTACACGGGGTGTGAGCCCCCTGGAGTCCGTCTCCGCCTTGTTTTCACACATTACCTTATGCATTGAAACTTCGTAATATATAACCCCTCGGACCCCCCGAGGTTCATGTATCGTGTTCTCGTCGTGTTTTCATTTCAATATGTTTCTGTCAGGAAATCTTCTCAAGTTTAGAGCACCATGGTCTTTGCCAACAACAAAGGAAAGAAGCCGTGGAAAGGATTCAGAGTTGATTCGTACTTTAACCTTCGAGATTGAGGATTTGAGGGAACTAATTGAAGAGCTTATCAAAAGAACACCACCACCACCGAAGGAGTAATTCGTCATCAGGATTGGCATCCCCTTGGCTTGTTCCAAGTTTGGGGGAGTGCCGTGGTATCACATCATTATCTTTTATCTTTTTACCTTTTTAGTAGTTTCATATCTTGGGTGGAGAAGTTATATTATAGGTTGTTTTGCATTGTGGAAGTATATCTCCTTTAGTTGGTTACCTATATCTCCCTTGGTGAGAAGCTTCATCTTTTACTTTTTGCACTTCTTATTTTAGTTTGCAATCTCTATTATATGATTGATCTTGTTGATCAGTATTGGTATCACTTTGGGAGCATCAAGTAGATCTAAATTGGTTTTGGCAAACCGAGCTCTGGTCAGTAGCAACACTTTTTGAGGTTTGAAAGGAAAATATAAAAAGGTTATAGGTATTTTGTATCTTTTATTTCCTTTCTTGATTGGCTCATAAGCTTAGTATTCCTTATTTAAGATTTGTTGTGTCTTCAAGGAAGATTGCATGTTTGGCTTTATCACTTGTATGTTTGCTTGTTTCCTTCAACTCTTTTGCTTGCTACCCAGCCTTGCTAGCCAAAAACCTGTTTTGAGAAGGCATACTTCTCATACCTCCAATCACTCCAAACCAAAACCTGTGCCATTTGTGTCCGCCATATCTACCTATTAGCATTATTGCTATTCTAAGTAAATTCTCAAGCTTCATCTATCTTTCAAATTAAAAATTATTTTTTTATGTGAAAACTAGTTAGTAAAGCTCTCACGACCTTGAGGGCACACCTTATTTTATTGCCCCTAATAAACTTGAACCAATGTTTCATCGAAGTTGTATATGCTTGCACCTATACGTTGGAATTAGCAGAACCGTGCTGTCACAGGGAACGCTTTCAACATTGCACATGTACATTGTACACAGTTGATATCATGCTATTTTTTTTGCAGATGTCGTCGGTGTGAAATAAAAGGGGAGCTTGTAAGTCCATGGAGTTATGTATGTGTGTTAGAGAAACGCCTGGGCCGCTAGCCTAATCCATGCCTAATCATTGTGGAAACTTACATCATAACCATAGTGAGCAATCTATGAAGCATCCTCAATAAAAACCTATGCAAATAGCAAATAAAAAGATCGATGAGATGCTCACTGTCTGCTTGCCTTGTCATTTTGATTATGGGATAGCTCATGTATCATGTGCAAGGGGTACCCCGTTGGCGGCTCTTTATGATACACATGTACTTACAATGACAAGAACTTATCGGTAACTAAAGTTGAGTAGCATGAGGAGCGGCCCTCGTACTCAAGGGACATGAGATTGCCAACTTATATTTCATCAAGCATATACTCCATCTTTGTTCACTTTAACCTTAATCACCTCAAGATTCTTATGATAGGGCCAATGAGAGCTCAAAGCTAGTAAGTACCATAATCTTTTGAAAGCTCTTTATGAACTTGAAATCCCTGCTTCCCTCTATGAAGGGCCTTTCTCCTACTTCTAAGTTGAGTTAGTAAACCTATTCCTTTCCATCTCCAGCAAGCATTTGAGTTGTTGTGTTTCAAGCATTGATATGATGATTTATTCAATCATGTTCTTTATCTTCCTTGTTTGCACAAAACTCTTATCTAATGAGTATTACTTTGAAAGCTATCATTGTGAAAAGCCTTTTATATTTGAGCAAAGAGTACTCCTGTTTTAAACTTCTTTACAAAAGCTTTGCTTGAAAATTGTTTGCCAGCAGTTCTCTGACCAAGAACAAAGTTTTCCAATCCCAATTATGATTTATCTTTATGCATCTCTATTGTGACTCCTATACTTGTTGCAAGCTAAGTTATATAATGGTGAGTTGCTTTCTTCTATGAGTTGTGTATTAGTAAGTATGATGCTTCTTGTCCGTATTATTTTTATCAACACTTCACTCCATAAACCTGTGGACATGTTTACTGAGCTCAGTTTTTGCTTGGGGACAAGAGAAGGTCTAAGCTTGGGGGGAGTTGATACGTCCAATTTGCATCACCATTCTATATCATAATTTGCCTCTATTCATTGATATATTTCTTATTAAGAGGTGTTACTTATGTCTTTTCATCTGTTTTTGCATGTTGGATGATTCTTGGAGGATGAACTGGCGGAGTTAGGATTCTGATGGAAAAAGCGGTGTTTTGATGCAATTTCGCGAAGATCAGAAAAATAAGAGAAAAACTATGGAAAATCCTATTTTCCCAGGAGACGAAGAATGCCAGAAGGGGAGGCGGAGGCCATAGGGGGCCCACACACCCTAGGCGCGGGCCACCCTAGGCCACGCCTACAGGAGGTGTGGCCCACCTAGCCCACCTCCGGCTCCTTCCTCTCGCCTATATATTCTCCTATAAACCCTAATACACGGGGGAGCAACCACAGAAAGATTTCGCCGCCTCTGCGAGGCGAAAACACTGAGAGAAAAAGAGCTCTCCGGCAGACAGATTTCTACCGGGGAAATTCCTTCCCGGAGAGGGGAGATCATTGCCATCAATACCATCATCAAGCTAGACTTCATTGGGATCATCATCGTCATCCACACCAGCATATCCACCAGCACCATCATCACCACTCCATCTGCTATAACAATCGTGTTGAAAACTTGCTTAGTTCTTAGGGGAAACTTTCCAGGTGTTGATTACTATTGTAGTTGATGCTTGTGAGTGGAACCATTGTATTATTGTTTATGTTAAGATTGTTATCCATCACCATATCATCTTTGATCTTGATCCATATGATGTCTCGTGAGTAGTTCGTTTAATTCTTGAGGACATGGGAGAAGTCATGTTATTGGTAGTGGATTTGTGTTGAGATATTATTCAATGGTTTAGTATTTAAGTTGTGGTTCTATTCTTCTAGTGTGTCATGTAAGCGTCGAATACATGATACTTCACCATTTATGGGACTAGGGGAATGCATTGTGTATTTGGATACTAATTGTGGGGTTACCGGAGTGACAGAAACCTGAACCCCCATTAGGAAACCATTGCACAAGGGAGTGTAGGATCTCAGAATTTAAGGTTGTGGTTAGGTTTTTACCTTAATTGCTTTTTTTAGTTGCGGATGCTTGCAAGGGGTTTAATCACAAGTTTGTATTAGTCCAAGTAAGGTCGGTACATTAGCATAGGTTCACCCACACAACATTTATAAAACCAAAGAAGACTACTCGGTTATATGAAGTGAAAGCACTTGATAGAATTCTCATGTGTCCTCGAGAACGTTTGGTCCTCATTAGTATTTCCACCGGCTTGTCCTTTGCTAAGAAAGGATTGGGCCACTTGCTGCAATTGTTTGTTGTTTTATTTACTCGCACTTTATTTCCTTGCTTTATCAGAAAACCCCTAAAAATCCGTTCGCTAAGTATTTACAGAGATTTCCTGCTCCATACCACTAGTCAACACCTTCTGCTCCTCGTTGGGATCGACACTCCTATTTATCAAAAGTACTACGATACACCCCCTATACTTGTGGGTCATCAGAGGGCTCCTGCAAGTTTCCTGGCGACGAGGGTACGCCCACACCGGAGGCATGATGGAGGGTAATGTTCCTGTCTTTCCTCTTCCGTGGCCTTTCTCTTCCTGCCCATGAATTTCTCTGTGGGGTTCTCTTTGTTTACGGCATACAGTTTTATCAGCTTACGCCGAATTCCATCATCTACATCACCTTTTTTATTTCCTTGTGCGAGTGTTTCCTCTTGATTCATCCCTATTGGGGCCTATGGAAGCATTTTTTACTTCGTTCATCGCAATTCCACTGACATTATCGTCCACGACGTCGAAGGTGCGATAATTTCTGTTCATTTAGACATAGAGTACTTTGATTTGAAAACTTCGGACTCTGTCCAAGGTTAAGATTGGAAAATAAAGTGGTTCTATATCAAGGACCAGCAAGTTGAAGGTCAAAAGTTCAGGTTATCCTCCTTTGACCTGACGAAAACTTGCCGGAGGCTTGGTTCCTGGGAAGAGCGCCCCTCAGCCGAAGAAATGAAGGATATCAAGCCGCTTCTGGACATAATCGAAAAGCTGCGCACTGACAGATTATCAGGTCTCCAGACTCTGACTTATTTTCTGCGGATTCGTGTTCAACCCCTCCAAGCTCAGCTAGCCAGTATGTGGACCTATGCCGGTCGAAAATATCCAATGAGAATTACACCCGAGGATCTTACACTTAAAATTCTAGAGAAGAGGGTGCGCTCGTTCACAATGCTGATGAAGAAAATTCCTATTCCAGATGATTATCGGGTGAAACCCTTCACAAAAAGCATCTTGCGCCTAAGGTAAAGTTTTTTTTTCTCTGTACATCTATTTGATGTTGATATCCTTACTTTGTAATTTCTTGGATTCATTTTTTGTCTTTGCAATTTTCTCTTGATCAATAGGGCCATGACCATCTGTTCTTTTTGCCACCACTAACCGAAGCTAGGGATCTACCCGACAGTGCCACCGTATCCGAGGGATACGCCAAAATTCCTGGCATTATCGAGGAGGATGACACTGCATCTACCAGTTCCTCCCGTGACACCGCGTCAATCCCTTCGGCTCGTTCCGAGGATTTTGATGTGTTTCCTATCGCGGGAAAACAGAAACGTGTCGATCCTGTTGAAATGGTCGAAGATTCCGATGATTCAACAGGATCCAAGCCGAAAAATATCAAACCTGCTCCTGTTTCTCTCTACAAGGGGATATTCCAGATGGTGCAAGATATTATCCCGTAAGTTACTTGCCCTTTTACTTGTTGTTTGTATTTTTTACCCAAGAAAATGCTCAATCAATAAAAAATTCTACTAGGAGCTACGGGATGAGGATGGCTCTCCAGAATCGCCAGCTGGTGCCACTGCTCCAACTCCTCCTCCGAAGTCCATGGCCAACAAACAAGCACAGTTGATCCTTTGGAAAAAATTCGCTAAGTTGGACCCGAAAAACACAGCTTCATCGCCCTCCGAACCGCCGTTGAAAAGAAAGAAAACCTCTGGCAAGGGTATAGCGATATCTGAGAACCCTTTAGAACTTAACATGCAAGATATAAGTACCTAATAAATTTATTCCTCTTGAAATTCTCCTTTATTTCAGCCCCCGAGTGACTTTGTCTCCTTTGGCATAGCCGCTGATGCGCAAAATGGTTGAGATGGCCTTTTGTTTTATCAAGATCCTTCATGAAGCCGAAGAGTTCAAAGGTATGTCTTTTTTACTTTTCGCTGCCTTTTTGTACCTAATTATTTGCACGTTATGACAATTTTCCTTCTGTCATAGCTGCCGTTGTTGAATCCCCGGTTATTCGCGATCAAGTGCTGAAATGAGTGGATGAGCTGGAAGCTGAGCTAAAACAGGCAAAGTTGTTGCTTGAAAAATCTAAACAAGATGTTGCTTCCGAAGCTGAATCACTCCAAAAGTAAACTGAAGCCGCATATACACGGGACAAGGATCTTCGCCTTCGTGTGGAGGCTTTGAATTCCTCCCTGACTAGTAAGTTGCACCACTCCTGTCATGTATATGCTCGCATTCCTTTTTTGCTTCCTCGAGTTCCTGAATTATGTTCCCTTCTTGTAGAAATCATTGGCCAATCACTGGCCCTGCAAGAGGATCTTAAAACCGATCCTTTGTCGGATGCCATTGGTACCTTGGAGGCAAATAGTGTGCGCGGGTGCAATCTTTTTATTCGCTCCCACCATGCTTTCAAAACTCTTCACGCGGAGATATTCCGTGAAAAGGACGTACCGCTAATTTGAATGATCTAACGACAATCTTACTTGCTGATCCAAATCTGCTGACAGGGTACAGACTAACTTAGATAAAGACTGGAGCTGAAATCTCGTTAGCACTGGCACTAGCCAATGGCGAGAAGATCGACTTGAAGAAGGTTACCTCTTCTCTTCCAGTCAATGATGCCGGCAAAGAAAGTGAGCTTAATCCATATATAAAGAAGGCGAAAAAGTTCTCTTGGACATTGTTGTCTATTGGCACGGTTCAAGAAGTCCCTGATGCCAAGGCTTCAACTGATACTCCTTCTGCTAGTGCTGCTGCTACCTCCAAATCTGTTGCAGATGCTCCTTCGGCTAGCGTCACCGCTTTAGCCGAAAAATCTTCTTAGTTGTAATTTCCGTTTAATTTCCAATTTTAAAATACTTTGTTCTATACTTATGTCTGTCACGTTCTGCTTTTGAAGACAATGTTTCATCCTTATATATTTCTCCTTCTAGTTGCAACCGAATATCTGAGTTTTTTCGTCTTGCTATATCTTGTTCCAGATGATGTCTGTTGACACAGATTCTCCAACCGAACCCTCTGTGCCAATTGCAACGTCTTATGATAAGACATTCACTCGCGTAATCGATCCCCCTTTGTGTGTACAATGCATAAAACTGTAGAGTTCCTTGCATGGAAAAAAATTCTATCGCAAGAACACATAGAACCAAGATCCAATCTATGGAAAGGCCAAGATCTAATCTACGAGCTCGGTGCAACGAGATTGAAGAGAACTAACCCTCGTAGATCCAAAGCATTAATGAGATTAGATCTCATGGTTGATGTAGTTGATCACATGCATATCTCAAGATCACGTAGACGATCCTTCCGGTGCCGCATTCCGGCAGCGCTTCTGCACTTGGTCACACGTACAGAGTCGATGAAGACCTTCCTCTCCCCATTCCAGTGGGT
The DNA here is from genome assembly GCA_030063025.1 of Avena longiglumis. Classification (NCBI taxonomy): domain Eukaryota; kingdom Viridiplantae; phylum Streptophyta; class Magnoliopsida; order Poales; family Poaceae; genus Avena; species Avena longiglumis. Next base: position 168,177,093 of record CP125974.1, read on the forward strand.
AGCGGAGGTAGTAGATCCCCTCGGAATCCCAGTAGCACGATGACATGGTGGTGGTGGTGGAGGAGAAGAACTGCACGGCTTCGCCTAAACCGGAGCAGGACAATGGAGGAGGGAGAGGGGCGGCGACTAGGGTTAGGGACAAGGGGGCAGGGGTGCACCCTCCCTACCCCCTCCTTATATAGAGGAGGGTACGGCCAGGGTTCCTAGCCCTGGTCGAGTCCTTCCCCAAGTCGGCGTCCAAGAGGGAGAGAGGGGGAAACTTGCCCCTCAAGTTTTCCCTTCTTTCCTTATTAGGGATTTGCCCCTTTCCTTGTGCTGGCCGGTTGGGCCCCTTGGGATTTGTGAGGCTGGCCCTAGGGGCCCTACGGCATGCCACAACCCAAGTGGCCCCTCCCGGGGTGGTGTACCTACCGGTGGTCCCTCTAGAACATTCTAGAAGCTTCCGGTCAAAACAGCAAAAACATTTCCGAACCCCAGAAATTGACTTTCCTTATATGAATTTTATTCTTCGAACCATTTCGGATCTCCTCGTGATGTCCTGGATCCAATCCAAGAATCCTAACAACATTCAGTCTCCAACTCATATTCCATATCTACTTAAACAACATCGAACCTTAAGTGTGTCACCCTACAGTTCGCGAACTATGCAGACATGATCGAGACACCTCTCTGATCTACAACCAATAGCGGGATCTAGAGATCCATAATGGATCCCACATATTCAACGATGACTTCGTGATTGAATGAACCATTCACATACAATACTGATTCCCTTTGTCGCGTGATACTTTACTTATCCGAGGTTTAATCGTCGGTATCTCCATACCTAGTTCAACCTCATTACCGATAAGTAATCTTTACTCATTATGTGATATGGCATCCGTTGTGACCTAGTCACATGCTTGCAAGCCAATTGGATGACATTCCACCGAGAGGGCCCAGAGTATATCTATCTGTCATATGGATGGACAAATTCCACTCTTGATCCATGCGCTTCAACACATACTTTCAGAATACCCAATGCCACTTTTGTAACCACCCAATTACGGAAGTGGCGTTTGATGTCATCAAAGTACTCATCCGGTGATGGTGATTAACATGATCTCATGGTCGAAGGATTAGGTTACTATGTATCTGAAGTTCTGAACGCTTGTAGCAAAACGAACTTAATGACTTAATCTTATGCTATGCTTACTATGGGTGTGTGTCCATCACATCATTATTCTACTGATATGATCTTGTTATTAATAACATCCAATATCCATGATCAGGAAACCATGATCATCTATTAATCAACAAGCTAGTTCAACAAGAGGCTTGCTAGGGACTCTTTTATGTTTACAAAACAGACAAGTATTAATGTTTCCGGTTAATACACTTATAGCATGGTAAGTAAACATTTATCATAAACACAAATATATAATAATAACCACTTTATTATTGCCTCTTGGGTATATCTCTAACAAAAACGGCTGGAAAGTGGAAAGACTTCGATTTAGACCAAAGTGGATAGCTTGCAGCGCTTGAATCTATGTTATAGCCAACGCATGAAGAGGGTACAAGTAGGGGAAGGCTTCAATTTAGACCAAAGTGGAAAGACCCAAGCATATTGAGTAAAATCATCGAGACAAATGAGATAATACTTAAAACCAGAAATACTCTCAACGGGATATGTCTAGAAATCACAATGAATAAGCTCAAAAGGTTTTGTCGTTACACAGTTTGATGAATAAAAAGGAAGGCGGACATGATGACCAAGCTGACAAGCATGACACAAGCTAGTATTTTTATTCTTTTCTTTAGGAATAACCGAGGAGCGAACTAAGGAATCCATGATAGGCCAGCCAGGGTGTCCAAGATGACGGTGCCACATCACTTAATTAGGGATGAGGAGTGCTTGTGGAGGACTCAGAGAGGTGGTGCGGGCCAGGTAGAGAGCACCAGATCTATTGGATCAGAGAATCTCGATCTTGGTTGGAAGATGCTTCACAGAAAACCCAAAAAAAGTCAAATTCGACTAAAACACGATTATCAGTGGTGCTAACGAACAAACAACAAATATTTGACAATGTTAGGCGAAACTAAGACGTTACGAACATAAAGAGGACGGGAAGAAGTGGAAATAGGAAAACACGCATGTCCGGTAGCAGTGATTGGAAAGGAAGAATTGTTACTGACAATATGACAACACGAGATGACGAAGAAGAAGACACGTAGGTGAGCATACCGGGATCAGATGCTAAGTGGGAGGAGGCGCCCGTGTCCATGACCCATTCTCTAAGAGATGCTTACAATCCCATTGTTTGAAACTAGTTCATGCGCGCAGCTTGATCCCATGACCCTACCAAAGATGAAAATGAAGGTGGCTCCATGCTATAGGACATAGCCCAGCCATAGCTATATGGTGATGGAGAGGGCATCACCATACCGTAGGGCCCCTCTGGCAGGCTATAGGGCCCCGGTGCATAGAACGCCTATGGAGAAGGGTTGTGACGTGGCGTGTAGGGCTGCGGGCGGCCAAGCACTCCCTGGCCATATGGAAGTATTCTAACAGAGTCATTCTTACCAAAAATAAGAATTGACATGGAAGTACGAGATGTGTTTTTTGTCACCATAATGAGATAATAAAATATTTATTATTTCAATGCAAATTTGCTCGCCCTGTATGACCGGTCATCCAAGTAGTTGCTAACTTATATCCTCTATGTAGCGTTCTTAATATATTTGGCAATTGGCTAAACTGGATTGATGACAGGTTTAGCGTTCTTATTAGGGTGAAGTGATTGCCGCTATTTTGTCATTTTTGCTATGTAGAAATGATAAGATCTCTAACAATAAAATTTATCTCTTATGCATGTGAGGCGTTATGCAGTTTCTTCGAGATTACTTGTATTTTGCCATTTTTTTTTGTTTCAGTTTAAACTTGTTGCGGCTGTATGCATCCTAGTTATACATATACCAGGTGTAATAATTAAATCTTGTAAATAATAAAACACAATTTATCGAAGAAAAATAGAGACACGGACCAATCGAACGGACCAACGAATCTTATTTGAGGAACCCCTAGTCAAAAGGAAGTATTATTGTTTTAGCCAAACACCTGCCCTCAATTGGGAGCCGAGTTCAGTATCATCAAGCACTAAAGGAACGATTATCCACCATCATCCACGTGCTAAATAGAAAATAGAATGGGCAGAACTAAATAAGGATCAAGGTTTCCAAAAGACCAATCAAAACCTAGTTCAATGAACAATCCGGCCTTCATCTAGTCTATCAGCAAACGCACGAGCAGCAGCAGGGAAACTTTTACACACTTCAAAATTTACATTGTGAATTCCACTTTTTACCTTACAGTTGTATATTTGTGACACATATTACATCATTTAGTAGAAAGCCTACCTCTAGGAGATTTTGAACATGGCACATTGCTTCTTTTTAGGTATTACCGGCATGTTAAGATGATGTTGTGCGACAAAATGTATAAAGCGGAGGCTCATCGATGATCATGTTTAGAGTTCTCTTTATCCATTTGTGCCATTCCTCATCTTTGTCTTGATACCCTAGTCATCACCTCATACCTTGCACAATGGACACACATCAGAAAACAGTGGTCCAAAGCTTCTAAAAGGATAACACTATAAGAACGTATGGCTATACACGGCACTTTTTTGAACGACATAAGACAAAAGTAAGTGCAAAAGTTTTTTACCCGGCATATCAATCTTTTGCAATAACTAGAAAAGCCGGCGAAGAAATATATGTTGTACATTAGTCCATACCGACGGCAGCGGAGCATCCTTTGTTTTTCATTCCTTTTCCCTTGCACTAGCTCATTCTCCTATCCCCACATATATTCTTGATCTGATCTGATCTGCCGAGACAACCTGGCCAAGATCGTGGTGCTAATCCCGGCTTGGACAGCGGCATTCAGTCATAATTTGGCAAAGGCGCGCGCCCCTCCAGCTGTGGGCGTCCATAAATGATAAATGTTCCTTGTCTGGTACCGTTGTGTGGCCTTTGTCCAAGATCTTCAGCACTGCGCATGTATCACTGACAACATACAAGCGGCAGCGCTACCACATCACATTATATTATCCACCTCGTCAGCCAGGGATTTTTCCTTGGTGCTAACGAAGGTGGGTATGTCAAGATGGGTTGAAGCCCAGATGTTCTACACAATTAAACTATGTGACACTTTTTGGTATTGACGGTGATGTAAGAAGAAGACTGGATGGATCAGATCGGAAGAAGTTTGCGTGTCGGACAATTCGAGTTTTGCAGTAGTAATCTCGGTGAGTGGGGTGGCTACGCTGGCGGACTTCGTTCTTGACAGCCTCAATTTCTAGGGTGGTCTTGTTCCTGGCAATGGCAGCTTCCTAGTTGTTTTCTTGTTGAAGGCATTGTTTGGAGACCCGACCTTCTTGAGGCTGAAAACCCAGGATCTAACTATGATGGTTGGACCGAACAACGATGATGTTTGTGCACTATAAGACCAGCCACACTGGTGATTCGGTTCAAATCAAAAGTTTTCAAAAGTAGGAATCGCTGCATCCTCGCCGCAGTGTATAGAACCGCATCTTAAATCAACAAGGGACCCAAAGTAAGATAAGCAACAGAATTTCTCTCCTGCATGCGCAAGCCTTTTCACCTCACCAGCACAGCCATCTCTTTTACTCCGTGCTTGTTGCGCTTGTTTCAGAGCTTACAAGTCTTGTTTAATCGCTAGGAACCGAACCAATTTTGTGATCCGCTTTTGTTGTCAGACGGATTGAATCGATGCTCCACAGCGTATGGAACCGGTTCAAAAGCGTGTTCGAACCGCTTTTTCCACACACTGTGGCTGGTCTAACCTTCCCAAAAGGCGTTGTTTTTTGAAGAATCTTTTTCGGAGTCTAGGTGTTGCCACCACTGGTGGTGCTCTTGCTGATGCCGGCCTCTCTTTGTTTCGGTGAGGCCTTTGTTTACTTCTTCGTTTAGGATGTTAGTTGTTACAGATGTTGGGTGTAATTATATCATATTGGTATTAATATATTCCCTTTGTTGAGAAAAGATAGATTTGTTTGAAGCTTATGACCTCAGGAAAAATGTATGTATATTGACCTCATGAATAGTCATACTAGGTTTTCTTCGCAAATAACTACAAAAATTGAAACTCTCACGTAAAATAAAGATATTCATGGGGTTTCTCAATATAAAATTATTAGTCACTAAGGATAATCTAAAAAAGAAACTGAAACAAGTCTAAAATATATTACTTATGTGACTCAGAGGAGACTGCTGAGCATTTGTTTCTGTCATGCTTTTTGTGCGCAGTGTTTGGCATGTTATTTATATGGCTTACAATATCACCCACCAATCAATATCACAAAGGAATAGGTTAAATGAAATCGACAATAATACTAAGGCTAGAATATGCATTGGGTTTTGGTCGATATATAATTGTAGAAACAACATTGTTTTTAACAAGACTAGAGCATCTTCCTTTTTTGGGTTATTCATTTGGATACTCATTGGATCCAGCCATCCAGCTATGATCTTTCCTACTCATGCCAGATCAAAAGGAGCCTATGGCTACTTGAACGGTCGCTCAAATATCTCTAGTCAGGCTGGTTGGCTGTATACTAGTAAACTACAAGATGTTTAGTTGATGTATGCTATCTTTTCCATTGGTTGAATCATTTAACGATCTTATGTGATTATTGAATTGTAATAACTTGAATGATGAACTCGTAGAGCTGACAAGACCTCTAAAACCTCCTCACGCCATGCATCATGCCCAAAATATATATGTAGCTCAACCATTGTTCTGCCATCATTCTAACTTTAAATATGATTTCCAAACATCTTGCTTATTTTCATTCTCCATATTCCACGATCCAACCAATATTTTGCTTTCACAATGGGCTGCTAAGTGCCATTTTCAAATTTTAGCCTCCACCACCACTTGCATAACAGACTAATTGCACAATTTCAAATTTGCACCCCAATAATGTCCTCCTTGGATTTAGGTTTGCAGGTTACAGAGCATTTCACAGTATAATATTTTTTCTTTGTACCCCACGGGCCACGGTTGAACAACTTTCACGTGATTTTGTTGATCTGCTCAAGAAGTGTCATTTACTAGCAGATAAGCAGACATATGACATGTGGGGACACTGCTCAAGGATGAATTCATAAGTACCAAGCCTCCCCCCAACTGAGGAAGAATTTCTGGTCTTTGCTCATCTTACCAATGACAAGTGGCACCCAGTTAGACACATGTATCCTGGAGCCATACACACAGCGACTCCTGGCCATTAGAGAAATGTCTACAGACAAAATACATACTCTAGTCAAGCAATGAAGCAGCTAAATATAGCATTGACAACAAATTAACGGTGCACCCTCATTTAGATCTGCAGAAGAATATATATATACTACCGTATCTAAACCTACAATTAAGAAGTGCTTCCACAAGAACTCCCAAGAACGACGGCGATGTCTGTGACCAATAGTCTCATAACATTGCTACCTGATAACTGGTAGATCTCCATGCACTCTTCTAAATCTGCCTCACATGTCAGATTAACCCAATCGTGATCATCATCCAGATATTTAATGACAAAATGATCAACATCTATCTGTATCCTTTTGGCCACCTCATCTTTCAAGGTGCTAACACTCCCACAACACGGGAAGCGAAACCTTAGAATGTCTTCCTTGTAACGTGCCTTCACTGTTGCGATCTCTGAATTTTGTGGCAATACTAGTCTACCTGGAGTGATGACAGTTGGTCGAACAGAATCTTTAATGGGCATCCTAGAAAGCAACAGGTCTTGCTCTATAAATGGTACTTCTGTAAAGCCTTCTGGATTGCATAAGTTTTGTTGTGGTCCTTTGATTGTCGAAAGAGTTGGGTTGCAAACTGATGCCATGTTCCCCGGGCTTCCTCGGAACGATCCTTCTGAAGTTTGAGAATGTGTGCTATGTTGACCAGATGAGCTTCTGGAGTTAGTTGATGTATCTTCTTCAATTTGGGTACCATTGTTAGGAAGAAAGGTATGTGACGGCATGAGTACGCTTAGCTTGCAACCATCTTGTAGCAAACCCTGCGAGAATGAACCTCTGTTCTCTTCACCAAAATGACTGTACGGTTCAACAGTTTTATTTTGCCTTGTGTTCTCTGTGTCCAGAAGATTGACAGGAACAGGACGATGAGGTGTGATTGATATGATATTATATGCACTCTCTGACACTTGAGCAGCCTCAATTACTTTCTGTAACTTTGAAATCGACCGGTTAACCTTGCCAATTTGTCGCGATGGCCAGTTGGAAATCCCATGTTGCCTGCATATGCGCTTCAATGTTGTAGGACATACTGTAAAAAGGAAAAGTAATTCAGTTAATCATATTCAAGAGGAAGACCCTATTGCTGACTGTTTTTCAATAAATAGAATTTTATTGACTAAATTTTCACATCAAGGCGATATCGCTGGCTGTTACTGGTACGCAAATATGCATGATAAACTCAATCAGTTAGATTAATCATGAAGACTTGAACTGGACGAAAACAGCGCTCAAAAAATAAATGGTGGCTACTCTGTTACGATAAGATATGTTTAAACAAGCAATTAAAGCCACTTTATGCATTTTAAGATTTCAAACACCTCTGTGTTATAATACAACCCATCTAACATGTACTATGGATTAAAGATTGCAGGAATACCGAAAGACAGATAATAGAATTAAAAGCTTGCTCAACCTCTCTAAATTGCGATTAAAAAGCAAGATGTCAGAGCACATGCAAGGGAAAAATCATATGCATACACTTGACATTCTCATCCATGATCTCCTAAAGACAGGATTGCAAAGTAAAATTTATAATCATCATCGTCGGCATGGACTAGACCACCTGGTGATCACCAGAGGTTTAGTTACGGTAAATATTCAGCAGCAATCAATGCCATGTAGTACAAAAATTAAAATTGTGCATACCTCCCAGACTTTTTGCTGCACTTTTCAAGCTTCCAGAAAAATACTGTTGGATAACCTCTAAAGTGAATGTCTTTTCTGGTTTGCCTCTTCTTCGTTCTGGTTTTTTCTTGTTTTTGTTAAGCAGTGAAGAATCAGAGGTACCTCTGCCACTTGGTTCCGGCACAGGTTTTTCATTGTATTTAGAGTAATGACCAGATAACAAATAATTATTAGACACTGTAGAAGCATTATTACTCCTGTTAGCAGACTCATGGATTTCTCCATTCGTATCGCTTTCAAGTAATGCATGAGTTCTACCTCCAAAGTGTAGGTCAGGTGCATATGTATGCTTAATGTCTTCATTACGAAACACAATAGCGGTATCAACTTGTAGATAAGCTTCACCCGAGTCTTCATCACCGGCTATCTGTAAACTACGAAGGTGCTGTCTCAATACAACTATGATGGACTTCAGAAGAGCCGTTCATTATCTTCTCTGCAATCAGGTGGCAGGAAAAACTCTAATATGTAATCATCATCTCCAGTATAAGCACTCTGCAAGCATATCGAAAAACAGCCAGATAATCCAAACATACGAGCATAGTGTACGAGAGGATACTCCATCTTCGAGAATCTACTGACATCTTTCGAAAAACACGGTTTGCATGAGCTGAATGCCTTTCCAGGAACTCCTTGCCCCTTCTGTAGGTGGTGAGCTACACATGCATCTCTGAAGCCCCACATGCAAGCATCGATAACGTGAAAGGCAATATCGCTGGCTGAGATGCATACCTCCTCCATACAACTTCCATCAAAGCTCAAGCAACTCTTCTTCACACCACCACCCTGTGACAGTAAACTCTGATGTTTGCAGGGCACCCAAGTTTGACCTATAGGCAGTTTCAACTCTTCACAGACTACAGTCAAGATTTCCAGTATTTCTACCAGAGCAGTTTGACGACCTTCATTACATGGCTGAACATAACGAAAACTAATTTACTCTCATAATAAAATACAAGGATATATCATTGAAATCAAAGTTATTTAATGACTACCTGGACATATGGATTCTCCACGACTTTGCTGCTTTTAAGATTCACTGCCTGCAGATAGCATGATTTTGTTTAATCACACGTAGCACAAAAGAACATTATGGAAAACATCATACCAAAGTCCAGCCTCCATTAGATGTTGTATTTTTGAAAATTCTATGATGTCCTAAATATATATAGATATAAGTTTTACAAGGCAAAAGTGACCCCACCTCAAGAGCTTTGCAGACTTTATCAACCTCACTTGCATAGTTCACCCTCTTAGATGTCATTATAAGTTCAACAACAGCAATGCATGACCGCACATAGGGATCGAATACAGGCAAGGCAACGGTACCATGAACATTGTAATTTATGGCATGGTTAAGCCGCCGATACTCAGTATCGCTATAATACTGCACATTGGGTGTCCATTCAGGTATTCGCTGCCTGTATACCCGTCCTGGTAGCCCCAACTCATGGACATTATCCCCATCTACAGGGAACACATATCCCACAGACACAGCCCTGTACTGAAGAAGACTGATACTCTGTTGGTCAAGCACAAAGGGCTGTCCTGAAGTAGTCAGCATGTAGCGATCTCTGTTCTTAGTTAGCGCCCAAACTTGAACTAACAGATGCTGGTTGGTGGACTCCTTGAAATACCTCAGAGCTAGTGTAAGCCTTTCCTTCAAGAAACAAGGGCTATCTGAAAAATCATCATCCAGGGAAACATGAACCTGGAATTGACCACTGATGTTCTCTACTTTTGTACTGGCTGATTCAGATCTCCCTACACAAAAGAATACAACAGAGCTTTGTAACTTTCTTATCTTGGGGTAAAAGTAAGAAAACATTGTACTGCATTTTCCACTCATATTTAATATTTACAGTGTAAGAGATTGTGGTTACATGAAGAACTCTTCCCCTAAAAGAGAAACACAAAAAAAGCAATTGAGATGCCTCTACCTTTTTATAGCATTTTTTTAATGCACCAGTTGTTCAAATTGCTCAATTATTTTGTTGGTGTCTTGGCGATATCTGCTATAGGCAATCTTAAAGATGATTGTATATTTGTATCACATCATGTTTATGATCTTTTGAGTAATATGTTATCCTGTCCTTGGACAATGTTATTAAAGAGGGAGTTGCTTTGGCACACACCCTATTACATAATGATTGGCACGTCCGTGATTTGGTGAATCATTTCTGAAATTTAAAACTTATTATAAATTATCCTAAGTCGAGAGTCAAATGTATCAGGTAATAGCATGTGTTGGTGGATAACCATGTTTCGCAGGTCAAAATACGGGAATATCGAACCAATAATATGAAGAAATATTGAAGAATATCGAGTTTGATTACACATCATAAGACGTTGGAACATTATATATTACACGTCAAGCAATGGCATTGGAGTATTGGACCAAAGGTTTTTTGCATGTACTACTAGGGATGCATAATAGTGTACTGACAATGCCTTACCTTACATTCACAGTGGCCATTGGTACACTTTTTTTCCAAAAGAGAAACACAAAGAAAGCAGTTGAGATGCCTCCACCTTTTTATAGCATGTTTTAGTAGGGATTTCTGGATTCCGAGATCTAGTGATCCTTTATTTTAAAAATTCGAAAATAATGTTTACAATTTTTAAATAAGTGTAAAAAAATTGGGATGCATCAATTTTAAATACTTTGTATTCTGGACTACCCAAAATGAAAAGTTATGGATTTGAATATAACGAACAAAGCATATTCTAAGAACTCCAAATTCATCATATTTTTCATTTCTGTGTAGCCCAAAATTCAAAGAATTTAGCTCTGGGATTCTGCATGCTTGTAGGATACATCATTGCTACATTCAGAATTTTTTGGGGACTTTTTTGAAATATGATTTTCAAATTTTCATAATAAAGGGATCACTGGAGCTCGGGAGCCAAAGTAAGTTTTTGATTGTTTTCTTAGGCCCCGTTCGTTTAATCCAGAATAGGCATTGATTGTAGCCCAATCCCGGCAATCCAGCTCGCCCATATAATTTTTCCAGCCCAATAAAACTGAGGCCTTCGTTTAACCTCAGGTTGGATAAAAACCCAACTCATCCCGTCCAACTCTAGGCTATCGAGTCTGGAATTTTTTTCTCCCCATGTGACCTGTGGAAAATTTTCCACAACGCGATACACACAAAAAACGAAGGACGACGGATACAATCTAAGCATGGCCTAGGATTAACCGAACGGCCGGAAACGCACAGAGGGATTAGGTGAATGGATTAACAGGGTTGTTTGGGGTTTGGGTGGAGGCTTGGAATCAACCAAATCCCTCTCTGGATCTGTTCCAGAGAAAACGAACGATGCCTTAGTAATTTTATTGGCGTATGCAAAAGGCCTTTTTGTGTATTCGGCCCTTTTTGTTTTAATTTTCACTAATGTAGCGCACATGTATACATCATATTGGAGATAATAAATTCAGGATAAATACCATAAAAAATATGGTCAACCCATTGATCATATTCATCGCTAAAAATACACACATTACTCATTGAATATTATTACATATGCTTGGTACCATGAATTTTAATATGATTTTTTGGGTAATGTGATACTGTAGCTGTTGTTCATGGATGTTCAGCCCTTTTTAGTGAATGTGATGATTCAGAATATAGAGGGAATAGTCCATAAGTTTGTGTACCACTACTAAAGATGAGGTGCTTCAGACCTGGGGATATATGTATACACTACAAGTCATGAAAAATTCAGAAACAAAATCATCATATAAAGATAATATACCTATGATGCTACATAATTTCGTATTCGAATTCGGTCAACAATTTGGTAAAAGAGACTAAATAAGTGAATGGTTTCACAAAATTTTCCATTTAGTTTCTTGAGTTGTGGATTAATTTGGATCTAAATTTTTTGGACATTTCTTCAAGGCATTTTTAATGCCAAACTAAAAATTCAGTAAGGAAAGGTTGCTTACTATGAGTTTAATAGGTCTGGGTAACAGGATGTTATCCACGGATATTATTCACACATATAGAGGGAATAATCCTTAAATTTGTGTCCCACTACTAAAGATGAGGTGCTTCCGATCCAGGGGCATATGCAAACACTATTAGTCGGGCAAAATTCAGAAACAAATCATCAATATACAAAGATAATATACCTATCATGCCACAAGGTTTCATATTCAAATTCGATAACAATGAAGTGGATAGGTTAATGGTATTTGTCCATTTAGTTTCTTGAGTCGCGAATTTAGTTTTGGAACTGATATTTTTTTGGACATTTCTTCAAGGGCGTTTTCAATGCTAAAACGCAAAGTTTTTTGCATTTTAGCGGAAAAAAAAAGTTCAGTGCCCCCTTGAGGCCTTCAGTCGAAGCAACCAAGTGCTGAAATGCGATCTAAAAATAAATAAACTACTGAAATGCACTTCATCTAAGACTATGCAGTACATGTACCACATGTCCACATGCTAAGAAAGCAAAGACACGCACGTCCTAGTGCAGACAAGAAGGCGGCGTTGGAAACCACCGTATAGTACAGTAGTACTATAATCGAGTAATTGCAAGTGGCTAACCTGGCGGTGTTAAATTAAATAAGGCCCCCATGATGCCTCGTAGTGGAATCCAGTTTGCAACCCACCACCAATTTGACTGATCTATTCTCAGGCGCATAGAAAACTTCGAACGCGAGCCACACCACAGCACGCAAAGTCAACGAGGAAAAGGTTTGCCTTGTTGGAATCAACCAAATTAACAAGGGACGATAAAGTTTTCGCAGAAGGAACGCGCGCGTCGCGATCAGAACATCCTTGCGCTAATCGCCCCGTAGAGCACGGCTGAGTAAAGAAACAAGCAAGAGATTTACTGGTTAGGTCCAAGAGAGGGAGCTCACCGGAGCGCGTGCTCGGGGCTTCGTCCGGGGCGGCCGTAGCGGCATCCATCTGTGGCGATGATTGCTGGTCTCCGAACGGCCACGGCGGCGGGGATGCGGCGGAGAAGAGGGGCGAGGAGGCCAGGGCGTCGAGCAGCCACGCATGGCCGTCGGAGGAGTCGAGGTCCATTGGCCGGATCACGCGCCGCGACAGAGGGCAGGGAAGGCGAGGAGGTGGGGAGCAGGCAACTCGTAAACGGGGAAGGAGGAGCAGTTTGCTCGTCGTATGCTTCTCTGTGTTTGCGAGTGACCGAGAGAGTTTATTACTGCCCCCTTAGGCCCTTACCCTCCCATCTCTAAGGCCCACCAGTGCAAACTACACCTTTTTTTTTAGCTTACATCAACCGGTGCATGCCAGTAATCCAAAGGATTCACTGAACCAGTTCACATACACACCGTGTAACATCTTTTCTTTACAAGATGAGAGTATAAGAGCACCTCCACTCCGGAACTTATAAAGTTCTAAAGGACGGGGTCCGGCGCTTAAAATCATTCCTAGCCGTTTCCTAATTTTTTTCCACGTCGACGTGGTCCGTTTTGTCAAGATGAGAGTATAAGAGCACCTCCACTCCGGAACTTATAAAGTTCTAAAGGACCATCGGGTCCGGCGCTTAAAATCATTCCTAGCCGTTTCCTAATTTTTTTCCACGTCGACGTGGTCCGTTTTGTTATCTGACGTTGCCAGACCGAACCCAACCCAAGGGGGCTAGCGGGGACGCCGGACGAAGATGAAACGATGCAGGTACCAGTGAGATAGACGGCTCGTCACCCAAGCGTCGTTCCGTCATCGGCCACACGGCGGCAAAATTACTCGTTAGCGCGTTCTCCCGCCATACTATTTTCTTCTTTTTCACCGCTTTCTCGCCTTTTCTCGCTATATGTAGGCGTGATAGCCATCGTCATTGCAGATCTACACCATGCCACACCCCTCTCCTGCTATATCTAGGGTGGCGGCCGAAGGTGCTATTAAAATGGCCTTGTCGGCGCTGTTCTTCACACAACCTGCCCGTAATCTTTACCATAGAAACCGTAACTGAATCCCCGCCACAGATCGAGCATTTTCTAGAAGATGGGTTCTCCATCAACGGCTTTGGCGGCGGTGCTACGCGTCCCGCATGCGCTCTGGGATGCCCAGTACATTTCGGTTGCCGAGGGGATGGGTGCTCAGCGCCGGCGGCTTGCCGGTACCTCCGGTGCTGGTCGGCGCAGCCCTATCCACGGCCACTTCGTCCCCTTTGGTTCGTCCTCATGTCGGAGAGGAGGGACGACCCCTAATGGCATCCTGACAACCACCACGTGTGGACAACCTTCTTCGAACAACAGCGCGTGGGCCGCATCATCGCCTACGATGGCGTCGACCCGCCGTCGAGAAGAACAATCTCGACGGCCGGCGACGATGGTGGAGCGCACCAGAGCACACGGTTGACCGGGTGCTCGACTACATCACCGCCAGTAACCACCCGTGCATGGCGATGCCACCACCATAACCGAATTAAAAGTCTCTTGGCTTGGGCTTGACGCCGAAATCGACCTGCTCCTCGCCCATCTAGCCGTGGCCGCTAGTAGTTCCGTATTTTTTTCTTGTTTGTTTAAATTATGTGTAAACTTGTTTGAACTACATGTGAAATCGTTGTTAATTTCGTTTTTGTCAATTATCTCAAATGTTTGAAGTTTTTGTATGGGGGCACGGCTGGGAGCCAGCGTCCCCCAAATCTATGATCTATGCCCCCCCCCCTCTCCCAGACCCGATACGGGCAAAAAAACGGCCGTGCCGGACGCCATATCGAGGGAGGGGGAGTGGAGACGCTCTAACCCCAGACTCCGCATCATTTGTACACACTACTGATTAATTATTCAAGTTATTACATGATCATCAAGAATTATCTAGGTTGGCAATTTATATTTTATTGGTCAAATTGACCGATCTAGTTATACGCGCAAGACTTGTAAACTGAAGGAAGGACATGAATCAGCCAACAGACGATATCAAGCATATAAAGCACTTGTAGGTTATTATAATCGACTACACATAGCCACCACGTTGAAGAACTCCTGAGTCCTAACCAACCAACAGCATACGGTTGCATATATAAACCATACATTCTTGTTAATTTGATGGGAGAAAAGACTACAACTGAATCCAGTGTGTGGGCATGTGTATAACATGCAAAATGTGGTAAGCCCCGATCCCGCTAAAAACAATATCTCACTCTCAACTTATTCATATGGTGTTACTAGATATTGCTATGATTTCCCTGCTAATTAATCATCGCCGGTATGTCTAACTTCCCTCACAACTCGATGACTCGGTACCTTCTTTCAATGAGGTATTAATTCAAATCGACATTGAGTATTGTTGGATTATTAGGCATAATTTCCACGATTAATTTCAGAATATAAATCATGACAAAACCAGCTACTAGCTCATGTAACTCGAACATACTAGATGTACTAAACAACAGGATGATCGGAAACAAACAGCAGCCTAACATGTACTCGCAGAACATGATGAATAACCAAACAGGATCACGTAGCACGTACCGTTCGGTTGTCGTAGTAGAAACTTTGGGGAAGAGTGATCGCAGCAGATGGCGACGAAGACGGCGGTAGGCAGCACCGCCCGACTTGGATGGAAGACGACCCGTGATGGAGAACTCGAGCAGTCGCGCAGAGCGCTTCCCAAAAACCTTATTCGCCCTCTCCCGTACAGGATCACAAGGGCGAGTGGTTCCGGAGACCTGCTCTCCCGTCCGCCGGTGCACGCCGGCAAGCGGGATGGAGTAGACTACGGTGACGGCGCAAGTAGAGAGGATGGCAAAACCCTAGATTGGTTTTCGGTCGTGTTGTGGCGGTAGCCGCGCATGACTTTATATAGAGCGGCTCAGGAAACCCTAACGGAGGCGAACATGGGCCGTGTCCACGTGCGTTCGGGTCGGTTACAGTAGCCCACGATCCGGGAGCGACCCGAATAAGCTAACCGTTTGACACGTCTGTCAATTTTCCTGAGCAGCAAAATAAAGCTCGGCTCGGCGAGATTCCCGCAACCCGCGCGCTGCCGTGACGAGACGAGGCGTGCGTGAAGGGCGGCGTCGTTGGAGGAGCGCGCGTGTGTATCTCTCTTATTCCCACTCACTTACAAAGTGGTGCAACACTCCACCTTATAAGGTGGTGCAACTCTCCTCCAACTTTTCATGTGAGACTAAACTTTAGCTCCCACTCCACTCCCATGTGAGCTGCCACAAACATGGGCCCAAACACATATGGGCTGCCACAAATTTGGGCTTTGAGATTTAGGGAAAATCTGAAATACTCATGGGCCTAAATGGATTAGCCCCATTATTTCTAACAATCCCCCACCAGATCTCAAATGCCCATTTGAAGATTTGCCAATCCTTGCTACTTGTTTATATACCAGTGTTTCAGCAGAGACTGTTAAGTTGAACTTCCGCCTAGAATCTTGAACTACGTCTATCAACAACTTGAACAATGGACGAACCTTGAATTGCAAGTTTGGTGCCAATAGATTTCGTTCAAAATCATAACTAGTACTTGGCTGTCAGTAGCCTACCCCGCGGGTTGGAGCATATGCGTCATACTCCCTGGTCTCTTCATGAGTTTACTAGAGATCACCCAAATCTCATAGACCGCGACGTTTACAGTCGAGCTCATATAGGTGTGTTCTTTCAAGAATGCCCTGTAGGACGGCATCTTTGCTAATTAAAGCCAACAGAAACACATTAAGGCATGTTGCCAACCTGCCTTACAGATTATGAGAGTCATGCATCTTCACATAGAGAGGGTTACAAAATACTCTCCTCAGTCAAACCACTAGCTTGTTCTTCCCAGGTCCTAATTCACGGGATCTCCGATCACATAGGTTGGGTTACCACTAAGGTGTGACATCCATGGGTCTCAACCCCATCTCCCTCGATGCACTTTCTATCACATTTCGTGATAGTCCCTTTGTAAAGGGATCTGCCAGGTTTTTGTCTGTTTGAATATACGTAAGCTTATTACTCGAGTTTCTTAATTTCGACAGATTTCAAACGCGTCTCTTCACGTGTCTTGATGACTTCGTTATCCTTAGAATTGTTCACTTTGACAATAATAGTTTGGTTGTCACAATTCGGAAGGATTGCCGGCAGAGTTTCTCAACCACGTGCAAGTCCATCAAGAGCTCACGCAGCCATTCTGACTCAACAGTGGCTGTGTCTAAAGCAGTAAGTTCTGCTTCCATAGTTGACCTCGTCAATATGGTTTGTCTACGAGACCTCCATGACACTGCGCCACCTCCAAGGGTAAATACATACCCGCTCGTGGCGTAGAGTTCATCAACGTCAGAGATCCAATTCGAATCACTATATCCTTCAAGCACAGCAGGATTTTCTGAATAGTGAATCCCATAGCTCATTGTACCACATAGATAGCGCATGACCCTTTCAAGTGCATGCCAATGATCAATACCCGGGTTAGACATGAACCTACTCAACTTTATCACATCAAAAGAGATATCGGGTCTTGTAGCGCTTGCTAAGTACATAAGAGAACCAACAACTTGTGAATATTTCAGCTGATCTGTTGGTTCCTTCTTATTCTTTCGTAATGTCAAACTGGGATCATAAGGTGTTGGAGAAGTCTTGCCATCATTAAAGCCAAATCGGCTCAAGACCTTCTCAACATAATGAGATTGCGTTAAAGTAATCCCATTCTCGTTCTTAATAAGCTTGATATTCAGAATGACATCAGCCTCTCCCAGATCTTTCATATCAAAACTCTTTGACAGGAAAGACTTGACTTCATTTATCACTTTCATGTACGTACCAAAGATCGAATGTCATCCACGTACAAACATAATATATAACGCTATCGCCCCACCATGGCGATAGTAAACACACCTATCAGCCTCATTAATGACAAAGCCAGAAAGTAGAGTTCTCAAACTTCTCATGCCATTGCTTAGGTGCTTGTTTCAGCCATATAAAGATTTCAATAACTTACACACCTTTGTCTCTTCACCTTTTACCACAAACCCGTCCACTGATCCATATAGATCTCCTCTTCCAACTCTCCATTAAGGAAAGTTGTCTTCACGTCCATTTGATGAACGAGAAGACCATAAGAGGCGCCAGTGACGAGTACTCGAATGGTGGTCGTCTAGCGACAGTGAATAGGTGTCAAAGTAATCTTCGCCTTTCTTCGTGTGTAGCCCTTAGCTACAAGCCGTGCCTTGTACTTCTCAATAGTACCATCAGGCCTTAGCTTCTTCTTGAACACCCACTTACATCCCACAGGTTTACAACCATAGGGTCGTTACGATAATCCCAAGTTCCATTAGAAAGAATCGAGTCCATCTCATTTTGGATGACTTCTTTCCAATCATCTGCATCGAGATGCATATGCCTCGATAATGGATCCGGGAGTATCATCCACAAGGTACACGATGAAATCATTGCCAAAGGATTTTGCAACCTCATCTCTTACTCCTCGTGAGAGGTTCATCGTCATCCTTCTCAAGAAATTCCTCATGTGGTTGTTCGTAATTATCAATAGATGCACTAGATTCGGAAGTATTTTAAGAAATCCTACCAATGCTATGCATATCTTTCATAGGAAAAATATTCTCAAAGAATGTTGCATCACGAGATTCCATTATAGTATCAACATGCATATCGGTACCTCAGATTTAACCACTAGAAATCTATAGCCTACACTCCGTGGAGCATATCCTAGAAAGATACAATCCACCTCTTGTCCGAGCTTGCTTTCTTGGGAATCGGTATGTTGACCTTCGCCAAACACCCCTGGCACGCAGATATGAAAGTGATGGTTTTCTCCCAACCCACTCCTCATAAGGGTCTTTTCTTTATTCTTGTTAGGAACTCTATTCAGACATGACATGAAGTCAACAAAGCCCCCACCATGCCTTTGATAAACCAGCGGTGGCTAACATGGAATTCACCAAGTCGGTCGTCGCGGTTTTTCCTCTCGCAACCCCGTTTGATTGGGGCGAGTAGGGAGGCGTCCTCTCATGGATAATTCCGTGTTCTCGAGAATTCATCAAATATTTTGGGAAAATACTCACCACCACGATCCGACCTAAGACGCTTGATCTTTCTCTCTAGTTGATTTTCAACCTCGGCCTTATAGATTTTAAAGTAGTCTAAAGCCTCATCTTTAGTTTGCAACAAGTAAACATATCAGAATTTAGTAGCATCATCTATCAACGTCATGAAATATCTCTTTTCACCTTTTGTCAACACACCATTCATCTCACATAGATCAGAATGTATGAGTTCTAGAGGTGCCAAGTTTCTCTCCTCGGCAGCCTTGTGAGGCTTTCGAGGTTGCTTTGATTGCACACAACTATGACACTTAGAACCTTTGGCAATAGTGAAATTCGTAATTAAACTCATGCTGGACATCCGAGACATCAAACCAAAATTAATGTGACATAAACGAGAATGCCAAACACTAGTATCATCATTAACACCACCACAAATATGATTCACGGATTTATTACAAAACTCTGAAAGTGAAAACCGGAACAAGCCTCCGAACTCATAACCTTTACCAATAAATTGTCCATGTTTCGAAACAACGAATTTATTAGACTCTAAGACAACCTTAAACCCATCTCTGCAAAGAAGGGAGCCACTAACGAGATTCTTGTTCATAGTAGGGACATCTTTGACGTTCAACTGCACGATCTTCCTAAGTAAACTTGATCCACCGTGCCAACACCACGAATGAAGCATGTGATCCATTCCCCATTAGGACGGATGAATCCGACGACGATAAGAAGTGAACATAGAGATGTCAAGACACATGAACATTAGCACCGTATCAAGCCACCAACACGGTGATTGAAATCTGAAAGAACAAGAATAAATTACCATACCCATCAAGGTATTGCTAGCCACGACGTTGATACCTTGGCCTTTTCCTCTCATGCAGCTGCGGACGATCCTTGGAAAATGGCGGGCTCTCCACAAGTGTAACAAGACAGTTCACTCTTGTCCCTCTTCGCCTTCTTCTTCTTGAAGGTTGTAGTCTTTACTGAGCTTGTTAAAGGAGGGTTTGAAGTTCCCTTTGTTCTTGCCTACGGATTTGCCTTTCGCACAAAGTTAGCGTAGCAAGACCCTCTCCTTTCTCAAGAGTGTCCTTAGCGAGCCTTCTACTCAACATCAAGGACGCCATCGATTTTCAACCGATATCTCCTGTCTCTTGTGTTTGAGAGTTGTGGCAAAGTTCCTCCATGAAGGGGCAACTTAGCAATAATGCATCCGCCACAAACTTGTCGGGTAAGGTACACTTAAGGAGTTCGAGCTCCTTGGCAATGCAATCGTATCTCATGACCTTGTTGAACCACGGAAGGTCCTTAGTCATCTTAAAATCATGAAAGCTCTCCATGATATACGTTCATCGCCAAAGATCTGCAGCACCAAACTTGGCATCTAGTGCATCCCGAGTTCCTTTCCGTCTTTTATGTGCATAAACACATCACAGACGGTCAAAAGAATGCTCGTAATACATCCCACAAAGACATGATAGCATCCTCGAACTTCTTTGATCCTCGCCGATATAGTTCCCTCAGTTTGCCTTTTATCGATGTGGAACACTTTCATCGTGGTCACCAAAGCTCAGCCTTGTATCGCCACCTCTTAAAGTTCACACCGGTAAACTTATCCGCCTCGCATCAAGAAAACCAGCCATTGTTAATTCAGGAAATTGCCTAAAATAAGGTTTTTGGATTGTTGGATTATTAGGCATAATTTCCACGATTAATTCCAGAATATAAATCATGACAAAACCAGCTACTAGCTCATGTAACTCGAACATACTAGATGTACTAAACAACAGGATGATCGGAAACAAACAGTAGCCTAACATGTACTCGCAGAACATGATGAATAACCAAACAGGATCACGTAGCACATACCGTTCGGTTGTCGACCAATATAAAGTTAATACTCCAATGCAAATTCTAGCCTTGGATTTTTCATCTATTTTATTCAATCAACTCCCAAATGATATCTGGGATACTGATTGTGGAGGCAAATAATACGCAAAACAAGACTTGCAAAAAATTTAATGGGAGAAGAAAATATTGAATGGTCTCCTCTAAGTCACAAAAGTAACATTTTTTGCTTTCATTCTATTTTCTTTGCCAAGATTATCTTTAGTAATAATTTTCTACAAAGAAATATAGTTTGACCATTTATTTAGCCAACATACATAGATTTCACTAAAAATATATCGAAAGATGTCTACTTCCAAATGAACTTATCCAGATCTTTTAATACATGTATCTTTTGGCACAACTGCAATTAGATAATGCCCTTATTACCAGTTAAATCCCTTCTAAAAACAATTGTTCAGAGGACATTAGAAACAAAATCATATTTTCATGGCCCAATGTTGTATAATAGAATGCAATTATCCGAAGGTGCCGCACTAGCAAGCCAAATACTCCCAAATATGGTATGATGATCATCTCTAATTAAAATATTATCCTCATTAAAAAAATTGTTTTTTACATGCATGATATCATTCTAAAATGGAGAATCACTACAACACAACACATGCCCCATGTGAGATATTTGATCATTTGCCCCACTTTACTCTAAAATTTTATCATTTTCCACATTGACCACCACATGTCAGTGACACAGGTGACGCGGCTCAATAGTAGAGCTCCGTTGGGAGACCCCAAGAGGAAGGTATAATGAGCACAATGGCAAATTTTCCCTGAGTTATGAAACCAAGGTTATCGAACCGGTAGGAGAAAGGAAACAACTTCAAGGTGTTGCTAGCAACTTGGAATCCTACACAAGACAAACTCAAGACTTTTCCCCAACTTATAGTGAGGTTGTCAATCTCACTAGTTTGCTAAAAACAAAGGATTAAATGTATGGTGTGAAAGGTAATGGTTGCTTGCAGAATGTAAACAGTAACAGTAGATGATGTAACAAAGGTAAAGATTGGACCGGGGTCCACAGTTCACTAGAGGTGTTCTCCTTAAGAGAAATAACATAACATGTTGGGTAAACAAATTACAGCGGGGCAATTGACAGGACTGAGCAAGGCATAACAATGCAATACTAGACATTCATGATCCTATGAGATTTGATTGGGAATTACAACAATATACATAGACCGCCATCCAACTGCATCTATGACTAGTAATCCAGCTTCAGGTTATCCGAACCCCCTCCAGTATTAAGTTGCAAGCAATGGATAACTGCATTAAGCAATGTGTGTAAAGTAAATAATACAATTGTTCCATGAATAAGAGATTGTTGTTTTATACCTAGTAGCAACAGCACATCTATAACCTTAGAGATTTCTTTCACTTCCCCAGATTCAATAGAGGCATGAACCCACTATCGAGCATAAATACTCCCTCTTGGAGTCACTAGCATCTACTTGGCCAAGATAGCTACTAGAAACGGAGAGCATGCAAGATCTCAAACAACACAGACATGATAGATCAATAATCATAAGACATGATAGAATCAATAATCATAAGACATGACATAATCAATAATCAATCTGATATAGTAATCTCAATATCCATCGGATCTCGACAAACACAACATGCATGATTACAAATAGATGGTCTTGATCATGAACGGAGGTCACAAGATCTAAACATGATAGCACAAAGGAGGAGAAACAACCATCTAGCTACTGTATGGACCCATAGTCCAAGGTGGAACTACTCACGCATCATACCGGAGGCTGGCATGGTGATGAAGAAGGCCTCCGGGATGATCTCTCCCCTCCGGCAGGGTGCCGGGAAGAGCTTCAGATCACCCCGATCTAGGGACGATGGTGGCGGCGGCTACGGAATGTTTCGTGGAGATCTAATCGGGTATTTAGGGTTTTGGCATGGGGGTTTATATAGGCGAAGAGGCGAGGCAAGAGGGAGGCCAGGGCACCCAGACCTTGCCCAAGAGCTGCCTAGGGTGGGCCCGTGTCAGGGGTGCGGCCACCCTATGGATCCCCTCCGATCGCCCTTCGATCTCTGTGTTCGTCTCGATGAAATATTGACTTTGGCTTTTGTCCTGTCCAATTCCGAGAATATTTCCTTACTAGCTTTTCTGAAACCAAAAATAGCAGAAAACAGGCAACTGACACTGCGGCATCTTGCTAATAGGTTAGTCCTAGAAAATGTATAAAAATACCTGAAAGTGTAGACAAAGTAAAGCAAAGTGGATACTAAACAAGCATGGAACATCAAAAATTATAGATGCCTTTACGATGTATCAAGCATCCCCAAGATTAACTCCTACTAGTCCTCGAGTAGGTAAGTAATAAAATGAATAATTTTTGAGGTGACATGCACGATCACAATCATGATCAAACCATTTGCAAGCATTAAAAGCTGGGATCAAATACTCTACACATGAGCATGAAATATGAAGTTCTAACAATAGGTCAAAGTAACTATGTTGCAACATGAAAGGATACAAACAAATATCATGAATAACAATGCATTTAAAGACGTTTGTTTGTTTCACATATAGAAAACATAGTGAAAGGATCGTATGGGCACCTAGACGGGGAGTGAATAGGTGCTACTTCAAATTTTCTTCTTTTTCAAATTAAGGTTTGACAATAAGGTAAATTCTCTAGATAATGCAACTACGGTGAATTTACCTATATGACAATTATGCAAGAGCTACCCTAACACAAAGTAGTAACAAGTAAGTAAGGTGCGGTAAAGGATAGAAGTAACCAAAATAGTGGACGCGGAGACACAAGGATTTGTTTCCCGTAGTTCCTTCCTTTTGAGGGGAAGTACGTCTACGTTTGGAGAGGGGGCGGTTTCAAACCACCAACGCCACGAAAGGCCTCCCTTGTTCTCCGATGAATCTCACCCCAACGGGATCGATTCGCCTTCCACTATATCGGCAACCTTCAAGGTGGAAGCCGGCACCGTTACAAGTTTGGGGCACACATCCACAACTTAATCGGAGGCTCCCAAATACAAGCAAGCTGTCAAAGAAATCAAAGACAAGCTTGTAGGAGCCAAAACAAGAACTAGGGTTTCCAAGAAAACACGAGAGAAAAGGGGGCCTCAATGAAATGAGGGGGAAATGAAGATCTCTTTTGGTGAAGTAGTAGATCGAGGCCTCCTCCTTCGATTCCCCAAAGATCAAGTACTTTGGGTGGTGGAATGAGGATATCTTGAAGATTGGGTGGCTCCAATGGGCTCCAATGGTGGTCTTTGACTTTAATGTGGCTGAGCAGCATGTCCCAAGGTAGGTGGAGGGGTATTTATACCCCTCCACGAAATATGGCCGTTGGAGCCATTAATGCACCGGTAGTACCGGTATTCAAGCGGTAGTACCGCTGGCAAGCGGTACTACCGGTCCAAGATCTGGACCGATCGAGATGCTTCAGTTGGTCGAGCCTTCTTCAGGTTTGGCCGGTATCGCCCTTGCGGTACTACCCCCAAGCGGGAGTACCGGTCGTGTGACGCGGTACTACCGGTCCGGGCGGTAGTACCGGTCCCAAGTACCGCTTGGAACTGAGAAAAACAGAGAGGGGTGGCTTTTCTTGAGCGGTCCCGATGCTTGAAGCGATCGACCGTGTCCAAGCGGTAGTACCGCTTGTCTCAAGCGGTACTACCGGTTGGACCGGTAGTGCCGCTCCGTGGTACCGGATGGTACTGACTAAGACCCACCCTTATCAGTTTTGCACGGTTCCAACCAGTACTTGAACCGGTAGTACCAGTGTCAAGCGGTAGTACCGGCCATATTTTCGGTACTACCGTTTGACACATTGGTTTTTCGCAAAGGGAACAGTTATGCCAATATTTGTGTCACACCCTTATCAACCATGTGATACACTTATCACACGATTAAACCGATAAGTGTGTCGTTATCAAACATCAAAATCAGAGGGATAGGAAAATGCTCTTTCAGTCTCCCCCTTTTTGGTGTTTGATGACAATACACTTTTGCAAGATGATTTAAATAGGAAGCATATGAGATTTGTAAAATAGAGACGAGGCTCCCCCTAGATGTGTAGAGACAAACCTCCCCCTCTATTTTACAAATCCAACATGGATGCACAAATATTGATACTAGCATTTGAAATCATACCTTTGCATAATAGCATGTGATGAGAAATATATAGACAATAGATAACGCATATCATCACAAGATGGATCCAATGAAATAAACCACATAGTCTCATAAGATGGGTCCATGATATAACCACTACATAACCACATAGTCTCACACATAAATAGAGGGAAATCGAAGTTCACAAGCAATAAAAGGATCAAAATAAGAACGAGCTTGTGACTTCCCATGCAACACCTGTACCTAAAGTGCAACTTCTCCCCCTTTGGCATCAAGACGTCAAAAAGGGACAAGTGCAAGGCTACCGTCCCAACGGTCAATCCTCCTCCTCCTCCTCCTCATCCTCAAGGTCCTCCTTGTAAGGGGGTGGGGCGCGGTGCGAGGAAGAGACATCATCGTCCCAACAGCTGTGCTGAGAGATCCACTGATCTTCGGGAGTGATGTTGTTCTCGGACCCCTCGAAGACGGTCAAACCCTGAGCAGCCATCATGTCCTTCTGCCGAGCACTGGCTTTCTTGGCATACACATGCGCCTCATACATGCGCTTCTGGTTGTCAACCTGGAAGCAAAAGATCTTCTTGAGCTTGACCTCCATACTTTTGTCCCAAGAGGGCTTAGCATTCTTGCGATGGGAGACAACATAGTCAGTGTCATGTCCACTGTCAGCATCCTCAGAGTCATCCTCATCCTCCTCACCCACCGCAATGCGAGGTTTAGCATGTGTCTTGATCTTGAGTGCCTTTGGCCTATGCACAATGAGAGAGCGAGTGGAGAGTGTCCTAGAAATGACGGGGCACTTTGACACAATGAGGGCCATAATATAAGGAGCAAATGGTGGAACCCTCCGAGAGTGTGCAGCAACAACCATGTCATTCCATATGAATTTTGACACATCAAGAGGAGTGCCTGAGTCTCGGTTGAGGAAGGTGTTGAACAGCAAGTCAATAGAGAACCCATGTATCTCATCCTTGTTGCCCGCACGAGGAGCAACAGTCTCACAGAAAATGCGATGTAGAATGTCATATGTGGGGAGAAGATCCTTGATCTTGCCAGCAATCCCACGGCCCCGGATATACAGAGGTGTAAGGACATCCTTCTTGGAGGGGTGATCCCGCATGTGATAGCGAAAACCAAGGTCCGGCCGCGATCTTCATACCCCAATATTGCAGCAAACTCCGCAAGTGTAGCTTCCTTGACAGCACCTTGAGTCATCCAGGTGATCTTCCGAGTACGACCAGTGTGGAAATGTGCAGTGGCATAAAACTGGCAAATAAGGAGTGGATCATAGTCATACTGGAACTCCATAATGGGGAACAAGCCCAGGTGAGATCAGATTTCCTTAGCTTCAGCAAAGTAGTCAATATTCTTGTTAATGTGCCCCATGTCAATCCACTGCTGAGGCACCACCATCTGGATATTGGTCAAAAGAACCTCATGATAAACACACTCTTGGAAATCATCGAAGAAGAGACTGTCTTCCCTGGCCTCGCTCCGGTTGCGGGAGTATGCATTTTCAATCCGGAGAGACCTAAACTCTGACTCAGAGATGTCTGACAGTTTCCTTGGCCCAGATGGCCCTGAGCTAAGATTTTTGGTACGCCCAGCAGAAGGGGGGCGAGAGGGAGGGGCGTTGCCACGCCTAGCAGAGCGCTTGGTAACCCCCTCACGACCCCCACGACCACCTCGAGTGGCAGGCAACTTGGAACGGTGTCTTGGCTGTGGCATAACATCTTCCTCAGACTCTGTCTCTTTCTCAACAATCTCACGGCTAGTCTTGGAATGCTTGCGCGCACCCCGAGAACCACCTGCATCTGTGAAAGCATAAGGGAGGATAGCAAGGGGGTAAGGGCACAAGAATCAAGGAGCAAACGAGAAAATCCAATATGAAGCAGAAAAAATGCGGTCAGTTTGGGACGGTACTACCGGACCTGACGACTGGTAGTACCGCTTGCAAGCGGTAGTACCGGAAAAAGTTCCGGTACTACCGGTTGAGCGGCACAAGTTCATCAGATCTGGTGGAAACGGACCAAATTGACGGCATTAAACTGTAAATAGATGATTCTACTCGGTAACAAGGGAAGCATATGGCAGTACAACCTTTCAATATGTCAATTTCTCCACAAATCTAAGCCAAAACCTAGATCTAAGGAGAAAATCAAACAGAGAGAGAAAGGGCGGTTGTACCGGGATCCATGGCGGTGGAAAGAGGTGGGAGCCTGCCAAGAGGCCGAATCCAAGGGGGATCCGGGGAGAGGAGGGCGCGGCTGGGCTCCGGCGGCTTCAAGGTCTCCGGCGGCGGCGCGGGTACGAGTGGAGGGCGTGGGGACGAATGAGGCACTGAGGGGTGCCTCCCCACGCGCGTCCAATATATACCAGGAAAACGCCGACCGGTAGTACCGATTGCTGAAGTGGTAGTACCGCTCGTAAGCGGTAGTACAGGTTCCCCAACCGGTAGTACCGGTGACCGGTAGTATCGGACATGTGGGCGGTAGTACCGTTCCTGGAGCAGTTCTTCCAGGAGACGACCTGGGAACTAGCCAGGTCCAATAGTACCGCCCGTACATCCGGTAGTACCGGTCCCATCTGATTCCAAAGCCAGGAAACAAAGGTGATTCTTGTGCAGATAGAGAGAGGGTTTTTGTGAGGGAGTAAGGAGGCTTGGGTTAAGACAAGTGAGCTAGAAAGCACATGCACTCTAAGAATCGAGAAAAAGGAAGTTAAAAACAAAACTAGAGTGCATGAGACTAAGAACGGTGAAGGCAATTCACAAGATGACAATCATGAGTAAAAATCAAATCAAAAATGACAAACACGAGTAAGCACATCAACCTCTCGATTGAGAGAGGGCGGTGGCCTAGGCCACCATATTTGAGTATACTCGGCTTGGCACCACGAAGATATATCTTGGGTCCATTACCGAAACTCATCATTAAGCTCACATATCACAAAATGATATTAAGAGGAATGCTTTTGTTTACTTTGTTCATAATGGGGGAGGGATGGTCCAATCAATTAGGACCGCACTCCCACTATGGCCATGCCTACACCTAAACCAAATATGGGTCGAGTATTAGGTGAGAGTGCAAGATAATAAAGTCAAGCTCCTTGAATCTACGATATTTAGTTCATTCCTCAAGTAGCAAAACCTTGCTTCATCAAGTGGCTTCGTGAAGATATCGGCAAGTTGATCTTTGGTAGAAACATAGGATATATCAATATCACCTCGAGCAACATGATCTCTAATGAAGTGATGACGAATCTCAATATGCTTTGTCCTTGTGTGATCCACCGGGTTGTATGCAATTTTGATGGCACTTTCATTTTCACATAGAAGAGGCACTTTGTCACAATGGACACCGTATTCCTTTAAAGTTTGCCTCATTCATAGCAATTGAGTGCAAGCACTAGCGGCAGCAACATACTCGGCTTCGGCGGTGGAGAGACATATACAATTTTTCTTCTTAGAAGTCCAACATACCAAGGACCTACCAAGGAATTGGCAAGCCCCGGCTGTTGATTTTATATCATCCTTGTCCCCTGCCCAATCCGAATCCGTGTATCCACGAAGAGCAAATGTTGAGCCTTGAGGATACCAAAGACCATAAAATGGGGTATGAACTAAATATCGAAAGATTCTCTTGACCGCCATTAAATGGCTTTCTTTAGGAGCCGCTTGATATCTTGCACACACACCTACACTCAACACAATATCGGGTCTAGATGCACAAAGGTAAAGCAAAGAACCAATCATAGACCGGTTTCAAATTAAGGTTTGACAATAAGGTAAATTCTCTAGATAATGCAACTACGGTGAATTTACCTATATGACAATTATGCAAGAGCTACCATAACACAAAGTAGTAACAAGTAAGTAAGGTGTGGTAAAGGATAGAAGTAACCAAAATAGTGGACGCGGAGACACAAGGATTTGTTTCCCGTAGTTCCTTCCTTTTGAGGGGAAGTACGTCTACGTTTGGAAAGGGGGCGGTTTCAAACCACCAACGCCACGAAAGTCCTCCCTTGTTCTCCGATGAATCTCACCCCAACGGGATCGATTCAACTTCCACTATATCGGCAACCTTCAAGGTGGAAGACGGCACCATTACAAGTTTGGGGCACACATCCACAACTTAATCGGAGGCTCCCAAATACAAGCAAGATGTCAAAGCAATCAAAGACAAGCTTGTAAGTGCCAAAACAAGAATTATGGTTTCCAAGAAAGCACTAGAGCAAAGGGGGCCTCAATGAAATGAGGGGAAATGAAGATCTATTTTGGTGAAGTAGTAGATCGGGGCCTCCTCCTTCGGTTCCCCAAAGATCAAGGACTTTGGGTGGTGGAATGAGGAGATCTTGAGGATTGGGTGGCTCCAATGGGCTCCAATGGTGTTCTTTGACTTTAATGTGGCTGAGCAGCTTGTCCCAAGGTAGGTGGAGGGGTATTTATACCCCTCCACGAAATATGGCCGTTGGAGCCATTAATGCACCGGTAATCAAGTACTCAAGCTGGTATCACGGCAGCGGTACTACCGGTCCAAGATCGACCCGATCGGAGATGCTTGATTGGTCAAGCCTTCTTGAGTTTGGCGGTATCGCCTTTACTACCCCAAGCGGTAGTACCGGTCGTGTGACGCGTAGTACCGGTCCGGCGGTAGTACGTCCCAAAGTACCGCTATCTGAGCAAACAGATAGGGTGGCTTTTCTTGAGCGGTCAGTGCATCGCCGAGATTGACCGTGTCCAAGCGGTAGTACCGCTTGTCTCAAGCGGTACTACCGGTTGGACCGGTAGTTCCGCTACGTGGTACCGGATGGTACTGACTAAGACCCACCCTTATCAGTTTTGCATGGTTCCAACCGGTACTTGAACCGGTAGTACCGGTGTCAAGCGGTAGTACTGGTCGCATTTCCGGTACTACCGTTTGACACATTGGTTTTTCGCAAAGGGAACAGTTATGCCAATATTTGTGTCACACCCTTATCAACCCTGTGATACAGTTAGCACATGATTAAACCGATAAGTGTGTTGTTATCAAACATCAAAATCAGAGGGATAGGAAAATGCTCTTTCAGTCTCCCCCTTTTTGGTGTTTGATGACAATACACTTTTGCAAGATGTTTTAAATAGGAAGCATATGAGATTTGTAAAATAGAGACGGGGCTCCCCGTAGATGTGTAGATACAAGCCTCCCCCTCTATTTTACAAACCCAACATGGATGCACAAATATTGATACTAGCATTTGAAATCATACCTTTGCATAATAGCATGTGATGAGAAATATATAGACAATAGATAACGCATATCATCCCAAGATGGATCCAATGAAATAAACCACATAGTCTCATAAGATGGGTCCATGATATAACCACTACATAACCACATAGGCTCACACATAAATAGAGGGAAATCGAAGTTCACAAGCAATAAAAGGATCAAAATAAGAACGAGCTTGTGACTTCCCATGCAACACCCGTTCCTAAAGTGCAACTTCTCCCCTTTGGCATCAAGACGCCAAAAAGGGACAAGTGCAAGACTACCTTTTGATCCACATCTTTACCATTTGGATTTTGTTCTAGATGAGTCTTTGTAGCCATGGGAGTAGGAGCTCCATTTAATTCTTGCATTTTGAATCTCTTGAGCATATCTTGAGTATACTTGGCTTGATTGAAGAATGTCCCTCCTCTAACTTGCTTGATCTCAAAGACAAGAAATACTCTCAACTCCCCCATCAAATACATCTGGAACCTACTAGTCATAAGCTTTGAGAATTCATCATTAAAAGCTTTTTTAGATGAGCCAAAGATAATATCATCAACATATATTTGGCATACAAAAAGCTCCCCATTGACCCTCTTAGTAAAAAGAGTGGGATCGATTTTCCCAACCTCAAAGCCACGGTTAAACAATAACTCTCTAAGGTGCTCATACCACGTGCGTGGGGCTTGCTTGAGCCCATAGAGCGCCTTATCAAGTTTGTAGACATGGTTTGGGTAGTTGGGGTCATCAAATCCCGGGGGTTGCTTAAGATATACCAATTCATTTAAAGGACCATAAATAAATGCACTTTCTACATCCATTTGTTGCAACTTAAAGTTATGATGTGCCGCATAAGCGAGAAGGATACGGATGAACTCAAGGCGAGCCACGGGCGCATAAGTCTCTCCATAATCAATGCCTTCAATTTGATAATACCCTTGTGCAACCAATCTAGCCTTGTTCCTTACAATAATTCCATGCTCATCTTGCTTGTTCTTGAATATCCACTTTGTTCCAATAACATTGCGGCAATCCTTTGGCTTCTCAACTAACTTCCATACTTTGTTTCTCTCAAAGTTGTTGAGATCTTTATGCATAGACTCCAACAAATCTGAATCTTCAAGAGCTTCCCACACTTTCTTTGGTTCAATCATGGAGATATGATCTTGGTGTTCACTGAACCTCTTCAATTGTGCTCTTGTGGAAATACCTTTCCTTAGATTGAGCTCTTTATGCATAGCCTCTAACCAATCTGAATCTTCAAGAGCTTCCCACACTTTCTTTGGTTCAATCATGGAGATGTGAGCTTGGTGTTCACTGAACCTCTTCAATTGTGCTCTTGTGGAAATACCTTTCCTTAGATCACCAACTACATTTTGTAGAGTGTGATCTCTTATTTCCAACATTCTTTACTTTCTGGCCTCGCGACGAGCGTGAATCTCCGTGTTGTTTCTTGGAGGACCCTCTTCATCATTCTGATCCTCGTCTTGACCATCAACTTGACCTTGATCATCATTGGAGTCATACTCTACATTGGGAGGCAAAGACTGACCTTGGTCTTGATCAAGTGCACTTCTAGCGTCAATTTGAGCTTGTCTCAAAGCAACTTGTACGGATCTTCCTTGACAAATTGACTTGGCACCACTTGACAATCCGTCGAATGGACCAAGCTCCCCTTGACTGGAGTTGGCACTTTGATCACCATGTTGAGGGTCCACATCTTGTCTTTGGCTTGAGTCAATGTCCTCTTCGGTGGATGGAGCATGTTGAGGTTGTGAAGATGAGGGATCCACTTGAGTGGAGCATAGTTCTTCTCGATCCGCCATAAGGGGTTCCTCAATGGGGAGGATATATCCCACACCCATTATTCCTATGGTATCCTGAGGCATTTCATCATCTGCATCACAAGCATCAACACGCCCCCCTTCGGGACCATCATATTATTCGAAGGTCACACTACAAGATTCTATGATGGCTCCGGAGAGCTTATCATAGATTCTATAAGTGTGAGATTCGAGATCATAGCCAACAAAAATACCCTCTAATGCTTTAGACTCGAATTTAGACAAACGAACACCTTTTATGAGATAGAAACACTTACAACCGAACACCCGGAAGTAAGATATGTTGGGCTTGTTACCGGTAAGTATTTCATATAGAGTCTTGTTGATTTCTTTGCGGAGGTAGAGCCGGTTTGAAGCATGGCAAGCGGTGGAGATGGCTTCGGCCCAAAAGTTGTATGGAGATTTAAACTCCGCCAACATGGTCCTAGCCATCTCAATAAGAGTCCGGTTCTTCCTTTCGGCCACACCATTTTGTTGAGGGGTGTATGCAGCGGAATATTGATGTTTAATCCCCTCATCACTAAGGAAATCATTCAAGGTGTAGTTCTTGAAATCGGTGCCGTTGTCACTTCTTATGATTAATACGGGAACATTGTATTGCCGTTGAACCAAGTTGATGAAGTCGATAAAATTCTTTTGAGTATCACTCTTCAACTTGAAGAAATAAACCCAAGAGTATCTTGAAAAGTCATCAACAATCACCAAGCAATATTTCTTCCCACCAAGACTTGCATGAGATGGAGGACCAAAGAGGTCCAAGTGAAGGAGCTCCAAGATCTTGGTGGACTTGATGCGGTTCTTAGGCTTATGAGGAGCATCATGCATCTTCCCTAGAACACATGCCCTGCAAACACGATCTTTGGCAAAGGAAACATTTTCTTTTAGTCCAACAATATGGCCCTCCTTGTGGAGACTTTGCAAAGTTCTCATATTGACATGGGCCAGTCGGCGATGCCATAACCAACCCACATCGGCCTTTCCGAATAAGCACATCGCACTTGTAGTGGCTTGCCCCGAAAATTCCACCACATACAAGTCATGTTCGACATACCCAACGAAAGCGACCTTGAGAGACTTGCTCCACATGAGGACCACAAGATCATTATGTATAAAGACGGAAAACCCATCTTTCCAAGAGAACAGACTGAAAGTAAATCGTACCCAAGGGTCTCAACAAGCATGACATTCACGAGTGTAATGTCATGAGCAACCACAACTTTGCCAAAACCCATTACCTTAGACTTTGACTTGTCGGCATATGTCACGGTGATTAGATCATCATTTGGCTTTAATTCCTTGACAATAGACGAGCTTCCGGTCATATGACTTGTGCAACCACTATCAAGCATCCACTTTGACCCTCCGGAAGCATAAGTCTACAAAAGATCAAGCTAATTTTTAGGTACCCATTTTTCAATGGGTCCTCTTTTGTTAGCAACAAGGGTCTTGGGAACCCAAATAGACCAAGCAATATAACCATCATAAGGACCAACATATTGTGCATACACATCACCATAATAATCACGCATTAGGACATAGTGAGGGTTAGCACTTCCCGCAAAATCATCATGAGACATAGTTTTACCACTTGTGGTCTTACTCTCCACAATGGTCTTGTTGGTCTCTTGTGCGGGCTTGTCCTTCTTCTTCTTATTGTTCTTCTTCTTGGTTTTGGAAACAAAACCAATGCCCCCTTTATCACCACTACGCCTTTTCTTGCTCAAAAGATCATCAATGGACTTGTTGCCTTGTGGAAATGTGGCCTTAGCAAGACCCCCCTTCAACCTAGCATTCTCTTCAAGAATAGTGGTGCTACTAGATGGAATGAAGTTACTAGGTGAAGGAATATTGGGCAATTGAGTTTGAAGCGTTTCATGAGACTTTGTGAGTGGAGTGGGATTCCTTTTTAACGTCAAGAGACATCTCATCATCAATTTCATCATTATCTAAGTGAGTAGAGTGGGATGATGAGGATACCTCTGTTCCTCTTGCCATAAGGCAAGTGACGTTCTTGGTGGAAGAGTTCTCATTTGGAGAATCGAAGAGTGAGAATGTCGGAGTAGAGGTGGTGGCTAGAGCAGCCACACCATGAGAAGTTTCCTCTTCGTCATCTTCATCATCTTCATTGTCGGAGGAGTATTCTTCATGAGTGATCAAGACAATTTCTCCCGACTTCTTGTTGATGGGATTCTTTTTGATGAAAGGTTTCTTGTAAGGTGCCTTGAGAGTCTTCTTCAACACAAGATTGCCACCATTATCTTCTCTCTTCTCATAGGGGCAACTTGCTACAAAGTGATAGAGGTCACCACAATTGAAGCAAGTTCTCAACCTAGTGGTATTCTCTCTTTTCCCATTTGGATTGCTTCTCCGTTGCATTTCCATCTTGGCCTTGGCGGGATTCTTCCAGAAGTTCTTTGCATAGAAAGCCATATATTGTCCATGAGCAATCTTGACTTCATCAGGATGGTCCATGGAAAGCCCTTCATCACTATCATCTTCATCCCCATGGTCCACAACTTTGGCCTTCAAAGCAACATTGACAGCATTGCTCATACCTAGGGCACGAGCACGAGCATCTTTGGCATTTTTGGCGGCAACCTTGAAAGCGGCCATCTCTTGCATAACTTCATTTGAGGTCATGAGATGGTAGTTGTGTCTTCCTTGTAAGCTCTTCAAGTCGGTGGGATCAAAAGGCATGAGTGCACTCACATATTTCCTTTTTATCCAAGCATCATCCACATGTGAGGCACCCACATTCCTAAAAGCGGTGGCGGTGGTCTTGAGCCTTCGGTACATGTCTTCGTGATCTTCACCTTCTTTCATGTAGAAGCCTTCGGCTTCATTGCTTAGAGAATCATATCGGTTCCTCCTCATACTCTCATTTCCAACAAACAACACAGTGAGAGCATCCCAAGCTTCCTTGGCAATGCTAAAGTGCTCAATGTGTGGATAATCCTTTGTCCCCAAACCTTGTTGAATCATATGAAAAGCAGTGGCATTGAGTTGACTATTAACAATCTCTCTTCTTGTCAAGTTGTTTGGATCCCCAATAAAGAGTCCATGCTCGATGATGTTCCAAAGTTCAATGCAAGAGCTGCGCATATGAGTTCTCATTAGTGATTGCCATTGAGCAAAAGTAGCAGATTCTTCAAGCTTAGGTGGGTCACCTCTATTGTATACATGAGGGTGAGGGATTGGAGGGTCGGGAGAGTACCATGAATCACGGTGCTCACCCTTCCCACCTTCATTGTGTGTGGAGAAATTAACGTTGTCTAGTTTACCCACCACCACCATTCCCTCGGGGGATACCAACGTATTCCCTTTAGGTAAAATGGATGGTTGATCCTCTTGAGGAGATGGGGGTGATGAGCCTTCTTTGTCTTTAATAAGTTGCTCGAGCATCGTCTTGACTTCGTTGACCAAGGAAGAGCTCAATCTTGTTTCCAAGTTTTTGAGATCTTCCATGGTCACCGGTGTCGGCTCACTACCACCATCCCCTTCATTGCTACCCATATTCTCTTAGGCGGTAAAGCCCGAATAAAGATCCGAGGCTCTGATACCAATTGAAAGGATCGTATGGGCACCTAGAGGGGGGGTGAATAGGTGCTACTTCAAATTTTCTTCTTTTTCAAATTAAGGTTTAACAATAAGGTAAATTCTCTAGATAATGCAACTATGGTGAATTTACCTATATGACAATTATGCAAGAGCTACCCTAACACAAAGTAGTAACAAGTAAGAAAGGTGCGGTAAAGGATAGAAGTAACCAAAATAGTGGACACGGAGACACAAGGATTTTTTTCCCGTAGTTCCTTCCTTTTTAGGAGAAGTACGTCTACGTTTGTAGAGGGGGTGGTTTCAAACCACCAACGCCACGAAAGGCCTCCCTTATTCTCCGATGAATCTCACCCCAACGGGATCGATTCACCTTCCACTATATCGGCAACCTTAAAGGTGGAAGCCGGCACCGTTACAAGTTTGGGGCACACATCCACAACTTAATCGGAGTCTCCCAAATACAAGCAAGCTGTCAAAGCAATCAAAGACAAGCTTGTAAGAGCCAAAACAAGAACTAGGGTTTCCAAGAAAACACTAGAGCAAAGGGGGCCTCAATGAAATGAGGGGGAAATGAAGATCTATTTTGGTGAAGTAGTAGATTGGGGCCTCCTCCTTCGATTCCCCAAAGATCAAGGACTTTGGGTGGTGGAATGAGGAGATCTTGAAGATTGGGTGGCTCCAATGGGCTCCAATGGTGGTCTTTGACTTTAATGTGGCTGAGCAGCTTGTCTACCCCTCCACGAAATATGGCCGTTGGAGCCATTAATGCACCGGTAGTACCTGTACTCAAGCGGTAGTACCGGGCAGCAAGCGGTACTCCAAGATCTGACCCGAGTCCGGAGATGCTTCAGTTGGTCGAGCCTTCTTCAGGTTTGGCCGGTATCGCCCTTGCGGTACTACCCCCAAGCGGTAGTACCGGTCGTGTGACACGGTACTACCGGTCCGGGCGGTAGTACCGGTCCCAAGTACCGCTTGGTACTAAGCAAAACAGACAGGGGTGGCTTTTCTTGAGCGGTCAGATCGCTGAAGCGGTACGACCGTGTCCAAGCGGTAGTACCGCTTGTCTCAAGCGGTACTACCGGTTGGACCGGTAGTGCCGCTCCGTGGTACCGGATGGTACTGACTAAGACCCACCCTTATCAGTTTTGCACGGTTCCAACCGGTACTTGAACCGGTGGTACCGGTGTCAAGCGGTAGTACCGGTCGTATTTCCGGTACTACCGTTTGACACATTGGTTTTTCGCAAAGGGAACAGTTAAGCCAATATTTGTGTCACACCCTTATCAACCCTGTGATACACTTAGGACACGATTAAACCGATAAGTGTGTTGTTATCAAACATCAAAATCAGAGGGATAGGAAAATGCTCTTTCACATAGCATAGTGGCATTCAGCTTGTCCCTCATGGAGTAGCAAAATATAAATGCATAGGACACCTTCAAAGTTCATAAGGGTGACTAGATACAAATAGTTCAAGAACAAACAATATCAACATTATGAATCAATCAATAAGTTTTGGGATAATGCACATAAAACTAAGAATGGCAACTATGCTCTCTTAATTGGTGCCTAAGGATAGAAGGTGGAGAATCAATATAAAAGTGGAAGAAAGGCCCTTCAAAGGGAAGCAGGGATTTCAAGTTTCATAAAGAGATTCCAAAAATTATGGTACTTGTTAGCTTTCAGCTCTCATTGCCCCTATCATAAGCGTATTGAAGTGATTAAGGTTAAAGTAAACAAAATATGGAGTATATGATTGACAAAGTATAAGTTGGCAATACATGTCCCTTGAGTATGAGGGCTGTTCCTCATGCTACTCAACTTTAGTTACCGGTAAGTTCTTGTCATAGTAAGTATACGTATATCATAGAGAACCGCCAACGGGGTTCCCCTTTCCCCATGACTAGAAGCTATCCTATATCAAAATGACAAGGCACCACACAATGAGAATCTCAGCAATCTTCTTATTTACCATGGGAAAATGGTGCTTTTTTCTCTTCTTTCCTATTTTTTTATTTTTCTCGTTTTTCTATCTCTATTTTTTTATAAGAAGAATGCTTCATAGATTCCTTATTATGATGATGCTATAAGTTTCCAACATGATTAGGCATGGCTTAGGCTAGAGGCCTAGGCGTTTCTCTAACACATATACATAACTCCATGGACTTACAAGATCCCCTTTTATTCACACCGCCGACATCCATAAACAAAAGAGCATGATATAAACTAGGTAGATATTTATAGGTGTTGAAAGCGTTCCACGTGACAGCACGGTTCTGCTAATTCCCAACTTATAAGTGCAAGCATATACAACATAGATGACACAATGGTTCAAGTTTATTAGGGGCAATAAAAAGTGTTTCATCAAGTTTGTGAGAGCTTTAATCACTAATTTTCACATAACAAGTTTAATTTGGAAGATAGACAAAACAAGAATATACTTGGAATGGTGTAACACACCATGCATAGGAATTTATAGTGGAGACTTTGGAATAACTTGGTTTCTTGGGAGTTGGATGCATGAGTAGAGCTTACTCAATACAAGTGGAGGCTAGCAAAAGACTGGGAGCGACCAACTAAGAGAGCAATAATGAGCATAATCATCCAGAGCGACAAAACATTACTAATCAAAGCATAAAGTGGTACCACAAGTCAAAAACTAAATGATCATAGAGGTTAAGGTGACTGGTTCATAGTCATAACATGGTGTGAGCATGTGCCAAGTCAACCCAAACAAAGCATCAAAGGATAATCCACAATACTATGCTTTTGTATGCTAAAACAACACATGATTCTTTCAAGGCACATTAAGCAATCCCAATTGTTTGGAACAAGTCATGCTACAGTGATAATCACTAAGCATAAGGTCAAAACAACATCTAGCATGACATGATAAAGTCTAAGCTACAGTCAAATCAAGCTCTCTCTTATACCACTATAAGCATGAAACTTTCTACTCTTCTCCAACACCAATCAACTTATCTGAAATAACACAGCGAAAGCGGGGGTCCAACTACTTTATTCAAGCAAACTAAGCAAAAAAATACCAAAAATTAAAACTAATACGCTACATAACAACACAATAGTGCATGAAACAATAAAAATAAAGTGTCTAGAAAGAGACCTGAGATTTTTATTGATGAAGAAGGGGATGCCTTGGGCATCCCCAAGCTTTGACGCTTGTACCTCTTGAATATTTCTTGGGGTGACACGGGGTGGCATCCCCACGCTTGAGCTTTTGTCCATTCTTCATCTCATTACATCATTTTTCCCCTACACTTGAAAATTTCCTTCATACAAAACTTCACACAATCTTCATTAGGAACATTAGTGCATTCAAAAGTAAAAAACCTTTGGGTTTAGTTTCAAAACAGCAAAACTTTCATTAAAAACACAAGCTACTGTAGAAATTCCTTAAAAAGGCTCAATTTACCAAAGAGAACTCAAAAAGAAATCGATAAAGAGGCAAATGCAAATAATGGCAGAAATCTGTCAAAACAGACCAGCAGGTAGAAACCGATTTTTTTGAAGACCCTATGTTGCTCAAATCTAAAAGTGTTGAACTAACGGAAGTTAGATAACAACCTGGGGGATTTATTCATAAAATTAAAGCTCAATCTGACATAGAGATATTTTTCACGAATTTTTACAGTGAAGAACAAAAATCTGTTTCGGGATAGCAACTTCCCCAAATCTTACTTCCCTCTCATTAGAGGTTATTATTGGCACAAAAATCAAACAAAAAAGGATAAGGAGAGGTTATTACAGAAATAATAACTTCCAAGACTTAATAAAACTATTGGGTTATCTCCTAAGAAGTACTTTTCTTTAACGCCCTTAAGTTAGGCATGATAGTTTGAGAAGATGCCCACATAAGAAATATGAATTGAATTAAAAAGAAAGCATCAAGAAGAAAATATGAAACAAATTTAAGTCTAACCCACTTCCTATGCATAGGAATCTTGTACTCAAATAAATTCACAAAAAAAGTGACATGCATAGGAAGATAAAGCAAGAGTAACTTTAAAACTTTCAGCACATAGAGAGGTGTTTCAGTACCATGAAAACTTATACAACCATATTGTCCTCTCTCATAATAATTTTTAGTAGCCTCATGAATAAACTCAACAATATAACTATCACATAAAGCATGCTTTTCATGATCTACAAACACATATTTTTTATCAAGATAAAAAATAGTGGGGTTAAAACCTTCAAACCCATTTTTAACAATGTTATAACAAGATGACTAATCACTCTCAAGAGGTATGGGGTTCCAAGATAAAGTCAAGACCTCTCCAATCTCATTTTCAATAGTATTACTATTAATATTATCAACCAATATAGGACAATCATCTAGAGCTTTATCATAAACATTTTTTAAGCAAAACTCTTTAGTACCATGCATTTCGAAATTAGGCGCAAATAAAGAATTATCATAAGATTTATCAAAATAGCATGGATTATCATAGATAACATGAGCACAATTATTATCACAGGTTTTACCCAAAGTACATATTTCAAAAGGATCCACAGGAACATAACATTCATCCTCCTTTGATAATCATGGGGGACAATCAAATAATGTAAGAGATAAAGAGTTACTCTCATTAGAAGGTGGGCATGGGTAGTTAATCCATTCTTCATCCTTTTGTTCATCACTCTCCTCCTTTTTTCATCTAATGAGATTTCCGTTTCAGCAATTTCTTCTTCCATAAGCTCCTGCAAGGCATTAGTCTCTTCCGTTTGTGGAAAGCATCTATTAATATATTCAAGAATATAGCAATTTTCTTCCTTGTAATTATCAAAGCAAAATTTAAGTATATCATAGGCCTCATATTCATAAGGTGAATCATCAGTATTTTCAAGCAAACCAACACGTTCAAATGCACCCTTCCAAACAATAAATTCTTCAATTTGTTCCACATCATAAAAGTCATAATTTCCTTTAACATAAGAAGATATGATAACATTATCATTATACTCACATTGAAAAGGGAGGTGTTTATACCTCCTACAACAACAAGATTTATCAAAGCAATAAGTAATATTATAAGTAGAGCACATGTTTCTAGCAATGGTATTCAATTTATCAATTTGTTCCCATAAGTGTTTCCCTTTTTGTGACAAGCGGTGTTCCTTATAATAATATTTT
The DNA here is from genome assembly GCA_030063025.1 of Avena longiglumis. Taxonomy (NCBI): domain Eukaryota; kingdom Viridiplantae; phylum Streptophyta; class Magnoliopsida; order Poales; family Poaceae; genus Avena; species Avena longiglumis. Next base: position 168,217,916 of record CP125974.1, read on the forward strand.
TGTTGTTCCATGAACCCACCTTGCCAATAAGAACTAGTTTCAAAGAAACCAACCATTGATAGAAAATATGACAAAGCAGGGCAATAACAGACTAACAACTATAGTAGGAACTAATTTTTTTGTATTTTTGAAAGAAAGAAACAAGCAAAACAAAGCAAAACAAACTAAGCAAAACAAAAACAAAGTAAAGAGAATGGTTGTGAAAGACTCCCCTTGTGAAGTTGTCCTTAATTCCCCGACAACAGCGCCAGAAAATAGCTTGACGCGGCTCAATAGTAGATCTTCGTTGGGAGACCCCAAGAGGAAGGTATGATGAGCACAGCGGCAAATTTTCCCTCAGTTATGAAACCAAGGTTATTGAACCAGTAGGAGCAAGGAAACAACTCCAAGGTGTTGTTAGCAACTTGTAATCTTGCACAACACAAACTCAAGACTTTGCCCCAACTTACAGTGAGGTTGTCAATCTCACTAGTTTGCTGAAAACAAAGGATTAAACGTATGGTATGGAAGGTAATGGTTGCTTGCAGAAAGTAAATAGTAACAATAAATGATGTAACAATGGTAAAGGTTGGACCGGGGTCCATTTTTCACTAGAGGTGTTATCCTTAAGATAAATAACATAACATGTTGGGTAAACAAATTACAGTGGGGAAATTGACAGGACTAAGCAAGGCATAACAATGCAATACTAGACATTCATGATCCTATGAGATTTGATTGGGCATTACAATAATATACATAGACCGCCATCCAACTGCATCTATGACTAATAATCCACCTTCAGGTTATCATCCGAACCCCCTCCAGTATTAAGTTGCAAGAAACGGATAACTGCATTAAGCAATGTGTCTAAAGTAAACAATACAATTGTTCCATGAACAAGAGATTGTTATTTTCTCCCTAGTAGCAACAACACACATACAACCTTGGAGATTTCTGTCACTTCCCCAGATTCAATAGAGGCATGAACCCACTATCGAGCATAAATACTCCCTCTTGGAGTCACTAGCATCTACTTGGCCAAGATAGCTACTAGAAACAGAGAGCATGCAAGATCTCAAACAACACAGCCATGATATAATCAATAATCATAAGACATGATAGAATCAATAATCAATCTGACATAGTAATCTCAATATCCATCGGAACGCCGCAAACATAACATGCATGATTACAAATAGATGATCTTGATCATGAATGGAGATCACAAGATCTAAACATGATAGCACAAAGGATGAGAAACAACCATCTAGCTACTGTATGGACCCATAGTCCAAGGTGGAACTACTCACGCATCATACCGAAGGCTGGCATGGTGATAAAGAAGGTCTCTGGGATGATCTCTCCCCTCCGGCAGGGTGCCGGGAAGAGCTTCAGATCCCCCTGATCTAAGGACGATGGTGACGGCTCCAGACTATTTCGTGCAGATCTGTAACATCCCAGCATTTAGGAACCAATGGAGGGTAGATTTAGGAATCTGTGAAATTGCATGCATTCATCTGTAAAAATGTGGGTAATTTTTTTACCAAATAAAAAACCTAAAGTAATCAAAATTTCTTTCACTCTTTAATATTAGGAATAGTCTTGGAGAATGATAGTGATAAACTTTGATAGGATCTTTGTGGATTAGTGTGTTTTGGGAAGTGAAATTGAATTTAAACTTAATTGTTGGATTTATAATTCAAAAGGATTTAGAATTATGTTTGAGTATTTTGATTTAGTCAAGAGGTGATAACTAGTAGCTCAAACTTTAAATAAACACCATAATCAATAAAATGAATATTTATTCCATAATTTAATTCAATAAATAAGTTACAAAAATGTAACTTATGAAAATGTTCAACAATCTTTACAATAGTAATTAAATAAAAGAATTATCTTTATATATTGAGTAATAGTACAATCTTTATTACAAAAGAATAAAATAAGAAGATTACAACAGAATAAAATAAAGATTACAAAAGAATAAAAGAAAGATTACAAGTGACTATTCTATAAAGAAAAAGAAAACCTAAACTAAAGTATTGAATCTTCAAGTCTGGTACCTGCAAAACAAACACAAACTAAAAGAAAGAAAGTTAAGGCTAAAAATGTTTTACTATCAGTATTGACAGTGAGGTGCACAGTTCAAAGTTCATCATTGAGTAATCTTTTAAGGGGAAAGTTTCACCAATATGAAAGAACTAAATCTTTCATAATTTAAGCCAGAAGTCAAATAACTCCAAACAGTAAGGAGGGGCAAGTTTCACCAGACAGGTAAGAGTAACCAGATAAAAGTAACTTTCATATACAGAGCATATCCACAAGGTACAGCAGACACACAAGTTGCACACACACCAAACTGCATGGTGTGTGCTGTCAGCATAGTAGCAACAGCTCCAACACACAAAACTGCTCAGCACTGCCGTGGGAAGCAAACCTAACACATTTCCCTGTTTCATACACATCAAACACAGCAGCCAAACCAAGCCAAACCAGATCACACCAACCAAACTCTTGATCATCTCACCAAGATGGTGACATAAGGAGGGGGTAGATCAGGTGGAGAGCAAGCACAAGGTCAAGCTACCAGGACCAGGAGGTGGAGAGCTAGATCAAGGACAAGTCCAGAAGCTAGAATTATCAGGAGGAGAACCAAATCAAGCTAAACATACAACCAACAAGATCAATCTAGCCACAAGATCAACAACTTGCAACCCCAACAACAACCAAGTGTGGTGAGTAGAAAATACCATCACATGATTTCTCTGTCTAAGATTAGACAATCATTCATGAGTTGTCTCATACTCAAATTGTCAGAAAACACCCAAGTGGGGTGAATCCATCATTGAAGTTTTAAACACTAAAAGCAACCAGAAAACTACATAGATCCAACTAGGATCTCAGAACCACATCATTGATCCTAGCTATCAGGCTATAACTTAAATTCTAGGAATGAATATAGCCAAGATCTGAATTTCTAGGCACACCTCTTAAATAAGAGTAGAACCTTAGAATTTCATCTTATGGACCCATATAATTTACCAAGATTACAATAATTTTTCCAACTTTGACTCAAGAATCAGTAGCTAGTATCACTACCAGAACCAATCCATGAGAAACAACAAGATAAGGGCCTAATCCTTAAACCTCAGACCAACATCATGGGTTCTAGGGATGCAAGGAAAGAAGATTCCACTTATCTATAAGCTAATCTTAAGCTTGAACAAAACCAAACCAAGTAATAGAATCTAATCTTGTGTGCCATACAAGGATGGTGTCACAAGAACAACTTCTAAACTAAGCAGGTTAAGCATCCAACTTTCACAGCTACACTCACAGCCAACTATAAATCATTTTCCTGATACTAATCACATGAATCATTTCCAGATAAATCCATATACATGTCATCATTGAAAGAGACTAATTGATCTCAGCTATATATGAATTTTTAAGCCAACAGTACAACAACAGTGACTGCATCACACAAAAATCACTGTCATTAACCAAGTAATGACAATGGTGAGCTCTCAAACCACTAGAATCTCCAAGCAATGATTCCAGAGCAACCTTATCATCTGGCCCATATCAAAATTAACCAATGGAACCAAACTGATAAGCCACTAGCATCACCAAAGCTAATCATAAGCAGTAATCCACAACAATTAACCACCCATCATGCTTAGGGATCATCAATACATGATCCAAATCATCAGAGATTCAATCAACAGAGGGACGTGAACCCTAAGCAGAATAAACAATCCTAATCAGGACGTGACACTAGCCAGGAGTGGCAACTACCAACACAGAGCATAGGATAGCTTAGAGGACACGAGGGAACCAAGAACAACTTACTGAAGAATGTTGTTGTGGGCGAGAAGAGGAAGCAGTGGTCGACGACGAGCACGACGGCACGGGGAGCACCCCAAAGGGGGTGCTGCGACCCACACCATGCCGAGGCGGCGACCCTAGCCACGTCTGAAGGCGAGGAACACCCCCACGGCACATGGCAATAGCGGCGGCGACAACACCAGCGTCACCCCAAACCCTAGGGTTCGGAATGGAGCCGGTCTGGCCATAGAAGGGCTCCAGGTCCAAATCGAATTGGATGGGAGGGTAGAGAGGGGTCGACAACCTCGCCCTGCACCACGACGGCGTGAATCGCCGGCGGTGGCATCGCTGACCACGGGGTCGGGGGAGGAGAAGAAGAGAGGTGAGATCGAGAGAGAGACAGAGAGAGTTGGGCTGGTTGGGCCAGAACATTTCGGGGTGTCGTTTTGACTCTGCCCTATTGGGCCCAATAGACCAATACAGGCAGCCCATTTACCTAAAGGCAGTTTTTAATAAATAAGAAAAGACCAAAATGCCCCTGAACTTAAATAAATTCTAGAAAATAAAATAAAAATCCAAAAATTATAAATAAAATATTTTTTGGATTCACAATAATCCAAACTATCCAAATAAATTAAGAAATAAAATTTTAGACATATAAATTTTATTAAGAATTTTGTACTATATTTATTCCTTATGGAATTTTACAAAATTATCGAAAGAAGAAAAAAATCACTTCAATTATATATTAATATTGTAGTATTTTAAAAAATACTAAACAAATATTTAAATATCAATTTTTGGTATTTAAATGATAATTCTTAAAGGAATTATTAAATAAATAAAATTCAAATAAAATAAAACAAAAGAATACAATATTCAATAAATATTAAAAATTAATATTTATAAATTCTTTATTATTAAAAAGAATTTTTATAATTTAGATAATGGGGGGGGGGGGATACACACAAAGCTAAATAATGCATTACATTATTTTGCATAATCATTTTGCTTCTTTAAATATTGTTCTTACCGGGCAATAATGATGTTTTTATAGACATAGAAGCTCAAGGTCCAGTGCAAGCATCAGACTTCACTACCTTGCAATCACAAGGTAAGTTCATCACTTTCTCATATCCTTTGAAGAGTCTTTATCAAAGTTATTGCAAATTGTGTGTTGTCATATATACTCCAAAGAAAGAAAATATTATTTTCACAAATAATGAAATCTTAGATATCATCCTAAGCGATGATATAATGGAGAAATCGAATTTAGGATTCTATTTGCCACAATGATAATCAGTTAGGGACTTAATAACCCATGACATCAGTGATTCTAGCGCCGTATATCGCGCGTTAGCCATGAGATTTGGAATGGGACAGAGAAGTTAGTTGTATCTTCTTCCTCTCGCATGTAGCCGGATGTGCAGGTCGTGGATGTTATCCTCGTAGCGTGCAGATTAATTGGTAATTCATAGAGGATATGCAACATATGGGTGGGAACCCTCAACGTCCCATGATAGTTCTAGCATCTAACGGTCTGTACAAACCATTGCCGTAATTCAATATGTGGGCATGGTGTACACCAAGGAGGCATGCGAGGTCGCGAAGGGGGCAGTGATTGGCTTGGACCAACTACTGGGCCCCACATCATGGAATTGTGGACGGGAAAGTATGCCCGGTTGTGCAACAAGGAGTTGATCTCTCATGGGTAAAGTAACACACCTCTACAGAGTGTAAGAACTGTAACTTGTTACTCCCTGTTCCGGGAAGGAGCTGCGAACACGGCAGGAAAGGAATTCCATGAAAGTTCTGGTCAACCTGTGAAGGCTGGTGGTCATAGATTTTCTATAATAAAATCAATCTTTGAAGAAAGATTTACAAAAACTGCTTAGTGCCAAGGACTTATAGTCTGAGGTGGTAGTTAGAGCATCAAACTTCCCACCTTGCATATAATGAACTTGTTGGGTAACGTTGTTACTCATCCTTTCCTTTGATCCCTTGCTTAGACTCTAAGGATCCGAAGACACGCCAATGTATGCAGCCGAATACCAAGAAGATGTGTTCTACGAGGAGCCTGACCTGTCAGGAGGTGTTGAAGGAGTGGATTACGAAATCCGATATGGTGTCGATGACAACGAGTCCAACTAAGTAACCTAGTTAGTAGTAACCGACGGAGCCGAGCGGAAAGAACTATATAGAATAAGCTGCTGAGCTCAACTCCTAGTTGGAGTTGCTACTTTTAAATTCCGCTGAAACACTTTATATTTTGGTTTGTAAGTTGAATCCTTTTGAAGTCTTGAACTTCTGGTATTGTAATAATAATAATGTGTGAATGTTTGTAATATGGACCCGCAATGTTTCTGTTGTACCGCTCTGAGGGATGTGATATTTACATAACGGTGTTATGTGGATGTCATGTCAACGACTATAGTGTACTACACATGCAGTGGTATGCTGGGTCACCGCAGTTGGTATCAGAGCAAATTGCTTTGACCTTAGGTTGGAAACCTAGTAAGGGTATTACCTGTAGGAGAGTATAACAACGATAAAGAATTCTCTAAAATAAATATAATGGGTATTCAAATGGGAATATTCTGTTATATGTTTTAGTGCGATAATTATTTTTTATGATGCAATATATTATTGGTTACTAATAAAAATATTTTTCTGATAAGATCTATGGCACCAAAGTTTCCAAAATAGACTTTGGTAAGGAAAGAGGAGAATCTTGATGATTACCAAGGATCATTCACAGACCAACTTCGTCAACTTTTAAAGATTTTTAGTTGTTCAACTAGAATTCCAGTGAACACTATAACCTATTATGATGGCCGGATGTTATCCAAGTATCGTGTGAGTATCCAACTTCCAGTGGAGATTGGATTATATCACGATCTACCTATAGGTGAAGATAGGAGTCACTTAGCAGCATATCATGTTGCCGTTGTGGAGGCGATAGCTAATATCCGGGAGCATAAAGCCAAGGAGTTAGAAGGTAGCACATTTTCTGTGATACCTCATGATTCTATAGACTTGGAGTCTATACCGGATCATCTTACTTTAGTTAATAAGCATCCTAAATTAGCTTCCAAGTTTATGGATAGATACCGAACACTCGTTGCGTCTTTTTATAAGACATATCAAGTGATTGTCGAAGATAAAAATGACATGTTAGAGGATCTAACTGATCCAGAAAGGAGGAAGCAGTTAGCATTCCAGTTGGATAAGGAAGCAAGTAGTAGTGCAAAACCTATCTTTAAGGATATACCTATAGATCCTGAATATTTTACACCATATCCTTATTCACCAAGGCCTGAATATATGATCCTACTATGGATATGAGATTGCAGTACCACAGGGTTCAGAGGATGGTTCTGATTCAGAACTTCCTATTGAGAATTCTAATGGTTGGATAATGGGATCATATGAAGGATCTCATGAACACCAGATGTCCATAGATGTTGGGGGGTGACCCCGGATAGGGTCAAGACAGGGGAAAGACGAAAGGAGTCTCCCTCATCTTAAGCCGAATTACTAGTTATGTCGGCCGAATCATATAAGATTCGGCCAAGATGAGCAGGGCCATGACAAACATACAATGGATAACACCTTATACAGCCGACATATGAGTTGAGTCGGCCGAATGAGTCTGACTAACTCGAATGCAGGTGAAGGCCGAGCCGAGTTATGCGAGATAAGGCCGAATAACATAAATCTTGCAGGAGAAGGAGGTGCCTATTGTCACACCCTAGTCACTGGCAGAGAGGAATCTAGACAGAGACGAGCACAACGGACAAGGAGCAGAACAGCAGAAGGGCAGACAAACATCATGGAGGTGACAGTGAGGAAGCTCGAGGCATGCATGTGAAGGTTTCTAGAACATTACCGCAGATAGAAGGGGGACACAGAAAGGAGGCCGCCGAGTTACCATATTGGGATAGGCATATTCCAAGGATATGCTTGCCACGTCAGCCCTAGAAGGAACCAAGGAACCTCTTTATAAGGGGGGACGCGGGCTCCAGAGAGGGGATCGATTCATTCTACGCCGTAAGGCTCGTGTCATAGTGTTCTTCTTCTCTATGAGACAGCTCTAGGAGCACTTGTAGTTCTAGAGAGAAGGAATAAAGATTTACTTGTAGAACAGTTGAGTGTAGAAATCACTACATCTTCCCTCCCCGGATCCCTCTAGCATCCATTGGCCCCATACTTTAGCCTACCCATGGAATCTGCCGTGCCACCACCACGATAGTTGGCGCCCACTGTGGGGCTAGCAGCGGTGCTAGCTGGAGTCAAGATACGGACGGGAAATTTCATCCACACCGGCGAGCGGGTTGTCTCTGGCTTAGTCCAGAGATTTGATTTCTGTGACTATGTCAGCGATAACGCGGGTAGCTTCAGGAGGAAAGCGCCTCTACGCAATGGCGTCTTCATAAACCTGGGCGCGCACAAGGTCTACGTCAGCGTCGACACGTCCTGCGTCTATCCTCACCGAGTTGTTGAAGCAGGAGAACCTCCCCTCCGTGTTGCTAACAGTCCGCATGGCGCACACCCTGTTGGTAGCGTCGAGGTGATGGTGAAAACCGTAGCACAAGCGGCAGGAGCAGGCGCCGGACCAAGCAAGGACCCGACGGCAGGAGGACAGGTGGCCACGAAGGAAGCAAATCCACAACCCACCGAGGAAGATCCACCAGCTGGCAATTTAGCGGAGGTGCAGGAGACGACCCCAAAGGTGGCAAGGGTAAGATGGCCACCTCTGGAGAGACCAGAGAATATTCTTCAGGCAACAATAGATAATCTAACCACGCTTGTGGCGCCAATACTTGATCCGGCTAACGCACAGGCGGAGTTAGAGGAAACTAGACAAAAGGTACTAGTAGAGGCAAAAAGGTGTCGGCCTTGCGGGAATCCTTAAACATGACCCTGCGAGAGTATGCTAGGGCAAACAAACTAGATGTGGCCCCTGAGCGGGTAGATGAATTGAGATTAAGAGGAAAGAACCTCATGAATGATATCAACAAAGATCATGAGGCTCATGCAGATGATTCAGTCGATTTAGGCTTGCCGAGGTATAGTACCCCGACAAAGATCCTCAGGGCGGCAAATGCCGTAGCTTTGGAGCTGGAGGGATTAAGCGGGGAAGCCCGACAAAAATAGCAAGAAAGAGTAAATGAGCTGGTGCGCATCGCGAACCAGCAGAATGAGGAGATGCTTAGGGCTCAGCCGACAAGGCCAGGAGCTTCGCGCATGGTTCATTCGGCAGGAGCTACCCCCGCACTATCTGCGGCAGCCGCATCCTCACCCGGAAACAATGCGCGAAAAGATAGAGCAGTGACCTCGGGAAAAGAAATAAGCAAATTGTTCCATATGATCCGGCGGTGGCCGGGAAGGTCAATGAGAATAGAGGCAATGGCAGCCGAGGTAACAGTGGAGATAGAAATCCCGGCTGTGCTAACAAAGGGCACGGGGACCTCGGAAGGGGAAATCATGAGAACAATAACCCGGCGGAGGGAAGGAGAAACCCTCCACCAGATCCTTAGCCGAGGTTGTTGTGGTGGTGGCACGACAGATGCCATGGGTAGGCTAAAGTTTGGGGCCGATGGATGCTAGAGGGATCTGGGGAGGGAAGATGTAGTTGATTCTACACACAGAAGACTAAGGCAAAGATCCTTATTTCTCCTTCCTTGGGCTACAAGTGCTCCTTGAGCTGTTTACAAGGAGAAAGGAAAAACTTTACTAGCCTAACGGTGCTAAGAATGAGCCGATCCCCTCTTCAGGGTCCAAGCCTCCCCTTATAAAGGAGAGCCTTGGGTTCCTTTAGGGCTGACGTGGCAAGCATATTCGAGGAATATGCTTGTCCCAATATAGTAGTTCGGCGCCCCCCTTTCCCTGTTGCTCCCCTAATGACGGCAAGGTTCCAGAGGGCCCCTCCTGTGCGCCTCGAGCTTTTGGACTGTCACCTCCGTGACCTCCTCCTGCCTCTCTGTCGCTCTGCGACTTTGTCACTAGTGCTTGGCTCCGCTCAGATTCTCCCTAGCTTGCAGCTAGGGTTTGACTTTAGGCTTCTCCTTCTTCTGCAAGCTTCATATCATTCGGTCCTTCCTCGCATAACTCGGATCGTCCTTCACCTGCATCAAGATTACTCAGGCTAACCCGGCCGACTTACGCAGTATCTCGGCCGGGTAATGTCTTAGCATGAATTTATGGGTCTCGCCCTTTCATATCTCGGCCGACCTCTACAGGATTCGGCCGACTTAGACCGTAACTCGGAAACCAGACGGGGGATGTACTCTCGTCTTTCCCCGTCTTTACCCTATCCGGGGTTACCTCCCCAATAGAGGTATAGCCCTCGGCAAGAGCGAGAAGCAAGACCATCTCACCACAATCAGGCAAACGATAGGTACAATGATGGTTATTCGGATATGTTGCATGCAGAACATGGTGGGAATAACCACTATGGAATACAAGAGAGAATCGTTTATAGAAATTTGCCATCAACTGACGCAAGACTGAAACTGGACAGATTATATCGGTCCGAGTTATTGGAGGAACAGGGTCCGCCTGGTCTGGCGTGCTTTGGACCTCGGATCATGGGCGAACCACCGGTGCCGAACTTCCAATTGTCAAGGGGCACAGAAACATACAATGGGAGCACAAAACCACAAGATTGGTTGATTGACTATGCCACAGCGGTGAAAATAGTTGGCGGAAACCGACGATGGGCGGTGAGATACGTCCCACAGATGCTAGAAGGACCAGCCAGAGTATGGCTAAACAATCTGCCAACAGGCAGTATCAACTGTTGGTTAGATTTTGAAGAAATGTTTGTCAGCAATTTCACCAGTACCTATAAAAGACCAAACAGGCCCGAACAACTCGCTATGTGCAAGCAGAAGCCGAATGAAACAGATAGGGAATTCTTGACTCGGTGGTGTAACCTCAGAAACTCATGTGAAGGAGTCATAGAATCTCAAGCGATAGCTTGGTTTGCTCAAGGCTGCCGGTATGGAAGTGTATTATGGAAGAGGTTGCAGAGAGATATGCCGACCATGTTGGCAGAAACCATCAGGATAGCAGATTCATATGCTTTAGGGGATCCGACACAAACAGAATTAATGTCGGTAGAGCATCGGGAGCACCAAGATCAATATGCAAGAGATGCGGCCGGATCATCGAGGCGCATTGAATACCGAGGTATAAGAAGGGAAGAGATGCCAGATTATAGATATACTTCCAATCAGGTGGCAGCGGTGGTACAAGATCAGCCGAGTCATGGAAACAATCAGCGACAGAAGAATGGTCCTCAGCAATGGACGTCGAGGAATGAAGGGAAAAGACAGTGGACACCAGAACAGAAGAAGCAGTGGCAGGAAAGGCCGAAGTACACGTTTGAATCCATGTTGGATCAACCGTTTAAGTTCCACACTCCAAATCCGGCCAAGCTGGCTAATCATATAACTCTTCAATGTGCTTGGATGGAAAATGCAATGGGAAACCCGGCAGGCATGCAAGTGCCTCCTCATCAAGCGCATCAGCAGCAGCAGCCACAGCTAACCGGAGCAAATGCACAGCAGTTAATGTTACCACCGCCTCCTCCGAGGTATGATAACTCGGACCGGAGGGATGCAGTACATCAAGTGATAAATCAAAATCAAGATGGAAGGGAAAACCCCGGGAAAAATGGGCGTAATGATTACATGGAGCATCATCAATCATATTGTGTGTTCACAACAGAACAACAAGATAGACAGAGTGTACAACGCCGACATATGGAAGTGAATGATGTTATGCCAGCAGTACCAAGATACATGCCTTAGTCCAATCAGGAAATAACCTGGAGGATAAAGGATCACCCGAAGATAATGCCGAACCCAGGGTCGTATGCACTGGTACTAGATCTGACATTTGTTGGACCCAACATTAATGTGAAATTGTCAAAAGTACTCATTGATAATGGGAGTAGTATCAACATTATGTACAAGGACACAATGCACAAACTCGGAATAGCACAGAATATGTTACAATCCACAAGAAGCATGTTCTATGGAATAGTGTCGGGTCTCTCGTGTGAACCCATTGGGAAAGTCCGAGTAGATGTATTATTCGGCACAAGGGAGAATTGCAGAGCGGAGAATTTGGAGTTTGAGGTGGTGGACCTAGAAAGTTGCTATCATGCTTTACTCGGACGGCCAGCACTGGCTAAATTCATGAGCAGCTACCACATTACCGATTTGAAAATGAAGTTACCCAGACCACAGGGAGTAATAACAGTAGCCGGAGATTACAGAAAATCAATGGACTGTGCTTCAGCTGGATCAAACCTGGCCGATTCTTTGGTAATTGCAAGAGAAAAAAGAAGGATTCAAGAGTAAGCAGCTCTGGCTCAGTCGGCACAGCTGAATATGCCGACATTAGCCAACCCGCATGGGAGTGTTTCCTTACAGCCGACTAAAGAGACGAAAAAGATCCAGATAGATGAGCAGTTCCCAGAGCGCACTATCATGATTGGTGCTGGCCTAGATGCCAAATAGGAAAGCGATCTCACCAGCTTCCTCCGTGAGAATCGGGATATCTTTGCATGGTCAACTCTGGACCTGCAAGGTGTGCTGAGGGAGTTGGCTGAGCACTCTTTGCATGTAAGGCTAAGAGCAAGGCCGGTGAAGCAACCTCTCCGCCGCTTCGCCGAAGACAGGAGAAAAATAATAGGGGATGAGATAGCTCGGCTCCTCGCGGCCGGGTTCATCATGGAAGTATTTCATCCGGATTGGCTATCAAATCCGGTGTTAGTAGAAAAGAAAAAGGATGACCCGAATGTAGCCGTCGTATGGCGGATGTGTATCGATTACATGAACCTCAACAAGGCGTGTCCCAAAGATCCCTTTCCTTTACCTAGGATAGACCAAGTCATTGATTCGACTGCTGGCTGTGAGCTGTTGCCATTTGTAGACACGTACTCTGATTTCCACCAGATACCGTTAAATCTGGTCGATCAAATAAAGACTGCGTTTATTACTCCGTATGGGGCTTATTGCTATCGCACCATGCCATTCGGCCTGCGTAATGCAGGAGCAACATACCAAAGATGCATGCAAAAATGTCTACATGACCAGATAGGAAAAAATGTACAAGTGTATGTAGACGATGTGGTTATAAAAACCAAAGAGAGCAAAATGCTCCTTGATGATATTCGGCAGACATTCGCAAACTTGAGAAGATTCCGAATGAAGCTTAACCCAGAAAAATGTACCTTCGGTGTGCCGGCTGGAAAATTACTCGGTTTCCTCGTGTCTAGCCGAGGTATAGAGGCAAATCCAACTAAAATCCGAGCAGTTAAAAAAATGGAGTTGCCGAGGTGTCTGAACGATGTACAAAATTTCCCAGGATGCCTGGCTTCGCTGAGTCGATTCGTATGTCGGCTAGGGGAAAAGGCATTACCTCTATATCAACTGATGAAAAAATCTGATAAATTCATCTGGACACCACAGGCTGATAATGCATTTCATGAGTTAAAAAAGATGTTGGTCACAGCACCGATCTTGGCTTCTCCATTGTCAAAAGAACCTATGTTACTTTATGTGGCTGCCACTAACAGAGTGGTAAGTGCAGTGGTTGTCGTGGAGCGGAATGAAGGGGATAAGTCAATACAAAGGCCGCTATATTACCTAAGTGAGGTATTATTGTCCTCGAAGCAGAACTACCCGCACTACCAGAAGATGGCTTATGGAGTATACATGTCGGCGAAAAAACTTAAACACTACTTCGAAGAGCATCCAATAAAAGTGATTTGTGAAGCGCCCATAGCCGAGATATTGAGCAACAAAGATGCAAGCGGCCGAATAGAAAAGTGGGCAATCGAGTTATCACCTTATGCTCCGCAATTTGATAAGCGAGATGCAATCAAATCTCAGGCAGTGGCCAACTTCTTTGTGGATTGGCCCGAGGTACAATATGAGCCCCCATTGCCAGATCCGAACTATTGGACAATGCATTTTAACGGATCCAAGATGAGAAACGGGTTAGGGGCAGGAATAGTATTAACTTCGCCGAAAAAAGATCAGCTGAAATACATGCTGCAGATACATTTCGATGCGTCAAATAATGTGGCCGAGTATGAAGCGCTCGTCCATGGGTTGAAAATGGCAAAAGAGATTGGTATACGTCGGATCTCGGAACTGGTAGTACATCAAGTATCAGGCAATTGGGACACACTAGATGCGAATATGGCCCTATATAGGTTTCATGTGCAAAAAATCAGTGGTTATTTTGATTGGTGCGAGTTTCACCACATACCTCGGGCGGAAAAATGACGCTGCAGACATACTGTCAAAACTCGGATCAACTAGGCAATCAATTCCCCCGGGCATTGCCCTGGAACACCTGAGAAAACCATCAATTACACCTTCGCCAGAATCCGAGTCAATTCGTATCTCGGCAGAGCCGATAGAAGGAAATGTGCCAATGGAAATTGACAAAGAATATGACCCGAACTCTATAAGGGTGAATCCGGCCGAAACACGAGTAAACATGGAAAGGCCCAAAGCTATTATGTCAGTGGAAAATATGGAAATCGACAATGTAACTATCCCAGAGAAAATCACGCCGATATGGGCGCAGCCAATATTCTGATTCCTTAAAGAGGGAATCTTGCCGAGTGATGAGGTCCTAGCTAGACAGACAGTGAGAAGAGCAAAAGCCTACACAATCATAAACAATGAGCTCTATAAGAGAAGTGTCACGAGCGTACTGCAATGATGTGTTGACTCAGAAGAAGGGCGGGAAATACTCCTGGATATACATCAGGGAGAATGTGGGCATCACGCCTCATCCAGAGCTCTAGTGGCCAAAGCATTTAGGCATGGATTTTATTGGCCGACGACGTTGAAGGAGGCAAAGGAATTAGTATAAAAATGTAATGGTTGCCAGAGATACGCCAGCAAGATACATCTGCCTTCGTCCGAGTTAAAAACAATACCAATCACTTGGCCATTTTTTGTGTGGTGCTTGGACATGGTAGGTCCGTTCAAGCCGTCCTAAGGTGGAATGACCCACATTCTAGTCATGGTGGAAAAATTCACAAAGTGGATCGAGGTGAAACCAATAAGAAAATGTGATGGACCCACATAGGTAAAATTCCTCAAAGATATTATCTTGAGATATGGATATCCACACAGTGTTATCATGGATAATGGCACAAAGTTCGCTGAAGGATCCTTTGCTAGGTTCTGCCAAGAGAAACACATAAGACTAGATGTTGCCTCGGTGGCTCACCCGGCATCAAATGGGCAAGTAGAAAGATCAAATGGACTGGTATTGTCAGGAATAAAACCCCGGCTTATCGAAAGGTCGGCAGGATGCTGGATTGAGGAGCTTCCAGCAGTACTGTGGAGCCTCAGGACCACCCCAAACAGGTCGACAGGGTATACCCCATTCTTTCTTGTATACGGGGCAGAAGCTGTGCTTACAGCTGACATAATGCATGACTCGCCAAGAGTAATCCAGTACACAACGGCTGAAGTAAACGAAGTATCACGGCAAGACGATGTGGATCTGCTAGAAGAAGCAAGGGAATTGGCGTTATCAAGATCAGCTATTTATCAGCAATATCTCAAACGATATCATAGCAAAAAACTCAATCCGAGAGTTTTTAAAGAAGGAGACTTGGTTCTTCGGCTAGTGCAACGCACAACCGGCATGCACAAACTCTCACCCCCATGGGAAGGATCATTCATCATGAGTAAAGCATTGCACAATGATGCATATTACCTAATCGATGCTCAAACAAAGCCGGAGACGAATCAAAAAGACCATGGAACATAGCCTTACTTCGCTCGTTCTACACTTAGAATCCATATGGTGTACGTCGCGATGTGACACACTAAGTCGGAGTGCCAAGCATGTATTAAACCTCGGCACCTCGAGCAGCGACTCGGGGACTGCACCATGTTATTTCTTATTTTAAGATTATGTATTAAACCTCGGCACCTCAAGCAGTGACTCGGGGACTGTACCATGTTATTTCTTATTTTGGATTATGTATTAAACCTCAGCACCTCGAGCAGTGACTCGGGGACTGCCCCATGATTGTTTCTCGTTTTGAATTATGTATTAAACCTCGGCACCTCGAGCAGTAACTCGGGGACTTCCCCCTGGTGTTCTTTGCATGGAATTATGAACTATACTTCTGCGACCCAATTAATAACTTGGGGACTGCTTCATGTCGTTCGATGTTTTTTGAACAGATGTGAACCTTCAGTAACCCAAGTGATAATTCGGGACTGACTTACATTGACCGCTGAGCTCGATAACTCCAGCAGAAACTCGGGGACTACCCCAATTTGCTGATCATAATTTATAAATATGCAATGTAAGCTTGCTTCGATCATCAAGAGAATAACAAGGAGGAAACAAATAACGATTTCTAAGGATAACAACCTCAGCAAGTCGAAGCATAATAAGGGACGCACCCTATTTGTATCACTTTACCAGTGGAAACCTCGGGGAGGGTAATAAGCCAGTAAGATTAGAGCATTGTACTTCAAGTAGAAATTGCAAAAACAACAACTATACAACGAAGTTTACAAAAGGCAAAAGATAGATGCCAAACGAAGGTCAGCCATATGGGAGAATACAATCCGAATTTACGAAATTAAAATTTGGGCAAAGCAAAGATGTGAAGCAGGAAGATTCACTAAGATTAAATGACAATAGTTACCATCACCAGTGCCTCGGCGGCACAAGGAAAAAATGTTCACACTACACCGAAAGACGGACAATTGTTTCATAGACATCATATGCCCGGCATACCGGGGACTTAAAACAACTTAGAGTTTTTGAGCCTAGACACCGAAAGAGGCCAAATCACACTTAAGGGGCAGTAGCATTATCAGGAGCATCGGGCAGAGGTATGTCGGATGCAGGCGGAGTGACCTCGGTCTCCTTCAGAATTGTATCTCCAGGAACTGGGCGCTCCGAGGTTTCCGGCGCCTCAGCAGAAGTTACCTCGGCTTCAACAGAAGCCATATTAACCTCGGGAGAAAGCCCCGGCTGCTGAGAGACGTCAACCTGGGATCGATAGGTTTCAGTTCCTTTAGAGGACGACCGCGTGTCGTCATCCTCATCCGAGCTGTCGCTTGAATCATGGGCATTGTCCGAATCATCCTCCGGTTCGTCCTGGTCGGCCGAGTCATCACCTGATGCACCTTCAGCTTCGACATCATCAGTCGGGTTGGGAAAAAAACTCGGCCCTTCAATCCAATTATGCACGTCGGCATACTCGATAAGCTGGAAGGCACAAGCTTGACGGCGAGCAACGAACTCTGGATTTTCAACCCAAGGAGAGCCAGTACGCAGATGCATCAGAGTATCGAGAGAGATGTCCTCATACCAAGAAAAAACGGCCGTAAGGGCCATATCAGCACCAGCCCTCCCAGCAAATTCCCTCTAGAGGTTAAGTTGGTTTTCAGATGCCATCAGCCTCGCCACAAGAACTTCAACTTCCTTGATATCCGGCAAATTCGGCCAGAGAACATGGTAGGCTCGGATAGCTGTTTGCACCAGATCTCTTCCTATAATCTTCATTGGTCCAATAGCAGCACCGACAGCAATGAGGAAGTCTTCCATCGAATATTCTTGACTCGGACCAACGGGAACACCTCGACGCTCACGAGCAGCAATCACAGCCTTGGAGCTCACTGATTTCGCTTCTAGAAAATGATCTACACGAAAGGAAATCATATCAGTTAAAAATAAGAAAGGGAAGAAAATAACTCGCCCACGGATGGAAACTTACGATGGATGTAAATCAACATTTTCTGGAGATCCAGGGACTAATCGGCCTTACTCTTCTTGAAACGAGTGATTCTTTAATTCGGCAGCGTCAAGAAGTTCTTTGTCCTTCTAAAGCTGCAGGCTCAGTCGGTTCTTTTCCTCCAAAAACTCCTGGTCGACTTTTTCCAACTCAGACTTCTGAGAAAGCTTGATAGATTCAACCTCAGCACGTAACCGGGTTATCTCATCATCCTTTTCTTTGAGTTGCGCCGAATGAGCGGAATCTTGTTCTAAAAAATGCAGCATCATATCAGGCATAGGTATGCATTCTTGATGCGATGCTGCAAGAGTTTGTAACTCGGCTATACCAAAGCCAGAAGGTTGTAAGAAGCCCAATATTTACCTCGGAAAAAAGTCGACAAATTAGTAAGCAAAAAGAATAACTAACCTTCAAGAACGCCAACTTTCTTAGTAAGGCGAGTATTCAAGTTGTTGATACTAGCTGCGCGACAGCAAAAAAGCTAATTAGCACGAACAGCTAAAATTATTACGAAGTTAAGGAATGTTACACAGACTAGTTAAATTACCAGTTTTCTTCACAACAGGAACAACCTTCTCATATTTTTCTTGCAGTTTCTTGTGTGTGAAGAGCAACCTTTGAAATTCGGCTGTCCGCCGGTCATGGGAAACCTAAGTACGAAAGTAAGTTACAAAGCTGGATATTCAAAGCTAAAATAGATCAGAATCAAGCAAAACTTGACTCGGATCTAGGTGGCTGGATATTCAAAGCTGATCCGAATCAAGCAAAACTTGACTAGGATCTAGGTGGCTGGATATTCAAAGCTAAAGTAGATCCGAGTCAAGCAAAACTTGACTCAGATCTAGGTGGCTGCATATTCAAAGCTAAAGCAGATCCAAATCAAGTACAACTTAACTCAGATCTAGGAGACTGGATATTCAGAATTAAAACAGAACCGAATCAAGTAAAATGTGGCTCGGATCTAGGAGACTGGATATTCAGAATTAAAACAGATCCGAATCAAGTAAAACGTGACTCGGATCTAGGTGGCTGGATATTCAGAACTAAAGCAAATCCGAATCAAGCATAACTTGATTCGGATCTGAGTGGACCATGGCTAATTCAAGTCACGAAGGGAATTGACTTAGCAAGTGATGCATTCGAAGCCTGACAAAGCTTCCAAACGAACAACAAATTATTCGATTGCAAGCTTCGGGGACTAGTGTGTATATAATACCATTTGAATAATAGACAAAGTATCAACGAAAGCGTTTACCTCGTTCATCTTGTCGCTATCAAGGACAATCTTAGCAGCCATGTGCAAGCGACTGCTGATGTCGGAAAGCTGAAATGGTTGGCTACTCGGATTGCCTTCAAGATGATCGGCGGCATTCCAATTATTGGCATACTCCACCAAAGAACCAAGGTCGTTCCCGCTCTCAGTACGGGTCAGCACCTTACCTCGGGCCGGTTGCGTAACTACCGCTATTGCCGGACTCTTGTGAAGAGTAAGTTGAGTATCGGCAGCAGGGGCGACTCCGGGTTTAGCAGAGGAAGCTCCCTTGCGAAGTACATCAACAATGCTGGGCTGAGAAGAACCAGTTGGCCCCTTCATAGATGCCGAGGGTTTAGTAACAACAACGTTCCTACTCTTAGCAGAGACTTCGGCGGGAGCAACAACTTCAGCACTATGAACCGAGTCTTTGGTGGTAGGAGAAACTTTAGTTTCCAAGGGGGCCGAGGTGGTGATATCCTCGGTTGGAGTTGGAGTAGCAGCTGGGACCGCGGTTATCAAAGGATCATTGGGAGAAACCTTAGCAGTCTTGAGAGGGACAGCAGGCTCAGCGGGGTGATCCGGTGTGGGTGTTATGTCGGCAATAATGGTGGGAGCAATAGGCTCAACTTGTTGAGACGATACGTTGGTCGGCGCAGGAGGAGAATCAACACGAGGGGGGCTGGGAACCCGAGTATCTTCCGGAGGAGGAGGAGAAGGCAGCCGAGTAGTATGGCTTGTCATACTCGGACCGCTTTGCTTTGCGGAAAGAGGAGCTCTGCAAGAGACAAAAGAGTCGAGTCAGAGACAGAAAGAGAGAAATAAGAAATACAAATGAAAATGAACTCATCCGGTAACCCCAGGAATGGTTTTACGTTTCGGGATATGCTGCGAAGACTTCTTGACTTGTTTCTTGGGGGCAGCACCGGAGGGATCCGTCGAAGCAGTGCGCTTCTTCGAAGTAGCAGGAGCCTCGGAAGCAAGAGGTTCGACGTCGTGCACCTGACCAGCTGGATTAGCTGGGAAAGAAGGAGCTGGAAATGCGTAAGAGATAGGCACCGCGGCAACTACCTCAAGAATTTGGACGTCGTCCGAGTCACCTTCATCCGCGTGGGCCGAGGTTTTGCTCCGAGCACGAACGGGAGCAACATCCAACTTAGGGACAAATTCCTCCGAGTCAGGTTCTCCGTTGTCCGGGGTATTGCGATCAGCGGTCCACGAAAGAGCCAAAACCTCGGCATCTTCCGTCTTCTGCTCCGTAAACCTCTGCAAGAGAAGTAAACTAGAATTGTCAAAAGAACAATCACAAAAGTTATTCGAAAGAAAACACAAGTGTTTAGATTTACCTGAGGAGGAGCATTCCCCCGAGAAAATTGTTTCAATCCCCATGTCCATTCTTCCGGCATATCGGTCTTAAAGATAGCCCGAACACGCTTGTAGATATGATAATCGTCGAGCTCAACCATAGATACTTGGTTGGGATCCAGAGGACCACTCATATAACAGAGCTTATGAGTGTGAAGCTGAAAAGGGCAGATTCGGCTGCTGATGAACGCTGTCGTGGTATTGCCGATGAGTATGCCATGGAGGGGTCCTCACAGTGCGTGTTTAGAGACGTGGGGTAAGGCGGACGGTTGACGGGTACGAGGTAACACACCTTACCCAGGTTCAGATCCCACGACAGTGGCGGAATCCTACTCCTGCTATAAATCACTATAAGGGCAATACGCCGAGTTACAGAGATAGGTTCGATGTGCGAGGTTGTATGAAGTTGTGCCCTAAAGGCTCCCATAGGCCCGACTTATATAGTAGCAAGGTCCTAGGGTTACAGGGAAAAGTCCTAGCCGGACAGGGTACAGAGTCCTACACTGTCTATTACTAGTCTTGTGTATCTTGTACTCCAAGGCTTCGGGTACGCTGGTGACTCCACCGTAGCCTTCCTTTATCCGGCATGGGCCTCCCTTCTGGATCCATCTAACTGGGCCGCCCAACAGGCCATAGGCCATGCTACCGACTATGGTCCACCCGGGTTAGCCGGATAAGAGACATGCTATAAGGATACCCATATAGCATATCCTCAAAAGTATCCCCCGGAGAACTCCGAGATCTTGCGTCGTCTTGCCTCTTCACGTAGAATGCTCCGCCTGGATGGATGTCGGCAAATCATCAAGCAACATCTTGTAGTCCTCCCAAAGAACCCTGCAAGGCTTTCTCCGTCTTCAACTTGTAAGCCGGAGAAATACTGAATCTTCCATCGTACTCCTCCGTAGTCGGATTGAATCCGTCTATGTCGGAATCTTTGATGTGACGGCTCATCCACCCATGTCATCTAGGACGACGTAGGCTTAGGTCAGCGACGCCTCGTAACTCACACATGTAGAGAACACAATCATATACGATTTTCCCGCGCGAGCGATACGAACTGTTGGTGGCGACGGTTGGAGATGTGGCGAAATTGCCGCGCACGTTTGCGAACACGTCGTCTACGCGGCAACCGTCTGATCAAGCTGCATGAATCTTGACGCAGAGGATGATAAATAGTAACTGTGGGGAAATCTCCACTGTTTACCTCATTATTCTTGTGTCATCTTCTTCCTCCATCCGCGCGTCTCCTCGAGCTCTCCACTAGAAACCTCAAAAAAACCCTAGCTCCCATCTACACCAGTCGCACCCAACCTTCACCCCATGGCTAGCAGCAGCACCTCCCCATCAATGGCGGCATCGAGCGAAGCCGCGGCGAAGCCGACGAGCTCTGTCGTCGTGCCTCCAGAGGGCCTGTTCATCCCCGCATCGGCGGTGATCGAATCCACCGGTGGCGACCAAAACTTGGCGGCGCTAGAGACATTGGAGGAGGAGCCATATTCGCACAAGGGCGACTGGCGCGGCTCGGACATCACCGACCGCGACATCCAAGAGATGGTCGCCGAAGGCTACCTCCCTGCGACGGAGGGGCTCGCCTGGCGGGCGGCGCCGGCCGGCGAGGTGACACCTTCTCCCCAAGCCGGAGAAAAGGTGTACCTCAAATCTCAGCTGGTACGCAGCATTTCCCTGCCCATCTCCCACTTCTTCCTTTCCGTCTTAAACCACTATAGGGTCCAGCCCCATAACCTCTCCCCCAATAGTATCTTAGTGCTTAGCAACTTCGCGGCACTTTGCGAGGGATGTCTAGGGATAAGGCCTAGGTTAGACCTTTTTGTGTACTTCTTCACCGTCAAACGTGAAGCCGGACATAGTAAGGAGGAGCTTAGGAACTGCGACACCATTAGCTTCAAGATTCGACATGGCCGGTGGTTCCCCGACATCGTCGGCCACGAGTCCTGCAAGAATTGGCAGCGAACGTACTTCTACGGCCCCGACATTCCTCTGGCGGGCCGAGAAGTAACGTACCCGGACTTCGCGGATGGAGCCGCCGCTGAAGTTTCCACGTGGAGATCCCAAGCCTCTCTTCCCTCCGACCTCGACGCTTCTCGCGCTATAAGGCGGATCGAATGGTTTGTAGAGACGGGTTTGACCGGCTTGGACCTAGCCATGTGTTGGTTCATCAGGCAAATCCAACCTCTGCAGCACTGCGCGAAGTACATGCATGAGTATACCAGCGACAGAAGGGATAGCCTCCGCATCTCCGTGGATAACTTCTCGAGCGACTCCGTCAAGCTCCGCCTTAAGGACATCGTCAAGGTGAAGGATAAGAAGCGTGGCTTCACCATCACCTACGACATGTTCGTAGACGGCAAGTGCCCAAAGGTAGGTATTTATTTTCCGTATACGACATATGCTCCAGTTTTTCCGTCTTGCCACTAGCATCTTATCTAACACGGTGATTTCTTACTTAACATCTTAGCGATCTAGATGAGGGCAACCTGGCTGCCCAAATCTACGATCCAAAGATGAAGGAAGTCACAGTCATGTCCGACGACGAGGTCCCGTTGGCGCGAAAGCGGAAGAGCTCCACCTCTAACGCTGCCGACGGAGGCAAGAAGAAGAAGACGGAGGGTGAAGCCTCCAAAAATACTACCGCCGCCCTAGAGGCGGAAAAGAGAAGAACCACCGGGATCTTTGCCAAAACACCCCCCCCCTAGTGTAAGCTTCTCATTCTCCGACATTGTCTATTTGTTTGTCTTGCTACTATACTTATGCATTTTGCATGTTTAAGGAAGAAAGCCACGACCAGCCTCAAGAAGACCTCCAAAAATTTGGGGGCTTCTCGAAATATCAAAGACATGCTGCATCGCGACGCCTCCCCCGCCATCGCCCCTGCTACTCCTGCCGTCAAGCCTTTATCTTCCCCGACAAGCTCATCAGCTAAGGAGGCACCAAGCCCTTCCGTCATGGAAGTGGACTCTGGAGCCTCTACCGAACTTGCTATTGTCGGCGAGCAGGCGACGCAGGAGAGCACCGCTCACCAAATGGCTGAAGCTCCGGTTAAGGATGCCATCGGTGGCGGCAAGGCGGTGGTGGAAGCTGGTACTTCTGCTGAAGGAGGTGCCCTTGCTCCCCAGAAACCCTTTGAGCTTCCAAAGATAGTTTACCCGGTGCTTACGCCGAGTAACACAACTCTGGTTCCTGGAGGAGTACCGTCATCTCCGACATGCGGTCTTGAGGAGCTCCTCCGATAAGCAGAAATATTGCGAGGAAATAGCGTTTCCTTTGGCAAGCTGCTAGCCGAGAGCACTACAAACCTCAAGATCATCACACTTGTAAGTTTACTTTGCCTTTTGCATTTCATATGAGTATCCCACTGTAGCCCCCAAGGATGTAGACGGAAAACCATAGGTTTTGCATCTATATGCTCTAAGAGTGACTAAGTTAGAAAAAACTCTCACTGTAGCCCCCAAGCATTTAGATGGAATGAACTATTCCGACTAGATTCTTTAAGAGTAGCATACGCAGTGTTTATAATTTTTCAATACTGTAGCCCCCAAGCCTCTAGTTGTAACTGAATTAGTTCCGACTAGATGCTTAAAGAAAAGCTAAGCAGATTCTGAGTTAAAAACTTTATATTGTAGCCCCCAAGCTTCTAATCGAGAACTGAATTAGCTCCGACTAGATGCTTAAAGAAAAGCTAATATATTGCTAAGTAAAAAAACTCTCGCTGTATCCCCCGAGCGTCTAGATGGAAAATTTCCGACTAGATGCTTCCAAGTAGACTAAACAATAGTTTAACTGTTTTCTTTTTTCCACAGAACGATAATGCTCGGAGGGGCATGGCCAACGACAAGTACCAGAAGATGCATGCAGATCTTGAAGCCGAAAAGGGTAAAACTGCCATCTTGAAGGAACAGATCATCAAAAACAATAGTCTGTTTTCTTTTTGCGCATTCCGTCTTGGTTTTGTGCCTTCATTCTCCGAGTACTCACTGTGTACTTTGTTTTCTCCGACTTTGCAGAACATATCACCAAGGCCAAGGACATTGTCGATTAGTCCAAGCACATCCAGCAGCTGGACAGCGAGAACAAGATCCTTAAGGAGGAGAGGAAAGAAATGCTGAAAATGCATGAGGATTCCATGAAGGCCCTGCAGGACTCCGCCTCCGCGGAAATCAATCGCTTGAAGGAGGAGCTTGCGATCTTAAAAGATCAGAAGCAAGCTGCTGATGAGCAAAACCATCGCCACAGCGAGGCGTATAAGCTCCTCCAATAAGAGAAAGAATCCCTGGCGGACACCATCTGGCAGGCTAAGGCCAGCATCTTCAGTAAGTTTCCTCCGCCTTGTGTTTCTGTAGTCTGGATACTTTAAATTTATTGAACTCATGTGCTCCTTATCAGAACTTGCAGCTCCTATGGGTTTAACCCGATCGCCTCCTTCGGACAAGGAATGCATGATTCTGGCCGATAACTTTATAAACACCGCCATCACCCAAGCCAAAGAGATTGCCAAGCCCCTTCAGATACACATCAAGGCCTCAGACTCCGTGGCCAAGTACTCGGAGATTCTACGCCGAGCCCCCGAGCGTGTCACAAGCTGGAAAGCTTCATGTGCACGGGCTGGCGCAAGGATGGAGCTGTCAATGGTGAAGGCACACTACGAAGGTGCTGACATCGACACAGTGACCTCTGGTATCCCCGACGTCGACGATGATGGCAAATATATTGATCATGAAGCCATCATGTCGTCCCTCGTGGGCTATGACACCAGAGTTGCCGAATTAGTGGACATCGACGTCTCCGTGCCCATGAACACCATCGATAGCGTCAACCAAGATTCCTCCGAGTCCCACCACAGTGCTGATGTTGAGGGTGATTCTCCGGCTGGTGACGATGCTGCTTCCAAGTCTCCTGCGCCAAAGGAATGAAAAACAACTTTGTAATATTTGTTTCACCTTTGGTGTATGCGCGGAAAAAAACTTGATGATGTAACTTAAAGCGGAAAACAATGGTTGTTATTTCCTGCTACTTAAGAACTAGTTTCTAGCATGTATATATTTTTTAAGCAAGTTCTGGCTTATCCATTACTTTGGTTCTTATGCTTGAATTTTCGTGAGTCGGAAGACTCGTTGTCGGAACCATGTGCTCAGGTGATGATGCCCAATGGCACCGTCAATAGCCTGAGCACAAAATCGCCAACAATAAGTGTCGAAAGTCAGTACTCCAGAATCGACATAAAAACAACAAAGAACGTGTAGACCAGAAAACTTAAGCTAACGCCCATAGGCGGAATTTTCACAAGTGCAAACGCAATACTTGTGCATAAAGTTTTTACATGATCCAAAAATGAACACTAAAGGAGGTAAAAGACTCAGAAATATGAGTGAACCAAGGAGCTTTATTTCATTGATCATATAAGAGATACACAATTAGATAAAAAATGCTAAGTGTAAAAAGGACGTAGCTGTGCTATGTTCCATGGCCGATCAAGCTCCGGGTAGTTATCATTCGGGTCACGTCGCTTACGCTTATGATCATTGTTGGGTCTATCCTTTAGTTCACGATTGTCAACAAGGTAGTAAGAACCATTGAGTAGCGCCTTGCTTATGATGAACGGTCCTTCCCATGGCGGGGATAATTTGTGTGACTTCCTCTGCTTAAGTCGAAGCACCAAATCCACCTCTTTAAACGAGCGATGCTGAACACGATGACTATGGTAGGTGCGTAGCTTCTGCTGGTAGATGGCGGATCTTTGGCATGCCAAAACGCGCTCCTCCTTGAGAAGGTCCACATCTAGGCGTCTGGATTCTTCAGCGTCATCTTCGTCGTAGGCGGCAACTCTTGGTGCATCGTGGAGGATGTCGGAGGGCAGGATGGCTTTTGCTCCATATACCATGAAGTAACGGCTGTAGCCGGTAGATCTGTTGGGCGTAGTTCGTAAACTCCACAGCACAGATGGCAATTCTTCCGCGCAGGCTCCAGCTGCTCTATGTAGCGGTGCCTCAAGACGTGGCTTGATTCCCTGCAGAATTAATCCATTGGCTCGCTCGACCTGACCATTGGATTGTGGGTGTGCCACAGATGCAAGGTCAAGTCGGATGCCTTTCTCCCAGCAATAAGCCTCCACTTCTCTGTGTGATAAATTTTTGCCGTTGTCGGTGATAATGTTGTGTGGGAGACCAAATCTCACCACTAGATCTTGGATGAACCTGAGGGCAGTTGCCCCATCAAGCTTTCTAATGGGTTTAGCTTCTATCCACTTAATGAATTTGTCAACTGCTACAAGCAGATGCATAAACCCACAAGGTGCCGTCTATAATGGTCCCACTATGTCTAGCCCCCAGACTGCAAACGGCCAAGTTATTTGTATTTTTCGCAATTGTTCAGCAAGAACATGTGGTTGCCGGGCATAATACCGTCATCCCATGCATGTCTCAACCAGCTTGTCGACGTCCGCCTTCGCGGTCAGCCAGTAGAATCCTTGTTGGAAGGCTTTCGCGACCAACGATCGAGGAGCGGCGTGATGCCCGCAATCTCCGAGATGGATTTCGCGCAGGATTTCCATACCTTCTAGCTGGGAAACACACTTTAGGTATACACCAGTAGTGCTCCTTTCGTAGAGTTGCCCATTGATTATGGTATAACCCTTTGCTCGTCGTACTATTTGCCGTTTTTCGACTTCGTCGTCTGGCAAAGTTCCGTGTTCGAGGTATTCCATGAACGATTTTGTCCAAGCCAGAGGGACCTTGGTCACCATGTTGACGGAAGAGTCAACTCTATCCGGATTGTCGATGTCGGCTCCCTTCACGGATGGTGTGCGCAGGTGCTCTAGAAAAACTCCTGGCGGAATTTGAAGGGTTTCGCGGCATAGTAAATCAAAATTTTCTACGGATGCGAACAGAGGGAAAGCCAAGATCTAATCTAGGAGATGCAATCAACGAGAGAGATTGGATTAGATCTTCATACCCTTGAAGATTCGCACAGCGGAACGTTCGTCGGAACGTGGGTGATGTAGTCGTACTCACTTCTCCTCCTCGCGATCCGATCCGATCTAGCACCACAAGTGGCGGTGCCTCCGTGAGATGCACACGTGCAGCACCTCGACGTCTCCTCCTTCCTCGGACCAGCAAGTATGGTGGAGAGATAGATTGGATCTACAACACGACGGCGTGGTGTATATGGTGGAGAATTTCTGCTGCAGGGCTTCGCCACAAACAATGGGAGGGAGAGGAAAGCTAGCAAGGCTAGGGTTTGGAGGAGAGGTGTGGGGTTGGTGCGTCCCACCCTCTTTATATAGAGGGGGGCAGCCCAGCCCCTCCCCAAGCCCAAAGGATAAGGAGTGGGGGGCATGGACTCTCCCCTCTTCTAGAAACCCTATCTCTAGTTTAAACGATTTAAACTCTCTAGGATCGGCTGGGCCCTATGGGGCCTTGTGCCCTGTCCCAATGCGGCCAGGACACTCCCTCATAGGCCCATGCCCTCCCGAAGGTGGGGCCACGTTGGTCCCTTCCGGAAGGTTCTAGAAGCTTCGGTACAATAACGATTAACTTAACAATTCAACTCCAAAACTGCCGCTTATATGAATCTTATTCTCCGGACCATTCCGAACCTCTCGTGATGTCCCGGATCCCATCCAAGACTCGAACAAAATTCATCAACCAATTATCCAATCTATCCTAGCGTCGAGATCGTTAAGTGTGTGACCTGCGGGTTCGAGAATATGCGACATGATCTTCTATCAATAATCAATGGGTCCGCACCCATATTGACTCCCACACATTCATCGATGATCATATCGGATGAACCACGATGCCGATTCAATCAATCCCATATATATATTCCTTCGTCTTGCGATATTTTACTTGCCCGAGATTCGATCGTCGGTGCCGTCATACCTAGTTCAATCTCGCTCACAAGAAGTACTTTACTCGTCGTAATCCGATATCACTTTGTGATTAACTCCTTAACCACATGCTTGCAAGCGGTGTTGATATCGACACGAGTGGGCAAGTATATCTCTCCGACTTGGGAGGGACAAATTCCATCTCGATACATACAACCCAATGAGATACTTTCCGATCACCTGAGAGACACCTTTATGATCACCCTCTCATAGGATGACGTTTGATGACCTCAAAGCTTTCTTCCGGTACCAGGGAGTTGCATTATCTCATGGTCTAAGGAATACAATATTTGACATAGGAAAAGCTTCGCAAAGATGAACACGATGAAACGATCTAATTGCTTCGCTTAGTTTGTTCATCCATCATATCATTCTCCCAATGATATGATCTCATTATGAATTGACAACTCATGTCTATGGTTAGGAAACCTTAACCATCATTGATCAATGAGCTAGTCCTTAGAGGCGCATTGGGACACGGTGTTGTTCACAAACCACACAAGTATTAATGTTTCCGCTTAATACAATTCTAGCATGGAATATAAACTTTATCATGAACAAGAATTATAATAATTACATCTTTATTATTGCCTCTAGGGCATAATTCCAACAGAATTCGCTTGCGCCCTGATCCTAGCTTAGAGAGCAGAAGACGCATTTCTCCGCTTTGGGTTCGAGCTTGTCCGGCATCAACTTCTTGACGTAAGCTTCGCATCCCCAAACTTTAAGAACGACAACTTAGGTTTAGCACCAAACCACAGTTCATACGGTGTCGTCTCAACGAATTTAGATGGAGCCCTATTTAAAGTGAATGTAGCGGTTTCTAATGCATAACCCCAAAATGATAACGGCAAATCAGTAAGAGACATCATTGATCGGACCATATCTAATAGGGTTCGATTCCTGCTCGAACACACCATTGCATTGTGGTGTTCCGTATGAAGTTGTGAAACGATTCCACTTGCTTTAAGATGTGAGAAAATCATAACTCAAATATTCACCTCCACGATCGGATCGTAGAAACTTAATCTTTACATACGATGGTTCTCCACTTCATTCTGAAATTCCTTGAACTTTTCAAATGTTTCAGATTTATGTTTCATTAAATAGATATACCCATATCTACTTAAGTCATTGGTAAAAGTGAGGAAATAGCGATATCCACCGCGCGTCGAAACACTCATCGGTCCGCATACATCGGTATGTATGATTTCCAACAAGTCCGTTGCTCGCTCCATCATACCGGAGAACGGGGTTTTGATCATCTTGCCCATGAGGCATGGTTCGCATGTGTCAAATGATTCAAAATCAAGAGACTCCAAAAGTCCATCAGAATGGAGTTTCTTCATGCGCTTTACACCAATATGACCTAGACGACAGTGCCACAAATAAGTAGTATTATCACTATCTACTTTGCATCTCTTAGCCTCAATGTTATGGATGTGTGTTTCATCCCTTCGAGATTTAGAAGAAATAAACCACTCACAAGAGGTGCATGACCATAAAAGATGTTACTCATATAAATAGAACAACCATTATTCTCCGATTTAAATGAATAACCGTCTTGCAATAAACACGATCCAGAAATAATGTTCATGCTCAACGCAGGCACATAATAACACTTATTAAGGTTTAAAACTAATCCCGAAGGTAAAACTAAGGAGAGCGTGCCGACGGCCATCACATCAACTCTTGATCCGTTGCCAACGCACATCGTCACCTCATCCTCGCCGTCTATTCCATAGCTCCTGTTTCGAGTTACAAATATTAGCAACTGAACCAGTATCAAATACCCAGGCACTACAACGAGGGCTAGTAAGGAAAACATCAATAACATGTATATCAAATATACCTTTGATGGTGCCAGCCTTCTTGTCCGCTAAGTACTTCGGACAATGCGCTTCCAGTGACCCTTGTCCTTGCAATAGAAGCACTCAGTGTCCGGCTTAGGACCAGACTTGAGCTTCTTCTCAGCAGGAGCATTGCGCTTGCGCCGCCCTTCTTGAAGGGCTTCTTTGCTCCCTTACCTTTCTTAAAGGAGGGCTTGTTGACCATCAACACATGATTATCCTTCTTGATGTCCACCTCCGCAGCCTTCAGCTTTGCGAAGAGCTCGGTGATCATATCAGTGGAACCAATCTGATTATGAGTCACTACAAAACTTTTGTAGCTGGGAGGGAGTGATTGCAGAACCCTGTCAATCTTGAGCTCCTCTGGAATCGTGCATTCCAGTTGCTCAAGACGTTGAGTGTAGCCCGACATCTTTATGGCGTGCTCACTAACGAACTCCTTCCTCCATCTTGCGCTTAAAGAACTTCTGAGATCTCATATCTCTCGAGCGGCCCGAGTCCGAAACATGGTTTTCAGCTCCTCGAGAATCTCGAAGGGCCCGGATACTCTTCAAAACGATTTTGAAGCTCGGTTCCATAGCAAACAACATGGTGCTCTTAATCACACCATAATCATCTTTGCCGATAGACAACTTTCTCATCACCGCCAGCTATTGCAAGGGGGTCACCTAACGCTTCCCAAGGACATAGTCCTTTGTCCGCCACGTAATGATTCTTAGATTGCGGAACCAATTGGTGAAGTTAGACCCATTGTTTCTAAGCTTTTCCTTCTCAGTAAAAACGTTGAAGTTGAAGTTGGATTTGGCCATGTGATCTACAGTATTTGCAAGTACAATTTAGACTATGTCATGATAAATAGTTCAATTTAATCAAATTACTAGATGAACTCCCACTAAATTCAACATCCCTCAAGTTGTTTAGTGAACACGATCCAAATTCACCACACCTAATCCGATCATCACGAGAAGAGATGTGGTTTCAATGGTGTAAAACAAAGTGTCGATCATATCACTCATATGACTCATGCTTAACCTTTCGGTTCTTGTGTTCCGAGGCCATGTCTGTACATGCTAGGCTCGTCAAGCTAGACCCAAGTATTTCCGCGTGTGCAAAACTGGCTTGCACCCGTTGTATGTGAGCGTAGAGTCTATAGCACCCGATTATCACGTGATGCTTGGACACGACGAACTTTCGCAACGGTGCATACTTGGGGAGAACACAGTTTTATCTTGATCTTTAAGTGAGGAATCATCTTATAATGCTACCGTCGCGATCTAAGCATAATAAGATACATAAAGGGATAAACATCACATGCATATAACTTTATGTGACATGGTATAGCCAATCCTCGCGCAATGATCTCCATATTGTGCGTTCCGGCATGATCTCCATCACTCCACCATGATTGCCTCCACCATGAATAGCAACTACAACTATTGCTAACTACTTAGCGATAAAGTAAAGCTATTACATGGCGTATAAGAAGTTGACTCGCAGGTCATACACAATTATAAAGAAAACCATATGGCTCCTGCCGGTTGTGTACTCATCGACATGCAAGTCGTGAAACATTACAAAACATGATCATCGCATACAATATACACATCACATATTGGGCCATACCATATCACAGAAAACACTCCCTGCAAAAACAAGTTAGACGCCTCTACTTTGTTGTTGCATGTTTTACGTGGCTTATGGGAGTAGATGCTAAGAACGATTCTTACCTACGGAAAGCCACAACGGTGATATTATGGTTGCCAAACTCCGGTGTTAATCCCATGACAACTATAGTGAGAGAAACTGACATCCACCAGCCGCATGTGTGGAACAAGCCACACGTCAAGTGCGAGCCGGTCTCATGACGACGTCGCGTAAGGTTGGCCTGGACCGCTTCAATCTCACTATCCCGCGTCATAAGAAGAACACAAACAAGAGGCTTGCAACAGAAAACATCAACGCCCGCAACAACCATGTTGCGTTCTACTCGTGAAACACATCTACGCATAGATCTAGCTCTGATACCACTGAAGGGTTTCGCGGCATAGTAAATCAAAATTTTCTATGGATGCGAACAGAGGGAAAGCCAAGATCTAATCTAGGAGATGCAATCAACGAGAGAGATTGGATTAGATCTTCATACCCTTGAAGATTCGCACAATGAACGCTCGTTAAACGGGCGTGGGTGATGTAGTCGTACTCGCTTCTCCTCCTCGCGATCCGATCCGATCTAGCACCACAAGTGGCGGTGCCTCCGTGAGATGCACACGTGCAGCACCTCGACGTCTCCTCCTTCCTCGGACCAGCAAGTATGGTGGAGAGATAGATTGGATCTACAACACGACGGCGTGGTGTATATGGTGGAGAATTTCTGCAGCAGGGCTTCGCCTACAAACAGTCGGGAGGGAGAGAGGAAAGCTAGCAAGGCGGCTAGGGTTTGGAGGAGAGGTGTGTGGGGTTGGTGCGCCCCCACCCCTCTTTATATAGAGGGGGGGCGCAGCCCTAGCCCCTCCCCAAGCCCAAAGGATAAGGAGTGGGGGGCATGGACTCTCCCCTCTTCTAGAAACCCTATCTCTAGTTTAAACGATTTAAACTCTCTAGGATCGGCTGGGCCCTATGGGGCCTTGTGCCCAATGCGGCCAGGACACTCCCTCATAGTCCCATGCCCCTCCCGGAAGGTGGGGCCACGTTGGTCCCTTACGGAAGGTTCTAGAAGCTTCCTACAATACCTATTAACTTGGAACAATTCAACTCCAAAACTGCCTTTTATATGAATCTTATTCTCCGGACCATTACGGAACCTCTCGTGATGTCCCGGATCCCATCCGAGACTCAACAAAAATTCATAAACCAATTATCCAATCTATCCTAGCGTCGAGATCGTTATGTGTGACCTCGGGTTCGAGAATATGCGACATGATCTTCTATCAATAATCAACAGAGGGTCCGCAGCCATATTGACTCCCACATTCATCGATGATCCTATCGGATGAACCACGATGCCAGGATTCAATCAATCCCATATATATATTCCCTTCGTCGCGCGATATTTTACTTGGGAGATTTGATCGTCGGTACCGTCATACCTAGTTCAATCTCGTTCACAGCAAGTACTTTACTCGTTCTGTAATCCGATATCACTTTGTGATTAACTCCTTAACCACATGCTTGCAAGCGGTGTTGATATCGACACGAGTGGGCCCAAGTATATCTCCGACTTGGGAGGGACAAATTCCATCTCGATACATACAACCCAACAGATACTTTCCGATCACCGAGAGACACCTTTATGATCACCCTCTCATAGGATGACGTTTGATGACCTCAAAGCTTTCTTCCGGTACCGTGGAGTTGCATTATCTCATGGTCTAAGGAATACAATATTTGACATAGGAAAAGCTTCGCAAAGATGAACACGATGAAACGATCTAATTGCTTCGCTTAGTTTGGGTCTGTCCATCATATCATTCTCCCAATGATATGATCTCATTATCAATTGACAACTCATGTCTATGGTTAGGAAACCTTAACCATCATTGATCAATGAGCTAGTCCTTAGAGGCATACCAGGGACACGGTGTTGTTCACAAACCACACAAGTATTAATGTTTCCGCTTAATACAATTCTAGCATGGAATATAAACTTTATCATGAACAAGAATTATAATAATTACATCTTTATTATTGCCTCTAGGGCATAATTCCAACAGAATTCGCTTGCTCCCTGATCCTAGCTTAGAGAGAAGATCAGCCGCCTCGTTTTGTTCCCTAGGCACATACTTGAATTCGTAGCCCAAGAAGCTCTTGGCTATCTCGTCCACTTCGTATCGATATGCCGCCATCATAGGGTTCCGCGGATTCCAGGTGTTAGCCACCTGCTGGGCAACCAAGTCGGAATCTCCACAGCAAAATATGCGCTTGATTCCAATATCCTTGGCTACACATAGTCCGTGAATGAGTGCTTCATAATCTGCCATGTTGTTTGTAGCCTCGAAGTGAATCTGCAGAACGTAGTGTAGCTTGTCTCCTGTTGGTGACTCTAGCAATACACCATCTCCTGAGCCGTTAAGCAACTTTGATCCGCCAAAGTGCATCACCCAGTACTCTGGTTCTGGCAACGGAGTAGCGTCTGGCATCTCCGTCCAGTCTGCAACAAAATCCACCAATGCTTGTGACTTGATAGCGTCGCGCCTCTTATAGGTGATCTCGAAGGCGGCAACTTCAATGCCCCACTTCGCGACCCTTCCTGTAGCGTCGCTGTTATTGATAATGTTGACACTGGAGTCTTGCTCACCACTGCGATTGGGTGCTCCTAAAAATAATGCCTCAGCTTCCGAGAAGCAAGGAATACTCCATAAGCTATCTTTTGGTAGTGCGGGTAACGCTACTTGGACTCCGTCAAGACCTCGCTCACATAGTAAACTGGTCGTTGAACTCCGTGCTCATAGCCTGGTTCCTTCCGCTCTACCACGACGATGCTGATAACCCGATTGGTTGCCGCCATGTAAATTAATAGGGTCTCTCCAGGTTCGGGTGCTGCAAGGATGGGCGCTGAGGAAAGAATCTCCTTGAGCTGCTTCAATGCTGCATCTTCTTCGTCCGTCCACATGAATTTGTCCGCCTTCTTCAAAGAATTTGTATGCGTAGCCTTCTCTCCAAGTCGGCTGACGAACCGACTAACTGCTACAACACAACCTGTTAGCCGTTGAATGTCCTTCAGGCATGTCGGACGGTTTATGTTTAAGATGGCCTTGATTTTCTCCGGGTTGACCTCGATTCCACGTTGGGAAATGATGAAGCCCAACAATTTGCCAGCTGGAACCCCGAAGACGCACTTCTTAGGGTTGAGCATCATGTTGTATTTTCGGAGATTATCAAAGGTTTCTTTTAAGTTGGAGATTAAGTCGTTTGACGTTTTAGACATCACCGCAATATAGTCCACATAGGCGTGAAAGTTCCGACCAATTTGGTCGTGAAGGCAACGTTGCATTGTCCGCTGGTAGGTAGCACCTGCGTTTTTTAGCCCAAAGGGCATCGTGACATAGCAAAACGTGTCGTATGGGGTAGTGAACGAAGTAGCCAATTGGTCCGACTTCCTCATCTTTATCTCGTGGTATCCTGAGTATGCATCGAGAAAACACAAAAGCTCCGAGCCAGCCGTCGAGTCAATGACTTGGTCAATGTGAGGCAAAGCAAACGGATCTTTGGACATGCTTTGTTCAAGCCGGTGTAATCAACGCACATTCTTAATTCATTGGTTCCCTTTTTGGGGACAAGTACAGTATTGGACACCCATTGAGTGTGAAGGACTTCTCGGATAAATCTAGCCTTAAGTAACCTAGCTATATATTTGCCAATGGCGCGTCTCTTCTCATCTCCAAAGCATCGTAGAGGTTGTTTCACTGGTTTGCATTTTGGATCAATGTTTAAGCTGTGCTCGGCAAGTTCCCTATGAACACCTTTCATGTCGGCAGGTTGCTAGGCAAATATGTCCCTATTCTCACGGAGGAACTCGACGAGCGTGCTTTCCTATTTGGGATCCAGGTTTGTCCCAATGGCGACGGTCTTGGAGGCATCGCCTACCACAGGTTCCACCGGCTTGGTCTTGATGGCGGCCTTGAACGTAGGAGAGGAGTCAGAGATCTGCTTCTTTGATGTGGGCATCTCTGAGTCATTGACCTTGCTCTGGATCTCTTTGAATTCTTCGCTGTAGAGGACAGCTTCTGCAATGGCTGCTTCATTGATCTTGCAATCCCTTGCCTTGGTAAAGCTTCCGGATACGATGATGATACCTTTTGGTCCGGGTATCTTGAGTTTGTTGTAGACGAAGCATGACTTGGCCATGAACATGTGGAATATGTCGCGGCCGAATATGACATGGTACACGCTCTTGAAGGGGACCACCTCGAAGGTCATGCGCTCTTGGCGGTAATTGTTAACATCGCCAAAGGCAACCTGAAGTGTGATGCACCCAAGGGACCGAGCCTCCCGACCAGGGACTACACCGTGGAAGATTGTGTTGGTCCGCCTTAGGTTTGCCTTCGTCAAGTTCATCTTCTGCAGTGTATCCAGGTACATGATGTTGATGCTGCTTCCACTATCCACCATACACTTGGTGAACTCCACGCCGTCAATCAAGGGGTTGATGACCATGGCGTACTGGTTCTCCATCGGTATAAGGTCTAGGTGGTCTGTCCTGTCCCAAGTTATTGGAATCTCCGACCAACGCAGGTACTGGGGAACTGGGGGGAGAGTGGCCATCAGGATCCTCAAAGAGTTCTTCTGTTGTCGGACGGTGGGGGTGCCAAGGAAAGTGTGGTAGACTGGTGCCTTCTTTGCGAAGGGGTTCTTGCCCTTGTCATCGCTCTTGGCGGCATGCTTGGGGTCAACGTCTTCATGCATGTCACTTGAATCCTTGGACACCTCCTCCTTCTTCTTCCCCTTGCCCTTGCCTCACGGTTTGTTCTTCCGAATTCGCTTGTAGCCGGACTCCGGGTCTTCCTTGAGGTCGTTGACGAACTTGCAGTGTCAATTGGTATGGGTGGCCTTGCCATTGGCGTCGAGGTGTACGAGGCACGGCATATCGCGGTACTCCTCGTAGGTTTGGGGAACGCGAAGCGGCGCCGAGGTGGTTTCACTTCCTCGCTGCTGCCCACGACCAGCTCCCCTTCCTCAGCCATGTTGTCCGCCTTCTCCTCGTCCTACAAAAGTCATAGCAACCATGTCGGTAGATTGCTTTTCTTCTGGGGCGGTTTTCCGCTTTGTACTGCTGTTCCTCCAAGCTTGAGTTGGAACGGCCATTGCCGGCAAGGAGCCGCGAGCGTCGTCGGCGGCAAATGCGAACTCACTAGCCAACTGAATCATCTGGTTCAAGTCAAGCTGGTGATTGTCCTGCAAGCGCTTCAGCTTATGTCGGAGCAGCGTGCCCCTTTCCAACACATCGATGAAGGCGGCCATGGCGGTTTGAGTGTGCACTCCTACGCAGGAATTCTTCATATCCAGCCAGTGGGAGAGGTAGGTGCGAGATGTCTCGTATTTCTCTTGCATGCACCGCTGTAGATCGCCTACGGTGCAGGGACGCTTGTATGTACCCTCAAAGTTCTTGGTGAACGCTTCTTGCATGTCCAGCCAGTTGTAGATGGATTTTTCCGGCAAGTCGTCGATCCATTGACGGGCCGTGCCTGCCAACATTAATGGGAGGTACTTGACGGCGACGTTGGGGTTGCCTCCGGCAATCTCCACCGTGTTGCCGTAGTCCTGCAACCATGTGGCTGGTTTGGCAGTGTCATAGGGCTTGATGGTCTTGTCAATCCGGAAACCGTTGGGGTAAGTTGTGGACCGTACTGCAGGTCCAAAGCAACGTGGTCCCATGTAAGGTCCTTCCCGGGCCTCATGGATCTTATCGATCCGCGAACGTGCATCGTATGGCTCCGGGTTCTTCTTCTTTTTGTCAATAGGGGATGGGCTGCGTGAACGACGCGGGCCTCCTCCGCCATGGTGACTGCTTGGTGGTGATGGAGGCGGAGGTGGCGATGGGTTAGCCTTCTTACTGTTACCCTCCTGCGATGCCGCCTGTCACGGTTGCTTGTCAGACGCGGAGGGTCATGGCATGACCTGCTCTTGTGTCCTTGGTTGCGCTCTCCATCATGACGGGTCTGCTCCGTGTTGTCGCGGATGACGATGCCGCACTGCTTTGGTGGGGGCATATCTGTACGATGGTGGGCCTTGTAATCTTCGTGATGTCGGGGAGATCGGGGCAGTGGCGATGGGCGACGAGGTCGGGCCTTTTCTCCGTGGTCGAAGGATATGGGGATGGCATCCTTCCTATTGCATGCATCCCTCCGTCTTCGTTCTGATGAACCCGTCTGGGATCCAACATTAAGAGGAGATATGTTCCTTGGCGGCTCGTATTGGCTAGATTGGCAGAGCGCTGGGTCAGACTCAAGCCTCTGAGAGGTGGCCTTTTCCTGCTGCTTAACCGCCTTGGACACTAGGTCATAGACCTGTTCCACTGCCTCAGGCGATCTATCCTGCTCCATAAGGGTCTTGGCGACGGCGAGGTTAAGGAGTGGGGTGGGCATCACCTGCTTGTTTTCACAGTCAATGTATGGCTCGGCCTGTGCCGGCTTCGAGGGAGCCCATCCTAGGTTGCGTCGTACACCAGGATCGTTGATGACGCGAGGCGGAGCTTTCTTAGCCTTCTTCTGCTGTAGCAAAGTCTTGTACTCGGCCTCCATTGCTCTAGCTTTCTCTATGGACTTCTGTGCGTTGACCAGATCTCGATCTAGTTGAGCGCCTTGCTCCGCGATGGCTTGTGCTTCCTCTAGCAGCTGCTGGCGCTTCTCGTCAAGCTGGGTCACGTTCCGGATATGAGTAATGGTCAGTGGCTCGACGAGGAGATTGTCGTACATCACTCTATCAGCTAGAGTAACTTGGGCTGTTGCCGACGTAGATGCTGGAGGCGGCAAGTTTGCGGTGTTGTTGTTGCTCGGGCCGGTGCCGAGTTCCTGCGGCTGCTGCACTGGGTTAGGCGGAGGAGGCATGACTTTTGCGCGATCATCGTCAGCAGCAATAATGTAACATCCCAAAAATATTGAACTTGGATCATCAAATTCTAATCATAAAAATTAGGGTTAACAAAAACTTTTCTAAATAAAATTATGAATGCATGCATATGAGTATGCATTGAATTTGAAATTCTTTTGAACCACCTTGTTTGTATGTTTCCTTGCTTGTAAAATGTTTCTTAGGTGAAATAAACATCATCTAAAACATTTCCCACACTTTTACCAAAGACAAATAAAGCAAAACAAATAAAATAAAGGAATGGTCATTTTGACCAATTTAACTCCCATGCCTACTTTGGCTGTCTCAAACTTTCATAAACTAACAGAAACTTTTCTGGATCTTTGCACCCCTTGAATGTACTCATAAAAAAGTATCAAGTCCCACTTTGTGATCATGCAGAAACTTTCAAATGCATAGTTTAAATGACAATTCAAAATTGAATCTTTATCATATGGGAAGATCCCACTCTTTCAAAAACCACTCAAACAAGCTCAAATTTCAAAACCCAAGCATCTGCAGACTCACCAGCACCAATCTAGAACACCCACCAAAAATCTTTTCAAAATTCAAAACTTGATTTCATGCGGCCATTTCATCAAACACTTGGCAGACACAAATCAAACAAAATCCAAACACTATTGTGAGCAGTGATTCTTGCCTAACTGGTTCCCTATCTAGCTCACAACCAGTTCAGTAGATCATCTAGCAAGATTAACCAAGCACTAGCACCACTGTGAGCTTGCCAAAACCATCAATGGTGAACAGCCGAAGCCAACCTTGTCACCCCCATGTCGACAGCAAGCTAGGAGGAGAAACAAGCCTAGACATCATGTCTGGGAGGCAGCCCACCGTCCATCGTGTGGCATCCCGCAAAACCACTACTAGAAAATCGCGTTGAATTTGTGCGTTGCATCGTCATCATCATGCATTGTTCGCATAAAACTATTTTCGCAAAGCCCGTTTTGTTTTCCAAACGGCCCATCTACTTTCAAACACGCAAACCCGGGTCACCGGATTAATTTGTTTTGTCCGCTATCGGTTTGCAAACGGTGTTATTTAAACAAATAAAAATTATATTTATTTTAGTAGGGGCAGTCGAACGGGCCAACCCAACCCGAACGACCACCCCTGTTTTTAAAACGGTCCATTGAACCGCCCTTCTAATCCTATTCCTACCAGTTAGTCTACCCAACCTCCTCTCTCCACCTCACCTGCCCAATGGCTGCTGCCACCTCACCCTCTCCTTCCCCAACCACTCATAGTCCGCCACATCACCCTAACCTCTCCACCACTCAACCCACTCACCCATCCCACCTGCCCCGCACGCACAGCAACGCACGCACACACCCGCCGACACACCCAGGCCACAAAGACACTCACCACGCCAACCCCCTGGCTGGTCCCACCAGCGCCCACCCCTGCCCCTTTGCAGACGCGCAGCGCCCGACCCATCTTCCTCCTCCCGCACGTCTCTCCCTCCCCCGCGTTTCTTCTCCCTCCTCTTGCTCCTTCCTCCGCCAACCATCCGCGCCGACGCCCACCTCTTCCGCCTCCGCGACGGCCGGCCCTCCTCGCCTCGCTTACCTTCCTCCGCGGGCTGGCTCAAGCCTCCTCTCGGCCCGCCTCCGGCCTCCCTCCTTGGCCCGCTCCTCTCGCTGCCTTCGCTTCGCCCCGAAACTCGCCATGGGGCTAACCTTCGCCCGTTCTTCCTCCGTCATCACCGCCTGCGTCCCGCCTCTCCGTCTGTCTCATGACGCCTCCGTCGGACCCCAGAGCCCGACCCTAATCGGCGCCCCACCGCGTCGCTTTCGAGCCCGTCGGCCTCCTCCCTCGGCCTCCCCATCGCCTGCCCGTTCTGCTCGCCACACACCGCCCGAGCCGCCCTCCTCCGACCCTCGCCGTCCCGACCAGCGCATCCCGCGCCGTCGCCAGACCTGCGCCCTCCTCCCGAGATCGAGCTACTTTGCCGCGGTGCCCGCTCCTCCCGATGCCCGCCAGTGGGCGCCTGCTGCTGCCGCCCGCCAAGCAAGCCCGCCCGCCCGCCAGCGCCGCCGGTTCGCGGCCTCGCCCGCCGCCGCGCCTCACAGCGCCGCCAGCCCGACGTCGCCGTCGCTGCGGGCCTCCGCCCTTCACCGCCATGGCCGTCCCCATCGCGCCGCTGCGCCTGTCCACCAGCTAGCGTCAAAGGCTCGAGTGTTTGTTTTGCCCGCTCCTGCAGCTCAGTACAAGGACGACAAGTTCTTCAGTGACCCAGTCGGGAGCCATGATGAATCGGTGTAATATGTGTTGGAACTCTGAAGATATCGCGGTCAAAGTCCAAAACGAGCCCTGTTTCGGGAGACGCCATGATCTTCGAAAGATGAACCGGTGCAAGTTGGGTGCGACAATGCCTCCTCGTTGACAAGTAACCACGACCACCGCCAAGATCTTCGGCCTACACCTTTCGCCAAGAACTCCATCTCGGAACTCCAGGCTCAACCTCATGGATCCGAAGCCCGGGGCCCGATCCCGGTGACCCAAGGCCACGCCAGGACCCGAACCTGAAAAACACCCGGATCCGCCGGTGCCGAACCCCAAGACCGACATCGTCACCGAGAACTCCGCCCAGACACCAAGTTTTGCACCCCGACGCCAAGTCCGACCCGACCCGTGGAACCCGACAAGATCTGCACGATGACAAGAACGACATCGACCCGGAGGACCCGATGCGCCCCGACCGGGAAATCCGATGCGCCCGGCACCGAACCAAGTCCTGCTTCCCGGATGCCGAGGTCACCGACACAGGACAACAAGACCTACCCCCCCGCTATCCAAGAACGCTTCCTTCGAACCCCGAACCCAGATCGTCGAGACCCCTCAATGTGTGAACCCCTTCCCGCAAACCCTATTTTATAAACGCTAATATAAAACTTGTTGCATATTAAATTGTCATCTCGCATACATCTCATTGGTTTGGGGGCCTTATGCCGATTCACCTAATAATTAAATATGGGGCCCATATGCGGGCAAATCTAGCCTTATATTGGCCTCATTTAAACATGTGTAGCGAACCGGTTCCATCTGTTGCATTGCTAAACAACATTTAAATTGCGGGCCTTCTAAATAACATGAACCACCTAACTAATTGTCGGGACCCCGGTTCCGCTTAATATGACCTAATTGCATTGCACCTTTGTCATGCCATGCATCATACATGCATCATGCCGATCTTCTGCCGTTGTATTAAATAGTGCATCCGGTGTTTCTTCTAGTGTTTTGGTTCTTCGCGGATAAGGCCGTTGAGTTGATGTGAGCTTCGCCCCGATCTTCGGTTGACCCTTCGACAATGTTTTCAGGCGAGCATCTCCCCCTTTCTACCTATCTTAATTTTATAGTATTTACTTCCCTCCTGTTGATCTATTGCTATCTGTGTTGCGATGCTTTAGTTTCCGTACCTGTGATATACCGTGCAGCCCCATATTTCCTTGGACACACCCTATTACCTGTTGTTAGGTAGATAGTTGGACTTGCGCGTCGTAGTTGCTTGCTCAAGTGCTGATGTTTGTCGTCATATGCCACAGTTGCTGATGTATTGCCGCATGTTGATGTTGGAGATGATTCTAGTTTTACTTATCGTCACTTTAATTTCTGTTTAACAACTAAAATTGAAATAAGCAGAGGCATCGGTGGGTGATAGAAAATATTTGGTTTCCGAACGCCCACTTGTGTCCCGTAAGACCCCGAGTACTTGATACTGTCCTTGATTTAACGCGCTATCCACATCCGGAGGTATATGGGACCCCGAGCGAGAGCTTGATTCAGTCTTATTTCTTGGGGACACAAACTAGTTTGAGGTTTTATTTACGATCCTGCTTATGCCATGCTACTTCAGTATTTAAATTGCGAGGAGCACCTTTGTCTGTTAGGATCGGGACACGTTACGCTGTATCGACAAGCCCAGCCACACTTTCGGTTCCCGATGCATCGCCGTCCACCCAAACCTTGAGGCCGTCTCGAGTCAGCTAGCCGTTCGCGGAATCTACTTAAGGGTGGCCCCTGAAATATTTCAATCCTGTGATTGTTCAAGTGAAAGCCTCGTTGGGTTTTGATTTGGTTTTCCGAGGTTGATCGGCGTGTGTTGCTATTGGTGCACCCGCCGGGTAGAACTTTCAAAGCCGTGTCGCGGATATGGACGACTTGGAGCACAGTATCTCGATCATAGACAAGCATAACTAAAGTATACTGCTATAAATTTGACTTATAATGACTAGTAATCAGCTTCACTATAATGGAATGGCTTATTAATACTGCCCACAATTGCTTGTTTGGTTGTCGCTTGCGACAATTGTATATGACTAGTAAATCTTGCAACTACAACGGAATGGCTGAATAAAAGTACCAACAATTGTTGGGTTTTTGGGTTATCTCATGATAAATGTATCTGACTAGTAAGTGTTGCCACTATCACGGAATGGTTAACTAAAGTGCCCATCGCTTACTTTATCGTGACGATTACCTAAACCGACTAGTAAAGTGCCGCAACTATAATCGAATAAGTAAACTGCCAACCGTGTGAGTTCCTCGGTTGACTTCCTCGTTTGGTCTCGAGGAAACGCCAGATGGGTTTGTTTGGTGTTAGTTTGGTTGGATCCGGATAGGTCATTCTTACCTCTCTGAAAACCGCCATTGTATCGAGTCTCTATAGGTTGTATAGTGCATGTCGCCGCTTCGATCCACCATACCTATGTAGGCGAGGACCGGAATTCTAGCCTCGCTGCATCGGCCTCGATCGACGCTCCTTCTTTCCTTTGCCCTTTGTCACCCCTTTTGTTTAAGCAGGTTTTGAGATCGGCGTCGTTAGGTGGTTACCCTTCCGCTTGGCACAGGCAGGGTTATGGACGCCATTGGTTATTCTTCAGGGCTCTTAGCCCCATTTGCTTCTTGTCCGTAGTCGGACGCTCTACCGTTTTCAAGGTGATTTGGA
The DNA here is from genome assembly GCA_030063025.1 of Avena longiglumis. Classification (NCBI taxonomy): domain Eukaryota; kingdom Viridiplantae; phylum Streptophyta; class Magnoliopsida; order Poales; family Poaceae; genus Avena; species Avena longiglumis. The sequence goes on from CP125974.1 coordinate 168,261,434, forward strand.
TCTTGTATATTATATCTGTATTCTTGACTCATGGAGTCGCTGTTATATATGTATCTGTTCTGTGGGTCCCATCGAGGACTGTTGTGTAATGTTATTACTTCGTTTTCCACCCGCACGAAAGTGCCTGGTGGGCACCTTTGAATCGTTTCTATGCGGGTTTGGCGAATTTTGCTCAAACTTGCATAGGTCCGATTCTGAGGGTGTTACAGAGTGGTATCAGAGCGCAGCAGTTGCGATACCCCACAAGTCCAGCCTGTAGGATAACCTAGCTAACGGCCGAAGTAGAGTGTCAAAACTATTTTGCAAAAACGGTTGGATAGTTCTGGTTAGGTCTGATTTTACTCCTTACCCCTCTGCTGTTCTCCTCTTACCTCTATGTGTTTGAATCCGCTCTCTTCTCTTTCTTCGAGTCCAGGAATTCTCGTGGTTGGGTTCCGTCGTACCTTCAGGGTTTCGCTTCCTCCTTCGATAACGGTGTTCTATCATCCGGTGTTCAAGCTGCCTGATGAATCCGTCTGCTGTGGAATCATTCTTTGTTCCTTGTTTGTGTTATCCGGTGTTTCCCGACCTGGCAACATCCTCTACGCCAGATCCGATGCAGAGTCTGCATCACTCCTTTGTTTCCGAACCTCGCTTGTCGAGATCTTCAGTCTAATTCCGAGAATGGTTGCACTCTTTTCCACTGATTGTGCGGAGTAATAGTTTGGGTGCGTGATGGATTGGCCCCCATGCCGACTACCCCTTCTATTCGCTTTTGTATATTGAAGTGGATGAGAATGCATCGGTTCCCTCTTTCCATCGAAGTTAGGGGTGGCTTTATTTGTTGATACCTCTACCTTCGACCTTTTGTTCCCGGAGTGTTCCCTCGACGATCACGGACAACGACCTCTTGTTAGTGGTGTCGCGAGGGTCTACACGAAGCGAGAAGATTCAGATCACCAACCTCCCTTCCGGTACCATGAGGCGGATCTCGAGGGCGAGATCCATTGTTAGTGGTGTCAAATTGTGGCATCCCGCAAAACCACTACTAGAAAATCGCGTTGAATTTGTGCGTTGCATCGTCATCATCATGCATTGTTCGCATAAAACTATTTTCGCAAAGCCCGTTTTGTTTTCCAAACGGCCCATCTACTTTCAAACACGCAAACCCGGGTCACCGGATTAATTTGTTTTGTCCGCTATCGGTTTGCAAACGGTGTTATTTAAACAAATAAAAATTATATTTATTTTAGTAGGGGCAGTCGAACGGGCCAACCCAACCCGAACGACCACCCCTGTTTTTAAAACGGTCCAGCTGAACCCGCCCTTCTAATCCTATTCCTACCAGTTAGTCTACCCAACCCTCCTCTCCACCTCACCCTGCCCAATGGCCTGCTGCCACCTCACCCCTCTCCCTTCCCCAACCACTCATAGTCTGCCACATCACCCTAACCTCTCCACCACTCAACCCACTCACCCATCCCACCTGCCCCACACGCACACAGCAACGCACGCACACACCCGCCGACACACCCAGGCCACACAGCACACTCACCCACGCGCCCAACCCCCCCTGGCGCCTGGTCCCACCTGGCCACCCCTGCCCGCACAGACACGAGCGCCTGACCCATCTTCCTCCTCCCGCACGTCTCTCCCTCCCCCGCGTTTCTTCTCCCTCCTCTGGCTCCTTCCTCCGCCAACCATCCGCGCCGACGCCCACCTCTTCCGCCTCCGCGACGGCCGGCCCTCCTCGCCTCGCTTACCTTCCTCCGCGCGGGCTCGCGCCGCCTCCGCTCGGCCTCCCGGCGGCTCCTCGCCCTCACTCAGCCGCTTCGCCCCTGAAGCTCCGCCCTGGGCCAACCTTCGCCGCCGCCGTTCTTCCTCCGGTCATCACCGCCCGCGTCCCCGCCTCTCTCCGTCTGTCTCGCCGGCGACGCCCTCCGTCGGACCCATGAGCCCGACCCATCGGCGCCCCACCGCGTCCCGCTTCGAGCCGTCGGCCTCCTCCCTCGGCCTCCCCATCGCTGCCCGCCCGCCGTTTCGCCACCAGCGCCGAGCTGCCCTGCTCCTCCGACCCTCGCCGTCCCGACCCGCGCATCCCGCCGTCGCCAGACCGCCCTCCTCCCCGAGATCGAGCTACTCGCCGCCGGTGCCGCTCCTCCTCGATCGTCCGCCGTGGACGCCTGCCGTCAGCCGCTGCAGCAAGCCTCGCCCTCCCGCGCCGCCCGTGCCCGCCCGCCTGGCCGGGCTCCGCCTCACGCCGCCCGAGCCCGACGTCGCTGCCGTCGGGCTCGCCCTTCACCGCCATGGCCGTCCCTGCATCGCGTGTCGCCGCTTGCGCCCTCTGTCCACCCAGCGCGTCCTCAGGCGTCGAGTGTTTTGCCCAGGCCCGCTCCCTGCAGCTCAGTACAAGGACGACAAGTTCTTCAGTGACCCAGTCGGGAGCCATGATGAATCGGTGTAATATGTGTTGGAACTCTGAAGATATCGCGGTCAAAGTCCAAAACGAGCCCTGTTTCGGGAGACGCCATGATCTTCGAAAGATGAACCGGTGCAAGTTGGGTGCGACAATGCCTCCTCGTTGACAAGTAACCACGACCACCGCCAAGATCTTCGGCCTACACCTTTCGCCAAGAACTCCATCTCGGAACTCCAGGCTCAACCTCATGGATCCGAAGCCCGGGGCCCGATCCCGGTGACCCAAGGCCACGCCAGGACCCGAACCTGAAAAACACCCGGATCCGCCGGTGCCGAACCCCAAGACCGACATCGTCACCGAGAACTCCGCCCAGACACCAAGTTTTGCACCCCGACGCCAAGTCCGACCCGACCCGTGGAACCCGACAAGATCTGCACGATGACAAGAACGACATCGACCCGGAGGACCCGATGCGCCCCGACCGGGAAATCCGATGCGCCCGGCACCGAACCAAGTCCTGCTTCCCGGATGCCGAGGTCACCGACACAGGACAACAAGACCTACCCCCCCGCTATCCGAGAACGCTTCCTTCGAACCCCGAACCCAGATCGTCGAGACCCCTCAATGTGTGAACCCCTTCCCGCAAACCCTATTTTATAAACGCTAATATAAAACTTGTTGCATATTAAATTGTCATCTCGCATACATCTCATTGGTTTGGGGGCCTTATGCCGATTCACCTAATAATTAAATATGGGGCCCATATGCGGGCAAATCTAGCCTTATATTGGCCTCATTTAAACATGTGTAGCGAACCGGTTCCATCTGTTGCATTGCTAAACAACATTTAAATTGCGGGCCTTCTAAATAACATGAACCACCTAACTAATTGTCGGGACCCCGGTTCCGCTTAATATGACCTAATTGCATTGCACCTTTGTCATGCCATGCATCATACATGCATCATGCCGATCTTCTGCCGTTGTATTAAATAGTGCATCCGGTGTTTCTTCTAGTGTTTTGGTTCTTCGCGGATAAGGCCGTTGAGTTGATGTGAGCTTCCCGATCTTGGTTGACCTTCGACAATGTTTTCAAAGAGCATCTCCCTTTCTACCTATCTTACTTTTATAGTATTTACTTCCCTCCTGTTGATCTATTGCTATCTGTGTTGCGATGCTTTAGTTTCCGTACCTGTGATATACCGTGCAGCCCCATATTGCCTTGGACACACCCTATTACCTGTTGTTAGGTAGATAGTTGGACTTGCGCGTCGTAGTTGCTTGCTCAAGTCTTGATGTGTCGTCATATGCCACGATTCTGATGTATTGCCGCATGTTGATGTTGGAGATGATTCTAGTTTTACTTATCGTCACTTTAATTTCTGTTTAACAACTAAAATTGAAATAAGCAGAGGCATCGGTGGGTGATAGAAAATATTTGGTTTTAACGCCCACTTGTGTCCCGTAAGACCCCGAGTACTTGATACATGTTCCTTGATTTATCGCGCTATCCACATCCGGAGGTATATGGGACCCCGAGCGAGCTTGATTCATCTTATTTCTTGGGGCCACAAACTAGTTTGAGGTTTTATTTACGATCCTGTACTTATGCCATGCTACTTTCAGATTTAAATTGCGAGGAGCACACTTTGTTTAGGATCGGGACACGCCACGCTGTATCGACAAGCCCAGCCACACTTTCGGGTTCCCATGCCATCGCCGTCCACCCAAACCTTGAGGCCGTCTCGGAGTCAGCTAGCTTCGTTGTGGAATCTACTTAAGGGGTGGCCCCCTGAAATATTTCTGAATCCTGTGATTGTTCAGTCGTGAAAGCCTCGTTGGGTTTTGATTTGGTTTTTCCGAGGTTGATCGAGCGTGTGTTGCTATTGGTGCACCCCGGCCGGGTAAAACTTTCTGAAAGCCGTGTCCGCGGATATGGACGACTTGGAGCACAGTATCTCGATCATAGACAAGCATAACTAAAGTTTACTGCTATAAATTTGACTTATAATGACTAGTAATCAGCTTCACTATAATGGAATGGCTAATTAATACTGCCCACAATTGCTTGTTTGGTTGTCGCTTGCGACAATTGTACCTGACTAGTAAATCTTGCAACTACAACGGAATGGCTGAATAAAAGTACCAACAACTGCTGGGTTTTTGGGTTATCTCATGATAAATGTATCTGACTAGTAAGTGTTGCCACTATCACGGAATGGTTAACTAAAAGTGCCCACTGCTTACTTTATCAGGACGATTACCTAAACCTGACTAGTAAAGTGCCGCAACTATAACTGAATAAGTAAAACTGCCAACTGTGTGAGTTCCTCGGTTGACTTCCTCGTTTGGTCTCGAGGGGGAAACGCCAGGATGGGTTTGTTTGGTGTTAGTTTCAGGTTGGATCCGGATAGGTCATTCTTACCCCTCTCTGATAACCGCCAGTTGTATCGAGTCTCTATAGGTTGTATAGTGCATGCTGCCGCTGCCGCTCAGTCCACCATACCTATGTAGGCGAGGACCGCCGAATTCTAGCCTCGCCGTGTACTGGCCTCGATCGACGCTTCTTTTTCCTTTGCCCTTTGTCGGCACCCCTTTTGTTTAAGCAGGTTTTGAGATCGGCGTCGTTAGCGGGTTACCCTTCCGGCCACAGGAAGGGTTATGGACGCCATTGGTTATTCTTCAGGGCTCTTAGCCCCATTTGCTTCTTGTCCGTAGTCGGACGCTCTACCGTTTTCAAGGTGATTTGGATCTTGTATATTATATCTGTATTCTTGACTCATGGAGTCGCTGTTATATATATCTGCTACGTGGGTCCCATCGAGGACTGTTGTGTAATGTTATTACTTCGTTTTCCACCCGCACGAAAGTGCCTGGTGGGCACCTTTGAATCGTTTCTATGCGGGTTTGGCGAATTTTGCTCAAACTTGCATAGGTCCGATCCTGAGGGTGTTACACATCGCCACTCCCTGTCGAGCGCTCGAACCCTGCCAGCCACTGGACCACACGCACGGACCGCGCCCAGACCGCCAGCGACCATGCCGAGTGTGCGCCAGAGCGCCACCCTCGACCGAAGCCCACAGACCGCGCGCCGCCATCACCGCGCGCATACACGATCGCCACCGACCCAGGAGACCGCCAGACATCCTCGTTCGCCGCCCTGTGACGCACAGCCACCGCTCGCCGTTGAAGACGCCGCCTCTTCCACGCAGAGCGTCGCATGTTCCAGACCAACCCGCACCGCCCCACGTCTCGCCACCGTAGCGTTGAACACCGCCAGGGAACACCGCACCGCCCCTACCTTCGCCCATGCCAATAGCCGTCTGTACCATCGCCCCCGACGAGATCACCGTGCACCCCGTCGGTCCCCTCGCTCGACTATAAATAGAGGCCACCCCCGCTCGAATTCTTCACACCATTATACTCCCCTCCCATCACTGGTCGTGCCACACCATTCCCGGAGCAAGGCGAGCAACACCTCGCCGGAATTTCACCGGAGCCCGCCGCCTCTAGAGAAGAAGGGAGCCATCGATTCCGTCCACCCCAGGAGCTGTCGCGACCACCCCTGAGTTCGTCGTCGTCGACTTCGTCGTTCGCCCGCCTCGCTGACCCTCGCCTGCACCCCGGTGAGCCCCCGGCAACCCCCACTGGTCGCGCTAGGTTTCTTTCTCGCCGGCGTTGCCCCGCGTCGACGATGACTCCCAGCCGTTGGATTAGAACTAGATCGCACGATCCACATTGCCCCGTACCGCTTCGCACCCCCTGTCTCACTGATGAGTGGGGACAGCCACTTAAACAGCCCGCGGAAGCGCTATGCTTAGCAGGCCGGCCCGTTAACTTTTCCCGCGCAGCCTAGTTATTTGAATTAAACCTTTTCCATTTTATTTCAAACCCACTTCTGTACCCAATTTCAAAAATCAACCCAGATCGATTCAGTGCACCAAATTGAATGAAACTAATTTTGTTAGAAAGGTCTGGGAATGCTGAATCCAAGCCCGTTGGATTCAAGTCATTTGGATCTATAGATCACCCATGGTAAAAATAACAAGGCAGAAGCTTTTCTGCATTCAAACATTTTTCAAATTTAAACCATAATAGCTTTTGAGTTGATTCCAACTTTCAGAAATCACATTTAACCATACCTTTCAGAATATATAAAAATATATAGGTTTACTTGCAGAAATAATGTTCAAGCAATAAAAGCATATTACATAGGCATTTCTAGTCACTTTATTTAATTAAATTAAAAGAGTAAAACCTCATTAAATTGTGACACCACTTTAAATAACATTCCCATGGACTACAATATGTGGTGATGACATGTGTCAACATGATCCCATGTTTGGTTTGGAGAATATTAAATCTTAAGTAGTTTTTCAATGAGTAGAAATTACTTTTCTAAAAATAAAAGGAATTAAACCAAGCTTTAATCTTGTAATGTTAGTGATGATGTTAGATCATATATAGGACCCTTGTGTGTGATGATTGCAAGTAGTTAAGTATTGTTTGGTGATTGTGTACCTCGTATTTATTCATAGACGATAGTACCGACCAAGGATACGAGGAGGAAGGAGGATTCTACGAAGAAGAAGCCGGGGAGAACTTCAACCACTGCTCTGCACAAGGCAAGCTTAATACTACCAGTTGAATGTGCAAGCTAACACTTGCAAGATACTCTACTTTAGCAAGCCTAATACTACTAGTGAATGTGAAAGTTAACACTTGCAATTTAGCAAGCCTTACTACATCAATTGACCTATGCAAGCTATTAACTTAGCAAGCTTATACCACTTGATAAACCATCCTAGTTTTAATTGCAAGCTTTATACTTTATTTCTTTATCAAAGCTCTTACTTAGAGTTTACTTAAGAGAATGATAGATACTAGAAAAATATGTGAAGGTTGCATAAAGAGCATAAAATATGGCCTAAGCAAGATAATCTTGATGTCATCCTGAGGCATGAGATTGAACTTAGTTAAAACTCCACTAGTTTACCACCCCTCATTGTTACTTACCCCCACCTATAGATGCTAGTGCTAAGCATAAAACTTGATCAACTTTAGATGGGAATACTTGGTGGAAAAATGGTTATGAAAACCTTGGAATGATGGATCATTCTATTGAAATGTTTTGGACATGTGTTTCTGAACACCTGATGATTTTGGTGATGTAAATGTTGAGGCATGAGCCTTAGCCCTTTATAAAACTGATGGTTGTCTGGATGCGATACCATTCCAATTTTATCGTACAACCACAATACCCGAATATTGGGTAGGGCTTGACTAGAAACTTATATACCTTAGTATTAGTTCCCTCACGGCCAAGGTCTGAGTTGAGGCTACCTTGTTAATATTGTCCACCTATGCAGTACCCAAGATGACAGTTGGTCATGGTTGGGAGGCCAAACTCACAGGAGAGGTGCTTAAACTAGGGAGTGTAATTGAAAGGTTAGGATCGATTATCTGCATACTGAGTATGGTGAATTCAGGATTTGTTCCTGACGGATGTATCGACTATTGTGGTGAAAGTGTACAATCTCTGCAGAGTGTCAAACTATTCGAATAGCCGCGTCCGCGGTTATGGACAGTTGGAGTGGCCATACTGTTCCCCCGTCAGACTTTTCAAAACGACTTGTGAAATGAAGTGAGACTTTGACTTGACCACAACAGGGTTGTGATATGAAATACAAGTTCTCACTTAGGAGTTATAAAACCTTAACTAGCATTCGTTGCTTCTAAACTTAGTAGAGATAAATCTGGCTTTTTGCAAAACAACCCTAGAGCCTAGTGTCCTATTATCAAAACCCCCTTTTTCTTGTTAGTATTAGTTTGCGAGTACTTAAAGAGTACTCATGGCTTTGTCCCTGGCTATTCCCATGGCCAGACTATGAAGAGGAGTACCTGGAGGATGGACCCCAGGAAGGTTACGACAACTAGGATCATCTCCCATCGTCAGCATTGCCTGTGACCCCGAAGATGGAGCTTTGCCCGTGCTACCGTTATGATTACGTATTCCGCTGCTTGATGTTGTATTAACTACTGGATCATGAGATCCCTATTTGTGTAAGAAATTATGTATGGTTTGTAATGGATGATGTACTATGGTATCCAATTCTGTTATGTCTCGCAAAAATGGTAATCCTGGCATTGCGATGTATGGCATAACAGGCATCTAGGATTAAAAATCCGGGTGTTGACAAGTTGGTATCAGAGCCATCCTGACCATAGGATACCCTAGTTAGACTGGACGTTGAATCAAAAACTTAGTTTCAAAACCAAAGAAAACCAATATTTAAAAAAACTTATTCTCATTCTTATCCCTTTGTTTCTTTCATAAAAATTCATGTTCCTCAAAAACTCTTGCAAAACTACATAAAATTTTGACACACTTGATCACTCTACTAACTTACTCATCCTATATTCTTATAGATGGACGTGAAGTACAGCAAGTTTTACCAACTGGGGAATGGCGGAGACCTTATCTTTGAGAGGGATTTGGACCAGCTTTCAGAACTTCTGGAGCGTCCGCACCCCGAGTTCTTCTGACCGTGAAGCTGAAAGAGTGGAACGTCAAGACAACCTAGCCACCCTTCAGCAGATAGCCCAGCTAGCCCACAATAACCAAGGCCACGGAAATCAGGACAACCATGGATCTAAGCTCAAGAATTTCCAGAATACCAACCCATCTATTTTCACTAAGTACGAAGAGCCCCTAGACGCCGATGATTGGCTGCAAACCATGGAAAATAACTTAGAAGTAGCCGGAGTGGAAGCTAACGAGAAAGTCCCGTTCGCCACCCACTATCTATCCGGAGATGCTAGAGAATGGTGGACCAGTGTTCGCGCAATGACCGGAGGCCAGATGATGACCTAGGAGGAATTCAAGGTCAAGTTTAGCAGAACCCATGTGCCACCGGGTTTGATCAAGAGAATGAGAGACGAGTTCAGAGAGCTGAAGCAAGGAAGGATGACTGTAGTGGAATACCGTGACAAATTCTTTTCATTAGCTAGGTATGCCCCGGATGAGATCGACACCGAAGCCAAGAAAAAAGAAAGATTCTTGAATGGTCTGCATGATGAGATGCAGACTGTGTTAGTAAATATCCCCTTTGCGGATATTGAAGCCCTTGTCGACTCTGCTATCCAGATGGAAGGAAAGATCAACCAGGCCAATGAGAACCGCAAGCGTCGCATGATGCATCAACCAGGAACCCATCAGACCCCAAAGTATCGCCCCAACCCATCTCCAGGATTTGCCCCAAGAACCAACAGATCCCCGATGAACCGTCCGGCCTATCCCAACCGTGGAAACCCTAGGCCCGGAGGAAATCACAACAACCCCAACAACGCTAGCAATTTCAATCGTGCCCCACCCAAGTTCAACAACGACAATGCTACCGCCAACACCAACACTGCCCCTAGGACTGGAAGCAATGTTGTGCCTGTAGCAGCAAAGGACAAGTCGCAAGTGACCTGTTATGACTGTGGAAATAAAGGCCACTATTCTAACGAGTGCCCCAACAACAAGAATGCTACAGCCCCCAATGCCAATGCCACAGCTCAGCAGCAGCGTCGTGTTCAGCCAGGAAGAAGATTTTCCCCAGGGAATTCGCTCAACCGCAACGGCTGTCTTTTTCTCATGCATGCTGAAGAAGCTCAGGAAGCGCCAGACGTCGTGCTGGGTATGTTTTCTGTTAATTCAGTACTTGCAAGAGTGTTGTTTGACTCTGGTGCATCGCATTCATTTGTCACCAAAGAATTTGCATGCACTAGTAAAATTCAACCAACCAAACTGAAGCATGTTATGATTGCTCAAATTCCCGCATCAACCACCAAGGCTAGGCAAATTTGCAAAGTCGTCCCTATCTGAATCCATGGCATAGATTTTTATGCAAATCTGATAGTACTCAGAACTAAAGGTTTGGAAGTAGTACTAGGAATGGATTGGATGTCCAAACATAAAGGATTGATTGATTGTGCCAAGAAAGCCATCACCATGACCAGTACAGCCGGAATATCAGTCGAGCATATATCTGAAACCTTACCTCGCCAATTCAAATGCAACAAGAGTATAGCCCAACCTACCATTGACCATGTCCGGATAGTCTGTGAATACCCTGATGTATTTCCAGATGTTTTGCCCGGTATGCCCCCAGATCGGGATATCGAGTTTATCATTGAACTAATCCCCGGAACTGGACCCATAGCCCAGAAACCCTATAGTATGAACCCATCAGAGCTATCAGAACTGAAGAAGCAACTGGATGCCATGCTGGAAATAGGATTGATTCAACAAAGTGCGTCACCATGGAGGTCACCTGTCTTGTTTGTCGACAAGAAGGATGGAGGTAACCGTTTGTGTATGGATTATAGGAAGTTGAATGACGTCACCATCAAGAACAAGTACCCCTTGCCCAAGATCGAAGATTTGTTTGATCAGTTGACCGGTGCCAAAGTGTTCTCTAAGATTGATCTTAGAACTGGCTATCATCAACTCAAAATTCGTGCAGAGGATATTCCAAAGACTGCCTTTACCACTAGATATGGATTGTATGAGTATACAGTCATGTCTTTCGGACTAACCAATGCCCCCGCTTATTTCATGAATCTCACGAATAAGATTTTTATGGACTTCCTGGATAAGTTTGTCGTTGTTTTCATCGATGGCATTCTGATTTATTCCAAATCAGAAGAAGAACATGAGCTACACCAAAGGACCATTCTTGGAACCCTTAGAGAGAATCAGTTGTATGCAAAGTTTAGCAAATGTGAATTTTGGTTAGAGGAGGTAGGATTCCTCGGTCACATTGTATCAGCTGGAGGAATTGCCGTTGACCCTGCCAAGGTGAAAGATGTAGAAGATTGGCAAGCCCCAACCACTCAAACCCAAGTTCGTGCATTTCTCGGATTGGCGGGATATTACCGCAAATTCGTAGAAGGATTCTCTAGTATTGCCAGACCCATGACCCAATTGCTGAAGAAGGACAAGAAGTTTGAATGGACAGAAAAATGTGAAGCGAGTTTTCAAGAACTCAAGAGGAGATTGATTTCAGCCCCAATCTTGATCATGCCGGATATCACAAAGCCCTTTGATGTGTATTGTGACGCATCCAAGATCAGTCTCGGATGTGTGCTAATGCAAGAAGGCAAAGTTATATCTTATCTATCTCGACAATTGAAGTAACATGATCAAAACTACCCAACCCATGACCTCGAACTTGCAGCCGTAGTTCTAGCCCTGAAAACATGGAGACATTACCTGATGGGAAACCGTTGTGAGATTTATTCGGATCACAAGAGCCTAAAGTATATATTCACTCAGAAGGAACTGAATATGAGGCAGAGAAGATGGATTGAGCTAATCAAGGATTACGATCTGGACATTCACTATCACCCTGGTAAAGCCAACGTAGTAGCCGATGCCCTTAGCAGATTGTCGTGCCGCTTGAACTCCATGATCTTAAAGGAGCAACCAAGTTTGCACAAGGATCTAGAAGATTTTTGGATGGAATTAGTAAGTGAGGGATTTCTGGCTAGCATAGAACTCCAGCCCACTTTGATCAGTCAGATTAAAGAGGCACAGAAGGGAAATGCCAGTATTGACGGAATCAAGCGTCGTATCGGTACAAGCAAAGTACCCGGATTCACTGAGGACGAAGGAGTTCTATGCTACAAAGGACGCCTTTGTGTACCATCAGATTCTGAGTTGAAAGAAGTTATTTTGAAGGAGGCTCATGAAACTCTTTATTCTATCCATCCCAGAGGAACTAAGATGTATCAAGATTTAAAAGAGCAATTTTGGTGGCATAAGATGAAGAGAGAAATCGGAAGCTTTATCGCAAGGTGTGATATATGTCAGCGAGTCAAGGCAGGACATCAAAGACCCGCTGGATTGTTGCAACCCTTGCAGATTCCGGAATGGAAATGGGATTCCGTTGGAATGGACTTTATCACTGGACTGCCTACTTCTAGTAGGGGAAATGACTCTATCTGGGTCATAGTGGACAAATTGTCCAAAGTCGCCCATTTCTTGCCCGTCAAGACCACATATCAGAGTTCGAAGCTAGCAGAGTTATACATCGCTAGGATTGTTAGTTCGCATGGAGTCCCCAAGAACATCGTATCGGATCGAGGAACTCAGTTTACCTCGAGATTCTGGAAGAAAGTTCAAGAAGGTTTAGGAACCCGCTTAGATTTCAGCACCGCGTATCACCCTCAGACCGATGGACAAACAGAGCGAGTAAATCAAATACTCGAAGATATGCTGAGAGCATGTGTGTTAGAATATAGATCCAAGTGGGAAGACTGTCTGCCGTTCGCAGAATTTTCATACAACAACAGTTATCAAGCCAGTTTGCAAACGGCCCCCTTTGAATTCATGTACGGAAGGAAGTGTCGCACCCCTTTGAACTGGTCGGAAGTAGGAGAGAGTCAGATCTTCGGACCCGACATCCTACGAGAAGCAGAAGAGAAGGTTCACAAGATTCGTGAGCACCTCAAGACCGCCCAATCCCGATAGAAGAGTTACGCCGACAAGAAACGTAGAGACCTCGCCTTCAACATAGGAGATTTTGCGTATCTGAAAGTGTCGCCATTGAAGGGAATGCAGCGTTTCCAACTCAAAGGAAAGTTAGCCCCCAGATATATCGGAACTTTCAAGATTATGAACCGTCGAGGATAAGTATCGTATCAATTCGAACTACCTGAAGAGATGTCAGCCGTGCACAATGTGTTCCATATCTCGTTACTTCGCAAGTGTCTCGAAGTCCCCTAGAAGACCTAAGTGTTCAAGAATATCGATCACCGGACCATAGAGATCAACGATGACCTTACCTATCCCGAAGTACCCATCCGTATTTTGGAAGAAGCTTTTCGAACTACCCGAACCCGAAGCATCAAGTTTCTCAAGATTCAGTGGAGCGACCACACAGAAGAGGAAGCTACCTGGGAACGCGAAGATCACATCAGGACGGAGTTTCCCGATCTCTTCAAATCCTAGGTAATCATTTCGTCATTTTTCAAATATCGGGACGAGATTTTGTTTAAGGGGGGAAGGTTTTTAACATCCCAAAAATACTAAACTTAAATCATCAAACTCTAATCATCAAAATTAGGGTTAACAAAAACTTTTCTAATTAAAATTATGAAAGCATGCATATGTGTATGCATTTAATTTGAAATTCTTTTGAACCACCTTGTTTGTATGTTTCATTGCTTGTAAAATGTTTCTTAGGTGAAATAAGCATCATCTAAAACATTTCCCAAACTTTTCCTAAAGACAAATAAATCAAAACCAATAAAATAAAGGAATGGTCATTTTGACCAATTTAACTCCCATGCCTACTTTGGCTGCCTCAAACTTTCAGAACCTAATAGAAACTTTTCTGGATCTTTGCACCCCTTGAATGTACTCATAACAAGGTATCAAGGCACACTTTGTGATCATCCAGAAACTTTCAAATGCATAGTTTAAATGAAAATTCAAAATTGAATCTTTATCAAATGGGAAGATCCCACTTTTTCAAAAACCACTCAAACAAGCTCAACTTTCAAAACCCAAGCATCTGCAGACTCACCAGCACCAATCTAGAAAACCCACCAAAAATCTTTTCAAAATTCCAAACTTGATTTCATGCGGCCATTTCATCAAACAGGTTATAGACACAAATCATCAAAATCCTAAACACTATAGTGAGCAATGATTGAAGCCTAACTTGTTCCCTCTCTAGCTCACAACCATCTCAGTAGATCATCTAGTAAGTTAAACCAAGCACTAGCCCCACTGTAAGCTTGGCATTGCCATCAATGCTGAACAGCCGAGAACACCCATGTCACCCCCATGTCGACAGCAAGCTAGGAAGAGAAACAAGCCTAGCCAGCATGTCTGGGAGGCAGCCCACCATCCACCGCCACTCCCTGTCCACCGCTCGAACCTTGCCAACCCCTGGACCACCCGCACGGACCGCGCCCAGACCGTCAGCAACCATGCCGAGCGTGCGCTAGAGCGCCACCCTCGACCAGCGCCCACAGACCGCGCGCCGCCCTCGCCGCGTGCATACACGATCACCACCGACCCAGGAGACCGCCAGACATCCTCGTTCGCCGCCCCGTGACGCATAGCCACCGCTCGCTGTTAAAGACGCCGCCTCTGCCGCGCAGAGCATCGCATGTTCCATACCAAGCCGCACCGCCCCACGCCTCGAAACCATGTCGTTGAGCATCGCCAGGGAACACCGCACAGTCCCCTACCTTCGCCCATGCCAATAGCCGCCTGTAACATCGCCCCGACGAGCTAACCGTGCGCCCCGTCGGTCCCCTCGCTCGACTATAAATAGAGGCCACCCTCACTCGAATTCTTCACACCATTATACTCCCCTCTCCTCACTGATCGTGCCACACCGTTCCCGGAGCAAGGCGAGCACCACCTCACCGGAATTTCACCAGAGCCCGCCTCACGGAGAAGAAGGCGCCATCGATTGCCCACCCCAGGAGCCGCCGCCACCACCCCTGAGTTCGCCGTCGTCGACTTCGCCCGCCTCACACCGACCGCCAAGACCCGGTGAGCCCCTCAAACCCCAATGGCGCTTAGGTTTCTTTCTCACCGGCGTTGCTCAACGTCGACGATGACTCTCAGCCGTTGGATTAGAATTATATCGAAGGCACCACGTTGCCCCGTACCGCTTCGCACCCCCTGTCTCACTGACGAGTGGGGACACCCACTAAAGCAGCCCGCGGGAGCACTGCGCTTAGCAAGCCGGCCCGTTAACCTTTCCCGCGCAGCCCAGTTATTTGAATTAAACCTTTTCCATTTTATTTCAAACTCACTTATGTACCCAACTTCAAAAATCAACCCAGATCGATTCAGTGCACCAAATTGAATGAAACCAATTTTGTCAGAAAGGTCTGAGAATGCTGAATCCAAGCCCGTTGGATTCAAGTCATTTGGATCTATAGATCACCCATGGTAAAAATAACAAGGCAGAAGCTTTTATGCATTCAAACATTTTTCAAATTTAAACCATAATAGCTTTTGAGTTGATTCCAACTCTCAAAAATCACATTCAACCATACCTTTCAGAATATATAAAAATATATAGGTTTACTTGCAGAAATAATGTTCCAGTAATAAAAGAATGCTACATAGGCATTTCTAGTCATTTTATTTAATTAAAATAAAGGGTAAAACCTTATTAAATTGTGACACCCCCCCCATCCGTTGGCAGTTATATTAACCATTCCATGAGTGTTGCACTATTTACTAGTCAGTTACTTAGTCAAATTAAAGCGGTACTTTAGTTATGCTTGTCTATGATCGAGAAACTGTGCTCCAAGTCGTCCATAACCGCGGACACGGCTTTCAGAAAGTTTTACCCTGCAGGGGTGCACAAATAGCAACACACACTCGATCAACCTCGGAAAAACCAAATCAAAACCCAACGAGGCATTCACGACAAAGCAATCACAGGATTCAGAAATATTTCAGGGGGCCACCCCATTAAGCTACCCGCAACGAAGTTAGCTGACTTCGAGACGGACTCAAGGTTTGCGCCAATGGCTGTAAACGACTGGGAACCCAAAAATGTGACTGGGCTTGTCGATACCACGAAAACACTCCGCTTACCTAAACAGTACAGGTGCTCCTCGCACAATCGTAAATAAAGCAGTAAAGCATGGCATAAGTACAAGATAGAAATAAAACCTCAAACTAGTTTGTGGCCCCAAGAAATAAGAATGAATCAAGCTCTGGCTAAGGGGGGTCCCATAATCCTCCCGGATGTGGATAGCGCGAATATTCAAGGAACAGGAATCAAGTACTCGGGGTCCTACGGGACACAAGTGACCATGAAAAACCAAATAGCAGATATTGCTCACCGGTGCCACTTTCATTAGTTATCCCATACTACTCAGGTTAAGTTGTTTAGGTACCTCGTTATCCATCAGACACTCACATACCCTACACATCTTGTTCTACGACTCGCATGGCTCAAACAACTCCTGTAGTAATGGCTCATGGGATGGAGGAACAAGCTTCGGTGGGGTTTAAAAGTAAAGGCTATGCAATACTTGGGATTCAATTTAATGCAATCGCGACTCAATGATGCAAGAATAAGATAGAGGCAATAGGTACTATATGTATGCAAGCATGTGGTAGTGCTTGCCTGGCAGCTTGAAGCGAGAGAAGGATCCGGTAGTGCTCACTGGTTTCTTGATATATCCCACCTTTCGTCTATTCGAAGAAGAACCAAACAAACAAGGGCCAACATAAATAAAGTGCACAAGCATAAGAATAAAATGCGACAAGAAAACAATCATGCCATGATGAATGATGCACAATTTTCATGGCAATAAAGTAGCATGGCATGGGTGAGGTGAGAAACAATATTTAAGCACTTTGTTAAATTATTTAGGCATGTTTTACTCCCATAAACAGTTCTGATTATTCAATATTTATATGATGCATGCTTCAATTCAGATCATGGAATGCATAAACAGAAAGGTCTCTTCGAGCTGATCATTGTAGACATATTATTTGTCAAATTTGGAGTTATAAAACAAAAGTTATTAATTCATTAAGGGGGAAGGGCATTTTCTTGTAATTTTATCCAACTTGAAATTTAAAGTGTTCAAAATATATTTTGGAAGGCATATTTGAATTCCTCACCTTTTTCTGATTAGAAAACATATATTATATGTTTAATTTGGAATTGTATTTTAAAAGTTATTTAAATGCAGATTTGAATTTGAATTTAAAACAAATTTGAAAAGATTTAGTTTAAAACAGATAACAGAAAAGCCTTTTTGTACTCAGGCAGACCTAGCCACTGCCGCTGACGGGTGGGGCCAGGTTGACTGGGCCAAACACGCGCACAGAAAAAGGGGGGGACTGCGGGTTGATGGAACCAAAGTGCCGGGAACCTTTTTGCAAAATGGCAACAGCCGAAGACAGGTGGGTCTGGAGGGGTTGCGGGTTTAGGAAAAACAAAAGACAGGGGGTTTTCTGTAAGACGGCCACGGCCCCACTATAGATCTCCTTTCTCTGTCCCGCGGATAGATCGGGCCGACCGACGCGGTGCGCGCTGTACGGGGTTCAAACTCGCGCCCTCGCGTGTGCGCACGGCGCCGGCGACCACTGGGCTAGCTAGGGTTTGATGCTAGGAAACGGCAGGACGGCTAGGTAAGCCTAGCGCGGCGCGCAGCATGGCGGGTAACGACGAGTACCGTGCACTGAGGGTGTTCGTCAGACGGATCAGCGTTAACAGGAAGCAGAGCTGCGGGGTTTGTCGAGGGCTCAGACTCACCAGGATTGGTGGTGGTCGGATCGTGCAGGAGACGAGGAGGCGAGACGGCCGGCGTAGCTAGGGTTTGCGTCGGGCGATGCTGGTCCAGGCGATCCAGGTGCTCCTCCTTCACGTCTGCGGGTACCGGGCGAAGCAGGGGGGTCCCCTTGGTCCTCCAGGCCACCTCCTCGACGCGCTCGCCGGCCAGAGCGACGAAGAGCAGAGGTAGCCGGCGCGACCGGCGACAGGTGCTGGCGACGGTGAAGAAGAAGGGGAAGGAGAGGCAGGCTCTGGGGCGGATCTGGGGATGCAGGAGAGGCCGAGGAGTCGTGTGGATGAGACCAATCGAGAGGGAGGGAGGAGGTGGCGTGGGGAGGTGGTGAAGGAAAAAGGTGGCTTGGGTACCACCTTTCCCTCCTCCTCACGTGCTCGGGCCGGGGCAGGTAGGCAGGGCAGGGCGAGGGTGAGGCTGCACGGTGGCCCAGGGAGAGAGGTAGAACGGGGTGGGGCTAGCGTGCAGGGAGAGAGAGAGGGGGAGAAAAGAGGGTCGGTGTGGCATCCCGCAAAACCACTACTAGAAAATCGCGTTGAATTTGTGCATTGCATCGTCATCATCATGCATTGTTTGCCAAAACTATTTTCGCAACACCCGTTTTGTTTTCCCAAACGCCCCATCTTTATTCAAACGCCAAACCCCGGGGCTCCGGAGTATTTTGTTTTGTCGCTATCGGTTTGCAAATGGTCCAATTAACACAAATAAAATTTATAAATATTTTTAGTAGGGGCAGTCGGACGGGCCAACCCGACCCGAACGACCGCCCCAGATTTTTAAAACGGTCCACCCCAAACCAGCCCTGCTAAATCCTAGTCCCACCCAATCTATTCCTACCCACCAACGGCAGACCGCCACCTCACCCTCTCACCCAAACTATACCCACCTGCCACCTCACCTATCCAGCCCCATCTAAATCCTAAGTCTACCCAGCTCTCTACCCAACCTATCCCTCCACCTCACTCCCCCCAATCATATCATGCCACCTCAGCTGACCACTCCCACCCTCCAATCCCTCCACGCCACGTCGCCCTCACCCTGCCTCTCTTACCCACGCAGCACACACACCACACAAAACCCCCCCTCACACACAGACCCACACGCACACCACGCCTGCACCAGCCCCCTCCCTGTCCCGTGGGCCCCACGCGGGACCCGCCTCCCCTGGCCCACCCCGCGGCTTCCCCTTCCTCTCTCCCTTCTTCCTTCTCTCCCCACAAGACGCGATCGAGGCCATCCGCCACGCCGCTTCGCCCGCCACAGGACTCCACGCCGGCCGTCATGGCTGCCTCCTCCGCTGCCTCGTCCGCCACTCGCCTTCGCGTCTGTCACACGGCTGCTCAGCCTCGGTCCGCCCGCCCATGAGGCTCCGACGCTGAGCCCGCCTCAGCGGCCCCCTCATCCCGACCCCGCCGCTCCACCGAGCCCTCTCGCTCCTTCCCGCCTCCGAGCCGCCTCACTGCTTCCTCTCCAAGCGCCGCGCCCAGTGTCCGTCCTGCCCTCAAGATCTCGCTTACTGCTGCCCGCCTCGCCAAGGCGGCGTCTCCTCCCAGGGCCCGCCTCCACCTGCCTCCGCCGCATCCTCGCCGCTCGCTTCAAGCTGCGCTGCCACAGCGTCTTGGCGCCGCTGCTGGCCACCACCTACTCGCTCCCGGCCTCGCCCAGCTTCATGCGCGGCGCGCCACTGCCACGCCGCTGCCACTGCGCCGCCGGCCTGCTCCGGCCTCCACCGCCCTCTCCGGCCGCCGGGCCCACTCTGCCTCGCGCCTTCCCCCCGCCAACCTCCTGCCAGGCCCATCGCCGCCCCGGACCGCGTCTTCCTCCTCCTCCGGACGCGCCCAAGCCGCCACGTCATCCCGTGGGTCCCGCCCTCCATGTGCGCGTCCGTGTGTGCTCGTGTGTATGTGACATGTGGTTTCGCTTGTGTACCTTAGGGATGACTTGGAGCACCCCAAGTTCGCCCACAACCCCGACGCCGAGACCTTAACCCGTTGTCCATCTACAAGACCGCCGAGAACCTCGGGTGCACCAACAGGGAAGACCGAAGACCGATCCCGGCGAAGTCCGGACCCGATGACCGCCAAGAACGCCACCGGCTTAACAAGTACGCCCTCCCGGACGCCAAGACCGACCCGGTACACGGTCCCGACAAGATCCTCGTAACGGCAAGATCGACCGTGGGACCCGACAAGATCTGCGCGACGACAAGAACGGCACCGATCCGGAAGATCCGATGAACCCCGACACCGAACCAAGTCCGGCTTCTCGGAACGCCAAGATCTACCCCCGATACCCGAGAACGGAACCGTCGAACCCTGGACCCTGAGACCGACCCTGGACCCTGTCGAACCCCGGAACCCCAAGTTCGTCGAGACCCCCTAAAGTGTGACCCTTATCCGAGTACCCTATTTTATAAATGCATAATAACAACTTGTTGCATGTTTAATTGCCATACTCGCATGCATATTTGTGTGGTTTGGGGGCCTTATGCCGATTCACCTAATAATTAAATATGGGGCCCATATGCGGGCAAATCTAGCCTTATATTGGCCTCATTTAAACATGTGTAGCGAACCCGGTACTGCCTTATGCCATGCTAATACAACATTTAAATTGCGGGGGTTCTAAACAACTTGAACCTACTAATTAATTGTCGGGACCCCGGTTCCGCTTAATATGACCTAATTGCATCGCACCCTGCCATGCCATGCATCATGCATGCATCATGCCGATCTTCCGCCGTTTTATTAAATATGGCATCCGGTGTTTCTTCTAGTGTTTTGCTTCTTCGCGGATAAGGCCGTTGAGTTGATGTGAGCTTACCGCTCTTGGTTGAACCTTCGACAATGTTTTCAAAGTAGCATCTCCCTTTCTACCTATCTTACTTTTATAGTCTTTATTCCTCCTGTTGATCTATTGCTATCTCGTATTGCGATGCTTTAGTTCTCGCTGTGATATCCTTGCAGCCCTATATTGCCTTGGACACACCCTATTACCGTCGTTTGGTAGATAGTTGGACTTGCGGCGTCGTAGTTGCTTGCTCAAGTGCCGATGTGTCGTCATATGCCAGCTTGTTGATGTATTGCCGCATGTTGTCATGGAGATGGTTCTAGTTTTACTTATCGTCACTTTAATTTCTGTTTAACAACTAAAATTGAAATAAGCAGAGGCATCGGTGGGTGATAGATAATATTTGGTTTCCGAACGCCCACTTGTGTCCCGTAAGACCCCGAGTACTTGATACCTGTTCCTTGATTTTGCGCGCTATCCACATCCGGGAGGTATATGGGACCCCCCTGAGCCAGAGCTTGATTCATTCTTATTTCTTGGGGCCACAAACTAGTTTGAGGTTTTATTTACGATCCTGTACTTATGCCATGCTACTGCTTTATTTACGATTGCGAGGTATCGCATTAATCGCATTTTGGATCGGGACACGATTCCGCTGTGTCGACAAGCCCAGCCACACTTTCGGGTTCCCGATCGTTCACGCCGTATTACCCAAACCTTGAGGCCGTCTCGAGCTTGCTTACTCCGCTATGGATTCTACTTAAGGTGGCCTGAAATATTTCTGAATCCTGTGATTGTTCACCGTGAAAGCCTCGTTGGGTTTTGATTTGGTTTTTCCGAGGTTGATCGAGCGTGTGTTGCTATTGGTGCACCCCGGGTAAAACTTTCTCGAAAGCCGTGTCCATGGATATGGACGACTTGGAGCACAAGATTCTCGATCATAGACAAGCATAACTAAAGTTTACTGCTATAAATTTGACTTATAATGACTAGTAATCGGCTTCACTATAATGGAATGGCTAATTAATACTGCCCACAATTGCTTGTTTGTTTGTCGCTTGCGACAAATGTATCTGACTAGTAAGTATTGCAACTACAACGAATTGGCTGAATAAAAGTACCAACAACTACTGGGTTTATGGGTTATCTCATGTTAAAAGTATCTGACTAGTAAGTGCTGCCACTATAACGGAATGATTAACTAAAAGTGCCCACTGCTTACTTTAACAGGACGATTATCTAAACTTGACTAGTAAAGTGCTGCAACTATAACTGAATAAGTAAAACTGCCAACGGTGTGAGTTCCTCGGTTGACTTCCTCGTTTGGTCTCGAGGGGGAAATACCAGGATGGGTTTGTTTGGTGTAGCTTCAGGTTGGATCCGAATAGGTCATTCTTACCCCTCTCTGATAACCGCCAGTTGTGTCGAGTCTCTATAGGTTGTTCAGTGCATCTTTGCCGCCGCCACCCACCATACCGATGTAGGCGAGGACCGCGAATTCTAGCCTCGCTGCAATCGCCTCAAGATCGACGCTCCTTCTTTTTCCTTTGCCCTTTGTCGGCACCCCTTTTGTTAAGCAGGTTTGAGATCTACGCCGTTAGCAGGGTTACCCTTCCGGCTTGGCCTGGGCAGGGTTATGGACGCCATTGGTTATTCTTCAGGGCTCTTAGCCCCATTTGCTTCTTGTCCGTAGTCGGACGCTCTACTGTTTTCAAGGTGATTGGATCTTGTATATTATATGTGTATTCTTGACTCTTTGAGTCGCTGTTATAAATATCTGATCTGTGGGTCCCATCGAGGACTGTTGTGTAATGTTATTACTTGGTTTTCCACCCGCACGGAAGTGCCTGGTGGGCACCTTTGAATCGTTTCTATGCGGGTTTGGCGAATTTTGCTCAAACTTGCATAGGTCCGATTCTGAGGGTGTTACAGTCGGGTAGATGCTAGGGTTTGGAGAGAGGGGGTAGCTCGGGTTAGGGCTTGGGGTGGTGGTAGCTAGGTGGGTCCAGGGTGGCCAGGTGGGGCCAGCTAGGTGAGAGAGGAGAGAGGCCGAGAGATAGGTTGGGATCTAGGGTTAGCTAGAGAAGGTGGCATGGTAGATGGTGGTAGTGGGTTAGGTGATTAGGGTTAGGTTAGATGGTGCTCAAGGTGGTGGTTGTAGGGTTTCGTAGCATGGAAAACAAAAATTTTCTATCGCATACAAACAAACAAGCCAAGATCTATCTACTAGATTGTAGCAACGAGTCGATGGAATAACTTACCCTCGAAGATTCCAAAGTGTTTAACGAGAGCGGATTCTCGTGGGTGATGTAGTCGTACTCTTCCCGATCTCAAGATCGTGTAGACGATCCTTCCAGCAAGGCTCGGCAGCGCTCCCCAAATGGTCACATCGCTCGACGAAGACCTTCCTCTCCCTTGTTCCAGCAGGCAGCGGAGGTTGTAGTACTCTCCTCGTGATTCCGGCAGCACAACGGCGTGGTACCGGAAGTAGAGGGGAGATCCCGCAGGGCTTCGCCTTAAGCCGGAGCGAGTATGGTGGAGTATGAGAGAGTTCCTCGGCGGTCTAGGGTTTAGACACACCAATTATAAGGCTCTAATCCGGAGGCTAGGGAAATTATAAGCTCTAAACCAAAACGGCTCTAAACCGGAGGCTAAGGCTAGGGTTTAGATTTAGAGGATAGGAACTTGTGTGTCTAGAGGAGGGAGCCCTGCCCCTCCTTATATAGGTGGAGGGGCCGGACGCGCGATGGGGAGGGAGGGGAGTCCCTCCCCAACTCGGCTTGGAGGAGGTGCGCCGGTTGGAGGAGGGTCTCCCTCCCCAACTCGTTTTCCCTCTCTTTCCTCTTTCCCTCTTTCCAATTTTTAGCCGTTTGACTTTTCAAACTTGCTATTTGACTTTTCAATTCAGGATTCAATTTAATCCTTTATTTGGAACAGAGAGAACACTTAGTACATGATGCAATCATCCCAATATGCAATGACACATTCATGTACCCCTTCCCCTCCGGAGTGCCGGACATTCCGGAACCTTCTAGAACATTCCCGATGAAAACACCGGAATCATTCCCGAACTCCGAAACGGGACTTTCCTTATATGAATCTTATTCTCCGGACCATTCCGGATCACCTCGTGATATCCCGGATCCCATCCGAGACTCCGAACAACATTCGGTCTCTTTCTCATAATACCATAACTACTCAAACAACGTCGAATCCTTAAGTGTGTCTCCCTACGGTTTGTGAATTATGCGGACATGATCGAGACACTTCTTCGAACAATAACCAATAGAGGAATCTAGAAATTCATATGGCTCCCACATATTTCTACGATTACTTTGCGATCGAATGAACCACTTACATACGATACCAATTTCCCTTTGTCTCACGATAGTTTACTTATCCGAGGTTATGATCGGTATCTCTGCATACCTAGTTCAACCTCGCATCGATAAGTACTCTTTCTCGCTCCGTGATATGTGATCCCTTGAGCTACAGTCACATGCTTGCAAGCTAATTGGATGACATTCCACCGAGAGGGCCCAGAGTATATCTATCTGCCATATGGATGGACAAATCCCACTCTTGATCCATGTGTCTCAACCAATACTTTCCGAACACTCAATGCCACCTTTATAGCCACCCAGTTACGGTGTGGTGTTTGATGTCATCAAAGCATCCATCCGGTAAAGGTGATATGCATGATCTCATGGTCGAAGGAATTAGGTTACTATGTATCAGAAAGCATATAGCAATTGAACTATTGAAATGACTTGATCTTTATGCTACGCTTATCTATAGGAGTATGTCCACCATATCATTCTCCTAACGATATGATCTTGTTGTTGATAACATCTCAATGTTCATGATAGGGAAACCACAATCATTTATCAACCAACAAGCTAGTGATGTATAGAGGCTATACTAGGGACTTCAAATTAAGTTTACAAATCACACAAGTATCCATGTTTCCTTGTTAATACTATTATAGCATGAATGTAAACATTTATCATAAACACAAAGATATAATAATAACTATATTTATTATTGCCTCTAGGGCATATCTCCAACAGTCTCCCACTTGCACTAGAGTCATCTAATCTAGATTACATGGTAATATACCGAACACCCATGGCAGTTTGGTGTTGGTCATGTTTTGCCCTCGGGAGAGGTTTAGTCAACGGATCCGCCACATTCAGATCTGTGTGTACTTTGCAAATCTTTATATCCCCATCCTGGATATGTTCTCGAATAGCGTGAAAACGCAGCTTGATGTGCTTCAGCTTCTTGTGTGACCTTGGTTCTTGCGCATTAGCTATGGCGCCCATGTTATCACAGTAGATAGACATTGGGTCCAGCGCACTAGGAACCACACCCAGCTCTGTAATGAACTCTTTCATCCATATCGCTTCTTGTGAAGCCTCCGAAGCAGCCATGTATTCCGATTCAGTTGAAGATCTCGCCACAATGCTTTGCTTTGCACTCCTCCAGCTAACTGCTGCACCATTCAAAATAAATACGTATCCGGATTGTGATTTAGAATCATCCGGATCGGTGTTCCAACTAGCATCGGTGTAACCGTTAACAACGAGCTGTTCATCACCTCCATAAGAAAGAACAATATCCTTAGTTCTTCTCAAGTACTTAAGGATGTTTTTGACCGCTGTCCAATGATCCACTCCTGGATCCCTTTGATATTTGCTAGTTAAACTAACAACATATGCAATGTCGGGTCTAGTACATAGCATGGCATACATTAGAGATCCTATGGCTGAGGCATAGGGAGTCTTACTCATCCTTTCTCTATCTTCTGCCGATGTCGGACTTTGAGTTTTACTCAAGGTCGTATTGGGCAACATGGGCAAGAACCCTTTCTTGCTTTCTTCCATTCCAAACCTCTTTAGAACTTTGTCCAAATATGTACTCTGTGACAATGATATTTGGCGTTTCGATCTATCTCTATAAATCTTTATGCCTAATATGTAAGCTGCTTCGCCAAGATCCTTCATTGAAAACTATTATTCAAATATTCCTTGACACTATTAAGAAGGTCTATATCATTCCCAATTAACAATATGTCATCCACATATAATATTAAGAATGCTACAGAGCTCCCACTCACTTTGTTGTAAATACAAGCTTCTCCATAAGTTTGTATAAAACCAAAACTTTTGATTACATTATCAAAACGTTGATTCCAACTTCGGGATGCTTGCTTCAATCCATAGATGGACCGTTGAAGTTTGCATACCTTGTTAGCATCTTTAGGATCGACAAAACCTTTGGGTTGTATCACATACAACTCTTCATCAATATCTCCATTGAGGAATGCTGTTTTGACATCCATCTGCCATATCTCATAATCATAATATGCAGCGATTGCTAACATAATCCTTACAGACTTTAGCTTCGCTACCGGTGAGAAAGTCTCATCGTAGTCAACTCCTTGAATTTGTCGAAACCCTTTTGCGACAAGTCGAGCTTTATAAACAGTAACATTACCATCAGCATCTGTTTTCTTCTTGAAAATCCATTTGTTCTCGACAGCCTTCCGGCCATCCGGTAAGTCCACCAAAGTCCATACTTGGTTTTCGTACATGGATCCAATCTCATATTTCATGGCTTCTTGCCATTTATTGGAATCTGGGCTCATCATTGCCTCCTCATATGTCTCGGGGTCATCGGTGTTGTCCACCAACATGACACTCATAACGGGATCATACCAATCTGGAGTGGTACGAGTTCTCGTTGACCTCCGAGGCTCTGTAGCAACTTCAACCGAAGTTTCATGATCACTATCATTAGCTTCCTCTCTTATTGGTGCAGGCACCACAGGAACTTCTTCCGGTGTTGCGCTACTCGCAATTTCGAGAGAAGGTTAGACAACCTCGTCGAGTTCTACTTTCCTTCCAGTCACTTCTTTCGAGAGAAATTCCTTCTCTAGAAAGGATCCATTCTTGGCAACAAAGATTTTGCCTTCGGATCTATGATAGAAGGTATACCCAATAGTTTCCTTCGGGTATCCTATGAAGACGCATTTTTCCGCTTTGGGTTCAAGCTTGTCCGGCTGTAACTTCTTTACATAGGCTTCGCATCCCCAAACTTTAAGGAACGACAATCTAGGTTTCTTCCCAAACCATAATTCATACGGTGTCGTTTCAACGGATTTAGACGGTGCCCTATTTAAAGTGAATGCGTTGTTTCTAATGCATAACCCCAAAATGATAGCGGTAAACTGTAAGTGACATCATAGAACGAACCATATCTAAGAGAGTTCGACACGACGTTCGGACACACCATTACTGTGGTGTTCCCGGTGTCAATCTGAAAGTATTCCGCATTTCTTCAAATGCTCGCCAAACTCAGAATTAGATATTCACCTCCACGATCAGAACGTAGAAATTTAATCTTCTTGTTATGTTGATTCTCTACCTCACTTTGAAACTCCTTAAACTTCTCGAAAGTTTCGGACTTATGTTTCATGAAATAGATATACCCATATCTACTCAAGTCATCCGTGAAGGTAAGAACATAACGATAACCATCACATGATGCTACACTCATTGGACCACACACATCGGTATGTATGATTTCCAATAAGTCCGTAGCTCGCTCCATCATACCAGAAAATGGAGTCTTAGTCATTTTTCCCATCAGACATGCTTCGCATCTTTCAAGTGATTCAAAATCAAGTGATTCAAGAAATCCATCGGAATGGAGTTTCTTCATACGCTTCACTCAATGTGACCAAGACGATTGCCACATATAGGTCGAATTATCGCTGATTTCAAACGCTTAGCCTCAATGTTGTTGATATGTGTATTTCCACCATCGAGATTCAATAAGAATAGACCATCTATCAAAGGTGCATGTGCATAAAACATATTACTCATATAAATCGAACAACCATTATTCTCGGACTTAAACAAGTAACCGCCTCGCAATAAACAAGATCCCGATATAATGTTCATGCTCAACACAGCACCAAATAACAATTATTTAAGTATAAAATTAATCCCGATGGTAGATGAAGGGTAGCGTCGACCGCGATCACATCAACCTTTGATCCGCTTCCACGCCGCATCGTCACCTCGCTCTTCGCTAGCTTCCGCTTATTCTCGCAAAGACCTGCTTCGAGTTACAAATATGAGCAACCGAACCAAGATTAAATACTCGTGCACTACTACAAGTACTAGTGAGATACACATCAATAACATGTATATCGATATACCTTTCTTCTTGATGTTGCCGTTCTTCGATCCGCCAAGTACTTTGGGCAATTCCGCCCAAAGGACCTTCTCCCTTGCAAGAAAGCACTCAAGATCGTGCTTGGGTCCAGCCTTGGTCTTCTTCACGGCGTGGTAACTTTCTTACCACCCTTCTTGAAGTGTCCCTTCTGCTTAGACTTGCCTTTCTTGAATTTGGTGGTCTTATTGACCAACAACACTTGGTGCTCTTTCTTGATCTCCACTTCTGCAGACTTTAACATAGCAAACAGTTCTGGCAACTCTTTGTTCATGTTCTGCATGCTGTAGTTCATCACAAAGTTCTTGTAACTTGGTGGTAGTGATTGGAGGACACGATAAATCCCCAAAGCATTAGGAATCACTATACCCAAGCTTTGAAGTTTGTTTGCGTGCCCAGACATCTTAAGCACATGCTCACTGACGGAGCTGCCCTCTTCCATCTTGCGCTTAAAGAACTTTTCATAAGCCTCATAACTTTCAATTGCCGCATGAGTCTCAAAGATCAATTTGAGATCCTCGACAATATCATATGGGTCTGAATTCTCAAACCTTTTCCGAAGCTCCGATTCTAAACCATACAAGATAGCACACTGAACTATGGAGTACTGATTCTTCCGAGCGAGGTAAACATTCTTTACTTCATCGGCAGATCACCGCAGTGGGTCACCCAATGTGCATCCAAAGACATAGGTCAAATTACCAGCTGTGAGGACAATCCTCAAATTGCGGAACCAATCCGCGAAGTTGCTTCCATTGTTTTCAACTTTTCTTTCTCTAGGAACGCATTAAAATTGATGGTAGGGGCTGCCATTGATCTACAACATATTTGCAATAGTTTAGACTAAGTTTATGACAAATTGAGTTCAAATTAATAATGAAATTAAACTAGGTGAACTCCCACTCAAAACAACATCCCTCACATTGTTTTAGTGATCACACGAACCAAATCCACTACGTCAACACCGATCATCACGAGAGTTGATACAGTTTCAATGGCGAACAATCGTCATGTTCATCATATCTACTATATGATTCATGCTTTACCTTTCGGTGATCCGTGTTCCGAGACCATGTCTGTACATGCTAGGCTCGTCAAGATCAAACCTTAGTTTCCGCATGAGCAAATCTGGCTTGCTCACGTTGTATACACTTGCAGAATCTAACACACACGATCATCACGTGGTGCTTCGAAACAACAAGCTTTAGCAACGGTGCTAACTAAGGGTGAACACTTTATGACTTGAAATTCATGTGCATGAGGGATCATCTTATAATGCTACCGTTGTCTACTAAGCAATACAAGATGCATAAAGGATTAACATCACATGCAATTCAATAATATGTGATATGATATGGCCTTTCTTCTTTGTGCTTCCGATCTCCATCTTCAAGCACGAACATGATCTCCATCATCACCGGCATTGCATCAAGGTCAATGACGCTTCTCCATGGTTGTCGTCCACCAGCTTCAACTATTACAACTACTTTGAATAGACACGCTGGTCTTAACATAAATTAAAGACAACCATCGGCTCCCGGGTTGCCAACTTATAATAAGGAACATTGCATACATCAAATATAATCACAATCATGGCCATATCACATCATCAGACACCCTCGCAAAACAAAGTTAGACGCCTACTTTCTTTGCATATTTTACGTGGTTTGGGGCTTTCAATAAGTGTCGCTCTAACTTACGAACAAGAACCACAACATTGATACTAGCATTGTTGATCACCCGTTGTAAATTGGATCTTAACTATGCTAGGAGAAACAGCACCAAGAAGCCACTTATGCAATACAAGTTGCATGTCAAGCGTGGAGCAAGTCTCATGAACGATGTCATGTAAGGTTAGCCCGGGCCGCTTCATCCCAACATACCGCAAGATGCAAAGTACATAAGAAGCAATCGACAATAAAAGCATCAACGCCCATAATGACCATTGTGTTCTACTCGCAATGTATCTACATATAGACACGGCTCTGATACCACTGTAGGGTTTCGTAGCATGGAAAACAAAAAATTTCTATCGCATACAAACAAACAAGCCAAGATCTATCTACTAGATTGTAGCAACGAGTCGATGGAATAACTTACCCTCGAAGATTCCAAAGTGTTTAACGATAGCGGATTCTCGTGGGTGATGTAGTCGTACTCTTCCCGATCTCAAGATCGTGTAGACGATCCTTCCCAAGTGCTGCGTTCAGAGCTCCTGATCGGTCACACGTTCGGTACTCGACGAAGACCTTCCTCTCCCTTGTTCTAGCAGGCAGCGGAGGTTGTAGTACTCTCCTCGTGATTCCGGCAGCACAACGGCATGGTAGCGGAAGTAGAGGGGAGATCCCGTAGGGCTTCGCCTTAAGCCGGAGCGAGTATGGTGGAGTATGAGAGAGTTCCTCGGCAGTCTAGGGTTTAGACACACCAATTAGAAGGCTCTAATCCGGAGGCTAGGGCAATTATAAGCTCTAAACCAAAACGGCTCTAAACCGAAGGCTAGGGCTAGGGTTTAGATTTAGAGGATAGGAACTTGTGTGTCTAGAGGAGGGAGCCCTTCCTCTCCTTATATAGGTGGAGGGGTCGGCCGCGCCATGGGGAGGGAGGGGAGTCCCTCCCCAACTCGGCTTGGAGGAGGCGCGCCGGTTGAAGGAGGGTCTCCCTCCCCAACTCGGTTTCCCTCTCTTTCCTCTTTCCCTCTTTCCAATTTTTAGCCGTTTGACTTTTCAAACTTGCTATTTGACTTTTCAATTCAGGATTCAATTTAATCCTTTATTTGGAACAGCGAGAACACTTAGTACATGATGCAATCATCCCAATATGCAATGACACATTCATGTACCCCTTCCCCTCCGGAGTGCCGGACATTCCGGAACCTTCTAGAACATTCCCGATGAAAACACCGGAATCATTCCCGAACTCCGAAACGGGACTTTCCTTATATGAATCTTATTCTCCGGACCATTCCGGCTCACCTCGTGATATCCCGGATCCCATCCGAGACTCCGAACAACATTCGGTCTCTTTCTCATAATACCATAACTACTCAAACAACGTCAAATCCTTAAGTGTGTCTCCCTACGGTTCGTGAATTATGCGGACATGATCGAGACACTTCTCCGAACAATAACCAATAGAGGAATCTGGAAATTCATATGGCTCCCACATATTTCTACGATTACTTTGCGATCGAATGAACCACTTACATACGATACCAATTTCCCTTTGTCTCACGATAGTTTACTTATCCGAGGTCATGATCGTCAGTATCTCTGCATACATAGTTCAACCTCGTTACTGATAAGTACTCTTTTCTCGTTCCCGTGATATGTGATCCCTTGTGAGCCAGTCACATTCTTGCAAGCTAATAGGATGACATTCCACCGAGAGGGCCCAGAGTATATCTATCCGTCATATGGATGGACAAATCCCACTCTTGATCCATGTGTTTCAACCAATACTTTCCGAACACTCAATGCCACCTTTATAGCCACCCGCCACGGTGTGGTGTTTGATGTCATCAAAGCATCCATCCGTAAAGGTGATATGCATGATCTCATGGTCAAGGAATTAGGTTACTATGTATCAGAAAGCATATAGCAATTGAACTATTGAAATGACTTGATCTTTATGCTACGCTTATCTATAGGAGTATGTCCACCATATCATTCTCCTAACGATATGATCTTGTTGTTGATAACATCTCAATGTTCATGATAGGGAAACCACAATCATTTATCAACCAACAAGCTAGTGATGTATAGAGGCTATACTAGGGACTTCAAATTAAGTTTACAAATCACACAAGTATCAATGTTTCCTTGTTAATACTATTATAGCATGAATGTAAACATTTATCATAAACACAAAGATATAATAATAACTATATTTATTATTGCCTCTAGGGCATATCTCCAACAGTGGTGGGGTAGGTGATTAGGGAGGATCTTAGATAGGGGATAAGAGAGAGAGGGAGATGGCTTAGGGTTTTAGATGCTTGCATGCTCCAAACTAGATCAAGCAAGAATAGGTGGGAAGAGTGTAGGGTTTGGGTTTTAGAAAAGATCCACTTGATCATGCATATATGGAGGTGAAAAGGGAGGGAAAGATGAGGAATATAGATGATGGATGGATATGGCCTCATAAGGAGAAAACCCATTTAAACCAAGGGAGAATCAAATGGCTAAGATGGTGGTACTCTTGCATGGCCCATGCAGAATAATAAATGCCTTGGTTAAATTCTTGTGAAAACAAAAATAATAGCATGGCATTATTCTTATGCATTCCCAAGAAGTGGAATAAAGGCCAAGCAAAAGAATTAAAGGAATGTTCCATGTGGAGTAGAAGGGGATGACCATATTTGAATAAAAATGGGACATGCTAGTGTGTGTATTCCACTTGGTGTTTATTAGTCCCAAAAATATCCCAACATGAGCATAAATCCATGATAATCCATATGGAAGCTAGGAAAAAGGAGCACTACTCATAATGTATGCAAAGGTGGCTCCACATATCAATAATGTGAAAACAACATGATGTTAAGATGAGAGCATGTGGAAATAGAATTGGATCCATCCCAACCCACATGAGCTAGAGGTAAAACCCAATAAAGTGCAAAGCTCCTATTTAGTTGGATGGTGGAATGATGGGGTGATGACAAGAAAGGTGGTGGAGTTAAATAAAAGATATGCCCCCAACTCAACTTGGGCATTAAACAATATATCAATAACCAAATACAATATCAAGAGGCAAATACAATTAATAATGCATATGAGATAAGAACCAAAACAAAAGGGTTTTATATGATGCTCAAATGCAAGGTGGCATGATGACATGAGCATGATATAATTATGATGCAACAATTATATATAGGAAGTAGCATTTATATAGACTAGGCTAGTAGCATTGCAATTGTTAGACAATTGGGATGCTACAGAATTAGTAAGTGAAGGATTTTTGGCTAGCATAGAACTCCAGCCCACTTTGATCAGTCAGATTAAAGAGGCGCAGAAGGGAAATGCTAGTATTTACGGAATCAAGCGTCGTATCGGTACAGGCAAAGTACCCGGATTCACCGAGGACGAAGAAGGAGTTTTGTGGTACAAAGGACGCCTTTGTGTACCAGCAGATTCTGAGTTGAAAGAAGTTATTTTGAAGGAGGATCATGATACTCTTTATTCTATCCATCCCGGAGGAACTAAGATGTATCAAGATTTAAAAGAGCAATTTTGGTGGCATAAGATGAAGAGAGAAATCGGAAGCTATATCGCCAAGTGTGATATATGCCAGCGAGTCAAGGCAGGACATCAAAGACCCGCTGGATTGTTGCAACCCTTGCAGATTACGGAATGGAAATGGGATTCCGTTGGAATGGACTTTATCACTGGACTACCTACTTCTAGTAGAGGAAATGACTCTATCTGGGTCATAGTGGACAGATTGTCCAAAGTCGCCCATTTCTTGCCCTTCAAGACCACATATCAGAGTTCGAAGCTAGCAGAGTTGTACATCGCTAGAATCGTTAGTTTGCATGGAGTCCCCAAGAACATCGTATCGGATCTAGGAACTCAGTTTACCTCGAGATTCTGGAAGAAGGTCCAAGAAGGTTTAGGAACCCGTCTAGATTTCAGCACCGTGTATCACCCTCAGACCGATGGACAAACGGAGCGAGTAAATCAAATACTCGAAGATATGCTGAGAGCATGTGTGTTAGAATATGAATCCAAGTGGGAAGACTGTCTGCCATTTGCAGAATTTTCTTACAATAACAGTTATCAAGCCAGTTTGCAAATGGCCCCATTTGAATTTATGTATGGAAGGAAGTGTCGCACCCCTTTGAACTGGTCGGAAGTAGGAGAGAGTCAGATCTTCGGACCCGACATCCTACGAGAAGCAGAAGAGAAGGTTCACAAGATTCGTGAGCACCTCAAGACCGCCCAGTCCAGACAGAAGAGTTACGCCGAGAAGAGACATAGAGACCTCGCTTTCAACATAGGAGATTTTGTTTATCTGAAAGTGTCGCCCTTGAAGGGAATGCAGCGTTTCCAACTCAAAGGAAAGTTAGCCACCAGATATATCGGACCCTTCAAGATTTTGAACCATCGAGGAGAAGTGTCGTACCAATTGGAACTACCCGAGGAGATGTCCGCAGTGCACAATGTGTTCCATATCTCGTTACTTCGCAAGCGTCTCGAAGTCCCCGAGAAGACCGAAGTGTTCAAAAATATCGATCACCGGACCATAGAGATCAACGATGACCTAACCTATCCGAAGTACCCATCCGTATTTTGGAAGAAGCTTTCATAACTACCCGAAACCGAAGCATCAAGTTTCTCAAGATTCAGTGGAGCAACCACACAGAAGAGGAAGCTACCTGGGAGCGCGAAGATCACATCAGGATGGAGTTTCCCGATCTCTTCAAATCCTAGGTAATCTTTTTCGTCCTTTTTCAAATCTCGGGACGAGATTTTGTTTAAGGGGGGAAAGTTTGTAACATCCCAAAAATATTGAACTTGGATCATCAAATTCTAATCATCAAAATTAGGGTTAACAAAAACTTTTCTAAATAAAATTATGAATGCATGCATATGAGTATGCATTGAATTTGAAATTCTTTTGAACCACCTTGTTTGTATGTTTCCTTGCTTGTAAAATGTTTCTTAGGTGAAATAAACATCATCTAAAACATTTTCCACACTTTTCCCAAAGACAAATAAAGCAAAACAAATAAAAT
This sequence comes from Avena longiglumis, assembly GCA_030063025.1. Classification (NCBI taxonomy): domain Eukaryota; kingdom Viridiplantae; phylum Streptophyta; class Magnoliopsida; order Poales; family Poaceae; genus Avena; species Avena longiglumis. Next base: position 168,295,923 of record CP125974.1, read on the forward strand.
AAAGGAATGGTCATTTTGACCAATTTAACTCACATGCCTACTTTGGCTGTCTCAAACTTTCAGAAACTAACAGAAACTTTTCTGGATCTTTGCACCACTTGAATGTACTCATAACAAATTATCAAGGCCCACTTTGTGATCATGCAGAAACTTTCAAATGCATAGTTTAAATGACAATTCAAAATTGAATCTTTATCATATGGGAAGATCCCACTCTTTCAAAAACCACTCAAACAAGCTCAACTTTCAAAACCCAAGCATCTGCAGACTCACCAGCACCAATCTAGCACACCCACCAAAAATCTTTTCAAAATTCAAAACTTGATTTCATGCGGCCATTTCATCAAACACTTGGCAGACACAAATCAAACAAAATCCAAACACTATTGTGAGCAGTGATTCTTGCCTAACTGGTTCCCTATCTAGCTCACAACCAGTTCAGTAGATCATCTAGCAAGATTAACCAAGCACTAGCACCATTGTGAGCTTGCTAAAACCATCAATGGTGAACAGCCAAAGCCAACCTTGTCACCCCCATGTCGACAGCAAGCTAGGAGGAGAAACAAACCTAGCCAGCATGTCTGGGAGGCAGCCCACCGTCCATCGCCACTCCCTATCCAGCGCTCGAACCCTGCCAGCCATTGGAACACACGCACGGACCGCGCCCAGACCGCCAGCGACCATGCCGAGCGTGCGCCAGAGTGCCACCCTCGACCGAAGCCCACAGACCGCGCGCCGCCCTCACCGCGTGCATACACGATCGCCACCGACCCAGGAGACCGCCAGACATCCTCGTTCGCCGCCCCGTGACGCATAGCCACCGCTCACCGTCGAAGACGCCGCCTCTTCCGCGCAGAGCGTCGCATGTTCCAGACCAACCCGCACCGCCCCACGTCTCGCCACCGTAGCGTTGAGCACCGCCAGGGAACACCGCACCGCCCTCTACCATCGCCCATGCCAATAGCCGTCTGTACCATCGCCCTCGACGAGCTCACCGTGCGCCCCATCGGTCCCCTCGCTCGACTATAAATAGAGGCCACCCCCGCTCGAATTCTTCACACCATTCTACTTCCCTCCCATCACTGATCGTGCCACACCATTCCCGGAGCAAGGCGAGCAACACCTCGCCGGAATTTCACCGGAACCCGCCGCCTCTGGAGAAGAAGGGAGCCATCGATTTCGTCCACCCCGGGAGCTGCCGCGACAACCCCTGAGTTTGCCATCGTCGACTTCGTCGTTCGCCCGCCTCGCTGACCCTCGCCTGCACCCCGGTGAGCCCCCAGCAACCGCCACTGGCCGCGCTAGGTTTCTTTCTCGCCGGTGTTGCCCCGCGTCGACAATGACTCCCAGCCGTTGGATTAGAACTAGATCGCATGATCCACATTGCCCCGTACCGCTTCGCACCCCCCTGTCTCACTGACGAGTGGGGACAGCCACTTAAAAAGCCCGCGGAAGCGCTATGCTTAGCAGGCCGGCCCGTTAACTTTCTCGCGCAGGCCAGTTATTTGAATTAAACCTTTTCCATTTTATTTCAAACCCACTTCTGTACCCAATTTCAAAAACCAACCCAGATCGATTCATTGCACCAAATTGAATGAAACTAATTTTGTTAGAAAGGTCTGGGAATGCTGAATCCAAGCCCGTTGGATTCAAGTCATTTGGATCTATAGCTCACCCATGGTAAAAATAACAAGGCAGAAGCTTTTCTGCATTCAAACATTTTTCAAATTTAAACCGTAATAGCTTTTGAGTTGATTCCAACTCTCAAAAATCACATTCAACTATACCTTTCAGAATATATAAAAATATATAGGTTTACTTGCAGAAATAATGTTCAAGCAATAAAAGAATGCTACATAGGCATTTCTAGTCACTTTATTTAATTAAAATAAAAGAGTAAAACCTCATTAAATTGTGACACCACTTTAAATCACATTCCCATGGACTACAATATGTGGTGATGATATGTGTCAACATGATCCCATGTTTGGTTTGGAGAATATTAAATCTTAAGTAGTTTTTCAATGAGTAGAAATTACTTTTCTAAAAATAAAAGGAATTAAACCAAGCTTTAATCTTGTAATGTTAGTGATGATGTTAGATCATCTATAGGACCCTTGTGTGTGATGATTGCAAGTAGTTAAGTATTGTTTGGTGATTGTGTACCTCATATTTATTCATAGACGATAGTACCGACCAAGGATACGAGGAGGAAGGAGGATTCTACGAAGAAGAAGCCGAGGAGAACTTCAACCACTGCTCTGCACAAGGCAAGCTTAATACTACCAGTTGAATGTGCAAGCTAACACTTGCAAGATACTCTACTTTAGCAAGCCTAATACTACTAGTGAATGTGCAAGTTAACACTTGCAATTTAGCAAGCCTTACTACATCAATTGACCTATGCAAGCTATTAACTTAGCAAGCTTATACCACTTGATAAACCATCCTAGTTTTAATTGCAAGCTTTATACTTTATTTCTTTATCAAATCTCTTACTTAGAGTTTACTTAAGAGAATGATAGATACTAGAAAAATATGTGAAGGTTGCATAAAGAGCATAAAATTTGGCCTAAGCAAGATAATCTTGATGTCATCCTGAGGCATGAGATTAAACTTAGCTAAAACTCCACTAGTTTACCACCCCTCATTAGTACTTACCCCCACCTATAGATGCTAGTGCTAAGCATAAAACTTGATCAACTTTAGATGGGAATACTTGGTGGAAAAATGGTTATGAAAACCTTGGAATGATGGATCATTCTATTGAAATGTTTTGGACATGTTTTTCCGAACACCTGATGATTTTGGTGATGAAAATGTTGAGGCATGAGCCTTAGCCCTTTATAAAACTGATGGTTGTCTGGATGCGATACCATTCCAATTTTATCGTACAACCACAATACCCGAATATTGGGTAGGGCTTGACTGGAAACTTATATACCTTAGTATTAGTTCCCTCACGGCCAAGGTCTGAGCTGAGGCTACCTTGTGAAGATTGTCCACCTATGCAGTACCCAAGATGACAGTTGGTCATGGTTGGGAGGCCAAACTCACAGGAGAGGTGCTTATACTAGGGAGTGTAATTGAAAGGTTAGGATTGATTATCCGCATAATGAGTATGTTGAATTCAGGATTTGTTCCTGACAGATGTATCGACTATTGTGGTGAAAGTGTACAATCTCTGCAGAGTGTCAAACTATTCGAATAGCCGCGTCCGCGGTTATGGACAGTTGGAGTGGCCATACTGTTCCCCCGTCAGACTTTTCGAAACGACTTGTGAAATGAAGTGAGACTTTGACTTGACCACATCAGGGTTGTGATATGAAATACAAGTTCCCACTTAGGAGTTATAAAACCTTAACTAGCATTCGTTGCTTCTAAACTTAGTAGAGATAAATCTGGCTTTTTGCAAAACAACCCTAGAGCCTACTGTCCTATTATCAAAACCCCCTTTTTCTTGTTAGTATTAGTTTGCGAGTACTTAAAGAGTACTCATGGCTTTGTACCTGGCTATTCCCATGGCCAGACTATGAAGAGGAGTACCTGGAGGATGGACCCAAGGAAGGTTAATACAACTAGGATCATCTCCCATCGTCAGCATTGCCTATGACCCCGAAGATGGAGCTTCGCCCATGCTACCGTTATTATTACGTATTCCGCTGCTTGATGTTGTATTAAGAACTGGATCATGAGATCCCTATTTGTGTAAGAACTTATGTATGGTTTGTAATGGATGATGTACTATGGTATCCAATTCTGTTATGTCTCGCAAAAATGGTAATCCTGGCATTGCGATGTATGGCATAACAGGCATCTAGGACTAAAAATCCGGGTGTTGACAAATAAGTGGCCCCTTTACCTTTTCTAGCGCTGTAGGCGAATCTCGTCTGGGTTCATCTTCATCCATCGCCGTCCCAATGGTGACGAACACCCCTCGGGACGTGACGGCGTTGTTGGCTTGCTCATCGTGCGAGTACTCCTCCATCTCCTGCATAGCGGGGTCTAGCTCTTCTGGACTGAAGTCTATCTCCTCTGAAATCAGCATAAAGCGCATCAATGACAGAGTCGGAGGGTGCCAGGACTGCCTCGATGACGGGCGGTGGAGGTGCAATGGCCTCGACGATGACTGGAGGTGGTGGTGCTGCTGCGATGATGGCGGCGGGAGGTGGTGGCGGCGGCTGCTGAATCGGAGGTTCTCCGTCTCTGAGCGCAAGCTCCATCTAGGCTGCTGCGTCAGCTTCCACGTAGATGTTGATGGTGCTCACCATCTCTTCGAGGGTAAGACATCCTGTTGCCTGCTGCCTTCTTAGAGAATGTCGGAGAAGCGTGCCACGGTCCAGTCCTTCCACGAAGTGATACAGAGCATTATCATCGGGGTAGTGGGCCAGATCGGCTCGTATGCGGAGCCACCTGGCCAGGTAATCGCGGGGGTTTTCTCCCTCTCTCTGAACGCAACGCGCCAGATCAAAGATGGTAACCACGCCGATGAACTTGGATCTCTGTTGTTCAGACGCACGGACGAAGCCGGCGGATTTGCAGTGATCTTCCACCTTTGATAAGGGGTGGCCCGATCTTCTCGTTGAGCACGTCGTAGATGATGGTGGAGGTAATGGAGATAACTTGTGGGATGCTGAGAATCACCGGTTGTTCCCCCGCTGCCAATGCAACAGATCTCAACCCAGATGGTATTCGCAACTTCACACACTTGCGCACGTAGCCGCTGACCACGAAGCGGTTTGCAATCTACCAATTCCCAATGGAACAGCAGAAAACACGAAGACTTTCAGTAGCAAACTCCAGATCGAATCAAAGTGGAGGTATGGTAGATATTCCTGATCGAATCAAAGAGGAACATATAATTTCAGATGAATGCTTGCAGCAGTTCAACGAAACAAGTATTGGTTTAATCTAAACGTGGTCTAACCCTAATTGCGGCTGCTAGGGAATATATAAGTGCTGGGCGTCCTCCCACTAAACAGGCCTAAAACAGCCATAACTTGGCCCAAACCGACTCGGTTCGACTCAAATCGATACATACCGACCCATAGATGGATTCGGTCTAATTGGCACGCAGGTCAAACGTCAGGAACACCTCAAACATGTATTTCGGTGCTCCTCATCCCTTTCTTAATCATACGTGATTCCCTCATTGTCTCCTAGTGCTTTGCCTCCCTCTCCTCCTCGCAAGACTTGCCGATATTGGAAATCGGTGCTTGTTCTTCCTGCCACTCTCCTTCTTCTCCACGCAACGCTTGTGTTATCAACAAACCTGATCATACAAAGATGCATAGACTTAGGCAGATAAAGTTCTCATCAATTAAAATATCGATTCAATTAAGAGTGAATTCACTGTTGGCCTAGTAGCTTTGCGTGCCCTTGTCATTGGTCCAATTGATTTCATTGGACTTGTCTTGTGCAACAACATCATCATCACCATTGGGAGATAATGGTAAAGGACTAGAGATATCCTCATCATCCTCCCCTTCAAAAGGCGTCCCGACGCTCCAAGGTCTTCTCCATCATATGGCGTCAAATCAACAACATTGAATGAATTACTGACGCCAAACTCATCAATAGGAAGATCAATCTTGTACGCATTATCATTTATCTTGGCAAGCACTTTATATGGACCAGCACCTCTTGGCTGCAACTTGGACTTCTTTTGGTGTGGAAATCTCTTTTGAAAATGCACCCATACCATGTCACCTGGTTGGAACAGCACCTCCTTTCTCTTCTTATTAACACGATCAGCGGTGTACTTGCCCTTCTTCTCAATTGCTCCCTTTGTCTTCTCATGTATCTTCTTCACAAAATCTGCCCTCTTGGATGCCTCCATGTTAACTCTCTCTTGAAGTGGAAGAGGCAGCAAATCAAGTGGGGTAATTGGTTTAAAACCATAGACCACTTCAAACGGACAAAGCTGCGTTGTTGAGTGGACCGCCCTGTTATATGCAAACTCCACATGCGGCAAACAGTCCTCCCACACACGCAGGTTCTTCTTGATCATCGATCGCAGCAACGTTGAAAGTGTGCGATTTACCACCTCCGTTTGACCATCAGTTTGGGGATGACAAGTGGTACTGAATAGTAACTTTGTTCCCAGTTTTCCCCAAAGTGTCTTCCAGAAATAGCTCATAAACTTCACATCCCGGTCAGAAACAATCGTCTTTGGTACTCCATGTAAGCGTACGATGTCCCTGAAAAACAGATTAGCAACATGCGACGCATCGTCGCTTTTGTGGCAGGCAATAAAATGTGCCATCTTAGAAAAACGATCAACTACCACAAAAACTGAATCATGTCCTCTCCTGGTTCGAGGTAGTCCTAACACAAAATCCATGCTGATATCTTCCCATGGTGTAGTAGGAGCAGGAAGAGGAGTATACAAACCGTGAGGCTTCAGTTTTGATTTGGACTTGTTGCAAGTAATGCAACGCTTCACAAATCTGTCCACATCACGCCTCATCTTAGGCCAATAAAAGTGATCAGCGAGCATGAGCAAAGTCTTCTCTCGTCCAAAGTGACCCATTAAACCACCGGCATGTGATTCCTGCAACAATAGCAAACGCACGGACGATTCTGGAACACACAGTTTGTTAGCTCGAAACAAAAAGCCATCATGTATATGGTATTTTTCCCATGCTTTCCCATTAGTACACAAACCATATGGTGCTGCAAAATCATGATCGGTAGCATATAAAGCACGCAAACTCTCTAAACCAGGAACCTTTACATCTAAGTGTGTCAACAACATATTTTTCCTAGATAGAGCATCAGCAACAACATTATCTTTACCCTTCTTATGCTTAATGATGTATGGGAAAGACTCAATGAATTCAACCCACTTAGCAAGACGTCTATGCAAGTTGGATTGAGCTTTTAAATATTTCAAAGCCTCATGATCAGAATGTATGATAAATTCTTTTGGCCACAAATAATGTTGCCAAACTTCAAGAACTCTAACAAGCGCATACAATTCTTTGTCATAAACAGGATAATTTAACCGTGCACCACTCAATTTCTCAGAAAAATATGCAATTGGTTTACCCTCTTGCATCAGCACACCTCCAATACTAATGCCACTAGCATCACATTCAATCTCAAAGTGTTTATTAAAATCAGGAAGTGCAGGTAATGGTGCAGTAGTTAACAAACGTTTCAGTTCATCAAAAGCATGATCTTGGGCTGGGCCCCAAACAAATTCAACACCTTTCTTAGTAAGTTCATTCAAAGGGGCAGCAATATTACTAAAATCTTTCACAAAACGCCTATAGAAACCAGCAAGACCGTGAAAGCTTTGTACTTGACTAACATTCATAGGAGTAGGCCAATTTTGTATAGCTTCAATTTTAGATGCATCTACCTCAACTCCATTTTTAGAAACAACATATCCCAGAAATATGACCTTATCTTTGCAAAATGTGCACTTATCAAGATTGCCATAAAGCTTATTATCACGCAACACTTGCAAAACTTGTTGGATATGAGCACTATGTTCAGATTCATTGCGGCTGTAAATTAAGATATCATCAAAGTACACAACCACAAACTTGCCAATGAAATGCCTTAAAACATGGTTCATCAATCGCATGAAAGTACTAGGTGCATTAGTTAACCCAAAAGGCATTACTAACCACTCATATAATCCGAACTTAGTTTTAAAGGCTGTCTTCCACTCATCCCTTCTTTCATCCTAATTTGATGATAACCACGCAAATCAATTTTAGAGAAAATAACAGCACCACTCGGTTCATCCAAAGATATCCTCTAAGCGTGGAATAGGATGGCGATACCGAATAGTGATGTTATTAATAGCTCTACAATCTACACACATCGCCATGTACCATCTTTCTTAGGAACTAAAATAACAGAACGGCACAAGGACTTAGGCTCACACGAATATACCCTTTGTCGAGAAGTTCTTGCACTTGCTTACGAATTTCCTTCGTTTCTTGGGTTGGTGCGGTAGGGGCTCGATTAGGCAACGATGCTCTGGTATAAAATCAATTTGATGCTCAATACCTGTGACCGGTGGCAAACTGCAGTACCTCGCTTGGAAACACGTCGCTAAATTCCTGTAATACATCAGAAACACCAAGAGAGATAGGGGTCATGTCGTTAGAAACTAAAATTTCACCCTTGTACATAAGCACAAGTGGAACAGCAGTAGGATCCTCACGAAACTCTCTCAGATCAGATTTGGTGGCTAACATTACTAAGGAATGCACTCCCTCACTTTTCTTTTTTCCACTCATATTTGGCTTTTGGCTCTCACTCACCGAAGGTGTAGTCTCTCGTCTATCTACTCTCTCAGTTTCTTTCTCAAGATTCACTTCAATCTTTTGACGAGATTCATTTATAATATGTTGTGGTGTCATTGGCCGCAAAGTAATGTCTCTACCATGCCAATTCAAATGATATGTGTTGGCTCTCCCATTGTGTTGCACATTGCGATCATATTGCCATGGGCGGCCTAACAACAAATGACACACGGTCATAGGAACCACATCAAATTCAATGGTATCTTTATATGGTCCAATCTGAAATTCCACGCACCATGTAGCTAACCTTCATCTCTCCATTATCACTCAGCCACTGAATATAATATGGATTAAAAGGTAAATACTTCAGTTTCAGCTTTGCACAAAGCTCTTTACTAGCCAAATTGCGACAGCTACCACCATCAACTATCACTTTGCACGCCTTGCCAGGACCAACAACAGCCTTTGTTTGGAACAAATTGCATCGCTGATTTTCAGAGCTAGGCGTAACATTCAGGACTTTCTGTGAGCAAACAATGGTAGGATAGTGAGTCGTATATGCATCAATAGTACCGTCACTTGAATAACCTTCATCATCCAAAGCTTCAGGCTCAGGGTCAGCATCATCACCAGTTTCATACTCGTTGTCCTCATTAATCAGCATCACTTTCTTGTTAGGACAATCCTTCCTAAGATGACCCAAGCCACCACATGTGTGACAAGCCATGTCCCGGTTCCGTGCGGTAGATGAAGATGAACCAGTACCACTAGCTGCAGGTTGTGCTATTTTCTTTGCATTCGAAACAACAGTATCTGACTTGTTCGATGACGAAGCACGAAAACCTGAATTGGTACGGGGGTACGCTACCAGCCGGTCGAGGTGTGAAACGACCACTAGCTGGAGAAGAACGAGCTTTATATTTGGCTTCTTCAGCCAACTGAGCTTCAGCTTCACGTGCATGATGTAATAGATCATTCATATCATGATATTGGTGATGCCGAACAATGCGCTTGATATTATATGTCAAACCTGAGAGGAAACGCTGCAAGGTTTGTTCAGACTCTTCACGTACTCTAGCACGCTGCATAATCAACTCCATCTCCTGATAATAATCATCAACACTCTTCGTGCCTTGCTTCAAATTCTGCAGTTTATCATAGAGAGAACGAATGTAGTTGCGCGGAATAAATCTGTCACGCATCACTTGCTTCATAGTTCTCCATGTAATAATTGGGGGGTCACCTTCTTCTTGCCTTGTACGCACAAGATTATCCCACCAACGCAAAGCATACCCATCAAATTCAGAAGATGCTAACTTGATTTTTCTATCCTCGGTGTATTCATGCAAACGCCATAATTTCTCTATCTTCAGCTCCCATATAAGATACTCTTCAACATCATTAGAGCCCTCAAACTTGGGAAGAGAAAATTTTGGTTTTCCTAGCCCATCCTCTTGCTGAACCTCAGGATTAGCAACATGAGGACGTGCACCGAAAGGAGCAAAGCCACGGCCATGAGGTATATCAGCACCTCTTCCTCTATTGCCACGGCCTCCATTGCCACGGCCTCCATTGCCACGGCCTGCAGGATGTGCAGCAGGAGCAGCTGCATCATCATCAAAATTTCCATGATTGTCACCATGAATACTTGCATCACCCTCTTCCTCCTCGCCAGCTTTGTTGATTGTCTTTGAAGATCAGCTGCTTGCAACGTAGTCACACTTCGTGTTAATTCAAAGAGAGAACGCTGAATTGCGTCATGGTGTCTTGAGTGGTGGCAGCGTTCTTTTTCCTCTTTAAGTTCTAAATCAATAACACGCACATCTTCGTGTATATTGGTAACAGAACATCTATCCGACGTGTCAAGTGATCTCAAGGCTTCATATTCATTCCAATGCACCACAAAGTAGGATCCTTTTCATCCGCACATTAACACTCTCAGACATGATTAGTAGGTTAGTGCAAACAAAAATAGGTGTATGGTGGAACTCTCACAACTCACTCGAAACTGAAAGAAAACAATGTATCTTACCGTTCCAAAGTGAATTAGGATAGCTTACCAACTTGTATGAGCAGAACGTGCACGGATGTGACGAAGCGAATACTGAGGGAAAGATTATCACACGACAACTAGGGGTATATAGTGGAGCTTGGTATGGATACCTAACAACACCAAATCATAAATCCTAGTGCTGACCGTATGACAAAGACCCACGGAAACACACACAGTGGAGATAAAAGGGGCAATTGCAACTCTAAAAAGGAGCTCAAAATTAAGGTATATCGGAGTAATGCTCGTGTTGCAATGCACAAGGAGAGACGCTAGCAATGACTCAACAAAACGGGCACCAGATTGCTAAACTAAGCAGCCCGAAGAGCACTAAGCACGCTAGTCTCGTAGGATAGTTCTAGACACCAAGAAAGGCTTACTAAGGATCACAAAGAGAGGAACGCTATGTGGACTCAGCAACATTTTTTTTTTGGCTCGTACTACCTCAGACAAGTCTGAGGTCTGGTGAGGAGCGACGCGTTTTTTTTTTTGGCTCGTACTACCTCAGACAAGTCTGAGGTCTGGCGAGGAGCGACGCGTTTTTTTTTGGCTCGCTCAACCGTGACGCCTAAGGATGACGTTTCAGTCCAGGTGGCGACGCGATTTTGTTTTTTTTTTTCATGAATGTGTCTCACGTAGATTGGATCGGAACTTTTTTTTTTGCTTTCTTTCTTCTTCTAAAATAGATCTAGCAACTCTAAAACTCCAGAACACGACGAACAGTCTAGAAACAGTCTAAAACTCCGATTATGAGACAAACTTAGACGAAAACTAGGCAAAAACTAGACAAAAACTACGACTCAGAGTTAGAAGAAAGGTTACACAAAAATACTACGATCAGCAACTAGAACTCACGAACGGTGTTATCTAGGCTATGGCAATACACTATGAACCCTAATATTTTTGTGTGGCTTTTTCTGTATAGGACTAAAACAACTAATCTATGGGGATGAATTGCTCACCGAGTAAACCTGAGAATCTGATACCAAGATGATAAGGGGTGGCCCGATCTTCTCGTTGAGCACGTCGTAGATGATGGTGGAGGTAATGGAGATAACTTGTGGGATGCTGTGAATCACCGGCTGTTCCCCCGCTGCCAATGCAACAGATCTCAACCCAGATGGTATTCGCAACTTCACACACTTGCGCACGTAGCCGCTGACCACGAAGCGGTTTGCAATCTACCAATTCCCAATGGAACAGCAGAAAACACGAAGACTTTCAGTAGCAAACTCCAGATCGAATCAAAGTGGAGGTATGGTAGATATTCCTGATCGAATCAAAGAGGAACATATAATTTCAGATGAATGCTTGCAGCAGTTCAACGAAACAAGTATTGGTTTAATCTAAACGTGGTCTAACCCTAATTGCGACGGCTGCTAGGGAATATATAAGGGCTGGGGCGTCCTCCCCACTAAACGGGCCTAAAAACAGCCATAACTTGGCCCAAACTGACTCGGTTCGACTCAAACTGATACATACCGACCCATAGATGGATTCGGTCTAATTGGCACGCAGGCCAAACGTCGTGGAACACCTCAAACATGTATTTCTGGGTGCTCCTCATCCCTTTCTTGATCATACGTGATTCCCTCATTGTCTCCTAGTGCTTTGCCTCCTCTCCTCCTCGCCAAGACTTGCTGATATTGGAAATCAGTGCTTGTTCTTCCTGTTGCCACTCTCCTTCTTCTCCACGTGCAACGCTTGTGTTATCAACAAACCTGATCATACAAAGATGCATAGACTTAGGCAGTATAAAGTTCTCATCAATTAAAATATCAGATTTAATTAAGAGTGAATTCACCTGTTGGCCTAGTAGCTTTGCACGTGCCCTTGTCATTGGTCCAATTCTGATTTCATTGGACTTGTCTTGTGCAACAACATCATCATCACCATTGGGAGATAATGGTAAAGGACTAGAGATATCCTCATCAACCTTTATATCCTGCACGGGGGCGGTTTGGGTGGGCCTTGAATTTTTCCGATCTTTGCCGGCAAACTTCGAGGAGAGATCCGACATCGATCCTTCTGCGAACGTATCCTGCCCATAGGCGGTCCGTGCGGGTCTTGATGTTTTCCGATCTTTGCCGGCAAACTCCAAAGAGAGATCCGACATTGATCCTTCCATGAACGTATCCTGCCCGTAGGCGGTCCGTGCGGGTCTTGATGCTCCTCTGACTCCCAGGGAACTAGTGCCCGAGTCGGTTTCGCCGATGAAGAGGTGGATGTCTCCGATAGGAACGATCGAACACCGCGTGGGGTTCGTCTTCGCCGGGATCCAAAACTTGTCGGGAGGGACGATCGGAATGTTGCCGGAGAAGAGAACGCGACCGATGGATACGGTTTTGCCGATTCCCGCGAAGATCTTGGTCCTCGCCCGCTGAAGAGCCAGAAGTGCCTCTTGCCCCACGGTGGGCGCCATGTCGTGGTATTGCCGACGAGTACGCAATGGAGGGGTCCTCACAGTGCGTGTTTAGAGACGTGGGGTAAGGCGGACGGTTGAGGGGTACGAGGTAACATAGCTTACCCAGGTTCAGATCCCACGACGGTGGTAGAATCCTACTCCTGCTATAAATCACTATAAGGGCAATACGCCGAGTTACAGAGATAGGTTCGCTGTGCGAGGTTGTATGAAGTTGTGCCCTAAAGGCTCCCATAGGCCCGACTTATATAGTCGCCAGGTCCTAGGGTTACAGGGAAAAGTCCTAGCCGGACAGGGTACAGAGTCCTACACTGTCTATTACTAGTCTTGTGTATCTTGTACTCCAAGGCTCCGGGTACGCTGGTGACTCCACCGTAGCCTTCCTTTATCCGTCATGGACCTCCCTTCTGGATCCATCTAACTGGGCCGCCCAGCAGTTCATAGGCCATGCTACCGACTATGGGCCACCCGGGTTAGCCGGATAAGAGACATGCTATAAGGATACCCATATAGCATATCCCCAACAAACGTCGTCATTAAATCTTCACCACGGAGCCCGGCCCGAATCAGTTCTTTGAGCCGAATCTCAAATGCCTTGGAAAGAGCATGGCTTTTCCTAGGGTTGTAGTTCCAGTTCTTCTTGGAGGGAGGACCAATGGAGAAAGCGGAGAGCCGAATCTTATCTTCCTTCCCAGTATTTTTGACATAGAAAAACGATCTATGCCATTTATTACAAGACTCGAGGTCGGCGACACGGGGGAACTCAGAATTTCTCCGAGGTGTAATGGACGCAGCCCCGCATTGGGTAAGAGATTTGTCAGAAGGATGAAGGGATTTGTCCGGCACGACATTAGATCGGATTTGAAATAATTTGGACCAAACATGTACGGAGGGCCAAAGGCCGAAATAACCCTCTAAGGACGAGATAAAAGTCGACAGAGAGGCAATAACATTGGCCGGCAGGTGATGCGGCTGGAGGCCGAAATCATCAAGGAACCCCCTAGCAAAATTGCTAAGGGGGAGGCCGAACCCACGAGTGAAGTGGGACATGAAAACTACATACTCGCCTTCGTTGATTTTGGGAGAGGATTCCTTGCCGGGCAAGCAACAGCTTACCTTGGCGGGAATCCGGCGCGTCTTAATTAACCACTCAACATCGCGATGAGTGATGGTGGAACCCTGCCAAGAAGCCCGTTCCGGACCGGACGCAAAGTCATCGTCCTCAACGAGGGCTCCGCTGGCGGAACTAGACATTGGCTCATCGGAGGAATCAACGGAGGAGAGACTAGCGGCAGGGAGAGGCCTAGAGATACAAGGCCCCGTCGTGATTCTAACAAGCGTGGCGGCGGAACCAAAAAGAATCGCCGCAGGGAATCTAAGAAAACCAGAGAGATGCCTAGCGTGCATACCGAATGGCGGCGCTGTAGGAAAACTCACCGGCAGAAGCACCGGAGCAAGGGCACTACGGCGAGGTCGCAGGAGCCGAGCAACAACAGCGTGACCGTCGAGGAGGGCGACGATGGCGCGGCCGCTAGAACGTGAACAGAGGCGGTGGCGCGAGAAATAAGTTGAAGGGAAAACGAGGGAGTAAAGTGAATCGCCTAGCCCCGCTCCCCTCTTTATAACCGCGTAACGTTAGCGGTAGTGGGATCGTGGCTATGCCACGATGAGTGCATAATCGCACATGTGGCGAAACCGTTCGCAAGTAGTGGAGCCACACTGAAGACCACACAACACAGGAGAGGATCGGGCCTTCTGACCTGTAACATCCCAAAAATACTAAACTTAAATCATCAAACTCTAATCATCAAAATTAGGGTTAACAAAAACTTTTCTAATTAAAATTATGAAAGCATGCATATGTGTATGCATTTAATTTGAAATTCTTTTGAACCACCTTGTTTGTATGTTTCATTGCTTGTAAAATGTTTCTTAAGTGAAATAAACATCATCTAAAACATTTCCCAAACTTTTCCTAAAGACAAATAAATCAAAACCAATAAAATAAAGGAATGGTCATTTTGACCAATTTAACTCCCATGCCTACTTTGGCTGCCTCAAACTTTCAGAACCTAATAGAAACTTTTCTGGATCTTTGCACCCCTTGAATGTACTCATAACAAGGTATCAAGGCCCACTTTGTGATCATCCAGAAAATTTCAAATGCATAGTTCAAATGACAATTCAAAATTGAATCTTTATCATATGGGAAGATCCCACTTTTTCAAAAACCACTCAAACAAGCTCAACTTTCAAAACCCAAGCATCTGCAGACTCACCAAAGACCAATCTAGCAAACCCACCAAAATCTTTTCAAAATTCCAAACTTGACTTCATGCGGCCATTTCATCAAACAGGTTGCAGACACAAATCATCAAAATCCTAAACACTATAGTGAGCAGTGATTGAAGCCTAACTTGTTCCCTCTCTAGCTCACAACCATCTCAGTAGATCATCTAGTAAGTTAATCCAAGCACTAGCCTCACTGTAAGCTTGGCATTGCCATCAATGGTGAACAGCCGAGCACACCCATGTCACTCCCATGTCGACATCAAGCTAGGAAGAGAAACAAGCCTAGCCAGCATGTCTGGGAGGCAGCCCACCGTCCACCGCCACTCCCTGTCCACCGCTCGAACCTTGCCAACCCCTGGACCACCCGCACGGACCGCGCCCAGACCGCCAGCAACCATGCCGAGCGTGCGCCAGAGCGCCACCCTCGCCCAGCGCCCACAGACCGCGCGCCGCCCTCGCCGCGTGCATACACGATCACCACCGACCCAGGAGACCACCAGACATCCTCGTTCGCCGCCCCATGACGCACAGCCACCACTCGTCGTTGAAGACGCCGCCTCTGCCGCGCAGAGCATCGCATGTTCCAGACCAAGCCGCATTTCCCCACGCCTCGAAACCATGTCGTTGAGCATCACCAGGGAACACCGCACCGTCCCCTACCTTCGCCCATGCCAATAACCGCCTGTAACATCGGCCCCGATGAGCTCACCGTGCGCCCCGTCGGTCCCCTCGCTCGACTATAAATAGAGGCCACCCCTGCTCGAATTCTTCACACCATTCTACTCCCCTCTCCTCACTGATCGTGCCACAACGTTACCGGAGCAAGGCGAGCACCACCTCGCCGGAATTTCACCAGAGCCCGCCGCCTCTGGAGAAGAAGGGAGCCATCGATTTCGTCCACCCCAGGAGCTGCCGCCACCACCCCTGAGTTCGTCGTCATCGATTTAGTCGTTCGCCCGCCTCGCCGACCCTCGCCAGCACCCCGGTGAGCCCCCAGCAACCCCCACTGGCCGCGCTAGGTTTCTTTCTCGCCGGTGTTGCTCAACATCGACGATGACTCTCAGCCGTTGGATTAGAATCAGATCGAACGCACCACGTTGCCCCGTACTGCTTCGCACCCCCTGTCTCACTAACGAGTGGGGACACCCACTTAAGCAGCCCGCGGGAGCACTGCGCTTAGCAGGCCGGCCCGTTAACTTTTCCCGCGCAGCCCAGTTATTTGAATTAAACCTTTTCCATTTTATTTCAAACTCACTTCTGTACCCAACTTCAAAAATCAACCCAGATCGATTCAGTGCACCAAGTTTAATGAAACCAATTTTGTTAGAGAGGTCTGAGAATGCTGAATCCAAGCCCGTTGGATTCAAGTCATTTGAATCTATAGATCACCCATGGTAAAAATAACAAGGAAGAAGCTTTTCTGCATTCAAACATTTTTCAAATTTAAACCATAATAGCTTTTGAGTTGATTCCAACTCTCAAAAATCACATTCAACCATACCTTCGAATATATAAAAATATATAGGTTTACTTGCAGAAATAATGTTCCGAGAATAAAAGAATGCTACATAGGCATTTCTAGTCATTTTATTTAATTAAAATAAAATGGTAAAACCTTATTAAATTGTGACACCACTTTAAATGACATTCCCATGGACTAAAATATGTGGTGATGACATGTGTCAACATGATCCCATGTTTGGGTTTGGAGAATATTAAATCTTAAGTAGTTTTTCAATGAGTAGAAATTACTTTTCTAAAAATAAAAGGAATTAAACCAAGCTTTAATCTTGTAATGATAGAGATGATGCTAGATCATCTATAGGACCCTTGTGTGTGATGATTGCAAGTAGTTAAGTATTGTTTGGTGATTGTGTACCTCGTATTTATTTATACACGCTAGTACCAACCAAGGATACGAGGAGGAAGGAGGATACTACGAAGAAGAAGCCGAGGAGAACTTCAACCACTGCTCTGCACAAGGCAAGCTAAAACTTGCAAGATACTCTACTTTAGCAAGCCTAATACTAATAGTGAATGTGCAAGCTAACACTTGCAATTTAGCAAGCTTATACTGATATTGTGCAAGCTTTATTAACTAAGTGGACCAATGCAAGCTAACCCTTGCAAGATACCCTACTGATGCCACAAACCATTACTTGTTACTATGCCTACTATATGCCTTAAGCATATGT
Organism: Avena longiglumis; assembly: GCA_030063025.1. Lineage (NCBI taxonomy): Eukaryota > Viridiplantae > Streptophyta > Magnoliopsida > Poales > Poaceae > Avena > Avena longiglumis. The sequence continues at coordinate 168,313,146 of CP125974.1, forward strand.
GATCATATCCACTTGACAAACCAATCCTAGTTTTTACTTGCAAACTTTATACTTTATTTCTTTATCAAAGTTATTACTTAGAGTTTACTTAAGTGAATTATAGATACTAGAAAGATATTTGAAGGTTGCATAAAGAGCATAAAATTTGGCCTAAGCTAGATAATCTTGATGTCATCTTAAGTCATGAGATGGAACTTAGTTAGAACTCCACTAGTTTACCACCCCTCATTATTGCTTACCCCCACCTGTAGATGCTAGTGCTAAGCATAAAACTTGATCAACTTTAGATGGGAATACTTGGTGGAAAAATGGTTATGAAAACCTTGGAATGATGGATCATTCTATTGAAATGTTTTGTACATGTGTTTCCGAACACCTGATGATTTTGGTGATGAAAATGTTGAGGCATGAGCCTTAGCCCTTTATAAAACTGATGGTTGTCTGGATGCGATACCATTCCAATTTTATCGTACAACCACAATACCCGAATATTGGGTAGGGCTTGAATGGAAACTTATATACTTTAATATTAGTTCCCTCACGGCCAAGGTCTGAGCTAAGGCTACCTTGTGCAGATTGTCCACCTGTGCAGTACCCAAGATGACAGTTGGTCATGGTTGGGAGGCCAAACTCACAGGAGAGGTGCTTATACTAGGGCGTGTAATTGAAAGGTTAGGATTGATTATCCGCATACTGAGTATGGTGAATTTAGGATTTGTTCCTGACGGATGTATCGAATGTTGTGGTGAAAGTGTACAATCTCTGCAGAGTGTCAAACTATTCGAATAGCCGCGTCCACGGTTATGGACAGTTGGAGTGGCCATACTGTTCCCCCGTCAGACTTTTCAAAATGACTTGTGAAATGATTTGAGATTTTGACTTGACCACAATAGGGTTGTGATCTGAATTACAAGTTCCCACTTAGGTGTTATACAACTTTCAACTAGCATTCGTTGCTTCTAAACTTAGTAGAGATAAATCTGGCTTTTGCAAAACAACCCTAGAGCCTAGTGTCCTATTATCCAAAAAAAACCTTTACCTGTTAGTATTAGTTTGCGAGTACTTAAAGAGTACTCATGGCTTTGTCCCTGGCTATTCCCATAGGCCCGACTTATATAGTCGCCAGGTCCTAGGGTTACAGGGAAAAGTCCTAGCCGGACAGGGTACAGAGTCCTACACTGTCTATTACTAGTCTTGTGTATCTTGTACTCCAAGGCTCAATGCCTGGTGACTCCACCGTAGCCTTCCTTTATCCGTCATGGACCTCCTTCGATCCATCTAAGCTGGGCCGCCAGTTCATAGGCCATGCTACCGACTATGGGCCACCCGGGTTAGCCGGATAAGAGACATGCTATAAGGATACCCATATAGCATATCCCCAACAAACGTCGTCATTAAATCTTCACCACGGAGCCCGGCCCGAATCAGTTCTTTGAGCCGAATCTCAAATGCCTTGGAAAGAGCATGGCTTTTCCTAGGGTTGTAGTTCCATTCTTCTTGGAGGAGGACCAATGGAGAAAGCGGAGGCGAATCTTATCTTCCTTCCCAGTATTTTTGACATAGAAAAACGATCTATGCCATTTATTACAAGACTCGAGGTCGGCGACACGGGGGAACTCAGAATTTCTCCGAGGTGTAATGGACGCAGCCCCGCATTGGGTAAGAGATTTGTCAGAAGGATGAAGGGATTTGTCCGGCACGACATTAGATCGGATTTGAAATAATTTGGACCAAACATGTACGGAGGGCCAAAGGCGAAATAACCCTCTGGGACGAGATAAAAGTCGACGAGAGGCAATAACATTGGCGGCGGTGATGCGGAGGCCGAAATCATCAAGGAACCCCTAGCAAAATTGCTAAGGGGAGGCCGAACCACAGTGAAGTGGGACATGAAAACTACATACTGCCGTTGATTTTGGGAGAGGATTCTTGCGGGCAAGCAACAGCTTACCTTGGCGGGAATCGGCGTCTTAATTAACCACTCAACATCGCGACAGTGATGGTGGAACCCTGCCAAGAAGCCCGTTCGGACGGACGCAAAGTCATCGTCCTCGAGGGCTCACTGGCGGAACTAGACATTGGCTCATCGGAGGAATCACGGAGGAGAGACTAGCGGCGGAGAGGCCTAGAGATACAAGGCCCGTCGTGATTCTAACAAGCGTGGCGGCGAACCAAAAAGAATCGCGCGGGGAATCTAAGAAAACCAGAGATGCCTAGCGTGCATACCGAATGGCGGCAGAGGAAAACTCACCGGCAGAAGCACCGGAGCAAGGGCACTACGGCGAGGTCGCAGGAGCCGAGCAACAACAGCGTGACCGTCGAGGAGGGCGACGATGGCGCGGCCGCTAGAACGTGAACAGAGGCGGTGGCGCGAGAAATAAGTTGAAGGGAAAACGAGGGAGGAAAGTGAATCGCCTAGCCCCGCTCCCCTCTTTATAACCGCGTAACGTTAGCGGTAGTGGGATCGTGGCTATGCCACGATGAGTGCATAATCGCACATGTGGCGAAACCGTTCGCAAGTAGTGGAGCCACACTGAAGACCACACAACACAGGAGAGGATCGGGCCTTCTGACCTGTAACATCCCAAAAATACTAAACTTAAATCATCAAACTCTAATCATCAAAATTAGGGTTAACAAAAACTTTTCTAATTAAAATTATGAAAGCATGCATATGTGTATGCATTTAATTTGAAATTCTTTTGAACCACCTTGTTTGTATGTTTCATTGCTTGTAAAATGTTTCTTAAGTGAAATAAACATCATCTAAAACATTTCCCAAACTTTTCCTAAAGACAAATAAATCAAAACCAATAAAATAAAGGAATGGTCATTTTGACCAATTTAACTCCCATGCCTACTTTGGCTGCCTCAAACTTTCAGAACCTAATAGAAACTTTTCTGGATCTTTGCACCCCTTGAATGTACTCATAACAAGGTATCAAGGCCCACTTTGTGATCATCCAGAAAATTTCAAATGCATAGTTCAAATGACAATTCAAAATTGAATCTTTATCATATGGGAAGATCCCACTTTTTCAAAAACCACTCAAACAAGCTCAACTTTCAAAACCCAAGCATCTGCAGACTCACCAGCACCAATCTAGCAAACCCACCAAAAATCTTTTCAAAATTCCAAACTTGACTTCATGCGGCCATTTCATCAAACAGGTTGCAGACACAAATCATCAAAATCCTAAACACTATAGTGAGCAGTGATTGAAGCCTAACTTGTTCCCTCTCTAGCTCACAACCATCTCAGTAGATCATCTAGTAAGTTAATCCAAGCACTAGCCTCACTGTAAGCTTGGCATTGCCATCAATGGTGAACAGCCGAGCACACCCATGTCACTCCCATGTCGACATCAAGCTAGGAAGAGAAACAAGCCTAGCCAGCATGTCTGGGAGGCAGCCCACCGTCCACCGCCACTCCCTGTCCACCGCTCGAACCTTGCCAACCCCTGGACCACCCTTGCGGACGCGCCCGGACCGCCAAAGAACCATGCGGCGTGCGCGAGCGCCACCCTCGCCAGCGCCCACGGCAGCCGCCCGCCAGCGTGCATACGAGCACCACCGACCCAGGAGACCACCAGACATCCTCGTTCGCCGCCCCATGACGCACAGCCACCACTCGTCGTTGAAGACGCCGCCTCTGCCGCGCAGAGCATCGCATGTTCCAGACCAAGCCGCATTTCCCCACGCCTCGAAACCATGTCGTTGAGCATCGCCAGGGAACACCGCACCGTCCCCTACCTTCGCCCATGCCAATAACCTTTGTAACATCGGCCCCGATGAGCTCACCGTGCGCCCCGTCGGTCCCCTCGCTCGACTATAAATAGAGGCCACCCCTGCTCGAATTCTTCACACCATTCTACTCCCCTCTCCTCACTGATCGTGCCACAACGTTACGAAGCAAGGCGAGCACCACCTGCGAATTTCACCAGAGCCCGCCGCCTCTGGAGAAGAAGGGAGCCATCGATTTCGTCCACCCCAGGAGCTGCCGCCACCACCCCTGAGTTCGTCGTCATCGATTTAGTCGTTCGCCCGCCTCGCCGACCCTCGCCAGCACCCCGGTGAGCCCCCAGCAACCCCCACTGGCCGCGCTAGGTTTCTTTCTCGCCGGTGTTGCTCAACATCGATGACTCTCACCGTTGGATTAGAATCGATCGAACGCACCACGTTGCCCGTCTTGCCCGCACCCCCTGTCTCACTGACGAGTGGGGACACCCACTTAAGCAGCCCGCGGGAGCACTGCGCTTAGCAGGCCGGCCCGTTAACTTTTCCCGCGCAGCCCAGTTATTTGAATTAAACCTTTTCCATTTTATTTCAAACTCACTTCTGTACCCAACTTCAAAAATCAACCCAGATCGATTCAGTGCACCAAGTTTAATGAAACCAATTTTGTTAGAGAGGTCTGAGAATGCTGAATCCAAGCCCGTTGGATTCAAGTCATTTGAATCTATAGATCACCCATGGTAAAAATAACAAGGAAGAAGCTTTTCTGCATTCAAACATTTTTCAAATTTAAACCATAATAGCTTTTGAGTTGATTCCAACTCTCAAAAATCACATTCAACCATACCTTTCAGAATATATAAAAATATATAGGTTTACTTGCAGAAATAATGTTCCAGTAATAAAAGAATGCTACATAGGCATTTCTAGTCATTTTATTTAATTAAAATAAAATGGTAAAACCTTATTAAATTGTGACACCACTTTAAATGACATTCCCATGGACTAAAATATGTGGTGATGACATGTGTCAACATGATCCCATGTTTGGGTTTGGAGAATATTAAATCTTAAGTAGTTTTTCAATGAGTAGAAATTACTTTTCTAAAAATAAAAGGAATTAAACCAAGCTTTAATCTTGTAATGATAGAGATGATGCTAGATCATCTATAGGACCCTTGTGTGTGATGATTGCAAGTAGTTAAGTATTGTTTGGTGATTGTGTACCTCGTATTTATTTATACACGCTAGTACCAACCAAGGATACGAGGAGGAAGGAGGATACTACGAAGAAGAAGCCGAGGAGAACTTCAACCACTGCTCTGCACAAGGCAAGCTAAAACTTGCAAGATACTCTACTTTAGCAAGCCTAATACTAATAGTGAATGTGCAAGCTAACACTTGCAATTTAGCAAGCTTATACTGATATTGTGCAAGCTTTATTAACTAAGTGGACCAATGCAAGCTAACCCTTGCAAGATACCCTACTGATGCCACAAACCATTACTTGTTACTATGCCTACTATATGCCTTAAGCATATGTGATCATATCCACTTGACAAACCAATCCTAGTTTTTACTTGCAAACTTTATACTTTATTTCTTTATCAAAGTTATTACTTAGAGTTTACTTAAGTGAATTATAGATACTAGAAAGATATTTGAAGGTTGCATAAAGAGCATAAAATTTGGCCTAAGCTAGATAATCTTGATGTCATCTTAAGTCATGAGATGGAACTTAGTTAGAACTCCACTAGTTTACCACCCCTCATTATTGCTTACCCCCACCTGTAGATGCTAGTGCTAAGCATAAAACTTGATCAACTTTAGATGGGAATACTTGGTGGAAAAATGGTTATGAAAACCTTGGAATGATGGATCATTCTATTGAAATGTTTTGTACATGTGTTTCCGAACACCTGATGTTTTTGGTGATGAAAATGTTGAGGCATGAGCCTTAGCCCTTTATAAAGCGATGGTTTATGCGGATGCGATACCATTCCAATTTTATCGTACAACCACAATACCCGAATATTGGGTAGGGCTTGAATGGAAACTTATATACTTTAATATTAGTTCCCTCACGGCCAAGGTCTGAGCTAAGGCTACCTTGTGCAGATTGTCCACCTGTGCAGTACCCAAGATGACAGTTGGTCATGGTTGGGAGGCCAAACTCACAGGAGAGGTGCTTATACTAGGGCGTGTAATTGAAAGGTTAGGATTGATTATCCGCATACTGAGTATGGTGAATTTAGGATTTGTTCCTGACGGATGTATCGAATGTTGTGGTGAAAGTGTACAATCTCTGCAGAGTGTCAAACTATTCGAATAGCCGCGTCCACGGTTATGGACAGTTGGAGTGGCCATACTGTTCCCCCGTCAGACTTTTCAAAATGACTTGTGAAATGATTTGAGATTTTGACTTGACCACAATAGGGTTGTGATCTGAATTACAAGTTCCCACTTAGGTGTTATACAACTTTCAACTAGCATTCGTTGCTTCTAAACTTAGTAGAGATAAATCTGGCTTTTGCAAAACAACCCTAGAGCCTAGTGTCCTATTATCCAAAAAAAACCTTTACCTGTTAGTATTAGTTTGCGAGTACTTAAAGAGTACTCATGGCTTTGTCCCTGGCTATTCCCATGGCCAGACTATGAAGAGGAGTACCTTGAGGATGGACCCCAGGAAGGTTACGACAACTAGGATCATCTCCCATCGTCAGCATTTCCTGTGACCCCGAAGATGGAGCTTCGCCTACGCTACCGTTATTATTACATATTCCGCTGCTTGATGTTGTATTAAGAACTGGATCATGAGATCCCTATCTGTGTAAGAACTTATGTATCGTTTGTAATGGATGATGTACTATGGTATCCAATTCTGTTATGTCTCGCAAAAATGGTAATCCTGGGATTGCGATGTATGGCATAACAGGCATCTGGGATTAAAAATCCGGGTGTTGACAAGTTGGTATCAGAGCCATCCTGACCATAGGAGACCCTAGTTAGGCTGGACGTTTAAACCAAAAACTTATTTTCCAAAAGCAAAGAAAACAAATATTTACAAAAACTTATTCTCATTCTTATCCCTTTGATTCTTTCATGAAAATTCATGTTCCTCAAAAACTCTTGCAAAAATACATAAAATTTGGACACACTTGATCACTCTACTAACTTACTCATCCTATATTCTTATAGATGGACGTGAAGTACAGCAAGTTTTACCAATTGGGAATGGAGGAGACCTGATCTTTGAGAGGGATTTGGACCAGCTTTCGGAACTTCTGGAGCGTCCGCACCCCGAGTTCTTCGGAGCTCAGCTCAATGATCAAGGAGGAGAAGATCTGCAGTGGCTAATTGTTGCAAGTCTCCGAGGAAAGATTGAACCTCCCACTGCGGAGGGAATTCAGTTTACCTTGAGGGAAAACAACTGGCTCGATGGACTTGCCAGAGCCATGCAGGAAGCTCTTTCTCGTCTATGTGGGCAGAGCATCAATCAGATCAAGGGTACTCGCTTTGAGTTTTGCCCAAGGAGTGATGCTAATGGACAACCATTGGAAGCCCCCTACCACCCCGAGTTGAAGACCCAATTGGACCACCTCAGCTTCATGATGTACGATCGTCAACAAGAGTTGGACAACTGCCGTGACTACTGCAACCACAAGTCTGCCATCATCAAGACGAAGGACCAGACCATCGCCCTGCTAGCAAAGGATCGCAAGTCTCGCCACCGTCAGCTCGACAAGAAGGAGCGCATCATTGCCCGTCTTCGCCACCGCATCTCATCTCTGGAGGAGACCATCCACGAGAGAGACATGCAGTTGGAGGAAAGGGAGAATGCCGTAGAGGATCTTCGTGGAGACCCCTACTCCTATCCCAGCGATGACGATGATTTTCTGGAGGATCAGGCTATGGATTTCTTCACCGATGAGGATGATTTCGCCTTCATCGATGATGATGAGGATGATGAGGCCACAGATTCCAAGGAGTAGTAGCACTTGAGCACTAGTATAGTGAATAGTATTCGGTCCCACTGTATCGTAGTTTCCAGAATGGTTCTTAAAACCATCTGCTTTCCTGGTTGTGGTGTGTGTTGTATCGTGTGCTATGAATGAATGAATGAAAAAGCAAGTTGCTAGAAAATTTTGAGTCAAACTTTAAAAACTTTTCGAAGACCCAAAACCTTAGAAATTTCCCTCTTTTCTCATGATCTATCTCAATCTTCAGATGCCACATGGAGGAAGTGGTTCAACCCCGGACCCAATGTTGCAGATACTGCAAATGTTGAGTTCTGACCGTGAAGCTGAAAGAGCGGAACGTCAAGACAACCTAGCCACCCTTCAGCAGATAGCCCAGCTAGCCCACAATAACCAAGGCCACGGAAATCAGGACAACCATGGATCTAAGCTCAAGAATTTCCAGAATACCAACCCACCTATTTTCACTAAGTCCGAAGAGCCCCTAGACACCGATGATTGGCTGCAAACCATGGAAAATAACTTAGAAGTAGCCGGAGTGGAAGCCAACGAGAAAGTCCCGTTCGCCACCCACTATCTAGCCGGAGATGCTAGAGAATGGTGGACCATTGTTCGCGCAATGACCGGAGGCCAGATGATGACCTGGGAGGAATTCAAGGTCAAGTTTAGCTGAACCCATGTGCCACCGGGTTTGATCAAGAGAATGAGAGACGAGTTCAGAGAGCTGAAGCAAGGAAGGATGACTGTAGTGGAATACCGTGAAAAATTTTTGTCATTAGCTAGGTATGCCCCGGATGAAATAGACATCGAAGCCAAGAAGAAAGAAAGATTCCTGAATGGTCTGCATGATGAGATGCAGACGGTATTAGTCAATATCCCCTTTGCGGATATTGAAACCCTTGTCGACTCTGCTATCCAGATGGAAGGAAAGATCAACCAAGACAATGAAAACCGCAAGCGTCGCATGATGCACCAGCCCGAAACCCATCAGACCCCAAAGTATCGCCCCAACCCATCTCCAGGATTTGCCCCAAGGACCAACAGACCCCCGATGAACCGTCCGACCTATCCCAACCGTGGAAACCCTAGAACCAGAGGAAATCACAACAACCCCGGCAATTCTAGCAATTTCAATCGTGCCCCACCCAAGTTCAACAACAGCAATGTTACCGCCAACACCAACACTGCCCCGAGGACTGGAAGCAATGCTATGCCTGTAGCAGCCAAGGACAAGTCGTAAGTGACCTGTTATGACTGTGGACGAGTGCCCCAACAAGAAGAATGCTACAGCCCCCAACGCCAATGTCCCAGCTCAGCAGCAGCGTCGTGTTCAGCCAGGAAGAAGATTTGCCCAGTGGAATTCGGCAAGCCTGCAGCCATCTTTTTCTCATGCATCTTTGAAGAAGCTCGAGAAGCGCCGTGTCGTCTTTGGGTATGTTTTCGGTTAATTCAGTACTTGCAAGAGTGTTGTTTGATTCTGGTGTTGGAGATATGCCCTAGAGGCAATGATAAATGTAGTTATTATTATATCTTTGTGTTTATGATAAATGTTTACATTCATGCTATAATAGTATTAACAAGGAAACCATTAATACTTGTGTGATTTGTAAACTTAATTTGAAGTCCCTAGTATAGCCTCTATACTTCACTAGCTTGTTGGTTGATTAATGATTGTGGTTTCCATATCATGAACATTGAGATGTTATCAACAACAAGATCATATCGTTAGGAGAATGATATGGTGGACATACTCCTATAGATAAGCGTAGCATAAAGATCAAGTCATTTCAATAGTTCAATTGCTATATGCTTTCTGATACATAGTAACCTAATTCCTTCGACCATGAGATCATGCATATCACCTTTACCGGATGGATGCTTTGATGACATCAAACACCACACCGTGGCGGGTGGCTATAAAGGTGGCATTAAGTGTTCGGAAAGTATTGGTTGAAACACATGGATCAAGAGTGGGATTTGTCCATCCACATGACGGATAGATATACTCTGGGCCCTCTCGGTGGAATGTCATCCAATTAGCTTGCAAGCATGTGACTTGGTCACAAGGGATCACATATCACGGGAACGAGAAAAGAGTACTTATCGATGTGAGGTTGAACTAGGTATTCAGAGATACCGACGATCATAACCTCGTATAAGTAACATATCGTTAGACAAAGGGAAATTGGTATCGTATGTAAGTGGTTCATTCGATCGAAAAGTAATCGTGAAATATGTGGGAGCCATATGAATTTCAGATTCCTCTATTGGTTATTGTTAGGAGAAGTGTCTCGATCATGTCCGCATAATTCACGAACCGTAGGGAGACACACTTAAGGATTGACGTTGTTTGAGTAGTTATGGTATTATGAAAGAGACCGAATGTTGTTCGAGTCTCGGATGGGATCCGGATATCACGAGGTGATCCGGAGTGGTCCGAATAAGATTCATATAAGGAAAGTCCGTTTGAGATCGGGAATGATTAGTTTTCATCGGGAATGTTCTAGAAGGTTCGGATTGTCCAAGACTCGGGGAGGGTACATGAATGTGTCATTGCTCATTGAATGATTGCATCATGTACTAAGTGTTATTGCTGTCCCAAATAAAGGATTAAATTGAATCCTAAACAGAAAAGTCAAATGTCCGGTTTGAAAGTCAAAGCGCCAAAACAAGAAACGTGGGAAACAAGCAAGAGGAGTTGGAACCAACTTTGGAGGAGGTAGGACTCCTCCAGGCGCCCAGCCCAAGGCCGAGTTGGGGAGGGACTCCCTCCCTCCCCTGGCGCGCCAAGGACCCCCCTCCCATAAAAGGAGGGGCGGGGCTCCTCCCATAGACACATAACTTTCTACTCTAGATCTCCGGTTTAGAGCTGTTTTGGTTTAGAGCTTCTAATTGCTTTAGCCAACAGTTTAGAGCCTTCTAATTGGTTTAGAGCCTTCTAATTGGTGTGTCTAATTACTAGGCCACTAATCCTCTCTCTCATAAAGCTCCACCATACTGCACTTGGCTTAAGGCGAAGCCTGGGATCTCCCTCTACTTCGGTACCACGCCGTTGTCTTTCGGAATCGCGAGGAGAGTGCTACAACCTCCGCTCTTTGGAACAAGGGAGGGAAGGTCTTACGTCAGTCGAGCGTGTGACCGATTGCGGGAGCGCTGCCGAACGTGGCTGGAAGGATCGTCTACGATCTTGAGATCGGGAAGAATCGACTACATCACCCACGAGAATCCGCTCTCGTTAACGCTTTGGAATCTTCGAGGGTAAGTTATACCATCGACTCGTTGCTACAATCTAGTAGATAGATCTTGGCTAGTTTGTTTGTATGCGATAGAAAATTTTTGTTTTCCATGCTACGAACCCCTCTGATTGGTATCGAGCCGTGTCTATATGTAGATCTGTTGCCTGAGTAGAACACAATGGTCATTGTGGGCGTTGATGCTTTTATTGTAGATTGCTTTTGTGTACTTTGCATCTTGCGGTATGTTGGGATGAAGCGGCCGGGCTAACCTTACATGACATCGTTCATGAGACTTGCTCCACGCTTGACATGTAACTTGTATTGCATAAGTGGCTTTCTTGGTGCATGTTTCTCCTAGCATAGTTAAGATCCAATTTACAACGGGTGATCAACAATGCTAGTATCAATGTTGTGGTTCTTGTTAAGTAAGTTAGAACGACACTTATTGAAAGCCCCAAACCACGTAAAATATGCAAAGAAAGTAGAAGCGTCTAACTTTGTTTTGCGGGGTGTCTTGATGTGATATGGCCATGATTGTGATTATATTCGATGTATGCAATGTTCCTTATTGTAAGTCGACAACGGCGAGAGCCATATGGTTGTCTTTAATTTATGTTAAGACCGTGTCTATTCAAAGTAGTTGTAATAGTTGAAGCGGTGGGCGACAACCATGGAGAAGCGTCATTGACCTTGATGCAATGCCGGTGATGATGGAGATCATGTTCGTGCTTGAAGATGGAGATCGGAGGCACGAAGAAGAAAACCATATCATATCACATATATATTGAATTGCATGTGATGTTAATCCTTTATGCATCTTGTATTGCTTAGTAGAGCAGCGGTAGCATTATAAGATGATCCCTCATGCACATCAATTTCAAATCATAAAGTGTTCACCCTTAGTTAGCACCGTTGCTAAGGCTTGTTGTTTGAAGCACCACGTGATGATCGGGTGTTCTAGATTACGCAAGTGTATACAACGTGAGCAAGCCAGATTTGCTCATGCGAAACTAAGGTTTGATCTTGACGAGCCTAGCATGTATACGGACATGGTCTCGGAACACGGATTACCGAAAGGTAAAGCATGAATCGTATAGTAGATATGATGAACATGATGATTGTTCGCCATTGAAACTATATCAACTCTCGTGATGATCGGAGTTGATGTAGTGGATTTGGTTCTGTGATCACTAAAACAATGTGAGGGATGTTGTTTTGAGTGGGAGTTCACCTAGTTTAATTTCATTAATTAATTTGAACTCAATTTGTCATAAACTTAGTCTAAACTATTGCAAATATGTTGTAGATCAATGGCAGCCCCTACCATCAATTTTAATGCGTTCCTAGAGAAAGAAAAGTTGAAAAACAATGGAAGCAACTTATGGATTGGTTCCGCAATTTGAGGATTGTCCTCACAATTGGTAATTTGACCTATGTCTTTGGATGCATTGGGTGACCCACCGGTGATGCTCTGATGAAGTAAAGAATGTTTACCTCGCTCGGAAGAATCGGTACTCCATAGTTCGATGTGCTATCTTGTATGGTTTAGAATCGGAGCTTGAGAAAAGGTTTGAAGAGTCGGACCCATATGATATTGTCGAGGATCTCAAATTGATTTTTGAGACTCATGCGGCAATTGAAAGCTATGAGGCTTCGAAAAGTTCTTTAAGCGCAAGATGGAAGAGGCAGCTCCGTCGGTGAGCATGTGCTTAAGATGTCGGGCATGCAAACAAACTTCAAAGCTTGGGTATTGTGATTCCTAATGCTTTGGGGATTTACCGTGTCCTCAATCACTACCACCAAGTTACAAGAACTTTGTGATGAACTACAACATGCGAACATGAACAAGGCGTTGCGAACTCTTTGCCATGTTGAAATCTGCGAAGTGGAGATCAAGAAAGAGCACCAAGTGTTGTTGGTCAATAAGACCACCAAATTCAAGAAAGGCAAGTCTAAGCAAAGGGACACTTCAAGAAGGGTGGTAAGAAAGCTACCACGCCGACGAAGAAGACCAAGGCTGGACCTAAGCACTGGCGAGTGCTTTTCGCAAGGGAGAAGGTCCTTTGAAGCGGAATTGCCCAAAGTACTTGGCGAATCAAGAACGGCAACATCAAGAAGAAAGGTATATCGATATACATGTTATTGATGTGTATCTCACTAGTACTCGTAGTAGTGCACAGGTATTTGATCTTGGTTGGTTGCTCATATTTGTAACTCGAAGCAGTCTTTGCAGAATAAGCGGAAGCTAGCGAAGAGCGAGGTGACGATGCGGCGTGGGAAGCGGATCAAAGGTTGATGTGATCGCGGTCGACGCTACCCTTCATCTACCATCGGGATTAGTTTTATACTTAAATAATTGTTATTTGGTGCTGCGTTGAGCATGAACATTATATCGGGATCTTGTTTATTGCGACGGTTACTTGTTTAAATCTGAGAATAATGGTTGTTCTATTTATATGAGTAATATGTTTTATGCACATGCACCTTTGATAGATGGTCTATTCTTATTGAATCTCGATAGTGGAAATACACATATCAACAACATTGAGGCTAAGCGTTTGAAATCAGCGATAATTAGACCTATATGTGGCACATCGTCTTGGTCACATCGGGTGAAGCGTATGAAGAAACTCCATTCCGATGGACTTCTTGAATCACTTGATTTTGAATCACTTGAAAGATGCGAAGCATGTCGATGGGAAAAATGACTAAGACTCCATTTTACGGTATGATGGAGCGAGCTACGGACTTATTGGAAATCATACATACCGATGTGTGTGGTCCAATGAGTGTAGCATCGCCTGATGGTTATCGTTATGTTCTTACCTTCACGGATGACTTGAGTAGATATGGATATATCTATTTCATGAAACATAAGTCCGAAACTTTCGAGAAGTTTAAGGAGTTTCAAAGTGAGGTAGAGAATCAACGTAACAAGAAGATTAAATTTCTACGTTACGATCGTGGAGGTGAATATCTAAGTTACGAGTTTGGCGAGCATTTAAAGAAGTCGGAATACTTTCACAATTGACACCGGGAACACCACAGCGTAATGGTGTGTCCGAGCGTCAATCGAACTCTCTTAGATATGGTTCGTTCTATGATGTCACTTACAGTTACCGCTATCATTTTGGGGTTATGCATTAGAAACAGCCGCATTCACTTTAAATAGGGCACCGTCTAAATCCGTTGAAACGACACCGTATGAATTATGGTTTGGGAAGAAACCTAAATTGTCGTTCCTTAAAGTTTGGGGATCTGAAGCCTATGTAAAGAAGTTACTGACGGACAAGCTTGAACCCAAAGCGGAAAAATCGTCTTCATAGGATACCGAAGGAAACTATTGGGTATACCTTCTATCATAGATCCGAAGGCAAAACATTCGTTGCTAAGAATGGATCCTTTCTAGAGAAGGAATTTCTCTCGAAAGAAGTGACTGGAAGGAAAGTAGAACTCGACGAGGTTGTTGAACCTTCTCTCGAAATTGCAAGTAGCGCGACACGGAAGAAGTTCTGTGGTGCACCAATAAGGGAGGAAGCTAATGATGATGATCATGAAACTTGGTTGAAGTTGCTCTGAGCCTCGGAGGTCAACGAGAACTCGTACCACTCCAGTTGGTATGATTCCGTTATGAATATCATGGTGGTGGACAACACCGATGACCCCGAGACATATGAGGAAGCGATGATGAGCCCAGTTCCAATAAATGGCAAGAAGCCATGAAATCCGAGATTGGATCCATACGAAAACCAAGTATGGACTTTGGTGGACTTACCGGATGGCGGAAGGCATCGAGAACAAATGGATTTTCAAGAAGAAAGCAGATCTTGATGGTAATATTCTGTCTATAAAGCTCGACTTGTCGCAAAAGGGTTTCGACAAATTCAAGGAGTTGACTACGATGAGACTTTCTCACCGATGGCGAAGCTAAAGTCTGTGAGGATTATGTTAGCAATCGCTGCATATTATGATTATGAGATATGGCAGATGGATGTCAAAACAGCATTCCTCAATGGAGACATTGATGAAGAGTTGTATATGATGCAACCCAAAGGTTTTGTCGATCCTATAGATGCTAACAAGGTATGCAAACTTCAACGGTCCATCTATGGATTGAAGCAAGCATCCGAAGTTGGAATCAACGTTTTGATAAGGTAATCAAAGTTTTGGTTTCATACAAACTTATGGAGAAGCTTGTATTTACAAGAAAGTGAGTGGGAGCTCTGTAGCATTCTTAATACTTGTATGTGGATGACATATTGTTGATTGGGAATGATGTAGACCTTCTTAATAGTGTCAAGGAATATTTGAATAATAGTTTTTCAATGAAGGATCTTGGCGAAGCAGCTTACATATTAGGCATAAAGATTTATAGAGATAGATCGAAGCCAAATATCATTGTCACAAAGTACATATTTGGACAAAGTTCTAAAGAGATTTGGAATGGAAGAAAGCAAGAAAGGGTTCTTGCCCATGTTGCTAATCGACCTTGAGTAAAACTCAAAGTCCGACATCGGAGAAGATAGAGAAAGGATGAGTAAGACTCCTATGCCTCAGCCATAGGATCTCTAATGTATGCCATGCTATGTACTAGACCCGACATTGCATATCTTTGTTAGTTTAACTAGCAGATATCAAAGTGATCCGAGTGGATCATTGGACAGATCAAAAACATCCTTAAGTACTTGAGAAGGACTAAGGATATGGTTCTTTCTTATGGAGGTGATGAACAGCTCGTTGTTAATGGTTACACCGATGCTAGTTGGAACACCGATCCGGATGATTCTAAATCACAATCCGGATCGTATTTATTTTGAATGGTGCGTGATTAGGCGGAGGAGTGCAAAGCAAAGCGTTGTGGCGAGATCTTCAACTGAATCGGAATACATGGCTGCTTGAGGTTTCACAAGAAGCGATATGGATGAAGGAGTTCATTACTGAGCTGGGTGTGGTTCCAAGTGCGCTTGTGGACCCAATGTCTATCTCTTGTGATAACATGGGCGCCATAGCCAATGCGCAAGAACCAAGGTCACACAAGTGAAGCATATCAAGCTGCGTTTTCACGCTATTCGAGAACATATCCAGACGGGATATAAAGATTTGCAAAGTACACACAGATCTGAATGTGGCGGATCCGTTGACTAAACCTCTCCGAGGGCAAAACATGACCAACACCAAACTGCCATGGGTGTTCGGTATATTACCATGTAATCTAGATTAGATGACTCTAGTGCAAGTGGGAGGCTGTTGGAGATATGCCCTAGAGGCAATGATAAATGTAGTTATTATTATATCTTTGTGTTTATGATAAATGTTTACATTCATGCTATAATAGTATTAACAAGGAAACCATTAATACTTGTGTGATTTGTAAACTTAATTTGAAGTCCCTAGTATAGCCTCTATACTTCACTAGCTTGTTGGTTGATTAATGATTGTGGTTTCCATATCATGAACATTGAGATGTTATCAACAACAAGATCATATCGTTAGGAGAATGATATGGTGGACATACTCCTATAGATAAGCGTAGCATAAAGATCAAGTCATTTCAATAGTTCAATTGCTATATGCTTTCGATACATAGTAACCTAATTCCTTCGACCATGAGATCATGCATATCACCTTTACGGATGGATGCTTTGATGACATCAAACACCACACCGTGGCGGGTGGCTATAAAGGTGGCATTAAGTGTTCGGAAAGTATTGGTTGAAACACATGGATCAAGAGTGGGATTTGTCCATCCACATGACGGATAGATATACTCTGGGCCCTCTCGGTGGAATGTCATCCAATTAGCTTGCAAGCATGTGACTTGGTCACAAGGGATCACATATCACGAGCGAGAAAAGAGTACTTATCGATGTGAGGTTGAACTAGGTATGCGAGATACCGCGATCATAACCTCGGATAAGTAACATATCGTGAGACAAAGGGAAATTGGTATCGTATGTAAGTGGTTCATTCGATCGCAAAGTAATCGTAGAAATATGTGGGAGCCATATGAATTTCCAGATTCCTCTATTGGTTATTGTTGAGAAGTGTCTCGATCATGTCCATAATTCACGAACCGTAGGGAGACACACTTAAGGATTGACGTTGTTTGAGTAGTTATGGTATTATGAGAAAGAGACCGAATGTTGTTCGAGTCTCGGATGGGATCCGGGATATCACGAGGTGATCCGGAGTGGTCCGAGAATAAGATTCATATAAGGAAAGTCCGTTTGAGATCGGGAATGATTCCTGTTTTCATCGGAATGTTCTAGAAGGTTCCGGATTGTCCAAGCACTCAGGGGAGGGTACATGAATGTGTCATTGCTCATTGAATGATTGCATCATGTACTAAGTGTTATTGCTGTCCCAAATAAAGGATTAAATTGAATCCTAAAACAGAAAAGTCAAATGTCCGGTTTGAAAGTCAAAGCGCCAAAACAAGAAACGTGGGAAACAAGCAAGAGGAGTTGGAACCAACTTTGGAGGAGGAGTAGGACTCCTCCAGGCCGGCCCAGCCAAGGCCGAGTTGGGAGGGACTCCTCCCTCCTGGCCGCCAAGGAACCCTCCCATAAAAGGAGGGGCTCCTCCATAGACACATAACTTTCTACTCTAGATCTCCGGTTTAGAGCTGTTTTGGTTTAGAGCTTCTAATTGCTTTAGCCAACAGTTTAGAGCCTTCTAATTGGTTTAGAGCCCTCTAATTGGTGTGTCTAATTACTAGGCCACTAATCCTCTCTCTCATAAAGCTCCACCATACTACGCAGGCTTAAGGCGAAGCCTGCGGGATCTCCCTCTACTTAGGTACCACGCGTTGTCTTGCGGAATCGCGAGAGAGTGCTACAACCTCCATTTTCTTTGGAACAAGGAGAGGAAGGTCTTCGTCAGTACCGAGCGTGTGACCGATTGCGGAGCGCTGCGGAGCGATGGCTGGAAGGATCGTCTACACGATCTTGAGATCGGGAAGAGTACGACTACATCACCCACGAGAATCCGCTCTCGTTAAACGCTTTGGAATCTTCGAGGGTAAGTTATACCATCGACTCGTTGCTACAATCTAGTAGATAGATCTTGGCTTGTTTGTTTGTATGCGATAGAAAATTTTTGTTTTCCATGCTACGAACCCCTACATCTGGTGCATCGCATTCATTTGTCACCGAAGAATTTGCATGCACTAGTAAAATTCAACCAACCAAACTGAAGCATGTTATGATTGTTCAAATTCCCGGATCAACCACCAAGGCTAGGCAAATTTGCAAAGCCGTCCCTATCCGAATCCATGGCATAGATTTTTATGCAAATCTGATAGTACTTGGAACTAAAGGTTTGGAAGTAGTACTAGGGATGGATTGGATGTCCAAACATAAAGGATTGATGGATTGTGCCAAGAAAGCCATAACTATGACCAGTACAGCCGGAATATCAGTCGAGCATATATCTGAAACCTTACCCCGCCAATTCAAGTGTAACAAGAGTATAGCCCAACCTACCATTGACCAAGTCCAGATAGTCTGTGAATACCCCGACGTAGTTCCAGATGTTTTGCCCGGTATGCCCCCAGATCGGGATATCGAGTTTATCATTGAACTAATTCCTGGAACCGGACCCATAGCCCAGAGACCATATAGTATGAACCCGTCAGAGCTCGCAGGACTGAAGAAGCAACTGGATTCCATGCTGGAAATTGGATTGATTCAACCAAGTGCATCACCTTGGAGATCACCTGTCTTGTTTGTGGACAAGAAGGATGGAGATAACCGTTTGTGTACGGATTATCGGAAATTGAATGATGTCACCATCAAGAACAAGTACCCCTTGCCCAAGATAGAAGATTTGTTTGATCAGTTGACCGGTGCCAAAGTGTTTTCTAAGATTGATCTTAGAAGTGGCTATCATCAACTCAAAATTAAATGCGAGAGGATATTCCAAAGAGCCTTTACCACGGATATGGATTGTATGAGTATACTGATCATGTCTTTCGGATTAACCAATGCCCCTGCTTATTTCATGAATCTCATGAATAAGATTTTTATGGACTTCCTGGATAAGTTTGTCGTTGTTTTCATCGATGACATTCTGATTTATTCCAAATCAGAAGAAGAACATGAGCTACACCTAAGGACCATTCATGGAACCCTTAGAGAGCATCAGCTGTATGCAAAGTTTAGCAAATGTGAATTCTGGTTACAGGAGGTAGGATTCCTCGGTCACATTGTATCAGCCGGAGGAATTGCCGTTGACCCTGCCAAAGTGAAAGATGTAGAAGATTGGCAAGCCCCAACCACTCAAACCCAAGTTCGTGCATTTCTCGGATTGGCGGGATATTACCGCAAATTCGTTGAAGGATTCTCTAGTATTGCCAGACCCATGACCCAATTGCTGAAGAAGGACAAGAAGTTTGAATGGACAGAAAAATGTGAAGCGAGTTTTCAAGAACTCAAGAGGAGATTGATTTCAGCCCCAATATTGATCATGCCGGATATCACAAAGCCCTTTGATGTGTATTGTGACGCATCCAAGATCAGTCTCGGATGTGTGCTAATGCAAGAAGGCAAAGTTATATCTTATCTATCTCGACAATTGAAGCAACATGATCAAAACTACCCAACCCATGACCTCGAACTTGCAGCCGTAGTTCTAGCCCTGAAAACATGGAGACATTACCTGATGGGAAACCGTTGTGAGATTTATTCGGATCACAAGAGCCTAAAGTATATATTCACTCAGAAGGAACTGAATATGAGGCAGAGAAGATGGATTGAGCTAATCAAGGATTACGATCTGGACATTCACTATCACCCTGGTAAAGCCAACGTAGTAGCCGATGCCCTTAGCAGATTGCCGTGCCGCTTGAACTCCATGATCTTAAAGGAGCAACCAAGTTTGCACAAGGAGCTAGAAGATTTTTGGATGGAATTAGTAAGTGAGGGATTTCTGGCTAGCATAGAACTCCAGCCCACTTTGATCAGTCAGATTAAAGAGGCGCAGAAGGGAAATTCCAGTATTGACGGAATCAAGCGTCGTATCGGTACAAGCAAAGTACCCGGATTCACCGAGGACGAAGGAGTTCTATGGTACAAAGGACGCCTTTGTGTACCATCAGATTCTGAGTTGAAAGAAGTTATTTTGAAGGAGGCTCATGATACTCTTTATTCTATCCATCCCGGAGGAACTAAGATGTATCAAGATTTAAAAGAGCAATTTTGGTGGCATAAGATGAAGAGAGAAATCGGAAGCTATATCGCCAAGTGTGATATATGTCAGCGAGTCAAGGCAGGACATCAAAGACCATTGGATTGTTGCAACCCTTGCAGATTCCGGAATGGAAATGGGATTCCGTTGGAATGGACTTTATCACTGGACTGCCTACTTCTAGTAGGGGAAATGACTCTATCTGGGTCATAGTGGACAGATTGTCCAAAGTCGCCCATTTCTTGCCCGTCAAGACCACATATCAGAGTTTGAAGCTAGCAGAGTTATACATCGCTAGGATCGTTAGTTTGCATGGAGTCCCCAAGAACATCGTATCGGATCGAGGAACTCAGTTTACCTCGAGATTCTGGAAGAAAGTTCAAGAAGGTTTAGGAACCCGCTTAGATTTCAGCACCGCGTATCACCCTCAGACCGATGGACAAACGGAGCGAGTAAATCAAATACTCGAAGATATGCTGAGAGCATGTGTGTTAGAATATAGATCCAAGTGGGAAGACTGTCCGCCGTTCGCAGAATTTTCATACAACAACAGTTACCAAGCCAGTTTGCAAATGGCTCCCTTTGAATTCATGTACGGAAGGAAGTGTCGCACCCCTTTGAACTGGTCGGAAGTAGGAGAGAGTCAGATCTTCGGACCCGACATCCTACGAGAAGCAGAAGAGAAGGTTCACAAGATTCGTGAGCACCTCAAGACCGCCCAATCCCGATAGAAGAGTTACGCCGACAAGAGACGTAGAGACCTCGCCTTCAACATAGGAGATTTTGCGTATCTGAAAGTGTCGCCATTGAAGGGAATGCAGCGTTTCCAACTCAAAGGAAAGTTAGCCCCCAGATATATCGGAACTTTCAAGATTCTGAACCGTCGAGGATAAGTATCGTCTCAATTCGAACTACCTGAAGAGATGTCAGCCGTGCACAATGTGTTCCATATCTCGTTACTTCGCAAGTGTCTCGAAGTCCCCGAGAAGACCTAAGTGTTCAAGAATATCGATCACCGGACCATAAAGATCAACGATGACCTTACCTATCCCGAAGTACCCATCCGTATTTTGGAAGAAGCTTTTCGAACTACCCGAACCCGAAGCATCAAGTTTCTCAAGATTCAGTGGAGCGACCACACAGAAGAGGAAGCTACCTAGGAACGCGAAGATCACATCAGGACGGAGTTTCCCGATCTCTTCAAATCCTAGGTAATCATTTCGTCATTTTTCAAATCTCGGGACGAGATTTTGTTTAAGGGGGGAAGGTTTTTAACATCCCAAAAATACTAAACTTAAATCATCAAACTCTAATCATCAAAATTAGGGTTAACAAAAACTTTTCTAATTAAAATTATGAAAGCATGCATATGTGTATGCATTTAATTTGAAATTCTTTTGAACCACCTTGTTTGTATGTTTCATTGCTTGTAAAATGTTTCTTATGTGAAATAAACATCATCTAAAACATTTCCCAAACTTTTCCTAAAGACAAATAAATCAAAACCAATAAAATAAAGGAATGGTCATTTTGACCAATTTAACTCCATGCCTACTTTGGCTGCCTCAAACTTTCGAACCTAATAGAAACTTTTCGGATCTTTGCACCCCTTGAATGTACTCATAACAAGGTATCAAGGCACACTTTGTGATCATCCAGAAACTTTCAAATGCATAGTTTAAATGAAAATTCAAAATTGAATCTTTATCAAATGGGAAGATCCCACTTTTTCAAAAACCACTCAAACAAGCTCAACTTTCAAAACCCAAGCATCTGCAGACTCACCAGCACCAATCTAGCAAACCCACCAAAAATCTTTTCAAAATTCCAAACTTGACTTCATGCGGCCATTTCATCAAACAGGTTGTAGACACAAATCATCAAAATCCTAAACACTATAGTGAGCAATGATTGAAGCCTAACTTGTTCCCTCTCTAGCTCACAACCATCTCAGTAAATCATCTAGTAAGTTAAACTAAGCACTAGCCTCACTGTAAGCTTGGCATTGCCATCAATGCTGAACAGCCGAGAACACCCATGTCACCCCCATGTCGACAGCAAGCTAGGAAGAGAAACAAGCCTAGCCAGCATGTCTGGGAGGCAGCCCACCATCCGCCACTCCTGTCACGCTCGAACCTTGCCAACCCCTGGACCACCCGCACGGACCGCGCCCAGACCGTCAGCAACCATGCCGAGCGTGCGCTAGAGCGCCACCCTCGACCAGCGCCCACAGACCGCGCGCCGCCCTCAACGCGTGCATACACGATCACCACCGACCCAGGAGACCGCCAAACATCCTCGTTCGCCGCCCCGTGACGCATAGCCACCGCTCGTTGTTAAAGACGCCGCCTCTGCCGCGCAGAGCATCACATGTTCCAGACCAAGCCGCACCGCCCCACGCCTCGAAACCATGTCGTTGAGCATCGCCAGGGAACACCGCACAGTCCCCTACCTTCGCCCATGCCAATAGCCGCCTGTAACATCGCCCCCGACGAGCTCACCGTGCGCCCCGTCGGTCCCCTCGCTCGACTATAAATAGAGGCCACCCTCACTCGAATTCTTCACACCATTCTACTCTCCTCTCCTCACTGATCGTGCCACACCGTTCCCGGAGCAAGGCGAGCACCACCTCACCGGAATTTCACCAGAGCCCGCCGCCTCTGGAGAAGAAGGGCGCCATCGATTTCGTCCACCCAGGTGCCACCACCCCTGAGTTCGCCGTCGACTTAATGCTCGCCCGCCTCACCGACCCTCGCCAGCACCCCGGTGAGCCCCCAGCAACCCCCACTGGCCGCGCTAGGTTTCTTTCTCGCCGGCGTTGCTCAACGTCGACGATGACTCTCAGCCGTTGGATTAGAATTAGATCGAAGGCACTGCGCTTAGCAGGCTGGCCCTGCAGGTGCTTTGTGCGTACCAAGTTCTGCAGTGGCTCTCGTGCCCAGGGATCTTCTCGACAAGATCGTCAGTGACACTCGCGGCACAAGACCGGTATAAGGGGCCGAAGCTATGTAGGCGAGGACTATATCAGTCAAGGTCATCCGGTGGCTCTGGAACGCCAAGTACCTCTACACAGGACCGAAGACCGCGGACGTCAAGTTTCCGGATCCAAAGGCGTCGAGGCCCCGATTCCGAAGACCGACCCCCGCCAAGATCCCCGAAAACCCCGTTACCGGACGAGTTCGCCATCGACCTCGAGTTCTTCCACACGGATACCAAGCAACCAGATCTCCTTCATGGAAAACGAAGTCGAACCGGAGACCTCCGTCATAGATCATCGAGCACTTCTACACGGACCCCCGGGATGACATGTTCTTCGTTCAGGGGCGACAAGGTTCTCTTCACGGACGTCGGGACCCCGACATCGAAACGAAAAGATCATCGTCATAGAACCCGAAGGTCACATGTGCGACAAGTACTCCCTCGAGGACGCCGAGTGCTTCACCCTGGGAGCGACAAAACCTACCTCTGTATCCGAGAACGAGCCGCCGAGACCGGATCCCGAAACCGTCGAACCCTGGACCCTGAAACCGGACCCCGAACCCCCGGAGCCCAAGATCGTCGAGCCCCTCAATGTGTGACCCTTATCCGAACCCCTATTTTATAAATGCTAAACATAAAACCTGTTGCTTATTAACTTGTCATTCTTGCATGCATCTTGTCATGTGGTTTGGGGGCCTTATGCCGATTCACCTAATAATTAAATATGGGGCCCATATGCGGGCAAATCTAGTCTCATAGTGGCCTCATTTAAATTGATGTAGCGAACCGGTACCATATTTCGGCCATGTTAATACAACATTTAAACTGCGGGGTAGCTAAACAACATGAACCACCTTATTAATTGTCGGGACCCTGGTTCCGCTTAATCTGATCTTTTTGCATCGCACCTTCGCCATGTCATCCATCGTGCATGCATCATGCCGGGCTTCTGCCGTTTTATTAAATAGTGCATCCGGTGTTTATTCTAGTGTTTTGGTTCTTCGCGGATAAGGCCGTTGAGTTGATGTGAGCTTCGCCCCGATCTTCGGTTGAACCTTCGACAATGTTTTCAGGCGAGCATCTCCCTCTTTCTACCTATCTTATTTTTATAGTATTTACTTCCCTCATGTTGATCTATTGCTATCTGTGTTGCGTTGCTCTAGTTTCGTACCCGTGATATCCCTTGCAGCCATATATAGCCTTGGACACATCCTATTACCTGTTGTTTGGTAGATGGTTGGACCCGCGTGTCGTAGTCGCTTGCTCAAGTGTTTTGCTTGTCGTCAAGTACCACAATTGTTGGAGAAGTGCCGCATGTTGACGTTGGAGATGATCATGGCTTTACTTATTGTTCACTTCAATTCTTGTTTAACAACTAAAATTGAATTAAGCGGAGGCATCGGTGGGTGATAGGTAATGTTGGTTTTCGAGCGCCCACTTGTGTCCCGTAGGACCCGAGTTCTTGACACTGTTAGAGATCGAGCGCTAACCACGGTGGGGAGATATGGGCCCCCCATTGATTATTACCTGATTTCAAAGTATTGTACTGGGGGCCACAACTAGTTTGAGGTGTTTTTACTATCCTGTACTTATGCCATGCTTACTGCTTTATTTAAATTGTGCGACAGATAGCACGTGTACTGTTTAGGATCGGGACACGATTCCGCGGTGTCGACAGTCCCCATTTGGGGATTTGCTGTCGTTCACAGCCGTATACCCAAACCCTAAGTCCGTATCGGAGACCGGCCGACTTCGTTGCGGGTGTACTTAGTGGGGTGGCCCCCCGTGCTTGATTTGGGTCTGGGAACGTCGTGACTTAGGCCCCGCCGACATACCGATGGGTGTATGTTAACGATCGCAAAAGGGTCAAGTGCTGTGGATACTTTGGTGCACCCCTGCAGGGTTAAATCTTTTCGAGAAGCCGTGTCCGCGGTTATGGACGACTTGGAGCACAGTGCTTGATCGTAGACAACTATAACTAAAGTTTACTGTTATAAATCGACTTGTATTCGTTTTGACTAGTATTCAGCTTCACTACAACGGAATGGCTAAGTAAAAGTACCAACAACTGCTGGGTTTTGGGGTTATCTCATGATAATTGTATCTGACTAGTAAGTGTTGCCACTATAACAGAATGATTAACTAAAAATGCCTTTGCTTACTTTATCAGGACGATTATCTAAAACCTGGCTAGTAATTGCTGCAACGATAACTGAATAAGTAAAAATGCCAACTGTGTGAGTTCCTCGGTTGACTTCCTCGGTGGTCTCGAGGGGGAAACGCCAGGATGGGTTTGTTTGTTGGTGGTATCAGGTTGGTTCCGAATAGGTCTTTCTCACCCCTCTCTGATAGCCGCCCGTTGTATCGAGTCTCTATAGGTTGTTTAGTGTATGCTGCCGCTGCCGCTCAGTCCACCATACCTATGTAGGCGAGGACCGCCGAATTCTAGCCTCGCCGTGTACTGGCCTCGATCTTGGACTCCTCTTTTCCTTTGCCTTTCGGCACCTTTTGTTTAAGCAGGTTTTGAGATCGGCGTTAGCGGGGTTACCCTTCCGGCTTGGCACAGGGGGTTATGGGCGCCATTGGTTATTCTTGGGGCTCTTAGCCCCATTTGCATCTTGTCCGTAGTCGGACGCTCCATCGCTTTCAAGGTGATTTGGATCTTTGAACCGTACATTTGTATTCTTGACTCTTTGAGTCATTGTTGTATATATATCTCTACGTGGGTCCCATCGAGGACTGTTGTGTAATGTTATTACTTTGCTTTCCACCCATGCGAAAGTGCTGGTGAGCACCTTGAATCGTTTCTATGCGGGTTCGCGAGTTTCGCTAAAACTTGCATAGGGCGATTCGAGGGTGTTACAGTGGTATCGAGCTCGGAATTGCGATACCCCACAAGTCCAGCCTGTAGGATAACCTAGCTAACGGCCGAAGTAGAGTGTCAAAACTATTTTGAAAAAAATCGGTTGGATAGTTCTGATTAGGTCTGATTTTACTCCTTACCCCTCTGCTACTCTCCTCTTATCTCGACGCGTTTTGAATCTGCTCTCTTATCTTTTCTTCGAGTCCAGGATTTCTCGTGGTGGGGTTCCGTCGTACCTTCAGGGTTTCGCTTCCTCCTTTGATAACGGTGTTGCCACATCTGGTGTTCAAGCTGCCTGATGAATCCGTCTACGGTGTCACCATTCTTTGTTCCTTGTTTGTGTTATCCGGTGTTTCCCGACGCGAAGACAGCATCTACGCCAGATCCGATGCAGAGTCTGCATCACTCCTTTGATCCGAACCTTGCTTGTCGAGATCTTCAGTCTGAATCCGAGGGTTGGTTGCATAATCTGTCTATTCGTGTACAGAGTAATGCTTTGAGTGCGGGATGGAGGCGCGACCATACCACTACTCTTATCATTTGCTCGGTATATAGAATGGTGGACCGATGCAATTTTACCCCGTCCATGAAAGTTAGAGGTGGCCTTACCTTTAAATTCGTCCGTTGTTTTCCGGAGTGTTCTCTTGATGATCAGGACAACGACCTCTTGTTAGTGGTGTCGCGAGGATCTACACGAAGCGAGAAGACGCAGTTCGCCGACCTTTCCTTCCGGTACCATGAGGCGGATCTCGAGGGCGAGATCCCTTGTTAGTGGTGTCGAATTGTGGCATCCCGCAAAACCACTACTAGAAAATCGCGTTGAATTTGTGCATTGCATCGTCATCATCATGCATTGTTTGCCTAAAACTAATTTCGAAAACCTATTTTGTTTTCCAAACGCCTCGTCTTCGTTCAACACGCAAACCGGGTCCCGGATTATTTTGTTTTGGCATATCGGTTTGCACGGCCCGTTTAAAACAAATAAAAAGTTCAATTGTTTTAGCGAGGCGATCGAGCGGGCGAATCGACGACCACCCCATTTCTAAATCGGTCCACCCCAAACACCCCAACAAATCCTACAGCTACCTAAAACTCTACCCCTCACGCCACCTCACCCGGACCAATCCTAGGCTGCCACATCACCCTGCCCAACCCCCCCGCTAATCTTGTGCTGCCACCTCCCCCAGCCTCTCCCCCACCTCTCTCTCTCTCCTCCCCAAACCCACCAACCGACACACGCCTTGCACACGCACTCGTCACGGCCACCCGACCAGCCCCAGCCCCACGCATGGGACCCACCCCACGAGTGGCCCGTCTCTCCCTCCCACGTCCCTTCTTCCTCCCCCCGACCGGCTCCCCTGGGCCTCTGCGCCGCTCGCCCTCCCCGCCGGCAGCCGCTCCCCCCTCCTTCCCTAGCCACCGGAACCCCCTCGCTAGCCTCGTCGTTCCTCCTCTCTCCCCCTCGCCGCGCTCCGCCTCCACCCTCTCTCCGCCGCCGGCGTGCCCCAGCTCCTCCCGTGCGCCGCCTCGCCCGCCCTTCCCGCCGCCACGCCCCTGCCCCGAGCCCGCCTCGCGTCTGCGCCTCCGCTCGCCCATGCCTGCCTCGCGAGCCCCCACCCAGCGCGCCTCCTTCCCTCGGTGCCTTGCCCGCGCCCGGTATCGCCCCTCCGTCCTCGTCGCCGGTGGCGCCTCCGTCCCCTGCACCCGACCCGCTCCGCCTCCAGCGGCTCGCTCAGGCCCTTCATGCCCCGCGCCACGCCGCTTTGCTGGCCCCTCCGCCCCGCCGCGCGCGCCGCGCGGTCCTGCCGCCTCCTCGCCGCCGGCCGCGCGCACCCGCGCTCTGCCCGCCCGGTGGCCGCGCGGCGTCGTCCTCTCCGCACGCATCGGTCCACCTCCCTCGCTCTCCGCGTCCTTGCATCTCCCCACGACGCCTGTGCCGTGTCGCTCGGGTGGGCCTTGTTTGCGTCTTGGCCCTGCAGTGCTTTGTGCGTACCAAGTTACTGCGGTGGCTCTCGTGCCCGAGGTTCTTCTCGACAAGATCGTCGGTGACACTCGCGGCACAAGACCCGGTATAAAGGGCGAAGCTATGTGGCGATGACTATATCGATCAAGGTCATCGGTGGCTCTGGGCATAAGTACCTCTACAGGACCGAAGACGCCCGGCGTCAAGTTTCCGGATCAAAGGCGTCGAGGCCCGATTCGAACCGACCCGTGGCGAGTGCATCGACCCCGCCAAGATCTCCGAAAACCCGTTACGGACGAGTTCGCCATCGACCTCGAGTTCTTCCACCACGGATACCAAGCAACAGATCTCCTTCATGGAAGCGAAGCCGAACCCGAGACCTCCGTCATAGATCATCGAGCACTTCTACACGGACCCCCGGGATGACATGTTCTTCGTTCAGGGGCGACAAGGTTCTCTTCACGGACGTCGGGACCCCGACATCGAAACGACAAGATCATCGTCATAGAACCCGAAGGTCACATGTGCGACAAGTACTCCCTCGAGGACGCCGAGTGCTTCACCCTGGGAGCGACAAGACCTACCTCTGTATCCGAGAACGAGCCACCGAGACCGGATCCCGAAACCGTCAAACCCTGGACCCTGAAACCGGACCCCGAACCCCCGGAGCCCAAGATCGTCGAGCCCCTCAATGTGTGACCCTTATCCGAACCCCTATTTTATAAATGCTAAACATAAAACCTGTTGCTTATTAACTTGTCATTCTTGCATGCATCTTGTCATGTGGTTTGGGGGCCTTATGCCGATTCACCTAATAATTAAATATGGGGCCCATATGCGGGCAAATCTAGTCTCATAGTGGCCTCATTTAAATTGATGTAGCTAACCGGTACCATATTTCGTCCATGTTAATACAACATTTAAACTGCGGGGTAGCTAAACAACATGAACCACCTTATTAATTGTCGGGACCCTGGTTCCGCTTAATCTGATCTTTTTGCATCGCACCTTCGCCATGTCATCCATCGTGCATGCATCATGCCGGGCTTCTGCCGTTTTATTAAATAGTGCATCCGGTGTTTATTCTAGTGTTTTGGTTCTTCGCGGATAAGGCCGTTGAGTTGATGTGAGCTTCGCCCCGATCTTCGGTTGAACCTTCGACAATGTTTTTAGGCGAGCATCTCCCTCTTTCTACCTATCTTATTTTTATAGTATTTACTTCCCTCCTGTTGATCTATTGCTATCTGTGTTGCGTTGCTCTAGTTTCGTACCCGTGATATCCCTTGCAGCCATATATAGCCTTGGACACATCCTATTACATTGTTTGGTAGATGGTTGGACCAGCGTGTAAATGATCGCTTGCTCAAGTGTTTTGCTTGTCGTCAAGTACCACAATTGTTGGAGAAGTGCATGTTGGCGTTGGAGATGATCATGGCTTTACTTATTGTTCACTTCAATTCTTGTTTAACAACTAAAATTGAATTAAGCGAGGCATCGGTGGGTGATAGGTAATGTTGGTTTCGAGCCCACTTGTGTCCGTGGGACCCGAGTTCTTGACACTGTTAGAGATCGGCGTGCTAACCACGGTGGGAGATATGGGCCCCATTGATTATTACCTGATTTCAAAGTATTGTCTTGGGGCCACAACTAGTTTGAGGTGTTTTACTATCTTGTACTTATGCCATGCTTCTGCTTTATTTAAATTGTGCGACGGATAGCACGTGTCTTTGTTAGGATCGGGACACGATTCATGGTGTCGACAGGTCCCGTTTGGGGATTTCTTTGTCGTTCCTGACCGTATACCCAAACCCTAAGTCCGTCTCGAGACGGCCGACTTCGTTCTTGGTGTACTTAGTGGGGTGGCCCCGTGCTTGATTTGGGTGCAGGAGCGTCGTGACTTAGGCCCGCCGACATCTGGATGGGTGTATGTTAACGATCGGCAAAAGGGTCGAAGTGCTGTGGATACTTTGGTGCACCCTGCAGTTAAATCTTTTAGAAGCCGTGTCGCGGTTATGGATGACTTGGAGCCGATGCTTGATCATAGACAACTATAACTAAAGTTCTTGTTATAAATCGACTTGTATTCGTTTTGACTAGTATTCAGCTTCACTACAACGGAATGGCTAAGTAAAAGTACCAACAACTGCTGGGTTTTGGGGTTATCTCATGATAATTGTATCTGACTAGTAAGTGTTTCCACTATAACAGAATGATTAACTAAACATGCCCACTGCTTACTTTATCAGGACGATTATCTAAAACCTGGCTAGTAATTGCTGCAACGATAACTGAATAAGTAAAAATGCCAACTGTGTGAGTTCCTCGGTTGACTTCCTCGGTGGTCTCGAGGGGGAAACGCCAGGATGGGTTTGTTTGTTGGTGGTATCAGGTTGGTTCCGAATAGGTCTTTCTCACCCCTCTCTGATAGCCGCCCGTTGTATCGAGTCTCTATAGGTTGTTTAGTGTATGCTGCCGCTGCCGCTCAGTCCACCATACCTATGTAGGCGAGGACCGCCGAATTCTAGCCTCGCTGTCTTGGCCTCGATCTTGGCTCCTCTTTTCCTTTGCCCTTTGTCACCCTTTTGTTTAAGCAGGTTTTGAGATCGGCCGTTAGCGGGGTTACCCTTCCGGCTTGGCACAGGGGTTATGGGCGCCATTGGTTATTCTTGGGGCTCTTAGCCCCATTTGCATCTTGTCCGTAGTCGGACGCTCCATCGTTTTCAAGGTGATTTGGATCTTTGAACCGTACATTTGTATTCTTGACTCTTTGAGTCATTGTTGTATATATATACATTATGGGTCCCATCGAGGACTGTTGTGTAATGTTATTACTTTGCTTTCCACCCGCACGAAAGTGCCTGGTGGGCACCTTCGAATCGTTTCTATGCGGGTTCGGCGAGTTTCGCTAAAACTTGCATAGGGCCGATTCTGAGGGTGTTACACAACTCATCTTGGCATTGGACCTGCGGCATCATGTGGGAGAATCGATTAGCCATGCAATGCGGGAAGGAGTACACCTGGGAAGAGTTCAAGCAGAGATTCCGTGAATATCATGTTCCGGTGAGTGTTATGGAATTAAAGCGGAGAGAATTTGAGGAGCTTCAGCGGGGATATACTAGTGTCATGAAGTATATCTGGGAGTTTAGTCAACTATCTCGTTATGCTGAGGAGGATGTTAACACAGAAGAGAAGCGGAAGAAGCGTTTCCTACGTGGGTTAAATCCATTTGCAAGGATGCAGTTAAGGTTGGCTAATAAGCAAACTTATCGATGATTCTTTGGATATAGCTATTACTTTCGAAGATGACTACAAGAATGTCCAAGAGGATAGGAGGAAGAGAGCCAAGAAGGAAACCAAGAGAATTCAGGAAAGTAAACCTAAACCAAATCTAGAGTTCAAACCTCGGAACAAGGTTTATGTTGGAGATATGCCCTAGAGGCAATGATAAATGTAGTTATTATTATATCTTTGTGTTTATGATAAATGTTTACATTCATGCTATAATAGTATTAACAAGGAAACCATTAATACTTGTGTGATTTGTAAACTTAATTTGAAGTCCCTAGTATAGCCTCTATACTTCACTAGCTTGTTGGTTGATTAATGATTGTGGTTTCCATATCATGAACATTGAGATGTTATCAACAACAAGATCATATCGTTAGGAGAATGATATGGTGGACATACTCCTATAGATAAGCGTAGCATAAAGATCAAGTCATTTCAATAGTTCAATTGCTATATGCTACGATACATAGTAACCTAATTCCTTCGACCATGAGATCATGCATATCACCTTTACGGATGGATGCTTTGATGACATCAAACACCACACCGTAGCGGGTGGCTATAAAGGTGGCATTAAGTGTTCGGAAAGTATTGGTTGAAACACATGGATCAAGTGGGATTTGTCCATCCACATGACGGATAGATATACTCTGGGCCCTCTCGGTGGAATGTCATCCAATTAGCTTGCAAGCATGTGACTTGGTCACAAGGGATCACATATCACGGAGCGAGAAAGAGTACTTATCGATGTGAGGTTGAACTAGGTATGCGGAGATCAAGCGATCATAACCTCGGATAAGTAACATATCGTGAGACAAAGGGAAATTGGTATCGTATGTAAGTGGTTCATTCGATCGCAAAGTAATCGTAGAAATATGTAGAGCCATATGAATTTCAGATTCCTCTATTGGTTATTGTTAGGAGAAGTGTCTCGATCATGTCGCATAATTCACGAACCGTAGGGAGACACATAAGGATTCGACGTTGTTTGAGTAGTTATGGTATTATGAAAGAGACCGAATGTTGTTGAGTCTCGGATGGGATCCGGGATATCACGAGGTGATCCGGGTGGTCAGGAGAATAAGATTCATATAAGGAAAGTCCGTTTGAGATCGGGAATGATTAGATGTTTTCATCGGGAATGTTCTAGAAGGTTCGGATTGTCCGGCACTCCGGGGAGGGTACATGAATGTGTCATTGCTCATTGAATGATTGCATCATGTACTAAGTGTTATTGCTGTCCCAAATAAAGGATTAAATTGAATCCTAAAACAGAAAAGTCAAATGTCGATTTGAAAGTCAAGCGCCAAAACAAGAAACGTGGGAAACAAGCAAGAGGAGTTGGAACCAACTGGAGGAGGAGTAGGACTCCTCCAGGCCAGCGCCAAGGCGAGTTGGGAGGGACTCCTCCTCCCCTGGCCAAGGAACCCCTCCCATAAAAGGAGGCGGGCTCCTCCATAGACACATAACTTTCTACTCTAGATCTCCGGTTTAGAGCTGTTTTGGTTTAGAGCTTCTAATTGCTTTAGCCAACAGTTTAGAGCCTTCTAATTGGTTTAGAGCCCTCTAATTGGTGTGTCTAATTACTAGGCCACTAATCCTCTCTCTCATAAAGCTCCACCATACTACTTTGGCAAGCGAAGCCTGCGGGATCTCCCTCTACTTAGGTACCACGTTGTCTTTGGAATCGCGAGGAGAGTGCTACAACCTCCATTTTCTTTGGAACAAGGGAGAGGAAGGTCTTCGTCAGTACCGAGCGTGTGACCCATTGCGGGGCTTCTTGGGAGCGTGTTTGGAAGGATCGTCTACGATCTTGAGATCGGGAAGAATGCGACTACATCACCCGAGAATCCGCTCTCGTTAAGCGCTTTGGAATCTTGAGGGTAAGTTATACCATCGACTCGTTGCTACAATCTAGTAGATAGATCTTGGCTTGTTTGTTTGTATGCGATAGAAAATTTTTGTTTTCCATGCTACGAACCCCTACAATGGTATCGAGCCGTGTCTATATGTAGATCTGTTGCCGAGTAGAACACAATGGTCATTGTGGGCGTTGATGCTTTTATTGTAGATTGCTTTTGTGTACTTTGCATCTTGCGGTATGTTGGGATGAAGCGGGCTAACCTTACATGACATCGTTCATGAGACTTGCTCCACGCTTGACATGTAACTTGTATTGCATAAGTGGCTTTATGGGTGCATGTTTCTCCTAGCATAGTTAAGATCCAATTTACAACGGGTGATCAACAATGCTAGTATCAATGTTGTGGTTCTTGTTCGTAAGTTAGAACGACACTTATTGAAAGCCCCAAACCACGTAAAATATGCAAAGAAAGTAGAAGCGTCTAACTTTGTTTTGCGAGGGTGTCGATGATGTGATATGGCCATGATTGTGATTATATTCGATGTATGCAATGTTCCTTATTGTAAGTCGACAACGGCGAGAGCCATATGGTTGTCTTTAATTTATGTTAAGACCCGCGTGTCTATTCAAAGTAGTTGTAATAGTTGAAGCGGTGGGCGACAACCATGGAGAAGCGTCATTGACCTTGATGCAATGCGGTGATGATGGAGATCATGTTCGTGCTTGAAGATGGAGATCGAGGCACGAAGAAGAAAACCATATCATATCACATATATATTGAATTGCATGTGATGTTAATCCTTTATGCATCTTGTATTGCTTAGTAGGCACGGTAGCATTATAAGATGATCCCTCATGCACATCAATTTCAAATCATAAAGTGTTCACCCTTAGTTAGCACCGTTGCTAAGGCTTGTTGTTTCGAAGCACCACGTGATGATCGGGTGTTCTAGATTCTGCAAGTGTATACAACGTGAGCAAGCCAGATTTGCTCATGCAGAAACTAAGGTTTGATCTTGACGAGCCTAGCATGTACAGACATGGTCTCGGAACACGGATTACCGAAAGGTAAAGCATGAATCGTATAGTAGATATGATGAACATGATGATTGTTCGCCATTGAAACTATATCAACTCTCGTGATGATCGGAGTTGATGTAGTGGATTTGGTTCGTGTGATCACTAAAACAATGTGAGGGATGTTGTTTTGAGTGGGAGTTCACCTAGTTTAATTTCATTAATTAATTTGAACTCAATTTGTCATAAACTTAGTCTAAACTATTGCAAATATGTTGTAGATCAATGGCAGCCCCTACCATCAATTTTAATGCTTCCTAGAGAAAGAAAAGTTGAAAAACAATGGAAGCAACTTCATGGATTGGTTCCGCAATTTGAGGATTGTCCTCACATGGTAATTTGACCTATGTCTTTGGATGCACATTGGGTGACCCACTGCGGTGATGCTCTGATGAAGTAAAGAATGTTTACCTCGCTCGGAAGAATCGATTACTCCATAGTTCGGTGTGCTATCTTGTATGGTTTAGAATCGGAGCTTGTAAAAGGTTTGAAGAGTCGACCCATATGATATTGTCGAGGATCTCAAATTGATTTTTGAGACTCATGCGGCAATTGAAAGCTATGAGGCTTCCGAAAAGTTCTTTAAGCGCAAGATGGAAGAGGGCAGCTCGTCGGTGAGCATGTGCTTAAGATGTCCAGGCATGCAAACAAACTTCAAAGCTTGGGTATTGTGATTCCTAATGCTTTGGGGATTTACCGTGTCCTCCAATCACTACCACCAAGTTACAAGAACTTTGTGATGAACTACAACATGCGAACATGAACAAGGCGTTGCGAACTCTTTGCCATGTTGAAATCTGCGAAGTGGAGATCAAGAAAGAGCACCAAGTGTTGTTGGTCAATAAGACCACCAAATTCAAGAAAGGCAAGTCTAAGCAAAGGGACACTTCAAGAAGGGTGGTAAGAAAGCTACCACGCCGACGAAGAAGACCAAGGCTGGACCTAAGCCTGAAACTGAGTGCTTTTACTGCAAGGGAGAAGGTCACTGGAAGCGGAATTGCCCAAAGTACTTGGCGAATCTGAAGAACGGCAACATCAAGAAGAAAGGTATATCTGATATACATGTTATTGATGTGTATCTCACTAGTACTCGTAGTAGTGCAGGTATTTGATCTTGTTTGTTGCTCATATTTGTAACTCGAACAGCAGTCTTTGCGAATAAGCGGAAGCTAGCGAAGAAGAGCGAGGTGACGATGCGCGTGGGAAGTGGATCAAAGGTTGATGTGATCGCGGTCGACACGCTACCCCTTCATCTACCATCGGGATTAGTTTTATACTTAAATAATAGTTATTTGGTGCGTGTGTTGAGCAGGAGGATTATATCGGGGTGTTGTTTATTGCGAGGCGGTTACTTGTTTAAATCGAGAATAATGGTTGTTCTATTTATATGAGTAATATGTTTTATGCACATGCACCTTTGATAGATGGTCTATTCTTATTGAATCTCGATGGTGGAAATACACATATCAACAACATTGAGGCTAAGCGTTTGAAATCAGCGATAATTAGACCTATATGTGGCATCGCGTCTTGGTCACATCGGAGTGAAACGTATGAAGAAACTCCATTCGATGGACTTCTTGAATCACTTGATTTTGAATCACTTGAAAGATGCAAGCATGTCCGATGGGAAAAATGACTAAGACTCCATTTTCAGGTATGATGGAGCGAGCTACGGACTTATTGGAAATCATACATACCGATGTGTGTGGTCCAATGAGTGTAGCATCATGTGATGGTTATCGTTATGTTCTTACCTTCACGGATGACTTGAGTAGATATGGATATATCTATTTCATGAAACATAAGTCCAAACTTTCGAGAAGTTTAAGGAGTTTCAAAGTGAGGTAGAGAATCAACGTAACAAGAAGATTAAATTTCTACGTTACGATCGTGGAGGTGAATATCTAAGTTACGAGTTTGGCGAGCATTTAAAGAAGTGCGGAATACTTTCACAATTGACACCGCCGAACACCACAGCAGAATGGTGTGTCCGAGCGTCGAATCGAACTCTCTTAGATATGGTTCGTTCTATGATGTCACTTACATTTACCGCTATCATTTTGGGGTTATGCATTAGAAACAGCCGCATTCACTTTAAATAGGGCACCGTCTAAATCCGTTGAAACGACACCGTATGAATTATGGTTTGGGAAGAAACCTAAATTGTCGTTCCTTAAAGTTTGGGGATGAAGCCTATGTAAAGAAGTTACAGCGGACAAGCTTGAACCCAAAGCGAAAAATGCGTCTTCATAGGATACCCAAGGAAACTATTGGGTATACCTTCTATCATAGATCCAAGGCAAAACATTCGTTGCTAAGAATGGATCCTTTCTAGAGAAGGAATTTCTCTCGAAAGAAGTGACTGAAGGAAAGTAGAACTCGACGAGGTTGTTGAACCTTCTCGAAATTGCAAGTAGCGCGACCGGAAGAAGTTCTGTGGTGCCTGCACCAATAAGGGAGGAAGCTAATGATGATGATCATGAAACTTGTTGAAGTTGCTACAGAGCCTCGGAGGTCAACGAGAACTCGTACCACTCCAGTTGGTATGATTCCGTTATGAATATCATGGTGGTGGACAACACCGATGACCGAGACATATGAGGAAGCGATGATGAGCCCAGATTCCAATAAATGGCAAGAAGCCATGAAATCCGAGATTGGATCCATGTACGAAAACCAAGTATGGACTTTGGTGGACTTACCGGATGGCGGAAGGCTCGAGAACAAATGGATTTTCAAGAAGAAAACAGATCTTGATGGTAATGTTATCGTCTATAAAGCTCGACTTGTCGCAAAAGGGTTTCGACAAATTCAAGGAGTTGACTACGATGAGACTTTCTCACCATGGAGCGGCTAAAGTCTGTGAGGATTATGTTAGCAATCGCTGCATATTATGATTATGAGATATGGCAGATGGATGTCAAAACAGCATTCCTCAATGGAGACATTGATGAAGAGTTGTATATGATGCAACCCAAAGGTTTTGTCGATCCTATAGATGCTAACAAGGTATGCAAACTTCAACGGTCCATCTATGGATTGAAGCAAGCATCCCGTAGTTGGAATCAACGTTTTGATAAGGTAATCAAAAGTTTTGGTTTTATACAAACTTATGGAGAAGCTTGTATTTACAAGAAAGTGAGTGGGAGCTCTGTAGCATTCTTAATACTGTATGTGGATGACATATTGTTGATTGGGAATGATGTAGACCTTCTTAATAGTGTCAAGGAATATTTGAATAATAGTTTTTCAATGAAGGATCTTGGCGAAGCAGCTTACATATTAGGCATAAAGATTTATAGAGATAGATCGAAACGCCAAATATCATTGTCACAAAGTACATATTTGGACAAAGTTCTAAAGAGATTTGGAATGGAAGAAAGCAAGAAAGGGTTCTTGCCCATGTTGCTCAATCGACCTTGAGTAAAACTCAAAGTCCGACATCGGCGAAGATAGAGAAAGGATGAGTAAGACTCCTATGCCTCAGCCATAGGATCTCTAATGTATGCCATGCTATGTACTAGACCCGACATTGCATATCTTTGTTAGTTTAACTAGCAGATATCAAAGTGATCCAGAGTGGATCATTGGACAATGCAAAAACATCCTTAAGTACTTGAGAAGGACTAAGGATATGGTTCTTTCTTATGGAGGTGATGAGCATTTCGTTGTTAATGGTTACACCGATGCTAGTTGGAACACCGATCCGGATGATTCTAAATCACAATCCGGATACGTATTTATTTTGAATGGTGCAGCGATTAGCTGGAGGAGTGCAAAGCAAAGCGTTGTGGCGAGATCTTCAACTGAATCGGAATACATGGTCGCTTGAGGCTTCACAAGAAGCGATATGGATGAAGGAGTTCATTACAGCTGGGTGTGGTTCCAAGTCTGCTTGGACCCAATGTCTATCTCTTGTGATAACATGGGCGCCATAGCCAATGCGCAAGAACCAAGGTCACACAAGAAGTCAAGATCAAGCTGCGTTTTCACGCTATTCGAGAACATATCCAGACGGGATATAAAGATTTGCAAAGTACACACAGATCTGAATGTGGCGGATCCGTTGACTAAACCTCTCCCGAGGGCAAAACATGACCAACACCAAACTGCCATGGGTGTTCGGTATATTACCATGTAATCTAGATTAGATGACTCTAGTGCAAGTGGGAGATCTGGAGATATGCCCTAGAGGCAATGATAAATGTAGTTATTATTATATCTTTGTGTTTATGATAAATGTTTACATTCATGCTATAATAGTATTAACAAGGAAACCATTAATACTTGTGTGATTTGTAAACTTAATTTGAAGTCCCTAGTATAGCCTCTATACTTCACTAGCTTGTTGGTTGATTAATGATTGTGGTTTACATATCATGAACATTGAGATGTTATCAACAACAAGATCATATCGTTAGGAGAATGATATGGTGGACATACTCCTATAGATAAGCGTAGCATAAAGATCAAGTCATTTCAATAGTTCAATTGCTATATGCTTTCTGATACATAGTAACCTAATTCCTTCGACCATGAGATCATGCATATCACCTTTACCGGATGGATGCTTTGATGACATCAAACACCACACCGAATCGGGTGGCTATAAAGGTGGCATTAAGTGTTCGGAAAGTATTGGTTGAAACACATGGATCAAGAGTGGGATTTGTCCATCCACATGACGGATAGATATACTCTGGGCCCTCTCGGTGGAATGTCATCCAATTAGCTTGCAAGCATGTGACTTGGTCACAAGGGATCACATATCACTGGAACGAGAAAAGAGTACTTATCGAACGAGGTTGAACTAGGTATGCAGAGATACCGACGATCATAACCTCGGAT
Organism: Avena longiglumis; assembly: GCA_030063025.1. Classification (NCBI taxonomy): domain Eukaryota; kingdom Viridiplantae; phylum Streptophyta; class Magnoliopsida; order Poales; family Poaceae; genus Avena; species Avena longiglumis. The sequence goes on from CP125974.1 coordinate 168,352,165, forward strand.
AAGTAACATATCGTGAGACAAAGGGAAATTGGTATCGTATGTAAGTGGTTCATTCGATCGCAAAGTAATCGTAGAAATATGTGGGAGCCATATGAATTTCCAGATTCCTCTATTGGTTATTGTTCGAGAAGTGTCTCGATCATGTCCGCATAATTCACGAACCGTAGGGAGACACACTTAAGGATTCGACGTTGTTTGAGTAGTTATGGTATTATGAGAAAGAGACCGAATGTTGTTCGAGTCTCGGATGGGATCCGGATATCACGAGGTGATCCGGAGTGGTCCGGAGAATAAGATTCATATAAGGAAAGTCCCGCTTTGAGATCGGGAATGATTCCTGTTTTCATCGGGAATGTTCTAGAAGGTTCCGGATTGTCCCAAGACCGGGGAGGGTACATGAATGTGTCATTGCTCATTGAATGATTGCATCATGTACTAAGTGTTATTGCTGTCCCAAATAAAGGATTAAATTGAATCCTAAACAGAAAAGTCAAATGTCCAGCTTTGAAAGTCAAACCGCCAAAACAAGAAACTGGGAAACAAGCAAGAGGAGTTGGAACCAACTGGAGGAGGAGTAGGACTCCTCCAGCCGCCCAGCCCAAGGCCGAGTTGGGGAGGACTCCTCCCTCAAGGCCGCCAAGGAACCCCTCCCATAAAAGGAGGGCAGGGCCTCCCATAGACACATAACTTTCTACTCTAGATCTCCGTTTAGAGCTGTTTTGGTTTAGAGCTTCTAATTGCTTTAGCCAACAGTTTAGAGCCTTCTAATTGGTTTAGAGCCTCTAATTGGTGTGTCTAATTACTAGGCCACTAATCCTCTCTCTCATAAAGCTCCACCATACTGCACCGCTTTAAGGCGAAGCCTCATGGATCTCCCTCTACTTCCTGCCACGCCAGCCGGAATCGCGAGGAGAGTGCTACAACCTCCGTCACCTGGAACAAGGGAGAGGAAGGTCTTCGTCGAGTACCGAACGGTGACCGATCGGAGCGCTGCCGGAACGTGGCGCTGGAAGGATCGTCTACACGATCTTGAGATCGGGAAGAGTACGACTACATCACCCACGAGAATCCGCCCGCGTTAAACGCTTTGGAATCTTCGAGGGTAAGTTATACCATCGACTCGTTGCTACAATCTAGTAGATAGATCTTGGCTAGTTAGTTTGTATGCGATAGAAAATTTTTGTTTTCCATGCTACGAACCCCTACAAAGGGTATCGAGCCGTGTCTATATGTAGATCATTGCACGAGTAGAACACAATGGTCATTGTGGGCGTTGATGCTTTTATTGTAGATTGCTTTTGTGTACTTTGCATCTTGCGGTATGTTGGGATGAAGCGCGGCTAACCTTACATGACATCGTTCATGAGACTTGCTCCACGCTTGACATGTAACTTGTATTGCATAAGTGGCTTTATGGGTGCATGTTTCTCCTAGCATAGTTAAGATCCAATTTACAACGGGTGATCAACAATGCTAGTATCAATGTTGTGGTTCTTGTTCGTAAGTTAGAACGACACTTATTGAAAGCCCCAAACCACGTAAAATATGCAAAGAAAGTAGAAGCGTCTAACTTTGTTTTGCGGGTGTCAAATGATGTGATATGGCCATGATTGTGATTATATTCGATGTATGCAATGTTCCTTATTGTAAGTCGACAACCCAGGAGCCATATGGTTGTCTTTAATTTATGTTAAGACCCGTGTCTATTCAAAGTAGTTGTAATAGTTGAAGCCGTGGACGACAACCATGGAGAAGCGTCATTGACCTTGATGCAATGCCGGTGATGATGGAGATCATGTTCGCTTGAAGATGGAGATCGGAGGCACGAAGAAGAAAGGCCATATCATATCACATATATATTGAATTGCATGTGATGTTAATCCTTTATGCATCTTGTATTGCTTAGTAGACGACGGTAGCATTATAAGATGATCCTCATGCACATCAATTTCAAATCATAAAGTGTTCACCCTTAGTTAGCACCGTTGCTAAGGCTTGTTGTTTCAAGCACCACGTGATGATCGGGTGTTCTAGATTCTCGCAAGTGTATACAACGTGAGCAAGCCAGATTTGCTCATGCGTAAACTAAGGTTTGATCTTGACGAGCCTAGCATGTACGTACATGGTCTCGAACACGGATTACCGAAAGGTAAAGCATGAATCGATAGTAGATATGATGAACATGATGATTGTTCGCCATTGAAACTATATCAACTCTCGTGATGATCGGAGTTGATGTAGTGGATTTGGTTCGTGTGATCACTAAAACAATGTGAGGGATGTTGTTTTGAGTGGGAGTTCACCTAGTTTAATTTCATTAATTAATTTGAACTCAATTTGTCATAAACTTAGTCTAAACTATTGCAAATATGTTGTAGATCAATGGCAGCCCCTACCATCAATTTTAATGCTCCTAGAGAAAGAAAAGTTGAAAACAATGGAAGCAACTTCATGGATTGGTTCCGCAATTTGAGGATTGTCCTCACAATGGTAATTTGACCTATGTCGGATGCACCATTGGTGACCCACCGCAAATGATGCTCTGATGAAGTAAAGAATGTTTACCTCGCTCGGAAGAATCAAGACTCCATAGTTCAGGTGCTATCTTGTATGGTTTAGAATCGGAGCTTCGAAAAGGTTTGAAGAGTCAGACCCATATGATATTGTCGAGGATCTCAAATTGATTTTGAGACTCATGCGGCAATTGAAAGCTATGAGGCTTCTGAAAAGTTCTTTAACTGCAAGATGGAAGAGGGCAGCTCACAAGGTGAGCATGTGCTTAAGATGTCCGGCATGCGAACAAACTTCAAAGCTTGGGTATTGTGATTCCTAATGCTTTGGGGATTTACCGTGTCCTCCAATCACTACCACCAAGTTACAAGAACTTTGTGATGAACTACAACATGCGTAACATGAACAAGACGCTGCAACTCTTTGCCATGTTGAAATCTGCGAAGTGGAGATCAAGAAAGAGCACCAAGTGTTGTTGGTCAATAAGACCACCAAATTCAAGAAAGGCAAGTCTAAGCAAAGGGACACTTCAAGAAGGGTGGTAAGAAAGCTACCACGCCGACGAAGAAGACCAAGGCTGGACCTAAGCCTAAAACCGAGTGCTTTACCGCAAGGGAGAAGGTCACCGAAGCGGAATTGCCCAAAGTACTTGGCGAATCAAGAACGGCAACATCAAGAAGAAAGGTATATCCGATATACATGTTATTGATGTGTATCTCACTAGTACTGTAGTAGTGCTCGGTATTTGATATCGTTCGGTTGCTCATATTTGTAACTCAAAGTCTTGCAGAATAAACGGAAGCTAGCGAAGAACGAGGTGACGATGCGTGGGAAACGGATCAAAGGTTGATGTGATCGGTCGGCACGCTACCCCTTCATCTACCATCGGGATTAGTTTTATACTTAAATAATTGTTATTTGGTGCTGCGTTGAGCATGAACATTATATCGGGATCTTGTTTATTAAGAGACGGTTACTTGTTTAAATCTGAGAATAATGGTTGTTCTATTTATATGAGTAATATGTTTTATGCACATGCACCTTTGATAGATGGTCTATTCTTATTGAATCTCGATAGTGGAAATACACATATCAACAACATTGAGGCTAAACGCTTGAAATCAGCGATAATTCGACCTATATGTGGCATCGCTGCCTTGGTCACATCGAGTGAAACGTATGAAGAAACTCCATTCGATGGACTTCTTGAATCACTTGATTTTGAATCACTTGAAAGATGCGAAGCATGTCCGATGGGAAAAATGACTAAGACTCCATTTTCGGTATGATGGAGCGAGCTACGGACTTATTGGAAATCATACATACCGATGTGTGGTCCAATGAGTGTAGCATCATGTGCCATGGTTATCGTTATGTTCTTACCTTCACGGATGACTTGAGTAGATATGGATATATCTATTTCATGAAACATAAGTCCGAAACTTTGAGAAGTTTAAGGAGTTTCAAAGTGAGGTAGAGAATCAACGTAACAAGAAGATTAAATTTCTACGCTCGATCGTGGAGGTGAATATCTAAGTTACGAGTTTGGCGAGCATTTAAAGAAGTGCGGAATACTTTCACAATTGACACCGGAACACCACAACAGTAATGGTGTGTCCGAACGTCGAATCGAACTCTCTTAGATATGGTTCGCTCTATGATGTCACTTATGATTTACCGCTATCATTTTGGGGTTATGCATTAGAAACAAGCATTCACTTTAAATAGGGCACCGTCTAAATCCGCTGAAACGACACCGTATGAATTATGGTTTGGGAAGAAACCTAAATTGTCGCTCCTTAAAGTTTGGGGATCTGAGCCTATGTAAAGAAGTTACAAATGGACAAGCTTGAACCCAAAGCGGAAAATGCGTCTTCATAGGATACCAAGGAAACTATTGGGTATACCTTCTATCATAGATCCGAAGGCAAAACATTCGGTTAAGAATGGATCCTTTCTAGAGAAGGAATTTCTCTCAAAGAAGTGACCGGAAGGAAAGTAGAACTCGACGAGGTTGTTGAACCTTCTCTCGAATTGCAAGTAGCGCAGACCGAAGAAGTTCCTGTGGTGCCTGCACCAATAAGGAGGAAGCTAATGATGATGATCATGAAACTTCGGTTGAAGTTGCTCAGAGCCTCGGAGGTCAACGAGAACTCGTACCACCTCCATTGGTATGATTCCGTTATGAATATCATGGTGGTGGACAACACCGATGACCCCGAGACATATGAGGAAGCGATGATGAGCCCGATTCCAATAAATGGCAAGAAGCCATGAAATCCGAGATTGGATCCATGTAAAAACCAAGTATGGACTTTGGTGGACTTACGGATGGCCGGAAGGCTGTCGAGAACAAATGGATTTTCAAGAAGAAAACAGATGTCGATGGTAATGTTATCGTTTATAAAGCTCGACTTGTCGCAAAAGGGTTTCGACAAATTCAAGGAGTTGACTACGATGAGACTTTCTCACCAAGAGCGGCTAAAGTCTGTGAGGATTATGTTAGCAATCGCTGCATATTATGATTATGAGATATGGCGATGGATGTCAAAGATTCCTCAATGGAGACATTGATGAAGAGTTGTATATGATGCAACCCAAAGGTTTTGTCGATCCTATAGATGCTAACAAGGTATGCAAACTTCAACGGTCCATCTATGGATTGAAGCAAGCATCCCGGTTGGAATCAACGCTTTGATAAGGTAATCAAAGTTTTGGTTTCATACAAACTTATGGAGAAGCTTGTATTTACAAGAAAGTGAGTGGGAGCTCAGTAGCATTCTTAATACCGTATGTGGATGACATATTGTTGATTGGGAATGATGTAGACCTTCTTAATAGTGTCAAGGAATATTTGAATAATAGTTTTCAATGAAGGATCTTGGCGAAGCTTACATATTAGGCATAAAGATTTATAGAGATAGATCGAACGCCAAATATCATTGTCACAAAGTACATATTTGGACAAAGTTCTAAAGAGATTTGGAATGGAAGAAAGCAAGAAAGGGTTCTTGCCCATGTTGCTAATACGACCTTGAGTAAAACTCAAAGTCCGACATCGCGTAAGATAGAGAAAGGATGAGTAAGACTCCCATGCCTCAGCCATAGGATCTCTAATGTATGCCATGCTATGTACTAGACCCGACATTGCATATGTTAGTTTAACTAGCAGATATCAAAGTGATCCAGAGTGGATCATTGGACAATGTCAAAAACATCCTTAAGTACTTGAGAAGGACTAAGGATATGGTTCTTTCTTATGGAGGTGATGAATTTCGTTGTTAATGGTTACACCGATGCTAGTTGGAACACCGATCCGGATGATTCTAAATCACAATCCGGATACGTATTTATTTTGAATGGTGCAAAGCTTAGTGGAGGAGTGCAAAGCGTTGTGGCGAGATCTTCAACCAATCGGAATACATGGTCGCTTCGGAGGTTTCACAAGAAGCGATATGGATGAAGGAGTTCATTACAGAGCTGGTGTGGTTCCAAGTGCTACTGGACCCAATGTCTATCTATGTGATAACATGGGCGCCATAGCCAATGCGCAAGAACCAAGGTCACACAAGAAGTCAAGATATCAAGTCGCTGCTTTCACGCTATTCGAGAACATATCCAGACGGGATATAAAGATTTGCAAAGTACACACAGATCTGAATGTGGCGGATCCGTTGACTAAACCTCTCCGAGGGCAAAACATGACCAACACCAAACCGCCATGGGTGTTCGGTATATTACCATGTAATCTAGATTAGATGACTCTAGTGCAAGTGGGAGATCATGGAGATATGCCCTAGAGGCAATGATAAATGTAGTTATTATTATATCTTTGTGTTTATGATAAATGTTTACATTCATGCTATAATAGTATTAACAAGGAAACCATTAATACTTGTGTGATTTGTAAACTTAATTTGAAGTCCCTAGTATAGCCTCTATACTTCACTAGCTTGTTGGTTGATTAATGATTGTGGTTTCCATATCATGAACATTGAGATGTTATCAACAACAAGATCATATCGTTAGGAGAATGATATGGTGGACATACTCCTATAGATAAGCGTAGCATAAAGATCAAGTCATTTCAATAGTTCAATTGCTATATGCTTTCTGATACATAGTAACCTAATTCCTTCGACCATGAGATCATGCATATCACCTTTACGGATGGATGCTTTGATGACATCAAACACCACACCGAATCGGGTGGCTATAAAGGTGGCATTAAGTGTTCGGAAAGTATTGGTTGAAACACATGGATCAAGAGTGGGATTTGTCCATCCACATGACGGATAGATATACTCTGGGCCCTCTCGGTGGAATGTCATCCAATTAGCTTGCAAGCATGTGACTTGGTCACAAGGGATCACATATCACGGGAACGAGAAAAGAGTACTTATCAGTAACGAGGTTGAACTAGGTATGCAGAGATACCGACGATCATAAACCTCGGATAAGTAACATATCGTGAGACAAAGGGAAATTGGTATCGTATGTAAGTGGTTCATTCGATCGCAAAGTAATCGTAGAAATATGTGGGAGCCATATGAATTTCCAGATTCCTCTATTGGTTATTGTTCGAGAAGTGTCTCGATCATGTCCGCATAATTCACGAACCGTAGGGAGACACACTTAAGGATTCGACGTTGTTTGAGTAGTTATGGTATTATGAGAAAGAGACCGAATGTTGTTCGAGTCTCGGATGGGATCCGGATATCACGAGGTGATCCGAGTGGTCCGGAGAATAAGATTCATATAAGGAAAGTCCCGCTTTGAGATCGGGAATGATTCCTGTTTTCATCGGGAATGTTCTAGAAGGTTCCGGATTGTCCCAAGACTGGGGGGAGGTACATGAATGTGTCATTGCTCATTGAATGATTGCATCATGTACTAAGTGTTATTGCTGTCCCAAATAAAGGATTAAATTGAATCCTAAACAGAAAAGTCAAATGTCCTTTGAAAGTCAAACCAAAACAAGAAACTGTGGGAAACAAGCAAGAGGAGTTGAACCAACTGAGGAGGAGTAGGACTCCTCCAGGCGCCCAGCCCAGGCCGAGTTGGGAGGGACTCCTCTCCCCGGCGCCAAGGAACCCTCCCATAAAAGGAGGGGCAGGGCTCCCATAGACACATAACTTTCTACTCTAGATCTCCGGTTTAGAGCTGTTTTGGTTTAGAGCTTCTAATTGCTTTAGCCAACAGCTTAGAGCCTTCTAATTGGTTTAGAGCCCTCTAATTGGTGTGTCTAATTACTAGGCCACTAATCCTCTCTCTCATAAAGCTCCACCATACTCGCACCGCTTAAGGCCTCATGGATCTCCCTCTACTTCCTGCACCACGCCAGCCGAATCGCGAGGAGAGTGCTACAACCTCCCACGCCTTTGGAACAAGGAGAGGAAGGTCTTCGCCAGTACCGAACGTGTGACCGATCAAGGGAGCGCCGAACGTGGCGCCGAAGGATCGCTCACACGATCTTGAGATCGAAGAGTACGACTACATCACCCACTTAGAATCCGCCTCGTTAAACGCTTTGGAATCTTCGAGGTAAGTTATACCATCGACTGCTACAATCTAGTAGATAGATCTTGGCTTGTTTGTTTGTATGCGATAGAAAATTTTTGTTTTCCATGCTACGAACCCTACATCCGTGCATCGCATTCATTTGTCACCAAGAATTTGCATGCACTAGTAAAATTCAACCAACCAAACTGAAGCATGTTATGATTGTTCAAATTCCCGGATCAACCACCAAGGCTAGGCAAATTTGCAAAGCCGTCCCTATCCGAATCCATGGCATAGATTTTTATGCAAATCTGATAGTACTTGGAACTAAAGGTTTGGAAGTAGTACTAGGAATGGATTGGATGTCCAAACATAAAGGATTGATGGACTGTGCCAAGAAAGCCATCACCATGACCAGTACAGCCGGAGTATCAGTCGAGCATATATCTGAAACCTTACCCCGCCAATTCAAGTGTAACAAGAGTATAGCCCAACCTACCATTGACCAAGTCCAGATAGTCAGGAATACCCGACGTAGTTCCGTATGTTTTGCCCAGATGCCCCGCATCGGGATATCGAGTTTATCATTGAACTAATTCCTGGAACCGGACCCATAGCCCAGAGACCATATAGTATGAACCCGTCAGAGCTCGCAGGACTGAAGAAGCAACTGGATTCCATGCTGGAAATTGGATTGATTCAACCAAGTGCATCACCTTGGAGATCACCTGTCTTGTTTGTGGACAAGAAGGATGGAGATAACCGTTTGTGTACGGATTATCGGAAATTGAATGATGTCACCATCAAGAACAAGTACCCCTTGCCCAAGATAGAAGATTTGTTTGATCAGTTGACCGGTGCCAAAGTGTTTTCTAAGATTGATCTTAGAAGTGGCTATCATCAACTCAAAATTCGTGCAGAGGATATTCCAAAGACTGCCTTTACCACCAGATATGGATTGTATGAGTATACAGTCATGTCTTTCGGATTAACCAATGCCCCTGCTTATTTCATGAATCTCATGAATAAGATTTTTATGGACTTCCTGGATAAGTTTGTCGTTGTTTTCATCGATGACATTCTGATTTATTCCAAATCAGAAGAAGAACATGAGCTACACCTAAGGACCATTCATGGAACCCTTAGAGAGCATCAGCTGTATGCAAAGTTTAGCAAATGTGAATTCTGGTTACAGGAGGTAGGATTCCTCGGTCACATTGTATCAGCCGGAGGAATTGCCGTTGACCCTGCCAAAGTGAAAGATGTAGAAGATTGGCAAGCCCCAACCACTCAAACCCAAGTTCGCATTTCTTGATTGGGGATATTACCGCAAATTCTGAAGGATTCTCTAGTATTGCTGCACCCATGACCCAATTGTCAAGAAGGACAAGAAGTTTGAATGGATGTAAAATGTGAAGCGAGTTTTCAAGAACTCAAGAGGAGATTGATTTCAGCCCCAATATTGATCATGCCGGATATCACAAAGCCCTTTGATGTGTATTGTGACGCATCCAAGATCAGTCTCGGATGTGTGCTAATGCAAGAAGGCAAAGTTATATCTTATCTATCTCGACAATTGAAGCAACATGATCAAAACTACCCAACCCATGACCTCGAACTTGCAGCCGTAGTTCTAGCCCTGAAAACATGGAGACATTACCTGATGGGAAACCGTTGTGAGATTTATTCGATCACAAGAGCCTAAAGTATATATTCACCGTAGGAACTGAATATGAGGCAGAGAAGATGGATTGAGCTAATCAAGGATTACGATCTGGACATTCACTATCACCCTGGTAAAGCCAACGTAGTAGCCGATGCCCTTAGCAGATTGCCGTGCCGCTTGAACTCCATGATCTTAAAGGAGCAACCAAGTTTGCACAAGGAGCTAGAAGATTTTTGGATGGAATTAGTAAGTGAGGGATTTCTGGCTAGCATAGAACTCCAGCCCACTTTGATCAGTCAGATTAAAGAGGCGCAGAAGGGAAATTCCAGTATTGACGGAATCAAGCGTCGTATCGGTACAAGCAAAGTACCCGGATTCACCGAGGACGAAGGAGTTCTATGGTACAAAGGACGCCTTTGTGTACCATCAGATTCTGAGTTGAAAGAAGTTATTTTGAAGGAGGCTCATGATACTCTTTATTCTATCCATCCCGGAGGAACTAAGATGTATCAAGATTTAAAAGAGCAATTTTGGTGGCATAAGATGAAGAGAGAAATCGGAAGCTATATCGCCAAGTGTGATATATGTCACGAGTCAAGGCAGACATCAAAGACCACCGGATTGTTGCAACCCTTGCGATTCGAATGGAAATGGGATTCGTTGGAATGGACTTTATCATCGGATCGCCTACTTCTAGTAGGGGAAATGACTCTATCTGGGTCATAGTGGACAGATTGTCCAAAGTCGCCCATTTCTTGCCCGTCAAGACCACATATCAGAGTTTGAAGCTAGCAGAGTTATACATCGCTAGGATCGTTAGTTTGCATGGAGTCCCCAAGAACATCGTATCGGATCGAGGAACTCGCCACCTCGAGATTCTGGAAGAAAGTTCAAGAAGGTTTAGGAACCCGCTTAGATTTCAGCACCGCGTATCACCCTCAGACCGATGGACAAACGGAGCGAGTAAATCAAATACTCGAAGATATGCTAAGAGCATGTGTGTTAGAATATGGATCCAAGTGGGAAGATTGTCTGCCGTTTGCAGAATTTTCATACAACAACAGTTACCAAGCCAGTTTGCAAATGGCTCCCTTTGAATTCATGTACTAAGGAAGTGTCGCACCCTTTGAACTGGTCGGAAGTAGGAGAGAGTCAGATCTTCGGACCCGACATCCTACGAGAAGCAGAAGAGAAGGTTCACAAGATTCGTGAGCACCTCAAGACCGCCCAATCCCGATAGAAGAGTTACCGACAAGAGACGAGAGACCTCGCCTTCAACATAGGAGATTTTATGATCCGAAAGTGTCGCCATTGAAGGGAATGCAGCTTCCAACTCAAAGGAAAGTTAGCCCCGATATATCGGAACTTTCAAGATTCGAACCGTCGAGGATAAGTATCGCCTCAATTCGAACTACCTGAAGAGATGTCAGCCGTGCACAATGTGTTCCATATCTCGTTACTTCGCAAGTGTCTCGAAGTCCCCGAGAAGACCTAAGTGTTCAAGAATATCGATCACCGGACCATAAAGATCAACGATGACCTTACCTATCCCGAAGTACCCATCCGTATTTTGGAAGAAGCTTTTCGAACTACCCGAACCCGAAGCATCAAGTTTCTCAAGATTCAGTGGAGCGACCACACAGAAGAGGAAGCTACCTAGGAACGCCAAGATCACATCAGACGGAGTTTCCGATCTCTTCAAATCCTAGGTAATCATTTCGTATTTTTCAAATCTCGGGACGAGATTTTGTTTAAGGGGGGAAGGTTTTTAACATCCCAAAAATACTAAACTTAAATCATCAAACTCTAATCATCAAAATTAGGGTTAACAAAAACTTTTCTAATTAAAATTATGAAAGCATGCATATGTGTATGCATTTAATTTGAAATTCTTTTGAACCACCTTGTTTGTATGTTTCATTGCTTGTAAAATGTTTCTTATGTGAAATAAACATCATCTAAAACATTTCCCAAACTTTTCCTAAAGACAAATAAATCAAAACCAATAAAATAAAGGAATGGTCATTTTGACCAATTTAACTCCCATGCCTACTTTGGCTGCCTCAAACTTTCAGAACCTAATAGAAACTTTTCTGGATCTTTGCACCCCTTGAATGTACTCATAACAAGGTATCAAGGCACACTTTGTGATCATCCAGAAACTTTCAAATGCATAGTTTAAATGAAAATTCAAAATTGAATCTTTATCAAATGGGAAGATCCCACTTTTTCAAAAACCACTCAAACAAGCTCAACTTTCAAAACCCAAGCATCTGCAGACTCACCAGCACCAATCTAGCAAACCCACCAAAAATCTTTTCAAAATTCCAAACTTGACTTCATGCGGCCATTTCATCAAACAGGTTGTAGACACAAATCATCAAAATCCTAAACACTATAGTGAGCAATGATTGAAGCCTAACTTGTTCCCTCTCTAGCTCACAACCATCTCAGTAAATCATCTAGTAAGTTAAACTAAGCACTAGCCTCACTGTAAGCTTGGCATTGCCATCAATGCTGAACAGCCGAGAACACCCATGTCACCCCCATGTCGACAGCAAGCTAGGAAGAGAAACAAGCCTAGCCAGCATGTCTGGGAGGCAGCCCACCATCCACCGCCACTCCCTGTCCACCGCTCGAACCTTGCCAACCCCTGGACCACCCGCACGGACCGCGCCTGTCACAAGAACCATGCCGAGCGTGCGCTAGAGCGCCACCCTCGACCAGCGCCCACAGACCGCGCGCCGCCCTCAACGCGTGCATACACGATCACCACCGACCCAGGAGACCGCCAAACATCCTCGTTCGCCGCCCCGTGACGCATAGCCACCGCTCGTTGTTAAAGACGCCGCAGAGCATCACATGTTCCGCACTGCCGCACCGCCCCACGCCGAAACCATGTTGAGCATCGCCAGGGAACACCGCACTGCCCCCTACCTTCGCCCATGCCAATAGCCGCCTGTAACATCGCCCTCGACGAGCTCACCGTGCGCCCCGTCGGTCCCCTCGCTCGCCTATAAATAGAGGCCACCTCACCAATTCTTCACACCATTCTACTCTCCTCTCCTCACCGATCGTGCCACACCGCTCCCGAGCAAGGCGAGCACCACCACTGAATTTCACCAGAGCCCGCCGCCTGGAGAAGAAGGGCCATCGATTTCGCCCACCCTGTGAGCTGCCGCCACCACCCCGAAGTTCGCTGCCGCCGACTTCGCTGCTCGCCCGCCTCACCGACCCTCGCCAAGACCCCGGTGAGCCCCTCAAAGAACCCCACCGCCGCGCTTAGGTTTCTTTCGCTGGCGCGTTGCTCAACGCCGACGATGACTCTCACCGCTGGATTAGAATTAGATCAAGGCACCGCGCTTAGCAGCTGGCCCGCAGTGCTTTGTGCGCACTAAGTTCTGCAGCGGCTCTCGTGCCCAGGATCTTCTCGACAAGATCGCTGGACACTCGGCACAAGACCGTATAAGGGCCAAGCTATGTAGGCGAGGACTATATCACAAGGTCATCCGTGGCTCGAACGCCAAGTACCTCTACACAGGACCGAAGACCGCGGACGTCAAGTTTCCGGATCCAAAGGCGTCGAGGCCCCGATTCCGAAGACCGACCCCCGCCAAGATCCCCGAAAACCCCGTTACCGGACGAGTTCGCCATCGACCTCGAGTTCTTCCACACGGATACCAAGCAACCAGATCTCCTTCATGGAAAACGAAGTCGAACCGGAGACCTCCGCCATAGATCATCGAGCACTTCTACACGGACCCCGGATGACATGTTCTTCGCTCAGGGCGACAAGGTTCTTTCACGACGGGGACCCCGACATCGAAACGAAAAGATCATCGTCATAGAACCCAAGGTCACATGTGCGATAAGTACTCTCGAGGACGCCGAGTGCTTCACCGAGCGACAAACCTACCTCTCAGATCCGAGAACGAGCCCGAGACCGGATCCCAAACCGTCGAACCTCGGACTCAAACCGGACCTCAACCCCGAGCCCAAGATCGCCGAGCCCTCAATGTGTGACCCTTATCCAACCCCTATTTTATAAATGCTAAACATAAAACCTGTTGCTTATTAACTTGTCATTCTTGCATGCATCTTGTCATGTGGTTTGGGGGCCTTATGCCGATTCACCTAATAATTAAATATGGGGCCCATATGCGGCAAATCTAGTCTCATAGTGGCCTCATTTAAATTGATGTAGCGAACCGGTACCATATTTCGCCATGTTAATACAACATTTAAACTGCGGGTAGCTAAACAACATGAACCACCTTATTAATTGTCGGACCCCGGTTCCGCTTAATCGATCTTTTGCATCGCACCTTCGCCATGTCATCCATCGCATGCATCATGCCGGCTTCGCCGCTTTTATTAAATAGTGCATCCGTGTTTATTCTAGTGTTTTGGTTCTTCGCGATAAGGCCGTTGAGTTGATGTGAGTCACCCGATCTTCGTTGAACCTTCGACAATGTTTTCAAAGTGAGCATCTCCTCTTTCTACCTATCTTATTTTTATAGTATTTACTTCCTCATGTTGATCTATTGCTATCGTGTTATGCTGTTTCTAGTTTCGCACTGTGATATCCCTTGCAGCCATATATAGCCTTGGACACATCCTATTACCTGTTGTTTGGTAGATGGTTGGACCCGCGTGTCGTAGTCGCTTGCTCAAGTGTTTTGCTTGTCGTCAAGTACCACAATTGTTGGAGAAGTGCCGCATGTTGACGTTGGAGATGATCATGGCTTTACTTATTGTTCACTTCACCATGCTTAACAACTAAAATTGAATTAAGCAGAGGCATCGTGGGTGATAGGTAATGTTGGTTTTCGAACGCCCACTTGTGTCCCGTGGGACCCGAGTTCTTGACACTGCTCCGAGATCGAGCGCTAACCACTGGGGGAGATATGGGCCCCATTGATTATTACCTGATTTCAAAGTATTGTCTCGGGGCCACAACTAGTTTGAGGTGTTTTTACTATCCTGCATTTATGCCATGCTTATCGCTTTATTTAAATTGTGCGATGATAGCACGGTATGCTTTAGGATCGGGACACGATTCCGCGGTGTCGACAGTCCCCATTTGGGGATTTGCTGTCGTTCACAGCCGTATACCCAAACCCTAAGTCCGTATCGAGACCGCCGACTTCGCTATGGTGTACTTAGTGGGTGGCCCCGTGCTTGATTTGGTCTGGAACGCCGTGACTTAGGCCCCGACATACCGATGGGTGTATGTTAACCGATCCGCAAAAGGGTCAAGTGCCTGTGGATACTTTGGTGCACCGCAGGTTAAATCTTTCGAGAAGCCGTGTCCGCGGTTATGGACGACTTGGAGCATGGTTGATCGTAGACAACTATAACTAAAGTTTCGTTATAAATCGACTTGTATTCGCTTTGACTAGTATTCAGCTTCACTACAACGGAATGGCTAAGTAAAAGTACCAACAACTGGGTTTTGGGGTTATCTCATGATAATTGTATTCGACTAGTAAGTGTTGCCACTATAATGTAATGATTAACTAAAATGCCCACGCTACTTTATCGTGACGATTATCTAAAACCCGCTAGTAATTGCTGCAACGATAATCATAAGTAAAATGCCAATCGTGTGTGAGTTCTCGTTGACTTCCTCGGTGGTCTCGAGGGGAAACGCCAGATGGGTTTGTTTGTTGGTGGTATTGGTTGTCCAGGTCTTTCTCACTCTCTCGATAGCCGCCTGTATCGAGTCTCTATAGGTTGTTTAGTGGTCGCCGCCGCCGCACCACCATACCTATGTAGGCGAGGACCGATTCTAGCCTCGCCGTAATGGCCTCAGATCGACGCCTCCTTTTTCCTTTGCCCTTTGTCGGCACCCCTTTTGTTTAAGCAGGTTTTGAGATCGACGCCGTTAGCGTGGTTACCCTTCCGGCCATTGGCAGGGTTATGGACGCCATTGGTTATTCTTCAGGCTCTTAGCCCCATTTGCATCTTGTCCGTAGTCGGACGCCCATCGCTTTCAAGGTGATTTGGATCTTTGAACCGTACATTTGTATTCTTGACTCTTTGAGTCGCCATGTATATATATCTGCTCTGGGTCCCATCGAGGACCGTTGTGTAATGTTATTACTTTGCTTTCCACCCGCACGAAAGTGCTCGTGGGCACCTTCAATCGCTTTCTATGCGGGTTCATGAAGTTTCGCTAAAACTTGCATAGGGCCGATTCGAGGGTGTTACAGAGTGGTATCGAGCTCAAGAATTGCGATACCCCACAAGTCCAAATTGTAGGATAACCTAGCTAACTACAAGTAGAGTGTCAAAACTATTTTGAAAAAATCGGTTGGATAGTTCGATTAGGTCTGATTTACTCCTTACCCTCCGCTACTCTCCTCTTATCTCGACGCTGCTTTGAATCGCTCTCTTATCTTTTCGAGTCCGTGATTTCGTGGTGGGGTTCCGCTGCATCTTCGTGGTTTCGCTTCCTCCTTTGATAACGGTGTTGCCACATCCGGTGTTCAAGCTGCCGATGAATCCGCTCACGTGTCACCATTCTTTGTTCCTTGTTTGTGTTATCCGGTGTTTCCACGCCAAGACAAAGATTCACGCCAGATCCGATGCGTAGTCGTGATCACTCCTTTGATCCGAACCTTGCTTGTCGAGATCTTCGATCAATCCGAGGGTTGGTTGCATAATCTGTCTATTCGTGTACAGAGTAATGCTTTGAGTGCGGGATGGAGGCGCGACCATACCACTACTCTTATCATTTGCTCGGTATATAGAATGGTGGACCGATGCAATTTTACCCCGTCCATGAAAGTTAGAGGTGGCCTTACCTTTAAATTCGTCCGTTGTTTTCCGGAGTGTTCTCTTGATGATCAGGACAACGACCTCTTGTTAGTGGTGTCGCGAGGATCTACACGAAGCGAGAAGACGCAGTTCGCCGACCTTTCCTTCCGGTACCATGAGGCGGATCTCGAGGGCGAGATCCCTTGTTAGTGGTGTCGAATTGTGGCATCCCGCAAAACCACTACTAGAAAATCGCGTTGAATTTGTGCATTGCATCGTCATCATCATGCATTGTTTGCCTAAAACTAATTTCGAAAACCTATTTTTGTTTTCCAAACGCCTCGTCTTCGTTCAACACGCAAACCCGGGTCCCCGGATTATTTTGTTTTGGCCGCTATCGGTTTGCACACGGCCCGTTTAAAACAAATAAAAAGTTCAATTGTTTTTAGCGGGGGCAGTCGAACGGGCCGAATCGACCCGAACGACCACCCCCATTTCTAAATCGGTCCACCCCAAACACCCCAACAAATCCTACAGCTACCTAAAACTCTACCCACCCCTCTGGCCACCTCACCCGGACCAATCCTAGGCTGCCACATCACCCTGCCCAACCCCCCAGCTAATCTTGTGCTGCCACCTCACCCAGCCTCTCCCCCACCTCTCTCTCTCTCCTCCCCAAACCCACCAACCGACACACAGCACGCACGCACGCACTCGTCGCCGGCCACACCCGACCCAGCCCCCTGCCCTGGCCCCACGCATGGGACCCACCCCCACCGAGTGGCCCCGTCTCTCTCCCCTCCCCACGTCCCTTCTTCCTCCCGACTGCCTCAGGCCTCTGGCTGGCCTCCCTCCGGGCACCGCCCTCCTTCCTAGCCACCGAACCCTCGCTAGCCTCGCTGCTCTCCTCTCTCCTCGCCCGCCTCCCTCTCCGCCCGGCGTGCCCAGCTCCTCCTGCGGCGCCGCCGCCTGGCCAGTTCTTCCCGCCGCCACGCCGCCCGCCTCGAGCCCGCCTGCTCGCGCCTGCGCCTGCAGAGCCTCGTCCATGAGCCCCACCTGCGCCGCTCCTTCCTCCGTTCGCCCAGCCAGCGCAGCGCCGCCCCCTCCGCCGGTGACGCCTGCGCCTCGCCGCACTCGACCCCGCCTCCGCCTCGCCGGCCCGCTCAGTGCCCTTCCGCTGCCTGCGCACGCCGCCGCGAAGCTGCCTCACGCCGCGCCGTCCTCCTCCAAGCGCGCCGCCAGAACCTCACCGCCGCTGCCGGTGGCGACGCGACGCCCGCTGGCCGCATCGCGTCCTCCTCCGTCGCGCGCTAGATCCACCTCGCCATGACCACCTCCACCACCGCTGTGGACCCCGCGCCTCGTGTTGTCCTCTGCCGTGTCGCCGGGTGGGCCTTGTTTGCGTCTTGGCCTGCAGTGCTTTGTGCGTACCAAGTTCGCAGTGGCTCTCGTGCCTGTGGTTCTTCTCGACAAGATCGTCTGACACTCATGCACAAGACCGGTATAAGGGGCCGAAGCTATGTAGGCGATGACTATATCAGTCAAGGTCATCCGGTGGCTCTGGAACGCCAAGTACCTCTACACAGGACCGAAGACCGCCGACGTCAAGTTTCCGGATCCAAAGGCGTCGAGGCCCCGATTCCGAAGACCGACCCCGTGACGAGTGCATCGACCCCCGCCAAGATCTCCGAAAACCCCGTTACCGGACGAGTTCGCCATCGACCTCGAGTTCTTCCACACGGATACCAAGCAACCAGATCTCCTTCATGGAAAACGAAGCCGAACCCGAGACCTCCGTCATAGATCATCGAGCACTTCTACACGGACCCCCGGGATGACATGTTCTTCGTTCAGGGGCGACAAGGTTCTCTTCACGGACGTCGGGACCCCGACATCGAAACGACAAGATCATCGTCATAGAACCCGAAGGTCACATGTGCGACAAGTACTCCCTCGAGGACGCCGAGTGCTTCACCCTGGGAGCGACAAGACCTACCTCTGTATCCGAGAACGAGCCACCGAGACCGGATCCCGAAACCACAAACCTCGACCTCAAACTGACCCCAACCCCGGAGCCCAAGATCGTCGAGCCCCTCAATGTGTGACCCTTATCCGAACCCCTATTTTATAAATGCTAAACATAAAACCTGTTGCTTATTAACTTGTCATTCTTGCATGCATCTTGTCATGTGGTTTGGGGGCCTTATGCCGATTCACCTAATAATTAAATATGGGGCCCATATGCGGGCAAATCTAGTCTCATAGTGGCCTCATTTAAATTGATGTAGCTAACCGGTACCATATTTCGTCCATGTTAATACAACATTTAAACTGCGGGGTAGCTAAACAACATGAACCACCTTATTAATTGTCGGGACCCTGGTTCCGCTTAATCGATCTTTTGCATCGCACCTTCGCCATGTCATCCATCGTGCATGCATCATGCCGCTTCGCGCTTTTATTAAATAGTGCATCCGTGTTTATTCTAGTGTTTTGGTTCTTCGGATAAGGCCGTTGAGTTGATGTGAGTCACCGATCTTCTGTTGAACCTTCGACAATGTTTTTAGGCGAGCATCTCCTCTTTCTACCTATCTTATTTTTATAGTATTTACTTCCTCCGTTGATCTATTGCTATCTCGTTATGTTGCTCTAGTTTCGCATTCGTGATATCCCTTGCAGCCATATATAGCCTTGGACACATCCTATTACCTGTTGTTTGGTAGATGGTTGGACCCGCGTGTCGTAGTCGCTTGCTCAAGTGTTTTGCTTGTCGTCAAGTACCACAATTGTTGGAGAAGTGCCGCATGTTGACGTTGGAGATGATCATGGCTTTACTTATTGTTCACTTCAATTACTGTTTAACAACTAAAATTGAATTAAGCAGAGGCATCGGTGGGTGATAGGTAATGTTGGTTTTCCGAACGCCCACTTGTGTCCCGTAGGACCCGAGTTCTTGACACCTGTTCCGAGATCGAGCGTGCTAACCACAGGTGGGGAGATATGGGCCCCCCATTGATTATTACCTGATTTCAAAGTATTGTACTGGGGGCCACAACTAGTTTGAGGTGTTTTTACTATCTTGTACTTATGCCATGCTTACTGCTTTATTTAAATTGTGCGACAGATAGCACGTAATCGCTTAGGATCGGGACACGATTCCGCGGTGTCGACAGTCCCCGTTTGGGGATTTGCTGTCGTGCACAGCCGTCTACCCGAACCCTGAGTCCGTCTCGGAGACCGGCCGACTTCGCTTGGGTGTACTTAGTGGGTGGCCCCGTGCTTGATTTGGGTCTGAGCCGTGACTTAGGCCCCGCCGACATACCGATGGGTGTATGTTAACCGATCCGCAAAAGGGTCAAGTGCTGTGGATACTTTGGTGCACCCTCAGGTTAAATCTTTTCGAGAAGCCGTGTCCGCGGTTATGGATGACTTGGAGCACAGTGCTTGATCATAGACAACTATAACTAAAGTTTACTGTTATAAATCGACTTGTATTCGTTTTGACTAGTATTCAGCTTCACTACAACGGAATGGCTAAGTAAAAGTACCAACAACTGCTGGGTTTTGGGGTTATCTCATGATAATTGTATCTGACTAGTAAGTGTTTCCACTATAACAGAATGATTAACTAAACATGCCCACTGCTTACTTTATCAGGACGATTATCTAAAACCTGGCTAGTAATTGCTGCAACGATAACTGAATAAGTAAAAATGCCAACTGTGTGAGTTCCTCGGTTGACTTCCTATGGTCTCTCGAGGGGAAACGCCAGATGGGTTTGTTTGTTGGTGGTATCGTGTTGGTTCGAATAGGTCTTTCTCACCTCTCTCGATAGCCGCCTGTATCGAGTCTCTATAGGTTGTTTAGTGTATGCCGCCACCCACCATACCTATGTAGGCGAGGACCGCCAATTCTAGCCTCGCTGCATCGCCTCGATCGACGCTCCTCTTTTCCTTTGCCCTTTGTCGGCACCCTTTTGTTTAAGCAGGTTTTGAGATCGACGCCATTAGGTGGTTACCCTTCCGCTTGGCCAAGGCAGGGTTATGGACGCCATTGGTTATTCTTCGTGGCTCTTAGCCCCATTTGCATCTTGTCCGTAGTCGGACGCCCATCGCTTTCAAGGTGATTTGGATCTTTGAACCGTACATTTGTATTCTTGACTCTTTGAGTCGCCATGTATATATATCTGCTGGGTCCCATCGAGGACTGTTGTGTAATGTTATTACTTTGCTTTCCACCCGCACGAAAGTGCCTGGTGGGCACCTTCGAATCGTTTCTATGCGGGTTCGGCGAGTTTCGCTAAAACTTGCATAGGGCCGATTCTGAGGGTGTTACACAACTCATCTTCTGACTGGACCTGCAGCATCATGGTGGGAGAATCAGTTAGCCATGCAACAGCCAGGAAGGGAGTACACCTGGGAAGAGTTCAAGCAGAGATTCCGTGAATATCATGTTCCGGTGAGTGTTATGGAATTAAAGCGGAGAGAATTTGAGGAGCTTCAGCGGGGATATACTAGTGTCATGAAGTATATCTGGGAGTTTAGTCAACTATCTCGTTATGCTGAGGAGGATGTTAACACAGAAGAGAAGCGGAAGAAGCGTTTCCTACGTGGGTTAAATCCATTTGCAAGGATGCAGTTAAGGTTGGCTAATAAGCAAACTTATCAGTAGTTGCTGGATATAGCTATTACTTTCGAAGATGACTACAAGAATGTCCAAGAGGATAGGAGGAAGAGAGCCAAGAAGGAAACCAAGAGAATTCAGGAAAGTAAACCTAAACCAAATCTAGAGTTCAAACCTCGGAACAAGGTTTATGTTGGAGATATGCCCTAGAGGCAATGATAAATGTAGTTATTATTATATCTTTGTGTTTATGATAAATGTTTACATTCATGCTATAATAGTATTAACAAGGAAACCATTAATACTTGTGTGATTTGTAAACTTAATTTGAAGTCCCTAGTATAGCCTCTATACTTCACTAGCTTGTTGGTTGATTAATGATTGTGGTTTCCATATCATGAACATTGAGATGTTATCAACAACAAGATCATATCGTTAGGAGAATGATATGGTGGACATACTCCTATAGATAAGCGTAGCATAAAGATCAAGTCATTTCAATAGTTCAATTGCTATATGCTTTCGATACATAGTAACCTAATTCCTTCGACCATGAGATCATGCATATCACCTTTACCGGATGGATGCTTTGATGACATCAAACACCACACCGTGAATCGGGTGGCTATAAAGGTGGCATTAAGTGTTCGGAAAGTATTGGTTGAAACACATGGATCAAGAGTGGGATTTGTCCATCCACATGACGGATAGATATACTGGCCCTCTCGGAATGTCATCCAATTAGCTTGCAAGCATGTGACTTGGTCACAAGGGATCACATATCACGGAACGAGAAAAGAGTACTTATCAAGAACGAGGTTGAACTAGGTATGCAGAGATACCGACGATCATAACCTCGGATAAGTAACATATCGTGAGACAAAGGGAAATTGGTATCGTATGTAAGTGGTTCATTCGATCGCAAAGTAATCGTAGAAATATGGGAGCCATATGAATTTCCAGATTCCTCTATTGGTTATTGTTCGAGAAGTGTCTCGATCATGTCCGCATAATTCACGAACCGTAGGGAGACACACTTAAGGATTCGACGTTGTTTGAGTAGTTATGGTATTATGAGAAAGAGACCGAATGTTGTTCGAGTCTCGGATGGGATCCGGATATCACGAGGTGATCCGGAGTGGTCCGGAGAATAAGATTCATATAAGGAAAGTCCGTTTGAGATCGGGAATGATTCCTGTTTTCATCGGAATGTTCTAGAAGGTTCCGGATTGTCCCAAGACCGGGGAGGGTACATGAATGTGTCATTGCTCATTGAATGATTGCATCATGTACTAAGTGTTATTGCTGTCCCAAATAAAGGATTAAATTGAATCCTAAACAGAAAAGTCAAATGTCCAGTTTGAAAGTCAAACCGCCAAAACAAGAAACTGTGGGAAACAAGCAAGAGGAGTTGGAACCAACTGGAGGAGGAGTAGGACTCCTCCAGCGGCCAGCCCAAGGCCGAGTTGGGAGGGACTCCTCCCCCTGGCCGCCAAGGAACCCCTCCCATAAAAGGAGGCAGGGCTCCTCCCATAGACACATAACTTTCTACTCTAGATCTCCGGTTTAGAGCTGTTTTGGTTTAGAGCTTCTAATTGCTTTAGCCAACAGTTTAGAGCCTTCTAATTGGTTTAGAGCCTCTAATTGGTGTGTCTAATTACTAGGCCACTAATCCTCTCTCATAAAGCTCCACCATACTCGCACCGGCTTAAGGCGGCCTCATGATCTCCCTCTACTTCCTGCACCACGCTTGTGTCACGGAATCGCGAGGAGAGTGCTACAACCTCCGCCGCTGGAACAAGGGAGAGGAAGGTCTTCGTCGAAATCGAACGTGTGACCGATCATGGAGCGCCGAACGTGGCGCCGAAGGATCGCTCACACGATCTTGAGATCGGGAAGAGTACGACTACATCACCCACGAGAATCCGCTCTCGTTAAACGCTTTGGAATCTTCGAGGGTAAGTTATACCATCGACTCGTTGCTACAATCTAGTAGATAGATCTTGGCTTGTTTGTTTGTATGCGATAGAAAATTTTTGTTTTCCATGCTACGAACCCCTCAAAGGGTATCGAGCCGTGTCTATATGTAGATCTGCAGACGAGTAGAACACAATGGTCATTGTGGGCGTTGATGCTTTTATTGTAGATTGCTTTTTGTGTACTTTGCATCTTGCGGTATGTTGGGATGAAGCGCCCGGCTAACCTTACATGACATCGTTCATGAGACTTGCTCCACGCTTGACATGTAACTTGTATTGCATAAGTGGCTTTGCGGGTGCATGTTTCTCCTAGCATAGTTAAGATCCAATTTACAACGGGTGATCAACAATGCTAGTATCAATGTTGTGGTTCTTGTTCGTAAGTTAGAACGACACTTATTGAAAGCCCCAAACCACGTAAAATATGCAAAGAAAGTAGAAGCGTCTAACTTTGTTTTGCAGGGGTGTGCAATGATGTGATATGGCCATGATTGTGATTATATTCGATGTATGCAATGTTCCTTATTGTAAGTCGACAACCGGCAGGAGCCATATGGTTGTCTTTAATTTATGTTAAGACCCGCGTGTCTATTCAAAGTAGTTGTAATAGTTGAAGCCGGTGGACGACAACCATGGAGAAGCGTCATTGACCTTGATGCAATGCCGGTGATGATGGAGATCATGTTCGTGCTTGAAGATGGAGATCGGAGGCACGAAGAAGAAAGGCCATATCATATCACATATATATTGAATTGCATGTGATGTTAATCCTTTATGCATCTTGTATTGCTTAGTAGACGACGGTAGCATTATAAGATGATCCCTCATGCACATCAATTTCAAATCATAAAGTGTTCACCCTTAGTTAGCACCGTTGCTAAGGCTTGTTGTTTCGAAGCACCACGTGATGATCGGGTGTTCTAGATTCTGCAAGTGTATACAACGTGAGCAAGCCAGATTTGCTCATGCGTAAACTAAGGTTTGATCTTGACGAGCCTAGCATGTATGCAGACATGGTCTCGAACACGGATTACCGAAAGGTAAAGCATGAATCGTATAGTAGATATGATGAACATGATGATTGTTCGCCATTGAAACTATATCAACTCTCGTGATGATCGGAGTTGATGTAGTGGATTTGGTTCGTGTGATCACTAAAACAATGTGAGGGATGTTGTTTTGAGTGGAGTTCACCTAGTTTAATTTCATTAATTAATTTGAACTCAATTTGTCATAAACTTAGTCTAAACTATTGCAAATATGTTGTAGATCAATGGCAGCCCCTACCATCAATTTTAATGCGTTCTAGAGAAAGAAAAGTTGAAAACAATGGAAGCAACTTCATGGATTGGTTCCGCAATTTGAGGATTGTCCTCACAGTGGTAATTTGACCTATGTCTTTGGATGCACATTGGTGACCCACTGCAAATGATGCTCTGATGAAGTAAAGAATGTTTACCTCGCTAAGAATCAAGACTCCATAGTTCAAAGGTGCTATCTTGTATGGTTTAGAATCGGAGCTTGTAAAAGGTTTGAAGAGTCGACCCATATGATATTGTCGAGGATCTCAAATTGATTTTTGAGACTCATGCGGCAATTGAAAGCTATGAGGCTTCCGAAAAGTTCTTTAACTGCAAGATGGAAGAGGGCAGCTCACAAGGAGCATGTGCTTAAGATGTCCGGGCATGCAAACAAACTTCAAAGCTTGGGTATTGTGATTCCTAATGCTTTGGGGATTTACCGTGTCCTCCAATCACTACCACCAAGTTACAAGAACTTTGTGATGAACTACAACATGCGTAACATGAACAAGACGTTGCGAACTCTTTGCCATGTTGAAATCTGCAAGTGGAGATCAAGAAAGAGCACCAAGTGTTGTTGGTCAATAAGACCACCAAATTCAAGAAAGGCAAGTCTAAGCAAAAGGGACACTTCAAGAAGGGTGGTAAGAAAGCTACCACGACGAAGAAGACCAAGGCTGGACCTAAGCCCTAAACCGAGTGCTTTACCGCAAGGGAGAAGGTCCTTTGAAGCGGAATTGCCCAAAGTACTTGGCGAATCAAGAACGGCAACATCAAGAAGAAAGGTATATCCGATATACATGTTATTGATGTGTATCTCACTAGTACCGTAGTAGTGCCGGTATTTGATATCGGTTCGGTTGCTCATATTTGTAACTCAAACAGTCTTTGCAGAATAAACGGAAGCTAGCGAAGAACGAGGTGACGATGCGTGGAAACGGATCAAAGGTTGATGTGATCGCGGTTGCACGCTACCCCTTCATCTACCATCGGGATTAGTTTTATACTTAAATAATTGTTATTTGGTGCTGCGTTGAGCATGAACATTATATCGGGATCTTGTTTATTGTAGACGGTTACTTGTTTAAATCGAGAATAATGGTTGTTCTATTTATATGAGTAATATGTTTTATGCACATGCACCTTTGATAGATGGTCTATTCTTATTGAATCTCGATAGTGGAAATACACATATCAACAACATTGAGGCTAAACGCTTGAAATCAGCGATAATTAGACCTATATGTGGCACTGTCGTCTTGGTCACATCGAGTGAAACGTATGAAGAAACTCCATTCGATGGACTTCTTGAATCACTTGATTTTGAATCACTTGAAAGATGCGAAGCATGTCCGATGGGAAAAATGACTAAGACTCCATTTTACGGTATGATGGAGCGAGCTACGGACTTATTGGAAATCATACATACCGATGTGTGTGGTCCAATGAGTGTAGCATCATGTGATGGTTATCGTTATGTTCTTACCTTCACGGATGACTTGAGTAGATATGGATATATCTATTTCATGAAACATAAGTCCGAAACTTTCGAGAAGTTTAAGGAGTTTCAAAGTGAGGTAGAGAATCAACGTAACAAGAAGATTAAATTTCTACGTTACGATCGTGGGTGAATATCTAAGTTACGAGTTTGGCGAGCATTTAAAGAAGTGCGGAATACTTTCACAATTGACACCGCCGGAACACCACAACAGAATGGTGTGTCCGAACGTCGAATCGAACTCTCTTAGATATGGTTCGCTCTATGATGTCACTTACATTTACCGCTATCATTTTGGGGTTATGCATTAGAAACAAATGCATTCACTTTAAATAGGGCACCGCCTAAATGCTGAAACGACACCGTATGAATTATGGTTTGGGAAGAAACCTAAATTGTCGCTCCTTAAAGTTTGGGGATGCGAAGCCTATGTAAAGAAGTTACAATGGGACAAGCTTGAACCCAAAGCGGAAAAATGCGTCTTCATAGGATACCCGAAGGAAACTATTGGGTATACCTTCTATCATAGATCCAAGGCAAAACATTCGTTGTTAAGAATGGATCCTTTCTAGAGAAGGAATTTCTCTCGAAAGAAGTGACTGAAGGAAAGTAGAACTCGACGAGGTTGTTGAACCTTCTCTCGAATTGCAAGTAGCGCAGACCGAAGAAGTTCCCGGTGCCTGCACCAATAAGGAGGAAGCTAATGATGATGATCATGAAACTTCGGTTGAAGTTGCTACAGAGCCTCGGAGGTCAACGAGAACTCGTACCACTCCAGATTGGTATGATTCCGTTATGAATATCATGGTGGTGGACAACACCGATGACCCCGAGACATATGAGGAAGCGATGATGAGCCCAGATTCCAATAAATGGCAAGAAGCCATGAAATCCGAGATTGGATCCATGTACGAAAACCAAGTATGGACTTTGGTGGACTTACCGGATGGCCGGAAGGTCATCGAGAACAAATGGATTTTCAAGAAGAAAACAGATGTCGATGGTAATGTTATCGTTTATAAAGCTCGACTTGTCGCAAAAGGGTTTCGACAAATTCAAGGAGTTGACTACGATGAGACTTTCTCACCAAGCGAAGCTAAAGTCTGTGAGGATTATGTTAGCAATCGCTGCATATTATGATTATGAGATATGGCGATGGATGTCAAACAAGATTCCTCAATGGAGACATTGATGAAGAGTTGTATATGATACAACCCAAAGGTTTTGTCGATCCTATAGATGCTAACAAGGTATGCAAACTTCAACGGTCCATCTATGGATTGAAGCAAGCATCCCGAAGTTGGAATCAACGCTTTGATAAGGTAATCAAAAGTTTTGGTTTTATACAAACTTATGGAGAAGCTTGTATTTACAAGAAAGTGAGTGGGAGCTCTGTAGCATTCTTAATACTGTATGTGGATGACATATTGTTGATTGGGAATGATGTAGACCTTCTTAATAGTGTCAAGGAATATTTGAATAATAGTTTTTCAATGAAGGATCTTGGCGAAGCAGCTTACATATTAGGCATAAAGATTTATAGAGATAGATCGAAACGCCAAATATCATTGTCACAAAGTACATATTTGGACAAAGTTCTAAAGAGATTTGGAATGGAAGAAAGCAAGAAAGGGTTCTTGCCCATGTTGCCCAATACGACCTTGAGTAAAACTCAAAGTCCGACATCGGCAGAAGATAGAGAAAGGATGAGTAAGACTCCCTATGCCTCAGCCATAGGATCTCTAATGTATGCCATGCTATGTACTAGACCCGACATTGCATATGCTGTTAGTTTAACTAGCAGATATCAAAGTGATCCAGGAGTGGATCATTGGACATGATCAAAACATCCTTAAGTACTTGAGAAGGACTAAGGATATGGTTCTTTCTTATGGAGGTGATGAACTCGTTGTTAATGGTTACACCGATGCTAGTTGGAACACCGATCCGATGATTCTAAATCACAATCCGGATCGTATTTATTTTGAATGGTGCAGCAGCTATTTGGAGGAGTGCAAAGCAAAGCGTTGTGGCGAGATCTTCAACGAATCGAATACATGGTCGCTTCCGGAGGCTTCACAAGAAGCGATATGGATGAAGGAGTTCATTACAGTGGGTGTGGTTCCAAGTGCTGGACCCAATGTCTATCTCTCAGTGATAACATGGGCGCCATAGCCAATGCGCAAGAACCAAGGTCACACAAGAAGTCAAGCATATCAAGCTGCGTTTTCACGCTATTCGAGAACATATCCGGGACGGGATATAAAGATTTGCAAAGTACACAGATCTGAATGTGGCGGATCCGTTGACTAAACCTCTCCGAGGGCAAAACATGACCAACACCAAACTGCCATGGGTGTTCGTATATTACCATGTAATCTAGATTAGATGACTCTAGTGCAAGTGGGAGATCATGGAGATATGCCCTAGAGGCAATGATAAATGTAGTTATTATTATATCTTTGTGTTTATGATAAATGTTTACATTCATGCTATAATAGTATTAACAAGGAAACCATTAATACTTGTGTGATTTGTAAACTTAATTTGAAGTCCCTAGTATAGCCTCTATACTTCACTAGCTTGTTGGTTGATTAATGATTGTGGTTTACATATCATGAACATTGAGATGTTATCAACAACAAGATCATATCGTTAGGAGAATGATATGGTGGACATACTCCTATAGATAAGCGTAGCATAAAGATCAAGTCATTTCAATAGTTCAATTGCTATATGCTTTCTGATACATAGTAACCTAATTCCTTCGACCATGAGATCATGCATATCACCTTTACCGGATGGATGCTTTGATGACATCAAACACCACACCGTGAATCGGGTGGCTATAAAGGTGGCATTAAGTGTTCGGAAAGTATTGGTTGAAACACATGGATCAAGAGTGGGATTTGTCCATCCACATGACGGATAGATATACTGGGCCCTCTCGTGGAATGTCATCCAATTAGCTTGCAAGCATGTGACTTGGTCACAAGGGATCACATATCACGAACGAGAAAGAGTACTTATCGAAGAACGAGGTTGAACTAGGTATGCGAGATACCGACGATCATAACCTCGGATAAGTAACATATCGTGAGACAAAGGGAAATTGGTATCGTATGTAAGTGGTTCATTCGATCGCAAAGTAATCGAGAAATATGTGGAGCCATATGAATTTCCAGATTCCTCTATTGGTTATTGTTCGGAGAAGTGTCTCGATCATGTCCGCATAATTCACGAACCGTAGGAGACACACTTAAGGATTCGACGTTGTTTGAGTAGTTATGGTATTATGAGAAAGAGACCGAATGTTGTTCGAGTCTCGGATGGGATCCGGATATCACGAGGTGATCCGGAGTGGTCCGGAGAATAAGATTCATATAAGGAAAGTCCTGCTTCGAGATCGGGAATGATTCCGTGTTTTCATCGGAATGTTCTAGAAGGTTCCGGATTGTCCCAAGACTCGGGGAGGGTACATGAATGTGTCATTGCTCATTGAATGATTGCATCATGTACTAAGTGTTATTGCTGTCCCAAATAAAGGATTAAATTGAATCCTAAAACAGAAAAGTCAAATGTCCAGCTTTGAAAGTCAAACCGCCAAAACAAGAAACTGTGGAAACAAGCAAGAGGAGTTGGAACCAACCCGGAGGAGTAGGACTCCTCCAGCCGCGCCCAGCCAAGGCCGAGTTGGGAGGGACTCCTCTCCCTCAAGCGCCAAGGAACCCTCCCATAAAAAGGAGGGGCTCCTCCCATAGACACATAACTTTCTACTCTAGATCTCCGGTTTAGAGCTGTTTTGGTTTAGAGCTTCTAATTGCTTTAGCCAGTTTAGAGCCTTCTAATTGGTTTAGAGCCCTCTAATTGGTGTGTCTAATTACTAGGCCACTAATCCTCTCTCTCATAAAGCTCCACCATACTGCACCGGCTTAAGGCGAAGCTCATGATCTCCCTCTACTTCCGGTACCACGCCGGAATCGCGAGGAGAGTGCTACAACCTCCGTCTTTGGAACAAGGGAGAGGAAGGTCTTCGTCGAGTACCGAACGGTGACCGATCGCGGAGCGCCGAACGTGGCGCTGGAAGGATCGTCACACGATCTTGAGATCGGGAAGAGTATTTACATCACCCACGAGAATCCGCTCTCGTTAAACGCTTTGGAATCTTCGAGGGTAAGTTATACCATCGACTCGTTGCTACAATCTAGTAGATAGATCTTGGCTTGTTTGTTTGTATGCGATAGAAAATTTTTGTTTTCCATGCTACGAACCCCTACAGTTTATGGTAACAATAACAATAACAAGGGAAGTGGTGGAAATCAATCCAATCCTAGAAGGAATGTTATTTGTAACAACTGTGGAATTCCAGGGCATTTCCAGAGGGAATGCAAAAAGCCTGTAGTGATCCGTTATGGTTCTGGTCAGAAGGAGCATATCAAGCCCGATTGTCCGAGCAAACCACCAGGAGGTTGGCCTACCAAGGGAGGATAAGCCAGTGGAGGAAATGGACAGCCCAATCAAGGAGGAAATAATGTCAAGAATAACAATGGCAAGAGGAACAGACCTACTGGGAAGCTGAATTGCGCAACCCTAGAGGAGGTGGATAATTCGGAGCATGCAGTGATAGGTACGCTCAACATCCTTACCAATCCCGGCAAAGTTCTATTTTATACTGGTGCAACTACTTCATTCATTTCTGAAGAATTATGTGATAAATTCGGGATTAGAAGGGCAACGTTAGAAAACCCTATGACCATAGTTACGGCAGGGGGAAATGTGATTGTATGCCACATTAACAAGATCAGGTTATCTCGATCTGTGATTGTACATACTTTGCAGACCTTTATGTGATTCCTTTGAAGGGAATCGCAGTAGTGCTGGGGATGGACTAAATGATGGAACTTGGGGCTCAGATAAATTGTGAGGAGAGAACTGTCTCAATCAAAACTCCAAGTGGAGCAAGGATAGTTTACCAAGCAAGTAAGCACAGTCATATCATGGTGGATCTGTAGTTAAACTCAATGAAAGAGGTCAAATTGGAAGATATTTCTGTAGTAAATGAATCTCAAGATGTTTTTCCAGCAGAGCTACCTGGAATGCCACCAGGTCGGGAGATAGAGTTCACTATTGATCTAATTCCCGGTACAGCACCAATAGCTCAAGCACCATATAAGATGGGACCAAAAGAATTAAAAGAACTCAAAGAGAAAATTGATGAGTTATCCAGAAAGGGTTCATCCAGGAAAGTGTATCTCCATGGGTAACACCCGTAATATTTGTGGATAAAAGGGTTGGTGGAAGAAGGATGTGTGGAGATTACAGAAATCTGAACAATGTTACTATAAAGAATAAGTATCCTTTACCAAGGATACAAGATTTGTTTAATCAAGTGAAAGGAGCAGGAGTATTTTCAAAGATCGACCTAAGATCTGGATACCATCAAATAAAAATCAAGCCTGAGGATGTTCCAAAGACAACATTTGTCTCAAGATATGGACACCATGAGTATCTTATAGTACCATTTGGTTTGACCAATGCATCAGCAATATTCATGAATCTGATGAACAAAATATTCATGCCGTATTTGGATAAGTTCGTCATAGTCTTTATTGATGATATTCTGATATATTCCAAGGATAAGGAAGGGCATGCTGATCATTTGAGAATAGCATTGCAGACTTTGAGGGAACATAAACTTTATGCTAAGTTCAGTAAATGTGAATTTTGGCTAGATGAGGTAGAATTCCTTGGCCATCTGATCAGTAAAGATGGAATTGCTGTAAATCCATCTAAAGTTCAATCAGTACTAGAATGGACTGCACCAACCAATGTGAAACAAATTCAAGGTTTCTTGGGGATGGCTGGTTATTATCGGAGATTCATTGAAGGTTTCTCCAAAATATCTAGACCAATGACCAAATTGTTAAGAAAGAATACACCATTCAATTGGGATGAGAAGTGTGAAGCAACTTTTCAGGAGTTGAAGACTAGGTTAACCACAGCTCCAATCTTAGCAGTTCCTGAAACATGGAAAGACTTTACAGTATATTGTGATGCATCCAAAGAAGGTTTGGGTTGTGTGTTAATGCAAGATCGGAAAGTGATTGCTTATGGATCAAGACAACTGAAACCACATGAAGTCAATTATCCAACTCATGATTTAGAGTTAGCAGCAGTAGTTTTTGCGCTGAAAGGATGGAGGCATTTTCTTTATGGAGCCAGATGTGAGTTATACACTGACCATAAAAGTCTTAAATATTTCTTCACCCAAAAGAAGTTGAATATGAGACAGAAGCATTGGTTGGAACTAATCAAAGATTATGATTTAACAATCAACTATACTCTAAATGTTGTAGCAGATGCTTTAAGTCGCAAAACTGCAGATGTTTAGCCTAGCAATCGGGAGCTACCAAAAGAGTTACAGATGGACTTGGAAAGATTAGAGCTTCAATTCATTAGAACAAAGGTTCTTGGAGGATTAGCTACTATGCAGGTAGTTGCAGAGCAGGACAGTGATCTTAAGCACGAAATTTTTAGACATCAAGCAGAAGATCCTTTCATTGCTGAGGAAATTCGGAGGATATCTCAAGGGCAAAAATCAGTTTTCCGCCTTGGATATTATGAGTCTTTGTGGTTCCAAGAACGTCTTTGTGTTCCAGATGTGACTGAGATTCGAGATTTCATACTTAGAGAAGCACATGAAACACCATATTCTATGTTGGAATTATGCCCTAGAGGCAATAATAAAGATGTTATTATTATAATTCTTGTTCATGATAAAGTTTATATTCCATGCTAGAATTGTATTAAGCGGAAACATTAATACTTGTGTGGTTTGTGAACAACACAGTGTCCCTGGTACGCCTCTAAGGACTAGCTCATTGATCAATGATGGTTAAGGTTTCCTAACCATAGACATGAGTTGTCAATTGATAATGAGATCATATCATTGGGAGAATGATATGATGGACATACCCAAACTAAGCGAAGCAATTAGATCGTTTCATCGTGTTCATCTTTGCGAAGCTTTTCCTATGTCAAATATTGTATTCCTTAGACGATGAGATAATGCAACTCCCTGGTACGGAAGAAAGCTTTGAGGTCATCAAACGTCATCCTATGAGAGGGTGATCATAAAGGTGTCTCTCAGGTGATCGGAAAGTATCTGTTGGGTTGTATGTATCGAGATGGAATTTGTCCTCCCAAGTCGGAGAGATATACTTGGGCCCACTCGGAATCGATATTAACACCGCGTGCAAGCATGTGATTAAGGAGTTAATCACAAAGTGATATCGGATTACGAACGAGTAAAGTACTTGCCGTGAACGAGATTGAACTAGGTATGACTGCATCGACGATCGAATCTCGCAAGTAAAATATCGCGAGACGAAGGGAATATATATATGGGATTGATTGAATCTCGCATCGTGGTTCATCCGATATGATAATCGATGAATGTGGGAGTCAATATGGGTGCCTGCACTTCCGTTGATTATTGATAGAAGATCATGTCTGCATATTCTCGAACCCGCAGGTCACACACTTAACGTGTCTCGACGCTAGGATAGATTGGATAATTGGTTTATGAATTTTTGTTCGAGTCTCGGATGGGATCCGGATATCACGAGAGGTTCCGAATGGTCCGAGAATAAGATTCATATAAGGCGAGGCAGTTTTTGGAATTCGAATTGTTCCAAGTTAATCGGTATTGTCTAAGCTTCTAGAACCTTCCGGAAGGGGACCAACGTGGCCCCACCTTCCGGGAGGGGGCATGGGCCTATGAGGGAGTGTCCTGGCCGCATTGGGCCAGGGGCACAAGGCCCCATAGGGCCCAGCCGATCCTAGATAAGTTTAAACTCGTTTAAACTAGAGATATGATTTCTAGATAAGGGAGAGTTTAAATCGTTTAAACTAGAGATAGAATTTCTAGATAAGGGAGAGTTTAAATTGTTTAAACTAGAGATAGGCTTGGAGGAGGGGCAAGGGCTGGCCACCCCCCTCTATATATAGAGGGGTGGTGCACCCCCTCCCCCTACACACCTTCCCCTCCAACCCTAGCCGCCCTGCTGCCCTTCCTCTCCCTCCCGATCGCCAGGCGAAGCCTGCAGAAATTCTCCACCATATACACCACGCCGTGTTGTAGATCCAATCCATCTCCACCATACTTGCTGGTCCGGAAGGAGGAGACGCCGAGGTGCCGTGTGCATCTCACGGAGGCACCGCCACTTGTGGTGCTACATCGGATCGGATCGCGAGGAGGAGAAGCGAGTACGACTACATCACCCACGCTCCGATTTAACGCTCATTTGCGAATCTTCAAGGGTATGAAGATCTAATCCAATCTCTCTCGTTGATTGCACCTCCTAGATTAGATCTTGGCTTTCCTCCGCTCGCATCCGTAGAAAATTTTGATTTACTATGTCGCGAAACCCTTCGGGTATCGAGCTAGATCTATGCGTAGATGTGTTTCACGAGTAGAACGCAACATGGTTGTTGCGCGCGTTGATGTTTTCTCGCTGCAAGCCTCTTGTTTGTGTTCTTCTTATGACGGGATAGTGAGATTGAAGCGGTCCAGGCCAACCTTACGCGACGCCGTCATGAGACCGCTCCGCACTTGACGTGTGGCTTGTTCCACACATGCGGTGGTGGATGTCTTTCTCACTATAGTTGTCATGGGATTAACACCGGAGTTTGGCAACCATAATATCACCGCTTTGGCTTTCCGTAGGTAAGAATCGTTTAGCATCTACTCCCATAAGCCACGTAAAACATGCAACAACAAAGTAGAGGCGCCTAACTTGTTTTTGCAGGAGTGTTTTCTCGTGATATGGTATGGCCCAAGATGTGATGTGTATATTGTATGCGATGATCATGTTTTGTAATGTTTCACGACTTGCATGTCGATGAGTACACAACCGGCAGGAGCCATATGGTTGTCTTTATAATTGTTTATGACCTGCGAGTCAACTTCTTATACGCCATGTAATATCTTTACATATCGCTAAGTAGTTAGCAATAGTTGTAGTTGCTATTCGTGGTGGAGGCAATCATGGTGGAGTGATGGAGATCATGCCGGAACGCACAAGATGGAGATCATTGCGCGAGGATTGGCTATACCATGTCACATAAAGTTATATGCATGTGATGTTTATCCCTTTATGTATCTTATTATGCTTAGATCGCGACGGTAGCATTATAAGATGATTCCTCACTTAAAGATCAAGATAAAAACTGTGTTCTCCCCAAGTATGCACCGTTGCGAAAGTTCGTCGTGTCCAAGCATCACGTGATGATCGGGTGCTATAGACTCTACGCTCACATACAACGGGTGCAAGCCAGTTTTGCACACGCAGAAATACTTGGGTCTAGCTTGACGAGCCTAGCATGTACAGACATGGCCTCGGAACACAAGAACCGAAAGGTTAAGCATGAGTCATATGAATGATATGATCGACATTTGTTGTCCACCATTGAAACCACATCTCTTCTCGTGATGATCGGATTAGGTGTGGTGAATTTGGATCGTGTTGACTAAACAACTTGAGGGATGTTGAATTTAGTGGGAGTTCATCTAGTAATTTGATTAATTTGAACTACTTATCATGAACATAGTCTAAATTGTACTTGCAAATACTGTAGATCACATGGCCAAGTCCAACTTCAACTTCAACGTTTTTGCTGAGAAGGAAAAGCTTAGAAACAATGGGTCTAACTTCACCAATTGGTTCCGCAATCTAAGAATCATTCTGCGCGCATAAAAGGACTATGTCCTTGGGAAAGCGTTAGGTGACCCCCTCACGCAACTACGCTACCGATGAGAAAGCTGTCTATCGCGCACAAAGATGATTATGGTGTGATTAAGAGCACCATGTTGTTTGCTATGGAACCGAGCTTCAAAATCGTTTTGAAGAGTATCCCGCCCTTCGAGATTCTCGAGGAGCCGAAACCATGTTTCGACTCAGCCCGCTCGAGAGATATGAGATCTCCGAGAAGTTCTTTAATCGCAAGATGGAGGAAGGGAGTTCCGTTAGTGAGCACGCCATAAAGATGTCGGGCTACACTCAACGTCTTGAGCAAGCTGGAATGCACGATTCGGAGGATCTCAAGATTGACAGGTTCTGCAATCACTCCTCCCGGCTACAAAAGTTTTGTAGTGACTCATAATCGATCTGTTCCATCGATACGATCACCGAGCTCTTCGCAAAGTCAAGGCTGCAGGTGGACATCAAGAAGGATAATCATGTGTTGATGGTCAACAAGCCCTCCTTTAAGAAAGGTAAGGAGCAAAGAAACCCTTCAAGAAGGGCGTAAGCGCAATGCCCTCCGAGAAGAAGCTCAAGTCCGTCCTAAGCCCGACATCGAGTGCTTCTATTGCAAGGACAAGGGTCATGGAAGCGAATCGTCAAGTACTTAGCGCGACAAGAAGGCTGGCACCATCAAAGGTATATTTGATATACATGTTATTGATGTTTTCCTTACTAGCCCTCGTTGTAGTGCCTGGGTATTTGATACCGGTTTAGTTGATAATATTTGTAACTCGAAACAGGAGCTACGGAATAGACAGCGGCTTGCGAGGGATGAGGTGACGATGCGCGTTGGCAACGGATCAAGAGTTGATGTGATGGCCGTCGACGCCTCCTTAGTTTTACCTTCGGGATTAGTTTTAAACCTTAATAAGTGTTATTATGTGCTGCGTTGAGCATGAACATTATTTCGGATCGTGTTTATTGCAAGACGGTTATTCATTTAAATCGGAGAATAATGGTTGTTCTATTTATATGAGTAACATCTTTTATGGTCATGCACCTCTTATAAATGGTTTATTTCTTCTAAATCTCGAAGGGATGAAACACACATCCATAACATTGAGGCTAAGAGATGCAAAGTAGATAGTGATAATACTACTTATTTGTGGTAATCGCTGCCTAGGTCATATTGGTGTAAAGCGCATGAAGAAACTCCATTCGATGGACTTTTGGAGTCTCTTGATTTTGAATCATTTGACACATGCGAACCATGCCTCATGGGCAAGATGATCAAAACCCGTTCCCAGATGATGGAGCGAGCAACGGACTTGTTGGAAATCATACATACCGATGTATGCGACCGATGAGTGTTTCGACGCCGGTGGATATCGCTATTTTCTCACTTTTACCGATGACTTAAGTAGATATGGGTATATATATTTAATGAAACATAAATCAAACATTTGAAAATTCAAGGAATTTCGTAATGAAGTGGAGAACCATCATAATGTAAATATTAAGTTTATGCGATCCGATCGTGGGGGCGAATATTTGAGTTATGATTTTCTCACGCATCTTAAAGCAAGTGGAATCGTTTCACAACTCACGCCACCCGAACACCACAAATAAGAATGGTGTGTTCGAACGCATGAATCGAACCCTATTAGATATGGTCCGATCAATGATGTCTCTTCTTGATTTGCCGTTATCATTTTGGGGTTATGCATTAGAAACCGCTGCATTCACTTTAAATAGGGCTCCATCTAAATCCGTTGAGACGACACCGTATGAACTGTGGTTTGGTGCTAAACCTAAGTTGTCGTTTCTTAAAGTTTGGGGATGCGAAACTTACGTCAAGAAGTTGATGCGACAAGCTCGAACCCAAAGCGAGAAATGCGTCTTCATAGGATACCCTAAGGAAACTATTGGGTATACCTTCTATCACGTAACCAAGGCAAAGTGTTTGTCGAAGAACGGTTCCTTTCTTGAGAAGGAGTTTCTCTCGAAAGAAGTGAGTGGGAGGAAAGTAGAGCTAGACGAGGTTATTGAACCTTCTTTAATTGGAGAGTAGCGCAGACCTGAAATTGTTCCAGGTCACCAACGATGGAGGAAGCTAATGACAAGGATCATGAAGCTTGGACGATGTCATCGAACGTCGCAGGTCGACAAGGTCGCGTGCCCCTCCTGGAGTGGTACGGCAACCCTGTCTTGACTGTCTTGTTAGTAGAAGACGGTGAACCTACGAACTATGAGGAAGCGATGATGAGCCCAGACTCTGAGAAATGGCTGGAAGCCATGAAATCCGAATTAGGATCCATGAGCGAAAACCAAGTATGGACTTTGGTGGATCCTCCTAGCGACCACAAGGCCGTTGAGTGCAAATGGATCTTCAAGAAGAAACGGACGCGTTGGTAATGTTACCGTCTATAGCACGACTGGTCGCAAAAGGTTTTCGACAAGTGCAAGGTGTTGACTACGATGAGACTTTCTCTCCCGTAGAGATGTTTCAGTCCATTCGGATTTTATTAGCAATTGATGCGTTTCATGATTATGAAATATGGCAGATGGATGTCAAGATCGCTTTCCTCAATGGGAACATTGATGAAGAGTTGTATATGATGCAACCCGAAGGTTTTGTCGATCCTAAGGATGCTAGTAAAGTATGCAAACTTCAGCTCCATTTATGGATCAAGCAAGCATCTCGAGTTGGAACCTTCGCTTTGATCAAGTGATCAAGAGCTTTGGATTTGTTCCAAATTGCTACGAAGCTTGCATCTACAAGAAAGTGAGTGGGAGCTCGGTGACGCTTCGGTACTATATGTGGATGACATATTGATTATTGGAAATGACATCAACATGCTTAACGATGTGAAGAGTTATTTGAACAAGTGTTTTCAATGAAAGACCTAGGTGAAGTGCTTATATATTGGGCATCAAAATCTATAGAGATAGACAAAGACGCCTCGATAGCTTTAAGCCGAGTACATACCTAGACAAAGTTCAAAAGGTTCGTAATGGATAAGGCAAAGAAAGGTTCAAAGGCCTATGTTGTCGTGTAAGATATTGAGCAAGGCTCGGTGTCCACCACGGTAAATGATAGGGAAGCTATGAGCAAAGTGCCTTATGCCTCGGCCATAGGTTCCATCATGTATGCCATGTTGTGTACTAGACCGGATGTGTCCAATGCTCTTAGTTTGACGAAGATATCAAAGTGATCCAGAGTGGAACATCGGACAGCCGTGAAGAACATCCTAAAGTACCTAAATAGAACTAAAGAAATGTTCTTAGTCTATGGGGTGATGAATGAACAATTGTCGTAAAGGTTACGTCGATGCTAGTTTCGACACCGACAAGGATGATTCTAAATCTCGACATGTGATACGTGTATATTTTGAATGGAGGAGTGAGTCGGAGAAGTCGCAAGCAAAGCGTGATCGCGGGATCTACATGAAGCGGAATACATGGCTCCGCAAGCGTCAAGTGAAGGAGTTTGGATCGAAACTTCATCATCGAGCTTGGCGTGGTTCCAAGTGCATTGGACCCACGGATATATTGTGTGACAACACCGCGCCATAGCACTCGCTAAGGAACCAAGATATCATCCAAAGACCAAGCATATCAACCGCAAGTTTCATATAATCCGAGATTATATAGCGATGGAGATCAAGATTAGCAAAGTACATACGGATCCGAATGTCGCAGATCCATTGACTAAACCTCTTCCACGTGTAAACATGATCAACACCTCGGTGCCATGGGTGTGAGATTGTTGCCGATGTAAACTAGATTATTGACTCTAGTGCAAGTGGGAGATCTGGAATTATGCCCGAGAGGCAATAATAAAGATGTTATTATTATAATTATTGTTCATGATAAAGTTTATATTCCATGCTAGAATTGTATTAAGCGGAAACATTAATACTTGTGTGGTTTGTGAACAACACCGTATCTCTGGTACGCCTCTAAGGACTAGCTCATTGATCAATGATGGTTAAGGTTTCCTAACCATAGACATGAGTTGTCAATTGATAATGAGATCATATCATTGGGAGAATGATATGATGGATGACCAAACTAAGCGAAGCAATTAGATCGTTTCATCGTGTTCATCTTTGCGAGCTTTTCCTATGTCAAATATTGTATTCCTTAGACCATGAGATAATGCAACCCCTGCACCTAAGAAAGCTTTGAGGTCATCAAACGTCATCCTATGAGAGGGTGATCATAAAGGTGTCTCTCGGTGATCGGAAAGTATCTGTTGGGTTGTATGTATCGAGATGGAATTTGTCCTCCCAAGTCGGAGATATATCAGCCCACTCGGAATCGATATCAACACCGCTTGCAAGCATGTGGTTAAGGAGTTAATCACAAAGTGATATCGGATTACGGAACGAGTAAAGTACTTGCTGTGAACGAGATTGAACTAGGTATGACGGTACCGACGATCGAATCTTGGGCAAGTAAAATATCGCGAGACGAAGGGAATATATATATGGGATTGATTGAATCCTGGCATCGTGGTTCATCCGATATGATCATCGATGAATGTGTGGGAGTCAACATGCGAACCTAATAAAATGAAATGTGCGACATAATTAGGGACAAATTTCGTGGGAGGATTCTCTAATCAGTAAAGTTGCCCTGGGCTCGAACTGAGAACTGAAGAACGAGTGCGAGTCCTATCTCTTCCCGAGTCGGAGACCTGTCTTACGTCGCGAGTCGTGATTACACGCCACGCCATGGGTCACACGCATACGGACCCTAACAGTGACGTGTGTTCACACGCCGCGAGCCTGTAGATCAACGATTTGCCGAATTGCCTTCACAGCTTCACTATACTTTCCCGTCTCTCCCAGTTCGTCCAAGCGAAGGAATCTACCACCGCGTGCGCGACCAGGGTAGGAGGCCAGCGCCATGGTAGGAAATCGATGCTCCCCCCTCCCTCCCCCTCCCCCACCCGTCCCCGAATCACCTCTTGTCCCCTCGCTTCGTCTAATTCGACGGATCTGGAAACCTAATTCTTGCTTCTTGGCGTGATTCCAGTCGGCGCTGTTCAACTTCAACTCCTTCCTCATCGTGGTGCTGCTTGTGATCTGCACCTGCACCTACATCAAGATGCAGTTCCCGGCCATCCTCAACGACCGCACCGGGTATATTTTCTGATGATTCCCAATTTGAAAAATAAACTGGGGATTTTCTTATGCGCGCTCTGATCTGCGTGATTTTTTGTTTCCTTTGTCGTAAATGAAGTCAAGATTAGTTTGAAGTATCGCAACTTATTTAATGGTTACGTTTAAACATGGAGTGTTAGTGGGGCTGCGCCATCTGTTGGGTCTAGGGCAGGGCACTTAATTTGGAGTTGTAAACGCTGTCCTATGTCTAACCTTATGCTGATTCTGAGTCAACTGGAACCTATGAACTTTTGATACAGATGAAAAGCTCGAGTGGGAGAATTGCAGAACTATCTGTTTTCTCTTGGCATGGAGACGTGGATATACCCCTGTTTGTTATATAACATGAAGCTCATTTGCTAAGGAACCTTTTTCATTCCTAGGATGTAAAAACACATAAATATGACAAATGTAGGATTACAATGTTATGCGTAAATGATCCTATAGCAAATCCTTAGGAATGCTCGTATGGATAATAATACTACTCCCTCTGGCCCATATTAATTGACTCACATCTGCCTAGATTTGGATGAATCTAGACACTATTTAGTATATAGGTTCATTCAAATTTTGACAAATCCAAGTCAATTAATATGAGTCGGAGGGAGTACAAACAAACAGCCCTCGTAGGTAAATTCGTAAGGATAACAATCCTCCAAAAAATATCTGGTTCAAAAAGAGGTCATCACTATTGGTTGTAACTTTGTGTGATACCTCTTGTGCCAACTTTTCTTGATGCAATTAGCTATTCCCTCCGACCCATATTAATTGACTTGGATTTGTCAAAATTTGGATGAACCTATATACTAAATAGTGTCTATATTCATCCAAATCTAGACAAATTTGAGTCAATTAATATGGGTCGGAGGGAGTATTAAAATTTGTTGAATTGGGAAGGCCCTGAACACACATTTGACTGTTAGGACAGACTGCAAGTGTTATCTTATTTTCAGGTATTCTTCATTTTTCTTACTTGAATTTCTTCTCTTGACAGATTCCGGGGTTTCTTTTGGAAAGCCGCCAGAATAGGTACGCTTCTTTCTCAGCTTCCACTTCCGGTTCTATTCTAGCTTGTTTCCTGTTCATAAATCTGCTGCATGTTTCCTAGTTTCTCTTGCTTGGTTGATTTGGTGCACTAGTTTTTCTCAGTTTATGCACCTAATTTCACCTGTCATGCTGTACCCTAAAGTTCGTTGATGATTAAGGCCCTAATGGGTTAAGTTCAGGATAGACTGCGCTAGTGGTTTATACCACTTCTATATCTTGCTATGGACCTAGTGTGTTCTATATAGAAAACCTTCTTAAATCCCTTGCTTCTGTTTATCTTGTTAGAATTTAAATAAGTGAGAAAAAATGACAGGAAGCTGTGCTATCTCAGTTATGTAGTTCTTTATATAGGGAGTGCTTAAGACTTTTTTAATGTCGGTGAGAATGTTAGTAAGTTCTGTGGATTTCATTTATCCTGTTAGTTTCTTTTTATACGAAGCAAATCCTGAATGCTGAAATTGCAAAATTTGCTTTATCTCAAAATTTTCATTGTTCTTTTTTTAGGGAATGTGTACTGCATTTTTCTGTAGATGAGTGATCATGTATTCTTTGATTAAATAACCTTGTGTTTTTATTTTAGAATTTTTTTTAGCAAACTGGATTTTCTCAATTTTCCCCATGCTGCACAGATTTTGTTTACGATGCGTGATGGATAAATTTCTTTTAGTATCACTAAATTTGACTGAAAATTCGTCAACATGGTCTACTGCATTTCTTTAGGGAAAATTCAGATCCTGCATATAAATTGTATTATATGTCGATTTCATTATCATCACTGTCATGGTTGATTCATGCACTAATTTCTGTTGGACCCGAGAAGATTGACTACAATATGCTAGAGCTAGTGCCGGATTGTAGCAACTAGCAGGCTACGTATAAGTTTATGTTTATTCTTCTCTGTCAGGTGCTAATTTCCTTAGAGGATAGCTATGTGTGGTAGGAGCTCTGGGGAGAGGCTGCATGGACTTGGGCGCCATGGTGCCTTGGGGCGAGGAAAGCCTCCCTTTTTCTGTTGTTTATTTCTTGGATAATCGAAAAATGGTAGTTCCCAGGCTTCATAACAGACGGCCCTAACAGATTATTCTAGGGCATCAATCTAATGATCCTTTCCAAATAACTAACATGATGACATGGGAATAAAGCAAATACAAATCCTAGGATAACGAAAGACTATCTCTAAGCGTGAGCTGATGCCCTGGATTTCTGCTTGGGTTTGTGCTGGTGGGCATAGTGCTGGTCCCACATGAAATTCTCTATAAAAAACCTGAACTTCCTAGGTT
The DNA here is from genome assembly GCA_030063025.1 of Avena longiglumis. Taxonomy (NCBI): domain Eukaryota; kingdom Viridiplantae; phylum Streptophyta; class Magnoliopsida; order Poales; family Poaceae; genus Avena; species Avena longiglumis. The sequence continues at coordinate 168,395,251 of CP125974.1, forward strand.
GAAGAACAAGAATAGAGGATTCTAAAAAAAAATGGATTTTTGAAATCTATTTTTATGTGTAGCGGAAATGAGTTACGATTTCTTCTTATTCCTATAGAACATCTAGTAACAAGAATATGAAATTGTAAATAACAAAAAAATGCTGTATTGCGTGGTCTAAGAGCATCTCCAACAGGCGCTGTAAACGGGCGCCGTGCTAAGTTTACAGCGCCAGCGCTCGCGCGGGAAGCTCCAGGAGGCGCGACATTTTCCCGCGCGCACGCCTTCTTTGCGGCACCGCTGAGTGCGCGCTGGATAAAACGCGCGCTGCGCGCATCCCACCAACCGTCGACACTTCCTTCGCGTGCGCGATTTTTTCCCCTTCTCCACTGCGCTAGCACCGCTTCGCCGCCGCCCCAGCGTAACACCTCGTCGCTCCCGCACCAGCGCCACCACTATGTCGCCGCGCCGGTCGAGTTCGGGCTACCGCGAAGTTCGCGCGTGCCTGAACGACACCTACTACGTGGAGATTAGGACTGGCGACGAGCGCATCGGCCTCGGCACATTCGAGACCGTGCACGAGGCGGAGCGTGCGTATGACGCTGTCGCGTGGCGGCTCAGACGCCCGCGCCGGTCCATGAACTTCGACGACGTCTAGACGCGCCAGCAGGCCGAGGCGCTTGCGCCGCCACCGCGCCTCGTCACGGAGGAGGAGCGCCGCCGCCAGCGAGCCACAGAGCGCCGCCTGTTCATCGTCGAGCGGGACAAGCGTGCGCGGCTCAAGTGGGCAGCCCGCTTCCCTGTAGACGTTGTCGTTGAGCGCAAGCACTACGCCGAGCGTAGGGCCGAGAAGGCGGCGAAGGAGAGCCGCCTTTGGCAGAGGGCCAACAAGGCGGAGAGGCGGGCATTCATCAAGGTGCAGATGGCCGGCCTAGCGACCATCCCTGACGACGACCCATTGGGCAGACCTTTGGTCGTCGACGCCGGTGTCCGACACGACACCTGACTCGTCCGACACTGATTTTTCGGATTAGGGTGTATTTTCTGTCCTATCTATGTATTTTGTAGATCCGTTTCTATAAAATATGTTCACAAAATCGTGTTTGTGGTGCTGCATTTTAGCGTGTCTGTAGGGAGGCTTTTCCTATATTTAGCGCGCCGCGGTTAGCGTGTCTGGTGGAGGAAAAAGGCGCCGCGCGCTAAACGCAGAAGCAGCGCACTGCATAGCGGATATAGCGCGGCGCCCGTTCGAGATGCTCTAGGTATAAGGAAATACTCCCTTCGACCCATATTAGTTGACTCAAATTTGTCTAGATACGGGGTCGGAGGGATTTAAAAAAAAATCGCTTATACAATTTCATCTACATCAAATTTATACTTCCTCCGTCCCAAGGCTTAAGGCCTATTTTTTTTTTTAAAGTCAATCTATGAAAAGTTTGACCAAATTTTTAGAAAAAACCACCAAGAACTATGATATTATATAGATACCATGTGAATATATGTTTCACGATGTATCAAAGGATATGTATTTCATATTATAAATATTAATATATTTTTCTGCAATTTGGTCAAACTTTACATAGTTTGACTTTTCAAAAAAAAAAATAGGCCTTAAGCCTTGGGACGGAGGTAGTATATCAGAATATGCGGATAGAGGCAGCATTCAAGGAGTCAGATCTACTTACTTTATGGTTCTTTCCAATTTTATGTTGGGTTTGATAAGAACCCTTTTTGCTCTGGAAATATAGGCGTTTGTAATATTTAGAACGATTGCATGAATTAATAGGCTTAACCAGTGTCAATCAACTACAAGTTATTCGCTGTAACTTCCTATATATCAGTGGAAGCTCAGGTTTCAGAATCTGTCATTTGGTTAAAGTTTTCTGATATTTTTGTGTATTTGAATCTCTGTTCATAGGTTATTTGACTGTCTGTATGGAAGCAGATTGTTTTCTTTATCCTAAAATCCAATGTATTGTCAATGCTTTAATTTGATTGTTCTTGTTTTTGGAGTAATAAATGCTGAAGTGTTATGTCAAGTTTATGCCATGGAAAATATAATATATATAGATATAATGTTTCTAAAGAACACATGTTTGATATTAATGCATCCTGTTGTCTCAAGGGTCCAAAATTTAACCTTCTTCTCTGTTGCTTCAACAGGTGAGCGTTTGAGCCCTTGGGTAGCATTTGGGTGCTTCGCTATGGGGGTATCCACAATCTTCTTCTGAAGGCCAAAGCAAGCATCACCTTGATTCTGATCTAGGTTGCAGAAGTTATCTCCAAGAACCTTGGCATATTCCATTCCTGTCCATATTTTAGACAAGCATTCTGCTTCCGTTTAAATGTGGGGACTGTTGTTGCAAGCGCTGCATGTACCCAATATGCTATGTGTTCAAGATAGTGCTACTTGTAAAGCAGTTAGCAGGAGCTGATGCTGGCTCATATTGTATGAAAGGTTCTTTGGACCATTTCTTGATTTGTATCTTGTGTGAACTTCTTTCCTGATCCGGGCTCTTCCTTTGTACTCCCTCTGATTCATATTACTTGTCTTTGGATTGGATGTATCTAGCACTAAATCATGTCTAGATACATTCATTTCTGCGACAAGTAATATGGATCGGAGGGAGTACTATAATACTTTTCGGCCATAGCACAAGGGAAACAAAGTCAATGAGGAGTTGCTATCGATACTGTTACTGAGTCCCAAAAAATTCAGAAGTAGGAGTACCACATAGCAGTATGGGAAATATTATCGATCAGTAGTACATACTAAACTACTACCTCCATTCCATAATGTAAGCCTTTCTAGCGGTTTAAATTGAACTGCTAAAAAGGTTTACATTTTGAAACAGCGGAAGTACTAGTGGGGATGAAGACAGCCAAAGTCTCCAACATGGCTTCCAAAGACACCATTCGACAGACTCTTTACAAATCATCTGCATGCCCCCTCATATTTACATAGATTCAGAAATTTGTTGAGCATGACATGTACTGCACAACATTAATATTGAGAAATTTCTGCCTATGGTACTAGAATGTCTTTTTTTTTTACATTTATGAAACTACAAGGAGAGTGTAAATGTTATCTCATATACAAACTCTGCAGTGGGTGCAACTACTAAATGTAATCCCATGTACAATTAGTTCAAAATACAGAGAAAGGTACATTAATGTGCATTAGGGGAATGTGTCCACCGTTAGATCAAAACTACACAAATGCTTTGCATCTACTGTTTCTGCGATACCAATCATTCAAAGCCACCATGCTCAAACAATGCCTCTACTAGTTGTTAGTATTTGCACCCATAGCCTCTGATTTGGATTGAAAGATGCTTGGAATTGTAAGACAATCACGGTAGCCTGATGGATTTGTTCATAGCTGCAGAGTAGTTATTTCCATCCTTTGTGGCCTGCTAGCTCAGAAGTGAAATCTAGTTACTTTTAACCTCTTGACTGAATACATCCCTCATGGCTTTGCAGGTGCAGACATGTTTCTTATGAAGGAATCTGCCAAGTCGACTTGCTTTCCACTATGAATAAACTTCATGCACATGGGTGCCTCCACACTGAAAAGGGTGAGTAGCGCTGATGGCAATGCGAATAGCCCTTCTCCACATATCAAGCCGGCTGCAACTGCTGATGTCAGTATGGCGGCGCTCTGGCTATTCATCTTCATCCAGATATACACCACCGCGCTGCCTATGCACATATCGATGGCGACGGCCGACCCGATGAAGAAGGGCAGCGCAAACACGGTGACACTGGGAATGTAGATCTGCATCTTCCAGCCTCTCCTCTGAGACACGACCGAGAGCGTGTTTACCACAACGGCAAAGCCAGCAGCGACGAAGCAGAGGGTGAGACAATGGTCAGGGAGCTCCTTGACACCTCCGGTGCCGATCACCGCCATGGCACGGTAGAGCCCAGCATAGGGGCACGGGTAGTCCGAGTCCGGCGCTCCAATGGGGACGTGCGCCTTGTCAGTTCTTTGGAAGGCACGGAAGATGCACGGCGTCAGAACGGAACCGATGACTATGCCAAAGGTCTGCATCATGATCAGAGCCCGTTGCGAGGTCAGTGTCATGTAACCTGTCTTCACGTCCTGCGTCATCTGGGAAGAAATGTGAAGCGCCGACACCACTAGCCCACAGGCTACAAGGGCAGCGACGATCGCGCCTGGCTTGGCAATCCATGCCGAGACGACGAAGATTGTGAACTTAGCGTATGTATAGGCAATATTCCAGTCTGTGAGCCCGGTTGCGTAGGTGTTGGTGAGGGCAACGATCGGGATGATAAGATACATCGTGATGACGTTGAAGAAATTTATCTGGTGGAATATCTGCGGGATAACCACCCCGCAGATTATTGCGCACACCGCGTACGCAGCCACTGGTAGGGAAGGAGGGATTTTGTTCTCAAGGAATACCTCGATCCTTCTACGATCATCGTAGTTCAGGCTCGGGTGTTTCCTCAAGTAGTGTCCCACCACTGTATCTGTTTCTTGTTGTTTCTGCCTGAAGTCGCTCAAGGCAGCTATAAGGAGTGTGATGAAGTTGTAAACGCCATCAGTCAGAATCAGTGCAACTGTAATAAAGACCTGTCAATAGAACAAAAAAAACACATTTTCAACTAACAATTTCAAAGCCAATGTTTATCTTGTACATTTGTAAGTTTCATATGTTCTAAAACTTGTGAACTCTTCTTCTCAATTAATGAGATGAGGCCGATATTTGGCCTCCATTTCAAAAAAAGAGTTTCATATGTTCAAACATAAACTGATGATTTTTTTACACAGACGTCTGATCTTGATCGAATGCTGAATGTCCAACTGTATTTTTTCACCGAAAAGAAACCTCGGAGAGAATATTCTCGCTTATGGATCAGAACACACTTGAATACTAAAACACTCTCTCAAAAAAAGCTAAAACATTCCTCTAGGAATTCATAATATGCTTGAAAGTAGATGATATATATATCTGGTGCTTTGTACTTCCCACTCATGTTAATCAGCTGATGAACTCATCCCTAGTATTACAACAATATTGACACGGCCAACGAGGCGTGATACACAAATTGTCCTATCTCATTTCAAAAAAGACGATTCAAAGAAATTTCAAATGATTCTTGGAGATATGTATCATTAGGATTTTCATATTTATTCATTTGATTCATAGGATTGCAGTCCATACAATTATTTTCCAAGGATTGGATTGGACTCTATTATTGAGGATAATTTCCATCCATTCAACTTCTTGTTATAATTGCTTTGCTTTTTGTGTGACCTTAAACACTCCAGTATAAAAAATTGTGGTAGGTTTTCGATCCCGTAGTTATAGACCCAAACGTCATAATAGAAAGTTGGAGTAGAGAAAATAAGTCCTTGTAATGTCTGTTTGACCATAGTAATATGTGCTGCACAGAGACACATAGAAGAGGCACTTTGAAAGGATCCTATAAGGTCATGTAGATTCAAAAGTTATCCCCCACTATGTAGCAATAATGCATCCACAGAGAAATTCAAAACGGTACCAGAGAGCATATGCTCCCGCTTCCAACAAAAGGTATTTCAAATGTAAAAAAAATCCGAAAAATCATGACATCTACATCTTCATGTCCTATCTTCACACACAAAGTTTCAAGATAAAAAAGTTCACTTTCTGCGACCTGTGAAGACAAATTTGATGCTCTATAAATAGCTTTTTCAGCACTTTTTAACTTCTTTTCTAGGACGGAGCATCTCTTTTCTTCATGAAAGTTTGTATACATGTAAAGACACAAAAAATGCACCTAAAAAAATTAGTTTTTTCATAAGAAGTTAAGATTCTTTTTATGAATTACTGTTATCTAGGAGCATATGCTCCCGGGAGCCAAAGCATCACCCTCGCATCTATATGCAAAGCTTTTGTTGTGAGTAGTGACTCATCACCGATTTTGGCCAAACGTGGATTTGAATATCAGGAACCACAATTAGCTCAACAACATCGGTGCCACTATCCCTTCTCCTAAAGCCAATTGAAGATTCCTCACATTATCCTTTTAGGTTTTGTCTAATAACTAATTGATTGCTAGATTGAGCAAATCCTCTTGTTTCAACTGTTGGGTGCATTTAACGAGAAAAAGGAAGAAAATCACAGGTATTTGGTACTTCTCAAGAGGAAACAACTATTTGAAGTTCAGCAGTATGAGTCTATAAAGATCAACATGAGATACAATAAGGGAAAACCCGCTTCGCACTGTGTGGTAGGGGTCCACCAAGATTTATCGACCTTCATGAAGACATCCCAATGAATTTTTATGATTGATCAACAACCATGAGTTATTTTTACATTCAATAGTTTATCATATGTTAGCAATGATATCTTGGATTTACAAATGGACTTAGAAAAAAAAGATGAACATCAACCTTTTTAGACGCCAAAAAGAATACTTGATTGGTTGGGGTGCGGGAGGGGAAGACAAAATGAAAAAAATTTCTATCATCTTATCTTTGTTAATATATGATCTCTTGACACTCAAAATAAATTTATTTGTCCATTAAACTAGATGTAATCTCTTAGGCATATTATTTCCTACTCGACTAATCTGACGAGGGAAAACCAATCACGCCAGAAATCTTAGTATTAAACATTCACTGCCTAGGTTTCTTGTTAGATGAATTTGCAAGCAATCGGTATTTTCTTGTTTCATTTTTTACATACCTTGTATCCATTAATCCCTGCCAATCTTGATGGACTGGTAGTATGATACCATTGCAGATAAGTTGCTAGTATTAACTAATTTCTATAACATGTTTTTTTGTGATCTCTAGAACATATGAATAACTGTGAAAAAGCTTCTAAGTGAGTGTACTTTCCCTTAGCAATAATGAATTATAGAACAGGATTATATCTAGACACCGCCTAAAGCTTACCATATAACGTTAAAATAGTGGAATGACACTACAAACACACAACAAACATGCACGTACATCTAGGGAGTAGCACACCCCAAAAAAACAAACCGATGAAGTCAATTGAATACTTGTGAAATAAAAATTCAAATTATTTGAACTCTCAAGCCATGTGCTCGAATTTACTATTTGACTACTTCACTTTCTCGCCTTTGATCCTGTCCAGAGGAGAGAGAACATTTTTCTCTGGTGGCTCCCCTATATATCCTAATTGCTTCCTGGTCGTCGGTGGGAAGGAAGTCATTAAACCTTGCACATATTTATATATATGTAGCTTGTGATTCTTGGGGTTTTTGACAATTTTTTTGGCTTAGATGGTATCATCCGCGGCTGCGAATAAGAGTGCACAAGATCATCCACCGATGTGATGGCCTCCTTTGTGATTGGGAAGGATTTATGTTGTAAGTTTTTTTTGTGAGGTGTATGTGGTGGCTGGGAAAGTTCGAGGCATTTTTTCTCTAATCTCGCCCTTAACGCGACACCCAACTTGACACTATTGTGGAGAACGAGGGGCTTGTACATGATGCATGGTGGCCAGAGTTACTGGTCTACTTCAAGGTGATCGTGGTGGTGTTCTATTGAAGGGAAACTATTTAGAAGTTGTGCGTCCGTAACACCGGCCATGCTAGGGGAACATGTGCCTCGGTGCAGGGAAAACGAGTGAACGACAACAACAGATGGTTCTGGTGTTACTTCATCGGCGTGTTTGGGAAAATGACACGTCATATTTGTTGTCTAGTGACACATCAAGTAGTCCTTGTCCTACGTGTCATAAAGTTCTACTTGGTTCAAAATAGAGTTCTTGTGATGAAGTGATGCTAGTTCTAGATCACATGGTGCTCCATCTATTCTTCATCCAGCAATATCCCGCTTCACTCAACACATAATATCCTTAAGATATGTTTGTAATTTTAGTTTCCATAGGGATTTAGAGCAAGTACAATAAGGTGATATCAGCTGGCTATAAGACATTAAATAGTAAATTTATGCTGAGTTGGAAGAGAGAGAAGAAGAGAGAGAAGGATAGTGAGCTCTCATGCAAAAGCCAGCTCTAGCACGTGCTCCTAGGCACTTTGTGAGAGTGAATGGTGGACCAAGTATTGACAAATTAGTATATTTCTATAGCTTATTATTGTATATATTGTCTCTTTGGTTGACTATAGATGACATGACACTACCTTATAGCCAGCAATTGGCTATATTATTGTTCTTGCTCTTATGTATGTTTGTGTTGGACTATGTGTAATTTCTAGATATGTTCCACGTGGTTGCATGTGCTCACACTGTATGTACACACAGATTGCAATGTTATGAGACCGAGTTACACACTATCATACTACTATACTCATCATATTATAAAGCAATAGGTATGATCATGTTGTCAACACTATGTAGTAAGCTATTACAAAATAGGAGGTAACTAGTAAGTTACTGTAACCAACTTTTTAATGCGGTGATGCAATATTTTTCTGAATTCTCCAAGATGTACTTAGTAATTATTGTTGTCATGTGAGTACCTAGGATCTAGCTTCATGAATGCAATGGACTATATTAATATGAAAAGAACATTATCTACATCCAATGAATATGCACACTCGACTAATCAAACAAAGGAACCAGTCATGCAAAAAAACCTAGTATTAAACATTATTGCCTAACTTTCTAGTTAGATGAATTTGCAAGAAATAAGTATTTCATTTTTTATTTTTAACATACCTTGTATCCATTTATCCCTGCCAAACTTGATGGACTTGCAGTCTGATACCATTGCCCACTTTTTGTTTCGAGAAAAGGGAACAACAATCCCCAAGATGCGATACCTCCAGCAAGAAACGTAATATTTACCATAAGTGGGCAAATCATTCCCACGCCAATAAAAGTTGCAGAGAAATCAAAGAAAAACCTACAAGTACATAACTATGTATTAGTACTAGGACCAATCTTCTGTAAGGGTTACTGTTATATACCTACACGCTATACCCATCCACATTTTGTACAAGCTTGTCATTGATTCCTCAAAACAATAGATGTGTAACATGTTGGAACATGTGTAGAGGAACAAAAGAAAGATCAATATGTAGAAAAGAAAAAAAGATTGCATCATGCTTTTTCATAATATTAGAAATTGTGTAGTGCAATATATGTTTTACATAGTGTATATGTTATGAAATGTACACTATCGTATCCAAAATACAAATATAACTAATCAACAAAAATATACGTTAATAAATAGAATTTTATTTTTGGAAAAATAATGGTTGTGTATATGATACTGTTCTTTGCAAAACTACTTTTGATAGTTCTATCGAGAATATGAGAGTTACAAGTTTGAAGATGATGAACAATATGTACGCTCATTAAATTGAGATTTATCCATGCGCGAAAGATACGATGAACATATAACACAACTTCTAATGTTTATTAGAAAACATATTTATACCTCTTCTTATATAACTCCAGTCCAAATAAGGGAAAGCTTGAAAATCCACAATCTTTGCCAGAAGCATATAACCATGAGAATGCAGTCCAAGAAAAACTACCAAAGAAAAATTTGAATATGGTTGCGACTTGAATCCTGAAATAAACATAATTATTAGCTTTATGAATCCAAAAACAGATAATGCAACAAACCGGTTTGCATCAAGATAATAAATAACATGGCATACTTTGCCATAATAGCTCCATGAGGGGTGTGAAGGCTGTTAATAAGGTGAGCTTGGGCTGTTCCTGTTGGGAATAGTAATCTGTAGTCAAGAATCATCACCTATAGTGAGAAGAATAAACATTAGTGGATATATATGATTTATATTTTTGCAAAAATATACCTTTTGTTTTGGTATTTTATAGTTAATTTTGTCAATGTGTACTTTATACAACCATCTCATGATATAGTTATCCTCCCAGGACATGATGGTAACCATCAAGGATTAGGTTTAGTGTTCCCACCCGTGGTGTAGGTTTACCGAATCCTCCCAAACTTTGGTATGTGTAGAGTAGGGTCTTTGTGAGGCATTGGACGAGGAACTCGGCAAAATAGCCCCGTAACTTCGGGACAAGGGGTTCCCCCTCACAAGAGGGGGTCGTAGTGACCAGTCCCGGGCGACTGTTTACCAAAAACATAGGTCTCCGTAAAGTCGTAAGACCATATATGGGGGCTGACGCCTGCCCAATGCCGGAAGGTCAAGGAAGTTGGTGAACTGATGAGGGAAGCCTTTGGAGGGATGCAGGTTGGCAGAGAGATAGCACAATATGCTATATAGAGATAGGTGGATGTGGGTATATCCATTGCAGTAGGGAGAGGGGTTACATTAAGTTAAGTGCAACATGTTGTGTATGATGGGCATTGGGAGATGTAGATGGACAATATGGAAGGGTAGAAATCTAGTCGTAGGATATATTGCCGATCACGGAAGGAGAGTGTGGTGAAGGTTAGAGGCTCGAGGGGGAGAGGTCGGATGTAGGAAAATGAATTAGTACTAGGGTGTATCAAAAAACTAAGTGGCTGCGTATAAAATAACTAAAGTTGACGTCTGAGTTGGATTGGCAATCTTTTTGGGTACTTGATCATATCTTGATTAGAGATCACTCGTCAAACACCAAGTCACTATAACACTAGTTACATCTATGGCTATTGTGTCATTAGAATATATTTTTTCACTAGTTAGCTCCATCAAACTCAACATTCAAGAATGAAGTACGGTGACACCGATATGAACATCGTTTGTAGATGTTCTTCGCCATCCATGGCCAAGACACTTGGAAAGAGATCTTTACAAAACGGGGAACTTTCTTGATTCCATTAGTTTATTGGCAGACTAGTTCTATGTCATAAATTTTATACTAAAACAATGACTTCTCGGTTTATAATGAATCTAAGTTTTCAAAATCATTGTTACAAACATTGGGTGACTAATACTATTTTTATATAAAATATTTGCAAAATAGGGTTTTAATATGCGGCATATAATCTTTTTTATCAACGGTATTGACTCTAACCGTGAAAACTGTGACACTCACTAGTGCAAAGCACACAAATAATGTATGTGAAATGCAAAAAATTAAGATTGGGACATTATTATTCAAAAAGATCAGTACACACAAGAAACATTACCTGGTTTAATGGCACGCTAGTTAATACAGACATTATACCAATGAGGAAAAGAAATAACATCCATTGTCCTGTTGGAAAGTTGTCAACAATGTCTATTGGGTCTGGATTTTCATCACCAAGTGATTTTGCCACGACAGAGGTCATTGCTACAATGTACAAAGCAAAGCCACCTACATAAGAAAACAAACATATATTGGTTAACGTGAAATTTTAATAAAATAGTATTTATTTCTTGAAAGTATGTGGGCAATACATGAGTTGTTTATGACTATAATTTTGTAAAATCATGTGAGGGTCAAATAGATAAACACACCCTCCTCTAACCTTTGGAATCCTATCTTGTCCGTGGATTTTGAAGGGACTAACCACATGTGTTTTTTAGGTTTTATTAGATGTGTGTGCAAATTTAGTTAGTTTTGCAGTAGAGCTACATGCTGTGATCTTACATAACACCCGCATCGAGATAAATAATTTTATTAAATTGTGAATGAAATTTATTTCAACCAACAACACCTACGTTATCCAACTTCATGTCATAACTGAACACTACGATTAGTAAGTAGCGACCATAAAAGATTCAAGTCAAGTACAATACAAGACTGATGATGTTTAGGGCGTCAAAGAAATACGGACATTAGCGGTATCATACATAATGAGTTAATGCCTTCTTTTGAAGGTGTAAAACTACGCTAGCCCAGAATAAAATCTTGCGCTAATGGCAAAGAGCAACTGAATGGCAGGGATCAAAATCTAATAAATCGTTCTATCTTCCCCAACTCAAAACATTGATCGACTTAGTCCATGTTCTACCTTTCATGTTTCACCACCAAGGGAACATAAATTATATATCTTAATGTTCTCTTATTTTCATGATTCAGCTATTTTTATTAATGTTAGCACGATCAACCGTTATGGTGATTAATGCACCTGCCAATCTACTATTCATGGTTTTGCGCACCTAGAGGTTGCAAAGATCGGAAGCTTGACCCCTATTTACAAAACTAGTCATTGTAAGAGGAGAAGTGGTGGGCAATGAAAACAACCGAAGAGGAAGTCTTTAATTTCTTAAAGTAATGTTATGTGTATTGTAACCACACTCTTAAAAGAACCTCTCTATGTCCCGAATTACTTGTCCTAAATTTTTCTAGACATGCATGTATCTAGATGAGTTTAAATATAGATACATGCAGATCTAGATAAATCTGTAACATCTAATTCAGAACATAGGGAGTACTTTAAATTTCCATCTTGGTACAAAAATATATAAACTTTGTATTTATAATATGGATGAAATTCAAATTTTTATGGTCATGTCAACAAACATATCACAACCACTAAATTTTCACAACAACTCTATAACTTCATCCACCCAATTTATCTGGCGAACACTTATTGTTAGTTGACGATGAACTATTAGATCTTTTTAGATGTACCAAGACATTATATACTCACAAATTTGAAAATAACTAAATATTAATGTTTCTATCCTATAGAGCTATTCATAGTACCAGTAATCAAACAACTAGAAACTTCAAACCAAAACCCTAGACGCCTCCTGGGGCACTCTCGAAGCGACTCTGGAGGCCTCTCCCGCTGCCCCCAAAAGGAAGCGCTCTAGTATCTGCACTGCCAATCCTCTCGCAGACACTAAAAAGACACCGAACGACAGACAATGACATAGGGGAACTCTTCTTGGCCCACTTCCCCTTTGCTGTCCTTCAACTCCACATCCGCCAGCCCCTCCCTTTGACCTTTGTCATACACCGTATTGGGCCTAATGGATAAGATATGCCTCGAAGGATCTCGCCTTCGTGCGACATAGATCAGCCAGATGCTTCCTCTAGCCAGCTTTAGGGAAAGGAATCTCTCCCTTGCGAGATGCCCCTGTCGACCTATTGTGCTATTGCTGCTATGCCTCTGGAGGCATGGAAGGGGGTGCTTTGAAGTGCCTACTCCAGGATAAATCCTTGCTCGAAACTCGCATTCGAACTGACCACGGCAACGTTCATGGTGTCCTTTCCATGGAGGTGGGTCATGGAGTTGTACCTTCAGTTAGATTTAAAAGTGTCACAGATGGTCATGGCTATCGCAAGACCCTACTTTACTCATGGTCTTAACAATGACGACACTTGTGGGCGTCATTCCCTTTTCAAATTTTTTGTTAAAAAATAATATGTGGTCTAAATTTGAAATCATCATCGATACGAAAGACTAAACAAAATCGAATTATGAATTGGGAAGATGATTTGAGCTGCAAAATATTTATTTAACTCCGAAATCACTTTGCCTTTTCTTCATTTGTGGTCCTAGTTTTTTTACTAATTTTCGATGCAATGTGGTAGTGACGTTTCTACTTTTCGCATGCAAGGCACATTGTCATATTATGTCATGTCAGTATATGGAGGCGAATTGGATGTCATGGATATGGGCCGTGGGCTGTTAGCTACAAAGGGGAGCATCAGTAGGCAGACACGACACTAAAAAAAAAAAACAGCAGACAGACACGCACGATCAGAAACGAAGAAACTGAAACTGCTTCTCTCCCATCTGTGTCCCCCTCTTAGTTTTGGAACATAGAGAGTATATGCATGCTTACCGGTTAGGGCCAAGTTGCTGACAGTAGTGACGGTGGTGAGCACCAATAAGTTCTCCTGGCGCGTGAAGGGCCCCGACCCTGGGAGGCCGCACGACTGGAGCAGGCTGACGAACCACTTGAGGAAGATAAAGCTGAGGACGCTGCTTGGCATGTTGAGGCCTGGCACGACGCCGGCCGACATCTGGATCTGCAGGGTCACGAAGCCGAAGACGATGGAGAGCACAATGGAGACGATCATCGCCCGCGGCGTCGCCTGCTCCCAGAACTCGGGCAGCGGTTGCTTCTCGAACGCCCGCTCCACGGACGCCGCCAGCAGCGGATCGCCGATCGTCGCGTCCATGGAGACTCACCAACTACGTACGAGACGTCGCCAGGCTAGCTCCAGGGTCCCGATCGACCGGTCGAGCTAGTCCGTGGGGATTTCGTTAGTTTTGTGGTAAAAGAAGGGGTGCCGTTCTTGGGTAGCTAGCTCTTGTAGGAGCCATGCGTGCGGTTGGAAGTGCTGAGAGGTGGAGAGGGACTATAGCGCGCGGGTGGAGCAAAAATAGCATGCGCACCCGCCCAAGAGCCGAATCGCAATAGTGCTCATAGACACGTACATTATAGGAGAGCATATGGTGCCTTTGTCTCGCGAATCAACCTGTTTTTAGGGAGATTTTACGGTGCATCTACAACTTATTTTAGCGTGTAGTGCATAGCCGATCTAACTACCCTCATCACCTCATCAGATCCAAATTAGTGGACTCGGGGGATTTGAGTGGATTGGAGAGAGTATTAGAATTAATTGGTCCAGTTTTGTATAGAAGGACAAATAGTTAATTTCCATCCGGGGGTTTGGGTTCAGGGCTACCGTCACTAGCAGTAAAAAGACCATCCGTGATGTATCAAAATTTCCTATTAGAAGGCGCACCACGGATACGCCATTATTCTTACATCACTGGTATGTGTCTACATGACATGTTACGCCACCAGGAGAGATACTGGTGGCATATTTAGACCATGCGTCACTAGTATCAATTATTGGTGACGTAGCGATGCATGCGCCACTGGTATTACAGGATACTAGTGGCGCATTACCTGGTACACCACCACTGGTAATTATTTTAGTGCCCCACTAATTATTATGTTTAGTAATTAATTTTTCCTAAGCTAACGTGTTAGCGTATTATTACAGTTTTATAAAACAATATAAATATAGAATTTGGTGCACACTTCAAGAAGTACAAATAGATAAGTGAACAGATTGGTTCAGCAAGTTCATCACATCAATTAGAACCAAAATAGACAAGTGTTATCTAAGTTATTACACGAATATGTCTCGATCGAGTAGCTATAGTGTTGTCGCTTGCTAGGTTAAGACAAGAAGAAGTAGTTCGTAATCTAAACTATGACGATCGCATACAACAGAAACACAATGACGAGCAAGATGGGGATCACGACGTCATCACTTTACTCTTGTACCCTTTGCAGATGTTCTCCCGGAACCTATTCACTTGCTTCAGACAGTCTTCCTACTCTTCGTAGACTCGTAGAACCTTACTTATGTACATGACATATCACTTCTTTATCTGATCTACACCAAAGACGGATATGTCGTAAGCAAATTGATATATAATATGTAATACAACAAAATTAGCATGCATGATTCATGACCCTATTACAAGACGAAAAGCAAAGAGTTCACATGTTCGCAGAAACTAAAAACAACAAGTTCATCATCTATAAAACTAATTAAAAACAACAAGTTCATATGTCTGACAACACCGTCACTTCTAGCTCAATCTCAACGGGAATGACTTGATGTCAGCTAAAGTGTTGAATGGCCTAGCATCACGCTGCATCTTTAAGCACGTTTCTATGTCCCTATTTGTTCGTGCAGTGTGGCAGTAGAACATCCCCTCCTTGCAGAAATCCTTGTGAATTAGTTGCGCAATCTTTTGCTGGATGGGACTGATCTCTTGTCTGATATCTACATCATAGACGTTATGCAAGTCTTTGCTCCATTTCTAGGGACTAGCTGGCAACAATAGTTGATGTTGATCTCTTACAAACTCCCGCATGTGATGGATGGTGTAGTAGGCCTTGCTTAGACTGTTTGTCGGCTGCTTGACGCAAGGTAACTCCATCTTGTGGCTGATTACCAGCTTGCCCGCCTTTGTGTTTGTTTTTGGAGGTAGCCTTCCTTGGAGGCAAAGACGGTGAAAGCATCATCCATAACACTCTTGATAATGTTGTAGTATTTCCGCTTCTCACTCCCCTAGTCTAAATATGCGGCATGCAATTATTGCAGGTACAAGATGATGAGGGTGTAGTATTTGTCTCTGCGAAAAAACATTCAAACAGACCATCATCCTCAAATTAACTTTGGTACATGCAAAGGAATGATGGAAATATACGAAAGCATGTTATGGAAGTTAGCGAATGACTTACTCGAGAAAATAAGGCATAAGGATGGTTGTCTTCTTCTTATTCACCCCCAAGAAATCTTTTATTTATTGTGTCACAACTAGCTTGTCCTCGGGGATGCTTAATATGCTCTCAAGCATGTAGTAGGGGTATATTATCGCCATTGTCGGGGTCTCCTCTTTAGTGACTTAGTACACCATACTGAGTGTAACTAGGCGGACCAAGGTTGGATGGAGATGTTTTAGGTGAAACATGTGTAGTGGTTGAATATGAGCTTTGCTATATATCTTGTATCTTTGTCTCTACCTCGATCCGAGGACTTGTAGGTACCCAAGAACCCGCGGATTGATCAAGGTGTGAGGTGAGATGAGTAGAGAATGATGTCTGAATGTGAAACACCAGTGACAGAAAGGGGAATTATGGTATTCACTTAGTGACCTTCTTGGGATCAACAATAACATCACTAATCTTAAGGCTTTGGTCTGTTTTACTTAATAATCGTTGTAACCCATGGTTTTGTGGTATAATGGTTGGATCAAGATACTATTGTCACCTGTGGTTTAGAGGCTCTAGTAGCTCAGGATGTACTCCCCACAACTCTTGTCACTATCAGATCATTTTACACATGAATGTGCTTAAGCCTATGTTTGTACCATTTTGTATGCATAGCTGTAGGTGGATCTTGAACCCTGACATATCTTCATCATTGAAAACAAAGATACAAAGTAAACCGGAAATATACAGTAAATGAAAAACAAAACTAATTAGCAAGTCTTGTACACGTTCCTCAATTACATTTTGCAAGTGATTCCCAAGGTTTGATAAACCTAGGTCTAATCTAGGGAAAAAGCTACTATATTGCATCCGCAATCCGGATCGAAGGTATTATTGACCATATCACATCACATGCCCTGCAAAAACAAGTTAGACACCTCTAATATATTTGTATATTTTACGCGGCTTAGGGTTTTCCAAGATAACTGTTCATATCTACGAACATCAAACCACAACGGTGATAAATAAATTATTAACAAACCATTGTAGGTTACAATGTCGCCGAGATGGTGATGGTGAGCAGATGAGATTTGGCAGGTGTATGTGCTAGGGTTTTTGGTGTCTAGATCTATTTTCTATTATGGCGTATCCTTCTTGTTGGAACCTTCTAGCCTTTATATATGGGGAGGCTAGGTCTCAGGTACCAATACAAGTAGGTTACAAGTTGGGTTCGAACTCTATTTTTGATAGTTCCTTGTCTTGCGTGCTTGGAGTCCGTGTCCATATGGGATTCTTACCAGCCGAACCATCATGGACCTTGGCAAGTCATCGTATGGACCTTCCTTTGGGCTGCACCAGGTAGGCTGTAGTCGGGTGTCAGTTGGGCATATCTATGTTAGTATCCCCCGAGTGTCCATTTGAATTATAGATTCTGATAGAGACTTAGTTGTCATGAGATTTTCATTAGGATGTTAGAATCGACAGTTGTGTCGAGTGTGAAGCACTTTACCCGAAAGTTCATCGGGTCAGCCAAATTTGTAGCCGTTCATAGGTATGTTGGTAAACATGCATGGTGCGCTCGAAGGATCAGGACCAGTTAATTTCTCTAGGGCAAAAACAATGTCACCTACTCAAACTCGAGTCCTCAGACTCGAATTCGGAAATTGCTGGTGTAGTTCAACTCATGCCGCGGAGGCCTTACTGAGCCGAAGTCCATTTGATAAGTATGTACCCAACACGTCCGTCAGGATTTTCATCATGCCTGTAGGCACGGCATTTATCTGGTAGAGCACAGCGGATGTCAGGCCAGTAGATTAGACATGTAGGTCTTATCTTTATATCATAGACGCAACATGCAAATGTTTATCAGAACGGAGACGATTTGGGTGGTCAAGGAGATGTTATATCTGAACCTGACAATGTAGTGTAAAATGGGCGAAGTCGCCAATGAGTTCGGTTGTTGCAAAGGAGTCGACATTATGGCCGCAATCAACACAATGGACTATAGGGTACGCGACCAGCGCTCCCTACGGGAGTAGCCACCGAGTGTCTGTTTGATTCGTAGACTCGAGCAAAAAATTATAGTCGTCGGTTACATGATACGATGATCCGGAAGTTCTTTGGATGACCACTGTGGATCCGGAAGTACATCAGGTGCGCAACAAGCACTCCTGATAGGAGTAGTCTCCGAGTGTCTAGTCAAGTCATAGACTCGAACAGAGACTCATATCTTATATCATGCAATCATAGTCGACAATCATGCAAGGAGAAACTACTAACCTGGAAGTGCATTAAGTCAGCGTCTCATGCATAAGGAGCCAAGAATCGATAATGCAGTCGGGGTCTACATAGTGTACTCATGCGGCGTTTTAGCTGGGTGAGTCGACGATGCGGATGGAGTCGGCATAGTCGCTTCTGTCGGGTGCATGGATAACGTCGCTTCTGTCGACAACTAATGTGGTCATCCGAGGAAATTGTCAACTCGGATCTTGTGTTTATGGCATAGTTGTTTTATCGACTCCTATGGAGGACCCGATAGAATAGCTCGATGTAGTCCTACGCCCTTGTAAGCTTTAGAAAATGCAAAGAATTGTGAAGTATCTATATCTTGTAAAGAAACATTTACATATCAACTTGTAAAGTAAAATTCTGGTGCCAATCGAGTTGATACTTTTGCACTATATGCTAGGCTTTTTTGTTAGCCTGATTAACCTTAGTCTCAGTAACTCGATGAGGTATTTAGAGTTTAAGGATTCGATGATCAGGCAGAATTAGATACTCGAACTATCGCGTATAAAATTCTTAAGTGCAGAAAGTCGACGACACATTAGGTTACTCGAAGACTGCGCAACCACTGAGTGTATCGAGTGCGATTAAAGTAAACAATTATTAGCTCTTGGTATAGGAAACTTAGCTTTATTCGTAGTCACCGCATACGAAGTCGACACGACAGTGGGTCACGGGAGCAGATGCGACCGGCGGGTAGTGGGAGATAATGATTATAGCGAGTCACTGCATACTACTAGGAAAACAATTATAGGTAATCCATATGTCCATGACGCACATGGCAGGTAGTGTCCCACGGGTAAATAGCCATGACGCACGGCTAGAAAGTGCCCCACAGGTAAGTCGCGTACCTGTGACGCACGTGCCACGGGTGCGCCATCACTACGTGTGGGCTAGGGCACAGGTCGCAGGCCACTTATTCGTAGGACACCACATAGTGGTGTGCCACGGGAATGTTTTTACCTACGGCGTACCACTATGTGGTGCCCTATGGGTAAGTGGCCTGCATCAACTCCACCCCACCCTCTATGGATCGTCTTTTTAGTTTTATAAAAAATAAAATAAATGATAAACACTTCAAAAAATAAAATCCTATTGACATGTGTATTCCATATCAGATCCCTATAGTTATTTAGCCTAGCCGCATAAAATTTTATGGCCCATGAAGGCGCAACAAAGTCCAATAAGCACCGACGAAATAAAGATTTGCCTTATCGATTAAAAAATGGTCATGAACTGACATAGAGTTCGTGTTGTAAACATAAACTTGTAACCTCTCTAGCTACGAATCTAGGATCCAGCCTCTCATATAAAGGATGGAAGGACCCGATGAATAGGACACCTTAGTTTTTCCACAATCCGTCGTGAGATAAATCGCAACTAGCGAATCGGCGACTTTGTAACCATGCTTTCTCAATAATCAGACTACTTCGACTTCCTTGTTTGTCTGATCAGTCAACGAAATCCCCAACACTCTCTTTTTCACGAAACCCTAAGTCCATAACAATAGGCACGCACCTGAACATAGACTCGGGGGCTACTCCCATCGAAAGCACTATCACGCACCCGCTAAAAATTAATACATAGTACTTTCCTCGGATGAAGGATCTACTTTGAGCATATGTTCCGATGCAAGCACCACAACATATCCTCGGGGGCTACTTCCATCGGGAGCACTATCACACACCCGATAAAACGAATCCTCCTACGGAGTCGACATTTTGAGCATGAGAAAAACATAAAATTTGAGTCTACACTCGAATCCAAGTATTCGCTGTAGCCTTGAGGGCTACTCCTATCGGGA
This sequence comes from Avena longiglumis, assembly GCA_030063025.1. Classification (NCBI taxonomy): domain Eukaryota; kingdom Viridiplantae; phylum Streptophyta; class Magnoliopsida; order Poales; family Poaceae; genus Avena; species Avena longiglumis. Next base: position 168,415,379 of record CP125974.1, read on the forward strand.
GCGCTGCCGCACACCCGATAGATATTTGCAAGCAAACCTATGAGTATTACATACTAGTATCCTCATACAGCTACTCCCATCGGGAGCACCCGATAAAATACTAAAAAAGTCGATAACTTCAGTTATTCCAATAGTCAAACAAGGAAGTTGATAAAATTATCTCAGACCGCGTCCGCCGCGATAACATGTCTGAATGCCATGTCCATGACATGAAGATAAGACCCCGGGATTTATCCTGAAGCGGCTTGGTAACTACACACGAATGCGCTCTATAAATATTTATCCGTATCTACGATACGATGAAAAGTATCAATGGACGTATCATGTATCCGAAATATAAGCACTAAAATTCAGTATTCAATAAGACCTTCACGACCCAAATTGAATTACGCCAGAAAATACCAAGTTCAAGCCTGGGGACTTGAATTTGATGTAGGTTTACGTTGTTTTTACCAGAGCAATTAACTGATTCTTGATCCGTCGGATGCATCAGACTCGTTGTACCAAATCCCTACAAAGCTTAAATAAATAAGAACATCGGATTAAAGAAAAAACTTCGGCTAAAATAGCTAAACAAAATTTTGAGACTCGACCCGAATCTACAATTTTGATAGAGTATGAGGGTTATTAACATGGGTATGACTTATCGGGTCCCTATAGTTAGTTACCCTAGTCACATAAAAGCTTATGTTCCACCAAGGCCTAACAAAGTTCAAGAAGCACCCGAAGAAATAGAGATTTGCCTTACCGATTAAGGAATAGTCATAAACCGACATTGAGTTTGCATTGTAAACATAAATTGCAATCTCTTCGGCTATGGATCTAGGACCCAACCTCTCATATAAAAGCTGGGAGAACCTACCGGTGAGGGAACCTTAGTTTTCCAGCAATCCACCATGAGCTAGGTCGCAAGTAGCGAACCAACGACTTTGTAACCAAAATTTCTCAATAATCAGACTAGTCGACTTCCTTGTTTGTCTAATCAACCGACGAAATCTCCACTGCTCTCTTTTCCACAAAACCCTAAGTCCATAACAATGGGCATTACCGAGGTTACTTCTTGTCACATATAGCATGTAGGTAGGCAATATGGTCTATTTTGTAGGAAAATTAACAATCATGAATTTTTATTTTTTCTAAAAAAAGTCATGCCACGATAAAATGGCCATACCTTTTGCATATGATGTTGAAAAAATGTTTAATATATAAAAATGACGAGCACAAAATTTTGCATCCGCTCGCAATGACCTCTGGTCGTTCAGCGATTTTTTAGATTCTAAAAATTCAAAAAGGATACAAAGTTACGGCAAAAAGAAGAATTTGTCGCGTAGGACAAAAAGTGAGGCCGCTTACCCGTGGAGCATGGCATAGAGGTGCGCTATGGGTATGTTTGGGCGTTCGAAATTCGAATCCGACCCAACCACCTACCCCTTCTTATCTGAACCCACCCACGTGTTATCTCCCCCTTCTCCTATATCCTCCACTTCCACTTCTCCTTCTCCACTTCTCCTCCCTTCTCCTCCACTTCTCCTACCTTCTTCTTCTCCTCTCTCCGGTTACACCACCTTTGTTAGCGTCCTCCTCCGACCACCTCCAGACGTGACCTCCTTCACCATCCTTCAATGAGCTCTCCTCCGGCCACCTCCGAACACGAACTCCTCCACCAGCCTCTGACCACGCCCTCCTTCGACCACCTTCGGCAGTGACCACCTCCGTTGAGGCAACAACACTGATGAAGACATCAGCCGACGACTCGATCTAGATGTAGATCTAGATCAGATCCCGCTTTTTTAAATTTGAAATCATACTCGTGGCACACCACGAACCCCTACCCTTGGCGCACTACCTGTGGCGCGCTAGAGAGTGCGACATGGCTAACTTCTACTACCCATGGAGCACTAGGTAGTGCGCCACAACTAACTTCTACTACCCGTGGCGTGACACCTAGTGCGCCACGGCTAAATCGTTACCCGTAGCGGGAGCCTAGTGGCGCACCTGTAGTGCGCTACGGGTAACTAAAATCGATGCGCCACGTGTAGTTGTTTTTCTAGTAGTGGCAGCCGAAGACCGCAGCGGGTCAATGGGCTGAAGACTCATCGGGTCACCCGAGTCAAAGACGCAACCAAAGACTCAGCGGGTCGCACGACGGAGTCGGGGCAGTCCTCGGGTGTATAGTCAAAGAGGTCGGAAGTTGACGCGTCGGCAGATGGAATCGACACATCTGTGAGTCGAGCGGTGGACACGAAGTCGACGTGGCGGACGAGTTTGACACTGCGGCGGAGTAGTCGATGCAGCAATGATGAAATAGACTATAGATGCATGAATCCGGCAACGTCAAAGCCGATTTAGTGCAACTGCGTCAAAGAAGATGTAGTTCGCAACAGTGTCGAAACAGTCCGCACCAGAGTCCAAACAGTCACACGGCAGAGTAAAAAAAAGGCGTAGTTCTTGATCAATCGGAAAACATGGATTTCTAGCCGGAAATTCACACTAGTGCAGAGCCCCCCCTTTAACTCCGGTTGGGAGGGCCCTCTAACAGCGGTTCCCCAACCGCTGTTGAGTGTTCGGTGTTAGAGGGGGGGGGGGCCTTTAACACCGGTTCTTATACGAACCGGTGTTAAAGGGTGGCGACGTATGCCGCAGTTCAGGCCTTTAACACCGGTTCGTATTCCAACCGGTGTTAAGGTTCTTGCAGCGGCGATTTAGGCCATTTTCTGCACGGCGCCATGCGTGAAAACGGCCTAAATCTCTACCAGACTTCTGCCTCTGCCCGTTAAGGCGATTTCTGCGGGAGGGAGCGAGGGGAATCGATCGAGCGGTATACACATAAATCGTCATCGGTACATACGAGTACATGAATAATTAAGCAACTATTATTATACACAAACATCGTCATCGGCATACATCGTCATCGGCACATACATCGTCATCGCTCATTTTGGTGGATATCTAAAGAGTTCTCCGCCAGCGTGGCGACCTCATCAAGTATGAACCCGCCAATTCCTCTTGAATGGCTCGTATGCGTTCAAATGGTAGGAGTTGGTCCGCATCCGTTCGATCTGAATATATATGAAGAATGGGCCGTCAATATATATATATAAGAATAAAACTCAACACAATTGATGGTAATAAAATAATGTTGTGGACTTTGTTTACTTACTCTAAGTTGTTCTAGTGCGGCTTGGCCCGTCGCACATATCATGTTGCGAATGAATTCGCAAACATAGTACCCACATAAGTTATTGCCGTGTCCCTGATGCGCGCACTTTACGAGAATAGAGAGTTCAATCAAAATAATAATCAATAAAGCATGATATAATGGAATTGGAAGCTAGCTAGTATTACTTACATTTTGGTCTACAAATTTTAGTTCTTCTGACCATTCACCCACGGCCCTGCCGTGAACATTTTCAAACCCTGTCCGACAAAGAAAATGGATAAAGGAGTAATTAATTACTTATTGTCACGAAAGTTGCCGATCTAGTGCGATAATATGATTGAAATTACCTCGAGCATCTCTCTAAAGTCTGCCCATAGCTCTTTTATTTTCGTAACGAGTCCATGACAAGGACTTTTCTGAGTCGGGTTGAATGACTAGCGAATAAAGTGGAACCTACACGCATAACTCATCATCAATTACACTTAACATCGAGTAAGCAAACAGAATGTGTACAAGAGAGAGGGTAACAGATACTCACGAGAAGTTATAAGGCAATAGTATTTCCTTTTGGTTTGTTGTCTCATCAAGAAAGACTTTAGCAAGTAATCTTCTGTTTGCCCGGGTTTGTCTCTTACCACTTCTTCATGAACTCTATTTGGGTCAACGAACCCAATGTCAAAAGGGCCTCCTTTCATGCATTCCATAACCTTTTTTCTGCATAATAGTATATACATATATGGTGAGCATATATATATATATATACATGCAATTAATGAAGTGAATGAGATGAGATAAAAATTACAGAAATAGTACTTACACACAATAAAGGCTGATGGCAGATTTGTCGAGTTCCTTCTAATTGAATAGAAAATGCAAGTCTTGAATGTTGAAGTCGATTGCTGCCTCCGCACAAGAAAATCTGATCTCTTATATGCGTGATCCATTCTACCTTTCTCGTCTTGCGAAATGAAGGTACCACTTGTGCAATTTTGCATCTTTGTTGGTAGAGTCTTGAGCTCCTCTTTCTTGAGATTCTTCCCATACTTCCATGGATGTATGGGTTTGGCATCGATTTGGGCAAGTTGTCTCCCATGACGCTCAAGTATGCAATGTAAGTCATCCCCATCTCATTGGCCTTTCTTTGTAGCTCGCCTCGTAATCATTTACGGAGGAGCGTCTCGTGTCGAACATTTGGAGCGGGGCACATGATTGGTTTTTCCCTCTCCGAGCATGGGAACTGTTTTCGGGTGCCTCACGATCTACTTTCAGTCTCCCTACGGCCTTTGCATCCGCCTTCAAAATCTGGCGTAGTCCCAAGCACAAGTGGGGTTTCAGGTTTCAAAAGATTATTGTAAAACTTCTCCACCACCGGATCTATTTTCTCCTTTGGCTCGACCTGCCTAGGTGCAAAGAATTTCTTGACCTGTTCTTCCGAGATCCTATTGGTCTCCTCGTCGCTGCGATTCCACGGTAAAGCCGCAATGGCTTGGCGGAAGGCTGGGACGTTTTTGAACTCTTTGGCGACGGTTTCCTGCGGATTTCTTTGTGGCAGTCTCGATGCTCCTTGTGGCGGTGCTCTTCCGCTTCTGTTGAGGAGATGGATGAAGCACGGAGATGGTGACGGGCGGAGATGGCTGTCGCAGGAGATGGTCGACGGAGATGGCTGCCAGGAGATGGCCGACGGTCCGGAGATGGCTGCCACAGAGATGGCTAACGGGCCGAGATGGCTGCCGCAGAGATGGCCGACGGGCGGAGATGGCTGCCGCCAAGAGATGGTGGCTGCAGAGATAGCTGACAGCTGCGGAGGCAATGGGGTGCCAAGTGACCTCCAATTTGGAAGCACAATGTGTTCCTTCTTCCAAAGAATGGTTGTTTTCACGCAAATTTGAGTTGAGTTTCCCTTCACCGTAGCATGGTCAAGATGTGCTTCCTCATATTCCTTCACAACCTCATCCACCCGACAATAGCATAGCCATCTCGAATCGGTCGGCGGTGGTAAGTTCCACCAGCTACAGGAGGTAAGGCATAGCCGATACCACCTTAATGGATAAGCCCATTAATCTCACATGCAGCTCAGCGTGTTCGCTCTCCGTGATCTCATCCACGGGTATCGAGGACCCGTCATTTCAAGCGTGGGCTGCGTTCTCCGTGGAAGCCACACCGCTTTTCCGCAGAAGTCCGGGCCGCGAGCTTCCAATGCGGCTCTTCGTGCCGCTGAGATGGGCCGGTAGCTTGATGGCTCATTGTGCATTCACTTGCGCCTGCAGCGCCGCAAGTGCATGTTCTATCTGTGTCATCCGCTCTTTACGCTCTTTTTCTTTTCTGCCGCGCCATCTGTAAGAGTCGCTCCAGTCGGCAAACCCATCCTTCCATGTCATACCCCCTGTGCCTCGTGCATGTCCAGGGTGTTCTTTTTTACCGATGGAGCGTGTGAGCTGGTCATTCTCTTTGTCGGGATGGAAGGTCCTGGCGGATGTTTCCTCGTATGCCGTGATGAGTTCAGTGACGGGTTTGGCAAGGATGGTTGGGAAGATACAGAATCCTGTTTCTGGGTCCAACCTTGCCCCGATTCCGTAGAACCAAGTCTTTGCACGTAGGTCCCACCCATCTGTCTGGGGTGTGATCCCTCTCATGCAGGCCTTCTCAGCTTCCTCCCACTTAGGCCTCTCGAGATATGTAGCCACCGACCCCGTCCTCGTGATATTCCTTCTTGGGCATTAAGCGTATTGGTTTCGACCTCTTTTAGCTATAGCACTTTTTATATGTCTCAAATTCGGGCGTTGAGGTCTTATCTTCGCATAATATGCGTCTTCAAATTTGAGTCTCGCCATTTGACAAATTTGTTCAATTTTGTCTTCCAGATTCGGAAAGCGCCACCATCTTCTTTAGAGTCCACTCTTTGACCTTTTCCTTTATAACTGGTTGTTTTCATCCTCCTCCGGAAGGGTGAAATTTACCAACAACGAATTCCAAAGCGTTTCTTTGGATCTGTCATCGACAAAGGTACCGTCGCCCTTCTTTGGCTTATTCCAGCTTTTCAATTGTGATTGGGATTTGGTCCCTAACAAGAACTCCACCGACGTACAAATTTGTCTGCGCGCCTTCTTGGGCTCCATCGGGCTGCCATCAACACGGACCGCTTTGATCGTGAACTTTGCACGATCTTTCAACCGCCGCTCGCGCCTCGCTTGCTCTTTTCGTAGAAGAAGATGGTTGCGCTGGTCGATCCGGAGGGCTAAAAGAAGAAAGAAGCTAATTAATACATGTAGAAGAAGATTGTTGGTGGAAGTCAGCAGAGGCTTAATCAATGCATATACCTCACGGACTTTGTAACCATTAAATTGCGTTCACGAGTCTTCATCTTCTCCATGACTAGTACTTGAGCTGGTCATCATGTCCCTCCAAGTTCGAGATATTGTGAGGTGTCCTCATCAATAATGTTCTCCATTATTTCTTCTTCTTCAAGGTTTCTACTAAGTGGATCCATAGTTTCTAAAACAATAATATTATCTAGAGTAAGAGTGTAAACATTCAAGTGGACTTGGATTCATACACAAATATACATATTATTCATACCAAAATACACAAATAAATATACAAATGAAATTAAAACCCTAGTTATGCTAGGAGCGGTGGATCAGGTAACACGGTTCACAAAGGATAACATGCATCAGATAGGATTACTCGGTCTACTAATAAAAGACTGTTTGAACCGAATGCATATGACGAGAATAAAATACTTTATAATCATAGGATTCATATGTATGAGTGGGGCTTCTCTTGCCTTGTCCGTTGTTGGACTGGTTCTGCTCTTCGGTGGCGTTGACTTCAGCTTCGGGTTCGGTTCCTATTCGCGAGAACCAATCACCGGAAAAGAGAAAACAACTCTCAACACATGGCATGTGCAATGCTCATACAATATGGATGATATGACAAGTTAAACGGTGTTGAATTGAATCCTAAAACATGCTTGATCACTTTAGAGGGGGTTCCGAGGATCCAAACCCTAAAACAGGGGAATCATCAGAATCACCTATGGGGTTCAATTGCTTCTTCTAATTAAACTTGATATCAAAGTTGATTAACAATGTATAATTATAGCTTAGTTAGATAGATTTCATTTTTCTGAACATTTTGGTATATTATTTGTATTTTCTAATTTAAAATGAATTAGTTATGAATTTCCCAAATTTTAATTCATTTTAAACATTTTTGGAATATTTAAATTAATTTCCAAACTTGGGCCCACATGTCAGACTTTTATTATTTTCAAAAAATATTTACAGAATTGATTAAAACCCTGACATGCATGGCCCACCTGTCATATTTAATATTTACTGAAATTATTTACAAAATAATTAACAAAAGAAAATGAGTTATTGCCTCATGCTGATGTCAGCATGACATCAGCAATGGAGCTCACCCTCAGATCGAGCAAGGATCCAATGATCCCGTGCTCGCCTGGATGCGCAGAGGGGCGAGATAGAGAGAGGCGTCATGGGAGCCGATAGTGGTGCCTCCTCGAATGGTCGCTTGAGCACGACACACGGCGGCGGCGGGCTTGCAGATGCTCGTGGCGCCAGCGATCGAGAGCGAGAGGAGGCGAGAGGAGTTCTGTGAGGACCGCAGCTCACCACGGATGCAACGGAGGGTCATGAGGCGAGGTGCGGTCGAGAAGCGCTGTCAAGAGAGTGGACGGGCCGGAAGAGAAGAGGTCGATGGCGAGGATTCGAAGCACGCGGGGTCGATTCCTTCGGTGGAGATGATCTTCGCGATGAGGCGGTTCCAACGGCGATGAGGTGGCGGTGGTGGCCGGGTGGCTTCTCTGCCCGATGATGGCGCTGTGGCAGACGGTATGGCGATCTGCCTGGGGAAGAAAGGAAGGAAGGTGAATTATATTCCCTTTAACACCGGATCGTAAGTGAACCGTGTTAGGGGGAATTGCTATGCCACAGATGATACCTCTTTAACACCGCCCAGCCACAAACCGTGTTAAAGGTGTTGAACGAATAATGTTTCATTTAACACCGGTTCTGCCTCGAACCGTGTTAAAGGTGGGGGCATTTATTTCATGCATTAAAGAGGTTTTTAATTAAAATATGATATGAATTTAGAAAATTCATATCTTTTCATTTCAACTCGTAAAAATATGAATAATATATCATAATTTTCAGAAAAATAATATCTATCCATTCATGTAAATCATTTTATATTTACTTCACATGAATTTTTTAAAATAATTAAAACACTTACATATAAATTTTGATTATTCAATTCAAACAAAAATAAATTGTTAAATCCTAAAACTTTGAACATAAGAAATATTAAGCATCTAAAAAATGATTTTTATTAGATCAAATCATATTTTAATGCCACATCTTTTGTATTAATATTTTTGAATTGATTGGATATTTAAATGTCGCATCTTTTGTATACACTTGAATCTCACCAAGCCTCGCTCAACTTGCATTGTTTTTTGATAAAATAGCATATTGTGAACCTAAAAATGTGTTGGTGGTTTTTTGAATTAGCCATTTGGTGGTTGCTTCACAAAACCGTCCGTTTTTTATGCTCGGAAAATAGAAAATTCCTTTTTGGTGCGATAAAAAGGAAAACTCCTCTTGCAAACTATGCCTTGATTCTAGCCATAACATTGGTCATTTGACCCGAAAGCCAAGAAACCTCGAATGAGATAGGTAATTTTGAGACAGTTACATAAAGACGAACTGGAACTGAAAATTAAGATATATAAAAGAACTGAAAATTAAGATACATGGCCAGATTAAGTAACAATCGGCCGAACTGGAACTGAAAATTAAGATACATAAAAGAACTGAAAATTAAGATACATGGCCAGATTAAGTAACAATCGGCCGAACTTGTTTCGGAATGTTGGAGTGATTCACCATGCTCCCCTGCCTACACCTGTAATACTCGCCATCAGTAGTCGCCGATTTCGCCGTCATTATCATTGCCGCCGGGTCGCCAGAATTGAACCTCCGGAGAGTACGCGGGCTGGACTTGAGGGTAGCGCGTGGGCTGGACTTGAGGGTAGCGCAGACGGGGTTAGAGTCGGGCGGTGTCATAGGCCATGACGCCTGGAGAGTCCGACGCCACCACCATAGCCGACGGCCTGAAGTTAGGAGGAGGTGGCCGTCCTCTCGGGCGAGCGCCTCTCATGCCGATCCACGAAGAAGGCTTCCCAAGTAGGGAAATAGTCGGGATGCCATCCGGGATTCCTCCGCTGCCCGGCGTGAGCTCAAGTAGTAGTGGTTCGTGATGGCCATCCGGCCGCCACACCTAGAGGGACAGAGGAACCGCACGCCCGACGCTTAGCATCCAGCCGACGGGGACACAGAGTTCGGGGAAGGGGTAGTTCGAGGCGCAAAGCGCCTCCGCCTCCCTAGGGGTTAGTGCTACGGTGGAAGCCATGGGAAAGAGTGATGAGGTTGCGATATGAGTCTAGAGATGTGCAATGACAATGGAGGCCAACCCCTACATATATATATATAGTGAACTAGCGGAAGAACTGGAGGGAAGAATCAAGGGAAGAAAATGGCGGAAGAAAAATGGCGGGAAAAATGGCGGATGAATTTAGTCCCGGTTGGAGACACCAACCGACTAAAGATGAATTTAGTCCTGTTGGAGACACCAACCGACAAAACACGAGTCGAACTAATAATAGGGGTGAGTGCATGTCGACATTATGTCGTAGGCGTGTACCTTGTCCCGGATGGTGTCACCAACCGACTAAAGATGAACTTTAGTCCCGGGAGACACCAACCGACTAAAGATGAACCTTTAGTCCCGTTGTAGACACCATCCGCACAAAACACGAGTCAACACTAATAATAGGGGTGAGTGTCGACATTATTTTGTAAGTGTCAACACTATGTCGAGCTGCTTGTACTATAAATAGGCATCCTTGTGAGTCCAGCCTCCAGCCGGTTTGAGGCAGGGACACCACTACGGCCAGTGGAGATGCCGACGAGCCTGGGCCTCCCAAGCATCTCCGAGAAATCGTCATAGAGGCACTCCTAATATGTGAAATTAGTTAGCTCCTGGTGTATTGATCTAGTTAGAGAAGTTACAAAGCTGCAAGATGGTTTTCGAGAGCAGGACACCACTACGGTTCGTGGAGATGCCGACGAGCCTAGTCCTCCCAAGATCTCCAAGAAACTGGTCATAGAGGCACTCCCTAATATGTGACCGCTGCTTGGAGATCTTAATGGTAAGTACGAATCAGACAACTTCTTCTCATAGTCCCGGTCCATCCACAAAACATGACTAACACTCAAGACATGTATTAATATTAAAACATGAACTAGAGTTACATAATATGAGCATGAACTTCTTGGCATATGCCCTTCCTTATGATCGCTTCAGACGTAACCATGGAGCATCTTTTTACTTAACGGAATGCTTGGGCTTTCCACCGTGAAGGCGGAATTTCATCAAACTTATTATAATCTTCCGACATGTCCGTTTGTCCTCGATTCCCACGATGTTTCTTTTCCTGAAAGAACTATGTGACGCTTTGGCTCATCATATGATGTATTCGCTTGCATATTTTTTCTTTTTTTGGTCCGGAGGACATGTCCTTCACATAGAAAACCCGAGCCACATCATTGGCTAGGACGAATGGTTCGCCTAAGTTCTTCATAAGATTGTTGAGATCCACCGTTGTCATTCCGCATTTTCTTGTCTACCTCAACCCTCATCCCGTTAGCTTGACCCATTTGCATCGAAACAAGGGGACCTTAAAATTAGGTCCATAGTCAAGTTCCCATATCTCCTCTATGAACCCATAATACGTGGTCTTTTGCCCATTGTCTTCTGCATCAAGTGGACACCACTGCTTTTGGTTGGTCCTCTTTATCTTGGCCTATCGTAAAATGTATTCCCATTTATCTCGCATCTTGAAAGTACATACAACAAGACGGTGTCCCGACCAACAAGTACAATTGATCCCCAACAGGTGTTATTCGTGAGAAGTCTTTGCAGCCACCGCCAAAACTCGCCATGTGTTCACTTATAATCCATTCATCGACCGCCTGGTGTTTGAGGCGATTAAATTCTTGTGTTCATTGATATACGGGCAACCAAGATAGATCTTTGTAAAACCGTGTAGTGTGCTTGATTGAGAGAATGCCCGTCCCTACATATCATTGCTTTACATCCTAGGGTGCCTTTTCCATGCAAGATCCCCTCATGTCGTGATTCGAACACCAATCGCCTTAAGGTCGAATAAAATCAACACGTAACTCAATGACCTCCTCTCTACATAGCCCTTGGAGATGCTTCCTTCTCGCCTAGCACGGTTATGAACATATTTCTTTAAGACTCCCATGTACCTCTCAAAGGGGAACATATTGTGTAGAAATACAGACCGAGAATGGAAATCTCTTCTACTAGGTGAACCAGAGATGCGTCATAATATTGAAGAAGGATGGTGGGAACACCAACTCAAAGTCGACAAGACATTGGGCCACATCTTTGTAACCTGGTAGGCTTTCGGATCGATTACCTTCGAGATATTGCATTGCGGAATGCACATAACTTCACAATGGGTACTCGAACATTTTCGTAGAAGCCCCGCAATGCAATCGGAAGCAATTGTGTCATAATCACGTGGCGCTCATGAGACTTCAGGTTTTGGAATTTTTCTCCGCCATATTTATTATTCCCTTTATATTCGACGAGAAGCCGACGGACCTTGATACTGCTCGACATTCAAAAAGATTTCCTTCTGCTTTGGTAAGAGCGTAGCTGGCAGGAGTTAAGTGGCATCGTTTACCCTTCTCGTTCTCAGGATGCATAGGCTCTTCAGGGGCCTTCAGACGTTGCTGGTCCTGTCGTGCTTCCGGTGTATCTTTTGTCTTCCCATACACTCCTAAAAAGCCTACAGGTTCACGCAAACATTCTTCGTCACGTGCATCACGTCGATTGAAGAGCGGACCTCTAAGACTTTCCAATAGGGTAGGTCCCAAAATATAGATTGCTTCTTCCACATGGGCACGTGTCCGACATCGTCATTCGGAATAGATAGACTGCCAGGACCTTTTCCAAAGATTACTTCTAGATCCTTGACCATACCAAATACCTCCTCACCGGTACGGAGGACAGGCTTCCTCCGGGGTTCTGCCAGACGTTTGAAGTGCTTGCCTTTCTTTCATCGATGCGTGTTCTAAGAAATCGGCGATACCCTAGGTACACAACCTTCTTACATTTATCCAAATATACACTTTCAGTATCATCTAAACAGTGTGTGCATGCATTGTATCCCTTGTTTGTCTGCCCTGAAATGTTACTAAGAGCAGGCCAATCATTGATGGTTACGAAAAGCAATGCTCCTAGGTCAAATGGCTCCCCTTTGTGCTCATCCCACATACGTACACCTGGTTTGGCCCACAGCTGTAAAAGTTCTTCAACTAATGGCCTTAGGTACACATCAATGTCGCTGCCGGGTTGCCTCGGGCCTTGGATGAGCAGCATCATAATGAACTTCCTCTTCATACACAACCAAGGAGGAAGGTTATAGATACATAGGGTCACAGCCAGGTGCCGTGGATCGCAGCTCTGCTCACCAAAAGGATTCATGCCCCGCATTTAGACCAAACCTTAAGTTCCTTGCATCACGTGCGAAGTCCGGGTACTCTCGCTCGACTTTTCTCCACTGAGACCCATCAGCGGGGTGTCTCAACATCGCGTCTTTCTTACGGTCTTCCATGTGCCATCGCAATAACTTGGCATGCTCTTTATTTCTGAAGAGACGTTTTAACCGTGGTATTATAGAAGCATACCACATAACCTTGGCGGGAACCTTCTTCCTAGGGTCCTCGCCCTCAACATCGCCAGGATCGTCTCGTCTGATCTTATACCGCAGTGCAGTGCATACCGGACATGCATCCAAATTCTCGTACTTCTCATCGCGGTAGAGAATGTAGTCATTAATGCAGGCATGTATCTTCTGCACGTCTAATCCTAGAGGGCAGACAACCTTCTTTGCTTGGTATGTACTGTCAGGCAACTCATTATTTCTTGGAAGAAGATTCTTTATTTTTACCAACAACTTTGAAAATGCGCTGTCAGTCACACCATTCTCTGCCTTCCATTGCAGCAAATCCAGTGTGGCACCTAGCTTTTTGTGGCCATCTTCGCAAGTTGGATACAACAATGTTTTGTGATCCTTTAACATCTGCTCCAGCTTCTCCTTCTCCTTTTCAGTTTCACATTCTTCCTTTGCATCAAGAATGGCCCGACTAAGATCGTCATCAGCGGCCCATCTGCTCCCTCTTGATCTTCATTATCTACCTCCGTTGCATTATCATCATATTCAGGATACATATTATGATAGTTTTCATCATCCTCTTCTTCTTCGTTGTCTTCCATCACAACCCCTTTTTCTCCGTGCTTGGTCCAACAATTATAGCTGGGCATGAAACCGGATCGAAGCAGGTGGGCGTGAATGGTTCTGGTATTTGAGTAGTATTTCTTGTTCTGACAGTGAACACACGGACAGCACATAAAACCATTGTGACCACGGTTTGTATTAGCCACAACGATGAAATTTTGGAGGCCCGTAATGTACTCGGAAGTGTGGCGGTCACCGTACATCCATTGCCGATTCATCTGCATTAATATGTAGTATATATCAAAAAATAATAGGGAGATGACCATTTATATATATAGTACATCAATGACACATGAAACTATAGTTGCCGACCTCGACCGAGACGGAAAGAGCAACAAGAAAGCTTATTTTGAGCTCTCGGGCATTTCACCGAACACCTCTAGTGCATATGAAAAAAACACAAACTAGCACTCTTCACACCCTCTTGCTAGGCTCCAAAATATGAAAGAATGGAAGAGTGGGGTGTGTGTGGGCTGGGGTGGTGTCTTATAGAGCCCCCCCTTTAACACCAGTTCATGCCACGAACCGGTGTTAAAGGGGGGGGGGGGGGTGCGCGGGCCACTGGTGCTGGGACCTTTAACACCGGTTCATGGCACGAACCGGTGTTAAAGGGGGTGCTCCTTTAATGCCGCAGGGGCCACGCTGGTACGGCCCCCCTTTAACACCGGTTCGTAGAAGAACCGGTGTTAAAACCCCTTTTCGGGATCAACAAAAGACCTCGTTTCCACTAATGTCATGCACGGACGTATTTCCATACTCTCGTGGTGAGTGATTTTTGTAGTTGAATCTTTGGGAGTTCGTCTAATAGATGGATTGTGTGAAACTATAGCACTCGAATCTCCATTAAATCATGTCCTTTTCTTTTCTTTTTCAGATGTGATACAACGCGTCTTAGTTGATGTTTTTTTTCTTCTTTAAATTAAACCAGTACCCGGATCGGACAAGAGCACGTAACTGAACCTTATGTTGATCTCTTCTTCCTATGTAAACTATCCCTTTTCTTTTTAATCAATACATGAAGTAGCACAAGCAATCCAGGGCAAAGTTGTAGCCTCGGGACTTGATGTTGGATCAGTTCTGATTTGGAGTCAGCTACGATCTTGAGTCAGCTGCATGGGTGACCCTGATCTAGTGATTTTTGATTAGCTATCGCTACACACGCCAGACCACGCACATCGATGTCCAGTCGCCTATGCTAGAGTCGTATCGAGCCGATCTGCCGTCACGCGGACTGCAAATCGCCTCCTTTTTGCCCGTTTGCCGTGAATCGTAAACTTGACAGACCGCAAAATGCGGCAGAGCCTATGAGGGCGTGTTGAAGTCAGCCCCGTGCATAGTTGAAATAAACCCGTTTTACTAAAGATGGCGAATCGTAGATAGTTGATGTTAAGATCGTCAAAGTTGCAACATCAGCCCGTAGACTTCGCACAGACGGCGTCAATTGACGTGGGGTTAACACATCATTGCCCATATTTTATGGACTTAGGTTTTGAAGAAGAGCGACGCGCTGGAGACTTCATCGTCTAATAGACAAACAACACGGGAACACACGGTTTACCAAGGTTCAGGCCTTCGGAGAAAAAATCCTATTCTTGCTTATCTGTTTTTGATTGATGGAGAAATCGAAGGTTACAATGTCGTCGAGATGGCGATGGTGCACATATGAGATATGGAGGGTGTATGTGATAGGGATTTTGGTGTCTGGATATATTGTCTATTGTGGCGTGTCCTTTTTGTTGGATCCTTCTAGCCTTTATATATGAGAAGGATATGACTTAGATACCAATACGAGTAGGTTACAAGTTGGATTCGAACTCTAGTTTTGAGATTTCATTGTCTTGCGCGCTTGGAGTCCGTGTCCATATGGCTTCTTACCAGGTAAACCATCATGGACCTTGGAAGGTCATCGAGTGGACATTCCGTTGGGCTGCACCAAGTAGGCTGTAGTCGGGTTCCTGTTGGGCATACCTATGTCAATATCTCTCCGTCATATGGATGGACAAATTCCACTCTTGATCGATCAGCTCCAAATAATTATTTCAAAGTATCCAGTGACACCTTTATAGTCACCTTGTTATGATGTGACGTTTGATACCATCTAAGCACTCCTCTAGAGTTGTTGATTGATATGATCTCATGGTACGAGGATTAGGGTTATTTCATATGAGTTTGATATAGAAATGTAAACTTAATGACTAGATCGTATTGCTATACTTACTTTGGGTGTATATTCATCATATCATTCTTCTAACGATATAATTCTGTTATTAACAACATCCAATGTTCATGATCAGAAAAGCTTTATCATCGATTAATCAATGAGCTTGTTAAATGAGAGGCATTACTAGAAACTCTTGTTTGTTTATTAAACACACATGTATTAATGTTTCTGATTATTAGAATTCTAGCATAATAAATAAACATCAATCATAAACTTGGAATAACATAAATAACTATTTTATTATTGCCTCTCGAGCATATTCTCTTCAATGGTTGCAATAATAAGCAGGGAGAGACAATGAAACATAAGCATGACAAGAATCTATCATGCAATTAAAACTACAACTTATTGTGTTGATTGTTCTACAGTCATCATCGTGTAATACAGTCCACTATGAGCAATTTATACTCTAATCAAAATACATACGATGAAGCAACCAAACTAATGCAACACACAAGATAGTGCAACCGTTATCAAACGCAATCTGATCATAAGACAAATAGTATACAAGCTAGAAAATTCGCCAATTTTTTGCAATAATAAGAAAGATAATTAAACATAATCAAGATAAACATCTATCATGCAATTAAATAGGAAATTAAACAAATCATAAACTATGGTGTTGATTGTTATATAGTAATCATTATGTAAAACGAGTAATTTTTACTCTAATCATAAGACATATGATGAAGCATCCAAAGTAATGGAACCGGGAATATAATGCAAACTTTATCATATAAAAAATAATCAAAGCCGAATAGTATACAAACTGGAGAATTCACCAATTGGTTGTAATAATAAGCAGGACATGACAATGAAACATCGGAGTAAATAATAATGCATGAAGGTTCAGCCGATTCTGCTATCCACGTATCCCTGATCCTTTTCGGTGGTGGGATGGACGACGAGTGGACACATGGAGGCATCGTAACAGACAGCTCTCTCGGGGAGGTGGGCCCCGCCGCCCCGGGATTCCCTGCCGTGGAGAGCTCGTGCGGCATTTCCTGCCTCGTGTCGCTAGACAGTCAGCCACACCCAGTCCCTTGGGCCACACATCTACGGCTGCAGGTGATGCTGCCCTAGGTGAGAGGTGGTCGGAGGGAGACAACCGCTCAACACCTGGCGGGTCGTGGGGCCCGTCTACATCCGACATGGCAGCGGTGACCCTCATCGTCCGCGGGTTCTTGCGGGCGAGAGCCGAGCTGGCAACAGCAACCCTCGCCCTCCGTGCGTTCTCGTGACTAAGAGACGATGTGGCAGCGGAAATCCTCGCCGTCTTTGGGTCCTCACAGATAGGATGTGCGTTGGGTCCCATTCGTGCAGGAGAAAGGATATCAGGCGAGGGGCATACACGTGATTCCGGCTCCTGCCATGCCTTTGGTGAAGGGTACGTGAAGTGGGTCCCCTTCACGAACATGTTGCATGGATGTGTGTCTCCGTGTTTTCCCGCTATGATAGGGCCACCACAGATTGTGTTATAAGATGCACAACACTAGTTGTTCTCATTGTTCAATATCTACCAGCTTTTCCCTCTCCTCTCATTGGGCCGGCCTCTCCATCGACATTTGACCGCAATGGCCAGGCAACTACGGAGACGCCGAGTCGACGAGACGCGAGCATTACTGAAACTCACGATGGTCTGATGTTTCCTATGGGAGAGGGTGGCCATTGCTACCCCTTGCCCTATGACCTGTAGTGGCTCTACAGGTTACCAAGTGAGGATACACACATACATGGTGTTGGTGTCTTAGGTGAGCTCTATCTCGCCAGACAAAGTTGTAGGCGCTTAATCGTGAATGTTTCTTCCTTTCTAACCTTATTTTCCTTCGTTGTTGTAGGAACTGCCGCGTTTAGATATTCTTCCGCTGATGCGAAGGTGGGCATCATCGACTGTAGGAGGTAACTGTAGGGGTTCGGTGCAGAAAATCAAAAATTTTACTACGCGGGAAACCCCGAATGCCCAAGATCTATCTAATAGCAATGTATTAACGAAGGAAGACAACTATAACGTACCCTTAAAGACCAAGAGAGAGTTACACTTATGCAGAAGCGTGGTTGATATAGTCGTACTCGTTCGACCTCAAGGTCATGAAGCTCCTTGCAAGTCACCCCTTGTCCTGGTCCTCGTACGATGGCCTGGAATTCAATAGTCCCACCAAGTTTCCACATGCATACAATGCAAGAAAACGACTCCCAGGGTCGGATCCGACCGAGGTTGCGGAAGTAGATGTGACACCCCCGGGATTAGAGCTAAACAAATCCCAGACCTCCATCTGACATAAGCTTAATCTTGAGCTCGAGGATATCCAGTGGATAATCGGTAACACAGCAGTGACCCTACGACACAAAATTATTACAGCAAACTCCTAACTGAGCAAAGAACCAAAATATTACAAGCAGAGGTCACTAACAACAAACATCAAACAACAGAAGGCAAATTATGCTATTAAGTATAGCAAACTTAACAAATGGCCTAAGAGGCCGGAAGCATAACGATGACGTCCCAGCCCATAGATTCCAGGCTGCCGGCCGGGAATCCCAAGCTACTCGTCGGTGTCGGAGTGTACTCCGCAAGACTTATGACCGGTGGACTTGTTTTGCATAAAGCCATCATTGTTTGTAAAACAGGAGGGAGAACAAACTCGTCTATACAGAATATTTTAAAAGAGAGCGACGTCTCCAAAGTATTGATCATCATATTTAGATATCCACCAAATCATCATCATCAAATGTTATCTAGGACCAACCCCTCGTACCCATGAGGAAGCATCCTTAAGAACACGTTGATCTGCCAAGTTTTATGATTAGTTTATAGTTCTCTATGATCTCACATTCGTTCCCAAGTCATTCATAACCATGAATACGACTTTTCAAAAATATTTAACCCTGCAGGGGTGTACAACTTTACCCACACGTACCAACCGACTCTTAATGCCAGATCATTAGCCCTCTTCCTTGGAAGGCCGACAGAGGGTGGTTGACCACGACCTTTACCTTGCTTTCGCCGAGGCCATGAATAACGCCTAAGGATGGTTCCGCCGTAACGGGTCAAATCCCAAAGCCGGTCCCTAGAGATGTGAGGCGAGGTTGGTTTACCAGGGGCGCCATCAACCCCAAGCAACCCGGTCCACGCTTTCCTACCTGTTATGAATGCGCCTTCATCTGCCAAATATTTCAAAAGGTTTTCTATGCATATGTCAAATGGAACGCCCGAACTATGTGACTCATGGAATCTACTAGGAAAGTTAATCAGGCGAGGGGTTCCCATGGCCCCGTGTGGTTGTACGCTCATCTTGGTTCAAGAGGCAAGAACTTCGGGTCCTAATGGTGGCGAGCATGGGACTATAAAAACCACATCCCACTATGGCCTCCCATACAAGCCTTAGCATGTTTAACCTTTACCGCTGATCTCACCTCATCAGTATATCTCGTTCCCCTGTCATACTAGATTATTTGCATCTGATACATCATCTGGATGAACCCGACTCAAGAGCTATGCATGGCTAAGCAGGACACATATATAAGCTCTAGCAGTGCATACAAGCCAAACCTAGTTATGTTAGGAGTAGTGGATCTGGTAATATAAGCTCAAAGGGAGTAATGCAATAGATAGGATACTCTATTTATTGATAAAAGATACAGTAGAATCATATGCATTATGGCAGGAATTGAAATGCTTTTGAAATCATAGGATTATATTATGGTGGGGCTATGCTTGCCTTTTCCAGTTGATAACAGATAAATAGATCTTCGGAAGCCTTGTACTTGACTTGATTATAGATGATCAAGTATTGTTCTTCGATCTTCGACGGTGTTGATCTCGGTCTTCGATCTCGATATCGATCTCGATATCGTATTCTACCGAGAAGAGCCAAACACCAGAAAACAAAGGGGAAACAATCAACACATGGTATCGATGCAATGCTCAAGCAAGGATGATGATATGAAAAGGTAAATAATATTGAAATGAAACCCTAAGGCATGCTTGACCATTTAATCGGGGTTCCAAGGGGTATAAACCCTAACTCGAGGAAACTCCGGGATCACCTATGAGGGGTTACTAGGGTGTTCTAATTAAACTTGTTATGAAAGTTGATTATCAATGCATGGTTTTATCTTTAATAGATAGATCTCTTTTTTTTTGAAATTTTTGATATATTACACATATTTTCTGAGTTAAAATGAATTACTTATTGAATTTAAAATATTAATATCAATTACTGAAATTGTTAAAACAACTTATAAAACTTTTTACATCCAGCCAGAGGCTACCCACAGTGACTGACTGATGGGCCCTGGGCCACATCAACAGCAACGTGGGAAAAAGGGACCCACATAGGGTTTGACCCCGCTGACCCGCGCGCTGCTGACATCATGATGACGTTGGCATGACACCAGCACGACGACGAGCCTCAGATCAGCGGCAGGGACAGAGATAGAGGCGACGCGGGGCTGCGTGGTTGGTATGTCTCGAAGCGGAGCGACACAGGGAGCGTAGCTATGGTGGCTCCGCCCAAAAATGGTTGTTGGAGCAACCTCCACGACGAGCTACTACGGCGGCAACGACGGAGCTACGGCAAGAGCGCGGTACTGAGAGGGAGGTGTTGTAGATATGCCCAAGAGGCAATAATAAAGTGGTTATTATCATATCTTCATGCTTATGATAAATGTTTACATACATGCTATAATTGTATTACCAGGAAACATGAATACTTATGTGATTTGTAAACATAAAAGAGTCCCTAGTAAAGCCTCTTGTTAAACTAGCTTGTTGGTTAATATATGATCATGGTTTCCTGATCATGAATAATGAGATGTTGTTAACAACAAGGTCATATCATTAGGAGAATGATGTGGTGGACACACTCCTATAGTTAAGCGTAGCATAAGATCAATTTATTCAAATAGTTCACTTGCTATAAGCTTTGTGATACATAGTAACCTAATTCCTTCGACCATGAGATCATGCTAATAACCATCACTGGAAGGATGCTTTGATGACATCAAACACCGCACCGTAACTAGGTGGTTATAAAGGTGGCATTGAGTGTTCGGAAAGTATGTGTTGAGGTACATGGATCAAGAGTGGGATTTGTCCATTCATATGACAGATAGATATACTCTGGGCCCTCTCGGTGGAATGTCATCCAATTAGCTTGCAAGCATGTGACTGGCTCACAAGGGATCACATATCACGGAAACGATAAAAGAGTACTTATCGGTAACGAGGTTGAACTAGGTATGCAGAGATACCGACGATCAGACCTCGGATAAGTAAACTATCGCGAGACAAAGGGAAATTGGTATCGTATGTAAGTGTTTCATTCGATCGCAAAGTAATCATAGAAATATGTGGGAGCCATATGAATTTCCAGATTCCTCTATTGTTTATTGATCGGAGAAGTGTCTCGGTCATGTCCGCGTAATTCACGAACCGTAGGGAGACACACTTAAGGATTCGATATTGTTTAGTAGATATGGAATGTAAGTAGGGAGACCGAATGTTATTCAGAGTCTCGTATGGGATGCGGGATATCACGAGCAGATCCAGAATGGTCCGGAGAATAAGATTCATATAAGGAAAGTCCAATTCCGGAGTTCAGGAATGATTCCGCTGATTTCATCGGAGAGGTTCTAGAAGGGTCTAGAAGGTTCACCAGACCGGAAGGGTAAGGGAACATGAATGTGTCATGGATAAGTGGAATGATTGGATCATGTCCTAGGTCACTTGGTTGGGCATTAGCAAGAAAGAAATCAAGCTCCAAATTGAAAGTCAAAAGGCAAGTTTGAAAAGTCAAACTGGGACAATGTGTCCTGGTGGAGGAAGAAAAGAATCCTTCTTTCCCTCCACCACAAGCCAACAAGGAGAGGGAGTTGGGGAAGGATTCAAACTCCCCTCTACCAAGCTTCCATCCTTCTCATAAATAGAGGGGAGGGGGTGCCCCAAGGCCACACAACACCAGCCCCTCCCCACCTAGCCGCGCCTCCGCTGCTGCCCCCAAGCGCTGCCCCCGCCTCCAGCTGCCGCCGTGCCGTCGCTGGTCATGCCTCCTCCTCTCCGGCCCTCTAAACTCTAGATCACCGGAAACCCTAGATCCACCATAACCTGCTCCGGCTTAGGCCTCGCAGATTTTCCTCTACTCGACACCACACCGCCTTTGCCGCCGAATCGCGAGGAGAACTACAACCTCTGCCACTGGAACAAGGTAGAGAAGGTATTCATCGAAATCTTAACGTGTGACCGATCATGAAGCGCCATCGAACGCAGCGCTGGAAGGATCGTCTACGCGATCTTGAGATCGGCAAGTGTACGACTACATCACCCACGAGAATCTGCTCTCGTTAACCGCTTTGGAATCTTCGAGTGTGAGTACTCTAATTGACTGGTTGCTACAATCTAGTAGATAGATCTTGGCTTGTTTGTGTGCATGCGGTAGATTTTTTTGTTTTCCATGCTATGAACCCCTATAGTGGTATCAGAGCCGTGTCTATATGTAGATCTGTTGCACGAGTAGAACACAATGTTCATTATGGGCGTTGATGCTTTTGTTGTCGATTGCTTCTTGTGTACTTTGCATCTTGCGGGATGGTGGGATGAAGCGGCCCGGGCTAACCTTACATGACATCATTCATGAGACTTGCTCCACGCTTAACATGCAACTTGTATTGCATAAGTGGCTTTTCAGGTGCCTGTTTCTCCCAACACAGTGAAGATTCAATTTACAACGGGTGATTGACAATACTAGTATTAACGTTGTGGTTTATGTTCATAAGTTAGAACGACACTTGATGAAAGCCCTAAACCACGTAAAACATGCAAAGAAAATTAGAGGCGTCTAACTTTGTTTTGAAGGGGTGTGCTGTGATGTGATATGTCCATGATTGTGATTATATATGATGTATGCAATGTTCCTTATTGTAAGTAGGCAACCGACATGAGCCATATGGTTGTCTTTTAATTTTGTCCAGACCTGCGTGTATATTATTCAAAGTAGTTGTAATAGTTGATGCTGGTGGACGACAACCATGGAGCGGCACCATTGACCTTGATGCCACGCCGGTGATGATGGAGATCATGTTCGTGCTTGAAGATGGAGATCGGAAGAACAAGAAGAAAGGCCATATCATATCACATATTTTGAATTGCATGTGATGTTAATCCTTTTATGCATCTTGTATTGCTTAGTTCGCGACGGTAACATTATAAGATGATCCCTCTCAAAACATATCAAGTTATAAAGTGTTCGTCCTTAGTAGGCATTGTTGCCAAAGCTTGTTGTTTCGAAGCACCACATGATGATTGGGTGTGTTAGATTCTACGAGTGTATACAATGGGAGCAAGCCAGATTTGCTTATGCGGAAGCTAAGGTTTGATATTGACGAGCCTTGCATGTACAAACATGGTCTCAGAACACGGAATACCTAAAGGTAAAGCATGAGTCATATAGATGATATGATGAACATGATGATTGTTCACCTTTGAAACTATATCATGTCACGTGATGATTGGACTTGGTGTAGTGAATTTGGTTCGTGTGATCACTAAAACAATGTGAGGGATATTGTTTTGAGTAGGAGTTCAACAACAATATGATTAAAAGTTGAACACTATTTATCATAAATTAAATCAAAGTGAATTTGCATAGTTGTTGTAGTCATTGGCATCCATTTACCACCTTGCACTTAGTTATAATTGAGATAATAGAACTATAGGATTCTGGTTAATTACTTTATGAACTGGTATCGTATTGTTCTGAAGTGTTAATCTAAAGTTTAAAAGTCCTATTGCAAACTTTCAGTTGGTTCCGGTTACTCCGTGAAGTTTAATAATTAGTATTAAATCAAGAGTAGCAATTCCAGTGTTAGTATATAAGTATCATGTTTATCTCCATGATTCTTGATATTCAAAAGATTGTTTTAATACCAAAGTTATCTAAGAACATCATATGTGGAAGATATTGTGATATTTGAAATGATGTTTTGATTACAACATGATAGAGTATAATATGGCAAAATTTATGTTCTCATATTTGATGGGAATTTTCAAAAGGTTGGGGACGCTAGTCGTCCTAATCCTCCAAAAGGTTTTGGAGAGAAACATTATACTCGCAATTCACCGTTATATGCTAAAGTATCTAGATCATGAATAGTTCCATGATAAGGATGAATATTTGATGTAGGTAAAATGTTTACTACACTAAATGATTACTAAAGAATGGAATTTGAAAGAACACCAAATATTTGATGATGGTGATTTACTTCAAAGTGCAAGTCCAAAGACATTGGTATTTAACTATACATGCTTTGGACTATGTGTCATGTGTATGGCTCCACTATTGATGTTGATAGATTCTTTCAAACAGAAAGGAAATACTGAAAGAGAATCTCAGAAATATATGGCAGAAAAGAAAATACTAGAATTGTTCATCTTAGGTATATAGAGGATATACATGTTATGGCTATATTCTTTGCTTATTAAACAATGTGGTTCTTAAGTATTGGATACTGAATTTGTTGGTGTGTATCATCATACGAAACAACAAAATTCATGAACTACAATGGCCTAAGTAACTAGCAAAAGAATATGTGATGATGTTCATCGAGAACAAATAAAGGGTTGTTGTGTTGCTCGTTAACATTGAAGCTTGCCTAAAAGATTTGTTTTATCAGGTATTATGAGAACAAAAGGGTTGTTCAAATAATTTCCGTAATCCATAAAAGATGGATGATTTACAAATATCGTTGGATAAATCACATACATAAAACTATTGCTAAAAATATCGAAAGACAATTGATAAAAAAGATCACTTAGGAAGTGACATCGCCGTTTAAATTATATTGGAAAGAAAACATGAAGAAAATCCATGATGGAACTCTGGATTCTTTTGATTTTTGATCACACTTGTGTAACTTTCCTAGAGATAATTAAAACTCCGTTCATAGGCCAAAGGGAACGGATGACTAGTTTATTGGAACATTTACATATTGTTGTATGAAGTCCATTATGTGTAGTCAAGACCAATGGATTTCAGATTCATATGTTTTCTCCGAAAATTTGAGTGAATATATGAATATTTACTTAATAAGGATGAAGTGTGAAACATTTGAAAATGTTCGAAGACTTTCAAGATTAAGTGGAAAATAACAAGAATATAAATAGTTTATGATAAGATCATAAAGGAAGATATTTGAGTTACAAGTTTAGCATAACACCTAAGATTTAAGGAATCATTCCATGGATTTCCATTTCCTGAAACACCATAAGAGTATGGAGTGTTCGAGATATGTAATGAAACCTTGGTTGACATGGTAAGATCAAAAGTATAAAATATAAAACTGCCACTATATTTTTAAGATTAAAAGGTTTAGAGACTACCGTTTTTTCACTAAAAAGAGCTTCATCATAATCCGTTGAAATGACACCATATAAAGTTATGGTTTGGGATAAAACCCAAGTTGTCCTTTATTAAACATTGGTATGCTATGCATAATTGAGATGTTTACTACCAAAGTCGGATGAACATGTATTTGTATAATATTTTGAATAATCATTGAGTATTCCTCCATAATACCGAAGATAAAAATGTTTGTCGCTTAGAACGTCAAGTTTCTTTGAGAAGGAATTTTCCGTGAAAAGTTAAGTGGGAGGACAATAGAACTTTGATAAGGGTAAATGAAACTTAGCTATATGTGCAAAGTTGCGCAGCGCCGAAAAGTGTTCCGGATGCAGCAACAATTCTCATGGCTCACATGCCTCAAAGGTTGTGGTTACAGAGGTCTAAGTTCCGATTGAACCAAGTAGATCGGGTAAACAATCAAATACCAAGATTTGAGGGTTAAATCATTATTTTACAATAATGAACGGTCTACATGCAAAGAAGCAATGATGGGTCCTAACTCCGTCAAATGGCTTGGAGCCATAAAATCCGTGATAGTTCCATACACGAGAAATCAAGCTTTGAACTGGAAAGACCCTCTAGAAAGGTGTATAACCTTATAGTCGTGTTTGGATCTATAAAGAAATAGACATGGATGTTTCACATCTATGAAATAGTCGACATGTTGGGAAAGAGTTCACAACAATGTTCAAAGGTTGACTATGACAAGATTTGATCTTTCATAGCGATGTTTAGTCTAGACGGATTAATGTAGCAACCACTACATATAATTTTGTTATGTGGTAGTTGAAGAAACAAAACAAGTTCTTATGATAGAATTGTTACCTAGGACATGTGCATAACACGGTCCATAGGGTTTTGTTAATTCAAAAGCGTATGAAAACTTTAATGGTTGAAATAAGCATCGCGGAGTTGGAATCTTCACCATGATGAAACTGTTAAAAGAATTTAAATTCCTCAGAGACGATGAAGATGCTTGTATTTTGAAATAATTAAGTGAGAGCGCTAATACATATCTCTAATACATTATGTGGAAGACATATTGTTGATTGGAAATGATGTATCTTTTATTAACACATGTTAAGATTTCATCTCGATGAAAGACTTAGGCAAAACCTGAATATTTGGCATCAATATCTATATAGAAGATTGAGATGCTAATATGGTTGTGCCGAAAGTACATAGATGATATATTGAAAGATTTAAATATAGAAACTACAAGAAAGGTTCTTGTCTCACAGAAAGGATTGAATCAAAATTCAAGTGTATCGACACTTGGTAAGTGAAACAAAGATTCAAGTATAGATTGATACTTGATGTATGAAATCACAAAGAGTATTTATATCAATCATACTGTGATATGTACAAATCCAGATATGTCCTATGCTCTAAATGTTATAAGCATATACCATAATGATTCATAAGATAATCATTGGATGATAGTAAGGATATTCTTATGATCTTTTGGAAGAACTAAGAATATATTATTTTTGTAGAGGTGACAAATAGATGGTTAGTTCATTATAAAAGTACTACATTGATACTAGTTTTGTCAAAAAGTACAAATTAAGTTTATCTCAATATAAACTAAGGGTGGCACAATATAATGGAAAGTAAGTTCCATAATGGATTTGGATGAGTTCCAAAGTTAAGACATTGTGATAGATACTACAACAAAAGGCTAAGTATATGACTGCTATTATAGCAGCAAAAGAGGGCATTTGTGTCAAGTAGTTTGTTATCAAACTAGGTGTAGTTCACAACGGCATAGTACTATGAAGATATATTATACGACAATATTGTCAACATGTTTTAACCCCAAGGAACTAAAAGTCTCACCAAAGGACCAAATTTATACAAAGCCATCTCATTATAGAATGAGTGATGCATAGAGACGCAAAGACATGCAATTACACATGGACCTGAAAGTGTCAGATCCGGAGATCAGTTGACACCAGCATTCGTGTAAATACAACACCGGAAAGCCATAGGTGTTGAATGCACAAAGGTTTGAAACTAGATTATTGACTCGAGTGCAAGTGGGAGACTGTTGGAGATATGCCCAAGAGGCAATAATAAAGTGGTTATTATCATATCTTCATGCTTATGATAAATGTTTACATACCATGCTATAATAGTATTAACAGGAAACATTAATACTTGTGTGATTTGTAAACATAAAAGAGTCCCTAGTAAAGCCTCTTGTTAAACTAGCTTGTTGGTTAATATATGATCATGGTTTCCTAATCATGAACATTGAGATGTTATTAACAACAAGGTCATCATTAGGAGAATGATGTGGTGGACATACTCCTATAGTTAAGCGTAGCATAGGATCAATTCATTCAAATAGTTCACTTGCTATAGGCTTTCTGATACATAGTAACCTAATTCCTTCGACCATGAGATCATGCTAATCACCATCACCAGAAGGATGCTTTGATGACATCAAACACCGCATCGTAACTGGGTGATTATAAAGCTGGCATTGAGTGTTCGGAAAGTATGTGTTGAGGCACATGGATCAAGAGTGGGATTTGTCCATCCATACGATGGATAGATATATTCTGGGCCCTCTCAGTGGAATGCCATCCAATTAGCTTGCAAGCATGTGACTGGCTCACAAGGGATCACATATCATGGAAACGAGAAAAGAGTACTTATCGATAACGAGGTTGAACTAGGTATGCAGAGATACCGACGATCAGAACTCGGATAAGTAAACTATCGCGAGACAAAGGGAAATTGGTATCGGATGTAAGTGGTCCATTCGATCAAAAAGTAATCGTAGAAATATGTGGGAGCCATATGAATTTCCAGATTCCTCTATTGGTTATTGATCGGAGAAGTGTCTCAGTCATGTCCGCGTAATTCACGAACCGTAGGGAGACACACTTAATGATTCAATGTTGTTTAGTAGATATGGAATGTAAGTAGGGAGACCTAATGTTGTTAGGAGTCTTGGATGGGATCCGAGATATCACGAGGATATCCAGAATGGTCAGGAGAATAAGATTCATATAAGGAAAGTCCAATTCCGGAGTTCGGGAATGATTCTGATGATTTCATCGGAGAGGTTCTAGAAGGGTCTAGGAGGTTCACCGGACCGGAAGGGGAAGGGAACATGAATGTGTCATGGATAAGTGGAATGATTGCATCATGTCCTAGGTCACTTGGTTGGGCATTAGCAAGAAAGAAATCAAGCTCCAAATTGAAAGTCAAAAGGCAAGTTTGAAAAGTCAAACTGGGACAATGTGTCTTGGTGGAGGAAGAAAAGAATCCTTATTTCCCTCCACCACAAGCCAACAAGGAGAGGGAGTTGGGGAAGGATTCAAACTACCCTCTCCCAAGCTGCCCTCCTCTCATAAATAGAGGGGAGGGGGTTCCCCAAGGCCACACAGCACCAGCCCCTCCCCACCTAGCCGCGCCGTTGCCTCCGCCGCCCCCGCCTCCAGCTGCCACCATGCCTCCGCTGGTCATGCCTCCTCCTCTCCGGCGCTCTAAACTATAGATCACCGGAAACCCTAGATCCACCATAACTTGCTCCGGATTATGCGAAGCCCTGCAGTATTTTCCCTCTACTTCCGACACCACACCGTCGTGCTACCGGAATCGCGAGGGGAGAACTACAACCTCCGCTGCCTGCTGGAACAAGGTAGAGAAGGTCTTCATCGAGTACCGAATGTGTGACTGACTGTGGAAGCGCTGCCGGAACACAGCGCCGGAAGGATCGTCTACGCAATCTTGAGATCGGCAAGTGTATGACTACATCACCCACGAGAATCTGCTCTCGTTAACCGCTTTGGAATCTTCGAGGTTGAGTACTCTAATCGACTCGTTGCTACAATCTAGTAGATATATCTTGGCTTGTTTGTGTGCATGCGATAGAATTTTTTTGTTTTCCATGCTACGAACCCCTACAGGAGGGAGATGGTTGAATGGTTCGGGAGGACCGCCAGCTCACCTGGATGCTGATGGTGATGTCGTAGAGGCAGGGCGAGGTCGGGTGCTGCCAGAATTAATGGTGAGGGTGGCGGCCGACGACGGGAACTAGGGTTCGATTGGAGTGCCTGGGGACGACGGGAATGAAGGGTTTCACAGCATAGTAAATCAAAAAATTTCTACGGATGCAAACAGGAAAGCCAAGATCTAATCTAGGAGATGCAAACAACAAGGGGGGATAGATGAGATCTTCATACCCTTGAAGATTCGCACAGCGGAACGTTCGACGGAACGTGGGTGATGTAGTCGTACTCGCTTCTCCTCCTCGCGATCCGATCCGATCTAACAACGCAAGTGGCGATGCCTCCGAGAGATGCACACGTGCGGCACCTCGACGTTTCCTCCTTCCTCGGTCCAGAAAGTGGGGTGGAGAGATGGATTGGATCTACAACGCGACAACGCGGTTCAAGCGGTGGAGAGTTTCTGCAACAGGGCTTCGCCTACACGCAGTCGGTAGGGAGAGAGATAGGAGGGGCAACAGGGTGGATAGGGTTGAGGAGGATGTGTGGGGAGGCACTACCCCAGTCGCGGACATTCCTGACGGCCAGGAACCGTCGGGAATAGGTGCAGAGCCGTCAGGAATAGGTATTCCTGACGGTGTCTGTCAGGAGTTACCCGTCAGGAGCAAGGTGTCAGGAAAGTAGCTGATTCCTGACGGTGGCCGACAGGAAAAAGATTTCCTGACGGTGTTTCCTGACGGATCACAAGAGCCGTGAAAATGGACATTGCCGACGGTGCATCTGTCAGGAATTCACGTCAGGAATTTTACCGTCAGGAACACTGGAGGGAGCCTGACGCTCAGGTCACCCCATCAGGAATGTCGCACCGTCAGGGATGTTGTTCCTGACGTTGACAGAGTGGCCAGGCAAGTTGGTTGTCCATCAGAAATGCTACTGAATCAATTCACAAAATATAGCCAAAATTTCATTTCATAAAATATATAAATTGACAGCAATACATAATATGTGGATGCTGCCTTTACCCTAAACTCACATACCAGATTCACAAATCGCATTCAACATTTTTTGCTATGAACAAAAGATCACAGTAATCCACAACAATTCATAATCACAAGTCACATTCAACATTTTTTGCAGTGAACAAAAGATCACAGTAATTAATCCATAATCAGAAGTACTTTATCCATAAGATCCACTTGTTTTTCGCAACATAAAGACAAGCCAATCTAGAAACATTCCAACATGGTAGCTACATGCTTAAGCAATATTCCTACATATCATTCATCCAAGATAGGTGAATCCTCCGTGTTCGAGTTGTATGATTCTGGCTTGATAGGGGAGTATCAGTTTCCTCTCCCTCACGAGACGACATCGTCAATGGAGTGCCACCATTTTCTATAGATGGGGAAGATTTATTCACCTAAAAAAACACGAAGATATATTTGTTATACTTGCTGCTACTAACCAGTACCATACAAACATGTGAAAAACTTGCAATAGTATGTGTACGTATGAGCTAATGGTAGTATTACTGTCCCAGCTAGGTCTGCCAATTTAGAGTCTCATTGTATGTAGAACAGATACTACACTTATGCTTGTAATTTGAACAAATATTGCTAGACTTTGTATGACAATACATGCACTACGTTGTCCAATTTGATCAGGTGAAAACAGGAAGATATATGTACTAAAAATACATCTGATCACCAATAGTTAGTTGTACTTACATCACTATCTTCCATTGAGTCATCTTCAAGGTCTTCAGGCATAGGAAGTCCAGCGTTGATATATAGAACATGTTATGTTCATACTTGTTTAGTTTTGGGCAACTAAGAACTTCCTAGTATATGCAAATCATAAAACTTCCTTTCATATGTTTAGAATTATTCATATTCTTTTTTTCCAAGTGCTGATTCCTCCTCAACAAATCTTGGTAGGACATGGAGTTTGTTGGCTTTATATTTCTTCTTCTAGCAGAAACAACAACTTGCGACTTCCTAATAGAACCATCACCTATCAAAAGCCGTCCATGAGGCATGCCACCACTAACAGAGTATGTTACCGCGGGATCGAGATCACGATCACGTTCCTGCCAATCTTCCGGATATGCACGTTTGAGACCCGTCTCATAGTCATCCTTGCAACATGATAAACAATATATCACATTTCAGGTTACTAATGATAGTACTTTCATAGATAGAGCAAAGTTCGTAGCAACTTACAAGACGTTTCTTAGCCCTCGGGTTGTCAATACAAGTGTTGCTTCCACTCTCTCTATATTTCTTAGCTCCTACTTTCATGAACCTATAGGTGTTCATGCTTGTTGCTTGTTCAGGTCCAAATGTCTTCTCCTGCATATGAAAACTTGATATTTTAACAAACTGCCATAGCTAGAAATCCAGAGAACACATGAATCTAAATGCAACTCACAATGTATTCTTTGGTGCGATTGAAATTTCGAGATCCACCCTTGTTTTGTGCAACATCATCTAGTGATGATGTGCGTGAGAGAAAGCCACGCTCACTAGCTGTATCAAATTTATCAGAGCACTAGTATGCATATAGGCTCTCCCATGCCTCGGCATCTTTGCACCATTCAAGTCTACCTTCTACATATTGGGGTTTACTGAGTTTTTTATTACATGCCTCCGAATCTGAAATAGGCTCATCATGAATGAAGCAGTACATCTTGACATCCTCCTTACGAGCTTGGTACATCATTTGCTTCAATTGTTTCCTTGCCAAGTTTTCGAGAACAATATCAGCATCTAATCTTACAGGAGGGGTATCATCAACTAGTGTATAGATGCTCTGCAAACAAAACAAGTTAAATATGGCACAGATTATACTTCATGTGTACTATGGAATGAATTTATATTTCTAGAAGTTACCCAAAACTCTTGCTTGAACCGGTCCGCAGCTGACTCACTTATTTCGCCAGTTTGCTCATTAGGCGGGTAAACAATACAATAATCTTCCCATTCAAATGCATGACGCTTGGTTTCCACACCAGCCCTGTTCTTCACCTTGATTATGGATGGGTATTCATATTTCAGAAGTGCTGTAACCTGACCCGCTACCGATTTATCTCCTTTGAAGGAACTACATCAAATTAATATGCATGGGTCATATAAATATAAAACTAGTAAACTGAACAGAACAAAAAACCTACGGCGTGTTAAAGTTATAAACTCACAAATCACTATCAGGTTCAATTGGAATACGAACACCATTTGGTGTCTTCTTCAGCTGAGTGCTGGTCCGCCCCTTCTTTTTCTTAATTACAGGGGCATTATCACTATTGTTGGAAGCATTGACAATTCTATTCTCTTGTGACACCTCTGTTGTGGGTCTTCTCCTACGCCGATGAATAATGCGACCTGCAGCCGCATCCTGCAATATCAGAAAGTTATAAGATAGAAAGGAAGTTAGTATTGAACAAGTGGCAGAGAAATTCATCATAACTGCAAGTTCACAGAAATATCATATCTTGAGTGCTGAACATTTGAAGAACGAAAACTATAGTACATCAAAACATCAAGTATTAAACTAAAGATATAGTTCCATAATCATCATAACATAGGTGATAAGCTAAAAGTAAACATAGTCAGAGTTTTTCTTCATCCTCTTATTTCTTCCACTTCGTCCTCTTATTCCTTCCTCCTGTTCTTCCACTTCCCCTTGTTCATCTTCTTCATCTTGTGATTCTTCTTCTTCCACTTCTCCGTCCTCTTCCACTTCTTCCTCCTCCTCACCCAATTCCTCTTCTTCATTTGAACATGGAGTTTTGCGCTTCTTTGCCAACACCTCTAGTTCCTTTGGATCAGTTATTTCATCTACGCCTATAGGGTCCAAATTATCCAACTCATTTCCTATCTCTACCCCAAATATTCCTTCTAGGACATCCTCTTGAAAGGTTGGCAAATCTTCAGATAGCACTTTGGTGTTGTTGTCAATAAGGAGCAATCGGTCTCTAGGTGGCACGTGGTACACAAGCCACCACGGAGATAATGCGGGGCTTTGACATGCATATGGAAGATAGTACACTTGCGTAACTTGACTAGCCAACACAAAGGGATCAAAGTTGGTAAGCCTTGTGCTGTGTTTAACCTCCACCAGACCTAAATTCGATGTGCGCCTAACACCATTAGAAGTTGGATCGAACCAACGACACTTGAATAGTACGAGCTCAAGTTCCATACTGCCTTCCCATGAGATCTTTAGAATATCCTCAATAATCCCAAAATACTCAACAGGATTATCATCCCCATCGTAACCAGTAACACAAAATCCTACATTACGTGTAGCCAAGTCATTTTTTTTCTCCTCATACTTCTCTGAACGAAACCTATACCCATTAACATCATAAACTCCATAGATTTTCACTCTTTTCCTAAAGCCATGTGATATTTGACGCAATGCATTGTTAATACTTGAAGTTTTCTGACACTGCACGAAATATTAGTTGTATTAGTGTTTGGTTCAGTTGAAAAAATCTACAAGGGCATAAGACAGAGAACACATTACAATAGTTCTAAACCAGCTGAAAAAGCCAGGGCACTCTTTGTTGACAACTCTTGAACCAAATAACCTTAGTTCTAGAATTTGTTTATCAGTTGGTTTGGTTCGACCAGTCCAATGTATTGTGTCATATTGTCTACAAGGAAAAAAATCAGATATTTCAATAAAATATACATATTAAATCTAACTTTCCAAATTTCTACAAGACAGACAATACATACTTGAAGAAATCATCCATCTCATCGAGGTTCGTCAAGATATACATAAATGCTGCATTGTATTCATTTGTTGTGAGATCATAAAGGCCACCAAAACTTATGGACCTTCCAGGATGTTGAAACATTTCAAGGTCACAAGTGGAATGAAATGTCATTGAGCCATCATCATACCTAGGTGGTCGGTTTCTAACTGAGTGTGCATTTGATTTTAAATAAAAAGAGAAAAAATTGGTGGCCTCATCAATTAGGCAGGCCTCGGCTATTGATCCCTCGACTCTAAACTTATTACGTACTTTCTTTCTAAGCTTTCCAATACCCCTGAATGAAAAGAAAAAAATCAATAAAGAAATAGACTATCCAAGGATAGAAAATATGTTATAGTTCCATTTAATTGTACCTCTCATATCGATACATCCATGTATTCTGGACCGGACCGGCTAACCGGGCTTGGCGAGGCAGATGGATCATTAGGTGTTGCATGGGATTGAAAAAACCAGGAGGGAATATCTTCTCTAGTTTTCAAATCAATACCACAATATTCTTCTCAAGATTAGTTACCGTGTCTTTGCTGAGTTGCTTAGCACACAGTTGTCTATAGAAAAAGCTAAGCTCTGAAAGACAAACCCAGATATCTTCATGAAGAAAACCACGAAAAGCAGCAGGAAGTAGACGCTCAATGAATATATGGTAATCATGACTTTTGAGACCAAAAATTTTCTTATCCTTCAAGTTAATCCCCCTTCTAAAGCTTGCAGCATACCCATCAGGAAACCTCAAACTTTTGAACCAATTTAAAATGATGATATTATGCTTCCCCTCGATGCAGAAAGGGGCCCTTGGCTTGTCCCACTTGCCATTCGGCAATTTTTTTAGGTGATCCTGCCTTGCTTTCACATTGTCCTTTGTCCTATCAGGTATGTCAAAGCATGTGCTCCAAATAGATCCAGCCACATTTTTTTCGTTGTGCATTACATCTATGGTGTGACGAAGAAGCAATTTCTCAAACTAAGGCAGATCCCAAAACAGCTAACATGGTTCCAGTTGTCTTCGTTTCCATATAACCCATCACCTACTCGCTGCGCTTGGGCACGCACTTGCACAGCAGTCAAACACCTAGGTGGCCCCTCTACCATTACGTTATCTTTTCGAAATGCATTGGCTTGGGTTCTAAACTCATGGTCTAGAGGAAGAAATCTCCTATGACAATCAAACCAGCATGCCTTACCACCCTTATCTAATCGGAATGCTTCTGTATCACTTCCGCATTCCTAACATGCAAGTCTCCCATGTGTGCTCCACCCAGCAACCATTCCGAAGGCAGGAAAATCATGGATTGTCCAAAGTTGTGCTGCCCTCATAACGAAATTCTGTTTCCCATATGCATCCCATGTTTGAACACCAGCCCACAACTTGGATAGCTCATCAGCCAAAGGTTGCATAAGGACATTCAATTTAGTTCCAGGATGTTCAGGACCAGGGATAACTAGAGCAAGAAATATGTATTCTGGGCGCATTAGGACATCAGGTGGAAGATTCAAAGGAGCCACAAACACAGGCCAACATGAATAAGAAGCAGCAGTCAAACTATAAGGCGTGAAACCATCGGTTGCCATAACTAGACGCACATTCCTAGGATCTAATGCAAAGTCGGTTTCAACTCTATCTAGTTCTTGCCATGCTTCACCATCACATGGGTGCACCATCATATTATTATCAGGGCGGGGAGTTTCTTTGTGATACCGCATCATTCTTGCGGTCTCCTCATGTGCATACAATCGCCGCAACCTATCTGTTATGGGCATGTATCGCAACACTTTATTTGGGACCTTGGAACCTTCCTTGTACCGAGGAGCGTTACAAAAATCACACTTCAGTTTAGCCTCATTATCTTTGTAATAGAGCATGCAATTATTGGGACACACATGTATTTTATGGTATGGCATACCAAGACCCTCTAGCAATTTCTTGGACCTATAGAAGTTCGTCGGCAATGATGAATTGCCAGGAAGCAACTCATGTATTAGCTGAAGTGTATCATTATAAGAAGATTCAGATTGGTTGTTCATTGACTTTATGGTCAACAACCGTGCTATGGCAGACATAGTTGTGTGGTCTGTGTTTTCATGCACCAACTCTTTCACACTATCAACCATCCTGTAAAAAGCTTTGGCAGATTCTATTGGCTGCTCTCCAACAGGAGGTTCAGAAGCGGCTAAGTCACTCATCATATCGTCCATCCTATCATTTTCATCCATGTTAGCACCTACATGGTGCATCGATGGACACGTCCCTCGCCATGTTCTGTCCAAACACTGTAGTTCCGCTTGAAACCATAGACACACAAATCTAACTCAACACAATCTCTATCCTTTGTAACATAGTTACGACAATTTGCGCATGGACACTTAATCTTTCCATTTTGCACTACATTGTTGCCTTGAGCAGAGAAAGCAAAATCTAAGAATTCCTTTGTGTTTTCATACCACTCATCTGTTGGTTTACCACGTATCCAACCACTATACATCCAACCTCGACCATTCTGTGTTAGAAATTTAAGAAATATTCCGATCAATGATTTCAAATCAAAGTGCATCAATGACATTGGAAGAAACAAACATAAAAATAAAGTAATGCCATATCACATTCGTACCGAAGTTTCACCGTCACCAGCCATGTCACGTCAGCACACTTGGATCGATCCTGCCTACTAACAATAGACATATTAGATTACTAATTGCCTTTATTCACAAACTAAATATTTTGAGCAGGAGAGTCCTAGTACAGATTCCAACAAAAACTTATTACATTAGTTAATCACCGGATTTGACATGATTGGCAGTGGAATTATAAAATTAGTATGACCATAAGGATAAAATAAGCAATGGTTGTGCTCTGTACGAGTCTTTGAGTAGCAATGGGATCACTAAACAATGGCACCAATGGCATCACTAAACAGCGATCTGCAATGGTGTCATAAAGAATGCAGTACCACTCTTTTCTAAAGATTTGGGATCGTAGTGGCATCAACTGGATCAATAAACAATGAGATAATATTAAAAATTCTTGACTGCTTTTAAGTGCACAATGATCTTTACTTTCCTCTGAATAAACAATGACTTGCAAGTTAACTTATCAACACAGTACGTAATCAACAAATCTAATTAACTATAACTAGCAAGTGTAAACTTCCTGGCACTTTAGGGGAATGCCTCAAAAGCTTAGGAAAATTATCTTAACTCTGCAGTTAACAGTTGAATATATAATACCGGATGCTTTGGATCAGGTATGACTCTATATTTCAGGAACTATCTTGTTAACCAAATACGATGTACCTGAAGCAAGAGGAAGATGGTGCACGGGCAAGCTAGGGGAAGATGGCCGTGACGCGGAGTTTATCGATCACGGTCGGCTGAACACAAATCAGATTAAAAAAAGTCTAAGAAAGAGGAGAGATTGAGAAGAGGTAAGAAGAGATCTGAGAGAACGACCAGTTCGTACCTGCAGGAACGATGGAGAGCAGCTCGTCGGGGAGGATGCAGGAGGTCTTCGATAGAAATCAGGCAGGAGCTGGCGTTCGTCCGGCCGGGTCGGGTGGAGGAAGGAGGTCTGGCGGGGTAGCGGCTTCCTAGACGAGGCGGTCGGCGAGGGCTCAACGGTGGCGCCTGCTCAAGCCGGGCAGCGCGCAGCCAGAGATGGGAGGAGCGCGGCGCAAGTGGTGTTCGTGCGGGAGTTCAGTTCGTGGAGGACGAGGATATAGCAGTGTCCCGAACCTTTCCTGATGTTGGGCCCGGACCACGTCGCGAGAACCCAGTAATTGGCGCCAAGGCCCAATATTTTCATCCTTTCCGCGCGAACATGGGACGCGGAGCAATGGAAAAACAACCGTACGGGCCAAAACTCTCGTGACGGCCCATCCTGACGGTTACGGCCGAGCGACACGAAAGAGAACGGATGCTCGTGACGAATCTTTCTCTCCTGATGGTTATTGGACCAACCGTCATGATAGTTTCAGCCTTTCGCGTCAAAACAACTTCCACGTCAGGAAATCAAAACATTTCTGATGGACAGCCCGAGGCAGTCAGGACTGTACGTAGCCGTCAGGAGTTTCAGCGTTTGGGGGTAGTGAGGGTGTGCCCCCAGCCCTCTTTATATAGAGGGGTGGGCGGCTGGCCCTTGCCCCTCCCCCAAGCCCTAGGGCCGGCGGCCAAGGAGGGAGGAGTGGGGGGCAAGTTCCCCCCCTTCTAGAAGCTCCCCTAGGGTTTCCCTAGGTGCTTGTCCGGCTGGGCCTATGGGGCCTTGTGCCCCTGGCCCAATGCGGCCAGGTCACTCCCTCGTAGGCCCACGCCCCCTCCCGACAAGTGGGGCCACGTTGGTCCCACTCTGGAAGGTTCTAGAAGCTTCCGGTATAATACCGAATAACTCGAAACAATTCCGAACTCCAAAAACTGCATTGCCTTATATGAATATTATTCTCCGGACCATTCCGGAACCTCTCGTGACGTCCTGGATCTCATCCGAGACTCCGAACAAAAACTCATAAACCAATTATCCAATCTATCCTAGCGTCGAGACACGTTAAGTGTGTGACCCTTCGGGTTCGAGAATATGTAGGCTTGATCTTCTATCAATAATCAACAGCGGGGTCTGGAAACCCATATTGACTCCCACACATTCATCGATGATCATATCGGATGAACCACAATGCCAGGATTCAATTAATCCCATATATATATTCCCTTCGTCTCGCGATATTTTACTTGCCCGAGATTCGATCGTCGGTACCGGCATACCTAGTTCAATCTCGTTCACAGCAAGTACTTTACTCGTTCCGTAATCCGATATCACTTTGTGATTAACTCCTTAACCACGTGCTTGCAAGCGGTGTTGATATTGATTACCGAGTGGGCCCGAAGTATATCTCTCCGATTTGGGAGGGACAAATCCCATCTCGATACATACAACCCAACAGGTACTTTCCGATCACCTGAGAGACACCTTTATGATCACCCTCTCATAGGATGACGTTTGATGACCTCAAAGGTTTCTTCCGATACCAGGGAGTTGCATTATCTCATGGTCTAAGGAATACAATATTTGACATAAGAAAAGCTTCGCAAAGATGAACACGATGACACGATCTAATTTCTCTGCTTAATTTGGGTCTGCCCATCATATCATTCTCCCAATGATATGATCTCATTATTAATCGACAACTCATGTCTATGGTTAGGAAACCTTAACCATCATTAATCAATGAGCTAGTCCATAGAGGCATA
The DNA here is from genome assembly GCA_030063025.1 of Avena longiglumis. Classification (NCBI taxonomy): domain Eukaryota; kingdom Viridiplantae; phylum Streptophyta; class Magnoliopsida; order Poales; family Poaceae; genus Avena; species Avena longiglumis. The sequence goes on from CP125974.1 coordinate 168,454,549, forward strand.
CTAGGGACACGGTGTTGTTCACAAACCACACAAGTATTAAAGTTTCCGCTTAATACAATTCTAGCATGGAATATAAACTTTCTCATGAACAAGAATTATAATAATAACATCTTTATTATTGCCTCTAGGGCATAATTCCAACAGTCTCCCACTTGCACTAGAGTCAATAATCTAGTTTAGATCTGGAAACAATCTAACACCCATGGCACTAAGGTGCCGATCATGTTTTGCTCGTGGAAGAGATTTAGTCAATGGATCCGCGACATTCAGATCTGTATGTACTTTGCTAATCTTCAGATCTCCATCGGTTATATAATCTCGTATTGTATGAAACTTGCGGTTGATATGCTTGGTCTTTGGATGATATCTTGGTTCCTTAGCGAGTGCTATGGCTCCAGTGTTGTCACACAATATCTCTAGTGGGTCCAATGCACTTGGAACCACACCAAGCTCAGTGATGAAGTTCCTGATCCAAACTCCTTCACTTGACGCTTCAAAGAGCCATGTATTCATACGCTATAGATCCCGCGATCACGCTTTGCTTGAAGCTTCTCCAGCTCACAGCTCCTCCATTCAAAATATAAACGTATCCTGTCTGAGATTTAGAATCATCCTTGTCGGTGTCGAAACTAGCGTCGACGTAACCCTTTACGACGAGTTGTTCATCACCTCCATAGACTAAGAACATTTCTTTAGTCCTATTTAGGTACTTTAGGATGTTCTTCTCGGCTATCCAGTGTTCCACTCCTGGATCACTTTGGTATCTTCTTGTCAAACTAAGAGCATTGGACACATCCGGTCTAGTACACAACATGGCATACATGATAGAACCTATGGTCGAGGCATAAGGCACTTTGATCATAGCTTCTCTATCATTTACCGTAGCTGGACACTGAGCCTTGCTCAACATCTTACCTGACAACATAGGCACTGAACCTTTCTTTGCCTTATCCATTCTGAACCTTTTCAGAACTTTGTCTAGGTATGTACTCTGGCTTAAAGCTATCAGGCGTATTTGTCTATCTCTATAGATTTTGATGCCCAATATATAAGCAGCTTCCCCTAGGTCTTTCATTGAAAAACATTTGTTCAAATAACTCTTCACATCGTTAAGCATGTTAATCTCATTTCCAATAATCAATATGTCATCCACATATAGTACCAGAAATGTCACTGAGCTCCCACTCACTTTTCTGTAGATACAAGCTTCGTAGCAATTTGGAACAAATCCAAATCTCTTGATCACTTGATCAAAACAAAGGTTCCAACTCCGAGATGCTTGCTTCAGTCCATAAATGGAACGCTGAAGTTTGCACACTTTATCAGCATCCTTAGGATCGACAAAACCTTCAGGTTGCATCATATACAACTCTTCATCAATGTTGCCATTGAGGAACGCAGTCTTGACATCCATCTGCCATATTTCATAATCATGAAACGCTGCAATTGCTAATAAAATCCGAATGGACTTAAACATCGCTACGGGAGAGAAAGTCTCATCGTAGTCAACACCTTGAACTTGTCGAAAACCTTTCGCGACAAGCCGTGCTTTATAGGCAGTAACATTACCATCCGTCTCCGTTTTCTTCTTCAAAATCCATTTGCACTCAACGGCCTTTCGGTCGCTAGGAGGGTCCACCAAAGTCCATACTTGGTTTTCTCTCATGGACCCCAATTCGGATTTCATGGCCTCTAGCCATTTCTCAGAGTCTGGGCTCATCATTGCTTCCTCATAGTTCGCAGGTTCACTGTTGTCTACTAACAAGACAGTTAAGACAGGGTTGCCATACCACTCAGGAGGGGCACGCGACCTTGTCAACCTGCGACGTTCAGTAGTAGCATCATACGAAGCTTCATGATCCTTGTCATTAGCTTCCTCTATTGTTGGTGCAGACGACACTGGAACAATTTCAGGTGTTGCACTACTCTCCAACTCAAGAGAAGGTTCAATAACCTCGTCTAGCTCTACTTTCCTCCCACTCACTTCTTTCGACAGAAAATCCTTCTCAAGAAAGGATCCGCTTCATGCATAAACACTTTGCCTTCGGATCTGTGATAGAAGGTATACCCAATCGTTTCCTTAGGGTATCCTATGAAGACACATTTCTCCGCTTTGGGTTCGAGCTTGTCCGACATCAATTTCTTGACGTAAGCTTCGCATCCCCAAACTTTAAGAAACAACAACTTAGGTTTAGCACCAAACCACAGTTCATACGGTGTCGTCTCAACGGATTTAGATGGTGCCCTATTTAAAGTGAATGCAACGGTTTCTAATGCATAACCCCAAAATGATAACGACAAATCTATAAGAGACATCATCGATCGCACCATATCCAATAAAATTCGATTCCGGCGTTCAGACACACCATTGTGTTATGGTGTTCCGGGTGGCGTGAGTTGCGAAACGATTCCGCTTGCTTTAAGATGAGCGAGAAAATCGTAACTCAAATATTCACCTCCACGATCGGATCGTAGAAATTTAATTTTCCTATTACGATGGTTTTCCACTTCGTTCTGAAATTCTTTGAACTTTTCAAACGTTTCAGATTTATGTTTCATTAAATAGATATACCCATATCTACTTAAGTCATCAGTAAAAGTGAGAAAATAGCGATATCCACCGCGCGTTGAAACACTCATTGGTCCGTATACATCGGTATATATGATTTTCAACAAGTCCGTTGTTCGCTCCATTATTCCGGAGAACGGGGTTTTGATCATCTTGCCCATGAGGCACGGTTCGCACGTGTCAAATGATTCAAAATCAAGAGACTCCAAAAGTCCATCAGAATGGAGTTTCTTCTTGCGTTTTACACCAATATGACCTAGACGGCAGTGCCACAAATAAGTTGAATTATCACTATCTACTTTCCATCTCTTAGCCTCAATGTTATGGATATGTGTTTCATTGCTTTCGAGATTCAGAAGAAATAAACCATTCATAGCAAGTGCATGACCATAAAAGATGTTACTCATATAAATAGAACAACCATTATTCTCCGATTTAAATGAATAACCGTCTTGCAATAAACACGATCCAGATATAATGTTCATGCTCAACGCAGACACATAATAACACTTATTAAGGTTTAAAACTAATCCCGAAGGTAAAACTAAGGAGAGCGTGCCGACGGCCATCACATCAACTCTTGATCCGTTGCCAACGCGCATCGTCACCTCATCCCTTGCTAGCCGCCGTCTATTCCGTAGCTCCTGTTTTGAGTTACAAATATTAGCAACTGAACCAATATCAAATACCCAGGCACTACAACGAGTGCTAGTAAGGTAAACATCAATAACATGTATATCAAATATACCTTTAATGGTGCCAGCCTTCTTGTCCGCTAAGTACTTCGGACAGTTGCCCAAAGGACCCTTGTCCTTGCAATAGAAGCACTCGGTGTTCTTTAGGTCCGCACTTGAGCTTCAAGAGGGGCAACGCGCTTGCTGCCTTTCTTGAAGGACTTCTTTGCACCCTTACCTTTCTTAAAGTCAGCTTGTTGACCATCAACACATGATTATGTTTCTTGATGTCCACCTCAGCTTTCAGCGAAAAGCTCGGTGATCGTATTAGTGGAACCAATCGATTATGAGTAACTACAAAACCTTTGTAGCTAGGAGGAGTGATTGCAGAACTCACAATCTTGAGCTCCTCTGGAATCTTGCAGTCCAGTTGCTCAAGGCGTTGAGTGTAGCCCGACATCTTAATGGCGTGCTCACTAACGGAACTCCCTTCCTCCATCTTGCAGTTAAAGAATTTCTCAGAGATCTCATATCTCTCAGAACGGGCCTGAGTCTGAAACATAGTTTTTTCAGTTCCTCAAGAATCTCAAAGGGCCCGGGGAACTCCTCAAAACGATTTTGAAGGTCCGATTCCATAGCAAACAACATGGTGCTCTTAATCACACCATAATCATCCTTGCACGACTGATAAACAACTTTCTCATCAGCCAACGCATCTACAGCAGGGGCGTCACCTAGCGCTTTCTCAAGGACATAGTCCTTTTGTCCGCCAGAGAGAATGTTCTCAGATTGCGGAACCAGTTGGTGAAGTTAGACCCATTGTTCTTAAGCTTTTCTTTCTCAGCAAAAACGTTGAAGTTGAAGTTGGACTTAGCCATTTGATCTACAAAATTTGCAAGTACAATTTAGACTATGTTCATGATAACTAGTTCAACTTAATCAAATTACTAGATGAACTCCCACTAAATTCAACATCCCTCAAGTTGTTTAGTGAATATGATCCAAATTCACCACACTTAATCCGATCTTCACGAGAAGAGATGTGGTTTCAATGGTGTACAACAAAGTGTCGATCATATCATTCATATGACTCATGCTTAACCTTTCGGTTCATGTGTTCCGAGGCCATGTCTGTACATGCTAGGCTCGTCAATTCAAACCCAAGTATTTCCGCGTGTGCAAAACTGGCTTGCACCCGTTGTATGTGAACGTAGAGTTTATAGCACCCGATCATCACGTGATGCTTGAACACGACGAACTTTTGCAACGGTGCATACATGGGGAGAACACAGTTTTATCTTGATCTTTAAGTGAGGAATCATCTTATAATGCTACCGTCGCGATCTAAGCATAATAAGATACATAAAAGGATAAACATCACATGCATATAATTTTATGTGACATGGTATAGCCAATCTCCGCGCAATGATCTTCATCTTGTGCGTGCTAGCATGATCTCCATCACTCCACCATGATTGCCTCCACCACGAATAGCAACTACAACTATTGCTAACTACTTAGCAATAAAGCAAAGCTATTACATGGCGTATATGAAGTTGACTCACAGGTCATACACAATTATAAAGACAACCATATGGCTCCTGCTGGTTGTGTACTCATCGACATGCAAGTCGTGAAACATTACAAAACATGATCATTGCATACAACATACACATCACATCTTGGGCCATACCATATCACAAAACACTCCCTGCAAAAACAAGTTAGACGCCTCTACTTTGTTGTTGCATGTTTTACGTGGCTTACGGGAGTAACAAGCTAAGAACGATTCTTACCTACGGAAAGCCACAACGGTGATATTATGGTTGCCAACATCCGGTGTAAATCCCATGACAACTATAGTGAGAGAAACGGCATCCACCACCGCATGTGTGGAACAAGCCACACGTCAAGCGGAGCCGGTCTCATGACGAGGTCGCAGAAGTTGGCTGACCGCTTCGATCTCACTATCCCGCGTCATAAGAAGTACACAAACAAGAGGCTTACAACAGAAAACATCAACACCCGCAACAAGCATGTTGCGTTCTACTCGTGAAACACATCTACGCATAGATCTAGCTCTGATACCACTGAAGGGTTTCACAGCATAGTAAATCAAAAAAATTCTACGGATGCGAACGGGAAAGCCAAGATCTAATCTAGGAGATGCAAATAACGAGGGGGGATAGATGAGATCTTCATACCCTTGAAGATTCGCACAGCGGAACGTTCGATGGAACGTGGGTGATGTAGTCGTACTCGCTTCTCCTCCTCGCGATCCGATCTGATCTGATCTAACACAAGTGGCGATGCCTCCGAGAGATGCACACGTGCGGCACCTCGACGTCTCCTCCTTCCTCGGTCCAGCAAGTGGGGTGGAGAGATGGATTGGATCTACAACGTGACTGCGCGGTGCAAGCGGTGGAGAGTTTCTGCAGCAGGGCTTCGCCTACACGTAGTCGGGAGGGAGAGAGAGAGGAGGGGCAGCAGGGTGGCTAGGGTTGAGGGGCAGCAGAATAGCTTTCAAAGAGAGTAAAAAGCTAGGGTTTAGGGTTTTACATATTTCTTTCTTGCATGCATTTATTGTAGGGTTTCGTAGCATGGAAAACAAAAAATTTCTATCGCATACAACCAAACAAGCCAAGATCTATCTACTAGATTGTAGCAACGAGTCGATGGAATAACTTACCCTCGAAGATTCCAAAGCGTTTAACGAGAGCGGATTCTCGTGGGTGATGTAGTCGTACTCTTCCCGATCTCAAGATCGTGTAGACGATCCTTCCGGCAGCGCCCGCGCTTCCATGATCGGTCACACGTTCGGTACTCGATGAAGACCTTCCTCTCCCTTGTTCCAAAGAAAATGGAGGTTGTAGCACTCTCTCGCGATTCCAAAGACAACGGCGTGGTACCGAAGTAGAGGGAGATCCCAGGCTTCGCCAAGCCGAGCGAGTATGGTGGAGTATGAGAGAGAGCTATTAGTGGTCTAGGGTTTAGACACACCAATTAGAAGGCTCTAATCCAAGGCTAGGGCAATTAGAAGCTCTAAACCAAAACTGCTCTAAACCGGAGTCTAGGGCTAGGATTTAGATTAGAGGATAGGAACTTGTGTGTCTAGAGGAGGAGGCCCTGCCCCTCCTTTTATGGGTGGAGAGGCCGGCGCGCAAGGGGAGGGAGGGGAGTCCCTCCCCAACTCGGCCTAGGTGGGCCGCCGGCTTGGAGAGGAGGGAGTCCTCCCCCAAGTCGGTTTCAACCTCCTCTTGCTTGTTTCCCATAGTTTCCTGTTTTAGCCGTTTGACTTTCAAACTGGCCATTTGACTTTTCAGTTTTAGGATTCAATTTAATCCTTTATTTGGAACAGCAAGAACTCTTAGTACATGATGCAATCATTCCAATATGTAATAACACATTCATGTACCCCTTCCCCCCCAGAGTGCCGAACATTCCGGAACCTTCTAGAACATTCCCGATGAAAACACCGGAATCATTCCCGAACTCCGAAACGGGACTTTCCTTATATGAATCTTATTCTCCGGACCATTCCGGATCACCTCGTGATATCCCGGATCCCATCCGAGACTCCGAACAACATTCGGTCTCTTTCTCATAATACCATAAATACTCAAAACAACGTCAATCCTTATGTGTCTCCCTACGGTTCGTGAATTATGCGGACATGATCGAGACACTTCTCCGAACAATAACCAATAGAGGAATCTGGAAATTCATATGGCTCCCACATATTTCTATGATTACTTATACGATACCAATTTCCCTTTGTCTCACGATAGTTTACTTATCCGAGGTTATGATCGTCGGTATCTCTGCATACCTAGTTCAACCTCGTTACCGATAAGTACTCTTTTCTCGTTCCCGTGATATGTGATCCCTTGTGACCCAGTCACATGCTTGCAAGCTAATTGGATGACATTCCACCGAGAGGGACCAGAGTATATCTATCCGTCATATGGATGGACAAATCCCACTCTTGATCCATGTGTTTCAACCAATACTTTCCGAACACTCAATGCCACCTTTATAGCCACCCAGTTACGGTGTGGTGTTTGATGTCATCAAAGCATCCATCCGGTAAAGGTGATATGCATGATCTCATGGTCAAAGGAATAAGGTTACTATGTATCAGAAAGCATATAGAAATTGAACTATTGAAATGACTTGATCTTTATGCTATGCTTATCTATAGGAGTATGCCCACCATACCATTCTCCTAACGATATGATCTTGTTGTTTATAACATCTCAATGTTCATGATAGGGAAACCACAATCATTTAATCAACCAACAAGCTAGTGAAGTATAGAGGCTATATTAGGGACTTCAAATTAAGTTTACAAATCACACAAGTATCAATGTTTCCTTGTTAATACTATTATAGCATGAATGTAAACATTTATCATAAACACAAAGATATAATAATAACTACATTTATTATTTCCTCTAGGGCATATCTCCAACAGTCTCCCACTTGCACTAGAGTCATCTAATCTAGATTACATGGTAATATACCGAACACCCATGGCAGTTTGGTGTTGGTCATGTTTTGCCCTCGGGAGAGGTTTAGTCAACGGATCCGCCACATTCAGATCTGTGTGTACTTTGCAAATCTTTATATCCCCATCCTGGATATGTTCTCGAATAGCGTGAAAACGCAGGTTGATGTGCTTCAACTTCTTGTGTGACCTTGGTTCTTGCGCATTGGCTATGGCGCCCATGTTATCACAGTAGATAGACATTGGGTCCAGCGCACTAGGAACCACACCCAGCTCTGTAATGAACTCTTTCATCCATATCGCTTCTTGGGAAGCCTCCGGCGACCATGTATTCGATTCAGTTGAAGATCTCGCCACAACGCTTTGCTTTGCACTCCTCCATTAACTGCACCATTCAAAATAAATACGTATCCAGATTGTGATTTAGAATCATCCGGATCGGTGTTCCAACTAGCATCGGTGTAACCATTAACAACGAAATGTTCATCACCTCCATAAGAAAGAACCATATCCTTAGTTCTTCTCAAGTACTTAAGGATGTTTTTGATCACGTCCAATGATCCACTCTGGATCACTTTGATATCTGCTAGTTAAACTAAAGATATGCAATGTCGGGTCTAGTACATAGCATGGCATACATTTAGAGATCCTATGGTCGAGGCATAGGAGTCTTACTCATCCTTTCTCTATCTTCATGATGTCGGACTTTGAGTTTTACTCAAGGTCGATATTGGCAACATGGGCAAGAACCCTTTCTTGCTTTCTTCCATTCCAAACCTCTTTAGAACTTTGTCCAAATATGTACTGTGACAATGATATTTGGCTTCGATCTATCTCTATAAATCTTTATGCCTAATATGTAAGCTGCTTTGCCAAGATCCTTCATTGAAAAACTATTATTCAAATATTCCTTGACACTATTAAGAAGGTCTACATCATTCCCAATCAACAATATGTCATCCACATATAGTATTAAGAATGCTACAGAGCTCCCACTCACTTTCTTGTAAATACAAGCTTCTCCATAAGTTTGTATAAAACAAAAACTTTTGATCACCTTATCAAAACGTTGATTCCAACTTCGGGATGCTTGCTTCAATCCATAGATGGACCGTTGAAGTTTGCATACCTTGTTAGCATCTTTAGGATCGACAAAACCTTTGGGTTGCATCATATACAACTCTTCATCAATATCTCCATTGAGGATTGCTGTTTTGACATCCATCTGCCATATCTCATAATCATAATATGCAGCGATTGCTAACATAATCCTCACAGACTTTAGCTTCACTAGTGGTGAGAAAGTCTCATCGTAGTCAACTCCTTGAATTTGTCGAAACCCTTTTGCTACAAGTCGAGCTTTATAGACAGTAACATTACCATCAACATCTGTTTTCTTCTTGAAAATCCATTTGTTCTCGACAGCCTTTCGGCTATCCGGTAAGTCCACCAAAGTCCATACTTGGTTTTCGTACATGGATCCAATCTCGGATTTCATGGCTTCTTGCCATTTATTGGAATCTGGGCTCATCATCGCTTCCTCATATGTCTCAGGTTCATCGGTGTTGTCCACCAACATGACACTCATAACGGGATCATACCAATCTGGAGTGGTACGAGTTCTCGTTGACCTCCGAGGTTCTATAGAAACTTCAACCGAAGTTTCATGATCACCATCATTAGCTTCCTCTCTTATTGGTGCAGGCACCACAGGAACTTCTTCCGGTGCTGCGCTACTCGCAATTTCAAGAGAAGGTTTGACAACCTCGTCGAGTTCTACTTTCCTTCCAGTCACTTCTTTCGAGAGAAATTCCTTCTCTAGAAAGGATCCATTCTTGGCAACGAAGATTTTGCCTTCGGATCTATGATAGAAGGTATACCCAATAGTTTCCTTCGGGTATCCTATGAAGACGCATTTTTCCGCTTTGGGTTCAAGCTTGTCCGGCTGTAACTTCTTTACATAGGCTTCGCATCCCCAAACTTTAAGGAACGACAATCTAGGTTTCTTCCCAAACCATAATTCATATGGTGTCATTTCAACAGATTTAGACGGTGCCCTATTTAAAGTGAATGCGGCTGTTTCTAATGCATAACCTCAAAATGATAGCGGTAAATCTGTAAGTGACATCATAGAACGAACCATATCTAAGAGAGTTTGATTACGACGTTCGGACACACCATTACGCTGTGGTGTTCCCGGCGGTGTCAACTGTGAAAGTATTCCGCATTTCTTCAAATGCTCGCCAAACTCGTAACTTAGATATTCACCTCCACGATCAGAACGTAGAAATTTAATATTCTTGTTACGTTGATTCTCTACCTCACTTTGAAACTCCTTAAACTTCTCGAAAGTTTCGGACTTATGTTTCATGAAATAGATATACCCATATCTACTCAAGTCATCCGTGAAGGTAAGAACGATAACCACCGCGCGATGCTACACTCATTGGACCACACACATCGGTATGTATGATTTCCAATAAGTCCGTAGCTCGCTCCATCATACCAGAAAATGGAGTCTTAGTCATTTTTCCCATCAGACATGATTCGCATCTTTCAAGTGATTCAAAATCAAGTGATTCAAGAAGTCCATCGGAATGGAGTTTCTTCATACGCTTCACTCCAATGTGACCAAGACGACAGTGCCACATATAGGTCGAATTATCGCTTGATTTCAAACATTTAGCCTCAATGTTGTTGATATGTGTATTTCCACTATCGAGATTCAATAAGAATAGACCATCTATCAAAGGTGCATGTGCATAAAACATATTACTCATATAAATCGAACAACCATTATTCTCTGACTTAAACAAGTAACCGTCTCGCAATAAACAAGATCCCGATATAATGTTCATGCTCAACACAGGCACTAAATAACAATTATTTAAGTATAAAACTAATCCCGATGGTAGATGAAGGGGTAGCGTGCCGACCGTGATCACATCAACCTTTGATCCGTTTCCCACGCGCATCGTCACCTCGTTCTTCGCTAGCTTCCGTTTATTCTGCAGCACCTGTTTCGAGTTACAAATATGAGCAACCGAACCAGTATCAAATACCCAGGCACTACTACGAGTACTAGTGAGATACACATCAATAACATGTATATCAGATATACCTTTCTTCTTGATGTTGCCGTTCTTCAGATCCGCCAAGTACTTTGGGCAATTCCGCTTCCAGTGACCTTCTCCCTTGCAGTAAAAACACTCAAGATCGTGCTTGGTCCAGCCTTGGTCTTCTTCGCCGTGGTAACTTTCTTACCACCCTTCTTGAAGTGTCCTTTGCTTAGACTTGACTTTCTTGAATTTGGTGGTCTTATTGACCAACAACACTTGGTGCTCTTTCTTGATCTCCACTTGCAGATTTCAACATGGCAAAGAGTTCGCAACGCCTTGTTCATGTTCTCGCATGTTGTAGTTCATCACAAAGTTCTTGTAACTTGGTGGTAGTGATTGGAGGACACGGTAAATCCTCAAAGCATTAGGAATCACTATACCCAAGCTTTGAAGCTTGTTTGCGTGCCAGACATCTTAAGCACATGCTCACCGACGAGCTGCCTTCTTCCATCTTGCGTTAAAGAACTTTTCAGAAGCCTCATAGCTTTCAATTGCCGCATGAGTCTCAAAAATCAATTTGAGATCCTCGACAATATCATATGGGTCTGACTCTTCAAACCTTTTCTGAAGCTCCGATTCCAAACCATACAAGATAGCACACTGAACTATGGAGTACTGATTCTTCCGAGCGAGGTAAACATTCTTTACTTCATCGGGAGCATCAGCTGCAGGTGGGTCACCCAGCGGTGCATCCAGCACATAGGTCAAATTACCAGCTGTGAGGACAATCCTCAAATTGCGAAACCAATCCGCGAAGTTGCTTCCATTGTTTTTCAACTTTTCTTTCTCTAGGAACGCATTAAAATTGATGGTAGGGGCTGCCATTGATCTACAACATATTTGCAATAGTTTAGACTAAGTTTATGACAAATTGAGTTCAAATTAATTAATGAAATTAAACTAGGTGAACTCCCACTCAAAACAACATCCCTCACATTGTTTTAGTGATCACACGAACCAAATCCACTACATCAACACCGATCATCACGAGAGTTGATATAGCTTCAATGGCGAACAATCGTCATGTTCATCATATCTACTATATGATTCATGCTTTACCTTTCAGTGATCCGTGTTCCGAGACCATGTCTGTACATGCTAGGCTCGTCAAGATCAAACCTTAGTTCCCGCATGAGCAAATCTGGCTTGCTCACGTTGTATACACTTGCAGAATCTAACACACCCGATCATCACGTGGTGCTTCGAAACAACAAGCTTTAGCAACGGTGCTAACTAAGGGTGAACACTTTATGAATTGAAATTCATGTGCATGAGGGATCATCTTATAATGATACCGTCGTCTACCAAGCAATACAAGATGCATAAAGGATTAACATCACATGAAATTCATAATATGTGATATGATACTGCATTTCTTCTTTGTGCTTCCGATCTCCATCTTCAAGCACGAACATGATCTCCATCATCACCGGCATTGCATCAAGGTCAATGACGCTTCTCCATGGTTGTCGTCCACCGGCTTCAACTATTACAACTACTTTGAATAGACACGCGGGTCTTAACATAAATTAAAGACAACCATATGGCTCCTGCCGGTTGCCAACTTACAATAAGGAACATTGCATACATCAAATATAATCACAATCATGGCCATATCAAATCATCAAGACACCCCGCAAAAGAAAGTTAGACGCCTCTACTTTCTTTGCATATTTTACGTGGTTTGGGGCTTTCAATAAGTGCCGTTCTAACTTACGAACAAGAACCACAACATTGATACTAGCATTGTTGATCACCCGTTGTAAATTGGATCTTAACTATGCTAGGAGAAACAGCACCATAAAGACACTTATGCAATACAAGTTGCATGTCAAGCGTGGAGCAAGTCTCATGAACGATGTCATGTAAGGTTATCCCGGGCCGCTTCATCCCAACATACCGCAAGATGCAAAGTACACAAAAAGCAATCGACAATAAAAGCATCAACGCCCACAATGACCATTGTGTTCTACTCGTGCAACAGATCTACATATAGACACGGATCTGATACCACTGTAGGGTTTCGTAGCATGGAAAACAAAAAATTTCTATCACATACAACCAAACAAGCCAAGATATAACTACTAGATTGTAGCAACAAGTCGATGGAATAACTTACCCTCGAAGATTCCAAAGCGTTTAACGAGAGCGGATTCTCGTGGGTGATGTAGTCGTACTCTTCCCGATCTCAAGATCGTGTAGACGATCCTTCCGGCGCTGCGTTCCGGCAGCGCTTCCGCAGTCGGTCACACGTTCGGTACTCGACGAAGACCTTCCTCTACCTTGTTCCAAAGAAAATGAGGTTGTAGCACTCTCCTCGCGATTCCGGCAGCACAACGGCGTGGTACCGGAAGTAGAGGGGAGATCCCGCAGGGCTTCGCCTTAAGCCGGAGCGAGTATGGTGGAGTATGAGAGAGAGCTATTAGTGGTCTAGGGTTTAGACACACCAATTAGAAGGCTCTAATCCAAGGCTAGGGCAATTAGAAGCTCTAAACCAAAACTGCTCTAAACCGGAGTCTAGGGCTAGGATTTAGATTAGAGGATAGGAACTTGTGTGTCTAGAGGAGGAGGCCCTGCCCCTCCTTTTATGGGTGGAGGGCTGGCGCTGGGGGAGGAGGGAGTCCCTCCCCAACTCGGCCTAGGTGGGCCGCCGGCTTGGAGAGGAGGGACTCCTCCCCCAAGTCGGTTTCAACCTCCTCTTGCTTGTTTCCCACCGTTTCCTGTTTTAGCCGTTTGACTTTCAAACTGGCCATTTGACTTTTCAGTTTTAGGATTCAATTTAATCCTTTATTTGGAACAGAAAGAACACTTAGTACATGATGCAATCATTCCAATATGTAATAACACATTCATGTACCCCTTCCCCCCCGGAGTGCCGGACATTCCGGAACCTTCTAGAACATTTCCGATGAAAACACCGGAATCATTCCCGAACTCCGAAACGGGACTTTCCTTATATGAATCTTATTCTCCGGACCATTCCGGATCACCTCGTGATATCCCGGATCCCATCCGAGACTCCGAACGACATTCGGTCTGTTTCTCATAATACCATAACTACTCAAAACAACGTCGAATCCTTAAGTGTGTCTCCCTACGGTTCGTGAATTATGCGGACATGATCGAGACACTTCTCCGAACAATAACCAATAGAGGAATCTGGAAATTCATATGGCTCCCACATATTTCTACATTTTGCGATCGAATGAACCACTTACATACGATACCAATTTCCCTTTGTCTCACGATAGTTTACTTATCCGAGGTTATGATCGTCGGATCTCTGCATACCTAGTTCAACCTCGTTATCGATAAGTACTCTTTTCTCGCTCCTGATATGTGATCCCTTGTGACCCATACATGCTTGCAAGCTAATTGGATGACATTCCACCGAGAGGGCCCAGAGTATATCTATCCGTCATATGGATGGACAAATCCCACTCTTGATCCATGTGTTTCAACCAATACTTTCCGAACACTCAATGCCACCTTTATAGCCACCCAGTTACGGTGTGGTGTTTGATGTCATCAAAGCATCCATCAGGTAAAGGTGATATGCATGATCTCATGGTCGAAGGAATTAGGTTACTATGTATCAGAAAGCATATAGCAATTGAACTATTGAAATGACTTGATCTTTATGCTATGCTTATCTATAGGAGTATGTCCACCATATCATTCTCACTAGAGGCATGAACCCACTATCGAGCATAAATACCCCCTCTTGGAGTCACTAGCAACTACTTGGACAAGATAGCTACTAACAACGGAGAGAATGCAAGATCACAAACAACACAGACATGATAGAATCATAAAGACAAAACCATTAATCAAACCAACATAATAATCTCAATATCCATCGGATCCCCGCAAACACAACATGCATGATTACAAATAGATTAGATCTTGATCATGAACGGAGCTCACGAGATCTATACATGAAAGCACAAAGGAGGAGATACAACCATCTAGATACTACATGGACCCATTGTCCAAGGTGGAACTACTCACGCATCATACCGGAGAGAAGGCCTCCGGGATGATCTCCCCTCCGGCAGGGTGCCGGGAAGAACTTTAGATTCCCCCGATCTAGGGACGATGGTGGCGGTGGCTACAGACAGTTTCGTGGAATATTGATCGGGTCCTTAGGGTTTCTGCATCGGGGGCTTCTTATAGGCGAAGGGGGAGGCCGAGGAGGCGACTAGGAGGGCCAAACCCTAGCCAGGCGCGGGCCCACCCCTGGCCGTGCCGGGGGGGTCTGGCTGCCCTAGCCCGCTTCCTTGTCTCCCCTGTGGAGTTCTTGTTCCACACGAAAAGTTATTGACTTTGATGTTTGCCCCGTCCAATTCCGGGAATATTTCTTTACTACCTTTTCTGAAACCAAAACAGTAGAAAACAGGCATCTGACACTGTTGCAACTTGTTAATAGGTTAGTACTAGAAAACATGTAAAAAGCACCTCAAAGTGTAGACAAGTAAAGCAAAGTACATACTAAACAAGCATGGAGCATCAAAAATTATAGATACGTTTCCAACGTATCAGCATCCCCAAGCTTAACTCCTGCTCATCCTCGAGTAGGTAAGTGATAAAAGAATAATTGTTGAGGTGACATGCACCCTCACAATAAGATCCAACCATTTGCAAGCATTGAAAGCTAAGATCAAAGAACTCTAAACATGTGCATGAAAGATGGATTTCTAACAATAGAACATAGTAACTATGCATGCAACATGAAAGGTTACAAACAAAGATCATGAATAACATGCATTGAAAAACGTTTGTTTGTTTCACATACAAAAAAACATAGCATATTAGCAATCAGCTTGTCCCTGATAGAGTAGCAATATAGATGCATAGGACACCTTCAAAGTTCACAAGGGTGACTAGAAACAAATAGCACAAGAACAAGTAATATCACAATATGCATCAATTGATAAGCTTTGGAACACTGCACACAGAATGACAACTATTCTCTCTTAAAGGTGCCTAAAGGTAGAAGGTGGAGACTCAATAGTGGTTGAAGAAAGGCCTTTTTTGTAAAGGAAGCAGGGATTACAAGTTTCAAAAAGAGCTTCCAAAAATTATGGTACTTGTTAGCTTTCAGCCCTCATTGCCCCTATCATAAGCATCTTGAAGTGGTTAAGGTTAAAGTGGCAAAGATGGAGTATATGCTTGACGAAGTATAAGTTGGCAATCTCAAGTCCCTTGAATACGAGGGCCACACCTCATGCATACTAAACTTTGGGTCCATTTAAGTTCTTGTCATTGTAAGTATTTGCATATCATTGAGAACCGCCAACGGGGTACCCCTGGCACATGGTACAGGAGCTTTCCCATAACCAAAATGACAACACAAGCTGACAATGAGCATCTCAACAATCTTTTTATTTACCATATGCATAGCTTTTTATTGAGGATACTTCATAGATAGCTCATTATGGTGTTGCTGCAAGTTTCCACCATGATTAGGCATGGCTTAGGCCAGCGGCCCAGGCGTTTCTCTAACACAGGATACAAACTCCATGGACTTACAAGTTCCCTCTTTATTTCACACCGGTGACATCCATAGACAAAATAACATGATATCAACTGTTCCCCGTGACAGCATGGTTCTGCTAATTCCAACTTATAAGTGCAAGCATATACAACAAAGTTGTTTCAATGGTTCAAGTTTATTAGGGGAAAAGAATATAAAGTGTGACATCAAGTTCGTGAGGGTTTTAATCACTAAGTTTTCACATAACAAAATAATTTTAATTGGAAGATAATTGAAAACAAGAATATACTTGGAATAGTGTAACACACCATGCATATGAGTTTATAGTGGACACTTTGGAATAAATTGGTTTCTTGGGAGTTGGAAGCATGAGTAGAAATTACTCATACAAGTGGAGGCTAGCAAAAGACTGGGAGCAACCAACTAAGAGAGCATAATGGCCATAAACATACAGTGCAACAAAGCATAATAATCAAAGCAAAGAGTGGTACTACAAGTAAAGGACTAAATTATCATAGAGTATAATGGTGACTTGTCATAGTCATAACATGGTGTGAGCATGTGCCAAGTCAACCCAAGCAAAGCATCAAAGGAGAATACCATAATACTATGCTTTTGAATGATAAAACAACACATAGTTTCTTCAAAGCACACTAAGAAATCCCAATTGTTTGGAACAAGACATGCTACAGCAATAATCACTAATCATAAGGTCAAAATAACACCTAGCATGTCATGCTAAAGTCTAAGTCACAGTCAATGCAAGCTCCTCTTGCACTTCAAGCAAGAACTTACTACTCCTTTCCAACACCAAGCAACTTATTTGCAAAACAACACAGCGAGAACGGGTGTACAAACGTATTTATTCAAGCAAACTAAACAACCTAAGAAAAGAAAACAAAAACTAAGACGCTCCAAGAACAACACAACTATGCATAAAAAAATAAAAACAAAGTGTCTAGACAGACCTGAGATTTTTATTTATGAAGAAGGGGGTGCCTTGGGCATCCCCAAGCTTTGACGCTTGTAACTCTTGGATATTTATTGGGGTGACACCATGGTGGCATCCCTAAGATTGAGCTTTTGTCCATTCCTCATCTTATTGCATCATTCTCTCTCCACACCTGGAATTTTTCCTTCATACAAAACTTCACACAATCTTCATTAGCAACATTAGTTTGTTCAAAAGATATTAGACCTCTTGTAAAAGCTTTGGAACAGCAAGACTTTTCACTAAAAACACAAGGTACTGTAGTAACTCCTTCAAAAATCTCAATTCACCTAAAGAGAACTCAAAAAGGAATCAATAAGAAGCAAATGCAAATAATGGCAGAAATTTGTCAAAACAGACCCGCAGGTAGAAACCGATTTTGTCAAACATCTTCTGTTGCTCAAATCAAAAAGTGATGAACTAAATAAATTTATCTAACATACTGGGGGATTTATTCATAAATTTTGAGCTCAATCCGAGTTACAGAGACTCCGCACGATGTTTTTTGGTGGAGGACAAAAATCTGTTTCGGGACAGCAACTCCCCAAATCTTACTTCCCTCTCATTAGAGGTCATTCTTGGCGCAAAAAGCAAACAAAAAGGATAAGGAGAGGTCATTACTGAAGTAATAACTTCCAAGACTCAAGTAAACTCTTGGGTTATCTCCCAACAAGTAATTTTCTTTAACGCCTTTAAGTTAGGCACAAGAGGCAAGACGAATCAAGTATTTTCAAATGAAGAAGCATTAACATACATACTTGCAAAATCTTCAACTATGAAAGGTATCTCATCCAAATGGGTTTTGGAGGATCCCTTCTCATCTCTCTTTGGTCTACTACTTTCATCAAAAAGATTTTCAGGAGCAATCCAATCAAATTTTTTTTCAAAGGCTTCATGCATTCCAACAAGCTTAAAAGGTATGGGTATTTTAAATTCTTCTCTAGGCTTAGTTTTATCAGAAATACCCAGAACATATATGCTTGAGCCTAGCATATTGAAACACTCAAAGACCTTTTTGGCTTCCCTAACAACATCATGGAATTCTTTTGATAAAGTTTCAAGGATGAATTCCCTCTTTTCAGCATTCTTCTCTTCTTTTAGTTTTAGGAACAAAAATTGTATGAAGGGGTTAAGGCTAACAAACCTAGCCTCCAACATATGAAATAAAGAAGCTGCAGCAATCTCATAATTAGGAGCAAGCTCTGCTATAGATTTTTCCTCAATATCCTCATGCTTGCTAACATAATTAAAGAATTCTTCAATATTATGTTTCCCAATTATGGAGCCACTACCTATTGCAAGATCTTTCAGGGCGAACTTGGGGAGCAACATGGTGAGCTAGATCAAGGTGGAAACTAGGGTAGGAACTATTTTTTTTTGTGTTTTTTAATAAAGCAAGCAAACCAAACTATACTAAATTTCTTTGGGTTTTTTGAAAAGAGGCAAACAAAACCAAGAAAAAGAAACTAAGCAAACTAAAAACAAAGAAAAGAGAAAGGAAGTGAAGGACTCCCCTTGTGAAGACGTCCTTAGCCTCCCCGGCAATGGCACCAGAAAACTTGTTGATGACTCCTTGGTGGGGCCAGAGAACTTGGTGCTTGATGTGGAGTCTTGTTGGGAACCCCAAGAGCAAGGTGTGAAGCAGCACATCAGCAAGTTTTCCGTCAGTAGAGACCGAGCTTATCGAACCATAAGGAGGAAGGAAACATCACACAGGTGTTGCAAGCAACGCGGAGACATGCACAACACAAACTCAAGACTTTTCCCCCAACGAATCAGTGAGGTTGTCAAGCTCATCGGTTTGCTATAACAAAGGATTAAACGTATGGTGTGGAAGGTAATGGTTTGCAGCAAGTAAAAAAGCAACAGTGGAAGATGTATTGATGGTAAAGATTGGACCGGGGTCCATAGTTCACTAGATGTGCTCTCCTTAGATAAACAACAGGCATGAAGGGTAAACAAATTACAGCAGGGCAATTGATCGGAACTGAGCAAGGCATAACAATGCAATTACTAGTCAGAAAGATCCTATGAGATTCGATTGGGCAATACAACAAGATACATAGACCTCCATCCAACTGCATCTATGACTAGAAGTCCACCTTCAGGTTATCATCCGAACCCCCTCTAGTATTAAGTTGCAAGCAACAGACAACTGCTTTAAGCAAAGTGTGTAAGGTAAACAGTCCACATGTTCCATGAACAAGAGACCGTTGTTTTCTCCCTAGTAGCAACAACACATCTACAACCAAAGATATTATTGTCACTTCCCTTGAAAACTAGAGGCATGAACCCACTATCGAGCATAAATACCCCCTCTTGCAGTCACTAGCAACTACTTGGCCAACATAGCTACTAACAACGGAGAGCATGCAAGATCACAAACAACACAGACATGATAGAATCAGAAAGACAAAACCATTAATCAAACCAACATAATAATCTGAATATCCATCAAATCACCGCAAACACAACATGCATGATTACAAATAGATTAGATCTTGATCATGAGCGGAGCTCACAAGATCTATACATGAAAGCAGAAAGGAGGAGATACAACCATCTAGCTACTACATGGACCCATAGTCCAAGGTGGAAATAATCATGCATCACACCGGAGAGAAGGCGTCCGACATGATCTCCCCTCCGGCAGGGTGCCGGGAAGATCTTCAGATCCCCCCGATCTAGGGAAGATGGTGGCGGCGGCTACAGACGGTTTCATGGAATATTGATTGGGTCCTTAGGGTTTCTGCAATGGGGGATTCTTATAGGCGAAGGGGGAGGCCGAGGAGGTGACCAGGGGGGCCAAACCCTAGACAGGCGCCTGGGGGGGTCTAGCTGCCCTGGCCCGCTTCCTCGTCTGCCCTCTGGACTTCTTTGCCCCGTCCAATTCCGAGAATATTTCTTTACTAACTTTTCTGAAACCAAAAATAGAAGAAAACAGGCATTTGGCACTGTTGCAACTTGTTAATAGGTTAGTACCAGAAAACATGTAAAAAGCACCTCAAAGTGTAGAAAAGTAAAGCAAAGTAGATACTAAACAAGCATGGAGCATAAAAAATTATAGATACGTTTCCAACGTATCACCCCCTCACGAGAATCTCGACCCGAGATTTCTAAGGTAGGAAGAGAGACAGAGAGAGAAAGAAACAAGGTCACACTAAGGATAAGAGGGAAACGCACTAAACAACACACCGAGTATCTCATGGTCAGCTCGTGGATGGAGTGCTTAGAAACAACTCTGAGATGATGATATGAAACACGCCAAGGTAACATAGGAAACAAGAGGAGATGGTTTCAAGTGTTAGATAGATGGTCCTCATAAGGATTGAGACCATGGAACTCAGAAGGGTTTAAGCTTATGAAAAGGAAGGCTTCCAATAGAAACAACATAACCACAGACTTCAGAAAGGGACCTCTACTAAACGGATTAAGTAGAGATTTTAGGTTGTAGAGATATGGATCAACAAAACCAAGCTGTTGAACTACTTTTGAAATAGAAGGGTCACTTTTCATTCAACAGAAGGGCAAGACAGAAAGGTGTTTTGTGGCAAGGACTCATAAGAGTCACAAGGGACATGTACCAAGAGGAACTCCTGATTACCAAAATCATAGTCACTCTTAAAACATGGTTGTGAACATGAAGGAAACTCTTTATTCATCTATGTCTATCTAAATCTTTGCCAAAGATCAAGATATCACTTTACACCACTAGACGAATTGGTAAGAAGATTCCTGATGACACAAGAAGAAAGAAACTTCATTCCCAGACTTCATTTACTTGGCACAACAAAATGATTGCCAACATAAAAGGGTCTGGAGGGTCGACCGAGATAAATTTAGCAGCACTACTTTAAATGTTCTCCTTGATGTTCAAGACACGATACATCAATTAAATGTCGGACTTCGTATACAAAGGAAACCATAAGCACAACTCCTATAATAAATTATAGAAGAATCCTTATGAGGAAGGTTTGTTATTGCTGAATCAAGAGAGTATGACAAAAGGTATTTCCGACTAAGTGTGTCGACCGTTACATCATTCTTGCCAGATTTACAAAGATACCTATGTCAAAACCTTGAGGAACACCAACCATCATTGCTGCTTGAGATTCAACTTTGGTTAGTTGGAATGATACTTCAGACTCAACATGTCCAAATAGAAAGTTTGCAACATTTACACAGAGGTAAAATTCACTAGATTCTCAAGATATGGACTATAGTGTAAAACTCCAAAATACTGAGCTAGATTGCTAGACCCATGTATTTAGAAATTTGTCGTAGACAGCTGCACACACATAAGGTACTAACAACTAAACACACATGTGTCCTTAAGAAAAGGGAGATAACTCTACTCAAATCCACTGCGACATCTTTCAACATTTGCACATGAATCCGAGAAGGTTACTTATAACATCCAGAACACATACTTCGAGATGACTCGAAGATGGTTCTCGAAAGTTTCCAACATTGATGCCAATTGTTCCATATGAATCTCGTCTAACATGGAGAAGATAAGGATATTGTTGATGGGCTCAACAACAAACTTATCGAGACAATTAAATAATATTGACTCATATGTCGTATGTACAAGGCAAACTATTGGTTAGACCAAAGACATGAAGATGCACCCAAGTGAAACTTCACAATAATAATTATCATCAAGATAGTCCTTGGAACTGAGTTTGATTTGACAATAACCCAAATCAAATCAAAGGTGGGGAAGATAACATATCCACAAAGGAAATATTATCTTTCTTCAACACGAACAAAACTAGACATCCCTTTAAGAAGAAACAGAGCTGGATAGAACTTTTGTCTTACAACTCTCCAAGTTGTTGTTTAAGTTCAACCAACTTGCTTAGGGGTATCCAGTACGGATCCTTGGAGAAAGGAGCAGTTCAAAGAACTTGCTTGCTCAAGAACTTGACAACACGGTCATGTGGAAACATGGGTACACTTCTAGAAAGACAGCTAGAATATCACGAGCCGCCGATCTATCACTTAGTTTGAGAGAGAACTTGGTTTGTAAGGCATGAGGACATAGTCTCAGAGCTTCGGCACGAGCCTAGCTCTTTGACTGAAAAGGGTGCACCAGAATAGCGGACTTGGCAGCACAATCATTCTTCACTTAGTGATGGGGTTAACCAATCATGCTAAGAATGACTCAAATGTCCTTGGAGTTCAAACAATAATAATTGCTAAGAATCTCAGATAGCCATATTATCACGCACATGCATCACTCACGAGTGCGAAAGCTCGAGGAAGGGTGGGTAAGGATGTGTGAGAGTATCACTTCATTAAGGGGGTCATGGAAATCAGCATGACCTCTTAGTATAAAAGAGTGTGATACTTTAGGGTAGAACAGATAGAAGCTAATCACCACTTCTTGATCTGCGGATTACAACACTTTGACCTGGTCCTAGAAATGACGAGGTACTAGAGTTTGTTTTTCCTGACGTCCCGAACTGGTTTGTCATGATGAACCACAAGATTATCTTGCATTAGAAGGCACCAATGCACATGTACTACTTGGCTACCAACAGGTAGACAAAGGTTAGAAAACAACAAGGGGAAAAGAACATGCTCAGGATAGAATCCCGAGACATGGATGTGTAGATTATCAATCTTTCCAAAACCAATGCAAAGAAAGGAAGGGTGTGGCAGAGTCACGAGTATAGATGCGAGACTCACGAGGAGTACTCTTGTCGTGATCTATTTGGCTCCATTAAAGAACATCTGCCATGGCTAGTGGTAGGGGAAGTCCTTAATTGTCACAATTCAATCACGACAAAGCCACAAGCTTGAAGGCTAGAATTGTGGTACCAGCCATCCTAAGGTAACATGTGAACATTAGCAACATGGGACAAAAGATTGGATCTTGGTTTAAAGGTCAGCTTCATGTGCAAGGTTCACAACACCAGAATCCAGCACAATTGGGGATCTTCGGTTCAAGTCCAAGGGTTAAAACCCGAGAAAGGAGTAACTACTACTTGAGTTACATCTCGTACACTGCAGGGTAGTAATCACGAGGTATCTTCCAAGAGGAGAAACGACTTTTGAAGTACCGAAACAAAAAGGAAGCACACGAGGCGAAAGGAGACCTCGAAGCCTAGAACAGAATATTGTGGAACCATCAACATGATGTTGTGGCCCATAAGATAGAGAGATCATGATAGAAAGGAATCTCTCAGATCAACAAGAGAAAAGGGGAACAAGGAATTCAAAACACACACAACTCTAGAGAACTCAACACTAGGTCAACTGGCTTAGAAGTGACATGCCAAGAAGGCACCTACACTTTGAGAGACTAGAAGAGATATCAAAACTTCTCAAATACAACACAAGATAAGATGACCCAGAGTTAGAGCGATACCAGATAAGGAGTAAAATAAGCATACCAGAGTTTTCGCAAATACTTTTCAGCTTTAAAATAGTTTTCATAGATACTAGACTCAACATTGACCAATAGTAAGGTTTTCCTACGGTCGGTACTGCTCTGATGCCAAGACCTGTGACACCCCCGGGATCAGGGCTAAACAAATCCCAGACCTCCATCTGACATAAGCTTAACCTTGAGCTCGAGGATATCCAGTGGAGAATCGGTAACCCAGTAGTGACTACGACACAAAATTATTACAAAAAGCTCATAACTAAGCAAAGAACCAAAATATTACAAGCAGAGGTCACTGACAACAAACATCTAAAGGGAATATGCCCTGAGAGGCAATAATAAAGTTGTTATTATATATATTCCAAGTATATGATATATGTTTATTTCGCATGCTATAATTGCATTAATACGGAAACGTTAATACATGTGTGTTTAATAAACAAACAGAAATTCCTAGTTATGCCTCTCTTATAAACTAGCTCGTTGATTAACAAGATGATTACGGTTTCTTGATCATATACATTGGATGTTGTTAATAACAAGGTCACAACATTATTGGAACGGTGTGATCAAAATTCATCCGAAGTATAGCATTACGATCAAAGTCATTGAGTTTATATTGCTATAACATCATAGAAGTAATCCTAATCCTTAGACCATGAGATCATGTCAATCACTAACACTGGAAGAGTATCTTGATAACATCAAAGGTTACACTGTAATAGGGTGACTATAAAGATGGGTTCAGTGCTACTAAGGTGTTATGTTGAGGACCATGGATCAAGAGTGGAATTTTTCCATCCCGATGACGGATAGCTATACTCTAGCCCCTCTCGGTGATATCACATTGGTTAGCTTGCAAGCAAGTGATTTGATCACTAGAATGTTATATCACAGGAACAAGAAAAGAGTACATGTCAATAATGAGATCAAACTAGTTATGAAGATACCGATGATCGAATCTCGGACATGTAATATATCGCGAGACAAAGGGATTAAGATTCTAGCATATAAGGTTCTCACGATCATAAGAAAGTCATCGTTGAATGTGTGGGAGTCAGTATGGATCTCCAGGTCCTGCTTATGATTATTGATCTGAGAGGGGTCTCGATCATGTTTGCATTATTTGCTAACCATAGGGTGACACACTTAAGAGACACCGACACCATTTGGAATAAATAGTTTCATGTTGAAAAGATTTACAAAGCGCAGGAATTTATTTCACTAGACACCAGAACTGTTTCGGGTGAATTTGCTGAAAGAGTTTCTACATGTGAAATGAAATACTAGCAAGGAGTTTTATGTGAATGTTTGTCCATTAAATTAATTGACAAAATTTTGAATAAATAAAAGGAGTTTTATTTAAAGAGAGATTGCATTAAATTTGGTGGAAATGTAATGGGATTTTTGAGTGGAGAAGTGACGGGACAAATTGTGAGTGGATGCTCCACCCACATGAATGGAGGAAGGGGTGGGGGAAGCCCCCCATGTGCCAGCCACCCCTTGGGGTGCCCCTCCTATATAAAGCCCCCCTCTCCCTCTCTCACACTCACACCTCCTCGTGAAGGATCTCTCTTCCCCTCTAGTTTTATTCCCCATGGTCTCGGACTAGCAAGATACATGTTCCTGGTGGATTTTCGGCAAGAAAGAGTTGTTGCTTCCGCTACATCACTGGAGAGAGGAGGCGGAGGTTTCTCGGTGGCTTGGACGTGTGTGCGAGCACCGATGCACTGCTGATTTACGGCACTGGACTTCTTCTCGATCTTGATACCGGCAAGCGTTCGTCTACATCATCCATGAGTACAACCTCGTTAAACTTTGTTGGTCTTCAATGGTATGTTGCCTATGGATGTATATCCACCCGTTGGTTGTATCTAGTAGATAGATCTTGGTACATAGTTGTTCCCATCATAGGAAATTTTTTGTTTTCTATGCTGCGAACCCTACAGTGGTATCAAAGCCGGATCTATGCGTAGATGCTTTGCACGGGTAGTACACATATGAGTATGTGGGCGATGATGATCATGTTGCTTCTTGTTTGTACTTTGGATATTGGTGGCATAGTGGGATGAAGCAGCGCAGACAAACTTTACATGTCCTCGCACATGAGACCTGTTCCACGCTTGACATGCAACTAGTTTTGCATTAGTGGCTAGAGGATGTCTGTCTCTCCTACTATAGTCAATATCTAATTTACAACGAGTTGTTGATAATTTGGTTATCCTCGTTGTGGTTCCATGTTCGTAGGTAAGAACGGTTCTATCTTCTAAAGCCCTAAGCCATGTAAAACTTGCAATGGATAAATTAGAAGCGTCTAGTTTAGATTGTTGCTGTGCTAGTGTCATGATATGATAATGTTGTAAGTATAAGTATAAGTAGATACTCTTACAACACACCTAACGTGTAAGTTCCATAGACCTTGGCCTTACACACAAAGGAACAATGAAGATCATACCACGATGCACATGATGATGATCAAGAGCAAGAACCATATCATTTCACTTTTCACATATGATGTTTGTTGCATCTTATATTGCTTGTTTGACGTTTTATTAGCATAATAAGATGATCCTTATTTAGATATCAAGCTAAAAATGTGTTCTCCCTTAAGTATACACTGATTATGTTTCACCGCTTCAAGACATCACGTGATGATCGGGTGTTCTTGGATCCACGATCATATTTCGGGTGTAAGAAAGTTTTACACACGCGAATACCAAGGTTCTTACTTGGCGAGCCTAGCATGTACAGACATAGCCTCGGAACACGGGCCAAAAGGTTAAGCATGAGTCATATGTAGATATGATGCCCATATAGATGCTCTCCTTTGAAGCTACACCGACTCACGTGATGATCGGACTTGGTGTAGTGGATTTGGTTCATGTAATTAGCAAAGAGGCACGAGGGGTGTTGTTTTTGAGTGGGAGTTCATTCTTAATTTAGAATAGTTGAACTCGATCTATCATAAACTTAGTCTAATCTTTACAAATTCTGTTATAGATCGCATAAACCTGCTTTTAATTTCAATGTGTTCATGGATAAAGAGAAACTTGCAACGAATGGTAGCAACTTTACCGACTGGCCTATGAATTTGTGGATTCTCCTCTCTGCAGCACAAAATCAATATGTGCTAGAAGCGTCGCTAGGCCCCCCACCATTCGATGATGCCATTGACAAGTAAAAGAATGTCTATTCGACTCGTCAGGAGGACCACAACTTAGTTCATTACGGCATATAGTATGGGCTAGAGCCATAACTTCGAAAGAGTTTCGAAAACGGCAATTCCTTTGATACAATGGGTGAGTTGAGAATAATTTTCGACACCCATGCTTTTGTAGAGAGTTATAATGCTTCAAAAAAGTTTTTTAGCTGCATTATGGAAGAGAACAGCTCCGTTAGTGAGCACGTACTCAAAATATCGGGGTACGTCGATAAGCTTGTGTCCTTGTTAATATCAATTCCCATTGACTTAGGCATTCATCATGTTCTTCTATCTCTTCCACCTAGCTATAAGAGCTTCGTGATGAACTATAACATGAAGGGCATGAAGAATTCTCTCCCTGAGCTTCTATCAATGCGTAAGACTGCATAAGTGGAGATCAAGAAGGAACATCGAGTGTTGATGATCAATAATACCACCGGTTTCAAGAAAGACAGAAAGAGTAAACAGAAGGGCGACAAATCGGTTGCCGTACCTAAAAAGAAATCTTGAGTTGTCCCTAAGTCTAATACCGAGTGCTATTATTGCAAGAGGACTGGCCATTGGAAGTGCAAATTCCCTAAGTATTTGGCAGACAAGAAGGCCGGCAAGGCAAACAAAGGTATATTTGATATACATGTTATTGATGTGTACTTGACTAGTACTCACAGTAGCACCTGGGTATTTGATACCGAATCGGTTGCTAATATTTGTAACTCGAATTAGGGGCTGCGGAACAAGCGATCGCTAGCAAGGGGTGAGGTCATGATGCGTGTCGGCAACGAATCAAGCATTGATGTGATTGATATCTTTTATGGTCATAGCGTCATGAAAATTGTATCCGGATCATGTTTGATGCACAATGGTTATTCATTTAAATACGAAAACAATGGTTGTTCGATTTATATGAATGATATCTTTTATGGTCATGCACCTGTGATGAATGGTTTATTTCTATTGGATCTCGATAATAGTGTTACACATATTCATAATGTTGATGCTAAAAGGATTAAACTTAACGATGATATATCCGCATATATGTGGCACTGCCGTCTAGGTCATATTAGCGTTAATCGCATGAAGAAGCTCCATTCAGATGGACTTTTGGAATCACTTGATTTCGAATCATTTGATACATGTGAGTCATGTCTTATGTGCAAGATGACTAGAACGCCATTTTCCGGTTCAATGGAACGGGCGACAGATTTATTGCAAATCATACACTCTGATGTGTGTGGTCCAATGAGTGTGTCGGCGCGAGGTGGATATCGTTATTTTGTTACTTTCACGGATGATTTGAGTAGATACACTTATATCTACTTGATGAAACACAAGTCTAAAACCTTTGAAAAATTCAAGAAATTTCAGAATGAAGTGGAAAATCATCATAATAGAAAGATCAAATTTGTACGGTCTGACCGTGGAGGTGAGTATCTAAGTTACGAGTTTAGCACACATATGAAAGAGTGTGGAATAGTTTCACAACTCACACCTACCGGAACAACACAGCGAAATGGTGTGTCAGAACGTCGTAATCGTACTTTACTAGATATGGTTCGATCTATGATGTCTCTGATTGACTTGCCACTGTCATTTTGGGGTTATGCACTAGAAACTGCTGCATTCACTTTAAATCGGGCACCATCTAAATCTGTTGAAAAGACACCGTATGAATTGTGGTTTGGAAACAAACCTAAGCTATTATTTCTTAAAGTTTGGGGATGCGATGTTTATGTGAAGAAACTTCAGCCAGATAAACTTGAACCCAAAGTGGAAAAATGCGTCTTCATAGGATACCCTAAGGAAACTATTAGGTATTCCTTATTTCACATATCTGAGGGCAAGGTTTTCGTTGCCAAGAATGGATACTTTCCAGAGAACGAATTTCTCGTGAAAGGTGTGAGTAGTCAGAAGGTATAACTCGAAGAGGTTGTTGAACCTTCTCTTCATAATATGGCGAGTAGCGCAACACCGAAAGCCGTTCCGGAGTTGAATTCACCAAATGAAGAGGGAACTAATGATAACGATAATGAAACTCCAAAAGAGAATATGTAACATCCCAATTTTTTTTCCTATTTTGGAATGTTATAAATTAAATCAATAGCTTGATTGATTGTATGACTTTGTTGAAAATTCTCAAAGAGAAAAAACTTTTTGAATAGAAAATCCTCTCAACCTTGAATTCAAAATCTTATATTCTTTTGTTATGACCTAAGTAGCCATATAGGCAAAAGGGCATGGATTGATTATGGATTTTAGAATTGGTGTGCAAGATTTCAAAATGAGAATCATGAAGCATTCATAATCATTTCATTACATCCATGCAAAGTTCTCACAAACTGAATCCAAATCCTGGTATCTAAATCCTATAGTTGATTCTTCCAAATGTTCCTAAAGGTAATTAAATTGACTTTATAAAACCCACTATTGATAAGGCATAAATTATTGATAATTATAGCCTAAAGATATCCAATTAATATTACAAAATTTTAGAAATAAAATTGAGCTCATTTGGACCTATTATGAAAAAGTTATGGAATAACTACAAACAAATAAAGATATAAATAAAATGGAATATACAAGGATTTATAAACTCACTACTTGCAAACTAGTAAAAAAATTACAAATATGATCCTACAATTATCTATTCGATTTTATAAAATTTTAGAAACAAGAATCGTGTCATTTGGAGTTCGTATGCAAAAGATATGAGGGAAACAAGTAAATAGAAAAAGAAAAAAAAACAAATGGGCCGGCCGAGCCAGCCGGCGGCCCAGCAAGGACCGGACCGAACCAGCCAGCCAGACGCCCGTAGGTGACCGATCGTGTCCCAGATGCTTTAAAAAGCGTGCACAACAGTTTTTGACAAACCTATCTCTATTCAAACTGCTATATCTTTTTATCTACAACTCTGAATGGACTTTCGTTTGTTTCTACTTGTTCCCTACTCCAAGACCTATCTCTACACCATCCTAAATCTCCATATAAACTCGTGGAGCCACAGATGTATGAGTTTTCCTTCTCGAAATACCTAATCTACACATGCCCGAATCTTATTTTGCTTTTTAACCCATCTAGACTTTGTTGTTTGCCTTCTGCCAAAAAATGAAAGTTGTAGAACTCGTAGACATATTTCAATCCCAACAAACCTCACCTTTTTCATCCACCACAGCCGGAGAATTTCGCACCGCAATATTTCAGATATGACGGTGTAAATCCAAGATGTACTCGCTCGTTTATTCAAATCCAAATTCCTTTGGTGAGAAGGTAGGACTAATGATTCCCCACAACTTTCATGTTGTAAGTTTTTCAATTTGACCTACGGATTTGTCTCTCTAACGCAGATCTATTTCTTGTCTATTCTGAGCCAAAATCGGGTCAATCTCCTCTCCTAACCACTTGATCTCATCCCAACGGCCAGGATTAGATCGATTCCGCGAAGAGGTACGAGCCAACCGGATCTCGCCACGTGTCAATGTCAGGTCAGCATCTAGTCCTAGTCAGCATGCAAAGTCAACCTGTCCAGTCAGCGGAATATTCGCTGTAATATTCCGTTCGAATTTAAAATTGCACATTATAGATCTAACTTGTAAAATTCATTAGAAATTCATACCACGTCAAAAAATTACGTATAATATATCAAATTGAAGATAATTTTACGTAGAATCATCTTATCAGAATAGATCCAACCGTTACATTACGTACTTACTGTAATGATTTAATTAGTTTTAACGGTCTTTTAGGTTAATAAATTCAT
The DNA here is from genome assembly GCA_030063025.1 of Avena longiglumis. Classification (NCBI taxonomy): domain Eukaryota; kingdom Viridiplantae; phylum Streptophyta; class Magnoliopsida; order Poales; family Poaceae; genus Avena; species Avena longiglumis. Next base: position 168,485,256 of record CP125974.1, read on the forward strand.
AAGAAATTATCTGTAACTCCAAAAATATGAACAATATATCAAATTTAAGCTGCTATAATGTAGGTTAATAATATCTGGTTGGATCCAGCTTTTGCAGACTATTTACCCCGTAGTGGTTTAATTAGTTTTAATGGCTTTATAAATCATTAAATTCATAGTAATTATTTACATATCACAAAAATATAAATAACATACCGATAGAAAGCTGGTTCCATGTAGATCATCAATATGCAAATGGTTCAGGCAAATACTGTAAGGTTATGCAACAATTAAATAAATAGATTAATGGCTTATTTAGAGTATTAAAATCATAGTATTCGAGTACTGCTCAGAAAATTACAAATAATATGTCCCTGGAATCACAATTCCGTGGAGATTATAGATATAATTTTATTTTGATTTTTAGGCAACAAAAACTATATAAATGATTTAAAAATCCATTATACACTCTTTAAATTATAAGAAAAGATTTATTACTCTGATTAGAGTGAATCTAATTCCTACTGGTTCGTATTAATGTCCTCTATACAATATAACTTAGAAAAAAAAATTACTCCACAATTAGGACAGAAGTTGCAACAAAAATATTAAAACCCCTTTATCAATATTTATTACTGAATACTGTGTTGCTTTAATTGATCTCATACATGCATCATATGATCTATTAATGCTCAGAGAACTAAATATAACCATTGTAACATATTAAACCATCATGCATGTTTGTGATCATCCTTGTTGTGTTTGCTATGATTGCAATTGTTTTGATTGGAACTACCTTGTCCTCGTATTAGATTGTTCGGAGAGTGCGATTGCTGCGGACAAATACAATCAACACCCATATTATCAACATAAGGCAAGTTACACCAGTTGTTCATAATTTTTGTCCCAGTTTTGATTCTATGCATGTGATCTTCAAAATTCTATAGTATGCATGTGTAGGATGTTCTAGTAGAATTTTTCCTTAGTATTATTTTGCAAGTGCGATGATTTTGTAGTATGCCATGAGTAGCTCTATACTTAGGATTTTCCCTTCCTAATAGGTTCCCCTGTTTTGCTAAGTATTGCTTGCTATGCTATATATATGTAAAGTACCGTTGGGTGGGTTCGAAAGACAATGAATTTTTCTAAGTATAAAGGCTCTCTTGAGCAACTTTTCTTCTCAAATCCACTTCAAAATAAAAATAAGTTTTCGTCTAGGCGGAATGGTTGTCGGGTCAACGAGTGAGATTTTGGTGGAGGACGACCGCCCAGGAATCAAAGAAGTCTGCCATGTTTTAAAATTCAGAAGCTTCCAGTGCAACCACAATACATATGGGCTCTGTCTTGGACTAGTACTTAGTGGGAAACCTCACCTGGGTACCAACATTTGGAGGTTCTTGGCACGGTTGGATCCAGAAGGTAGAGGGGCTACTAAGGGAAAGCCTCTCCATGGTCTGTTTGTAAAAGGACTTGATCGTGGATTGTGGATAAAGTGCACAAACTCTCGAGAGTATTGCAATCTGATCGATCAGCAGTGTTCACGGAAACAGAACAACATTGAGCATCTGAAGGATCTTCCTCTCTCTTTTCTAAACAAAGTTTTGAAACCCCATGGCGTGAGTAATATCGCCAATGGGTGGGATTTTGGGAACTTGGTGCGTAATATCCAAGTGTCACTTGGTGAGTAATATCCAAGTGTTTGGTTGTTTGGACACTTGGTGAGTAATATCCTCGTGTGCCATTCGACCCTATTTTATCTAAGCAAATGTTTACAAAGTAGGGTAAAACTCTCTCTCTCTCTCTCTCTCTCTCTCTCTCTCTCTCTCTTCTCCATACTTAGAGAAAATTAGCTTTATGTAAATAAACTCCAAAGCCTAAACTAGCCTTGCATGTAGAGTTAGTCTTCCTTCCTTGGTGTAATTTGCCAATACATTCAAAGTATTGACCCAACTTGTTGGCTGCACGTTTCATGTGCAGAATTTCGGAGATCGTTGAAAGGTGCGCTAGGATCGCGGGTCTTCACTCAACCTGCCTGTGGCATTGATGGGACGCATGTTGTATATTTTTCGCTTTTGTTGTAATAATGTAAACTCTGTATTATTCGATTCATGTAATAAAGACTTGTGTTTTACATGATATTTCATCGACTATGAGTGCTAGAAATTGATCCAGGGACTAGCATGTTAATCACAGGGACTTAGGATCCTTACCGATCCGAGGTCGTTACAGATGGTATCAGAGCATAAGTTGACTGTAGATCGTGACCCTAGACATGGAAAAACCTTAGGACAAATATTTTCTAAGTTATTTCAGTAAATTGTCATACTTCTCATCATCTACCTTTGGGGTTTTAAAATTTCTTAAGTCTCTTCTTTTCAACATTAGAAAATTACCACTACACACTTCAAGAAGAAACTTTTCTCAAGATTACCTTTTCAAAGAAGATCATCTCAATGTTTCGATTAAGTCGGGACTTGAAGACCTCCATGAAATATGTTCCAAGACTGAAGCTACGAGATTAAAGACTTCAAAGGCCTTAAGTCAATGTTATTAACTAAAGAACTCAAAAGATTGAGGATTACGAAGAACATGAAGACTATCAAGAGCACGAAGACTTTTGAAGACTCGAAGCCTCGAAGTTTCCAAGTGACCTATTAGGAACCAAACCCGAATAAGATTTCGCCAAATATAGATGCGACAAATTGTTTGCTATCTTGTATGGTTTATTACCTTAGCTAATGAAAACCTATTTTCTAAATAAAATTGCTTGTATGGGTTATTCATCTTTCTATACTCCATTCGTTCCTACTGTAAACCTTGGTCAACTCAACGGATGGACCATATCAATAAGGGGGACAAGGAACTCAATTCCACCAAGTGTAAGAGCCACGCCGATGCAAAGAAGTGGATGCTCTAGGTTGAAGAAAGAATGAAGGATGCCAACATTGAAGTCAACAAAATGGTTCATTATGCCACCCAATTCCTAAAAGGCGAGGATGCAACCTAGTGGGAGATGCAACACGCCATTAATGATCATCAAGGGATGATATCTTGGGGAGAATTTAAAGAGGTTCTACTACAATCACGTCTCGTCACTCGTATACCAAAAACCCAAGAAGTTGAAGTCCCAAAACATTTAGCTTACACGATCTATGGAGAAATAGGACATATCACCAAGGAGCATCATGACCAGTGCCCCTACTGTGAAGAAAGTCACCCATCTGAAGAATGCCCCACCTCTGAAGTTACATGCTTCTTATGCGAAGGGACCAACCACAAACCCTCGCAATGTCACCTCTACCCGATAGTACAACAACTGAATTAGCAAGTCAGAGAGCGGAATGCGCCAAGACCTCATGAAGCTCTACGAGGACACGACAAAGACAAGGGATGGATTCAAGAATCTAGACACCGCACCCAAAGTCATCACTTCGCAATACTCGACATATGAAAGGAATGCCCATTTCCCCAAACTGGCTCAAGGAAACGATCAAGGCTTCCAAATGTTGAGGTAGAGCATGAAGAACCACAAGACGGGATGTTCTTCCCAAAAAAGAGGAAGGATCTAAGCAAAGTCCTATGCTTCCAGTGTCACTGTCGTGGTGGTGGCACGGCAGATGCCTTGGGTAGGCTAAAGTATGGGGCCAATGGATGCTAGTGGGATCTGGGGAGGGAAGATGCAACTGATTCCACCCTCAAGTGGTTAAGGCTCAGATCTTTATTTCTCTTTCTTTGGGTTACAAGTGCTCCTCGAGCTGTATACAGGGAGAGAAGATGAATCTCACCAGCCTTACGGTACTAAAAGAGTCGATGCCCTCCTCAGGGTCCAAGCCTCCCCTTATAAAGGAGTGCCTTGGGTGCCCTTAGGGATGACGAGGCAAGCATATTCGAAGAATATGCTTGTCCCAAAATAGTAGTTCGGCGGCCTCCTTTCCCTGTCGCCCTTCTAACGACGGCAAGGCTCCAGAGGACCCCTCCTGCGTGCCTCGGGCTCTAGGACTGTCACCTCCGTGACCTCCTTCTGCCCCTCTGACGCCCTGCATCTTTGTCTCTTGTCTTGGCTCCGCTCTGATTCCTTCTAGCCTGCAGCTATAGTTTGACCTTGGGTTTCTCCTTCTCCTGCAAGCTTCGTATCACTCGGCCTTACCTTACCTTGCGTAACTCGGCTTGTCCTTTACCTGCATCGAGATCACTCGGGCTAACCCCGACCGCTCGCAGTTTCGGCCGGGTAGCTGCTTGATACATATACACGGGCCGACATATTCATGATTCGGCCAACCTAGAGCGTAACTCGGAAACTAGACGGGGATTGTACCTCTGTCTTTCCCCGTCTCTGACCTACCCGAGGTCAACCCCCCGACATTAGTCCCCGAAGCTGGTGTGGCCCCGTTGATAACTTCGGCCGGGTCGTATCAGCTTCATTATATTCTTTAGTTTTGTTTCCGAGCTAGATCTTCTTCATCCGAGGTTTCCTCGTTCCTTCCCTCATACGCAGTTAACTTTGTTTTTTGGTCACCCCTATCATCGTTCTTCTAGTTTTTTGGTCCCTCTACAGTACTCACTGACAGGCTACAGTTAACTTTGTACCTGCTGCGCCGCCGCTGTGATGCCTCGGGTGCCGTTCCCCTTGGGGATCGTAACGCTCTTCCTTCCTGTGTGGCCGTTGGTGTGGCTCCACTTATCGTCGTGCGTTCATGCCGCACCCACGATCTACACGGTCAACCGCCACACCCACGATCCCACTACCTTGTTCGTGGCTCGATTATAAAGAGGGGGACGACGTTTGGGGAATTCACTTTTCCCCTTATCGCTCGTCTTCGTTCTCCTCCTTCCTTCCGCCGGCGCGTCCTCTCGCAGCTCCGCCGCCGCGCGCTTGCCGGAGCCTCCGTCGGTGAAGATTCCGCCGCGCCGTTCTGCCTGCCTCGCCTGCGCTCTGCGGCTTTGGCTCCGTCGCCGGTGAGTTCTCTCCGGTTGCATTGCCTGGATTTTTCCCTAGATTCATCTGTTTCGATTCCGTGTTCGTGCGACGGTTCCTCTGGTTCTTCGCCATTGTTCTCGTGCAAAGTCCCGACGGGGCCTTGCATTTCTAAACTCCCCTCCGCCGCCAGTTTTTCCTCCGGCGATCTTTCCGGCGCACATATGTCTAGTTCGTTTAGCGGTGCTCTGGTTGAGGACGACGACGCTGGCTCCGGGACCGAGCGAGGCTCGTGGCAGGGCTCTTCTGTCACACGCCGTGAGATCGAGTGGCTTATCAGGACTCGAAGAATTCCCGCCGAGGTTTCTTGTCGTTTACCCGGCAGCGAATCCTCTCTGGATGTTAGGGAGGGCGAGTACGTGGTTTTTATGTCGCACTTCGCGCGTGGCTTCGGTCTCCCTCTTAGCGATTTCGCTAGAGAATTCCTCGACTACTTCGGCCTTCAGCCACATCATCTTCCTGCGAACGCTATCGCTTCTCTTTCTGCTTTCATCTCCGCATCGGAGGGATACTTCGGCCTGTGGCCGTCAGTGCATGTATGGTCGAAGTTCTTCCAGATTCGCTCCAACGTGGTCCCTGACAAATCTCTGCACCCTTCCGAGAAGTTCCTTACCCAATGTGGGGCAACGTCTATTACACCTCGGAGGAAGTCCGTGTTTCCTCGTGTCACCGGGTTGGAGTCGTGCAAGAAGTGGCACAAATCATTCTTTTATGTCAAGAACAGAGGGGCAGAGGACAAGATTCGGCTCCCAGCATTCTCAATTGGCCCGCCTTCTAAAGTGAACTGGCTCTACAATCCGAGGAAAACTCATGCCTTGGCCGAGGCCTTCGAGACTCGGCTGAAAGAGTTGATCCGGACCGGGTTATGCGGCGAAGACCTGATGGCTACTTTCATTAGTAGCCGGATCTGCCCATTCCAGAAGCGGACTCACAAGCTGTGCTACATGAGTGGTCCCCTTGACCCTAATCGAGTCTCGACCGTGGAGCTGGACAACTACCTTATCTATAAGCGCGTCCGAGCTATCTTTAAGACAGATATGCCTGAGGATTGGGCTTGGGGATTAAAACCGTTCACCCGCGATCATCCGCCTCCCGAGGTGAGCTTAATCAACAACGCTCTGCTATTCCATTGTTTTTGTAACGGGTTTATCTAACCCTCCTTTTCCTCGTCTTGCAGAGGTTCGCAGAGCAGAAAAACGAGGACGCCGAAGTTCTGCTGCTCCCTTGGCCCGCGGACAGGAGTACCCCGGATACTGGTGATCCGAACTCCGAGGAGTTCGTCCCTAAGTCGGATCCTGCCCCGGCTAGAGCTCGCGGCAAGACTTCGGCGGACGAGGTCCAAATTCTTGAGGTAGTTGCCGCCATGCCTATTTCTTATGCATTTCCGGCTTCTACTTTCCCAACTAATCCGGCCGGTCAGGTTCATGTAACACCCTCAGAATCGGCCCTATGCAAGTTTTAGCGAAACTCGCCAAACCCGCATAGAAACGATTCGAAGGTGCCCACCAGGCACTTTCGTGCGGGTGGAAAGCAAAGTAATAACATTACACATCAGTCCTCGATGGGACCCACAGAACGGATATATATACAACAGCGACTCAAAGAGTCAAGAATACAAATATACGGTACAAAGATCCAAATCACCTTGAAAACGATGGAGCGTCCGACTACGGACAAGATGCAAATGGGCTAAGAGCCCTGAAGAATAACCAATGGCGTCCATAACCCTGCCCAGGCCAAGCCGGAAGGGTAACCCCTTAACGACGTCGATCTCAAAACCTGCTCAAACAAAGGGGTGCCGACAAAGGGCAAAGGAAAAGAGGCGTCGATCGAGGCCAGTACACGGCGAGGCTAGAATTCGGCGGTCCTCGCCTACATAGGTATGGTGGGCTAAGCGGCAGCGGCAGCATGCACTAAACAACCTATGGAGACTCGATACAACTGGCGACTATCAGAGAGGGGTGAGAAAGGCCTATTCGGAACCAACCTGATACTACCAACAAACAAACCCATCCTGGCGTTTCCCCCTCGAGACCAATCGAGGAAGGCAACCGAGGAACTCACACAGTTGGCAGTTTTACTCATTTAGTTATAGTTGCGGCACTTTACTAGTCAGGTTTAGATAATCGTCCTGATAAAGTAAGAAGTGGGCACTTTAATTAACCATTCCTTTATAGTGGCAACACTTACTAGTCAGATACAATTATCATGAGATAACCCCAAAACCCAGCAGTTGTTGGTACTTTTATTTAGCCATTCCGTTGTAGTGAAGCTGATTACTAATCATATCGGATACAAGTCAATTTATAACAGTAAACTTTAGTTATAGTTGTCTATGATCAAGCACTGTGCTCCAAGTCGTCCATAACCGCGGACACGGCTTCTCGAAAAGATTTAACCCTGCAGGGGTGCACCAAAGTATCCACAAGCACTTCGACCCTTTTGCCGGATCGATTAACATACACCCATCGGTATGTCGGGCGGGCCTAAGTCACGACGCTCCTGCACAAAAAGCACGGGTGCCACCCACTAAGTCTACCCAAACGAAGTCGGCCGGTCTCGAGACGGACTTAGGGTTTTTGTGGGGCGTGATGCAGCAGATCCCCAAACGGGGACTGTCGATACCACGTAAACGGGTCACAATTCCTAAACAGTACAGTGTGCTCCTCGCACAAACGTAAATACATAAGTAGCATGGCATAAGTACAGGATCGTAAATAAAACCTCAAACTAGTTTGTGGCCCCCAGTACAATACTTTGAAATCAGGTAATAATCAATGGGGGGCCCATATCTCCCCACCTGTGGTTAGCGCGCTCGATCTCGGAACAAGTGTCAAGAACTCGGGTCCTACGGGACACAAGTGTGCGGTCGGAAACCAAATCTTACCTATCACCCACCGATGCCTCTGCTTAATTCAATTTTAGTTGTTAAACAGTAATTAAAGTGAAACAATAATTAAAGCCAAGATCATCTCCAACATCACATGCGGCAATTCTCCAACAATTTTGGTACTTGACGACACCCAAAACACTTGAGCAAGCGACTACCACACGCGGGTCCAACTATCTACCAAACAACATGTAATAGGATGTGTCCAAGGCTATATATGGCTGCAAGGGATATCACTGGAACGAAAACTAGAGCATCGCAACACAGATAGCAAAGATCAACAGGAGGGAATAAATACTATAAAAGTAAGATAGGTAGAAAGGGGGAGATGCTCGCCTGAAAACATTGTCGAAGGTTCAACCGAAGATCGGGGCGAAGATCACATCAACTCAACGGCCTTATCCGCGAAGAAGCAAAACACTAGAAGAAACATCGGATGCACTATTTAATACACCGGCAGAAGATCGGCATGATGCATGTATGATGAATGGCATGTCAAAGATGCGATGCAATTAGGTCATATTAAGTGGAACCGGGGTCCCGACAATTAATTAGATGGTTCAAGTTGTTTAGAACCCCCGCAATTTAAATGTTGTATTAACATGGCCAAGATATAGTACCGGTTCGCTACACAAATTTAAATGAGGCCAATATGAGACTAGATTTGCCCGCATATGGGCCCCATATTTTATTATTAGGTGAATCGGCATAAGGCCCCCAAACCACATGATATGCATGCGAGATGACAATTTAATATGCAACCAGTTGTTATTATCTTATAAAATAGGGTTCTCGGATAAGGGTCACACTTTAGGGTTCTCGACGATCTTGGGGGTTCCGGGGTTCGGGGTCGGGTCCAGGGTTCGACGGCCTCGGCGGGATCGTTCTCGGATATCTGGGGTCGATCTTGACGCACGGTGTCCGCGAAGTAGATCTGGTTGTTCGGTGTCGGTGACCTCGGCATCCGGGAAGCAGGACTTGGTTCGGCGCCGGGCGCATCGGATTTCTCCTGGTCGCTGTCGTTCTTGTAGTCGTGCAGATCTTGTCGGGTCCCACGGGGTCGATCTTGCCGTTGCGAGGGTCTTGTCGGGCCCGCGCCATCGAGTCGGTCTTGGCGTCCGGGGGTTCGGTCTCAACACCGGGGTCAACGAGGTCGGCCTCCACGAGGAAGATCATGACGTGCCGCCGGGTTCGGCCTTGACGGTTCTTCGGGGTCTCGTATCCGTGAAGGGGTTCTCGACGCTTCACGGTCTTCGGACGCCGGGACGGAGAACTTGGAGTGTCGCGGTTCCATTGTCGGTGGCGATCTTGTCGACGTGATGTACACCGGAACACACTGGCCAAACATCCAAGCACCGAACATGGTCCTCGCGTCCATCCTTCTGGGTTGATGGCACAAGCCTGATGCGTGTGCTCTTGGACACGCAGGTACCTAGGCAGCGACAGCCGCAGGTCAACGGCGGGGAGGCGGATAGGGGACGGCGGCAGCATCGGTGAGGTCACGGCGGCGGCGCAGAGCTCGTCGGCGGCGTGCGAGGGCGGAGGAGGCGGGAAGAGGTGACGAGGGGCGCGATGGGCGGCCGACGACGGGCGGTGGGCCAAGGTGGAGGTCGGGCTGGGGAGTCCAGCCTCGGCGGGAGGCGGCGAAAGCACGGGCCTCCCCGGCGGCAGGCGGCGTCGGGCGGCAGCAGGCACCACGGTGGAGGAGAAGCGCGGGCGGCCGGCTTGGCGGGCGGGCTCGGGAGGTGGCGGAGAAGGCGCGCACGCTGGAAGGGCGGGCGAGCTCGGGCGTGGCGCTGCGAAGCCTGGCGGGGCGACGGGCGCATGGAGGCGGGGCGAGCGCCGCGGGAGCGTGGGAGGCAGGCGGAGCTGCGGTGGTGGGCGGGGCAGGACGCCGGGGAGGCGGGTGGTGAGGCGGCCGAGTCGGCTCGGGCGGAGGGTGGCCGAGCGGGTGGCGAGCGGGGCCGCAGGAGGGAGGAGGAGGAAGAAGAAGCAAAGGGCAGGTGGGGCGCGGGTCGCGTCTGGCGCGGGCTGCTGTGGGTGGGGCAGGAGGGAGGCGGTTCTGGGTGGGAAGCCTGGTCGCTGTCCGTCAGGTGGCCCTAGGCGGGATCCCGAGGAGCCTGTGGTCGGGTCAGGCCCAGCAGCGCGTGGCGTCTTGAGTGTGTGGGCAGGTGTGTTGGGTGGGGTTGTGAGAGAGAGATAAGAGAGGGGTGAGGTGGCAACACCTTGGGTGGGAGAGGAGAGGGTGAGGTGGCGCATGGCGATTGGCCAGGGTGAGGTGGAGGCTGGGCTGGGTAGGTTAGTTGGGTGAACGTAGGATTTAGAGGGGCTGGTTGGACGGACCGATTAAAAATCCTGGGGGTGGCCGTGCAGGTCAATCGGCCCGTTCGACTGCCCCCACTAAAACAACTTAAACATTTTATTTGTTTTAAACGGGCCGTATGCAAACCGATAGCGGCCAAAATAATTAATCCGGAGAACCGGGCTTTGCGTTTGAATTAAGATGAGGCGTTTGGAAAACAAATCGGGCGTTGCGAAAATAGTTTTATGCAAACAATGCATGATGATGACAATGCAATGCACAAATTCAACGCGATTTTCTAGTAGTGGTTTTGCGGGATGCCACAATTCGACACCACTAACAATGGATCTCGCCCTCGAGATCCGCCTCATGGTACCATAATGAAAGGTCGGCGATCTGAATCTTCTCGCTTCGTGCAGATCTTCGCGACACCACTAACAAGAGGTCGTTGATCCCGTTCGTCAACACTCCGGATAAACAACGGACGAAGTTAAAGGTAAGGCCACCTCTAACTTCCATGGAAGGAGTAGAGTTGCATCGATCCACCATTCAATGTACATGAGCGAATGATAAGAGTAGTGGTATGTCCGCGACTCCATCCCGCACTCAAAGCATTACTATGTACACGAATAGACAGATTATGCAACCAACCCTCAGGATTCAGACTGAAGATCTCGACAAGCGAGGTTCGGATCAAAGGAGTGATGCAGACTCTGCATCGGATCTGGCGTAGATGATGTCGTCGCGTCGGAAAACACCGGAAGGCACGAACAAAGAACAAAGAGAAGTCCACCCGACGAAGGATTCCTCGGATAGCACGAAGACCAGATGTGGTAACACCGTTATCATAGAAGGAAGCGAAACCCTGAAGGTACGACGGAAACCCAACCACGAGAATTCCTGGACTCGAAGAAAGAGACGAGAGCGGATTCAAAACACGTAGAGGTAAGAGGGGAATAGCGGAGGGATAAGGAGTAAAATCAGACCTAATCAGAACTATCCAAACGATTTTTCAAAAATAGTTTTGACACTCTACTTCGGCCGTTAGCTAGGTTATCCTACAGGCTGGACTTGTGGGGTATCGCAACTGCTGAGCTCTGATACCACTCTGTAACACCCTCAGAATCGGCCCTATGCAAGTTTTAGCGAAACTCGCCAAACCCGCATAGAAACGATTCGAAGGTGCCCACCAGGCACTTTCGTGCGGGTGGAAAGCAAAGTAATAACATTACACATCAGTCCTCGATGGGACCCACAGAACGGATATATATACAACAGCGACTCAAAGAGTCAAGAATACAAATATACGGTACAAAGATCCAAATCACCTTGAAAACGATGGAGCGTCCGACTACGGACAAGATGCAAATGGGGCTAAGAGCCCTGAAGAATAACCAATGGCGTCCATAACCCTGCCCAGGCCAAGCCGGAAGGGTAACCCTGCTAACGACGTCGATCTCAAAACCTGCTCAAACAAAAGGGGTGCCGACAAAGGGCAAAGGAAAAGAGGCGTCAAGATCGAGGCCAGTACACGACGAGGCTAGAATTCGGCGGTCCTCGCCTACATAGGTATGGTGGGCTAAGCGGCAGCGGCAGCATGCACTAAACAACCTATGGAGACTCGATACAACTGGCGACTATCAGAGAGGGGTGAGAAAGGCCTATTCGGAACCAACCTGATACTACCAACAAACAAACCCATCCTGGCGTTTCCCCCTCGAGACCAATCGAGGAAGGCAACCGAGGAACTCACACAGTTGGCAGTTTTACTCATTCAGTTATAGTTGCGGCACTTTACTAGTCAGGTTTAGATAATCGTCCTGATAAAGTAAGCAGTGGGCACTTTTAATTAACCATTCCGTTATAGTGGCAACACTTACTAGTCAGATACAATTATCATGAGATAACCCCAAAACCCAGCAGTTGTTGGTACTTTTATTTAGCCATTCCGTTGTAGTGAAGCTGATTACTAATCATATCGGATACAAGTCAATTTATAACAGTAAACTTTAGTTATAGTTGTCTATGATCAAGCACTGTGCTCCAAGTCGTCCATAACCGCGGACACGGCTTCTCGAAAAGATTTAACCCTGCAGGGGTGCACCAAAGTATCCACAGGCACTTCGACCCTTTTTGCCAGATCAGTTAACATACACCCATCGGTATGTCGGCGGGGCCTAAGTCACGACGTTCCCAGACCCAAAGCAAGCACGGGGGGCCACCCCACTAAGTCTACCCGCAACGAAGTCGGCCGGTCTCCGAGACGGACTTAGGGTTTGTGGGGCCGGCGGTAAACGACAGCAGATCCCCAAACGGGGACTGTCGATACCACGTAAACGGGTCACAATTCCTAAACAGTACAGTGTGCTCCTCGCACAAACGTAAATACATAAGTAGCATGGCATAAGTACAGGATCGTAAATAAAACCTCAAACTAGTTTGTGGCCCCCAGTACAATACTTTGAAATCAGGTAATAATCAATGGGGGGCCCATATCTCCCCACCTGTGGTTAGCACGCTCGATCTCTAACAGTGTCAAGAACTCGGTCCCACGGACACAAGTGGGCGGTCGGAAACCAAATCTTACCTATCACCCACCGATGCCTCTGCTTAATTCAATTTTAGTTGTTAAACAGTAATTAAAGTGAAACAATAATTAAAGCCAAGATCATCTCCAACATCACATGCGGCAGTTCTCCAACAATTGTGGTACTTGACGACACCCAAAACACTTGAGCAAGCGACTACGACACGCGGGTCCAACTATCTACCAAACAACAGGTAATAGGATGTGTCCAAGGCTATATATGGCTGCAAGGGATATCACTGGAACGAAAACTAGAGCATCGCAACACAGATAGCAAAGATCAACAGGAGGGAATAAATACTATAAAAGTAAGATAGGTAGAAAGGGGGAGATGCTCGCCTGAAAACATTGTCGAAGGTTCAACCGAAGATCGGGGCGAAGCTCACATCAACTCAACGGCCTTATCCGTGAAGAAGCAAAACACTAGAAGAAACATCGGATGCACTATTTAATACAACGGCAGAAGATCGGCATGATGCATGTATGATGAATGGCATGGCAAAGATGCGATGCAATTAGGTCATATTAAGTGGAACCGGGGTCCCGACAATTAATTAGATGGTTCAAGTTGTTTAGAACCCCCGCAATTTAAATGTTGTATTAACATGGCCAAGATATAGTACCGGTTCGCTACACAAATTTAAATGAGGCCAATATGAGACTAGATTTGCCCGCATATGGGCCCCATATTTTATTATTAGGTGAATCGGCATAAGGCCCCCAAACCACATGATATGCATGCGAGATGACAATTTAATATGCAACCAGTTTTTATTATCTTATAAAATAGGGTTCTCGGATAAGGGTCACACTTTAGGGTTCTCGACGATCTTGGGGCTTCCGGGGTTCGGGTCGGGTCCAGGGTTCGGCCTCGGCGGATCGTTCTCGGATATCTGGGTCGATCTTGACGCACGGTGTCGCGAAGTAGATCTGGTTGTTCGGTGTCTGACCTCGCATCCGGAAGCAGACTTGGTTCGGCCGCGCATCGAATTTCTCCTGGTCGCTGTCGTGCTTGTAGTCGTGCAGATCTTGTCGGGTCCCACGGGGTCGATCTTGCCGTTGCGAGGGTCTTGTCGGGCCCGCGCCATCGAGTCGGTCTTGGCGTCCGGGGGTTCGGTCTCAACACCGGGGTCAACGAGGTCGGCCTCCACGAGGAAGATCATGACGTGCCGCCGGGTTCGGCCTTGACGGTTCTTCGGGGTCTCGTATCCGTGAAGGGGTTCTCGACGCTTCACGGTCTTCGGACGCCGGGACGGAGAACTTGGAGTGTCGCGGTTCCATTGTCGGTGGCGATCTTGTCGACGTGATGTACACCAGAACACACTGGCCAAACATCCAAGCACCGAACATGGTCCTCGCGTCCATCCTTCTGGGTTCATGGCACAAGCCTGATGCGTGTGCTCTTGGACACGCAGGTACCTAGGCAGCAACAGCCGCAGGTCAACGGCGGGGAGGCGGATAGGGGACAGCGACAGCATCGGTGAGGTCACGGCGGCGGCGCAGAGCTCGTCGGCGGCGTGCGAGGGCGGAGGAGGCGGGCAGAGGTGACGAGGGGCGCGATGGGCGGCCGACGACGGGCGGTAGACGGCGCAGACGGCCGAAGGTGGAGGTCGGGCTGGGGGAGTCCAGCTGCCTCGGCGGAGGAGGCGGCAGGCCGGGCGAAAGCGGGCCTCCCCGCGGGGCGGGCGGCGTCGGGCAGCAGGGCACCACGGCGGAGGAGAAGCGCGGGCGGCCGGGCTTGGCGGGCGGCTCGGGAGGTGGCAGAAGGCGCTGGGAAGGGACGGGCGCGAGCTCGGGCGTGGCGGCGTGAGGCTGGCGGGCGACGGGCGCCGGAGGTTGCTGCGGCGAGCCATGAGGCGTGGGAGGCGGAGGCGGGAGCTGTGGTGGTGGGCGCGGGTGACGCTGGGAGCGGAGGTGAGGGGCGCTGCCGAGTCCGCTCGGGCGGAGGTGGCCGGAGCGGTGGCGAGGCGCAGGGAGGCCGCAGGAGGAGGAGGAAGAAGCGGGCAGGGGCAGGTGGGGCGCGGGTCGCGTCACAGGTGGGGCTGCAGGTGGGTGGGGCCCAGGGAGGGCGGTTCGGGTGGGAAGCCTGGTCGCTGGGGTCCGGGTGGCCCAGTGGGATCCCAAGGAGCCTGGCGGGTCGGGGGGCCCAGCTGCGTGGCGTCTTGTGAGTGTGGGCAGGTGTGTTGGGTGGGTTTGTGAGAGAGAGAGATAAGAGAGAGGGGTGAGGTGGCAACACCTGATTGGGTGGGAGGAGAGGAGAGGGTGAGGTGGCGCATGGCGATTGGCCAGGGTGAGGTGGAGGCTGGGCTGGGTAGGTTAGTTGGGTGAACGTAGGATTTAGAGGGGCTGGTTGGACGGACCGATTAAAAATCCTGGGGGTGGTCGTGCGGGTCAATCGGCCCGTTCGACTGCCCCCACTAAAACAACTTAAACATTTTATTTGTTTTAAACGGGCCGTATGCAAACCGATAGCGGCCAAAATAATTAAGCCGGAGAACCGGGCTTTGCGTTTGAATTAAGATGAGGCGTTTGGAAAACAAATCGGGCGTTGCGAAAATAGTTTTATGCAAACAATGCATGATGATGACGATGCAATGCACAAATTAAACGCGATTTTCTAGTAGTGGTTTTGCGGGATGCCACAGTTCACGATGCCGAGCCTATTGCTTCTCGACCCCCTGTTACCTCGGGAAACGCGGGGCTCCTGCTAGTTCCTCGGAGGCGGTTCCCAAGAAACGAATGAAGAAATCCTCTCTGAACCCTCCCAGGCACAAGACTATCCTGGGGTCGCCGGGTAAGTTCCTTTTGCTTATATTTCTTGTTTCTCTCTTTCTGTTTTTCATATTGACGATTCTTCTTTCTTATTTTTGCAGTGCTCCTCTTTCTGTTAAACCCGGCGGTCCTAGTATGACTAGCCGCCCGATTCGGCCGCCGTCTCCTCCTCCCGCTGATGATACCAGGATTCCTAGTCCTATTCGTCCTGCTTCTCCTCCAGCTCCGAATACGTCGCCTCTTTGTCACGATGTGCCTGAGACCCCTTCCAATGACCCAGATTTGAACCGGCCCTCCGAAGTTTTCGTCGAACCCGCCGCCCCTTCTATGGGCCCCAGCGCTGCTACTGAGCCTCTATCTACTCCGGCAGTTTCTACAGCCATTCCAACCTCGGCCGAAAAGGTCGTTATCTCGGCGCCCTCTGCGACCATAACCCCTGCTGCTCCTAAAGACGCCGTCCCCACTTCCGAGGCGTCACTTCCTGCTGATGCCTCCTCTAAGGCGAGAAAAGCTGTTGCCGCCAAGACTTCCTCTTCTCAGAAAGGTCTTGTCGGCTCTTCTCAGCCGAGTATTGCCGACGTGCTGCGTAAGGGAGCTGCGCCTACTAAAGTCCCCGTTGCCTCGGCCGCCGGCACCCAGCTTGCTCTTCATAAGAGCCCTGCGACCGCCGTGGTCGAACAGCCTGTCCGGGGTAAGGTCTTAACTCGGACAGCCAGTGGGAACAGCCTCGGAGCGCTGGTGGAGTATGCCAATAATTGGAACGCTGCTGATCAGTTTGAGGGTAATCCTATGAACCAGCCCTTTCAGCTTTCTGACATCAGCGGCCGTTTTGACCATGCTGCCAAGTTCATCGTTGATACCAACAAGATGAATGAGGTAACTACTGTTTCTCTGAGCTTTAAATTATTCCTCAGATGTTACTATATGCTCTAGTCCCCGAAACTTGCAAGGAAATAACTTGTTATATACTTGGAAGTTTAATTACCTTTGACTTAATTTTACTTCTAGGGTTCGTTAATCCGGCCATCTAGATCCGAGTTAAGTTTTGCTTGACTCGGATGTACTTTAGCTTTGAATATCCAGCCCCCTAGATCCGAACTAAGTCCCGCGTGACTCGGATCTAATTGAGCTTTGAATATCCAGCCACCTAGATCCGAACTAAGTTCTGCTTGATTCGGATCTAATTTAGCTTTAAATATCCAGCCACCTAGATCTAAACCAAGTCCCGCGTGACTCAGATCTGGTTTAGCTTTGAATATCCAGCCACCTAGAGCCGAATTAAGCTCTGCTTGATTTGGATCCGGTTCAGCTTTGAATATCCAGCCACCTAGAGCCGAATTAAGCTCTGCTTGATTTGGATCTAATTTTAGCTTTGAATATCCAGCCACCTAGATCTGAGTTAAGTCCTGCTTGACTCGGATCTGGTTTAGCTTTGAATATCCAGCCACCTAGATCTGAGTTAAGTCCTGCTTGACTCGGATCTGGTTTAGCTTTGAATATCCAGCCACGTAGAGCCGAATTAAGCTCTGCTGGATTCGGATCTGATTTGGCTTTTACTGTCGATTTAACATTTTTCATCATTGCTCAGGTTGCGCACGACCGGCGGACTGCCGAATTCCAGAGGTTGCTTTTTTCACACCGCAAGCTGGAAGAAAAGTACGAGAAAGTTCTTCCAGTGGTGAAGAAGGCTGGTATGTTGATAGTTCCTTTTCCTTATTTCCAACGTTCTCATGTATTTGTCCACGGAATGCCGGCTTACTTCTTGGTGAATAGGTAACATTAATAACCTCAATATTCGCCTTGAGAAGAAGGTCAAGAGCCTGGAAGGTTAGTTTCCTTTCTATTTTACACCTTCTCCCTTTTAATATATGTGCTAAGTTTCCTTATTGCGTTTGGCTCTGGTAAAGCCGAGTTGCAAAACTTTGCAGTGTCACATCAAGATTGCATGCCCATGCCTGACGTGATGCTGCATTTTTTAGAACAAAACGCTACTCATTCGGCGCAACTACAAGAAAAAGATGATGAAATAGCTCGCCTGCGATCCGAGGTGGATACCCTCAAGCTCTCTCAGAAATCCGAACTAGAAAAGGTCGACCAAGAATTTTCCGAGGAGAAGAATCGGCTGACTTTGGAGCTGCAGAAGAACAAAGAACTTCTCGAGGCTGCCGAACTTAAAACCCAGGGTTTGAGCGAGGAAATTGCTCGTTTTGAGAAGAGTAAGGTCGATTGGACCAAAGACCTTCAGATAATGATGAGATACATTCATCGTAAGCTCCTTGGCATGGCCGAATTATATCTTTCTTTTTTGTTCCCGTTACCATCTGACACGTTCATGTTTTGCGCAGATCATTTCCCCGAGGCCAAGCCCGTGAGTTATAAAGCGGTTCTTGCAGCTCGCGTGCGCCGAGGTGAACCTGTTACCGTTGACTCGGAATATTCAATGGAGGATTACTTGGTTGTCGTTGGTGCCGCAGTTGGTCCGATGAAAATTATGGGCCAGGACTTGGTGCAAGCCGCTATCCGAGCTTACCATGTGCTCTGGCCGAATACCTCGGGGACTCCTGATATCAACGAAGTCAAGTTATTGGTGAAAAGACTAATGGCATCTGAGAGGCAGTTGAGTCTTTGGAGGGAATCTGCTGGGCGTGCTGGTGCTGATATGGCTCTTCATATCATGTCATGGTATGAAGACATCTCTTGACATCCCGAGAAATTTGCGACCGTTCCCCGCTGGGTTGAGGATCCCACTTTTGTTGCTCTTCGGCAAGCTCGGGCCTTCCAACACGTCGAGTACGCCGACGTGCACACTTGGAATGAAGGGCCGAGTTTTCTTCCAGACCCGGATGAGGAGGTTGTAGCTGAGGATGCTTAGGATGATAATTCGGCTGAGCATGAGGAGGGTGAAAATGATTCGGCCGCATCTGACAGCTCCAGCTCAAGCTCGGACAGCAACGGCGACGCGCGGTCTTCTTCCAAAGGTACCGGGCATTCTACCGCACGGACTGATGCTCCTGAGCAACCTCGGACTTCCGCTGAAGTTGCACCTGGGTCAGCAGAGGGCGAGGCAACCTCAGTCGAAGTTCCTCCTACCTCGGAGTGTCCCGCACCTGAGCAAGCTGCTGCCTCCCCAACGAACAATGCCTAAGTTATTTCTGATCCCTGGCATGCCGGGCGTATGATGTAGGCGAAATATTTGGCAATTTTCTGTATGATTCGAATTTATTTTGCTGTGTACTGCTGTGATACTCGTTTAAGTGGGTGTTCGTCCGAATTCTTGCTTTGTTGGCCCTCAACTTCCTGACCTTTTAGGATTTATCTTTGCCTCTATTTTTTATGGTTTTATCCAGGCGTGAGCTCTGAATATCATATAATATTGATCTGTTCTGAACAGAGATTGACTGCTTCGTTGTGAAAAAATATATAGCAATCGCTGGATCATTGTTTATTGTGCGAAACTTCGATTTGTAAATCAAGTTTCAGAGGTAGTATAAGACTTATACGGGTGCGCTCGGCATAAGATTGAGGTAGCATACGGTAGTCCCCGCGTCGCTGCTCTATATGCCGAGGTTTAGTTATTAATATGAGATTGATATATCATATGGCAGTCCCCGAGTTACTGCTCTGGGCGATGAGGTTCAGATACATAACATGAAGTTGATATAAGATACGGCACTCCCCGAGTCACTGCTCTGGGCACCGAGGTTCAAATACATAACACGAAATAGATATAACATATGGCAGTCACCGAGTTACTGCCCCGGGCGCCGAGGTTCAAATACATAACACGAAATAGATATAACATATGGCAGTCCCCGAGCCACTGCTCCGGGCGCCGAGGTTCAAATACATAACATGAAATAGATATAACATATGGCAGTCCCCGAGCCACTGCTCCGGGCTCCGAGGTTCAAATACATAACACGAAATAGATATAACATATGGCAGTCCCCAAGTCACTACTCTGGGCGCCGAGGTTCAAATACATAATATGAAATTGATATAAAATATGGCAGTCCCCGAGTCACTGCTCTGGGTGCCGAGGTTCAGATACATCATTGGATCTTGACTTTGATATAGAATGCTATGAGTAGAATGGCCGAAGTAAAGCCACGTTCCAGGGACGCTTCGTTTCTTCGCCAGCTTTGTCTGCCTTGTTCCCTCCGGGGGACTGAGCGTCGATTAGATAATAGGCATCGTTGTGCAACGCTTTGCTCACAATAAATGGTCCTTCCCATGGGGGTGACAACTTGTGCATGCGTATGCGTTGCAGTCGGAGGACCAAATATCCTTCTTTGAATACTCTTGGATTCACTTTCTTGCTGTGATACCGCCGCAAGTTCTGTTGATAAATAGCCGATCGTGATAATGTCAACTCTCCGCTTCTTCCAGAGGTCTCGACATCTTGCCGAGCTATCTCATTTGTCTCGAGGTTGTGTTGAGCAACTCTTGGCGAGTCATATATTATGTCGGTGGAAGTGCCTCTGCCCGTACACCGTAAAGAATGGAGTGTAGCCTGTTGATCTATTCGAGTAGTCCGAGGCTCCATAGTACTGGGATTTCTTCGATCCAACATCCTGCCGACCTTTGCAATGGTTCGACAAGTCGTGGTTTTATTCCTGATAGCACCAGTCCATTAGACCTTTCCACTTGCCCATTGGATGCTGGGTGAGCCACATAGGCAATATCTAGTCTTATGTGCTTCTCTCGGCAAAATATAGCGAAAGCTCCTTCTGCAAAGTTTGTGCCATTGTCCGTAATAATACTGTACGGGTACCCGTATCTTAAGATGATATCCTTGAGAAATTTCACTGTTGTGTGCCCATCACACTTTTTGATTGGTTTTACTTCAATCCATTTTGTGAACTTGTCCACCATAACCAATATGTGGGTCATTCCTCCTCGCGCCGGCTTGAATGGTCCCACCATATCTAAACCCCATACAGAAAATGGCCAAGTGATGGGTATTGTTTTTAACTCGGCCGATGGCATATGTATTCTGGTTGCGTATCTCTGACACTCATTGCATTTCTTAACTAATTCTTTTGCTTCTTTCAATGCCGTTGGCCAATAAAATCCATGCCTGAATGCCTTGGCTACTAAAGCGCGAGATGAGGCATGGTGCCCACATTCTCCTTGGTGTATGTCTAGAAGGATTTCCTGACCTTCTGTGGAACTTACGCACTTCTGCAATACGTTTGTGATGCTTCTTTTATACAGCTCATTGTTTATGATTGTATAAGCTTTTGCTCTTCTTACGGTTTGTCTAGCTAATACCTCATTACTCGGCAACATCGCGTCTTTTAGGTAAGAAAATATGGGTTGCGCCCATATCGGTGTTACTTTTTCTGATGTGATCTCACTGTCTATCTCCATGTTCTCTGCCGACGTATATATCTCGGCTCTCTCCATGATTGCTCTTACCTTGGCTGTCCCCCTCTTTAGGGGTTCCGAGTCATTCTGCGGATCTACCTCCATTGGCGTGTGATCTTTTGCAGAATTTGCTGGGATAAAGATAGATTCGGATTCTGGTGATGGGATTATTGATGGTTTCCTGAGGTGCTCAGGCAATACACGGAGGAATTGATTGCGGGTTGATCCTAATTTTGACAATGTGTCGGCGTCATTTTCTGCCCGAGGTATGTGGTGGAATTCACATCCTTCAAAGTATCCACGATTTTTGCACATGGAATCAGATAAAGCCATATTAGCATCTAACGCATCCCAACCGCCGATACTTGTTGTACTACTAGATCCGAGTCACCATAGCATAGGATTCGGCGTATACCAATTTCTTTTGCTACTTTCAATCCATGGACTAGCGCTTCATATTCAGCTACATTGTTGGACGCAGCAAAATGTATTTGCAATACATATTTCAATTGGTCTTTTTTAGGCGAGGTTAACACTATTCCTGCTCCTAAACCATTCCTTAGTTTGGAACCATCGAAATGCATTGTCCAGTAATTTGGATCTGGCAATGGTGGCTCATACTGCACCTCGGCCCAGTCTGCGAGAAAGTCGGCGACAGCCTGAGATTTGATTGCATCTCTTCTATCAAACTGGAGCATATGGTGATAACTCGATCGCCCATTTTGCTATTCGCCACTTGCGTCTTTGTTGCTCAATATGTCGCTATGGGTGCCTCACATATTACTTTGATGGGATGCTCTTGAGTAATGTTTAAGCTTTTCACGACATATATACTCCATAAGCCATATTCGATAATGCGGGTAATTGCTTTGAAGTGGATAACACCTCACTTAGATAATAGACCGCCTCCTCAATCGACTTACCGTCTTCAAGTCGTTCCACTACGACTACAGAACTAACTACTCTATTGGTAGCCGCTACATAGAGTAACATAGGCTCTTTTGATAATGGAGAAGCCAAAATGGGTGCCGTAACCAACATCTTTTTCAACTCACGAAATGCAAGGTCCGCCTGTGGAGTCCAAATGAATTTATCCGACTTTCTCATCAGCTGATAGAGCGGCAATGCCTTCTCTCCTAGCCGACATACAAATCGACTAAGCGAAGCCAGGCAGCCCGTGAATTTTTGTACATCATTCAAACATTTTGGCAATTCCATTCTTTCTACTGCTCTTATCTTTGTTGGATTAGCCTCGATACCTCGGCTAGATACAAGGAAACTGAGTAATTTTCCTGCCGGCACGCCAAATGTGCACTTCTCTGGATTAAGCTTCATTCGGAACCTTCTTAGGTTCGCAAAAGTCTGCCGCATATCTTCTAATAATGTTTTGCTTTCTTTAGTTTTGATGACCACGTCATCCACATATACTTGTACGTTTTTTCCTATCTGATCATGCAGGAATTTTTGCATGCATCTCTGATATGTCGCTCCTGCGTTTTGCAGGCCAAATGGCATTGTGCGATAACAATAAGCCCCGTACGGGGTAATAAATGCAGTCTTTATTTGATCGGCCGGATTTAACGGTATCTGGTGGAAACCAGAATACGCGTCTACAAACGATAACAGCTCACAACCAGCGGTCGAGTCAATGACTTGGTCTATTCTAGGCAACGGAAAAGGATCTTTCGGACATGCCTTGTTCAGGTTGGTGTAATCGATACACATTCGCCATACAATGGCTACATTGGGGTCATCTTTCTTCTTTTCTACTAGCACCGGATTTGATAACCAATTCGGATATAGCACCTCCATGATGAACCCGGCTGCGACGAGCCGAGCTATTTCATCTCCTATTACTTTTCTCCTGTCTTCGGCGAAGCGGCGGAGAGGTTGCTTCACCGGCCTTGCTCCTGGCCTGACGTTCAAAGAGTGTGTCGTGGGAATTGTCACGGCAGATGCTGCAATTGGCAGCGAGTAGTAGAACGAGGGGCAAGGGCGGCCAGCCATCTGCGGTGCGAGATGAGGGCAAAGACACAGGGTTTTACCCAGGTTCGCCCCCCCGGAGGGTAAAGACCTACTCCTGCTAGATTGTATTATGGAAGTGTTACAATGGGCGAGCTCGGCGGCTAGGCGGCGAGTCGCTTGGGTGTATGAGGGAACGTGTCTCTACTCGCCCTATTGGGAGGTTTATATAGGCTCACCTCCCCTAGGGTTTACATATCTCAACCAATTCGGTTACAGCTTCAGTAGTCGTTTAGCCTAGTCCGACTGGGCCTATCTACTTGCCTGGGCCTTCAGCTTCCAGTCGCTCGACTCCTGGCTGGGCTTTGATCCACTAAATGCTCTGCAGGCCCACTCGCAGTCTTGGGCGGTCGGAACGCCCCTAGGTATACCCCGGTAGGCATATCCCCATCAGTAGTCCCCGAGGCCGTCGTCGATTAGGCGTGGGTGGCTGCCGGCAGTCGGAGTATGCGGCTTCAGAGTAGGCATCCAGTCGAATCGTCAGCGGGCTCCTGTATAAAGGAAACAACCAATGACCCAGGTCGCAGCTTTGGCGAGTCGAGTCAGTGGAAACACTGTCTTAGTGATTGGGTCGGCGAGCCGAGTGGCTGCAGTTGGACCGTCAGGCGTGGTCAAACTAGCCTTTGGGTAATCCAACGGTAACTTTTGGCGTAATCACCGCGCGGTAACGGCTCCCTGATTTGGCGGGTAACTCCCGCTATATAAGGGGAATGGCAGGCAGTCGTAGAGCCAACTCCTCACCACTTCTTCCGAGTGCGCGCATTTTCTTTCCTTCGCTCCGCGATCCAGCCGACCCGAAATCTTCCAACCTCCAACCAATCTCTCGACCATGGCCCTTTCCACCGAGCCGTGGGGTAGATCCAAGTGCACAAGGGCACAACTGGCCTCCTTCGAGGAGGCCGGGATCCTATGAGCCGGCTGTTGGCGTATCCCCGCAGCCGGAGAAACGACCCCAAACCCGCGAGAGAGGGAATTCATCTGTTTCACCAGTCATCTCGAGCGGGGGCTAGGGTTTCCTACATCCCTATTCTTCCGGCGCTTCTGCGCCTACTACGGGATCCAGCCCTCAGATCTGGGTCCCCATAGCATCGAGCAGC
This sequence comes from Avena longiglumis, assembly GCA_030063025.1. Taxonomy (NCBI): domain Eukaryota; kingdom Viridiplantae; phylum Streptophyta; class Magnoliopsida; order Poales; family Poaceae; genus Avena; species Avena longiglumis. The sequence continues at coordinate 168,509,250 of CP125974.1, forward strand.
TCGCCATCTTCGTGGCGTTCTGCGAATGCTACTTGGGCTGCCGGCCCTACTTCCCCTTGTGGCAAGATCTGTTCCACGGACGGATCAGCCGCGAGGAGGCAGGCGGCCCAATGCTTGCCGCGGGCGGCTTGACGTTCCAGCTCAAGTCCAAAGCCTCTTTCTTTGACCTGATGCTACCCGCCAAGGCAGCGAGCGACTGGAAGAAGTCGTGGTTCTACGTGGCCGAGGCGACCCCGGAGGGCGAGGCGGCGATCCCGCGGTACTCCGCTAATCGCTCCGATCTGCGCAATCTTCAAGTCGGCAAGCTCCCCGGCGACCAGAGGATGGTCGTCGACGAGATGCTCCAGACCATCCGCGGTCTGAAAAAGAAGGGCCTTCAAACCATAAACTTGTACAATTGCTGGCTCGGGCGGCGGCTCGTCCCACTCGCCCACCGCGACCACTACATGTACCAGTACACATGCCGGGGAGACTCGACGAAGGCCTGTCTCGACGAGTGGAAGCTGGAGGATTATCTCCCAGCGTTGAAAAAGATTACCCAGGCGGTGTACCTGGATGCGCAGGCTGGGGTCGCCCCCTATACCGCGAAGCGTCCGGCTCCCACGGTAATTTCTTTACCTTGCTCGCAGTCGCTGTAAAAGCAGTCACGGTAATTCTGATTTCGTCTTGTATTTGTTGCTGCTATTCCAAGTGGTAGAAGGGTGGCTCCCACCCTCGTATGATGAGAGCTTGGGCCCGGACATAGGCGAATTGCCGCCTACCAAGGGCAACGAAGACGACGAGGATGCGTCCGAAGAGGAGGTCGCCCCACTGGTCCGAAAGACCCGCGGGCAACGACATCGCGAGATCGAGGCAAGCACAAGCCTCGAACGTCATGATGATGACGACGAGCTTCCAGAGACCACCTCGCGCCGTCAAGCCACCCCGTCAATGAAGAAGAAGAAGAAGGAAAGGGAGGCAAGGGCCTCCCCGAAGAAGAAAACGAGGCCGTCGAGGACGGCCTCACCGCCACACTCGGCGAGCAGCTCTGATGCTCCCAGCCCAGCCGGTGACGACGCGCCTCCAGCGACAACCCTGGACGCGGCGATCGTGGAGGTGCGCTGGCCTCAATGCCTCCGCCCCAGTCTCGGGCTGGGAGGCTCCCACGGTGACTTCGCCGCAAGGGGCTCCGATCAGGCGGCGTCGCAAGGAGGCTCCAGCTACAACGGCCCCAACTCGCGAGGAGGCTCCCGCCGAGGATGTCCCAGAGGCGCCAGCCGCGGCCTCAACGACGAAGAAGCCATCCGTGTCTTGGGCACGCGACGCCCGAATCGGGATCGATCGCCGATCGGGCCTGGAAAAACCGGCCGGCCTTCGTACGGGGCTGCGTTTCATCCCAGTCGCCAAGTGAGTGCGCTCACCCTTTCTTATTTTCCATAACTATTCCAATGGTCTCTGACTTGATTAATGCAGGACCGGACTGAAAAGGATGGGCCACCCGACCGTGGCCAAGGTATCCTCCGCCACAAGCGAGGAGGACCCTTCCCGCAAGAGGAAGGCGGATGAGGTCGACGCCTCAGCGGTCGGCAGCAAGAAGGCCAAGGGCGATGACGTCGTCACGATTTCGATGGCCGCGGCGGTCGCGGCGGGCCGCGGTGGAGGCAGCGTCTACGGCGAGGGTGCTTCCTTGCAGCGGGCGGAGGCGACCTCCTTGAGCGGGTGCCTCTATCGCTACCTTCCCCGCCGTGACCAAAGGCCACGGCGAGTGAGGCTACGCCCTCGAGCCACTCTCCTGGGACCGCTGAAGCTGAAGTCGACCAACGTCGTGGGCACACGCCGGCGTTGCTCGCGTCCGTGGACGCGATACAACTCCATGGCATGCTTGGCGCGGCCATCCGGTACATCCAGTCCCGAGGATCAGGTCGGTGCTTTCAGGCTTGATTCTTATAATTTCTCGTTTTTTATTGTTTTCAATCCAGTCCCGAGGCCGCTGAATTTCGAGTGGGAACTTAGGAATTTATTGATCGCCAGTCCCCGAGTGCGCACTCGCTGAATTTCAGCGAATGGGCACTTAGGAATTTCTTGATCGCCAGTCCCCGAGTGCGCACTCGCTGAATTTCAGCGAGTGGGCACTTTAGGAATTTCTTGATTGCCTAACTTTTTTGGTGATGTGCAGGGTCTGCAGCTGGAGTCGGCGGATCGATTGGCCGCGAAGCAGCGCGCGGAGAAGGAGCTCTCCATCATCCAGGAGGCGAACAAGGGGCTTCAGGCTGCTGCTATGAAGGCAGAGGAAGCTCGCCAGGGGCTTGTCCCCGCTGGTGAGTTGGTGGCCGCGATCTGCTCAGGTGCGCTGACCAGCGGATCGCCGACCTCGGCCGACTGCGAGGCGAGAAGAAGCGAGCTCAAGGACGAGCTAAGGCCGCCATTGCGGCGGCAGAAGAGGATCTCAAGGTGTCGGAAGTCCTTATTCTTTGGGCTTCAGACCACCACACGCCGCTTCGCTTCATCACGGACTCGCCGCCCGTTGCTTGGTGAGTGCATCTCCCTTTATAATAGTTGTGGTTTTGTGGTGTCCGTCATACTTATCATTGTCTTCTACTCAGGTCGCATCCTTGATAGCGAAGAAGAGGCGAGCTCGCCGGCAAGGCGAGGCGTAAGCATGCTCGTCGATACGGCGACGTTGTCGGCGACGTGCATCCGTGCCTACCTCCAAGAAATATCGCCCACGGAAGTGATTCCTAGCGACCTCGTTGAGGTGTGGAGGTACTTGGAGAAGGCGCCCGCAGTCGTTGAGTTCATGACGCGGTCGGCGTGGAGCGTCGACGGCACTGAGCCTTGGACTCGCCCACTTCCCCGAGGATTTCGACATTGACGATGTGACGAGTGGGTATCCATCGTCGACTGGCGCGGTGGAGCTGTCCGAGGTCCTCAAGTTGCAGGAATGTGCCGCCACATACTCGGAACGCGTCTGGGCGATGGGCGACCTCCTGCCGTACCAGGAGACGGTTGTCGCGCCAAACGACCCCGAGCCGCCGCATCGTGACTTCAAGGTCGAGCAGCCTTTTCGCGCGGCGATGGCGGGTGAACTGATGACGTATCCATCCAACCCATACACGGCGTTCATCCGCAGTCGCCGGGATGCTGGCGAGTCGTCTTCGAAGCCTGCAGAGTAGAGTAGTTTGCCTTGTGGCGTTAGCAGCAGTTCTGCTACGCTGGCATATTTTGTAACATGAAACGATGCAACATGTGATTGAATGAGACATCGTGTCTATTTTGATATTTGTTTGTGTGCTTTTAATTGATTTTGGAGTCCCAGTCCCGGTCCGCCCTTTTGTGGGGTTTACCTCGTATATGATGTATGTGTTGTTGTTATGTGTTTTGATGTTTTAGTCGACTCGCCCGAGCTCGAAGAGCCAGTCGCTAGGCGACTCCCTTGAGTGCTCTGTACTTTACCGTTTTCCCGTGCGCGAACGAGGTCGGGTGGCCGAGTCCCCGAGCGTGGTACTTGGTAGTTCTAGGTGCGACTCAAGGGTGGTTGAGGACTTAGCGCGTTGGTGTGAGCGCGTCACTCCTGCCTGGCCCGTGGGGTCAGTCGCGCGGCGAGTCCTGGGCATGCTCTCTTACTTGGCGTTTCCCCTGACCGCTCGCGACGAACTGGTCTTCAGTCCCCGAGCGTGGTACTTAGCCGTTCGAGTCGCTATGCCGAGGATGCGGAGGACCAGGGTCGCTGTGAAGTGAGGGCTTGTCTTGGCTCAGAGAACCATGAGCTAGGCGACTCAATGGGGCTCCGGGTGGGCGTTATTCGTGGGCGATGCAAGACCTGAAGTGATTCAGTGCTCTTGCACTACTTAGCCGCTACCGATCGCTGTACCAAGGTTAACTTCTCGTTTAGCATAACGATGTTTTACGAAAAGAGTGGCACAAGTCATGGAGAGTAAGCACAAGTTGCGGTAACCATTTCTTTTTATTTCATAGCGACTGGAGAGTACATGTGTGGGGTTCTAGGAGTAGAACTTCCGGAGGAGGTTTACATTCCATGGTCGCTTGACGTCGAGTTCGCCGTCCCCGCGGACGTCGATGAGGTAGTAGGCGTCGTTGCCTAGTACGCGCCCTATAGCGAATGGGCCTTCCCACGGAGGGGAAAGCTTGTGCATCCCCTTCTTGTCCTGGATGAGGCGTAGCACCAGGTCGCCTTCCTGGAAGGTGCGAGCTTTCACCCGCCGGCTGTGGTAGCGGCGAAGTCCTTGCTGGTAGATGGCGGTGCGTGACCGAGCGAGGTCGCGTGCTTCGTCGAGCTGGTCGACCCCATCTTGGCGGGCCAGCTCGTTTGCAGCCTCCGTATAGTGGACGACTCGCGGCGAGTCGTGTTCGAGGTCGGTGGGCATGACTGCTTCGGCACCGTAGACCATGAAGAAGGGGGTGAATCCCGTCGATCTGTTGACGGAGGTCCGGATCCCCCAGATGACAGAGGGCAACTCCTCGACCCAGCACCCGGCGGTGCGCTCGAGTGGTACTTGGAGTCGCGGCTTCAGGCCGTGGAGGATGCTTTGGTTGGCTCGTTCCGCCTGGCCGTTGGATTCCGGGTGGGCGACTGACGCGAGGTCGAGCCGGATATGGTGCTCTTCGCAGAATTCGGCCATGGCTCCTTGGCGGTTGGTGCCGTTGTCCGTGATGATGTTGGGGAACCCGTGGCGATATATGAGCTCGTAGGAATTTAGTGGCGGTCTTCCGTCGCATTTCCGGACTGGCTTGGCCTCCACCCACTTCGTGAATTTGTCGTGGCGACCAGCGGTGGGTGTAGCCAGAGGGACTTCTTGAAGGGCCTACCATGTCCATGCCCCACACGAATGGCGGTGATGGGGATTGTTTTGAGCGCCGAGCTCGACGTGCGTCGATTGGCGTGCCGGCACTCGGCGCGCCGGCTGGACGATGTCGGCGTCGGCGTGTGCGGTGGGCCAGAGAAGCCGTGTCACATAGCCTTGGCGACCGAGGGGCGGCGGCGTGGTGGTGCGATCACCTGAGTGAATATCGTGGAGGATTTTTCGTCCTTCAGCCGGTTGGACGCAGCGCTGGAACACGCCGGTGACGCTGAGCTTGTGGAGCTCGCCGTCGATGATGGTGTAGGACTTGCATCGACGAGTGATCATTCGAGCATCTGTCTCGTCTGCTGGCAGGGTGCCGGCTTCCAGGTAGGCGATGTAGGGCTTGGTCCAGTCGTCTGGCTCGGTAACGAGTGCGACCAAGGCTGCCTCTGGTTGGAGTGGGACTCCGATGTCGATCTCCCTCGGGGGAGATACTGATGGCTTGGAGATTGTGTCGAGGCGGGTGGTGCGAGTCGAGCCGACCCGATGCGAGATAGGGCGTCGGCCTCCTCGTTTTTCCGCCTGTCGATCCACTCGACGGAGTAGCCGGTGAAGTTGCCGCCCAACTTGTCCACCGCTTGGCGGTACGCCGCCATGGTAGGGGAGACGTCGCAGTGCCGGGCGACTTGCCCCGCGACAAGGTCGGAATCTCCGTAGCAGCGGAGGCGATTGACGTTCATCTCCTTGGCGGCTCGCATGCCATGGAGTAGGGCCTCGTATTCAGCCATGTTGTTGGTGCAGGGCGTGAAGTCGAGGCAGAGGATGTAGCGGAGCTTGTCGCCCTTTGGTGAAGTCAACACTATCCCTGCGCCTGCGCCATCCGCTTTCTTGGAGCCGTCAAAGTGCAGGCTCCAGTAGTGGAGGTACGGCGGCTTCTCTGGCTGCTGGGCCTCCTCCTAGTCGGCGATGAAGTCTGCCAGTGCCTGTGACTTGATCGCTTTTCATGGCTCATACTTGATGTTGTGGACGCCGATCTCGACGGCCCACTTGGCGACTCGCCAGGTCGCCTCGCGATTGCGGATGATGTCTTGCAGTGGTGCTGAGGAGATGACCGTGATCGGGTGTTCCTGGAAGTAGTGCGGCAGGCGACGCTGAGCCCGGAAGACCGCGTATACTAGCTTTTGGTACTGCGGGTACCGCTGGCGCGATTCGGTGAGGACCTCGCTGATGTAGTACACCGGCCGCTGAACCGGGCGCTCCTTTCCTTCCTCTGGTCGCTCTACGACCATCACGGCGCTGACGACGCGCTCGGACGCCGCGACGTAAACCAGCATGGGTTCTTTGTCGGCGGGGGCGGCGAGTAGCACCTTTTTGAGGTCGCGGAGCGCGTCGTCCGCCTCCTTGTCCCACTGGAAGGTGGGGTTCTTGCGCATCAGGCGGTATAGGGGCATCGCCTTTTCGCCCAGGCGGGGGATGAAGCGACTGAGAGCCGCTACTTGCCCGGCCAGCTTCTGGACGTCGCGCAGGCACTCGGGTTTGCCGAGCCGGGCGATCGTGTCGATCTTTGTGGGGTTCGCCTCGATCCCTCGTTTGGAGACGACGTACCCCAGTAGTTGTCCGGCGGGTACACCGAAGGTGCACTTGCCTGGGTTGAGCTTTATCTTGTATCTTCGCAGGTTGGCGAAAGTTTCCGCCAGGTCGGTGAGTAGGTCGCCTTGGCGAGTGGACTTCACGACTACGTCGTCGATGTAGACGTGGATGTTGCGGCCAATTTGGCTCGCGAGGCATTCTTGCATGCACCGCTGGTAGGTCGCCCCGGCGTTCTTGAGGCCGAAGGTCATGGCGGTGTAGCAGAAGGCTCCGAATGGCGTGATGAACGCCGTCTTCTCCTCGTCTTCGACGACCATTTTGATCTGGTTGTACCCAGAGTAGGCGTCGAGGAAACATAGCGACTCCAAGCCTGCGGTCGAATCGATTATCTGGTCGATCCGCGGGAGGACGAACTGCTCCTTTGGGCAGGCGCTGTTCAGGTTTGTGTAGTCGATACACATTCTCCAGGTCCCGTTTTTCTTCTCGACCAGGACTGGGTTTGCCAGCCACTTGGAGTACTTGATTGGCCGGATGAAGCCGGCAGCGAGTAACCGCTGCACTTCCTCGGCGATTGCTCGACGGCGTTCTTCATTGAAGGGCCGTAGCGACTGCTTGGCAGGTCGCACTTTGGGGTCGGCGTTTATCTTGTGCTCAGCGAGCTCCCTAGGGACACCGGGCATGTCGGAGGGTTTCCATGCGAAGATGTCCCTGTTCTCACGGAGGAACTCGATGAGCGCGCCTTCCTACGCTGGGCTCATGCCCGTCCCGATCGTCACCGTCTGGCTGGAGTCGCCTGGTACCAGCTCGACGGTGCGCGTGTGGCCTCAAAGGTTGAGGTGCTGCGCCCTCTGTTGGGCTTCTTGAGTATGGTGGGGTCGTTGTTGACCCGCTCGCGTTTGGCGAGCTCGTCGGCGTGGTTGGTCTCCGCCACGATGATGGCGTCGGCAGCTTCGGCTCCTTTGGCCTCGCACTCGGCGCCATGTCGGGTCGCCGTTGATGGTGATGACGCGCCGCGGCCGGGAGCTTCATCGCGTTGTATGCGTGGTGGGCGCTGCCATGAATTTAGCGAACGCTGGCGCCCGTGACGCAGCGATGGTAGGGCTGTCGAAGGCACCAGTCGAAGACGATCCGCCGGTGCGGAAGTTTGCGGTGTCGAAGGTGGGCAGCGTGACCTTGCCGATCGGGTACGCCTTCCGACCGGGGACGATGCCGTGGAATGTGGTGTGGGTCGTCTCGATCATCGACTGCGGGAGCCGCAGCCGCCTGAAGGTGTCGAGGTAGAGGATGTTGATGGAGCTGCCGCCGTCCATCAGTGTCTTGGGGAGCCAGTAGTCGCCAACCTTGGGCTTGACCACCAAGGCGACTCGTCCTGGGTACTGGCGCGCGGCGAGTGGTCTTGCCGGCTCCAGGTGATGGGCTGCTCCGACCAGTTCAGGAACTGGGGGACGTCTGTTTGGGCCACCGCATTGACGGCGACGGCGCGGGCGATGACCTTCTTCTCGCGCTTCGTGTTGAAGCCTGTGAAGGTGTGGAGCGAGCCGGCTACTTTGCCGAATTTTCCGCCGTTTGGCGGATCGTTGTCGGGGTCCTCCCGCGCTTGCCGTGCCTTCTCGATTTCCCTGAGGGTGTGGCAGTCGGCGGTGGTGTGCGTTGCGGGCTTCCCTTCCCTGCTATGGAACGCACATGGTTGGTTAAGGAGGGCCGCGGGATCGAACCTTGGCTTGTTCTTGTAGTTGCCGCCGTCGCGGCGTTGCCCTCCGTCGCGGCGGTAGCTCTTGGGCTCGCGCTGCGCGTGCCCGGCGTTGGCGACGAAGTCGACTCGCCCGTCATTGCGGCGCTTGCCGGTGAGGCGAGTGCCGCTGTAGCGTAGGTCGGTTCGGCGTCCGCCGTCGTTGCCGCCCGTGCGGCGTTGACCTCCTGACTCGTCGTCAGTTTCCTGGTTCGGATCTTCCTCGGCGTACCGTTTGGCGATCTCGAGGAGGTCGGGGATGTTGTCGAGTGTGCGGGAGTGTCGCTTGAGCTTGGCGACTAGAGGCTCGTAGCGGCACGAGGTCTTGAAGCAATGGATCGCGGTGTCCGGGTGGATGCCGACCGTGTTGTACCAAAGCTCTTGCCACCGTTGGACCCAGTTGCGGGTCGACTCGCGGGGTCCCTGGACGCACCGTTCCAGGTCCTCGATAGTGGTGGCACGGGTGTAGGAGCACTCGAAGTGCCCGACGGCGTCGCGCATTTCCTCCTGTGAGTCGATCTGTCACGGGGAGAGTGTTGATCCACTGCACGTCCTCCATCATCGTGGGAGGTAACGGGCGGTAGTAGGTCAGTGACCCGCGATCCCCATTGCCATGAGGTATGTGTCGAGCCAGACGGGCGGGGTCGTCTGAGTCGTATTTCTATCTCTTTTGGCGCCTTGAAGTTTGGCGGGTACTTCTCGCCTCGGATCATTGGTCCGAAGCACTTGGGTCCGAGTCGACTGAGCGACCCCATAGGCTCACCGTCGCGGCGATTAGTTAGGGTGTGCCGCAAGTCGTCGGGCTGGCGTGCGCGCCAGCTTTGGTTGTTGATGATGTGGGTGCGGGCGTCGATGGGTTGCCCGTTGGCGGCGACAAGGTTGGTTGCCGGCCTGGGGTCGTTGGTGGAGAGTGCCGCGTTCGCGGGTCGGTGTTGGAGCCGCAGCGGCTCTGGTGGCGGGCAGTTGAGGGTGTTTGCCGCCGCTGGGCGGCCGCTGGAGGCCGCTCTGCTTCCCGAGGAACGCGAGTATACTCGGCCTGCCGAGTCGGCGCCCGCTTTTTGCTGCTCGACGGCCTTTGCGAGCAGGGCCCTGACGTATTGGATCTGTAGGGCGCCGTCACCGGTGGCGGTGATGGTGTCGGCTGCTGCTCGACCTGCCACGAGGTTGTCCATTGGGGTGGAGAACAGTGGGAGGCCGTTCGCGTCTCGCTCCCGTGAGGAGACTACTATCCGCGGCTGGTCCCTGGGAGGGGTGCCGTTGGGTGGAGGGGGCACCCTCGCTGATCTGGCGGGGCGGCGCTTCCTCCGGTGGCGCGTTCTCGCAGATCGCGCGCCGCCACGCTGGCTGGGTCGTTTTTGCCTAAGTTCGTGGCACGCCTGAGCGGTGGTGCAGCGTGACCTGATCCATGCTGGTGGTAGCGTGACAGCTCTCTGCCGTCACCTGCTCGAGGCGAAATTTTTCGCGGTCGGCCTGCTCTTTGCGTACCGCCTCCGCCAGTTTCAGGCGGAGTTCCTCGACCTCCGTTGCCATGGCGTTAGGAGGGATTGGGGTGGAGAAAGGATCCTCCGGCGGATCGGCGCCGGTGGCCATGTAGGTCGCAGCGTGGTGACCGGCTCCGTCGCGGAGGTCGGCGGAGTTCTCCGACCGGTCGGTCGAAGATCCCGAGGATGGAGGGGTCCTCAAAATATCCCGCGTTGGAGACCTGGGCGATGGAGCCCGCGGATAAGGCCGCGGTGATGGATCCGGCGAGTGACGCCGGGGTCGCCGAGTCGGCGTCGTCGGTGAGGGCCGCATCCTCTGCGGCCACTGAATTCCCGGCCACGTCGCTGTGGGCCGAGTTGTACTCGGAGGCGAGGCGGTGGATCGTGCGGATCTGGCTCTCGGAGAGCCGATCGCGTGGCGGCGACTCGCGGATGCGAGCCGAGTCCTCCGAGATGATGACGTCGGTGATGCCGACGAAGAGGCTGATCGTGCCGATAGGCGGGATCACGCTGTGCGTGACGGGTCGCGCCGCCGGGACGTAGCTGCTCGGCAAGATCTGGAGCATCTCGCCGACCGCTATCATGCGGCCGGTGGGGACCGTCTCGTTGATGGGCAGATTGGATCTCGCCGCAGAACACCGGCCAGACCGGCCAGGCCCCACGGTGGGCGCCACTGTCGTGGGAATTGTCACGGCAGATGCTGCAATTGGCAGCGAGTAGTAGAACGAGGGGCGGCCAGCCATGCGGTGCGAGATGAGGCAAAGACACGGTTTTACCAGGTTCGGCCCCCCGGAGGGTAAAGACCTACTCCTGTTAGATTGTATTATGGAGGTGTTACAATGGGCGAGCTCGGCGGCTAGGCGGCGAGTCGCTTGGGTGTATGAGGGAACGTGTCTCTACTCGCCCTATTGGGAGGTTTATATAGGCTCACCTCCCCTAGGGTTTACATATCTCAACCGATTCGGTTACAGCTTCAGTAGTCGTTTAACCTAGTCCGACTGGGCCTATCTACTCGCCTGGGCCTTCAGCTTCCAGTCGCTCGACTCCTGGCTGGGCTTTGATCCATTCGCCGTTCTGCAGGCCCACTCGCCAAGTCTTGGGCCAGTCGGAAACGTCCTGCTAGGTATACCCCGGTAGGCATATCCCCATCAGAGTGCTCAGCCAACTCCCTCGGAACACCTTGCAGATCTTGAGTTGACCATGCAAATATGTCCCGATTCTCACGGAGGAAGTTTGTGAGCTCGCCTTCCTATTTAGCATCCAGGCCTGCACCAATAGTAACAGTACGCTCTGGGAATTGCTCATCAATCTGAAATTTCTTCGTCTCTTTAGTCGGTGAAAGAGACACGCCATGAGGGTTGGCCAGCCGACATGTTCAGGGCCAGCCGAGCGAGGGCTGCTACTTCTTGAATCCTTCTCTTTTCTCTTGCTATAACCAATGACTCGGCCAAGTTTGACCCGGCTGAAGCACACTCCATTGACTTCTTGTAATCCCCTGCAACTGTTATCACCCCCTGTGGTCCGGGTAGCTTCATCTTCAGATAAGTTATATGACAGCTGCTCATGAATTTGGCCAGTGCGGGTCGTCCGAGTAGAGCATGATAACAACTTTCCAGATCCACCACTTCAAATTCTAAATTTTCTGCTCTGCAGTTATCTCTTGTACCGAATAACACGTCCACTCGGACTTTACCGATGGGCTCACATGAAAGCCCTGGCACTATCCCATGGAAAGTGGTCCTCGTGGATTGCAGCATGTTCTGTGATATTCCGAGTTTATGCATGGTATCTTTGTACATGATGTTGATACTGCTTCCATTGTCAATGAGTACTTTTGAAAATTTCACGTTGATGCTTGGTCCAACAAATGTCGGATCCAACACAAGTGCATATGATCCTGGACTTGGCATTATTTTGGGGTGGTCCTTCATGCTCCAGGTCACCTCCTGATCAGACCATGGCACGTATCTTGGTATTGCCGGCATAACTGCATTCACTTCCATATGCCGGCGCTGCACACTCTGCTTGTCCTGCTGTTCCGTTGTGAACACACAATAAGACTGGTGATGTTCTCTGTAATCATTACGTCCGGTATTTGCCGGATTCATCTTTCCGTCCTGGACCTGGTTTATTACTTAATGCACTGCGTCTCTCCGATCCGAGTTATCATACCTCGGGGGAGGGGGCGGTAGCATCAGTTGCTGTGTATTTGCTCCAGTTAATTGCGGCTGATGCTGCTGTTGCACTTGATGGGACGCCTGAACTCCTGCGGGGTTCCCCATCGCATTTTTCATCCATGCACATTGGCGGGTCGTATGATTGGCTGGTCTAGATGGGTTTGATGTGTGAAATTTGCACGGCTGATCCAACATGGATTCGAACGTGTATTTCGGCCTCTCTTGCCATTGCTTCTTTTGCTCCGGGGTCCATTGCCTTTTTCCCTCATTTCTTGACGTCCACTGTTGAGGTCCATTCTTTTGCCGTTGAGTTGCTCCATGATTCGGCTGATCTTGTGCTACTGCCGTCACTTGGGCCGAATTGTATCTATAATCCGGCCTCTCCTCTCTTCTTCTTCCTCTGAAGTCACGCCTGGATGACCCGGCCAATTCTCTCGCATAATGGTCCTGTTGCTCGCGATGATCTGCCAACATTAATTCCGGTTGGGTTGGGTCGCCTAATGCATAGGAGTCTGCTATTCTGATAGTCTCTGCCAGTGTGGTTGGCATATCTCTTTGCAGGTGCTGCCACAACATGCTGGCGTAACGGCAGCCTTGCGCGAACCAAGCGATTGCTTGCGATTCGATAACTCCTTCACATGAGTTTCTCAGGTTGCACCATCGAGTCAAAAACTCTCTATCTGTTTCATTCGGCCTCTGCTTGCACATGGCTAACTGTTGTGGCCTGTTTGGCCTCTTGTATGTGCTGGTAAAGTTGCTGACGAACATTTCTTCGAAATCTAACCAACAGTTGATACTGACGGCTGGTAGATTATTCAGCCATACTCTGGCTGGTCCTTCCAACATCTGTGGGACATACCGCACTGCCCATCTTAAGTTCCCACCCGCTATCTTCACAGCAGTGGCATAATCAATCAACCAGTCTTGTGGCTTGGTACTTCCATTGTATGTTTTTGTGCCCCTTGCTAACTGAAAATTCGGCACTGGTGGTTCGCCCATGATCTGTGGTCCAAAACATGTCGGACCTGGTGGACCTTGTTCTTCCAACAATTCGGACCGGTATAGCCGATCCAGCTTTAGTCTTGCATCACTTGCTGGCAAATCTCTGTACAGGATTCTGTCCTGCATCCCATAGTGGTTGTTTCCGCCCTGGATTGCGTATTCCACCTCGGAATAACCATCATTGTACCTTTCATTCATTTGATTGTGGCGAGCTGGCCTCACTTCTCTTTCCTGCCGAGGCTCATGTCTTGGTTGCGGGTTGAGCGGCATCTCTCTCCTTACTTTGGTCGGGGTCTGGTTTTCATGATTACCTCTCGCGGGTTCTCTTCTGCCGAGTTCCCCATTGCCTCGGCCCCCGCCGTCCTTTTCCACACGGCCGTGGTTTCTCTCCCCTGTTACCTCGGCTTGCATTGCCTCTGTTCTCATTTGCCTTTCCAGCCATTGCCGGGTCATATGGAACAATTTTCTTGTTCCTCTTCCCTGAGTTTACTGCTTTGTCTCTTCGAGCGTTGTTTCCGGGTGAAGATGCAGCCGCATGGATAAAGCAAAGCTGCCCGCCGAATGAACCATCCGCGAGGCCCCGCCTTGCCGGGTTAGTTCTGAAGTATTTCGTTTGCTGGTTCGCAATGCGCACAGCTCATTCACTCTTTCTTGTTGTTTCGCCGAGCTTCCCGGTCAAGCCTCTAACTCCAATGTTGCGGCATTTGCCGCTCGTGTTCTTCGCCGGGTCAGACCTCGCAAACCCAAATCACCTGATTCTGCTCTATGAGCTTCATGATCTTTGTTAATGTCATCCATGAGGTTCTTTCCTCTTAATCTTAATTCGTCCACCCGCTCGGGTGCGATATCAAGCTTATTAGCTTTTGCATATTCTCTCAGGGTCCTGTTCAAGGACTCCCAGGTCGATACTTTTTGGCCTCTACCAGCACCTTTTGCCTGGTTTCTTCTAACTCTGCCTGAGCATTTGCCGGATCAAGTATCGGCGCTACAGGTGTAGTTAAGTTTTCTATGGTCGCCTGAAGAATGTTCTCTGGCCTTTCCAGAGGTGGCCCTCTCACTCTTGGTGCCTTTGGGGTGGTGTCATGTAGCTCGGTCGGGTTTGTCACTGGCGGAATTACCTCAGTGGGTTGTGGCGCGGTTTGCTTGTGTGATCCTTGTGCGCCTGCGGCGGGTTCTCTGCTTGACCCGGCTACTGCTGCTACAGCTTGAGCTCCTGCGGCGACCATCACCTCGACGCTGCCTGCAGGATGTTCTCTTGACGGATGACTTGCTGCGTTAAGAGGTGGCTCTCCTGCAATAACAACCTGGTGGGGATAAATGCCGGTGATGTCGACGCCGACGTAGACCTTGTGCTCGCCCAGGCTGATGAAGACCCCATTGCGCGGGGGAGTTTTCCCCCTGAAGCTTCCTGCATTGTCGCTGACATAGTCGCAGAGACCAAATCTCTGGACCAAGCTAAACAACGCTACTCGCCGTGTTGATGAAGTTTCCCGTCCGGATCATAACTCCAGCTAGCACCGCTGCTGGCCCCAAGGTGGGTGCCAACTGTCGTGGTGGTGGCACGGCAGATGCCATGGGTAGGCTAAAGTATGAGGCCAATGGATGCTAGTGGGATCTGGGGAGGGAAGATGCAACTGATTCCACCCTCAAGTGGTTAAGGCTCAGATCTTTATTTCTCTTTCTTTGGGTTACAAGTGCTCCTCGAGCTGTATACAGGGAGAGAAGATGAATCTCACCAGCCTGACGGTACTAAAAGAGTCGATGCCCTCCTCAGGGTCCAAGCCTCCCCTTATAAAGGAGTGCCTTGGGTGCCCTTAGGGCTGACGAGGCAAGCATATTCGAAGAATATGCTTGTCCCAAAATAGTAGTTCGGCGGCCTCCTTTCCCTGTCGCCCTTCTAACGACGGCAAGGCTCCAGAGGACCCCTCCTGCGTGCCTCGGGCTCCAGGACTGTCACCTCCGTGACCTCCTTCTGCCCCTCTGACGCCCTGCATCTTTGTCTCTTGTGCTTGGCTCCTCGATTCCTTCTAGCCTGCGCTATAGTTTGACCTTGGGTTTCTCCTTCTCCTGCAAGCTTCAGATCACTCGGCCTTACCTTACCTTGCGTAACTCGCTTGTCCTTTACCTACATCGAGATCACTCGGGCTAACCCCGGCCGACCCTCGCAAAGAACTCGGCCGGTAGTCGCTGATACATATACACGGGCCGACATATTCATGATTCGGCCAACCTAGAGCGTAACTCGGAAACTAGACGGGGATTGTACCTCTGTCTTTCCCCGTCTCTGACCTACCCGAGGTCAACCCCCCGACAGTCACAATCCTGGGCATTATGCTGATAATTGTCCAAAACATGTGAATGTAGCTGGAAAGGATAAAAACGACGATGGTAATAGTAATAGAGGCAGTAGCGTGAAGAAGCCCAAGAAATATTCTAGCCAGGTGACATGTTATAAGTGTGGTGAAACAATGCATTACGCGTTAGATTGTCCTCGGAAAAGGAAGAATGGTTGTGGCAAAGGAAATGCCAAAGGAAAGAAGCCCAATTCGTCCATCAAGCTACGACGAATTATGTTAGTGTGAATGGAGCTTACAAATCAACAATCCACACTGGACCCATCAGAAGAACCTAACAAATACAATCTTTTAAGGGTGGTAGTACCCTAGTGTCCAAACCTATTTCTTGCTAGCTTTCTCGAATCTCGAGGACGAGATTCCTTTTAAGGGTGGTAGTCTATAACATCCCAATTTTTTTCCTATTTTGGAATTTTATAAATTAAATCAATAGCTTGATTGATTTTTTGACTTTGTTGAAAATTCTCAAAGAGAAGAAACTTTTTGAATAGAAAATCCTCTCAACCTTGAATTCAAAATCTTATATTCTTTTGTTATGACCTAAGTAGCCATATAGGAAAAAGGGCATGGATTGATTATGGATTGTAGAATTGCTGTGCAAGATTTCAAAATTAAAATCATGAAGCATTCATAACAATTTCATTACATCCATGCAAAGTTCTCACAAACTGAATCCAAATCCTGGTATCTAAATCCTATAGTTGATTCGCCCAAATGTTCCTAAAGGTAATTAAATTGACTTTATAAAACCCACTGTTGACAAGGCATAAATTATTGATAATTATATCCTAAATATATCCAATTAATATTACAAAATTTTAGAAACAAAGTTGAGCTCATTTGGAGCTATTATAAAAAAGTTATGGAATAACTACAAACAAATAAAGATATAAATAAAATGGAATATACAAGGATTTATAAACCCACTACTTGCAAACTAGTAAAAAATTACAAATATGATCCTATAATTATCTATTCGATTTTAGAAAATTTTAGAAACAAGAATCGTGTCATTTGGAGTTCGTATGCAAAAGATATGAGGAAAACAAGTAAATAGAAAAAGAAAAAGAAAAAAAATGCGCCGGCCGAGCCAGCCGGCGGCCCAGCAAGGACCGGACCGAACCAGCTAGCCAGACGCCCGTAGGAGACCGATCGTGTCCCACATGCTTTAAAAAGCGTGCAAAACAGTTTTTGACAAACCTATCTCTATTCAAACTGCTATATCTTTTTATCTACAACTCCGAATCGACTTCCGTTTATTTCTACTTGTTGCCTACTCCAAGACCTATCTCTACACCATCCTAAATCTCCATATAAACTCGTGGAGCCACAGCTGTACGAGTTTTCCTTCTCAAAATACCGAATCTACACATGCCCGAATCTTATTTCGCTTTTTAACCCATCTACACTTCGTTGTTTGCCTTCGGCCAAAAAATGAAAGTTGTAGAACTCGTAGAAATATTTCAATCCCGACAAACCTCACCTATTTTCATCCACCACACCCGGAGAATTTCGCACCGCAATATTTCAGATATGACGGTGTAAATCCAAGATGTACTCACGCTCGTTTCTTCAAATCCAAATTCCTTTGGTGGAAGGTAGGACTAATGATTCCCCACAACTTTCATGTTGTATGTTTTTCAATTTGACCTACGTATTTGTCTCTCTAATACATATCTATTTCTTGTCTATTCTGAGCCAAAATCGGGTTAATCTCCTGTCCTAACCACTGGATCTCATCCCAACGGCCAGGATTAGATCGATTCCGCGAAGAGGTACGAGCCAACCGGATCACGCACGTGTCAATGTCAGGTCAGCATCTAGTACTAGTCAGCATGCAAAGTCAACATTTCCAGTCAGCGGAATATTCGCTCGAATATTCCGTTCGAATTTAAAATTGCACATTATAGATATAACTTGTAAAATTCATTAAAAAATCATACCACGTCCAAAAATTGCGTATAATATATCAAATTGAAGATAATTTTACATCGAATCATCTTATCAGAATAGATCCAACCGTTACAGTACGTACTTACTGTAATAATTTAATTAGTTTTAACGGTCATTTAGGTTAATAAATTCATAAGAAATTATCTGCAACTCCGAAAAAGATGAACAATATATCAAATTTAAGCTACTATAATGTAGGTTAATAATATCTGGTTGGATCCAGTTTTGTGGACTATTTATCCCGTAATGGTTTAATTAGTTTTAATGGCTTTATAAATCATTAAATTCATAGTAATTATTTGCATTTCACAAAAATATAAATAATATACCGATAGAAAGCTGGTTCCATGTAGATCATCAATATGCAAATGGTTCAGGCAAATACTGTAAGGTTCTGCAACAATTAAATAAATAGATTAATGGCTTATTTAGAGTATTAAAATCATAGTATTCGAGTACTGCTCAGAAAATTACAAATAATATGTCCCTCGAATCACAATTCCGTGGATATTACAGATATAATTTTAGTTTGATTTTTAGGCAACAGAAACTATATAAATGATTTAAAAATCCATTATACACTCTTTAAATTATAAGAAAAGTTTTAGTACTCCGATTAGGGTGAATCCAATTCCTACTGGTTCGTATTAATGTCCTCTATACAGTATAACTTAGAACCAAATTTTACTCCACAATTAGGATAGAAGTTGCAACAAAACTATTAAAACCCCTTTATCAATATTTATTGATGAATACCGTGTTGCTCTAATAGATCTCATACATGCATCATATGATCTATTAATGCTCAGAGAACTAAATATAACCATTGTAACATATTAAACCATCATGCATGTTTGTGATCATCCTTGTTGTGTTTGCTATGTTTGCAATTGATTTGATTGGAACTACCTTGTCCTCGTATTAGATTGTTCGGAGAGTGCGATTGCTACGGAGAAATACAATCAACACCCATATTATCAACATAAGGCAAGTTACACCAGTTGTTCATAATTTTTGTCCCAGTTTTGATTCTATGCATGTGATCTTCAAAATTCTATAGTATGCATGTGTAGGATATTCTAGTAGAATTTTTCCTTAGTATTATTTTGCAAGTGCGATGATTTTGTAGTATGCCATGAGTAGCTCTATACTTAGGATTTTCCCTTCCTAATAGGTTCCCCTGTTTTGCTAAGTATTGCTTGCTATGCTATATATATGTAAAGTACCGTTGGGTGGGTTCGAAAGACAATGAATTTTTCTATGTATAAAGGCTCTCTTGAGCAAATTTTCTTCTCCAATCCACTTCAAAATAAAACTAAGTTTTCTTCTAGGCGGAATGGTTGTCGGGTCAACGAGTGAGATTTTTGTGGAGGAAGGTCGCCCAGGAATCAAAGAAGTCTGCCATGTTTTAGAATTCAGAAGCTTCTAGTGAAACCACAATACATATGGGATCTGTCTTGGCCTAGTACTTAGTGGGAAACCTCACCTGGGTACCAACATTTGGAGGTTCTTGTCACGGTTGTATCCAGAAGGTAGAGGGGCTACTAAGGGAAAGCCTCGCCATGGTCTGTCTGTAAAAGGAATTGATCGTGGATTGTGGGTAAAGTGCACAAACTCTCGAGAGTATTGCAATCTGATCGATCAGCCGTGTTCACGGAAACAGAACAACATTGAGCATCTTAAGGATGGAGCCTCTGAAGGATCTTCCTCTCTCTTTTCTAAACAAAGTTTTGAAACCCCATGGCATGAGTAATATCGCCAATGGGTGGGATTTTGGGAACTTGGTGCGTAATATCCAAGTGTCACTTGGTGAGTAATATCCAAGTGTTTGGTTGTTTGGACACTTGGTGAGTAATATCCTCGTGTGCCATCCGACCCTATTTTATCTAAGGAAATGTTTACAAAGTAGGGTAAAACTCTCTCTCTCTCTCTCTTTTCTCCATACTTAGAGAAAATTAGCTTTATGCAAATAAACTCCAAAGCCTAAACTAGCCTTGCATGTAGAGTTAGTCTTCCTTCCTTGGTGTAATTTGCCAATACATTCAAAATATTGACCCAACTTGTTGGCTGTGCGTTTCATGTGCAGAATTTCGGAGATCGTTGAAAGGTGCGCTAGGATCGCGGGTCTTCACTCAACCTGCCTGTGGCATTGATGGGACTCATGTTGTATATTTTTCGCTTTTGTTGTAATAATATAAACTCTAGATTATTCGATTCATGTAATAAAGACTTGTGTTTTACATGATATTTCATCGACTGTGAGTGCTAGCTATTGATCAAGGGACTAGCATGTTAATCACAGGGACTGAGGATCCTTACCGATCCGAGGTCGCTACAGAATACTACCGAACCTCGCAGGTCTAGCAGGACGCGTGCAGCTCCCGAACAGTACGGAAATCCTGTTATGAATTTCGAGGTCGATGAAATTGATGACCCTGCAACTTATGAAGATGAAATGATGAGCCTGAATTCCAACAAATAGCTAGAAGCCATGAAATCCGAGATGGAATCCATGTATGAATACCAGGTTTGGACCTTGGTGGACTTACCTCACGACCGAA
The DNA here is from genome assembly GCA_030063025.1 of Avena longiglumis. Taxonomy (NCBI): domain Eukaryota; kingdom Viridiplantae; phylum Streptophyta; class Magnoliopsida; order Poales; family Poaceae; genus Avena; species Avena longiglumis. Next base: position 168,528,878 of record CP125974.1, read on the forward strand.
AGGCCGTGGAGAATAAATGGATTTTCAAAAGAAAAACTGATGCTAATGGTAATGTAACCATCTATAAAGCTCTACTTGTCGCAAAAGGGTTTTGAAAAATTTAAGGAATTGACTACGATGAGACATTCTGTCCCATAGCGATGCTAAATTCAGTTAGGATTATGTTAGCAATTGCTGCATATGTCGACTATGAGATATGACAGATGGATGTCAAAACTGTGTTCCTTAATGGCAACATTGAAGAAGAGTAGTACATGGTACAACCAAAGGGTTTTGTCCATCCTAAGGATGCTGACAAGGTATGCAAGCTTCAGCGATCCATCTATGGACTAAAGCAAGCATACCAGAGTTGGAATCTCCTCTTTGATGAGGTGATTAAAGAGTTTGGATTTATCCAAACTTATCGAGAGTCTTGTATTTACAAGAAAGTGAGTGGGAGCGATGTGGTATTTCTGATATTATATGTGGATGACATATTGCTGACCGGAAATGATATATATCTTTTAAGCAGTGTTAAAAGTTATCTAAACAACAAATTTTCAATGAAGGACCTAGGTGAAGAATCATACGTATTAGGCATAAACATCTATAGTGATAGACCAAGGCGCCTAATAGGGCTATCACAAAGTACATACCTTGATAATATTTTAAAGAAATTTAAAATGGACGAAAGTAAGAAAGGTTTCTTACCTATGTTGCAAGGCAAGACATTGAGTAAGACTCAAAGTCTGGCTACGGAAGAAGAGAGAGATAATGGACAAAGTTCCCTATGCTTCAACCATGGGCTCTATAATGTACGCCATGCTATGTACAAGACCGGATGTGGCACATGCTATTAGTCTGACTAGTAGATACCAATCTGATCCAGGATCGGAACACTGGATAGGGGTCAAATCAGGCCCTCGTGAAGAAGAAGAAGTGCCCCAATCATAAGCAGGCTACTGGTATGAAGGCTCCCCCATGTTGGAGGGCTGGACCGAATTATCCTCGGCCTCCCTTCCAACATTCCGCTCTTGCTGGGAGAGCTCCTCCATGTATGTGTCGAGCTTTTCTCCGTGAGAGACTATCCTTCTCTGCTACCAAGATTAAACAAAGAAGATGCAGGCAAAAGGACCATTCGCTCAGACTTACCTCCTCTCCACCCACTCCTAAGAAAGGTTATTTCATAAGATAAATCGCTCAAATTAGCCCAAGAAGAAACAAATTTATGTTGTATCATGGAAGTGAGATCAAGCCTCTCTATGGGAAACTGTAAGTCTGAATGATGAGGCTCTACACCATGCAAAGCTAATAAACGAGAGGCAATGAGGCCTCCACAAATTCCACCTTTCTCGCGGTTAGCAGCATGACGGAAAGCTATCAAAGTAGGCAAGTTATAAGTCCTATCCCGTTTCAAAGCAGCTGAGATAAAAGCTAGATCATATGAAGATAATTTACTAGCAGTCTTCCTAACAAGAACACAATTAGCAATAAAATAGGCAAAATGTCGAATATATGGGAGATGAATATTTCGAATTTTACCACTCTCCTTTGAGAAGCTGCTCCCTTGGCCAATCTATGGATATAAGTCCACAAGTGGCGTAGGCCGCTCCCTAATCTTCTCGCGCGAACCCCACTGTTGCACTTTAATAGCTTCACAAAAATCATCAAAAGGGAGGTCGACAGCTATATTGTAAATTGTGTAATGAACCATGGGGTTAGGCAAGGACCAACTAAATCGAAAATCCTGCACCACAGACATAGTCAGTTTCACATATTGGTAAGGTTCATCTCCAACAAAATTCTCCAATCCTGCATTAGAAATTAGAGTATGAAAATCTTGAAAAATTCCTGTAGCCCACATGAATTTGGGGAATGGATAAATAGAAGGGAAAATTCCCTCCTCATGGTGGAATTTCATGACCTCATTCACCCTCAATTCATGTTGATTGAGTTGGTGTTCATTCATCTCCTTTTCTGAAATTTTTAGACATGCATCAGAATAAGAAATTGCAAAGCGACTACATAATTAAGGGAACTACTATAGGGATTTGTAAGAGGGCTAAACATGCATCAAAATAATTTCTCTAAGCAAAGAACAAGCATGCAAGCTGAAGGGATACAGGTAGGCTAGACTAGCGCAAATAAAAAAAAATCCTACCGCGTAAACAAGGATTAATGTTGTCATAGATCACAGAATTACCACTAGACGCGCGGTTGCGGAACTTGATGAAGCGCGTCGAGGCAGTGTAGATGTTCTACGTCTCCTCCTCGTCCTCGTCCCACGAGAAGCTCCCCTTGCGCGTCTCATCCAAGTGCCATAAATGCAGCACCTCCGAGGTGTCCACACGTGTGGGGTGGAAGCGTCAGAGGCCGGACTTCTAGGTCCGCGCGTGCAACACATGAGTGAGAGTGATGGATAGGTGGAATGGTCTAACCCTGGTCAGCTCGCCCCACCCTCTCTTATATAGGCGTCCCTAGTGGGCTTCTACATTAGCATCCCATTAGTAGCCTAAGCCTGGTCTAATTCGGATCTAATCCTCATTAGGCTTCCAGCCCCTTAAGTGTGTGACCCTATAGGTTTATATACGTATAGACATGACACGAATACACTTATTCTGTCAATAGTTGGTAACGACCTCTATCAAGACGTGCAAACTTCTAAATGCATACAAAGATAATATCGGACGAACCATCACAAGGTTTAGTACATGTCTTTCCCTTTGCCTCATGATATTTGGTCTAGCTTCAAGCTGACCTCCCCTTCTCGATACTGTGATTCGGAATCCCTTTACTAGGTTAAATCTTAACCTTATGTAGCACGGCCATGCATTTCTAGATATGATCACTCGAGGGGCCTAGAGATATCTCTCTCAAGTAGAGAGGGTCAAATCCCATCTTGGTTGACCATGCCTTGCAGCATGCTTCAGGACAAACCCGAAAGCTACCTTTATAACTACCCAGTTACGGAGCAGCGTCTGATAGCCCCAAAGTAGGTCGATCCACATCTCAAGTACATGCGACAATCTTAGGTCTAAGGACAAAACGTACACGATGTATAGATAGAGATGCAACTAATTGCTAGTCTCAAGTTGGGTCAGTCCAACCCCATGTTCATAACATGTGTCAACATCATTAGTTTAACATCTCCATGTCTATGACTTGCGAAACATAGTCATCAAGCAATCGATGTGCTAGTCTAATATTCACATGTGTGGTCACATGAACTCGGACTAGGGACAACTATTTGGATAACCATACAAGTAAAGAGTTTCACAAACAATTCACATAATTGCGAATCAATACAAGTTGCCTGATATGGATATTCAAGGAACATTGCAATAAATCATGGATACATAAGAAATATAATCATCTCTATGATTGCCTCTAGGGCATATTTCCTTCAGTCTCCCACTTGCACTAGAGTCAATCTAGATTGTATCTAATACCTATTGCTCTTGCGTGCGCCTCATGCACATGCTATGGGAGTGGCTTTGTAAAAGGATCAACAACATTTGAGTCTGTATGTATTTTGCATATCATGACACTACCATCCTCAACGAACTCTCGAATCTAATGGTAACGCATGCGAATATGTTTGTTCTTCTAGTGCTGGCTAGGCTCCTTGGCTTGTGCAATAGCACCATTGTTGTCACAATAAACGTCCATGGGATTGGACACGCCCTGAACCACACCAAGAGCAATCAGGAAATTCCTAATCCAAACAGCTTCCTTTGCAGCCTCCGAGTCATCTGAGTTGTTAAGGTAACTCGCATTTGTGTAACCCCTTACACTGAGTTCATCCTCACCTCCATAAATTAGGAACGCATCCTTAGTCCTTCTCAAGTACTTAAGGATATTCTTTACCACTGTCTAGTGACCTTCATCTGGATCAGCCTGGTATCTTCTCGTAACACTTAGAGCATAGGAAACATCTGGGCGAGTACATATCATTGCATACATGATGGATAGAATAGCCGAAGCATATGGAACCCTACTCATGCACTCACACTCATCTGTAGTCGAAGGACACTGAGTCTTGCTGAGTTTAATGCCATGAGACATGGGCATGAACCCCTTCTTAGCCTCTTCCATGCTGAACCGTTTCAACAATTTGTCAATGTATGTACTCTGGCTTAATCTAATCAGCCTTCTTGATCTATCTCTATAGATATTGATGCCCATAATATATGCTGCTTCTCCTAAGTCCTTCATTGAAAAACTATTTTTCAACGAGGTCTTAACAGACTCGAGCATAGGAATGTCATTTCCAATCAACAATATGTCATCTACATATAAGATTAGAAATACCAGCTCTCTCCCACTTTCCTTCTTGTAAACACAAGGATATTGTTTGTTTTTGATGAATCCAAACTCCTTTACAACTTCATCAAATCGAATGTTCCAACTTCGAGATGCTTGCTTTAGCCCATAAATAGACTTTAGAAGTTTGCATACCTTTCCAGCATTGTTCGGATCGACAAAACCTTCGGGCTACATCATATACACGTCCTCAGTTAGGATTCCATTTAGGAAAGTTGTCTTGACATCCATCTGCCATATTTCATAGTCGAAATGTGCAGCAATGGCTAGAATAATTTGTATAGATTTAAGCATCGCTACGGGCGAGAAAGTCTCGTCGTAGTCAACTCCTTGAACTTGTCGAAAACCTTTTGCAAAAAGTCGAGCTTTATGGATGTGAACATTTCCATCCATATAAATCTTCTTCTTATATATTCATTTGCACTCGATGGCTTTAAAACCATCAGGCAGGTCAACCAAGTCCCAAACTTGATTGTCTCCCATGGATTCTATCTCGGATCTCATGGCAATCACCCATTTCTCATATTCTGGGTCTACCATCGCTTCTGCATAGGTCGCAGGCTCATCATTGTCTAACAATAACAATTCCCGCACTTTGTGGAGCCTCGCCGACCTTCGTGGTTGTGGTGCTTCTATTGCCATGAGTTCCTCAACTTGTTATGCTACAATAGTATCACTCGCAGAAGCATCCCCGACTGGCTCATCTTGAACTTCTTCAAGTCGCACCGACCTCCACTCGTTCGCTTTGTGAGAAACTCTTTCTCTAGGAAAACACCGCTACGAGCGATAAACACTTTGACCTCTTCTCGGTTGTAGAAGTAACACCCTAAGGTTTCCCATGGATATCCCACGAAAATGCACTTATCCGATTTGGGCGTTATCTTGTTCGACTGAAGTCGCTTGACAAATGCATCACATCCCCAAATCTTTAGAAAAGACAAACTAGGATTCTTTCCAGTCCACATCTCATATGGTGTCTTAACTACGGATTTAGATGGTTAAGTGTGAAAGCTGCCGTTTCTAGAGCGTAACCCCAAAATGATAATGATAAATCTGACTGGCTCATCATCGATCGAACCATGTCCAACAAAGTTTGATTGCGCTATTCTAAGACCCCGTTTCTTTGAGGCGTTCCAGGCGGCGTGAGTTGTGGAACAATTCCGCAACTCTTAACATGATCGCTAAATTCGTGACTCAAATATTCACCTCAACGATCAGATCGCAAGGCCTTTATTTTCTTGCCACGTTGATTCTCTACCTCATTCTGAAACTCCTTGAACTTTTTAAAAGTTCCAGACTTATGCCTCATCAAGTAGACATAACCATATCTACTGATATCATCAGTGAAAGTAATGAAGTAGTGATATCCTCCTCTGGCTGTCGTGCTCATTGGTCCACATACATCAGTATGTATGAGTTCCAACAAGTCTATCGCTCTCTCGGGTAAACCCGAAAAAGGCAACTTGGTCATTTTTCCAAGTAAACAAGCCTGGCATGTCTCGTATGATTCAAAATCAAACAAAGTTAGAAGACCATCACTATGGAACTTCTTCATGCACTTTTCACTTATATGCCCCAAATGACAATGCCATAAATAGGTAGGACTCAAATCATTAGGCTGAAGCCTTTTCGCACTAACTTTGTAAACAGATGCATCATCAAGATTTAAAATAAATAACCCATTCAAATTGGGAGCATTAGCCATAAACATATCATTTTTTGAGATTACAAAACCATTGTTCATACTCGCAAATGAATATCCATCCCTCATCAAACATGAAGGTGATAAAATGTTTCGACCCATACTTGGAATGTAATAACAATTATTCAACTCCATAATAAATCCTGACGGAAGGTGAAGTTGCATGACGCCGACGAACAATGCAGCAACCCTTGCTTTATTTCCGACACGAAAATCCACTTTGCCTTTCTGCACTTCTCTAGTCCTTATTAGCCCCTACATCGAATTGCAAATATGAGCAACTGATCCGGTATCAAATACCCAAGAGTTAACATAGGAATCAGCAAGAAGAATCTCCACAACATTTACAACAAGCATACCTGAGTGAGAAGTACTCTTACTTCCGGCCATGTTCATGGTAAAAGAAGCACTCAGTGTCTTCTACAGGTCCAGCCTTTTGCTCGGGTGCAGGCTTGGGCTCCTTAGCCTTGCTCTTCTACTTCCAAGAAGTACCCTTTCTCTTGAAGCTAAGCTTGTTCTGCACAGCCATCACATGTCTATGCCCTGCACACTTCTTCATGTCACTTTTTGCTGTTTTTAGCATCCCGCATAACTCATTAAGGCCCTTCTCCACCCCATGCATATGGTAGTTCGAAATGAACTGCCCATAGCTAGATGGAAGAGACACCAAAATCAAATCAATAGCCAACTCTTGGCCTAGTGGAAAGCCAAGCTTTTCCAAAGTCTGACTATGGCATCCCGCAAAAACCACTACTAGAAAATCGCGTTGATTTTGTGCATTGCATCATCATGACATCAGCATGCATCTAATTGATTAAAACTATTTTTAATAAAAGACCTACTTTGTTTTCTATATTAATATCCTCCCCCTTTGTTCAAACCAAACTGTCGGTCCAGCCGGATCTTTTATTTATCTAAAACTATTTACAAAATTTATTTTTAAAATAAAAGAAAACCCTAGTCAAAATATCTAATCCTAAAACCTACCTAGTCCTATTCTACCCACCCTTCAGCCACCTCACCCCCTCCAATCACTTGGCGACACCTCACCCCTCCACCTCACTCCAGCCAATCAGCGCCTGCCATCTCATCTTACCCCCACACCTCTCTCTCACCAAGACCACTCACACCTCACTCGCGACACCAGCCCAGCCACGCATGCACGCTCCCGCCCTGGACCCACTCCCCATGGCGCGGGACCCACCAGCGCTACACCCTGCTCCCCAGGCCGCACGCGATCCCCTCCTTCCTTCCTCCTCTGCTCTCCTCCCTTCCCCCCGCATCGAGCCTCCCCACCAGGCCCTCCCTCTCCGGCCATAGTCCCCACCTCCGAGCGCCGCCGGGGCCGCCACTTCTCCGACACAGCCCGCCACCGTCCGCAGCAGCCCCAGCGGTGCCTCTCGCCGCCAAAGACGCCACGCCCACGCCGCGTCAACGACCCCGCGCCTCCTCGTCACCGACCCGGGACCCGCTCCCTCCTCTGCACCGTCGTCTGCGGCCGCCTCTTCTTCCCCCCACCGGAGACGCCGCCGCCGGCGTCCCCTCCGCGTCCGCGTCGCCCTCTGCAGGCGCCTCCCCCCCGTTCCCCTGGCGCGCTGGACAAGCCCTCCGTTGGTCTTCCTCACCCTGGCGCCCCCGCCGTCGCCCGATGCACTCTCTCTCTCGACCCGATGGTACCCTGCAGCGGCGGCGTCCTTCCTGGACCTCTCCCCTACCCCTCGCCATGGCCGCGTCCTTCCGCTCTCCTCGCGCTGGCCGCGCCGCTGGCCCAGGGCCCAGCCGCCTCCTGCCGCCCTTTGCCGCTTCGAGCTCGTCGTGCCCGACCTCCCCTGCAACCGCTGTCGCACGCGCTTCCTCCGTGGTTGGCCCCTTCATTGTTGGCGGAGCGTTGGTGTTCCGAGGGTTTAATCCCGTGTGGCCAAGGATGACACCAAAAAGATCTTCTCGAAGCCGAAACAAGATCTCCGAGCCCGATGAACCACGTCAAGAACCCGCGTGCTCCAAAGACTGTACCGTACCCGGTGGCTCTAGACGAACCCTCTACAAGTTCTCTGTCACGGAGCATCAAGTACTTCCACTCGGACGCACCACGGACTCGGAGAAACCCTCGGACGCGAAGATCTGCTTCATGGATCCGAGACCGATCCGGAACGCCAATTACTTCCCCTCGGGCGCCAAAACCCTAACCTGAAGAACGCCAAGATCGCCACGAGGACGCCAAGTTCTTCATCCCGAACGCCAAGACCGACCCGATACGCGGCCCCGACAAGATCTTCTCGACGACAAGATCGACCGCTTGGAACCAAGATCTCCGGCGCGTCACGACAAGTTCTCCATCTTGTATCCGATCTCATCGAGCCGTTCTCCCGTCGAACCCTGAGACCAACCCCGAACCCCCGGATCCCAAGATCTGCCGAACCCTAATGTGTGACCCCTTTCTCGAGCCCTATTTTCATAAATGTAATATATACTTATTGCATCTCAATTGTCATGCTTGCATACATATTTGTGGGTGATTGGGGGTATTTCAAAGATTCACCTAAATTAAATATGGAGTCCATATGCGGGATATCTTTGTCATATTCCGGACTCCATTTAAATTGGTGTAGCGAACCGATGCCATGTTCTGCCATGTTAATACAACATTTAAATTGCGGGGTAGTTAAACAACTTGAACCACTTAAATATTTTGTCGGGACCCCCGGTTCCGCTTATTATTGCCCAATTGCATCGCATCTTTGCCATGTCATGCATCATACATGCATCATGCCCGATCTTTTGCCGTTGTATTAAATAGTGCATCCGGTGTTTATTCTAGTGTTTTGCTTCTTCGCGGATAAGGCCGTTGAGTTGATGCGAGTGTCGACCCGATCTTCGAATGAACCTACGGCAATGTTTTCAGGCAAGCACCTCCCCCCTTTCTACCTATCTTACTTTTATAGTATTTATTCCCTCTTGTTGATCTATTGCTATCTGTGTTGCGATGCTCTAGATTTCGTACCCGTGATATCCCTTGCAGCCTTATATTGCCTTGGACACATCCTATTACCTGTTGATTGGTAGATAGTTGGACTTGCGCGTCGTAGTCGCTTGCTCAAGTGCTGTTGCGTGTCGTCAGTACCACAGTTGTTGGAGTTTTGCCGCATGTTTAATGTTGGAGATGACCATGGCTTTAATTATCGTTTAATTCAATTATCGTTTAATAACTAAAATTGAAGTAGGTAAATGCAGAGGCACAGGTGGGCAATAGATGTTATTTGGTTGTTAACCGTCCACTTGTGTCCGTGGGACCCGAGTACTTGATACTGTTCCTTGAATATTCGCTATCCACATCCGGAGGATTATGGGACCCCCGAGCGAGCTTGATTCATTCTTATTTCTTGGGGCCACAAACTAGTTTGAGGTTTTATTTACTATCCTGTACTTATGCCATGCTTTCGCTTTATTTAAATTGTAATAGTCGCTGTCTTGTTAGGAAGCGGAGTGTTTTGATGTCGACAAGCCCAGTCACATTTTCGGGTTCCCGATCGTTCTGACCATTGGCGCAAACCTTGAGTCCGTCTCGAGTCAGCTAACCGTTCTTGGGTATACTCAATGGGGTGGCCCCCTGAAATATTTCTGAATCTTGTGATTGCTTTGTCGTGAAAGCCTCGTTGGGTTTTGATTTGGTTTTTCCGAGGTTTATCGAGTGTGTGTTGCTATTTGTGCACCCCTGCAGGATAAAACTTTCTGAAAGCCGTGTCATGTTATATGCGACTTGGAGCACAGTATCTCGATCATAGACAACTATAACTAAAGTAGTGCTATAAATTTGACTTTATAATGACTAGTAATCAGCTTCACTATAATGGAATGGCTAAATAAAACTGCCAACAAGTGCTTGTTTGGGTTGTCGCTTGCTACCATTGTATCTGACTAGTAAGTATTGCAACTAAAACGGAATGGCTAAATAAAAGTACCAACAACTGCTGGGTTTGGGATATCTCATGCTATATGTAACTGACTAGTAAGTGTCGCAACTACAACGGAATGGTTAACTAAAAGTGCCCACTGCTTATTTTATCAGGACGACTATCTATACCTGACTAATAATTGCTGCAACGATAACTGAATAAATAAAACTGCCAACTGTGTGAGTTCCTCGGTTGACTTCCTCGTTTGGTCTCGAGGGGGAAATACCAGGATGGGTATGTTTGGTGGTAGTATCAGGTTGGTTCCGAATAGGTCTTTCTTACTCCTCTCTGATAGCCGCTAGTTGTATCGAGTCTCTATAGGTTGTTTAGTGCATGATGCGCTGCCGCTCAGTCCACCATACCTATGTAGGCGAGGACCGCCGAATTCTAGCCTCGCTGTATCGGCCTCAAGATCGACCGCTCTCTCTTTTTCCTTTGCCCTTTGTCGGCACCCCTTTTGTTTAAGCAGGTTTTGAGATCGACGTCGTTAGCAGGGTTACCCTTCCGGCTTGGCCTGGGCAGGGTTATGGACGCCATTGGTTATTCTTCGGGGCTCTTAGCTCAATTTTCATCTTGTCCGTACTCGGACGCTTTATCGTTTTCAAGGTGATTTGGATCTTTGTATTGTATATCCGTATTCTTGACTCTTTGAGTCACTGTTGTATATATCTGTTCTGTGGGTCCCATCGAGGACTGTTGTGTAATGTTATTACTTCGTTTTCCACCCGCACGCAAGTGCCTGGTGGGCACCTTTGAAGCGATTCTATGCGGGTTTGGCGGGAATCGCTAAAACTTGCATAGGGCCGATTCTGAGGGTGTTACACTGACTATAACCAACCATTTTGATCACATGGGGGCCTACACCTGCTCCCTCTGCTAGCTTGCATTCCACAAAGGACTTGGCGACATTGTACCTCTCAGTCCTGGCCTGATTCTGGAACATGTCCCTAAGCACGACGATCATATCGTACGCTTCCTGATCCTCAAACTTCTTTTGGAGTTCAGGTTCCATGCATGCAAGCATAAGATAGCTAACCTCAAGAGAATCATCACATGCTCTCTTGTAGGCATTCTTAAGGCCAGAAGATGCATTATCAGCATGTTCATCGGGGATTGGGGTATCAAGAACCGTTTCCTTTTTATCAGACTTGAGAACAATTTTCAGGTTACGGACCCAGTCCAAATAGTTTGTTCCGTTTAGTTTATCTTTGTCAAGAATCGAACGCAAAGAAAAAGGTGATGCAGTGTTCGGTGCCATTGATCTACAACAGAAAACATGCAAAATACTAAGCCATGTAACCATGAAAGAGTAAAACATATTAAACAATTTAATATCATATACTCCCACTTAAATCAATATCCCTCTATTGATACTAAGTGATTCAAGATCCACAATTAACAAGTTGACTAGTGAGCTTTAGCATCATTGCTAGAAGACAAGGTAAATCGGTAAGCAACACTTGCTAATCATATCACATATGACTCTTGTTGTTGGGTGACATTTCTATGTCAAAACTAGGCGCCCAACCTTTATGCCCCAAGGTCCTTAACTGTTAAGATGACCTTGTCAAGCTCACCAACCCTTATGCGTGTAGGTATCCGATACAAACCCATCCAGCCAAGGAAAACCGTGGAACCCTAATTTTATAGGCCCACCAATGATTGTACAGGGCATAGGATGGTGCAAGGTTTGGTTGGGAGGGCACGGTTTAACTTAAACTTTGTGAGGGATCGTTCTACTTCTATCATCTAAGCATGCATAGAGTAAAACGCATAATAATAGCATTCACATAGTTGTGACATAGTATGGCCCATTTTCTCATGGTGATCTCTATCGCCATAGAACCTGTCCACCATGATGATCTCCATCTTCATGTTCCATGCAAGCCATCCTCCAAGTGATGAGTCCTCCAAGAACTAATACAAGCTATTACTCCTAACAGCTAGTAATCAAAATTACATAGTATTGGGATCATCACAAGTTGGCACGCAGGCCATTACAATAATTGACAACACATATGGCTCCAGCCGTGTTGCCCTACTCACGACACGCAGGTCATGATAAATTTTATACATGGATCACATACATATATGGGCCATACTGATCACATACATCCTGCAAAAACAAGTTATGCATAGAATCGCATTCTACCGGATCATGTGAAATCGTAGCATCTAGTTACCTTAACGAGATACAAATTGGGCTAAGATTAAGGAGGCTCTAGGGGGTCTCCCCCTGCGGGGTTCGAAGGGGCAGCTCCCCTCGTGGTATCTACACAATTTTCTTTAAGGATTTTGATCGACAATCAGTTTTACCATAAACCGTCTATTGTCCCGATTCAATCAAACTCCTTTGATCACGGTACATCAATTTTAGATCTAGGCTCCGATTCAATCAATCACATTGATCTTCCCGTGATTCAACAGGATTTATGTGTCACTGTCTACCCCGATGGTGGAAACCGACCAGTTGGGGTAAGTCGTTCGACGACCTCAGAATCATGATCATGGAAAGTAAGATCATAGATCAATCCTGAACCACCGCCATATAAACGATCACATCATTCATATCAATATGCATATCACCATATGCAAACACCCCAAACCTATAACTGAACATCATCGTCTCTGATACCACTGAAGGGATACGGGTAGGCTACACTAGCGCAAATAAAAAAATCTACCGCGTAAACCAGGATTACTGTTGTCATAGATCACGGGATTACCACTAGACACGCGGTTTCAGAACTTGATGAAGCGCGTCGAGGCAGTGTAGATGTTCTACGTCTCCTCCTCGTCCTCGTCCTACGATAAGCTCCCCTTGCACGGCTCGTCCAAGTGCCACAGATGCAGCACCTCCGAGGTATCCACACGTGCGGGGTGGAAGCGTCAGCCACCGTATTGCTAGGTCCGCACGTGCAACACATGCGTGAGGAGTGGCAGCTGGGTGGAATGGTCTAACCCTGGTCAGCTCGCCCCACCCTCTCTTATATAGGCGTCCCTAGTGGGCTTCTACATTAGCAGCCCATTAGTAGCCTAAGCCTGGTCTAATTCAGATCTAATCCTCATTAGGCTTCCAACCCCTTAAGTGTGTGACCCTATAGGTTCATATACGTATAGACATAACACGAATAACCTTATTCTGTCAATAGTTGGTAGCGACCTCTATCAAGACGTGCCAACTCCTAAACGCAAACAAAGATCATATCGGATGAACCATCACAAGGTTTAATACATGTCTTTTCCTTTGCCTCACGATATTTGGTCTAGCTCCAAGCTGACCTCCCTTTCTCGATACTGTGATTCGGAATCCCTTTACTAGGTTAACTCTTAACCTTATGTAGCACGTCCATGCATTTCTGGATCCGATCACTCAAGGGGCCCAGAGATATCTCTCTCAAGTAGAGAGGGTCAAATCCCATCTTGGTTGACCATGCCTTGCAACATGCTTCAAGACAAACCCGAAAGCTACCTTTATAACTACCCAGTTACGGAGCAGCGTCTGATAGCCCCAAAGTAGGTCGATCCACATCTCAAGTACATGCGACAATCTTAGGTCTAAGGACAAAACGTACACGATGTGTAGAGAGAGCTGCAACTAATTGCTAGTCTCAAGTTGGGTCAGTCTAATCCCATGTTCATAACCTGTGTCCACATCATTGGTTTGACATCTCCATGTCTATGACTTGCGAAACATAGTCATCAACCAATCGATGTGCTAGTCTAATATTCACATGTGTCCTCACATGAACTCCGACTAGGGACAACTATTTGGATAACCATACAAGTAAAGAGTTTCACAAACAATTCACATAATTGCCAATCAATACAAGTTGCCTGATATGGATATTCAAGGAACATTAACTCATGGATACATAAAAAATATAATCATCTCTATGATTGCCTCTAGGGCATATTTCCTTCACAAGCTCACATAACCTGTCACCTATAGTAGCAAAATACTCAAGATATATTCCACTAATCACAAATCTGCCTGGACAAGCGGAGGAGTCACATACCGGAGAACAAATGCTCCAAATCTCAGGAACAAAGGTGTGTTGAGCAAGGAGATCGAAAATCACGAGCAGGAACAACAAGAACATGGGTTTGTGCAATGAAATGGTGTTTTCTCGGGGAGAGAGAGAGGAGTGGCAGGTGGAAGAATAAGTGGAGGGCCAGGGGTGGCCCACACCATGGCCAGGCGCGCCCTTGTGGTGGCCGCGCCACCAGGTGGTGTGCCTGCCTGGTGCCCCCCTGGGTCACTCCAGGTGCCCTCTGCCCCTTTTTTGACATAAAAATTTAATATGAATTTTTTGGAATTTTTGAGAAACTTTATTTTTGAGAAATTTTCAGGAATTGATAATTGATTTTCTCGCAGGAAAATGATTTTGGAATGATGGGAAAAAAATCAAAACTAAAACTTCAGAAGTTCTAAGACACTCTAATATGCAAGAAACTAACGACATAAATAAAATCAAGGAAAATTAGGAATTGGAATAAACAAAATGAAAGTAAACAAAAATAATCATGGTGGAAACATTGTTTTGTTCATCAAAATCCCTTTATTAACAAGGTTGATCAAGTCTTGTTACCAAAAAGATTTTATATGAAGCAAAAAAAAATTGCATTTAACTAAATGATTATGTTACCTCAACCTTGATAGCAATAGTCCCAATCATAATAATTTCATAATCTCCTTGTGGAATGGGACAATATATTTTTCCACCTTTGATGCCTTCAATGTTTTCAATTGAATTTAGGACATAATTCTTATCAATATACTTTGTGAAATAGACAGTATGCTCCTTGTCATTAACGATTAAAAGTTACTTTTCCTTGATTACAATTAATGACAGCACCTGCAGTATTAAGAAAAGGTCTCCCAAGAATAATAGACATATTATCATCTTCAGGCATTTCAAGCGCAAAAAAGTTAGTTAATATCAATCAATTATGAGCCACTTGAACATGAACATCCTCACATATACCAATAGGAATAGTAGTAGACTTATCAACCATTTGCAAAGATATATCAGTTGGTATCAATTTTTCCAGGTCTCTTGTAGAGAGAAAAAGGCATAACAGTAACTCCTGCTCGCAAATCACACAAAGAAGTTCTAACATAATTATTTTTAATAGAACAAGGAATATTTGGAATCCCTGGGTCTCGAAGTTTCTTTGGAACCTTACCATTGAAGGAATAATTAGCAAGTAAAGTGGAAATTTCCTCATTAGGAATCTTCCTTTTATTAGAGACAATATCCTTTATATACTTTGAATAAGGAGGCAATTTAATAGCATTAGTCAAAGTGATTTGAAAAAACAAAGGTTTCATCCACTCACAAAACTTGTTATAGTGTTCTTCTTCCTTTGACTTGTGTTTCTTATCAGGAAAAGGCATTGGTTTTTGCACCCAAGCCTCTCTTTCACTACGATGTTTATTATCCACAAAATCTTCCTTAGTGTACATAGTATTCTTAGTGTGCCTTTTGGGTCCTTCTTTAGTTTCTTCTTTATCAGGAGCATCATTTTTATCATTACCACTTTCAGTGTCAGCATCAGAGATAGATATACTATTAGGATCCTTAGCAGGTTCAGAAGATTCCACAACTACCTTCTGTTTCTTTTTCTTTATTTTAGAAGAAGTACCACTATTTTTATCTTGTTGAGAATCTTGCTCAATTCTTTTAGGATGTCCCTCAGGATACAAAGGGTCCTGAGTTGAAACACCACTTCTAGTTCTAATTTCATAAGCATGTTTTTCTCTAGAAGAATTAACTAGCAAATCTTTTTGTATTTTAGTAAGCTAATCAATTTGAGTTTGAAACATTTGGAAATGTTTAACAAGCATCTTAACATCATTGGAGGTTCTTTCCACAATATCTTGCAACTTATTAATGGCTCTAGAATTTTCCATTAGATGATTCTGCACTCTCATATTAAAATTATCTTGCTTAACAACATAAATATCAAATTCTTGTAAGCATTGATCAGGAGGTTTAGAGTAAGGAATATCACCATCATCAAAATGTTGGAGAGAGTGTACCTCAATAGTGGATGAGTGAGAGTTTGGCTTACATAGTTCTTCTATAGGAGGTAAATTCTTCACATCTTCAGATTTAATACCCTTCTCCTTAAGACATTTATTAGCTTCCTTCATCACTTCATCATTTAATTCAATCATTCCTCTCTTCTTTGGTGTTGGTGTTGGGGTTGGCTCAGGCTCAGTTGGCTTAGGTGTAGTTGGCTCAGGAGTAGTCCAATCATCATAATTCTTGCTTATTTTAGCCATTAATTCCCTAGCTTCATCGGGAGTCCTTTGCCTGAAAACACAAACAACACAACTATCCAGGTATGTCCTAGATTCATCAGTTAGTCCATTATAGTATATATCAAGAAGCTAATTTTTAGGTACTGGACATCCAGGACATACTTTAATTAAAGCATAAAACCTTGCCCATGATTCAGGCAATATCTCTTTTTCTCCCTGTTTAAAATAAAAAATTTCCTGCAAAATGGCATGTTGAGCACTAGGAGGAAAATATTTCTGAAAGAAAGTATTAATCAAGTCATCAGGACTTTCAATAGATCCGTGAGATAAATTATTAAACCAAGCTTGAGCTTCACCTTTTAATGAAAAAGGGAAAATTTTAGCAACGAAGTAGGTGCGTTTCTTAATATCATCAGAAAATAAGCCACTCATAATAGAGAGCTCCTACATATGTGCCACAACACTTTCATTTCCAGTCCCACAAATTTTTTCTTTCTCAACAATGGTTATATAAGATAAATCAAGAGAGAAATCATAATACTTATCTTTAATGTTTATGGGAGATGTGACAAACTTAGCATTAGGAGATAATTTATTTCTAACAGTATGTCTCTCAAGAAGACTCTTAATAGCACTTGCACCATAAGTGTTTTGACATTCTTCAATAAATTCATCAGTCATTTCAATATAACTCTCATCAAGATCATAGCTAAGATATTCTCTAGACTCAGGTGAACTAACAGGTGTAGCAATATCTTCATTATGAGTTTCAGTGTTTCCAATTATAGTTCTAGCAATTGTAGCATCTAGGAAGGGACCTAATGAACCATTCTCATCAAGAACAGTAGAAGTAGCATCACAAGCATCAGAAGCAATTTCAGATTCAGCAGGAGTAGCAGTATGTGTAACATGTGTATGTGGTGGTGGTGTAAGGAGCTTACTCATCACAGATGGTGAATCAAAGCAACATAGGTGTTCAGAATTATACCTCTTCTTTTAGTGGATGGTAATATAGGAACTTTTCCATCATGAGTTTTACCCATGATGAATGGATAGCAATGAACAATAATAATTCCAAGTGAACTTATAAAAAAAAGCTATGCTCCCCGGCAATGGCGCCAGAAAATAGTCTTGATGACCCACAATTATAGGGGGTCGCAACAGTCTTCGAGGGAAGTAAAGCCCAAATTTATTGATTCGACACAAGGGGAGCCAAAGGATATTTATAAGCCTTAACATATGAGTTGTCAATTCAGCTGCACCTAGAAACAGTCTTGCTCGCAATAGTTTATCAGTAGCAATAGTTTTGTAGTATCAGTAGCAAAATAATAATAGTAGTAAAATAAGGACAATAGTAGTAAACAACATGATTGAAGTGCGGTAGGCATAGGGATGGATGGACGGGTGTTGCATGGATAAGACAATTCATGTAACAATAAAGGCAATGGCATTGCAGATAAATAAGATCAAGCATCCAAGTACTAAGTAATCATAGAAATGTGTTCCATATATAGTCATGCGTGCTCGCAATGAGAACTTGCACAACATCTTTTGTCCTGCTAGCCCGTTGCAGCGGGGCCTCAAGGGAATCTACTGGCAATTAAGGTGCTCCTTTTAATAGAGCACCGGATCAAAGCATTAACACTCCGTGAACACACGTTATCCTCAAATCACAACCATCCCCTCCGGTTATCCCGATTTCTGTCACTTCGGCGTCTCGGGTTCTGGACAACGATATGGGTACACAACTTGCATGTAAGATCACAAACAATAATATCCTCATGAATCAATAACATGTTCAGATCTGAGATCATGGCACTCCGGCCCTAGTGATAAACATTAAGCACAACAAGTTGCAATAATTCCAAAAACCACTATAATAGATACTAGGCACCATGCCCTAACAATCTTATGCAATTACATGAACGATCTCATCCAATCCCTACCATACCCATAGCCTACCACGGGGGATTACTCACTCATGGATGGGGGAATTGGTGGATGGTTGAAGGAGAGCCGTTGGTGATGGTGATGGCGATGATCTCCTCCAATTCCCCGTCCCAGCAGGGTGCCAGAACGGAGTTTCTGGTCCCGAATCGCGGTTTCTGGTGGTGGCGGCGCAGCGGAACTCTTCTCTGGAAATTGTCGACCCCCCCATCGGTGTTTTTAGGTCATAGGGTATATGTAGGGGAAAGGATAGGTTGAGGCGGAGTCCGAGGCAGTCACACCATGCCCTGACGCGGCCAGGCCTGGCCCGTGCATGGGGGTGGTGTGGGCCCCTATGGCCTCTTCTCCCTTCCGTCTTCTAGCTTCGTGAGTCTTCTAGGAAAATAGGTTTTTTGGCATATTTTCTGGGATTTTTCCTGAAAGTTGATTTCCTGCACAAAAACGAGACACCAAAGCAATTCTGCTAAAAACAGCGTCAGTCCGTGTTAGTTATATCCAAATCACACAAGTTAGAGGAGAAACAATAGCAAATGTGTTCGGGAAAGTAGATACGTTTTGGACGTATCAACTCCCCCCCAAGATTAGCTTATTGCTTGTCCTCAAGCAATTCAGTTGAAAACTGAGTGCGATAAAAGAAACTTTCATGAACACATTTGCTTCATAAGATATATATATTCTCAGCATGTGATCAAATACTTAGGCAATTCATAATAAGGAGTATGCAAATAAGTATACCCAATAGTAATGCAAGATATGGAGAGATTCCAACACAATTATAATAAGCAACATGACACATAAGCATATGCAAGATTGTAATGATCATAAGAAGATATGATAAAGTGGTATCTCACTTGACTTTCTTTTGGAGCAAAACATAATTGCCAAGGCACCTCCGAAGTTCAAGTGAAGACTAGAAATAAAAATATCAAAGATACAAGAATCAAAGTTATGTCATAATTAACCGTGTTCTGGGACAAGCACATTGCACTAAGAATGACAGCTATGCTCTTGGAAGGTGCTCATAGAATAAATGGTGACTCGGTATAAAAGTGAAATAAAAGATTAAAAATATTAAATGGTGACTCGATATAAAAGCGAGAGGGAGAGGGAAAATAAGATAAGGCGAGAGAGGGCATCATAGGGTGTCTTATCCTCAGCTCCAAGTACGGCGGGGCGAGGATATTGTCGCGGCGCCGATCGATGGCTGGCGGGCAGACATGCAGCTACTTGCCGCTTGCGGGGAAAACAACGAGCAGAGTCGCGGAAGGGTACTAGGCCCGGGTGGGTTGGCTTGGGCCTTAGCTGGGCCGCGGTGTGTGGAGCACGAGCGATAGAAAGGGAGAGGAGAGGGATGGGCCGGCCTGGGTTTGCTAGCTCTGTTTTATTTTCCATAAACTGTTTCTTTTTTCTATTTTCATTTTCTGTTTTATTTTTCAGATTCAAATCTATTTTGAGTATTTCAAAATACCAGATACTTTATGAAATATCTTAAAATACTAAGAGGCCCTTGTAATCCATTTGGGCTCCAATATTTTTGTGATTTCAAAAATATGAAAACCATTTTGAATAGCTTTCAAAGAGAGTAAAAAGCTAGGGTTTAGGGTTTTACATATTTCTTTTTTGCATGCATTTTTAGATATAATGCTCATGAATGCACAATCAACCCTAAATACTATTTAAGTCAAACTAGGATGTTATAGTAGACCTCCTGGCTGGAATTCCAATAACACAATGGCATGCCGCAAAAAAGAACGCCCTGTGCGTGTAGTACGAACTTGGGACCGCGCACTAGCAGATGCAACTTTACAAAGAGAGGGGAGTATTCCAACCAATGGGAAGATCTCAATTTATTGTGTGTTTTATCCCACCCATGAGCACCTCTTTATATGCTGAAAGGAAGGAGTCCCTTCCCTATAGGTGCCCCATGTGGGACTAAATTTAAATGAAAAAGGGTAGAAAAACGGTTACCTGACGGCTGGGCCACAAGGGCCTAGCACAGCGGCCAAACAACAAGAGATTGAGCTGGCTGGGTGGGACGCGCGCCCCCAGGCCCAGCAACGGCTGGCTCGGATGGGCCTCTGCACCCCCACGGCTCGGCTCGCCCATAGTGGCGGTGGCCAGCCAGGCACCCCAAGTGGGCTGGCTGCACATGCTTGCACGCGGCCCACTTGACGCGACTAGTGAGCCCGCCCGCCTGGCCCTCTCCGCGCGACCGTGATGGGCTGGGGTCAAGTAGGCCAGCGGCACTAGGCAGCTGTTAGCACCCGTCCGCCTGGCGATTCCATGGGCCGGTCAAATACGGCCCAACCACATTTGACCGTGCTGTTTTTTCTGTCTTTTTGCCTGTAATTTTTTCCTTAGGTCAAATTTCTCCGGGATTTTGGACTAATGAAAAAACTAACCTTTATAAATTTTAATTTTAATATTATTTAGAATATATTAATTTTCAATTAACATATAATAAATGTATATTAAAATTACCATTTATCTAAAACTCCTTTCAGTCCTTTTCCTTCTTTCTTTCTCTCTCTGAACAACTTCGGATCTCCCCAGAATGATTTTGGCTTCTCTCTCTTTCAGGATTCCTTCTTATAGGTAGATATCCACACGTCGTAATACCCTTAAGTGTGCGTCCCTACGGTTTGGTAATATCATAGACATGATCTCTATCAATGATTATTAGAGGGACCGGGATGCCCATGATAACACCTATGCACTCATGATTCTACATCGTTTGAACCTGAAAGAATATGTGTTATGTTCATTTTGTCTCTGCGATACTTGCATTGTCCGAGATTTGATCATCGACATCACCATGTTGGGTTCGATCTCGTTACTGACAATTCTACTTTAAACTCGTACCGATAAGTGATATCTCCGTGACCTAGTCACATGTTGCGCAATATTTAGATATAACTAATCCGAGTGGGACCAGCGTATCTTCCATCACACAGATGTACAAATACCGGTCTTGACACATACGCCTCAACCCGCCCTTCCGGATATCTAATGACACCCTTATGATTACCTTTTCACAGAGTAACGTTAAGTGCAATTAAAGTATCATCGGGAGGCAGTGATTAGATATGGTCTCACGGTCTGAGGAACAAGTCACTATATTTCTTACGATTTCAACTATGAACTTTTTAATATAATCGTGTTGCAACAATCATCTGCAGAACAGTGTCCACTATCTCATTCTCTAATGAGATAGCTTCATTGTCAATTAGGTACCGAAGAACCAACATGGTCAGGAAACCCTTGACCATCCATTGACCAATGGACTAGTTAAATAGAGGCTACTAGGTACCTCGGTTTGTTTACATACCACACCTATATCAATGTTTCCTATTGATATAGTTATAGCATGATATAAAACTATTATGAACTAATGGAATGTGTTTAATAAACTTCTTTATTATTTGCCTCTAGGGCACATTTCCTTCGGTATCCCACTTGCACTAGAGTCCAAATAATCTAGCTGCATTGCTTCTAATCATAATCCATAACTCATATGTGTTTATTGATCATGCCGCTTATGGAGGACTTACTATCCTGAATCTATTTTAACAAATTCATAAGGTCCTATTTTGCAAATCATTAATGTCACCTATTTGACATTAATCCCCATTATCACATAATGTAATTTTAGCAATTTTGGTGAAAAAGTAAGACTTTTGTTTTCTAGTATGTACAATGACGATCTATCAATCAACTAGATTTCCAATATGTCATGTATTACTATAAGCACAATTAGTCGAAAGTCGAACTTTCTCCAAACCAAATATACTTGCTAAATCTGAAGTATCCTAATACTTCTATATCTTTATAGTTTTAATTGAAGTGTAACCCTTCAACTATGATTCTGACCATGCTTCCTTTGCGCTAAACTTAACTCTGATTCAGTTGTTAACTCAAAAACCATTCTAGAATCTATGTTCTTTACAACTAAGAACATGGGTCACATTCTATCTGATTTCATCTAAATGATCCAATCATTTCTAGTACCTATCACATTGTTCACCAATATGACAATCACATATTCAAGAACGATGTTATGCTCCCTCTCAAATATATCAATAATATTTGACATTTCGATGTCACTCATCTCCCACTCAAATATGTCGAACACATATTCTATTGGGAAAACTCCTTAGCTCCCACTCAATTTAAAACCCCTCTCAATAATCTTGGCAAATCCAAAATTCTTTGATCTAAACCTGCCTGTTGTATTGGTTACAACCTCTTTCTTCATACTCTTAAATACTTTGTAGTTTTGAATAGTCCTTGGCCAATTTTCAAACCGGACTTATCTGCTGATTGAATCCAATAGACATTAAGCATTTGTCAAAACAGCTTTATGACAAAACAAGCCTTTATGTCTTCCTTTTAAGTTTCATTTCCATCCTTTCAACTTTGAAGTTTACTGGGAAGGATTAAGTAAATTCCATTACTTAATGAGATCAAGTAACTCTTACTTCTTAATCTTAAATGTTACTTAACTTGGGATTTCATGACTCGAAGTCATTTCTTGTATTTAGGTCCATCAAACTTTCTTTGTAGTTCGTAGGTATGTCTTATTTCAATAATAAGTCAAGAAATTCTGCAAGGGGCAGAATAAAATCTTGAATCCTACTTTTATAAAGTATTAGCTGAAACACTTATGATCACATCATCATAGTTTCCCTCTATTTGTAAAGTTTGTCTTCGAAACATATTTCGTTTCACATTCTTAACAATTTGGAGGTTAGGTCAAAAACCTTTTGCTTATACTTATATCCTTCCACTAACACTTCTATGAGAAAACACTTTCTCAAATAAGTACCCCACTAAGATAATACATAAAATTTCTCCTTCGGGTACTACTTTGGAATTTGTGTCCATAGTATTACTAAGAACGCACTACAATTACTTACTATTCACCATGATTTCAAACTATCGAAATCTCCAGAAACTTAATATTTGCATATCTCATATGTTGATGTTTCCGTGAATCTTTAGATGTTCCTTATGTTTCATTTAGTGTTTACTATTTCATTCTATAACTCTAATATCTAACATTAAACCTAGTGGAATTTCATTTAGACCATATGTATCTTATACACTATAATTATGTTGTATTAGACATATCAAAACCATTTGATTAGTCCAATCACCATAATTTGTGAAACTATTTTTCACAAGTCCTTATATGATATATTGCCAGTAACTTTAATTCGAAGTCACTTGGATCAAATCGCTAAGATTTAGAGATTCTTGTTAATTCTATATCTACCTTGACTCTAAAAACCTTTGAACGATTCAAATCGTTTCAGATTCACGCTTGGATATCTCTTGGTAATTTATCATACTTTATAAATGCTTCATTATCATATGGATTAAGGACTAGAATAACTTGTTTGTAATTTCAGTGTGAATCATAAAATAAATCATTCATAGAAAAAGGAACAACCAATTGTTTCTCATTAATATGAATAACCGTCTCGCAATAAGCAAGACACACTTGCATGGTTCACAAACTCGATCACAAATCTTTTATTCAAATCTTCTAATCCTAATGATAAACTTAGAGGGAAGGAGTGCTTTCGGCCTTGAACCAGATTGCTTGCTGCCATCACACCACCGGGGCCTCATTGTATCCATAACTCATGCAGAGGGTCCTGATTTCAAATAAACCAGGGGTAAGTATCTAATACATGAAAACTGCATAAGTGTTTCATGGAAACATTTATAACTTGGTATAACAACATATACCATCTCCGTTTACATTGTTCTTAGCTTTGGCTTCGACCTTGATAGTTCTTAGCTTGGCTATGACCTCGTGAAAGGTATTCAGAATCCCTGTCGCGATACAGTCCTTGACGACGTCCTTGTAATTGGGGGGAAGCAAATGCAACACCCCATCTATTGCAAGGTCTTAAGTCAATACGTCGCATATAGAATCCTTAAGACGTTCATGGAGCATTTCCATGGTGTCCAGGTGGCTATTCAAGCTAGAGTTTCCATCCAATATTTATGGATACAAACTGTACTCATATGTAACACCCTCGCCTGATAAGGCTGAATTCATGTGTATAGTGCCAATCCGTGGATCGGTTCACTGGCACACACAGTACAAAATGATACCAAATATAACCGTGCATCATAAATACAACGAATATGATCCAGAATTTACATTATTTATTCAAGTACACAGCGGAAAACGAATACAAGGTAGATCTCCATCCTTCAAATGTGCCGCAGTAACAATTGTTGAGTGGAGTCTCGCGACCTATGAACGATCACTCGGATACGATATAACCTGCAGCATGAAACGTTGCGACCACGAATGGTCAATACATTGAATGTATGGCAAGTAGGCTAAAGTGGTTAGCAATGATCTATCAACTACATGCTTATTTGGCCAAGTGGAGTTCAGGCTCATTTGCATAAAGCAACAGTTTTATCCTAACATTTGTAACAAAGTAGTTTTCCAATACGATAAATAGGACACTCTGGTTCACTCCCAGGTGCTCCTACCCAATTATGTTCACCCAACAAGTTTTAAGTAATTAAGAAATAAGGATGAGTGAGAAATATCATAGCATCAGTATCAGGTCGCTCAAATTGTCCATAACCGGGGACACGGCTAAGCACTTAGTTTATACACCCTGCAGGGGTTAATACACTTTACCCATGTGACTTGGCCAGCCCAGCTCGTACCACTACTCTCATATTGGGTGATGATAGGGAGAAGTCCAAGAAGGAACCGTTTGGGAAGTAGCTCCCCAAACACGACATGCACCGGTCCAACCTACACTATCTACATCTCTGGATACGTGGGTTCGAGTTACCACAACCTACTGAGTTCAACCAACCGCCCATTTCATTATTGGCACATGGTTTCACACGAAAGCTTCCAAACAAACAAACCAATCCTTTCTCAGTGTCCTGGGCGGCATTCCCCACCATAAATCCACACTCGATGACCCAATCAATGCCATTCCGCCCAGGTGGTTCATTAAAACATATTGGTTTGTCATTTAGACAAACATAAGTCTTTCAAAACATATAACTTTTCGTGATGTGATACCCTTCTTTGTCTAAATAGCATAGCTAAGCAATCTACCAATACGATGGCTCATAAACAAGGAATACTAGGGAATAATATGGGACATAGCATAGCATATACACATCAATTCCTACATATGCAATACTACAAAAACATCTACAATGCATAGGAAAACAATAGGACATTTATGACCAAGATAGCACCACTTGCCTTTGTTGTAGATGTAGTCGATTAGATAATCCTTACAATTATATTGCCCTCTTTTGTAATAACCACAATACTTGCAATCATAGTAGTTGCAATCACAGTATTTGCACTCCTCGCAATCTAACGTTTGAAGCAAACACAACAAACACCATTCAAAACATTGCAAACATATAACAGTGCAAAACATTACAAGAAAACAATGATGAACAGATGCATGCATGACGATTTAATGAGTCACAATGGTTGTATTTAGTGTTCTGAACATAGTTAGATTACATGATGCATGTGGAAAGTCATTTAATGCACTAAAGCTTTTGTTACTAAAGTTGTATTGATTTAATATGGTCTATACCAATTTAATTTAACTAAATATGTTTATGTCGTATTAAATTGTGAGCTAGATGCTACTGGATAGAGGTAATGCAATTTAGAGACAGTGGCAATTTGAATCACCTAAAAAGGAGTTATAGATATTTTCCTATGATTAAAACACTATTTCAATGGGTTTAAATATTTCTGTATGAATTTCTGTTTTAACAGTACCAAAAAAATTTGTCATGCAATTTCTCTGTATAGATATTGTCAATACAAAACCTTAGCACTTGGATTCACCCTAATCGGAGTTATAGATCTTTTTGTATGATTTAAATAGTGTTTAATGGGTTTTAAATAATTCATATAGTTTCTTTTGTCTAAAAATCAAACTAAAACTATATCTGTAATCTCCACGGAATTGCGATTTCAGGGACATATTATTTGTAATTTTCTGAATAGTATTTATTTTCTTATGAATTTATTACTCTAAATATGCCATTAAACCATTTAAATCTTCACGACAAAACCTTACAGTCAAAGGCTGAACTAATTGCATATTGATGATCTATATGGAACCATCTTTCCATCGGTATATCATTTATATTTTTGTGACAAGCAATTAATTTACTATGAATTTAATGATTTATAAAGCCATTCAAGCTAATTAAATTGCTACAGGTTAAATATTCGGCAAAGGCTAGATTCAACCAGATATTACTAATGTACATTACAGTAGCTTCAATTTGATATATTGTTCATATTTTTCGGAGTTACAGATAATTTATTATGAATTTATTAACCTAAAAGACCATTAAAACCAATTAAATTACTGCAGTAACCACGTACAGTAAAAGTTGGATCTATTCTGACAAGATGATTCTACGTAAAATTATCTTCAATTTGATATATTATACGCAATTTTTGGACGTGGTATGAATTTCTAATGAATTTTACAAGTTAGACCTATAATATGCAATTTTAAATTTGAACGGAATATTCCACAGAATATTCCGCTGACTGGACAGGTTGACTTTGCATGCTGACTGGGACTAGATGTTGACCTGAGGTTGACGTGGCGTTTATGAGGAAGCTGACCGGGATGACGATATGGCACGCACCGGTTTGATCGGATCTCGACAGTCTGGATAGGATCCGGTGGCTAGAAGAAGAGATTGACCTGATTTTGGCTCAGAATAGACAAGAAACAGATCTGTGTTAGAGAGACAAATCTGTAGGTCAAATTGAAAAACTTAGAACACGAAAGTTGTGAGGAATCATTATTCCTACCTTCTCACCAAAGGAATTCGGATTTGAAGAAACGAGCGCGAGTA
The DNA here is from genome assembly GCA_030063025.1 of Avena longiglumis. NCBI lineage: Eukaryota > Viridiplantae > Streptophyta > Magnoliopsida > Poales > Poaceae > Avena > Avena longiglumis. Next base: position 168,555,957 of record CP125974.1, read on the forward strand.
CATCTTGGATTTACACCGTAAGATCTGAAATATTGCGATACGAAATTCTCCGGCTGTGGTGGATGAAAAGAGGTGAGGTTTGTCGGGAATGAAAGATTTCGACGAGTTCTACAACTTTCGTTTTTTGGCCGAAGGCAAACAACAAAGTCTAGATGGGTTAAAAAGCGAAATAAGGTTCGGGCATTGTGTAGATTCGGGATTTCGGGAAGAGAAACTCATACCGTTGTGGATCCACGAGTTTATATGAAGGTTTAGGATGGTGGGGATATAGGTTTTGAAGTAGGGAACAAGTAGAAACAAACGGAAGTCGATTTGGAGTTGTAGATTAAAGTTACGAGTGTTTGAATAGAGATAGGTCTAGAAAACATGTTTTGCACGGAATTTAAAGCAACTGGACAGGGTCAGGTACGTGCCTGGCTGTTTCGGTCCTTGCTGGGCCGGCCCGCTTAGGTTTTCTTTTTCTTTTTCTTTTTTTCTTTTTCTATTTACTTGTTTCCCTCATATCTTTTGCATACGAACTCCAAATGACATGATTCTTGTTTCTAAATTTTTCTAAAATCGAATAGATCATTGTAGGATCATATTTGTAATCATTTTACTAGTTTGCAAGTAGTAGGTTTATAAATCCTTGTATATTCTATTTTATTTATATCTTTATGTGTTTGTATTTATTCCATAACTTTTTCATAATAGCTCCAAATGAGCTCAATTTTGTTTCTAAAATTTTGTAATATTAATTGGATCTTTTTAGGCTATAATTTAGAAATAATCTCTGTCTTAGCAATAGTGGGTTTTATAAATTCAATTTAATTACCTTTAGGAACATTTAGGCGAATCAACTATAGGATTTAGATACCAGGATTTGGATTCAGTTTGTGAGAACTTTGCATGGATGTAATGAAATACTTATGAATGCTTAATGATTTTCATTTTGAAATCTTTCACACCAATTCTATAATCCATAATCAATCCATGCCCTTTTGCCTATATGGCTACTTAGGTCATAACAAAAGAATATACGATTTTGAATTCAAGGTTGAGAGGATTTTCTATTCAAAAAGTTTCTTCTCTTTGAGAATTTTCAACATAGTCAAGCAATCAATCAAACTTATTTTATTTATTTCACATTCCAAAATTAGGAGAATTTTGGGATGTGACAGACTACCATCCTTAAAAGAAATCTCGTCCCGAGATTTGGGAAGTCTAGAAAGAAAGGTTCGGGATCCATTAGGGTGCTACCACCCTTAAAAGAAAATTGACTAGGTCACTTCTCGAGGATTCACTTAGCTCAGATTGGTCTTCATTGCACACTCTAATTCCATGATTGGTAGTTTCTGAGGAAGCACTTCTTAAACTAGCGAAACTCTCATGGTGGGCAATTAGGAAACGTTTACTTCACGATAACCATTAAACACGGTTGAAATTCTTCCTTACTGTTCATTCCTATGCTTAGCAATGGATGCTTTTAGAAGGGTGTAACAATATACCATTCTAGGGTTTAGGCTCAACGTCGACTCTCTGCTAAGGTTGAAAAGGGCACTCAAGATTCGCAAAGCCAACAATACAAGAGCGAATAATAAGAGTAGTAGGAATGGTGATCAATCCATCCTGCACCCAAATCATTACCCTGTATGAGGATAGGTGAATCACGTTTTTCTATCACTCGGGCATTCTCACTTGCCTTGAAGAATGTTTCCATGGGCACGAACTAATGCCCTACGTAGACTCCCATATATTCAATCAACAAAGCTACTACTAAAAGTAAACTATCGATACTTCAATTTTCAGGTTGCGTAATCTACTACATAACATCATTTCAACACTTCATACTCCCACATCTCTTTTTTCCATTAGATAAAGCATTCTCCTTCCTAAATGCATTGTGTTGTCAAACCTTCCACTTAACACATCATTATATCTCCAAGGGTTCAAGATAGGGAAGAATAGATTCTATAGGAAAGAAACGACTAAGGAAATAATCCTACCCATAACTATATGAAGCAATCAACGTCACAAACAAGGAAGCAATCACATGCGATCAACACACAATCAAACACTTGTATAATAACATTACAGGGGTATAAACTTAGTAGTATATAACCGCAAAATAGTTTGAAAGCATTGGCAACAATACTAGAGTAAAACATAGCAACATATAAGCACTAAACTAAATCTGTCAAAACAGTACAGCAGGTTTCACGAATTTTTCTGACTAAATTAAACTCTCCAGGAATTTTAGCTAATTTTTTTGCATGTACTACAGGTAATTATGCTCCAGATCCTATTTTTTTAGATTTTTCTGAGTTACCAATAAAATATGAAAAATCGCGTGGCACAACAGGTCAGGCAGAAAACTACAGCAGTAATCCCACGAATTTCAATAAATTCACACCATTAAAATAATTTTAAAACCACATAAAAACTCCAGCAACTTTAGAGTTTCAAAACAACAGATCCTAAACAAGGCATCACACGATATGGTTTAGTACAAACAAGCAAGCAACCTACATTGTCATACCACATAAGTTGGTAAAAACAATATGCTAACACGATAGCGATGATCTTCTAAAGAGATAAAATATGGTGGTCCAGACCTACCCAAATTTGGTGAGATGTTCATTTATGTCATGTTATTTGTTCTTTACTTATAGGCCAACTCTCATATAGTGATTTGCTTTATAGAAAACTACTAATAACATTTTCCAATTCTTGTAGTTTTTATGGTAGATCACTTCTTCTACTAATCAAATGAATGGACATCTACAAGTTTGAACAAGGAGAGGTGTTGGAAAATGATAGAAAAGGAATATAAGAACTCTAATAAGTATAAAATATGATAGTTCTCCTAATCTAGGTCTTCTATTGCTAATCCATTTCTAAGGTCACGATCCTACAGTCAACACACAGCTCTGATACCATCTTGTAAAACCCTCGCCTGATAAGGCTGAGTTCACGTGTATAGTGCCAATCCTTGGATCGGTTCACTGGCACACACAGTACAAAATGATACCAAATATAACTGTGCATCATAAATACAACGAATATGATCCATAATTTACATTATTTATTCAAGTACACAGCGGAAAACGAATACAAGGTAGATCTCCATCCTTCAAATGTGCCACAGGCGAACAATTGTTGAGTGGAGTCTCGCGACCTATAAACGATCACTCAGATACGATATAACCTGCAACATGAAACGTTGCAGCCATGAATGGTCAATACATTGAATGTATGTCAAGTAGGCTAAAGTGGTTAGCAACAGATCTATCAACTACATGCTTATTTGGCCAAGTGGAGTTCAGGCTCATTTGCATAAAGAAACAGTTTTATCCTAACGTTTGTAACAAAGTAGTTTTCCAATACGATAAATAGGACACTCTGGTTCACTCCCAGGTGCTCCTACCCAATTATGTTCACCCAACAAGTTTTAAGTAATTAAGAAATAAGGATGAGTGAGAGATATCATAGCATCAGTATCAGGTCGCTCAAATTGTCCATAACCGGGGACACGGCTAAGCACTTAGTTTATACACCCTGTAGGGGTTAGTACACATTACCCATGTGACTTGGCCAGCCCAGCTCGTACCACTACTCTCATATTGGGTGATGATAGGGAGAAGTCCAAGAAGGAACCGTTCGGGAAGTAGCTCCCCAAACCCGACACTCACCGGTCCAACCTACACTATCTACATCTCTGGATACGTGGGTTAGAGTTACCACAACCTACTGAGTTCAACCAACCGCCCATTTCATTATTGGCACATGGTTTCACATGAAAGCTTCCAAACAAACAAACCAATCCTTTCTCAGTGTCCTGGGCGGCATTCCCCACCATAAATCCACACTCGATGACCCAATCAATGCCATTCCGCCTAGGTGGTTCATTAAAACATATTGGTTTGTCATTTAGCAAAACATAATTCTTTCAAAACATATAACTTTTCATGATGTGATTCCCTTCCTCGTCTAAATAGCATAGCTAAGCAATCTACCAATACAATGGCTCATAAACAAGGAATACTAGGGAATAATATGGGACATAGCATAGCATATACACATCAATTCCTACATATGCAATTCTACAAAAACATCTACAATGCATAGGAAAACAATAGGACATTTATGACCAAGATAGCACCACTTGCCTTTGTTGTAGATGTAGTCGATTAGATAATCCTTACAATTATATTGCCCTCTTTCGTAATAACCACAATACTTGCAATCATAGTAGTTGCAATCACAGTATTTGCACTCCTCGCAATCTAACGTTTGAAGCAAACACAACAAACATCATTCAAAACATTGCAAGCATATAACAGTGCAACATTACAAGAAAACAATGATGAACAGATGCATGCATAACGATTTAATGAGTCACAATGGTTGCATTTAGTGTTCTGAACATAGTTAGATTACATGATGCATGTGGAAAGTCATTTAATGCACTAAAGCTTTTGTTACTAAAGTTGTATTGATTTAATATGGTGTATACCACTTTAATTTAACTAAATATGTTTATGTCGTATTAAATTGTGAACTATATGCTACTGGATAGAGGTAATGCAATTTAGAGACATTGGCAATTTGAATCACCTAAAAAGGAGTTATAGATATTTTCCTATGATTAAAACACTATTTCAATGGGTTTAAATATTTTTGTATGAATTTCTGTTTTAACAGTACCAAAAAAATTTGTCATGCAATTTCTCTGTATAGATATTGTCAATACAAAACCTTAGCACTTGGATTCACCCTAATCGGAGTTATAGATCTTTTTGTATGATTTAAATAGTGTTTAATGGGTTTTAAATAATTCATATAGTTTCTTTTGTCTAAAAATCAAACTAAAACTATATCTGTAATCTCCACGGAATTGTGATTTCAGGGACAAATTATTTGTAATTTTCTGAATAGTATTTATTTTCTTATGAATTTATTACTCTAAATATTCCATTAAACCATTTAAATCTTCACGGCAAAACCTTACAGTCAAAGGCTGAACTAATTGCATATTGATGATCTATATGGAACCATCTTTCCATCGGTATATCATTTATATTTTTGTGACAAGCAATTAATTTACTATGAATTTAATGATTTATAAAGCCATTAAAGCTAATTAAATTGCTACGGGTTAAATAGTCGGAAAAGGCTAGATCCAACCAGATATTATTAATGTACATTACAGTAGCTTCAATTTGATATATTGTTCATATTTTTCGGAGTTACAGATAATTTCTTATGAATTTATTAACCTATAAGACCATTAAAACCAATTAAATTACTTCAGTAACCACGTACAGTAAAAGTTGGATCTATTCTGATAAGATGATTCTACGTAAAATTATCTTCAATTTGAAATATTATACGCAATTTTTGGACATGGTATGAATTTCTAATGAATTTTACAAGTTAGACCGATAATATGCAATTTTAAATTCGAACAGAATATTCCGGAGAATATTCCGCTGACTGGACAGGTTGACTTTGCATGCTGACTGGGACTAGATGTTGACCTGACGTTGACGTAGCGTTGATGAGGAAGCTGACCAGGATGAAGATATGGCACGCACCGGTTTGATTGGATCTCGACCGTCTGGATAGGATCCGGTGCCTAAAAGAAGAGATTGACCCGATTTTGTCTCAAAATAGACAAGAAACATATCTGTGTTAGAGAGACAAATCCGTAGGTCAAACTGAAAAACTTAGAACATTAAAGTTGTGGGGAATCATTATTCCTACCTTCTCACCAAAGGAATTCGGATTTGAAGAAACGAGCGCGAGTACATCTTGGATTTACACCGTAAGATCTGAAATATTGCGATACGAAATTCTCCGGCTGTGGTGGATGAAAATAGGTGAGGTTTGTCGGGATTGAAAGATTTCGACGAGTTCTACAACTTTCGTATTTTGGCCGAAGGCAAACAACGAAGTATAGATGGGTTAAAAAGCGTAATAAGGTTCGGGCATGTGTAGATTCGGGATTTCGGGAAGAGAAACTCATACCGTTGTGGCTCCACGAGTTTATATGGAGGTTTAGGATGGTGGGGAGATAGGTTTTGAAGTAGGGAACAAGTAGAAACAAACGGAAGTCGATTTGGAGTTGTAGATTAAATGTTACGAGTGTTTGAATAGAGATAGGTCTAGAAAACGTGTTTTGCACGGAATTTAAAGCAACTGGACATGGTCATGTACGTGCCTGGCTGGTTCGGTCCTTGCTGGGCCGGCCTGCTTAGGTTTTCTTTTTCTTTTTCTTTTCTTTTTCTTTTTCTATTTACTTTTTTCCCTCATATCTTTTGCATATGAACTCTAAATGACATGATTCTTGTTTCTAAATTTTTCTAAAATCTAATAGATCGTTGTAGGATCATATTTGTAATCGTTTTACTAGTTTGCAAGTAGTGGGTTTATAAATCCTTGTATATTCTATTTTATTTATATCTTTATGTGTTTGTATTTATTCCATAACTTTTTCATAATAGCTCCAAATGAGCTAAATTTTGTTTCTAAAATTTTGTAATATTAATTGGATCTTTTTAGGCTATAATTTAGAAATAATCGCTGTCTTAGTAATAGTGGGTTTTATAAAGTCAATTTAATTACCTTTAGGAACATTTGGGCGAATCAACTATAGGATTTAGATACCAGGATTTGGATTCAGTTTGTGAGAACTTTGCATGGATGTAATGAAATGCTTATGAATGCTTCATGATTTTCATTTTGAAATCTTGCACACCAATTCTATAATCCATAATCAATCCATGCCCTTTTTCCTATATGGCTACTTAGGTCATAACAAAAGAATATAAGATTTTGAATTCAAGGTTGAGAGGATTTTCTATTCAAAAAGTTTCTTCTCTTTGAGAATTTTCAACATAGTCAAGCAATCAATCAAACTTATTTTATTTATTTCACATTCTAAAATTAGGAGAATTTTGGGATGTGACATCATACTTCATGCGCCTCTCCTCAGCTGGAAACATACTCTTAAATCCATCGAGCATATCATATGTGTCAATTTCATGGAAGGGTATTCTCAAGCCAGGTACCATGGCGTGGATAATTGTGTACTTGACTATCATAAATGTCTCTCGGTGGTTGCAAAGAGTTGCATCTTCATTTCCATCGGAGTCATTGGGGAAATCTTTCAGGGTTCACGAAGGACATAATGAAGATCATTTTCTATGAGGATCCTTCTGGGGCGTTGGTACCGGTCGGTGAAATTTGGCCCATCTAGCTTAAGTTTCTTCTCGTCCATGAACGGACCAAAGGAGTTGCAAACTAAGGGGATGGCCATTTTCTATAAGATATTTGCAAAAGGACTTAGACTAAGTTCATATTTAGGAGTCTAATTTGTAATAAAAATTAACAAATGGGCTCCCACTTAAATAGTCATCCCTAACAATGATTTAAGTGATTACACGATCCCTTTACACCACATCATCCCCGATCATCACAGCCTTTGATGCGGCTGCCATGGTAGACATTCACCAATGTCAATCATATCATCCATGTGACTCATGCTCGATCTTTCGATCTCTTATGTTTCGAGACCATGTCTGCACATGCTAGTCTCGCCAATTCTAACTAGTGTGTATTGCAGTGAAACATGGATTACACCCACTGTATGCGAACGTAGATATGTCTGACACCTGATCGTCACATCCTGCCTCATATCAAAGAACTTTCATGGTGGTGCACACACACTAGGGGAACACTATCATTGGAATTAATTTAGGGATCATACTATTTAAATTCTACCGCTGTGTATCTAATACTAGCACTCAAACAAGATGCACACAAAGATTAAATCATATATATAATAAAATGTGACGTGACATGGTTGTATTATTGCTCCATGATCTTCATCAGGTGCTCCGGCATGATCTCCATCAAGCCACCAGTTCTACGTCAAGTCCATGATGCCACTGGTCTTATCGTTCATCATCACATGACTACTACTATACTACTTAGCAATATGAATAGTAAACTACCTTACCTTATTCACGACTTTAACCATATAACATCACAAAGCCCTCCCTGCAACATAAAGTTAGACGGCTCTACTTTATCTATTGCAGATTTTACACGGTTGTTAAGGCTTTCGCAACAGAACGCTTCTACCTACGAACTTCCAACCACAACATGGATACAATAGTTGTTTATACTACACCCCTTGCGGGGCATTACTTTGTAGATGCTATATCAACTATTGTGAGAGACAGACACCCGCGAGCCACTTATACGGTACAAAGCTTATGTCGAGCGTGGAACCAGTCTGACATAAGATTATGCGTAAGGTCGGTCCAAGCCGCTTTATCTCACAGTACCGGGATATAAACAAATACATGTGCGAAGGAAATAACTAGAGTATCAATGCCCAAACTTTTACATGTGTCTAATCCATACTAGCATACTATGCATAGATCAAGCTCTAATACCACTGTAGAGGTTTAGTGCTGAAAATAATTTTGTTACTATGCGGAAAACCCCGAATGACCAAGATCTATCTACTAGTAATATAGTAACGGAGGAAGACAGCGGTAACATACCGTTAAAGACCGAGAGAGTGTTACGTTTATATAGAAGCGTGGTTGATGTAGTCGTACGTATCCGACCTCAAGGTCGCAAAGCTCCTCGCAAGTCACCCCTTATCCGGGTCCTCGCACGATGGCCTGGAAGATTTAATAGCCACATCTGAAATGGATCGTATGGGCACCTAGAGGGGGGGTGAATAGGTGCTAACCAATTTTTAATACTTTTCAATTTTTAGGCTTGACACAAAGTAAATTCTCTAGATATGCAACTACGAGAATTTCCCTATATGTAACCCTAACTACTAAGCACGTAAAAGAGGAGCGAGGAAACCGTAGTGGAGCACGCGGAGACACAGGGATTTGTTTTACCGCAGTTCCTTCCTTGTTAAGGGAAGTACATCCGCGTTGGAGGGGTGGGCGGTTCTAAGACCACCACGCCACAATAGGCATCACCCTATTCTCCGATGGATCTCGCCACGAGAGGCCTGATCCACCTTCTCCACTATTGGATCCCTTCGAGACGGGAACCGGTGCCTTTTACAACACTATCGGGGGACACACCCACAACCAAATTGGGGGCTCCCGAGATGACAACAAGCTGCCACAAGAACAAGGTTTATCAATATAAACAAAAACAAGGATCTAGGTATTTGCAAGAAATACTAGATCGGGGGTTCTCCAAATGGATGGAGAGGAGATGAAGCGCTTGATTACTGATGATGAAGATCGAGTTCTCCTCCTTCGATTCCCCAAGGGATGGGGCCTTTGGGTGGATCTAGATGGAGCACTCTTGGATGAAGCTTTCAGATCTGATCTGGTATTTTTCTAGATGAATCTAGAGTTCTGGCAGGAGGGGGAAGGCTAGCTTAAATACCCCCTCCCCAGATCTGGCCGTTGCACAACTTTGGGGGCGGATTATCCGCCCCCCACTTAGGGCGGATTATCCGCCCCTTGGGAAAACTCCGCCCCAAGGGAGGATTCTCCGAGGGAAACTCCACCCCCTCTCTGGGGCTTGCGCCTTGGTGATGAGCAGGGGGGCGGATTATTCGGCCCCCTTGAGGGATGGATTATCCGGCGGGGCCGAAAAATCCGGCCAAAATTCCGCCCCCCTTCTGGGGCTTGCGCCAACTTGGGAAGAGGGAGGGGCGGATTATCCGCCCCTGGGATTATCCGCCAACTTGGGAAGAGGAAGAGTTCTTTTCCCTTTATTCTCAAATGGAGCTGCAACACTTCAACACACATTAAATGATCCTTGGTAATGTTATCTAACACACAAAACATTAGGGATTAAGAAATGTTCTTTCAATCTCCCCCTTTTTGGTGTTAGATGACAATACTAGGATTTGCAATAAAACCGGCAAATGCCACCTTAAATAATGAAAGACGCTCCCCTAGATGTGTGCATATTTAAGATTTGCATTTGAATACAAATACACACACTAGGGATAACACTACTTTAAGGTTTGGGAAATAAGGTCATACCATCAGGATGAGAATATAGCCAAAGCATACATAGATAATCCAATGAATCCATATGCCATCAAATATGCTCCATAATTCCAGAATTCCATGGGGTCCATGATAGATAAATCCAGAATTCCATGAATACCAAACATAGTACCAAACTGTTGAGTACGACATAGTCAAATACACACACTAGGGAGAACACTACTTTAAGGTTTGGGAAATAAGGTCATACCACCGGGATGAGAATATAGCCAAAGCATACATAGATAATCCCATGAATCCATATGCCATCAAATATGCTCCATAATTCTAGAATTCCATGGAGTCCATGATAGATAAATCCAGAATTCCATGAATACCAAACATAGTACCAAACTGTGGAGTACGACATAGTCTTACATAAACAAACACAAATAGCATCTGAGTTCACGCCAGAAAAGGCACAAGCAAGCAAATAAGAAGGACTAAAATCGAAAAGCTTGTGCCCGACCCTTGCAAATCCACGAGACCTAATAGAACTACTTCTCCCCCTTTGGCATCGAAACGCCAAAAAGGAAGAAGAGCGATGCTAATGCCCCTGGAGATCACTCCTCCTCATCCTCGTCATAGTCATTCCCGTCCCCTTCCTCTAGAATGATATTACACACCCAAACTGAGATGGTACTACACACCCAAATTTGCAAGAATCAAATCAATCAAAAGCCAAATTTGAGTGTGTTTTCCATAAGAACAAGAGATATGCAAGAAAATCCAACGGGACCCATGAAAACCAACTCTTCTCAAGGAAGAGGGCGGTGGCCGAAGCCACCATGTTGGAGCGCATGGCATGACACCGCGAAGATATATCTTGAGTTCAAAACCAATGCTCATCGATGGCCCACATATCACAAAATGATATTAAGGGAAATGATTTTACTTGCTTTCGGCATTATGGGGGGAGGGTTCTCCCAATCAATTAGGACCACACTCCCCCTATGTCTATGCCCGCATCTAAACCAAATACATGAATAAGAGCAAGTGAGTGTGCAAGGGTAGTCAAGCCAAGCTCCTTGAATCTATGATATTTAGATCATTCCTCAAATAACAAAATCTTGCTTCATCAAGAGGCTTCGTGAAAATATCAGCAAGTTGGTTCTTCGTGCTCACAAAGGATAGAGCAATATCTCCACGAGCAACATGATCCTGAATAAAGTGGTTGCGAATCTCTATATGTTTTGTTCTTGTATGTATCTTTGCAGGATTGTAAGCAATTTTGATAGCACTTTCATTGTCGCATAAAGAGGCACTTTGTCACAATTGACACCATATTCCTTTAAAGTTTGCCTCATCCATAACAATTGAGTACAAGCACTTGCAGAAGAACATATTCAAATTCCGGTTGAGAGTGAAATACAATTATGTTTCTTTGATGACCAACACACTAGAGACCTGCCCAAGAATTGGCATGCACCAGAGGTTGATTTCCTATCATCTTTGTCACCATCCCAATCTGAATCAGTGTAACCACATAGAGAGAAACTTGAACCCTTGGGATACCATAACCCAAAATTTCGGGAATGAACCAAATATCGGAAGATTCGCTTGACTGCCACTAAGTGGCTTTCTTTAGGAACGGCTTGGTACCTTGCACACACTCCTACACTTAACACGATATCGGGCCTAGATGCGCAAAGGTAAAGGAGAGAGCCGATCATGGATCGGTATACCTTTTGATCCACGTCTTTATCATTGGGATTGAGCTCAAGATGACACTTTGTTTGCATTGCGGTAGCAACGCCATTGAGATCCGTCATCTTAAACCTTTTGAGCATGTCTTGGATGTACTTAGCTTGATTAATAAAGGTTCCGTCTCTAAGTTGTTTGATCTCAAATCCAAGAAAGAACCTGAGCTCACCCATCATGGACATCTCAAACCTGTCTGTCATAAGCTTCGAAAATTCATCGTTAAAAGCTTGGTTAGTATAGCCAAAAATAATGTCATCTACATAAAGTTGGCATACAAAAAGCTCCCCATTAACCTTCTTAGTAAAAAGAGTGGGATCGATTTGCACAACTTCGAATCCACAGTCTAGCAAAAGCTCTTTAAGGTGCTCATACCACGCACGTGGGGCTTGTTTAAGGCCATAGAGAGCCTTATCGAGTTTGTAGACATGGTTCGGAAATTTGGTGTCCTCAAACCCCGAGGGCTGCTTGACGTATACTAACTCATGTAGAGGACCATTAAGGAAAGCGCTCTTAACATCCATTTGTTGTAATTTAAAATTATGATATGCTGCATATGCAAGAAGGATACGGATGGACTCAAGATGAGCCACACGAGCGTAAGTCTCGCCAAAATCAATTCCTTCCACTTGCGAGAATCCTTGAGCCACGAGTCGTGCTTTATTCCTCACAACAATGCCATTTTCATCCTGTTTGTTCTTGAAGATCCACTTGGTTCCGATAACATTGCGGCAATCCTTTGGCTTTTCTACGAGCTTCCAAACTTTGTTGCGTTCGAAGTTATTTAATTCTTCATGCATTGCAACAACCCAATCGGGATCTTCAAGAGCATCAAAAACCTTCTTCGGTTCAACCATGGAAATGTGAGCTTGATGATCACAGAAGCTTGCAAGTTCTCTCCTAGTGGATACCCTTCGTCGTAGATCACCAACAACCTTGTCAAGAGTGTGACCTCTTAGTTCAAGGTTTCGATCAGCACGAGCCTTGCGACGAGCCTCAATGTCCTTATTGTTTCTAGAAGGGGTTGATTCAATATGTGTATCCTTGTCTTGATTACTTCCTTGCCCTTGATCTTGGTCACCGTTACTGCCAGAAGATTGTTGCTGAACATTTTCTTCAGGCCAGGATAATCCGCCCCTTGGAGGGGCCGGACTATCCGGCCTGGGAGGTGAAGAACCCGAGCCATCTTCCTGAGAATGCCTGATGAGAGTTGGAGACCCAGGGCCGAATAATCCGCCCTCGGGTGCCGGATAATCCGGCCTGGGAGCTTCAGAGTTGCTGACTTCTCCTTCGGATCCTCTGGAATGAGTTGGAGTGCCAGGGGCGGAAAGTCCGGCCTGGGACTACCAACTTGTTCAGGGGATAGATGATCTTCAGCAGATTGTGGTGTTGGTGCAGGATTGTCGCCAACAGTAGAAGCTTGTTGATCTTGTGTAGATGAGGGCTCCACATGTGTGGAGCATTGTCCTTCCCGATCCGCCACAAGGGGTTCCTCAATGGGGCGGAAAAATCCCACGCCCATTCTTCTTACGGCATCTTGGGGCATTTTAACATCTGCATCACAAACATCAACTTGCCCTACAAAGGAGCCATTATTTTCATCGAACTCCACACTACAAGATTCTACAACAATCCCAGTGAGCTTGTTGTAGACTCTATAAGTGTGGGATTCGGCACCGTAACCAACAAAAATACCTTCTAAAGCCTTGGATTCAAATTTTGACAAACGGATACCTTTAATAAGAAAGAAACATTTACACCCGAATACCCTGAAGTATGAGATGTTGGGTTTGTTACCGGTAAGTATTTCATATGGGGTCTTGTCCAAGATCTTTCGAAGGTAGAGCCGGTTTGATGAGTGACAAGCAGTGGATATGGCTTCAGCCCAAAAATTATAAGGATACTTGAACTCAGCTAGCATAGATCTTGCCATATCCATCAAAGTCCGGTTCTTCCTCTCGGCTACACCATTTTGTTGAGGGGTGTATGCAGCGGAATATTGGTGTCTAATCCCCTCTTTGCTAAGAAACTCGTTTAAAGTGTAGTTCTTGAATTCTGAGCCGTTGTCACTTCTAATTTCCAAGATAGGAACATTGTGTTGACGTTGAACTTCATTGGCAAAGTCGATGACAGTTTGTTGAGTCTCACATTTCAGCTTGAAGAAATATACCCATGTATATCTTGAGTAATCATCGACAATGACCAAGCAATATTTCTTCCCACCAAGACTTGCATGAGAAGGAGGACCAAATAAATCCACATGAAGTAATTCCAAGATCCTCTTTGATGACACAATAGTCTTCCTCTTGTGGGGAGAGTCATGCATTTTTCCTTCAACACAAGCCCTTCAAACACGATCTTTGGCAAAAGAGACATTGTCTTTTAGTCCAAGGATGTGGCCACCCTTCTGGAGACTTTGCAAAGTTCTCATGTTGACATGGGCTAAACGGCGATGCCATAGCCAGCCCACGTCGGCCTTTCCGAATAGACACATCGGACTCGAAGTGGTTTTCCCTGAGAAGTCCACCACATACAGGTCATTTTCGACGTATCCAACCAAAGCGACCTTTAGAGACTTGCTCCACAAGAGTACCACCAAATCATCATCGATAAAAACAGCAAAACCCATCTTGCCAAGGGCACGGACAGAAAGAAGGTTGTAACAAAGGGTCTCAACAAGCATGACGTCCACGAGAGAGATATCATGGGCAACCACAACCTTGCCAAGACCCAATACCTGAGATTTTTACTTATCACCATAGGAGACTGTGATATTATCATGATTTGGACGCATCTCCGTGATGATCTCCTTGATTCCGGTCATATGACTAGTGCAACCACTATCCAGCACCCATTTCGACCCACCGGAAGCATAGCCCTGCAAGAAAATTACTTCTTGGTTTTAGGTACCCATTTTTCAATGGGTCCTTTCATGTTAGTAACAAGGGTCTTTGTGACCCAAATAGACCAAGCAATATATTCATCAAAAGGACCAACATAATAAGCATAAACATCGCCATAGTCATCACAAAAGAGTTCATAATTCGGATTGTGAGACCCTGCAAAACCAATATTATTAGTCTTGTCTTTTGTGAAAATCTTCTCAGTAGTGCTTGTCTTTAATTGCACATCCTTGGTCTTGTTCTTCTTGGTTTTCTTATTCTTGGACTTGGTGACATACCCAAGTCCCTCTTTACCATTATTTGACCTTTGCTTGCCAAGGAGTTCATCAAGCACACCTTTGTCCTTTGTAGTGATGTCCTTGATCACTTCTTTTTCCACACTAGCATTTTTCTTGTTACTATATGTTGAGTTGGATGAGCTAGGAGTATCATATTTGGCCAATCGACTTTGAAGCTGATCATGTGACTCATTGAGAATAGAGAACTCATTTTTCAATGCCTTGTGAGAATTGTCAAGTTTCTCCAATTCCTCGGAGAGTCTATCATGAGCAGCCCCAAAGTCAATCCTTTCCTTCTTTAACTTCTTTGCTTTGGTGACAGCATTGTCACGTTCCTTAACAAGTTTAGTCACAATTTCTTTATGTGACTCTTCCATAGACTCAAGCCTCTCTTCAAGAGAGACCCGAGCTTCTTCTTCTTCAAGAGCATTTTTTAGGGATGCAATTTCCATTGCATCCTCCCTTTCAATTCTGCCCTTTTCTTCGAGGAGTGCTTCGTTTTGGGCCAACTGATCCATGAGAGCTTCAAAACGAACTTTGTGCTTACCTTGCAAGTTAGTGTAGAAATAATCCAAAGCAATAATCTCTTCTTTAACCTTAAGACTAGTAGGATCATCCATGTCTATCATAGTCTTGGGAAAAGAAGAGTTAGAAGAAGTTACCTCAGAGCTTCGTGCCATGAGGAAAGTAGCATTCTTGTTGATGATGTTTTCGTTCGGAGAGTCGAAGATAGATGTTGATGTAGATGTGGTGGCTATAGCAGCCACCTCTTGAGAGCTATCGTCCTCGTCCTCATCTTCACTCCCCGATGAATATTATTCTTGAGCCACTAGAACAATATTTGGTTGCTTCTTGAAAGGAGCATTCTTCTTTACAAACTGCTTCTTACGTGGAGCTTTTGATTTGTCCTTGAAAATGAGTCTTCCTCCATTATCCTCTCTACTTTTATATGGACACTCATTCTGCGGTGCAGGTCACCACAATTAAAGCATGTTCTCAGCTTGGGACCATTTTCTTTTCTTCCATAGGCTCCACTCTTTCGATCTAGTTCAGCTTTAGCCTTGGCTGGATCTTTCCAAAAGTTTCTTGCATAAAGAGCCAAGTATTGTCCGTGGATCCTTTTTATATCTTCAGGATCCAGGACCTTCTAACGATATTCATCATGATCAATCACACTAGTCTTCAAGGCCATGTTGACCCCTTTTGCATCCCCATAGCTCGAGCACGAGCATCTTGACATTCTTGGCGGCCACTTTGAAGGCGGCCATTTCTTGCATTACCTCATTGGATGACATGAGGTGATAGTTATGCCTACCTTGGAGACTTTTCAAATCTGTGGGCTCAAATGACATAAGAGCAATGACATACTTGCGCTTGATCCAAGCATCATCAACATGAGCTGCACCGTGGTTTCTGAAGGTTGTGGCTATTGCCTTGAGCCTCCTATACATGTCCTCGTGGTCTTCTCCATCCAGCATATAAAATCCTTCAGCTTCATTGCTCAAGGCATCATATCTATTCCTTCTCATACTTTCATTTCCGATGAAGAGCTCGGTGAGGGCATCCCAAGCTTCTTTAGCTGAGCTAAGATGCTGAATGTGTGGCATGTCTTTGTCACCCACACCAAACTGTATCATGTGTAGAGCTGTAGCACTGAGTTGGCTATCTACCACTTCTCTTCTTGTGAGATTGTTAGGGTTTCCAACATGAAGACCATTTTCGATGATCTTCCACAACTCTATGGAGGAACTGCACACATGAGATTTCATCAAAAATTGTCATTGAGAGAAAGTAGATGCTGAAAGTTTGGGTGGATCACCCCTATTATGTATATGTGGGTGAGGGATAGGCGGATCAGGGGAATACACATGAGAAACCTCATTGTATCCATCCTTACCGCTATCCTTTTTCGAGGAGGAGCTCTTGCTAGTATCATCACCAACCACTTCGTTATCTTTGGAAACAGTTTTACCCGTTTCCTTGGAATGCGGAGTGGTATCCTCCGAGTTAGATGGAGGTGATGCTGCGGATGTGGAGAGACGCATTATCAATTGACGCATCTCTTCCATCTTAGCCTCCATTGAACTCACCAAGGTTTTTTCCAACGTCTTGAGATCGTTCATGGTGACTACCTCCGGAGCATCACTCACATCTACCTTAGAACCCATACTTCTCTTAGGCGGTTAAGCCCGAAATAAGAGCCGAGGCTCTGATACCAATTGAAATGGATCGTATGGGCACCTAGAGGGGGGGTGAATAGGTGATAACCAATTTTTAATACTTTTTCAATTTTTAGGCTTGACACAAAGTAAATTCTCTAGATATGCAACTACGAGAATTTCCCTATATGTAACCCTAACTACTAAGCACGTAAAAGAGGAGCGAGGAAACCGTAGTGGAGCACGCGGAGACACAGGGATTTGTTTTACCGCAGTTCCTTCCTTGTTAAGGGAAGTACATCCGCGTTGGAGGGGTGGGCGGTTCTAAGACCACCACGCCACAATAGGCCTCACCCTATTCTCCGATGGATCTTGCCACGAGAGGCCTGATCCACCTTCACAACTATTGGATCCCTTCGAGGCAGGAACCGGTGCCTTTTACAACACTATCGGGGCACACACCCACAACCAAATTGGGGGCTCCCGAGATGACAACAAGCTGCCACAAGAACAAGGTTTATCAATATAAACAAAAACAAGGATCTAGGTATTTGCAAGAAATACTAGATCGGGGGTTCTCCAAATGGATGGAGAGGAGATGAAGCGCTTGATTACTGATGATGAAGATCGAGTTCTCCTCCTTCGATTCCCCAAGGGATGGGGCCTTTGGGTGGATCTAGATGGAGCACTCTTGGATGAAGCTTTCAGATCTGATCTGGTATTTTTCGAGATGAATCTAGAGTTCTGGCAGGAGGGGGAAGGCTGGCTTAAATACCCCCTCCCCAGATCTGGCCGTTGCACAACTTTGGGGGCGGATAATCCGCCCCCCACTTAGGGCGGATTATCCGCCCTCTGGGAAAACTCCACCCCAAGGGAGGATTCTCCGGGGGAAACTCCGCCCCCTCTCTGGGGCTTGCGCCTTGGTGATGAGCAGGGGGGGCGGATTATCCGGCCCCCTTGAGGGGTGGATTATCCGGCGGGGCCAGAAAATCCGGCCAAAATTCCGCCCCCCCTTCTGGGGCTTGCGCCAACTTGGGAAGAGGGAGGGGCGGAAATCCGCCCCTGGTGGGGCCGGATTATCCGCCCCCAAAGGCAGAGTTCTTTTTCCTTTATTCTCAAATAGAGCTGCAACACTTCAACACACATTAAATGATACTTGGTATTGTTATCTAACACACAAAACACTAGGGATTAAGAAATTTTTTTTCAACATCGAGTTGCCACAGGCATACGGTGCAAGACAACGACTCCCGTGATCGGATCCCGCCGAGGTTGCGGAAGTAGATATCCTGGATGGAATCTCGGCAGCGCAACGGCGTGTCGCAGAAGAGAACGCCTTGCGTGTGCAGTCTAGACTTGGGATTGAGCACTAGCAGAGGCAACTTTAGAGAGAGTATGGATGTAAATGATACCGATAATTTCCGCATAGGCGTCCGTTTTTGAGGATATGGTATGCATTTATAGATATCCGGCGGATATGGATGTGGATGCGGATATTTATCGAGCAGATATCCGACGAATATGGTGGCGGGTATGGTATTGATGATATCCAACGGATAAGGATAATCCGATATTTTATGAGGATTATCCGAGGTACTCAAATAGGATAATCCGATAAATTTAGCACAACCCCAATATCTAGACAATGTAGTAAGTATATCGGCTAACTATGCATGCTACATATGCATGTTATACTATGCTATTATCAATCTTGCACTTTTATATTACTACTATCTAGTGTTGCACGCTTTCTTGTCATTTCTTTTGCATAAACTAAAAAAATTATCTTTCTATGTGTATTTGTTCGATTATCCTCTTTCGATCCGACTCCGCTCCATATCCAGAATCCAATATAATCCGCATTCGAATCTGTATCTAGATATTATCCGCTCCGATCTGAATCCGTCAAAAAAATATGGTAAAGGATATGGTAATAGCAACATCTGATCTGTTTACATCCCTAAGAGAGAGAGAGAGGAATATTTCAACCAAAGGAGATATCTCAATTTATTGTGTGTTTTATCCCATCCATGGGCACCTCTTTATATAGGTGCCCCATGTGGGACTAAATCTAAAGGAAAAAGGCGGAAAGCAGTAGAAACGGCTGGGCCTGGCCCGGCAATGAGCAACGAGTGGCCTGCGGATGGGCCAAGCGCCCAGAATAACAGCGCTCGCGCCTAGCGCAGCAGCCGCTACACCCTCGCGGTCCGGCTCGCCCACAGTGTGAAAGCCATCCACGCTCCCCGGGTGGGCCGGCTGCACGCGCTCGCCCGTGGCCCACTTGGCGCAGCTGGTCAGCACGCCCGCCTAGCCCTCCCCGCGCGCCCGTGTCGGACCGAGGTCAAGTAGGCCTGCGGCGGCAGCTAGCAGCTGTCACCCTGGGCGGCTGTTAGCACCCGTCCACCTAGCGATTCCATGGGCCGGTCAAATGCAGCCCAGCCGCATTTGACTGTGCTATTTTTTCCGTTTTTTTGCGTGTAAATTTTCCCTTGGGTCAAATTCCTTCGAGATTTTGGCCTAATAAAAAAACTAACCTTTATAAATCTTAATTTAAATACTATTTAGAATATACTAATCCACCATGAACATATAATAAATGTATATTTAAATTTCCATTTATCTAAAAGTCCTTTCAGTCATTTTCCTTCTTTCTTTCTCTCTTCGAACAACTTCAGATATCTGCAGAACAATTCTGGTTTATCTCTCTTTCAGGATTCCTTCTTATAGGTAGATCTCCACGCATTGTAATGTCCTTAAGCGTGCGTCCCCATGCTTCGGAAATGTCATAGACATGATCTCTATCAGTGATTATCAGAGGGACTGGGATGCCCATGATAACCCCTACGCACTCACGATTATCCATCGTTTGGAACCTGAAACAACATGTGTTATGTTACTTTTGTCTCTGTGATACTTGCATTGTTTGATATTTGATCATCGACATCGCCATGTCGAGTTCGATCTTGTTACCGACAATGCTATTTTAAACTCGTACTTATAAGTGATATGTTCGTAACCTAGTTACATGTTGCGCAACATTTAGATATATCTTATCTGAGTGGGCCAGAGTATCTTCCATCACTCAGATGTACAAATTCCGCTCTTAACACATGGACCTCAACCTGCCCCTTCGGATATTTAATGACACCCTTATGATTACAGAGTAACGTTAAGTGCCATTAAAGTATCCTCCGGCGGCAGTGATTAGATATGGTCTCACAGTCTGAGAAAAAAGTCACTATGTTTCTGACAATTGCAAGTATGAACTTTATGATATGATCGTGTTGCAACAATCATCTGCAGAACGGTGTCCACTATCTCATTCTCTAATGAGATAGCTCCATTGTCAGTTAGGTGTCAAAGAACCAACATGGTCAGAAAACCTTTGACCATCCGTTGACCAATGGACTAGTTAAATAGAGGCTACTAGGGACCTGAATTTGTTTACACTAGATGGATAAGCGCGCTTCGCTGCGCCGCCTACAGCGTGGTTGGACATTGCATGGTAGACGGTGCTGGACTTTCATGTTTTCGCCTACAGTGTGGTTGGACATTACATGGTAGACGGTGCTGGACTTTCATGTTTTCACAAGGATCGCTGCTGGTCATACCACATCAAGTTTTTGTGTGTCTTCCATAAATTGAATAGATCAAATGTCATGCTTCACCACCCTAGTAATTCCTGGTATGTTTTTGGTGGTAGTGGCCTAATTACGTTTTCGGCTTTTTCTCAACACACTAGATCTTATTCATCTCAAGTGCATTTTAACACACACGCATGAGGGGGTCACCCTAGATACAGATGGACGATGTCCCTGGCTGGGTAGTTGGTGAAGCAACAAAATTGTAAATACAAAGTAAAGCTGGAAAAGCTTGTTTGCAACACAATTCACAATAGCACATATCAAGGTGTTGATACGAATACTACCTGAGTCCTAAAGTACCTTCAAGTACACGCTACATGCACGATCCACATATACATACATAGACAAAACGCGATCAACAACGCAGATGTCTTCATCCCGAGCATCACACAAAACATGATGCCACCACCACATCACACTTAGCATATGGCACGGGGAATGACAATACGTTCGGATCACATTCGCTTTCAAACTTCTTGGTCATGTGTTCTAATAAAGGAAAAACAAACTCTAATAAGGCTGTCTAATGGGACCGAGCAGAATGAGAACAAAAACAACCTTTTCTTGGCCTCTTTTAGTACATACGCTAGAGTGCAGCTCTGCATCATCACCATAGCTCCAAACTTCTCCTTACTTTTGGTGTCTCCTTAGTAAGCATTTCTTGACCAGGTGGGGTAGATAAGAAATTAAACCTCATGGTATTGTCAAAATAAACCAAACAACAGTATGTGGGGTATAAGATTGGCTGCATTAGCATCAAGCCTCTCATTTGGTTTTCCAATCGTCCTCGTGTCTAGCTAGTAAACCATAAGAACACGTTAACGATACTAAGAGAGAAGAATGGGTAGTTAACTGCATACATAAAAATCAACAGACTTTTCCCGAGATAGCAGCAGGTAAACTGAAATTCACACAAAAAAAGCAATGTCTACAAAGAAATCCAAAATCGAGAAACAAAAAATTCATCTTGGCAAACAGAATAACGCAGATAGTCACATCAACAACTAATCTCCTCTTAAATAACCTAGAGAGTGACAGATAGATAGTAGAGCATAATATCTCGCCACTATTCCTAAGATGTGCCATTATAATTAAGTACAGAGAAAACATGATCGTAAACCTCACTATCTTGTATAGCTTAAGGAAGAATGCATAGTTATCATGCTACTGCCAATCTGTAGTACAACATTCCTTCAAGGAAGCACTTGGTAGAAGAAAATTCTAAACTATTTGAGAAGATTAAAGCCCATGCGGTTTTTTCCCTTGAGTTAGCACATGCATTTTACTAATTTCATAGTAAGCAAAACGATTTTAGGATGATCTATGAATTTTTTGATTCAATAAAGGAAAGTGTAATGATTGTACAATTTTGCTCATTTCAGGCAAAACCAAAAATAAGAAATAAAATATGCTCCCTCCATTTCATATTAAGTGCTTGTACTAAATCAGGACACTTAATATGGAATGGAGGGAGTAATTTACTACCCCAAGTTAAACACCAAGAGATCAAACAATCATATGGATACAATAAAGAGTCATGCTTTTTAACTAAGGGTCATTTTTCTATCACTTATAGAAATAGAACTTTCAAGATCTACTGTATTCTCCATGATTGTCAAAGAATGGCATACATTAGAGGTGTATGTGTGTTTGTTGGATATATGCCCTAGAGGCAATAATAAATGTAGTTATTATTATATCTTTGTGTTTATGATAAATGTTTACATTCATACTATAATAGTATTAACAAGGAAACATTAATACTTGTGTGATTTGTAAACTTAATTTGAAGTCCCTAGTATAGCCTCTATACTTCACTAGCTTGTTGGTTGATTAATGATTGTGGTTTCCCTATCATGAACATTGCGATGTTATCAACAACGAGATCATATCGTTAGGAGAATGATATGGTGGACATACTCCTATAGATAAGCGTAGCATAAAGATCAAGTCATTTCAATAGTTCAATTGCTATATGGTTTCTGATACATAGTAACCTAATTCCTTCGACCATGAGATCATGCATATCACCTTTACCGGATGGATGCTTTGATGACATCGGACACCACACACCGTATCGGGTGGCTATAAAGGTGGCATTGAGTGTTCGGAAAGTATTGGTTGAAACACATGGATCAAGAGTGGGATTTGTCCATCCATATGACGGATAGATATACTCTGGGCCCTCTCGGTGGAATGTCATCCAATTAGCTTGCAAGCATGTGGCTCACAAGGGATCACATATCACGGGAACGAGAAAAGAGTACTTATCGGTAACGAGGTTGAACTAGGTATGCAGAGATACCGACGATCATAACCTCGGATAAGTAAACTATCGTGAGACAAAGGGAAATTGTTATCGTATGTAAGTGGTTCATTCGATCGCAAAGTAATCGTAGAAATATGTGGGAGCCATATGAATTTCCAGATTCCTCTATTGGTTATTGTTCGGAGAAGTGTTTCGATCATGTCCGCATAATTCACGAACCGTAGGGAGACACACTTAAGGATTCGACGTTGTTTGAGTAGTTATGGTATTATGAGAAAGAGACTGAATGTTGTTCGGAGTCTCGGATGGGATCCGGGATATCACGAGGTGATCCGGAATGGTCCGGAGAATAAGATTCATATAAGGAAAGTCCCGTTTCGGAGTTCGGGAATAATTCCGGTGTTTTCATCGGGAATGTTCTAGAAGGTTCCGGAATGTCCGGCACTCCGGGGGGGGAAGGGTACATGAATGTGTCATTACATATTGAATGATTGCATCATGTACTAAGTGTTCTTGCTGTTCCAAATAAAGGATTAAATTGAATCCTAAAACAGAAAAGTCAAATGGCCAGTTTAAAAGTCAAACGGCTAAAACAGGAAACTGTGGGAAACAAGCAAGAGGTGGTTGGAACCGACTTGGGGGAGGAGTCCCTCCAAGCCGGCGCGCCAACCAAGGCCGACTTGGGGAGGGACTCCCCTCCCACCTATAAAAGGAGGGGCAGGGCCTCCTCCTCTAGACACACAAGTTCCTATCCTCTAATCTCCGGTTTAGAGCCGTTTTGGTTTAGAGCTTCTAATTGCCCTAGCCTTCGGTTTAGAGCCTTCTAATTGGTGTGTCTAATCTCTAGACCACTAATAGATCTCGCTCATACTCCACCATACTCGCTCCGGCTTAAGGCGAAGCCCTGCGGGATCTCCCTCTACTTAGGTACCACGCAGTTGTCTTTGGGAATCGCGAGAGTGCTACAACCTCCATTTTCTTTGGAACAAGGAGAGGAAGGTCTTCGTCAGTACCGAACGTGTGACCGATTGCGGAAGTGCTGCCGAACGCTTGGGAAGGATCGTCTACACGATCTTGAGATCGGGAAGAGTACGACTACATCACCCACGAGAATACGCTCTCGTTAAACACTTTGGAATCTTCGAGGGTAAGTTATTCCATCGACTCGTTGCTACAATCTAGTAGATAGATCTTGGATTGTTTGTTTGTATGCGATAGAAAATTTTTGTTTTCCATGCTACGAACCCCTACAGTGGTATCAGAGCTGTGTCTATATGTAGATCTGTTGCACGAGTAGAACACAATGGTCATTGTGGGCGTTGATGCTTTTATTGTCGATTGCTTCTTGTGTACTTTGCATCTTGCGGTATGTTGGGATGAAGCGGCCCGGGCTAACCTTACATGACATCGTTCATGAGACTTGCTCCACGCTTGACATGCAACTTGTATTGCATAAGTGGCTTTGCGGGTGCCTGTTTCTCCTAGCATAGTTAAGATCCAATTTACAACGGGTGGTCAACAATGCTAGTATCAATGTTGTGGTTCTTGTTCGTAAGTTAGAACGACACTTATTGAAAGCCCCAAACCACGTAAAATATGCAAAGAAAGTAGAGGCGTCTAACTTTGTTTTTGCGGTGTCTGATGATGTGATATGGCCATGATTGTGATTATATTTGATGTATGCAATGTTCCTTATTGTAAGTTGGCAACGGCGAGCCATATGGTTGTCTTTAATTTATGTTAAGACCGCGTGTCTATTCAAAGTAGTTGTAATAGTTGAACCGGTGGGCGACAACCATGGAGAAGCGTCATTGACCTTGATGCAATGCGGTGATGATGGAGATCATGTTCGTGCTTGAAGATGGAGATCGGAAGCACAAAGAAAAGGCCATATCATATCACATATTATTGAATTGCATGTGATGTTAATCCTTTATGCATCTTGTATTGCTTAGTAGACGACGGTAGCATTATAAGATGATCCCTCATGCACATGAATTTCAAGTCATAAAGTGTTCACCCTTAGTTAGCACCGTTGCTAAAGCTTGTTGTTTCGAAGCACCACGTGATGATCGGGTGTGTTAGATTCTGCAAGTGTATACAACGTGAGCAAGCCAGATTTGCTCATGCGGAAACTAAGGTTTGATCTTGACGAGCCTAGCATGTACAGACATGGTCTCGGAACACGGATCACCGAAAGATAAAGCATGAATCATATAGTAGATATGATGAACATGACGATTGTTCGCCATTGAAACTATATCAACTCTCGTGATGATTGGTGTTGATGTAGTGGATTTGGTTCGTGTGATCACTAAAACAATGTGAGGGATGTTGTTTTGAGTGGGAGTTCACCTAGTTTAATTACTTAATTAATTTGAACTCAATTTGTCATAAACTTAGTCTAAACTATTGCAAATATGTTGTAGATCAATGGCAGCCCCTACCATCAATTTTAATGCGTTTCTAGAGAAAGAAAAGTTGAAAAAACAATGGAACCAACTTCGCGGATTGGTTCCGCAATTTGAGGATTGTCATCACAGCTGGTAATTTGACCTATGTCTTTGGATGCACATGGGTGACCCACACTGCTGATCTTGCCGATGAAGTAAAGAATGTTTACCTCGCTCGGAAGAATCAGTACTCCATAGTTCGATGTGCTATCTTGTATGGTTTGGAATCGGAGCTTGAGAAAAGGTTTGAGAATTCAGACCCATATGATATTGTCGAGGATCTCAAATTGATTTTGAGACTCATGCGGCAATTGAAAGCTATGAGGCTTCCAAAAGTTCTTTAAGCTGCAAGATGGAAGAGGGCAGCTCGTCGGTGAGCATGTGCTTAAGATGTGCAGGCACGCAAACAAACTTCAAAGCTTGGGTATAGTGATTCCTAATGCTTTGGGGATTTACCGTGTCCTCCAATCACTACCACCAAGTTACAAGAACTTTGTGATGAACTACAACATGCAGAACATGAACAAAGAGTTTCAGGCTGTTTGCTATGTTAAAGTCTGCAGAAGTGGAGATCAAGAAAGAGCACCAAGTGTTGTTGGTCAATAAGACCACCAAATTCAAGAAAGGAAAGTCTAAGTAGAAGGGACACTTCAAGAAGGGTGGTAAGAAAGTTACCACGCCGTGAAGAAGACCAAGGCTGGACCAAGCCCGATCTTGAGTGCTTTTCTGCAAGGGAGAAGGTCCTTTGGGCGGAATTGCCCAAATTACTTGGCGGATCTGAAGAACGGCAACATCAAGAAGAAAGGTATATCTGATATACATGTTATTGATGTGTATCTCACTAGTACCCGTAGTAGTGCCTGGGTATTTGATATTGGTTCGGTTGCTCATATTTGTAACTCGAAACAGGTCTTTGCAGAATAAGCGGAAGCTAGCGAAGAACGAGGTGACGATGCGCGTGGGAAACGGATCAAAGGTTGATGTGATCGCGGTCGGCACGCTACCCCTTCATCTACCATCGGGATTAGTTTTATACTTAAATAATTGTTATTTAGTGCCTGTGTTGAGCATGAACATTATATCGGGATCTTGTTTATTGCGAGACGGTTACTTGTTTAAGTCAGAGAATAATGGTTGTTCGATTTATATGAGTAATATGTTTTATGCACATGCACCTTTGATAGATGGTCTATTCTTATTGAATCTTGATAGTGGAAATACACATATCAACAACATTGAGGCTAAACGTTTGAAATCAAGCGATAATTCGACCTATATGTGGCACTGTCGTCTTGGTCACATTGGAGTGAAGTGTATGGACAAACTCCATTCCGATGGACTTCTTGAATCACTTGATTTTGAATCACTTGAAAGATGCGAAGCATGTCTGATGGGAAAAATGACTAAAGACTCCATTTTCTGGTATGATGGAGCGAGCTACGGAATTATTGGAAATCATACATACCGATGTGTGTGGTCCAATGAGTGTAGCATCGCGCGGTGGTTATCGTTATGTTCTTACCTTCACGGATGACTTGAGTAGATATGGGTATATCTATTTCATGAAACATAAATCCGAAACTTTCGAGAAGTTTAAGGAGTTTCAAAGTGAGGTAGAGAATCAACGTAACAAGAAGATTAAATTTCTACGTTCTGATCGTGGAGGTGAATATCTAAGTTACGAGTTTGGCGAGCATTTGAAGAAATGCGGAATACTTTCATGATTGACACCGGGGAACACCACAACAGTAATGGTGTGTCCGACGTCGTAATCGAACTCTCTTAGATATGGTTCGTTCTATGATGTCACTTACAGATTTACCGCTATCATTTTGGGGTTATGCATTAGAAACAGCCGCATTCACTTTAAATAGGGCACCGTCTAAATCCGTTGAAACGACACCGTATGAATTATGGTTTGGGAAGAAACCTAGATTGTCGTTCCTTAAAGTTTGGGGATGCGAAGCCTATGTAAAGAAGTTACAGCCGGACAAGCTTGAACCCAAAGCGGAAAAATGTGTCTTCATAGGATACCCGAAGGAAACTATTGGGTATACCTTCTATCATAGATCCGAAGGCAAAATCTTCGTTGCCAAGAATGGATCCTTTCTAGAGAAGGAATTTCTCTCGAAAGAAGTGACTGGAAGGAAAGTAGAACTCGACGAGGTTGTCGAACCTTCTCTCGAAATTGCGAGTAGCACAGCACCGGAAGAAGTTCCTGTGGTGCCTACACCAATAAGAGAGGAAGCTAA
The DNA here is from genome assembly GCA_030063025.1 of Avena longiglumis. Taxonomy (NCBI): domain Eukaryota; kingdom Viridiplantae; phylum Streptophyta; class Magnoliopsida; order Poales; family Poaceae; genus Avena; species Avena longiglumis. The sequence goes on from CP125974.1 coordinate 168,583,644, forward strand.
TGATGGTGATCATGAAACTTCGGTTGAAGTTGCTCTGAGCCTCGGAGGTCAACGAGAACTCGTACCACTCCAGTTGGTATGATCCGTTATGAATGTCATGTTGGTGGACAACACCGATGACCCGAGACATATGAGGAAGCGATGGTGAGCCCAGATTCCAATAAATGGCAAGAAGCCATGAAATCCGAGATTGGATCCATGTACGAAAACCAAGTGTGGACTTTGGTGGATTTCTGGGATGGCGAAAGGCTGTCGAGAACAAATGGATTTTCAAGAAGAAAACAGATGTTGATGGTAATGTTCACATCTATAAAGCTCGACTTGTCGCAAAAGGGTTTCGACAAATTCAAGAAGTTGACTACGATGAGACTTTCTCACGGTAGCGAAGCTAAAAGTCTGTGAGGATTATGTTAGCAATCGCTGCATATTGTGATTATGAGATATGGCAGATGGATGTCAAAACAGCATTCCTCAATGGAGATATTGATGAAGAGTTATATATGATGCAACCCAAAGGTTTTGTCGATCCTAAAGATGCTAACAAGGTATGCAAACTTCAACGGTCCATCTATGGATTGAAGCAAGCATCCGAAGTTGGAATCAACGTTTTGATAAGGTGATCAAAGTTTTGGTTTTATACAAACTTATGGAGAAGCTTGTATTTACAAGAAAGTGAGTGGGAGCTCTGTAGCATTCTTAATACTATATGTGGATGACATATTGTTGATTGGGAATGATGTAGACCTTCTTAATAGTGTCAAGGAATATTTGAATAATAGTTTTTCAATGAAGGATCTTGGCGAAGCAGCTTACATATTAGGCATAAAGATTTATAGAGATAGATCGAAACTCCAAATATCATTGTCACAGAGTACATATTTGGACAAAGTTCTAAAGAGGTTTGGAATGGAAGAAAGCAAGAAAGGGTTCTTGCCCATGTTGCCCAATACGACCTTGAGTAAAACTCAAAGTCCGACATCGGCAGAAGATAGAGAAAGGATGAGTAAGACTTCCTATGCCTCAGCCATAGGATCTCTAATGTATGCCATGCTATGTACTAGACCTGACATTGCATATGCTGTTAGTTTAACTAGCAGATATCAAAGTGATCCAGGAGTGGATCATTGGACAGCGATCAAAAACATCCTTAAGTACTTGAGAAGAACTAAGGATATGGTTCTTTCTTATGGAGGTGATGAACAACTCGTTGTTAATGGTTACACCGATGCTAGTTGGAACACCGATCCGGATGATTCTAAATCACAATCCGGATCGTATTTATTTTGAATGGTGCAGCGATTAGCGGAGGAGTGCAAAGCAAAGCGTTGTGGCGAGATCTTCAACTGAATCGGAATACATGGCTGCTTCGGAGGCTTCACAAGAAGCGATATGGATGAAAGAGTTCATTACAGAGCTGGGTGTGGTTCCTAGTGCGCTGGACCCAATGTCTATCTACTGTGATAACATGGGCGCCATAGCCAATGCGCAAGAACCAAGGTCACACAAGAAGCTGAAGCACATCAAGCTGCGTTTTCACGTTATTCGAGAACATATCCAGGATGGGGATATAAAGATTTTCAAAGTACACACAGATCTGAATGTGACGGATCCGTTGACTAAACCTCTCCCGAGGGCAAAACATGACCAACACCAAACTGCCATGGGTGTTCGGTATATTACCATGTAATCTAGATTAGATGACTCTAGTGCAAGTGGGAGACTGTTGGAGATATGCCCTAGAGGCAATAATAAATGTAGTTATTATTATATCTTTGTGTTTATGATAAATGTTTACATTCATGCTATAATAGTATTAACAAGGAAACATTGATACTTGTGTGATTTGTAAACTTAATTTGATGTCCCTAGTAAAGCCTCTATACATCACTAGCTTGTTGGTTGATATATGATTGTGGTTTCCCTATCATGAACATTGAGATGTTATCAACAACAAGATCATATCGTTAGGAGAATGATATGGTGGACATACTCCTATAGATAAGCGTAGCATAAAGATCAAGTCATTTCAATAGTTCAATTGCTATATGCTTTCTGATACATAGTAACCTAATTCCTTCGACCATGAGATCATGCATATCACCTTTACCGGATGGATGCTTTGATGACATCAAACACCACACACCGTGGCGGATGGCTATAAAGGTGGCATTGAGTGTTCGGAAAGTATTGGTTGAAACACATGGATCAAGAGTGGGATTTGTCCATCCATATGACGGATAGATATACTCTGGGCCCTCTCGGTGGAATGTCATCCAATTAGCTTGCAAGCATGTGACTGGCTCACAAGGGATCACATATCACGGGAACGAGAAAAGAGTACTTATCGGTAATGAGGTTAAACTAGGAATGCAGAGATACCGACGACCATAACCTCGGATAAGTAAACTATCGTGAGACAAAGGGAAATTGGTATCGTATATAAGTGGTTCATTCGATCGCAAAGTAATCGTAGAAATATGTGGGAGCCATATGAATTTCCAGATTCCTCTATTGGTTATTGTTCGGAGAAGTGTCTCGATCATGTCCGCATAATTCACGAACCGTAGGGAGACACACTTAAGGATTCGACGTTGTTTGAGTAGTTATGGTATTATGAGAAAGAGACCGAATGTTGTTCGGAGTCTCGGATGGGATCCGGGATATCACGAGGTGATCCGGAATGGTCCGGAGAATAAGATTCATATAAGGAAAGTCCCGTTTCGGAGTTCGGGAATGATTCCGGTGTTTTCATCGGGAATGTTCTAGAAGGTTCCGGAATGTCCGGCACTCCGGGGGGGAGGGTACATGAATGTGTCATTACATATTGAATGATTTCATCATGTACTAAGTGTTCTTGCTGTTCCAAATAAAGGATTAAATTGAATCCTAAAACAGAAAAGTCAAATGGCCAGTTTAAAAGTCAAACGGCTAAAACAGAAGCGTGGGAAACAAGCAAGAGGTGGTTGGAACCGACTTGGGGAGGAGTCCCTCAAGCCGGTAGCCAACCAAGGCCGACTTGGGAGGGACTCCTCCCTTGGCCGCCCTCCCACCTATAAAAGGAGGCAGGGCCTTCTCCTCTAGACACACAAGTTCCTATCCTCTAATCTCCGGTTTAGAGCCGTTTTGGTTTAGAGCTTCTAATTGCCCTAGCCTTGGTTTAGAGCCTTCTAATTGGTGTGTCTAATCTCTAGACCACTAATATCTCTCTCATACTCCACTATACTCGCTCCGGCAAGGCGAAGCCTGCGGGATCTCCCTCTACTTCCTGTACCACGCGTTGTCTGCTTGGTCGCGAGGAGAGTGCTACAACCTCATTTTCTTTGGAACAAGGGAGAGGAAGGTCTTCGTCGAGTACCGAACGTGTGACCGACTGCGGAAGCGCTGCCGGAACGCAGCGCCGGAAGGATCGTCTACACGATCTTGAGATCGGGAAGAGTACGACTACATCACCCACGAGAATCCGCTCTCCTTAAACACTTTGGAATCTTCGAGGGTAAGTTATTTCATCGACTCGTTGCTACAATCTAGTAGATAGATCTTGACTTGTTTGTTTGTATGCGATAGAAATTTTTTGTTTTCCATGCTACGAACCCCTACAGTGCTATGGTAATACTATAGGTGACATTAAATCAAAACTCTAGATAGATTGGTCCAAAAACATTGGTTTGTCTTAATCCATGGCAGTGGTGATTGCTTCTGATTCATGTCAAACATTTAACACAAAATTCGAAGAATATAAGTGTCTTTTTATATTTGTATAGCATTGTCACATAAAAATATAAAATGCACGGTTCTTTCCAAATAAAATTATTACTCCCTCCAACCCGTATTAGTTAACTCAAATTTGTCTATATTTGGATGAATCTAGACCCTATTTAGCATATAGGTTCATCCAAATTTTGACAAATCCAAGTCAAATAATATGGGCCGGAGGGAGTAAAAAAATCCTTGAAAGTAATATACTTGATCATTTTAAACTGAAAATAAGAAAATAGACATGTAGAGATATAGTTACTGCAGCAAGGCCAAGCTATAAATAACTACTATTTCTGGCTCTTTAGTTCGTCCGCTTTCTTATATTCTACGTATATTGCTTTCTTTTCTCTACATACTACTCTTTGATTGTAATTTCCACCTGGTGGTAAATTAAGAACATAGAGGATAAAATCATAGTGGATACGATGATAATTCAATAAGTGGAGCTAGCAAGAATGGATGTACGGAAGTACCTGTGATCTATAAGAACACTTGAGCAAGTCCTGCAGGTGTATTTGGTATGCTTGTTTGATTGACCTAAACTTGGGTACACCGCTAAAAATTAGTATTTAAGGGAAAAACATTAGTTCGTTACATTTGAACTTCTTAGTCCTTGTTAACAAAGTAACATGATTTTTTTTCAGAAAACTTATGAAAATTTATTTTAATGGATCCAAATATTTAAATTGCAACTATCTGGAAATAAGGCAGCTCAAATTGGTAGTAAAAAACAAAGTAGCTCCAATAGTCACTAATAGAAAATGCATTAACACATATATCCAATAAAATCTGAATCTACTACTCAGATATATGGAATCTACTTGATAGTTATTTATTCTAGTCTCTGATAGATTGGTTGAGAGTAGATGGTATACCTCTATCCTGATTTTCCCATATAAAAAAGTAAACAGAATCAATGAGCTAGTAATGATTGTTAGCCAAATGGAAACCACTAAGAACTAACGCGTGACTTATTCATTGTTGCATTTGCAATGTTTACACTAATATGAAGCCAAAATAAGCTGCTCGTTTTTCTCTATTGAATTATCTTTATCGGATAGATCCTATCTTTCCTCTTTATATTTTTTTAATAATTAAAACAAAATTTCGTAATTTTTGTTATTATAAAGGGTGACAACTTCCCAACTGGCTAGGATCTTTTTAAAACATATTGTCCTACCTAACGTGTACACACCAAGCACATGGTTCTCTATTGCAAAGAACAAACGACCGTAATTTTTCCATTAGCACTTGATCCTCAAATCTTTGATCTGAAAAAATTGTTGGATCCAGACCCCTCTGCACACAGAGTTCAGGAAGTTGCATTGTAGAGATGGATTTTAGAGGGGAGTTAACGGGAGACTCACGGAGCAGCAGCCACGGTGGGAGTGGTGGAGTATCAACTCGTAGATGCAAAATCTGGACCTCGAAGGCAAAAAATTTGATGAAGCGATACAACAGGCACTACACCAAAACTCCCAGCACCACATCCATCCCATGGGTTCTGGATTTTTTCCACAAAAAAGCCTTCTGAATTTTGCTTGCAACAGCAGGTTCAGGCCGAGGAAAAAATGCAAAGAGGGGGCAGCACACACGACACTGGCCTCCTATGTGCGCTCAACTTGGGGATTCTGTAGTTCAGTATGAAGCCAACAACTTGGTAGTCGATGGACATAGCAGCGCCACTGCATCAGACCAAAATTTGGTCTCCTAACCGCTGATGTTTTCAGCAGGGTCGGCCAATTAGGTAGCCGCCCAAGACATGAGCTTGCTTGTTGATGTAGACAGCGACATCCCCAGCTAGTGCAGCATAGGAGGTATCGTCGCTGGCCATGGCCTGCAAAGAACAGGGTGGTAATCCATAAAGGAGGCCTCGCAACAACTCAGCAGCACAGCAAGGAGGCACACAACATACAGGGAAACAACGATTTCTAAGGGTACGACGTGGGGAAACATATAGATCAAATACCACACCTCGGATTTGAAGGCGGTGGTAGAGGATGGAATGTGAGCGCGGTGGAGAGTGTTGACTCTCCGAACCAGTCCGATAGGTCCTGGTCCTCTCTCTCAAGACCTACCCGGTCTTCCCGTCGCATCTGGAAACGAATAGTGGCTTCCAGGTGACGGCGAGCATAACCATGATCTGGGCAGGGGCCATGGAGGATACGACATCGACTGGTGGTCGCCGCGTATCTTCCGACTGTGGCTGATGCAAATCTTCAGGCCATGACCGTCGCGTCGTGGCGAATCAACCGACCGTTGCCATCTGGATTTGGGAGCCGAGGAGGGCAAAGGGGGTTGAGATGATGGGGGGATGGTCTCTAGAGGTCTGGAAGAGGAGGGTGGCAGTTACCTGCGCCGGCGTGTGTTCCTGTTTCCTTGCCGCGCTTGACTTGCCTCGTTTGTTTCCTCATCGTGCGAGAGGAAGAGATGTGCAGGTTGCGATTCCACACCAATTCTTGAGTAGGGGAGGCCAGACACCTTTCCCATGTCGGAGGCAGCGGAGCTGACCGGCGGCGGCCTGTTCCCGGTGGTGGAAGAGACAAACCCTAGCCGTCTCTTACTTTCTAGCATGGCGGCCCATCCTCGGCGTCAGAAAGGAGCGAGCGAGGAGAGAGGATGCGGAGAAAGAAACGAGGAAGCAGAGGTGAGAACCCGTGGACCGGTGTACCGGCTGCCGGTTCGTTGGTTTTTTTAGACTGCATTTACTGTAGCTGAGTGCCTGAGCCGGTGCTCAGCGCACAGGCTTTCCCTTGAGCGTAAGCTATAGAGTAATATCACACATATCAACGTTTCCTATTGATATAGTTATAACATTATATAAAACTATTATAAAATAATGAAATATGTTTAATAAACTTTTTTATTATTTATCTCTAGGATATATTTCCTTTAGTAACTTCGTCGTTTTCCCTCCGTTAGATTTGTAGAGTTATGCGAATGTGAGCACATGCATCGTTGCCTCCGAGAGGCGACGGTAAAAAACCTATTTTATCTTTTCTGGTTGTAGATTGTATGCGTTGTCGTGTCGTCGTGTCCGAAGGTACTTCCCCGGACGCGGCCATCAGCATCGTATACTTCATAAGTAACACCTTGTTATCAGATTACTTTTTAGTCAGAGAGGTGCAGACGCATCGAGTTCCGTAGAAGTGAGCATGTGTGCCGTAGGCTTCGCGAGGCAACGGAGTTCCTCGACTCCGAGTACACGCATCGTCAACTCGGAGAGGTAACAATACGATCTTTTTCATTTCTTAGTTTTCTTTGTTCATTTATTCCCCATCTCTCTTTATGTGTTGCTTGAAATATCGTGATTACAACTTCTTTGTCTTTTGTATATATGTAAAAATACAGAGCAAATGTTTCTGCCGAGTAACCCGGTGCCCGTGATACCAGCGGCTTCTCGAACAACGAAGTCCACTATACTTAAGACGACATTGTTCGCGTGTATTTATCTATCGACGAACGGCAACATTGGGCCGGTGTTGCTGCCGCGGGCTGATGGTTGGTGCACGTCTACATCGTCCCCCAAATGCAGCGAAAGGAAGAAGGCGGCGCATGCAAGACCGCGGTTCATTTATAATGGAGAAGTGTTAATATGACTTTACCACGGATCTAGTCTAGATCTAACAGTAGCACTATACATTACCTTTAGATCGAGATCAGAGAGAGAGAGAGAGAGAGAGAGAGAACCGAGATGGACTCTACCTGCTCCCTGGCTCGACAAACATGAGCCAGAGGGAATCCCCGAGCTGGTGCCGGAGCTAGAACCTCCGTCATTGGCCATGGGTGAAAGGGGTGAGTGTGGGGAGCGTGTGGCTAGGGTGGCGTCGGTGGAGCTTCCCGTCGGCGCAGCGCTAGCCTAGATCGGATTGGCTTGTAGGTGGGGCGGCTAGGGCACGTCTAACCTCGTAGGTCGTGCTGCCGGCTCCCCACCACTTTATATAGCGTTGGCGACAGGGGCCCACCGTCCTAGATAAGAACAGGCGTCCCCGATCAGGGCGCAGTTAGGGGGCGTGCTGGGCCGTTGGGCCCAGTCATGTCGAGATCTATCCAACATTCTCCCCCTAGATCTCGACTTTACTTTTAACCTTGTTCTTTACTTATTTCATCACAGAATGACACATAGAGCATGTTTCATCGTCCCAGCTCAATTGCCGATAGAATCAGACAGCTACTATATACCTTCATGTTCTGAAACAAATTCTGTTACTTTTTGGGCCTCTATGGTCCAGGAATCATAGGCTTCCCGTTAAACCCATGCCGGCTATGTGTTCCTTGAACACATTGGGTGGTAAGCCTTTCGTTAGCGGATCCGCAAGCATATCCTTTGTCCTTATATGCTCGAGACTTATAGTTTGATCCTGGACTTTGTCCTTCACAACATAATACTTTATATCTATAGACTTTGAAGCATTACTCGACTTGTTGTTGTGAGCATAGAATACTGCGGGCTCGTTGTCACAGTACATCTTTAGTGGCCTGCTGATGCAGTCAACCACTTTCAAGTCGGGTAAGAATTTCTTTAACCATAACGCCTGTCCCATGGCCTCATAGCATGCTATAAACTCTGCATACATCGTAGATGATGCAACTATCGACTGTTTGGCGCTTCTCCACGAAATAGCACCTCCTGCGAGAGTAAAGACATACCCTGTCGTGGACTTTCGGTCGTCTTTATCTCCCGCAAAATCTGCATCTGAATACCCTTTTATCTCTAGGACATCAGATCTTCTGTATGTTAGCATGAGGCCTTTTGTGCCTTGCACATAACGCAAATCTTTCTTTACCATCTTCCAGTGCTCTATGCCTGGATTCTCTTGATATCTGCCGAGTACCCTGGTGATAAATGCTAAGTCAGGGCGAGTGCACACTTGTGCATACTGTAAGCTTCCAACAGCCGAAGCATATGGTACTGACTTCATTTGATCGATCTCATATTGGTTCTTTGGACATTGGGATTTCCCAAAACTATCGCCCTTGACTATGGGAGAAGGTGTTGAATTACTCGCATGCATATTGTATTTCTTTAAAATCTTTTCACAATACGCTTTCTACGACAGTCCTAACACTCCATTCTTTCTGTCTCGGTGAATTTCTATGCCCAAAACATAAGAGTCTTCACCAAGGTCTTTCATGTCAAAGTTAGATGACAAGAACTTCTTTGTTTCTAGTAGTAGACTAACATCACTACTAGCAAGCAGAATGTCATCCACATATAGAATTAGGAAAATATATTTCCCACTTTTGAACTTTGCATAAATGCAATTGTCCTCAACATTTTCTTTGAATCCAAATCTTTTAATGGTATCATTAAACTTTAAATACCACTTCCTAGAGGCTTGCTTTAACCCATAAATGGATTTCTTTAGGCGACATCCCATTTGTTCCTTCCCCTCCATGAAAAAACCCTTGGGTTGTTTCATGTAAACATTCTCTTCTAAATCTCCATTTAGAAATGCCGTCTTGACATCCATTTGATGTAACTCTAAATCAAAATGTGCAACTAGTGCCATGATGATTCTGAAGGAGTCCTTACATGAGACCGGAGAAAAAGTCTCATTGTAATCTACGCCTTCTCTTTGCGTAAAGCCTTTTGCCACGAGTCTAGCTTTGTACTTTTCTACATTCCCATTGGAGTCATACTTTGTTTTGTAGACCCACTTGCATCCTACTGTTTTGGCTCCTTTGGGAATTTCCTCTAAGTCCCAAACATTGTTGGAACTCATCGATTTCATTTCATCTTCCATTGCCTCCACCCACTTGGCTGAGTGAGGGCTACTCATGGCTTCTTCATATGTGGTAGGATCGCCCTCCATATGAACTACATTATAAACTTTGAAGATTTCTTTGGAAATGGCTGGTCTTCGTTCTCTTTTAGACCGTCTGAGTTCATCAGACTCTTGATCATTTCTTGCCTCGGGTTCAGGCACATTTACACTAGGTGGTTGTTCTGGCTCCCTTTCGTGCTCAACAGTGGGTTCAGGTGGCTCCTGATGGACAGGTTCCGAACTTTCGCCCATTGTTGTCACGTGTGGAGTCACAACAGCCTTGCACCACAACCTCAGGGGTTGTAGATGGTGGCACAACAGGTAGCGAGAAAAATGGCTCCTGAATCATCGGATTAGGTGCATGCACCCTTTTCTCCTCAAGATCAATTTTCCTAGCTACCGTGCTCCCCCTCATCAATTCGTCCTCCAAGAAGACCGCATGTCTCGTTTCTACAAACTTTGTGTATCTGTCGGGACAGTAGAAACGATAGCCTTTTGACTTATCTGGATAGCCAATAAAATGGCAAGATACTGTTTTGGGGTCTAACTTTGCAATGTTTGGATTGAAAACTTTTGCCTCGGCTGGGCCCCCCCCAGACCCTCAAGTGGTGCAGAGAGGGGACTCTGCCTGTCCACAATTCATACGGTGTTTTGGGCACCGACTTACTTGGTACTCTGTTGAGAATATGAATGACGGTTTTAAGCGCCTCCATCCACAATCCCAATGGGAGGGTGGAATACCTCATCATGCTGCGCACCATATCCATAAGGGTACGGTTGCGCCTTTCAGCTTCTGCTTTTCGAGGTTCGCCCGCATAGAATCTTTGGCGACTATTCCATTTTCTTGCAGAACCGTGCAAAGTGTCCCAGTACTTGACCATATGGAGTATGCCGACCGTAGTACTCCCCCACGATCGGACCGAACTATTTTGATTCTTTTATCGCTGATTTTCTACTTCAACTTTAAAATTTTTAAATTTATCCAATGCTTCAGATCTTTCTTTAATTGGATAAATCTAACCATACCGGGAGTGATCATATGTGAATGTTATGAATGAATCATAGCCATCCACACTTTTCACCGGAAACGGTCCACAAATATCCGTGTGGATTATTTCTAGTGTAGTTATGCATTGTTTGACATACTTTCCTTTAATGCAATCTATGCATTGTTCTATGTCGAAGAACTCTAACGGAGGAAGAATGTCATTTTTAACGAGGCTTTATATTCTTCCCCTCGAAATATGGCCTAGTATGCAAAGGCCATAGTTTCGATGAGTCAAGAGTTCGCTTTTCTTTTGTTCTTTGTTCGACAAGGAAACTTTTTCATTCACATCACACACAGAAAAAACTTTCTCATGCAGGGATAACAAATATAACTTATCAAATAATGTAGCAACACCCACACATTTGTCTTTCAACCAAATGGCACACTTGCCATTACCAAAATAACATTCGTAAGAATCTTTGTCCAAACAGGAAACACTTATTAAATTCCTATGTAATGAAGGAACGAAAAGCACATCTTTGAGCAAAAGCAAAGAGCCATCAGCCAGCTCCAGAGGGACGTCACCAATGGCCTCCACTTCTGCTTCTATTCCATTCGCCACTTCAATGTGTCTTTCTCTTCTTGGCGTGGTCCTTGTCGAATGGAACCCCATTTTTGGCCATGATGTACTTTAGCCAAATCGGGCAGTCTTTCTTGTAGTGGCCCGGCTTTTTACAGTGATGGCACTGATCCTTCTCCCCAGGGGTGGACTGGTGATGCTGGTACTGGTGCTGCATTGGACCCTTGCCATGGGGCTTGGAGGGTGAGCCACCATGGTTGCCGCCTGTGAAGCCTCTCTTCCTGTTGTCCTTCACGAAGTTCAGAGAACCGCCGTGAAGGGCTTTCAGCCTTTCCTCTTCCTGGGAGCACATCCAATGGTCTTTTCTATGTCCCACTTTTCAGGGGACATATTATAGTTTATCACAAAGTTTTCAAAAGGCTGTGGAAGTGAGGCCATCACTAGGTGCACCAAGAGTGCTGGCTTTAGCTCGAGGTCCTCATCCATTGGCTTGATCTTTGCTGCCATGTTTGACATCCTCAAGATGTGCTCTCTTATTCCGTGGGGTCCTCCCGTATACTTTTCAGTAACCAACTGCTTTAATAGCTGGGTCGCATACATCTTTGAAGAGCCAGTTAACTGACTATTTATCTTGGCGAGATACTCGCCCACGGTAGCACACTCTCCAATTGAGCCCACGATTGCGTTCTCAATTGTGTTCTTTACGAAGGCCAGACACTTCTTGTTGGCGTTCACCCATTTCTGGTTATCGATAGAGTAAGCCAGCTCCAATGGAGCATGGTCCCTCTTCCTTTTCTCAAAGTCAGCACTTTCCTCAGCGCCCCCCCTGACCGGGTCAGCGGGCTTGACTGGTTGCTTGGTGTCAACCACCCAATCCACTTCGGCGCATATGAACGCCAAGTCAACTTTCTTCCTCCATTCGGAGTAGTTGTCCCCTCTAAGGAGCGGGATGTCCTTCAAACATGCCATGAGGTTGAGACCTACTGAAAATCACAAAAGATGTGAGATCACCAAGTAAAACAACTGTATGCGCTAATTCAACGTTGGTATAAATTAAGCATGCAATCATTTCGTGCTATTTAAAATTACATCACCGTTGGGCAGAAATAAATTGAAATGCACCTTTAATACTTAATAGGAAAAAGATTATGGTCATGATTATTAATAACGTTGGTCAATTAATAGCATGAGGCATAATCACTTTAATCACATCTTTATGTCAAGATTTAATCAACTTTATTGCATTTGGTGCAATTTTAAACCATACATTTGCAACGTAAAGGAACTATTTGCAGCGGAAACTTTCATTAAAAAACTCATAGTTTGCAGAAAAATTCTGCCTTTGTAACATTCTCTAGTCACAATATACTTAAAAAAAGGACTAGAGAAAACTATGCGAGATTTTGCTTAAAACTAAGCAAAAAACATTAAAAAACAAAATTGTAAAAAAACAGAAAACTGTGAAAAAACATGCCCTGCTGGGCCAAACGGGCCTCTGGTGGACTTCGCCCACGCGTGCATAGGGCCTGCCAGCCCAGCCTGGGCTGCTTGGCCCGCCCGCCTGGCCAGCCAACCGGCGCTTGCAAGCGGCTCACTGCGCTTCTTGCCGGCCGCCCGTCGGCGCCTAACGGGCCTCCACCGCTGGCTCCACCTCGCAGCCCGCTCCGCCCGCGTCCTTTCATCTCAGCCGTTGATGGGGGGGGGGGGCAGACCTAGATCGTCGGCTTCGCGCTGTCGGTATATAACCCCACCGCCCCCTTAACCCTAGTCATTTTCTCCCTCACCAGTGTACACCGTGGCGCGGCGTCATGGCGCCCAGTGGTCACCGCGTGCTCCCACCTGCGCGCCAGGCCGGCTGGCCGGTTGCTGCTGGCGCCAGCGTCGGCGTGAGCCTGGTGTGTCCGTGTCCGCGTGACCGCGGGCGCCGGCCCTCGGCCCGCCTGCTGTCGGGCGGCGTGGCAGCTGTGTTCTCCGCGGCGGCGGGGCGGCGTGGGAAGGCGGCGAGGTGGCTTGGCCCTCCTCCTCCTCACGTCCCCACCCGTGGCGCGCGGGACCAGCCGAGGCAGAGGCGGCCGCTGCGTGCCCCTCCCTCCTCCTCTTCTCAGGAGTGGCTCCCCCCGTCCTCCTTGCCGGCGGTGCGTCCACCCGAGGGTGGGCGCACCACCGTCAAGAGGGGCGGTGGTGGAGCCTTTTGCTCCCTTTTTTTTGTTACTTGCTTGGTCTATGGTGGAACTGCGGCGGCGCCCCCCACCTTGCTCCTTGCCGATGTGTGCATCCACCCGAGGGTGGGTGCACCGTCGTCAAGTGGCCGAGGTGTGGGGCGGAGACTTTTCCGGTGATGGCCGGAGTGGACCTCTTTTCCCTTTTGATTGTCTTTTCTTTGGGGATCTATGGGGTTAGGAATTTCATTCGGGATCCTTTTGGGGCTTTAGATCTAGGGTTTTGCTTTGCCCCGAAGGGTGTGTTCTTCTTCTAGATGTCTCCACAATGGATGCCCATCTAGATCGAGAGGAACGGCGCGGCCATAGGGCAGGCACACTTTGGATCTAATTCCTTCCTTTTGAACCTTTCACTTTCTACCAAAAAAGCACTGTAAAATCTAGCAACTAAAACCTTGTGCTCTGATACCAATGTTAATATGACTTTACCACGGATCTAGTCTAGATCTAACAGTAGCACTATACATTACCTTTAGATCGAGATAAGAGAGAGAGAGAGAGAGAGAGAGAGAGAGAGAGAACCGAGATGGACTCTACCTGCTCCCTGGCTCGACAAACATGAGCCAGAGGGAATCCCTGAGCTGGTGCCGGAGCTAGAACCTCCGTCATTGGCCATGGGTGAAAGGGGTGAGTGTGGGGAGCGTGTGGCTAGGGTGGCGTCGGTGGAGCTTCCCGTCGGCGCAGCGCTAGCCTAGATCGGATTGGCTTGTAGGTGGGGCGGCTAGGGCACGGCTAACCTCGTAGGTCGTGCTGCCGGCTCCCCACCACTTTATATAGCGCTGGCGACAGGGGCCTACCGTCCTAGATAAGAACGGGCGCCCCCGATCAGGGCGCAGTTAGAGGGCGTGCTGGGCCGTTGGGCCCAGTCATGTTGAGATCTATCCAACAAGAAGAAGGCCAGATCGATCACACGACGTTTGGTCGTCGGCCACACGGTGGCTTCAGTGTAGAGAAAAAAGCCGTGACGACACGACAAGGAGTGGTTGTACGTTTAGCGCATAGAAAATGTCAATGTCCTTAGGACACGACAAGTACTTTGGTACAGTACAATGTTTTTTTAATTACCCTTAGCCTGGACCCATAACTAAACGTAGTATTTGATCGTGTTACTTAGTTTAATTGATGTAGCTTACTAAATTTGAAGAATAATTTTTTTAAACCATGAGATCATGTTACTTCCTAGTAGTAAAATAATACTTTGTGGACGTCAATCATTATTTCCTAATTGGATGATCATAAAAAGGTATGTTTGAAGTATCTTTGAAGATGCTTGTTGGGTTGCGTGGATCAAGATTGGAATTTATCATTCCACGTGACAGAGAGATGTCTTTAGGCCATCTTAGTAACACAATATCCAAAGTATATTGCAAGCATGTCACTAATGTGTTTAGTCATAGGGTTATTGTATTATAGAAGGAGTAAAGAGAAATTGATAGTAATGAGGTTGAACTAGTTATGGTGATACCGACGCCAGATGGCTAGTTGCATATTGCAAGACCAAGGAAATTACATACGTGATTTGTTTGAATCCTCGAATTTGTGGTTTGACCGATGAAAGATCTTTGTAGATTGTGTGAGAACCATTATGGTCATCCATGGTCCCGCTATTGGTCATTCATTAGATAAGTTGTTTTGATCATGTTCGCATGTTCTCGAACCCACAGGGTCACACACTTAACGTTCGATGAGATATTATAATGATGTTATCAAATTTTGATTCACAGTCATGGATGGTATCCTAGACATCACGAGGAGCTTCGGAATGATCCAGAGATAAAGAAAAGTATATGGGAAGATGGTTTTTGGGTTCCAGAAAAGTTTGGAATATATTTGGTATTGTATGGGAATGTTCTAGAAGGTTTCGAAGGTCCACGAGTAGAGTCCACCTGTCTAGAGGGACCACATGGGCCTGTGAGGGGCACCCTGGCCTTCATGATCTAGCGTGCTGGGAAAACCCTAGTTGCGAGGAGGGAGGGCACCAACTTGGGGGGCAAGTTCCTCCCCCTTGGCTGTCGCCCCCACCATCTCTAAGGGGGGCAAGCTACAGTCTGCCCCATATACCTATATAATGGGGAGGGCAGGGGATGGGCGCCTCACCCTAAGCCCTGGCTGCCACCTCCCTCCCTTCTCTCGGCCATATAATCTTCTCCTCTGTTGGATTTTAGCGAAGCTCTCTCGAAGTTCCACCATAAAACCACCACCCACTACTAGGAAAACGATTATAGGTAGATTTTAATTCTGTGACGCATATAGGGAAAATGCTCCACTAAAATTAATTTTATGGCGCATATAGAAAATGCTCCACAGAATTCTTGAAATTCTGTGGCGCATATAGCCATATGCACCACAGAATTGTTGTGGACCCCATGTGGGCCAGACCCAGCACATGGGCATATGCCAGAATTCTGTGGCGCATATGGCTATATGCGCCACAGAAAGTGAGAATTCTGTGGCGCATATGCTATATGGAGCGGAGACCTCCGGCACGTACGGAGACCTGTTCAATGGCAAAGACGAACTTGATAATGCCCCACGACCATTGAGCGGCGAAGAAATCAGGGAGCTTCTAGACAATTGGGAAGAGTGCCCTGCGCCGGGAAAGAAGCGGCCGAGGGAACAGCCGCCATTGTTGAATGAAGTATGGAAGGCGAGGTCTGTTTTCCGGGACCTGCCTTACTGGAAGGTCCTCCACACGCCCCATAGCCTCGATATGATGCACATCACGAAGAACGTTACCGAGAGCCTGCTCGGCATTCTGATGAACATGCCGGATAGGACCAAGGATGGGCCGAAAGCAAGAAGCGACCTGAAATTTCTTGGCATTAAGAAGGAACTTTAGTACCCCGATAGTGACGATGCCGGTGATGACGATGAACAAACGGAAGGGACCCAGGGTCGCCGCAAAGTTGTTTTGAAGAGACACTAGCACTACCTCGGAGCCGACTTAGCGGTTTTTGACGCTTTTTTTGTACTAATTAATGCATGCGGATATATTGATGTATATGTGTGACAAGCATATAATATATTATTACCATCCTTAATAGGCAAATATATTAGTTATTGTTTTTAATATATTATTACCATCCTTAATAGGAAAATATATTAATTATTGTTTTTAATAGTAAAATATATTAGTTCTTGCCATAAATATATATTTACCATCCTTAAAATATTTTAAAAAAATTGAGGCCGCCAGGAATCGAACCTGGGGCATCAGTATGGTGGAGCAAGCGCTGAACCAATTGAGTGAGATGTGTTTGATGTCACATATGTGCAACAATCGTTTTTGTACCATCAGTAAAAATTCTGTGGCACATATCTAACAGATGTGCCACATAATTCTGTGACTTAGCCGTTTTGAGCCGCGCGGCACTTCTTCCCTCTTTACTCCCCCCAAACCGTTTCTAGGAACCCTAGCTAGTCGTGCCGCCGCTCTCGATCTCGCCGCCGCGCCGCGCTTGCCCCGCTGTGCCGCCGTGCCGCGCCCGCCGTCCACCATCACCACCACCACCCCGCAGGTGAACCCCGGCCCTCCCCTCCTTCTTCCTTGCCCCCTTCCTCCTCTGTCCACGCTGACCTCGCCGTGGTTCATGCGCAGAGCACCAGGAGGAGGAGGCTCCGCCGGCGTCCAGGACCACCACGGCCACCACACCCTGCGCAGGTGACCCCCCTCCCCTCCTTCTTCCCTGCCCCCTTCCTCCTCTGTCCACGCTGACCTCGCCGTGGTTCATGCGCAGAGCACCAGGAGGAGGAGGCTCCGCCGGCGTCCAGGACCACCACGGCCACCACACCCCGTGCAGGTGACCCCCTCCCCTCCTTCTTCCCTGCCCCCTTCCTCCTCTGTCCATGCTGACCTCTCCGTGGTTCATGCGTAGAGCACCAGGAGGAGGAGGCTCCGCCGGCGTCCAGGACCACCACGGCCACCACACCCCGCGCAGGTGACCCCCTCCCCTCCTTCTTCCCTGCCCAATTCGATCTTCACCTCATTGCTTCGCTTCTGCTTCGCTTATGCTAAGCATGATCCATTCGATCTGCACCAGCAAAAAAGCGTTTTAGATGACAAGTGCGGCGTACTTAGCAATGATCCAGGAAGCTAGAAATAGCCAATGCTTTTGCAAAGTAGCAGCTAGTTAGTTAATGGGGAAGGGAGCTGAGGCGAGGTGAGGGAGTAAACATAGTCTATAATTGGGCTTTGTCTGGTTTGTTTCGAGGCAAATCGAACAAACTACACTGAGTCATACATGATGGCCATTTCTTCTCTTCACACTAGCATTACATAAGGAAAATGTGTTTTCTAAATCCACATTTTTCTGCTCTATATCTTCTGACAAATACGTGTGTGAAGTGGTAGTGTAGAACAATGGTGTGAGGCTCAAGCAAGTAGTGTACAACTTCTCTGAAGGAGATCCTAAGCAACACAAGGGTCCTCTGCTCACTGCACCATGCCACAAATCCTATAGTGGCGCCACGCATAAGGCCCGCCACCACCGTCCTCGACACTCCACCACGTGAGCCTCTCCCTCCCCTCCCTGCCTCTCCATCTCCTGCATCTTTGTGGATGTTGACATGATCATGTGGCGAAAAAATGTGTGTATTTGTTCCACGGTTTTAGTATTTGATTTATCTATTGTTTCTTCTCTTCTTTAATTAATATCACTGACTTTATAGTACTAGTGATGCCTACTAGCATGCCTAAAACTAAAAGATACTACAACATGGTCTTTAAATGTTCACTAGCATGAAAAATAGTTGTTCTGAACTTTGGTCCTCACTTATGTCCAGTAGACAAAATTTGGTGGATGTGACCATGCAATGAAAATTTGGACTTAGTTTTCTTCTTTAACTATTGTTTGTTGTCATCTTTTAATGTCACGATTAGTTTGGTGGATGTGACCCTAGCAAACTAGTACTTCAAAACCAAAATACCTAGCAAACTAATCATTTTACAATATCCTGATTAGTTTGGCTGATTGTAATTGTTAGCAAACTAGCACTTCAAAACCAAAATACCTAGCAAACTAAGCATTTTAAGATATCCAACTTTGTTTGGTTGATAGTGATTGTAGTTGTTATATTTTATGTTTCAAAGTTTGATCTTCATACGGCTAAGACATAAGATTTGGTTCGTCTCTCACCACCATATGTAAGCGTAGTTTGGCTTGATTTACCGCAAAAGCAGTCCGGCTTGATCTCCTATGGGATCGCCCTGCTGCCAGGCTGCCTACAACTAACTCTTACCTCCTTTAGTCCTATACACCTTGGCCGGAGATGGTCACATCACCACTCTCATGTGGCCACACCACGCCGCGCTACTGACAAGCACAATGACTTAGTAAATTTGTCTCTAAGGATATTGGATTTTTTTTGTAAAAAGGCTCATATTCTAATTTTCGCCATGTCTCCCGAAATCTCAGAACCGGGCCTATAGTTTGCTTATATTTTCAACACAATGCTTTGCCGTCGGCGTAGATCATATGGGGCCCACATAGATGACTAACGGCCGTTTGGCTTCGCCGACGGCTTTACCGTCGGCCTAGATTTTTCAAAAAAAAAAATTCAAATTTCTTTTACATTTTTTTTAATATTTTTGAATTGTTTAACTTGTTCATCTCACATGCAGATTTTTAATTCTAAGTATACTTAGTCTCAAGTCAAATTATATAATTAGTCAAACTTCCCAACCAGTTACCCATCCTAATACTACTCTAGCCTCAGCACGCTTAACTTCTTCATTCCTTCCACATGAGCTTCCGACAAAGAAACTATAACTTCTTGTGAATATTATCATATCAAACCTATTAACCGTTATACTATTATGTTAGACATATTTATTTTTTTAATTTCATCCAATTATTTGAGTAAACAACAATGAATAAGTAATAATAATCTTGAATTCAAATAAAAATAAAATAAATTTTATTTATTTTGCTTTTTTCATTTAAATTTGAATAATCCATATTTACAAATCCGTACATCACAATTCGACAAATAATATATCCAAATCGATCAGAAAAATGAGAGGAATCCAAATATGACATCCCTATCATCTATGTAATTATATGTCGTAACTTTTAAATATTATACCAACTGAAACTATGTCAAGATTCATGAAACACCCCGTTTTTGGCACTCGAAAAATAAAAAATGGCTTTTTGTGCGACGAAAAGGAAAACTTTCTCCTACAACATTGTTCTCCATCCCATGATATACACGAGTGCATAATATAGGCACATTAGCGCAAACTATATCATGATTCTAGCAATAACATTGGTCATTTGACATGAAATCCAGAAAATCTCGATTGAGATAGGTCATTTGTGAAGGTTTTTTTAAGACACAATCAATATACCAAGTTTTGACATCACGCGAAAGTTTTGCATTGTTTTGATCGTTTTGAATTTTTTTATGTCCGTTTCAAACTATTGTCAAACTTTGTAAATCGAGGGGCACGAAGATTCTTAGCTCGGGGCTGAGCCTCACTAAACTTGCATTATATCTCTAATGAAATAGCATATTGTAAACCTAAAAATGATTTTTGCAAAAAATCATGAGCATCCTATCATGTACCTGTAGTTCAAATCTAACCCATTTCCTGCCGATTCAGCAGGATTTTGTCTTTTTTACGAGGGGTGGACAAAAAGGTTTGAGATATCCAGGTTGGGAAATTGTGCATTTAATATGGTCTAATATTTTTGAAAAATGTGATATTGTTACTTTGAAACTTCATTTGGTGGTTGCTTCACAAAACACCCTGTTTTTGCACTAAAAAAATGAAAAATATGTTATACGAAAGTATTTAATTTTTTTATATATTTTTTTGTAAACAAATATGTAATATTTGAGTTTATATAGATAGATCTTATTTTTCTGCAAATTTTAATATATTATATGTATTTTTCTGAATTTAAATAATTTAGTTACGATTTTTCTAAGATTAATGGGGCAAAAAAGAAAAATGGCTAGGCGTAGGTCTGAAACCTACGCCGACAGCAATGCTACGCCGACGGCTGCCGTCGGCCTATTTATCTTATGCCGACGGTAAAACTGGGCCGACGGCGCGTCAAGCTACGCCGACGGCCTCGACATATTGCCGTCGGTGTATAAAAGGGCCGTCGGCCTATATTGTTATTCCGTAGTGCACCCCACCATGGAAGCTCCTTGCTCTTAGCTTCAGAAGAGGCTGGACCTCTTAGGACAGATATGGAGAAATATCGGTCGCCAGTTCATCCAAGATATCTGTTTGTTCACTCTTATAGCGTGTCTTTAACAGATCTAGTTGGTTCAACATTAGTACTAGGAAAATATAAAATCGACAAGCATACAGAAACAATATTTGACTCGGAAGGAATTCCTGTTTCCAAGATAGACCTACCACAATCGTATCAAACAAGAGTTTTCAAGACTAAACGAAAAACAAGCAACACTTGCTTCCAATAACCTCGATCGCATAAAGCTACTGACAAAGAAAAACATATGGAATTGGAATTATTTCAGATAAATGCCATCTTCATTGTATCTAGCTAATAATAGCTAGATCAAGTACTCTTTCTCGCCTTTGTGTTCAGGTGGTTACTCTTCCTTGCCATTGGCATCGCCTTCTTGGCTATAATCTTGCTGCACGGCCCAGGAACGTGGCACAAGATTGATGCATGGATCTCGCTTGGCCCTGCAAAAGCTTGTCCCCTCTGCGCCTTCATTCTGGTGCTGTAAGTGGTGGTCTTCTTTGGGAGGTCTTGTAAGCGTGTTACAAGGGATAGATTGGTGAATGATTGGGACTTCTCCTTGTAGTACTTAGACAGCCCCGTCCTGTGGCAAGTGAAGTATCTATTTTAGAGATTATCTTTAACAGCACGGAGAACACAATAAAAATGCATAATCTACTAGATTGGTGCAGAAATGTTAATCTTATAAAAAGTATAGAGAACTATCCCTCAAAAAAAAAAAGAGGTGTGCTTCGGTCCACCCCTAAACTTAAACCGCATGGGCTGTTTTATATTTTTGACCCGTCGTAACCCATATCGAGGCCAGGTATATCTTCGTATATGTGTCCTCGGTCGAACTAGGTATAATCCACGTTCCAGCTGGCTGATCCCACCTCCCATTATCGCAATCTACGTCTTTGCATGTCATGTTTAATTTTTTTGTTATTGCTGTTATATAACTTCCAGTTTTCGTCTTCCACGGACATATGAGTATAGTGTACAATGAGTATACGTCTAAGAGGACCATACGTGGGTTCGTACGGTCCTCTAAACAATCGGTATCAAGTTTTTGATTGTTAAAGTTTGAAAAGAAGTGGGGAAGGGGGGGAGGGGGACCTAAGCAAAAGTGAAAAAAAATAGAGAACTGAGACATGATGTGATGAATGCACAACACCATCGATCTAAAGATGGTATTTTATATCTTCATTACCATTCTGTCATTTGCCAAAATAGAGTGCTAGGATTCTACCGATAAGATGATTTTGAACATAAACAATCTACTACTCCAAGTAGATTTCGAATACTTTACTAATTTTCAGACAATGAACCGTGTACCTGACTGAAAGGCTCGCCGGCAGCGGCGACAAGTCGTCCAGCTGATGTTCTGCTTGCTGCGTTGTGAAGGATGAAGCCTTCGTCGTAGGATCATCCACCACCAAGGAGGACTCCGCTTCGTCGTGATCGTCGTCGTCGCCCATCAGGATCGACGTGGGCGAGCTCACGGACACCCTGGAGCCAAAGCTCTCCGCCTGGCCATCTCCGACCCTGCGGCCGCCGGCGATGACCATCTCTCCACTTTTCTCATGGAGCACATCGGCTGCCTTCCAATGCTCCGCCATCACGCCTAGCCTATAAGTACGTATGCGGTCGTATGAAGAAGTGCGAGGCTATTCGTTTGGCTTTATAGGCGCAAGTGCAAGACCCAGCCGGTAGGGATTGGATCTTGGGTGACGATCGATTTCACGAAAATGGAAAGGCAATAGAAGCGAGAGCGATAATTTCAGGATATTCATCCCTGCATGGACATAAGTTTTCATTTAGACGGAAACGCCAGCCATCCCGAATCCCTAATAATCAGTGATCGCCTGCCTGGACCTGCTGGGATACAGCCGAGGAAGGAAGGCTTCGTCATCATCACCAGGTATGTGTCAGCACCTATCTCTTCACCTTGCCGACCGCCGGACGGGACGATGGATATCAACACGGTAACGAGCCCGTAGGTAAGGGCCACCGGTTAACATCGTACCCGTAGATAACGCACGGGTATGTAATTAAGCGTAGGGGTGAATGTTAATTAAGGGTCGGATAAAAATGCGCTTAAATCAAGGCGGTAGACGTCCGGAGATTAGGCTAGACTAGATATTAGAGCACCTTCACTCGTTGAGCGTTTTTAGGCTGAAATCGGGAGCTAAATAGAGCGGGATGGATGTAACTTTTGGTCTGAAAACATCCAGTTTCTCACTTGTGTCCTAGGCCGAGTTCTCAGGCGAAGTAAAAACGGCGACATATTTGAATTTTCTCGTTCTCGCCGGCGAAATCTCGGTCAAATATGTTCGACAGAAGTACGCCCAAAAAGTTCGGCGACCAAATTATTACAGAACTAGATAAAATGGCTCGGCGATTAATTGTCGATGGTTATGACCTCCTCCGGCGTGTCCGGTGCGACGGGGATGTGTACATCGGCGGAGTTGCCGACCGACTGGTTGGAGGAGATGGAAGCAGAGCTCGGCGAAGCCGTGGCGGCGGAGGTTGTCGACGCAGTCCTTGGCATGCTGGCGGTGATGTGGCGCGCCATGTACCACGCCTTGATTGGCGTGCTCATCGTCGAGGTGTGTCTGTCGCCCACAAGGAACTGGAGATCCGTGTTCCTCTTCTTGGCGGCATAGTTGGCTTTGAGGAGGTCGAGCTTGCGGTCTTGGTTCTGGAGCAGTTGCGCCCACCTCTCGTCGGCCTTCTCCTCCCTCTTCTCGGCATGGGCCTTGGTGTCGACGATGCACCAAAAGGAAGAGGGCCGCCGAAAGGAAGAGGGTCGCGGCGCATTGACGACGAACGGCCTGCATACGCCAGAGAGATGGAGTAGGGGACATTGATGTCGATGTTGAAGGCCGGAGGAGGGCGAGGTGTAGGGCAGGGGAAGAGCATGTTCGGGTTGAACCCGCCGTCGAACTCGGGGAAGGAGGAGTACCTCTGCCACGGGTTCGCCTAGCTCTTCTGGAATATGGATGGCGAGATCGGCGAGAACCCGGCCGGCAATCCGGTGCTTGGCTGGCTTCCCCATTGAGCGTTGTACTGCGGGGGGACGATCGGCCTCGGGCGCGACATCGCCGCACGCGACGCCGCCGCCTGCGTTTCCCTCATTGCTTGTTCGTTTGTGAAGGCCTGGGCCACGACGGCCGCCTTCGACGTGTTGGCCCTTGACGTCCTGTCCCTGAGGCTGTACGACTCAACCTTCCTATTCTGGACAAGGGTCAACCACTCGGCGTTGGTCAAGCCTTCCGGCCTCTTCATCGGCTCCTTCAGTTTCCTCGCCTTTTTCTCCTTTGGTTTGCAAACGATTGATCGAGGTTTGACGAAACCCTTGGGCGATAAGGTGGGCGGGAAGTCGGCAAATTGGCGGGAGTTATGGGAATGGAGAGGAAATGCGGGAGGGGAAGAAGAAAAGGGCAGGATCTCGGCCTACAGTCACTGACAGGGTTGTTCCACTAGAGTTTTTTGCTTCGTCCGGCGTTTCCAGGGCATTACCGGCGCCCCGGGATCGCCTGGGATCTTCGAACGAAAGTTGGTCTAAATCCGGACGAAACCAGGGTCTTGGGAACACGACTGGACCAATTTTAGGCGTTCTGACCAAAAAGTTGGCCTGGGAATGACGTCCTGGAAACCTGAGTGGAGATGATCTTATCACCGACCAAGATTACAATCGAGTGTAGAAAAACAAAGCATTCATGCATGTAGTGGTGGCAGATCTGGCGATTACTGGTAAAGTATATTTTTAAGATAAAGATGATTTTATTAGCTTTAGGCACATCAAATGGGATATAGAAAAATGCTATACTCGGTTCAAAAAATAAAAATTCTCATATCTAAGACTGGATGTGAGCCAGCTCAGCATCCGAGCCTCGGTTTAGATCCCTTTTCTAGCTCGGCTCGGTTTGAATCGTTGGGCGAATGAGCTGAGAAAATGGGCTCGGCCCGAGACTTGAAGAAACTCGGCGTGGCTCGCAAGCCAAGATGATTTTCCTCTTGTTTATTGCCGGATTCCACTTAAGACTACGCTTTCCACTAATGTTAATGTCATAATTAGCGAGTCCTTGGTTTCTTGTGATGGTTTTCAGATAATAAACATTTATTAAAGATATAATGGCATTTATGAGCTAATTACATCTAAAGAAGCAAATCCCCAATTAGAGCCCCTTTCATTTTAGGCGTACAGAACGCGTAACGACCTGTGGTACTGTCGGGACACGCCCGTACTACATGCCAGCGGTTCCGCTATATCAATAGAAGCAATTTTCGTAAAGGGGAGAGGACGAAAAAGAGAACCCAGCTGCCGCAAAACTCATCAGAGAGAAGCGATCAGATCCTGGAAGAGGAGAAGAACATCCCCTCATTCCTCGACGATCTCCACCTCTCCAACACACACTCCATCATCATATATATATATATATATATATATATATATATATAGAGAGAGAGAGAGAGAGAGAGATTGGTAATTGTAAGATTAGGGTTTGATACTTTGATCTATCTTTGGTTTGTATTCGATTTGATCCTCAAGTACTATTGTGGTTTGCTACGCTAACTTTAAGATGATCTCCGTTTGCAATATAATTATGCCTTTGATTTGTCTCCCTCTCATGTCTGAGTAAATCCCCATAGGCATGGGAGATGTATGGAATTTGTGAGATGTGTCCTGCCTCCTTTATATCCATCCATTTGTGATTGTTATAGTTATTATTAATCCGTGAGAATGATTGTCTATGTTTTCCTAATGCTTTTTATCTAATTTAAGGGTCTAGGTAACATGATCTAAAGATATCATAGGTATAAACTTGTGTGCTAGTGAATCGATGACCCTTGAGTGACATAGCCGATATCAATGAGGAGCTAGCATGACTCGAGGACAACAAGGAACCATGAAGATTAAAGCCTTCATCTGATCACAAGACCTTAATTGATGTGCTGATCATTACCGTGGTAATACACAGACGGATCATTTGGACTAGGAAGAATTAGCCATGAGGACTTCTAGTCTAAATATGGGTTGCTTGCCTACTCACTTACAAATAAGAAATATCACAATTACTTATTCCACTTTATCCATTTGGCACTTTCACTATCACCATGAACCATTTTTCTCCGCGCCTAACTTCTCATCTGTAGGAACTCTAAACTCATTTCCAGTCTTTACTATTATGCAATTTACTCCTTATTTACTTCCTATGCAAGTTTCCTCTATATTTTAATCATAACCCGCCACCATAAGAAATTGCAGTCAATTCACTCAAGTCTTGTGACACCTTGAGTGTGACAGAAACACCGCCTAAAAGCACTTGCCGAAGCTCCTTGTTGGGATTGATATAAAACTTGGAATTAATACTTCCACGGAGACATTCTTTGACGAACCTATGTACTTGTAGGCCATCAAGATATTTTCTGGCACCGTTGTCGGGGAGCTAAGCGCTAAGTGTTATTTCTTGACAACGCAATTGTTGACACCATTCCTAATCTCCGTTGAAGACAGAGGTACCATTGATCAGGAAGAACTTATTTACCTCCATATATTGATCGTGTTCCGATTGAAATACATCTAGAGTTTATTGGAAAAAAATTCTAACTTAAATACCGTAGATGTGAACAATTTGATTGCATTGATGGCACACTAGACCATCACCCGTGGGGCTGAACCTGAGCTGCCATTGGGAGAATATGGGGATCCATGCGGGCACTTAAGGAAGATACATATTCTTTGTATTGAACTCGAAGGCTAGGAATTTTTAATATATCCTAAGCTAATTTATATGATGAAAGAAATGCTTTCGTAGGAAAAGAAGAGGAAGATCCTAGTGACCACTTGACAAGGGTCTACGACCTTTGCGCTACTCTTAAACCAGCAAGTTTACAAATAGACTTTGTACTCAACATTTTCGCTGGTCACTGAAAGATAATGATTTTTCTTGGTTACAATCATTACCTAATGACACTATAAAAAATGGGAAGATTGCATCCATGAATTCATGCATAAATATTTTTCATTTGTAAAAATCATGCAAATTAAATTTAGCATAACAAACTTTCTCCAAACAGTTGGAGAAATTTTTTATCAAGCATGGAATAGATTTTATGCAATGATTATGAAAGTCCCAAATCATGGTTTCGAAGATCATTTGATTATTTAATATTTTTATAATGGGCTTAATGATGAAACAAAAGAGATGATTGATCTATCTGCAGGTGGAGCTATATGTAACCTAACATTGCCAGAATGTGCAAACTTTTTGAGGTAAGATCCTTTAATGATAAACAATACAATCCAGCTGAGGATATTGAACCACGAAAATTATGATTCACATACCCTCATATCTCATTCCTGAAGTTAAAAAGTCCATGGAAGAAAAAGGTATAGCCTCGGAACTTGTTAAAGAAACTAAACTTGAAATTCTTCAAACTTATGTAATGGAAGATGAAATAAATCTTGTCATGCAAAAGTTTAGGTATCAACAAAATCAGTTCCGTAAGAAGAATTACAAACATCTTACGACACGGGAAAAGAACATAAGGGACTTAACCGAAGTCTTTGATGACGTGTGTCATGCTACAAAACATTTAGATAGATATCTAAGTATGGTGAAAACACAATGTGATCAAATAATTGAAACCCAAAATTTGATTTTGAACCAAGAAAATTTCGGTACTATTTCTACTAACATTGTTACTAGACGTGGTACAGAAATGCAGGAACCATAGGGGGCACGTTGGTATTAAGAAGAAAAGGCCCGCAAGACAAGAGAGGCTCAAGAGATGATTCAAGAAGAAGAGGACCTTGTGGATCCTCAATATGACATAGATTATGAAGCTGAGAAAAAAGAACATGAGGCTTCTCAGACAAGACAAGAAGAAGAAGCAGGAGATAAACATAAACTATATGGTTCAGATGCTGAGACAGTCGACTCAAGGAAGGAAGCCGATCTCAGAAAGAAGCAAGAAGAGAAAGTTGTTACTCCACGTGAAGAGCACGTTGATAAGCAAAAATCAGCGACAAGGAAAGCTAAGAAAGATTCTCCACCAATACCAAAGGTAAAAGATAAGGTAATATAACCAGAAATAAAATTCTTTATCCTAATCGGGTTCAATATGAACCGGATAAAGGTATTTATGATTCTTTTCCCAAGGCATTGGGAAGTCTTTGCGTAGAACTTCATTTAACTGATGATATTCAAGTTCCTACTTATACAAAGTTTATGCGAGATATTTATAATAGAAAAAGAAGGTAACTAAGACTGTAGCAGCAATGACAAGCTTTGGAGATAGGCTACCTACTAAGCCTGGAGACCCAGTTATACTAACCATCTCCTATGCTATTGGGAAAACTAATACATTTAACGCTCTTTGTGATTTAGAAGCAGGTGTTAGTGTTATGCATTATTCCTTATTTAATAAACTGAACTTAGGAGAGTACTCCCCTACTTCAATTACTCTACAAATGGCGGATAATACAACTAAACAACCTGTCGGTATGATCGAAGACGTTCTACTTAGAATAGACAAACATGTACATTATACCTACTGATTTTATTATACTTGATGTTCCCGAGAATGACAAAATTTCTACCATCCTTGGAAGACCTTTTCTTCGCACAACTGGAGCTAACGTAGAATGCTCTAGAGGTAAGATTGTCTTTAATATATATGATGATCAGATTACTCGATACTTTCTGAAAAAACTGGAACATAGTGAAAAATATGTTCCACCACCTAAACATGTTCAAGCAGTAAGAACAAGAGATGAAGGACAGCTTGAAGTAAAAGCTGATAGCATGGAGATTGGCTAAAGACCAAAACTCTAGAATAAAATACTCAATAGTAGTTATACCACTCTCAATAAATTAAATTTAAATCTTTATTCTATCCTTCTTATTATTTTTATTTTTGTTTGGACTAATAAATTTATTTTAAGTGTTGATTTATTTAGAAGAACCTACCCTAGAGAAGTTAAATAAATGTAGCATCCCAGTTGTCTAACACCTGTAATGCTACTTGTTCTAGTAATAAAAGGACCACTTCCTACATATAAATTGTTGCATCATCATCATATCATGCCCATGTCATCATGCCACCTTGCATTTGAGCATCATATAAAACCCCTTCTTGTTTGGTTCTTATCTCATGTGCATTATTAATTGTATTTGCATATTGATATTGTATTTGGTTCTTGATATATTGTTAAATGCCCAAGTTGATTTGGGGGCATATCTCTTATTAAATCCACCACCTTTCTTTCACCACCTTATAATCCCACCATCCAACTAAATATGAGCTTGGCATTTATGGGTCTTACTTCTAGCTCATGTGGGTTGGGATGGATCCAATTCTTTTCCACATGTTCTCATCTTGGCATCATTTTGTTTTCACATTATTGATACATGAGAGCCACATGGCCACCTTTGCATGCCTTGTGAGTGGGACCCCTTTTTCCTAGCTTCCATATGTGTTGTTTTGGGGTTATCATCATGTTGGGATATTTTGTGGGCTCAATAAATATCTAGTGGCATATACACACTAGCAAGTCCCAAATATAATCCAATGTGATCATATCCTCATACTCCACTTGGAATTCTTTCTAAATTCTTTTGGCTTGGGCCTCATTCCACACTTTGGAATGCATAAGAAAATGCCATGTAAATAATCTTGTTTTCACAAAGATATATATGGTAGCAATTAATTATGCATGGCCCATGCAAGTACCCCTTTAGCTTGGCACTTGATTTTATTTGGATTTTAATATGGAGCATCTCTCTCTACCCTTGGGTTTGGTCTTGTTTGTTCATGCCTAAACCCCATCACCCTAACCACCCTTACCATCATCTCCTTTTTCCCTTGCTCTAGTCTTGTTCTTGTTGGGGTTTGTTTGGTGCATGGTTTCCTCTTGTCAAAAGGGACACCCTAGCATCTATCCTTCCCCCTCTCAAAACCTAAACCCTAAGCCACCCCCATACCCCATCCTAGCTACAACTAGACCACACCTCTTCTAAACAAACCCTAAGTACCCCCTTCTCTTTTCTCTCCTCTCTAGCCGAGCCACCCCTCTAAGCAAAACCCTAGCCACCTGCCCCCTCTCTCCCTGGCCACCTCTCCCTGCCCTAGCTACCAACCCTAAACCCTAGTCCAACCCTACCACCCGAGCCGTCCCCTCTCCCTCTCTTCTCCCTGCCCTAGGGGCCCCTCCAGACCTGCCTGCCCCGAACCTCCCTTCTCCTTCCCCCTGGACCCACCCTGCAGCCTCTGCCGTGCCCTGGACCAGCCCCCCAGCCACCCTGCCCAGGCCGATCACGTGCTCGCGAGGAGGAGCCCAAAAAGGTGGCCGAAGCCACCTTTTTCCTAGCCACCTCCCCACGGCACCCTCTCCCCCTCTGGCCTTATCTACCCCCTCTCTCAACCTCCCCGCACCAGATCTGCCTGTGGCTCGCCTTCCCCTCTCTCTCCATCGCCGCCAGCTAAACATCGCCGGCCACCGTCGGCTTCGGCGTCAACCTGCAGTACGAGGAGGCGGGCGTGGTGTTGTGGGCGTCGAGGAAGGACAGGAGGTCCCCGGCGTCGCCACGGTACACGGAGCCGCGGAGGAGAAGCCCCGAGCCGGCTGCACCGACGCCACACCGACGCGCAAACCCTAGCTACCCGGCGTCAGCCCCGCCGTCGATCGCGACCGCCCCTGCCCGAACCAAGCACGCCACCGAGCCCGCGGTGAGCTCCTAGCCCTCCCAGACATCCTCCCGACCTTAGTCGCTTCCTGGACGCGACGATCTTTTCGTCGAGCGGCCTCCGCGCGCCAGAGCTCGTCGACGTCTGCCGCTAACCCGTGCCGCGTCAGCCTTACCTAGGCCACGCGCGCCCTCCTGTCACCTACCCAAGCCTACCGCAGTGGCTCCGGCCCTCTGCGCGAGCCAGCGGTCCCGCGTTCGAGCCCCACAGCCATGTCACGCGGCCCTGTCACGCATGCTCTCCGGTTCGTAGGAAGAACAACGGCGCGAGGTCATAGCCAATAACCCCCCCAACCTTTTTAGTTCACAACCCGCACTCCCTCGGCCCCACACGTCTGTCTCTGTGCAGTTTTGCAAAGAGGTGCCCGATGTTTCGATCTAGCAACCCGCGGTGCCTCCCGCTGCGCCGCGTGGCCGCCTCGCGTCCACTCGCTGGCGTGTGGGCCTGCTAGCCCACTGGCCCCACCTGTCTGTCTCCTAGGCTAGCCAGAGCCGCGGTGGTAGAAGTTTTGGCTGCGCGCGTGGGCCCTCTGTCGCCCTGGCCCATCTGTCTGCGGCTGGAGCTAGCTGTAGATGGGTGTAAAAAGTTTCTGCTTTGTCTGTTTATTTCAAATCTAATTCAATTAATTCAAATTCAAATTCAAATCTGATTTTTAATAACTTTTAAAATACAAACCCAAAAAAAATACATATAAATGTTATATGTTTTTGAATCAGAAAAATGTGAGGATTTCAAATATGCCATTCAAATTGCCTTTTGCACATTTCAAATTCCAAGTTGAATCAAATTACAACAAATGCCACTAGAACTTAAATAATTAATAACTTTTGATTTATAACTCCGAATTTAACCAATGATATGTCTAAAATGATCAGCTCGACGAGACCTTTCTGTTTATGCTATCCATGACTTCAAATGCAGCATGCATCATGTAAATATGTAATATAAAGCAACTAATATGACTATAAAATGTGACCCAAAACCCCATTAAAATGTTATTCTTGTCTTCCACACCTCACCCATGCCATGCTACTTTAATGCCCTGCAAATTGTGCATCATTCATCATGGCATGATTGGTTGCTTGACGCGTCTTATTCATATGCTTGTGCTCTATATTCATGTTGGCCTTGTTTGTTTGATTTTTCTCGGTTAGACACTGAGCAGGGGATATATCAAGAGAACCAGGAGCACTACCCAGATCCGTCTCTCGCTTCAACTGAGTTGCCAGGCAAGCACTTCCACATGCTTGCATACATACAGTACCTATTGCCTCTATCTTATTCTTGCATCATTGAGTCGCGATTGCATTAAATTGAATCCCAAGTATGCATAGCCTTTACTTTAAAACCCCACCAAGCTTGTGCCTCCATCCCATGAGCCATTACTACAGGAGTTGTTTGAGCCATGCGAGTCGTAGAACAGCATGTGTAGGGTATGTGAGAGTCTGTTGGATAACGAGGTACCTAAACAACTTAACCTGAGTAGTAATGGGATAACTAACGAAAGTGGCACCGGTGAGCAACTTCCGCTATTTGGTTTTTCCTGCTCACTTGTGTCCCGTAAGACCCCGAGTACTTGATTCTTGTTCCTTGATTTATCGCGCTATCCACATCCGGGAGGTATATGGGACCCCCCTGAGCCAGAGCTTGATTCAGTCTTATTTCTTGGGGCCACAAACTAGTTTGAGGTTTTATTTACTATCCTGTACTTATGCCATGCTACTGTTTATTACGTTTGTGCGAGGAGCACCTTGTCTTTTTAGGTAAGCGGAATGTTTTCGGTATCGACAAGCCCAGCCACACTTTCGGGTTCCCGGCGTTTACGCCATTGACGCAAACCTTGAGTCCGCCTCGAAGTCATAACTGCTATGGTCTACTCAATGGGGTGGCCCCCTGAAATAATTCTGAATCCTGTGATTGCTTTGTCGTGAAGGCCTCGTTGGGTTTTGATTTGGTTTTTCCGAGGTTGATCGAGCGTGTGTTGCTATTGGTGCACCCCGGCCGGGTAAAACTTTCTAAAAGCCGTGTCCGCGGTTATGGACGACTTGGAGCACAGTTTCTCGATCATAGACAAGCATAACTAAAGTACCGCTTTAATCTGACTAAGTACATTGACTAGTAAATAGTGCAACACTCATGGAATGGTTAATAAAATTGCCAACGGATGGGGGGTTGTTCGTCCGCTTCCTCGTTGGTAAGCGAGGAGGAGGATGGATCTGATGAATTACTGTTATGACTGTTGTCCTTAATTCACGGACATCCGTCTATCATTGGTTAGGCGGATGGTTAGCGAGTATCTGTAGAACTGCTAGGGTTTATCTTTTGCTACAATTGCGTCACCCCAGGTTGTGTCCCCTTTAGAGGCATTAAGACTTGCTGAGTACCCTTAGGGTCTGACACGATAAATTATTGGTTCAGATGAACAGGTACCCTCGCAGGACGGATACTGGGTGGAAGAGGCTGATGATGTGGGCAACGATCGTTCGGTGTAGAGATTCCGGGAACGGGGATCCGTGAGATCTGTGGGCGGGATGTGATTATTTCTATGGCATCTTATGCCGATTTGCTTCTTATCCGTACTCGGACTTTGTTTGCCGCTTCCGCATGATACTCTGATGTGTGCTGTATGAGGAAGTATCCTAAAATATTAGAACTATCTAGGCCATTTGAATCTTGCCGTATGGCGTTGCTATATTTTCCTTTCTTTCTAGATGGAATGGCTCTGATGTACTCTTGTATGGTGGCTTGCATACATACTCATTTGTGTATGTATTTGATCCCTTCGCCTGCCGATTACGCCGCCCGTACAGGTCCTGATGAATTGGAAGTGGTTGGGACGGCCGATAGGTCTACCCGTGAGTGGCTTTTGGGGCCCCACCGTACTATTTCAACCACTACCGTTCATCCAGGCTTGTAGCTAGGAGCGTAATTCACCGAGGTAGTTACAATAAACAAGAGAAAAATGAAGGAGAATGCTAAAAGAGGGCCCGGGGGGCGGTATGATCAGACGTGCCTGTACCAAAACCTTGATGAAATCAACGCTCTTCGTTGTACCGGTAGCGAGCAACGATATGGGCTGACGCGCCCGTACCGCTTGCCCGTACCGAGCTTCGACAAAGTTTGCATCGTCCACAGTACTGATAACGAGCTATGGTATGGGTAGGACCTTCCTGCATCGTCCGAGTGTATCAATAACTCCAGGTTTTATGTCGAACCCTAATTTTGATCCAACAGTGGCGACCACTGATACGGGTGGGACACGTCCGTACCACCCGCCCGTACCACGTGTGTCGCCAGGTAAAGGCCGAAGGCAGCTGGCTCCCATCCAGCCTCGTCCTTCTTCTTCCTCTTTCTCCCTTGTTCTTTCTCTCTCCACCTCAAACCCTAATCACCTAGAACCTTTGATTCTTCATCAATTTCGTGTTTTTGAGTGGGGGAATCTTCACATCGGTATGTTTCTCATCCGATCCATGCTTTATTTTCTAAAATCCGTGGTTGAATACCTCACATTGACTATCTAGATGAGTTCATCATATTTTGAGATAATTTTTGATTCCTCACATTAGGATTTGTAACTTATGCCTGCAATCGTTTGTTTTATGTGATAGAAACTTGATACCCATATTTTTTTTTGCAAATTTTGTAGCACAATGCATAACATTGGAAGAATCCTCCACAAGGGAAAGGCTGTGGAAGGGGCCTCGGGCTCCTCTACGCCGTCGATCTCGAAGAGGAGGCATTCGGAGGCGGATAACTTGAGGGCCGACATGTGTCGAGACTTTGAGAGGGTGAGCCAACGGAAGGTTTTAACTATCAACTCGAAAAAACGTGAGTTTCTCTCCCACCAAGGGCTCTTGGAGGACTTCGAGCAGATGACTGAGCATGCATGCATGGTCCCTTTCTCCTACCTCTCCGTCGACACCTACAAGCTCACCACGTTTGAGTTCTTGTCATTATTCCATGATGATATCCAAGCCTAGGAGTGAAATTGCACTAAGTTTTGTGCTCAATGGGCAACTCCGCAGCCTTTCCTTTTATGAATTTTGAGATTGTTTTGGGTTCACCTATGAGGGAGAACTTGAAATTAATGACAATGTTCATGTGGAGGCAATGCAATCTTGGGAGAAGATTTCTCTCAACAGGAACACTGACTTCTTATGCAAAAAGAGCACAACCATCCAAAATCCCACTATCCGTTATTTTCACACTTTCTTAGTAAATTCTATTTTTGGGAAAGGAGATGTTGGGGCAATGGTAGGCCCCAAAATGAGCATAATTCATATGGCCTTGCACCCCGAGAAGGAGCATAAAGTAAACTTGGGTTCTTTACTCATCTAGTACTTTCGCTACCAAAGGGCAGCTTCCACTGAGGACATCCACTGCGGAGGCTTGGTCACACAGATCACCTGCGCAAGTGGTTTTTTCCTGCCATAGGAAAGAGTCGTGGCTAGTAGTAAGAATCTGAATGCCATCCACATGGCTAGAACCAAATTCATGGGGGGTCTATAGACCCCAACGCTCCCTTCATGCTTATCAGTTTTATTTCGAGCCTAACAGTGATCTCCACCAAGTTTTGCTTCCTCTTGTCCAAGCTTTTGGTTTGCCAGGAAAACAAAGTTGGGTCCTCATAGAGGAGGAGTTCCAGCAGGCACTGATCCTCTCAGGGAGGATTGCACCGCCAGGAGGTCATCCCACCTGGGAAGACACAACAGCTGACCAACAATAACAACAAGGGAAAGGAGGAGAGGATTGGAGCATAGGAGGCTGGGACGACTATGGCCAGCAGCACCACCACAATCAGCCTTTCCCTCAGCACCATCAAGGTATGCCTCCACTACAGCCTGGGTTCAAGACCCAGAACAAAAATAACCCGGTGTCACACTACTAAGTCACACATTTTTTATCTGAAATTGGGGGCGTCATAGACTACAAATACATAAAATATGTCAAAGGAATCCATTTTTTCCCGGTGTCCTATGACACCAGATCCTATAAAGCGGGTATGCCCCTGGATTCAACTATGTCCCGAGGAGTGATTTTTACCAGGTGGTACATCGCATCGAAAACATTGAAAATGTGTTGCAAGATGAGAATGCCAACATATTTGATCTCACTCAGAACTTCACTTCTTTCATGGTGGCAACTTTTAATTCAGATAGGCCAAGAGCCTAAGCTTGGGGAGGATGAACTCCTCCCACCTTTTGCATTCATATTTTTCATTTTTATTTTTGATTTATTTTATTTTCCATCTTGGTGCAAGTTTACTTTCGGTTTTGCATTGATAAAAAGAAAATCCAGAAAAATTAGACTAGCTTTTATTTTCACTTGTGTAAATTTCTCTCTACTCTTGTTGATTTTTATGTAGGTTACTAGTTTCTAGTGACTCAGCTATAAAGGTGAACACGAAGAGTCGGCTCAAGCAAGGGGAAAGCAAGCAAGAGGAAGTATCACATTCTTGTTTTCCCTCTTTCTGTAAATTTATTCTTGAACATTTTATGTTTGTTTGGTTGCACTTGAGTCCTACTCCACGTGTAACTAGTTATCTTTTAAGGCTTGAGCTCAAATTTTTTTGTAACTACTTTGGTTAAGACTTGCGATAATTGATATCAGTTTGAAAAACAACCATTTGGATTAAACTCCAAAAAATTTGAGAACAAGAAAAAGTGTCTATCGACAACTTTGGTGCCATGTTTTTGTATTAAGGGCTTAATATTAGTAGTACTCAACCCCACATACTGATCCTTGACTTGATGACACCTTCTGAAAAAGAATTGTTTGATGGCATAAGCTTTTTACGTTGGGAGAGGGAGATGCTAAACCTGTTTTACCCTGCTAAAAAATAGAGAGAGGAAACAATTCTATGTTTCTCATACACACCTTTGGGATGCTAACGACTCCGCTGGCCTATGAACGATCTATGGTATAACCCCGGATTTCAGCTATGAGTTGATGACATGAGTGATATGTGTTGCTATATGGGCAAAAGTATTATCACTCTAAAAGGATGTGTAAACGTTTTATAAAAACCAAACAATCATTGATCATTGAAAGAGGAATAAAAAAAGATAGAAAAGAAGATATGAGCTAAAAACATTCTGTACTTAGCTAGATCTTTGGTATCACCTCATCACCTAAAATGAATAATTAGAGTTCTTGAAAGGCAAGGAAAATAAGAGGTGTTTGATAGGTGCAATTATTGAAGTGGGTGTTAATGAAAAAGCTCTAAGTTTATCCTTCTTTTGACATCTACTTGTGCACCCTTAATTTGACACAAGTGACCTAGCTTAAAACATTTTTACTATGATAACAAGAGAGGCGCTGAAGAAAAATTGATCTACAAGCCCAGCCAAAATTTTGACAATCTGTAACACCCTCAGAATCGGACCTATGCAAGTTTGAGCAAAATTCGCCAAACCCGCATAGAAACGATTCAAAGGTGCCCACCAGGCACTTTCGTGCGGGTGGAAAACGAAGTAATAACATTACACAACAGTCCTCAATGGGGCCCACAGAACAGATATATATATAACAGCGACTCAAAGAGTCAAGAATACAGATATAATGTTCAAAGATCCAAATCACCTTGAAAACGGTAGAGCGTCCGACTACGGACAAGAAGCAAATGGGGCTAAGAGCCCTGAAGAATAACCAATGGCGTCCATAACCCTGCCAAGCCGGAAGGGTAACCCCGCTAACGACGTCGATCTCAAAACCTGCTTAAACAAAAGGGTGCCGACAAAGGGCAAAGGAAAAGAAGGAGCGTCGATCGAGGCCAAGACAGCGAGGCTAGAATTCGGTCCTCGCCTACATAGGTATGGTGGATGGCGGCAGCGAGATGCACTAAACAACCTATAGAGACTCGATACAATGGCGTCAATCGAGAGGGGTAAGAAAGACCTATTCGGATCCAACTGAAGCTAACACCAAACAAACCCATCTGGTGTTCCCCGAGACCAAACGAGGAAGTCAACCGAGGAACTCACACAGTTGGCAGTTTTATTTATTCAGTTATCGTTGCAGCAATTACTAGTCAGGTTTAGATAATCATCCTGATAAAGTAAACAGTGGGCACTTTTAGTTGACCATTCCGTTATAGTTGCGGCGATTACTAATCAAATACAGATAGCATGATATAAACCCTTAAACCCAGCAGTTGTTGGTACTTTTATTCAGCCATTCCGTTGTAGTTGCAATACTTACTAGTCAGATACAATTGTCGCAAGCGACAACCAAACAAGCAATTGTGGGCAGTATTAATTAGCCATTCCATTATAGTGAAGCTGATTACTAGTCATTATAAGTCAAATTTATAGCAGTAAACTTTAGTTATGCTTGTCTATGATCAAGAAACTGTGCTCCAAGTCGTCCATATCCGCGGACACGGCTTTCAGAAAGTTTTACCCGGCCGGGGTGCACCAATAGCAACACACGCTCGATCAGCCTCGGAAAAACCAAATCAAAACCCAACGAGGCTTTCACGACTGAACAATCACAGGATTCAGAAATATTTCAGGGGGCCACCCCTTTGAGTAGAACCCGCAACAAAGTAAGCTAGCTTCGAGACGGCCTCAAGGTTAGCGCCAATGGCTGTAAGCGACTGGGAACCCGAAAGTGTGGCTGGGCTTGTCGATACCGCGTAATCACTCCGCCTTCCTAAACAGTACAGTGTGCCCCTCGCACAATTTAAATACAGAAAGTAGCATGGCATAAGTACAGGATCGTAAATAAAACCTCAAACTAGTTTGTGGCCCCAAGAAATAAGAATGAATCAAGCTCTGGCTCAGGGGGGCCCCATATACCTCCCGGATGTGGATAGCGCGATAAAACAAGGAACAGGAATCAAGTACTCGGGGTCTTACGGGACACAAGTGGGCGTTCGGAAACCAAATATTTTCTATCACCCACCGATGCCTCTGCTTATTTCAATTTTAGTTGTTAAACAGAAATTAAAGTGACGATAAGTAAAACTAGAATCATCTCCAACATCAACATGCGGCAATACATCAACAACTGTGGCACATGACACACATCGACTTGAGCAAGCAACTACGACGCCAAGTCCAACTATCTACCAAGCAACGGTAATAGGGTGTGTACAAGGCAATATAGAGATGCACGGTATATCAAGGGTACGGAAACTAAAGCATCGCAACACAGATAGCAAAAGATCAACAGGAGGGAATAAAGACTATAAAAGTAAGATAGGTAGAAAGAGGGAGATGCTCGCCTGAAAACATTGTCGAAGGTTCAACCGAAGATCGGGACGAAGCTCACATCAACTCAACGGCCTTATCCGCGAAGAAGCAAAACACTAGAAGAAACACCGGATGCAATATTTAATACACGGCAGAAGATCGGCATGATGCATGCATGATGTATGGCATGGCAAGATGCGATGCATTTAGGTCATATTAAGCGGAACCGGGGTCCCGACAATTAATTAGATGGTGCATGTTATTTAGATACCCCGCAATTGAAATGTTGTTTAACATGGCCAAAATATATCGCCGGTTCGCTATATCAATTTAAATGAGGCCAATATAAGGCTAGATTTGCCCGCATATGGGCCCCATATTGAGTTATTAGGTGAATCGGCATAAGGCCCCCAAACCACATGATATGCATGCAAGATGGCAATTATATATGCAACACTTTGTTATTATGTTATAAAATCGGGTTCGAGGAAAGGGTTCACACATTTAGGGTCTCGACGATCTTGGGGGTTCCGGGGTCCGGGGTTCGACAGGGTCCAGGGTTCGGCGGTTCGGGCTCGGCGGGATCGTTCTCGGTAAGGGGTAGATCTTGGTGCATCCGGGGCCTCCGGGGCATGTTGTCGGTCATGGCGTTCGGGACGAGGCACTTGTCGCGCCGGGGTCTCGGTGTCCGGGGTGAAGCACTTGGCGTTCTCGAGGGAGTACTTGTCGCACAGGTTTTCTTCGGGTTCTCTGTCGATGATCTCGTCGTCGAGAAGAACTTGTCGGGTCCGCGTGTCGGGTCGGTCTTGGCGTCTGAGGGGAAGAACTTGGTGCCATGTGACGGAGTTCTCGGAGGTACGACCATCGGATCCTGGGTGGTGGTACTCGGGGTGTCGGGACGACGATCTTGTCGATGATCTTGGCGCTTCGGATCCTTGAGATCGGGGTAACAGGAGCAACTTTGTTAGGGGCAGACTGAGGCAGATCCTCTTCACTCCGCTTACCAGCTTCCAAACTTTCATCAACAAGATCCACAAGCCATTCCTTCGCCTTAATTAATGATTCACGACTTAACCCTTCAGAGTGATCACTTGGAGGCGAAGAAGGCAGCTTCTTCTTCTTCTGAAGATACAGTCCAGCCACAACAGAGGCCAGGGCCGGGCCGCGTCGTTCGTCACGTGGCGCCTCGGACGGCAGGAAGCGGGAGAGGTAGACGATGGCGTTGGCCCACGAGCCCGCCTGCACCAGGTCGAGCAGGTGCTGGGCGGCGGTCTGGGGCGGCTTGGTCGGAGGAAGCGAGGCGGGGGCTCCTGCCGGCGATGCGGAGGGCAGGTAGCGGTGGCGGAGGTCGACGGGGCGGAGGCGACCGGGGGTGGCCGGAGCGGGGCCGGAGGGGAAGGCGGGCGAGCGCGAGCTCGAGGCGGCGCTGGGAGCTGCGAGTTGAAGGGGCGGTGAGGCCCGTCCGGTGGCGATGCGAGCTGGAGAGGCGACGGAGGTCGGGTCGCTGCGGGCGGCGGCCAGGCTGCACGGCTCCGGCGGGGGGCGAGGCGCCAGCCGGGTGAGCGAGAGCCTGCCTCTGGCGGGGCGGCGGCCGAGGCGACGGAGGAGGACCAGAGGGGGCGGGGTGAGCAGGGGCCGGCGGTTGAGGCCAGGGCGGCACGGCGGCTTGCGGTGGAGGATGCGGGCAGGGGGAACCGGAGGGCGCGGGCGGCCAGAGAGGGTGGAAGCGAGCGCGCGGAGGCCGGAGGGAGCGGCACTGGCGGCGAGGCGAGGAGGGAGTAGCCGGCGAGGGAAACGGGGAGGAGCGCGCTGGCTTGAGAGGAAGGGAGGAAGCACACGGGGGAGGAGGGTGCTGGGGAAGAGGAACAGTGGAGAGCCGGGGTGCGGGGCTCGGAGAGAGTGGGTCTGGGGGAGGTGGGGCCCGGCCTGCAGGGTGGGTCCCAGGGGCGGACCAGGGGGCGCGGGGCAGGGCTGGACCGGGTGAGTCTGTGTGCGTGCGTGTGTTGTGTGGTGGAGGGAGAGGCGTGTAGGCTGAGTGTGATTGGGTGGGGTGGGATGTGCTGAGTGGGGGAGAGAAAAGAGAGGGAGGGGAGTTGAGTGATGTGTCAACTTGGGGTTGGTTGGGGAATTGGGGAGGGCGACGTGGCGGCCTAGGATAGGTGGGGGTGAGGTGGAGGGTTGAGTGTGGGTAGATAATTGGGTAGATTTAGAAATTTAGGAGGTGTAGTTGGACCGTTTTAAAAACAGGGGTGGTCGTTCGGGTCTACTCGGCCCGTTCGACTGCCCCACTAAACAATTAATTAAATTATTTATTTTTAAACAACGCTTTGCAATCCGACAGCGGACAAAACAAATATTCCGGCGACCCGGATTTTAATGTTTGAATCAAGAGGGGGCGTTTTAGAAAACAAAACGGGTGTTGCGAAAAATAGTTTTGGCAAACAATGCATGATGATGACGATGCAATGCACAAATTCAACGCGATTTTCTAGTAGTGGTTTTGCGGGATGCCACACAATCTCATTTGGGTTGTAAGGATTATTAGCTATCAAGTTATTTGCGTCTAGGGATTAAACTTAAGTGCAACTGTTCAGATATATTATGCTCATGATCAAGGTTATAGGATTTAAGACAATGGAATATGATACAACCTCGGACTTGTAATCCGTTTTCCTTAATTCAATTCCTCGCTATTATTCATTATAGCTTTGTCACTCGAGGGCGAGTAACAACTAAGCTTGGGTAAGTTGATAGCTTCAAATTTCATCACTTTTTACTATTGATTTTGCTCTTGTTTATTGCCGGATTTCACTAAAGACTACCATTTACACTAACGTAATTGTCGCAATTAGCGAATCCTTCGTTTCTTGTGATGGTTTTCAGGTAATAAACATTTATTAAAGATCTAATGGCATTTATGAGATAATTACACCTAAAGAAGCAAATCTCCAATTGGAGCCCCTTTCATTGGAGGCGTACAGAACGCGTAATGACCTGTGGTACGGTCGGGACACGCCCATAAGTCCCACCTGTACTACATGAAGTGGCTCTGCTATATCAATAGAAGCAACTTTCGTAAATGGGATAGGACGAAAAATAGAACACAACCGCCGCAAAACTCATCAGAGAGAAGAGATTAGATCTTTAAGAGGAGAAGAACATCCCCTCATTCCTCGATGATCTCTACCTCTGCAACACACACTCCATCATCATGTAGAGAGATTGGCAATTTTAAGATTAGAGTTTGATACTTTGATCTACCTTTGGTTTGAATTCGATTTTATCTTCAAGTACTATTGCGGTTTGATACAATAACTTTGAGATGATCACCATTTGCAATAAAATTATGCATTTGATTTGTCTCCCTCTCATGTCTGAGTAAATCCCCATAGGTGTGGGATATGTAGGGAATTGGTGAGATGTGTCGTGCCTCCTTTATATCCATCCATTTTTGATTGTTATAGTGATTATTAATCTATGAGAATGATTATCTATGTTTGCCTAATGCTTGTTATCTAATTTAAGGGTCCAGGTAACATGATCTAAAGATATCATAGGTATGAACTTGTGTGCTAGCGAATCGGCGACCCTCGAGTGACACGGCCGATATCAATGACGAGCTAGCATCACTCGAGGACAACAAGGAACCATCA
Source organism: Avena longiglumis (assembly GCA_030063025.1). Taxonomy (NCBI): domain Eukaryota; kingdom Viridiplantae; phylum Streptophyta; class Magnoliopsida; order Poales; family Poaceae; genus Avena; species Avena longiglumis. The sequence goes on from CP125974.1 coordinate 168,625,761, forward strand.
AGATTAAAGCCTTGATCTGTTCGCAAGAACTTAATTGATGTGATGACTATTACCGTGGTAACAGACAGACGGATCATTGGGACTAGGAAGAATTGTCCATGAGGACTTCTAGTCGGTATATGGGTTGCTTTCCTACTCACTTATAAATAAGAAATATCACAATTAGTTATTTCAATTTATCCATTTGGAACTTTCACTATCACCATGAACCGTTTCTCTCCGCGCCTAACTTCTCAACTACAGGAACTCCAAACTCATTTACAGTCTTTACTGTTATGCAATTTACTCCTTATTTACTTCCTACACAAGTTTCCTCTATATTTTAATCAAAAACCTCCACCATAAGAAATTGTAGTCAATTCACTCAAGATTTATGACACCTTGAGTGTGATAGAAAGGCCGCCTAAAAGCACTTGCCGAAGCTCCTTGTTGGAATCGATATGAAAGATGGAATTCATACTCCCGCGAAAAAAATTCCGATGAACCTGTGCATTTGCAGGACATCGGTGTACGGCTAGACCCGGTGGTGCCTAACACAATAGGATAAGTCATGTGATGGCGTCAGCACGATAACGAACGAGAGTGGACGGTGGTGTTGGCGTGGACTGACAATGGCTTAGGATGTTGGCATATGCATAATTAGCTAATCATAGCATGACCTTATTCCGGCTAATTGGGTGGCATATAGATGGTAGTAAGGCCTATGGCCTGTCGGGCGGGCTAGTTAGGGAATCCAGAAGGGAGGTCCATAATTAGGGATGTCATTTTGATTTCGAAACCAATAATTGTAACAAATTGCCATGATTTCGATTTCATCTTGTGTGAAAGAATTTATTCAGCATACATAATTAGGGATATCATTTAAAATCAATGTTTTTAGCTAAAAGAACTTAATGAAGATGTAAAATATGTCAAAATCTAAATCTCTAATGCACGGGGTCATGTTTTGGGTATACTATCTTGTGAAAATAGGATGAATAAATAAACAAAACTAAAATGGTGCTTTTATTCATAAACTAGAGTACCAATCAAGTAAGAAGATCTATAACCTAGGGAGTGCGAACCCTCCTACAACCAAAACGATAATTGTAACATATTGCAATGATTTGGGCATATTTACTTGTGAAAAATAGGAAAATGCAATATAAAAATTTCTAAATTAATGAAGTAAATTACATTTAAGTGCGACTATGCTATCTTAAAATATTACATTCCAATAGTTAATATCAATAATCCAGTTTCATTACATTTTCCTTTCTTCCTTCTCCTCCTCTTTGTAGTCTTAAAACTCCTAGGGTAGAATTTAAAAATCAACAATTATCACAAAAAACATGTTTTGAAGTTTACCTTTCATTACTATTCTTTATCAACTTTCTCAATCAAAACTTTCTTATTTTCTTTATTTTATGACTCCTAACCTTGAACCCTTTTTAGGACTTCCACATGGCCTCCTAAGAAACGGTAGTTCAAGTTTGAACACTAGATTGACATTCTCCTCAATTTTATCTGTCATCGGTAGTACATTTTATGCATATGTTGTTGGAGATATGCCCTAGAGGCAATAATAAATGTAGTTATTATTATATCTTTGTGTTTATGATAAATGTTTACATTCATGCTATAACAGTATTAAACGGAAACATTAATACTTGTGTGATTTGTAAACTAAATTAGAGTCCCTAGTAAAGCCTCTTTATAAAACTAGCTTGTTGGTTAATAGATGATCATGGTTTCCTGATCATGAACATTGAGATGTTGTTAACAACAAGATCATATCATTAGGAGAATGGTATGATGGACATACTCCTATAGATAAGCGTAGCATAAAGATCAAGTCATTTTAATAGTTCAATTGCTATAAGCTTTCTAATACATAGTAACCTAATTCCTTCTACCATGAGATCATGCTAATCACCATCACCAGAAGGATGCTTTGATGACATCAAACATCACACCGTAACTGGGTGGCTATAAAGATGGCATTGATTGTTCAGAAAGTATGGGTTGAGACACATGGATTAAGAGTGGGATTTGTCCATCCATATGACGGATAGATATACTCTGGGCCCACTCGGTGGAATGTCATCCAATTAGCTTGCAAGCATGTGACTGGCTCACAAGGGATCAAATATCACGGGAACGAGAAAAGAGTACTTATCGGTAACGAGGTTGAACTAGGTATGCAGAGATACCGACGACCAAAACCTCGGATAAGTAAACTATCATGAGACAAAGGGAAATTGGTATCGTATGTAAGTGGTTCATTCGATCGCAAAGTAATCGTAGAAATATGTGGGAGCCATATGAATTTCCAGATTCCTCTATTGGTTATTGATCGGAGAAGTGTCTCGATCATGTGTGCGTAATTCACGAACCGTAGGGAGACACACTTAAGGATTCGATGTTGTTGAGTAGTTATGGAATGATGAGAAAGAGACCGAATGTTGTTCGGAGTCTCGTATGGAATCTGGGATATCACGAGGAGATCCGGAATGGTCCGGAGAATAAGATTCATATAAGGAAAGTCCTGTTTCGGAGTTCGGGAATGATTCCGGTGTTTTCACCAGGAATGTTCTAGAAGGGTCTGGAAGGTCTGGCACTCCGGAGGGGAAGGGTACATGAATGTGTCATTACAATGTGGAATGGTTGCATCATGTACTAGGTCACTTGGCTGGGCAAAATAAAGAGAGAAATCAAATGGAAGTTTGAAAGTCAAACGCCAATTTGAAAAAGTCAAGTCTCAAGTTTGCTTGGTGGAGGGAGAGTAGGAAACCTACTTGGGGAGGAAGTCCCCTCCCTCCACCCGCCGACCAAGGAGGAGGAGTTGGAGGAGGACACCCTCTTCCCAACCGGCCACCCTCCACCTATATAAGGAGGGGTAGGGCTGCCCCCTACCCTCACCCAAGAAACCCTAGCCCCAAGTCGCTGGCGCCACCACCTCCTTGTGCTGCCGCCGCCTAGGGCTCCTCCAACTCGGCGAGTTGGGGTTTCCCCAAACCCTAGCCGCCGGCCACACCCTACCCTTGGTGCCCTTTGAACCCTAGATCACCAAGGCCTCTCTCATACTCCACCATACTCGCTCCGGCTTAAGGCGAAGCCCTGCGAGATCTCCCCTCTACCTCCGACACCACGTCGTCGTGCTGCCGGAATCGCGAGGAGAGTGCTACAACCTCCACTGCCTGCTGGAACAAGGGAGAGGAAGTTTTTCATCGAGTACCGAACGTGTGACTGACTGCGGAAGTGCTGCCAGAACGCAGCGCCGGAAGGATCGTCTACGCGATCTTGAGATCGACAAGAGTACGACTACATCACCCACGAGAATCTGCTCTCGTTAACCGCTTTGGAATCTTCGAGGGTGAGTTCCTCTATCGACTCGTTGCTACAATCTAGTAGATAGATCTTGGCTTGTTTGTGTGCATGCGGTAGAAATTTTTTGTTTTCCATGCTACGAATCCCTACAGTGGTATCAGAGCAGTGTCTATATGTAGATCTGTTGCACGAGTAGAACACAATGGTCATTGTGGGCGGTGGTGCTTTTATTATCAATTGCTTTTTGTGTACTTTGCATCTTGCGGTATGATGGGATGAAGCGGCCTGGGCTAACCTTACATGACATCATTCATGAGACTTGCTCCACGCTCAACATGCAACTTGTATTGCATAAGTGGCTTTGCGGGTGTCTGTCTCTCCCATTATAGTATAGATCCAATTTACAACGGGAACTTGATAGTTCAAACATCAACGTTGTGGTTCTTGTTCGTAAGTTAGAATGACACTTATTGAAAGCCCCAAACCACGTAAAATATGGAAAGAAAATTAGAGGCGTCTAACTTTGTTTTGTAGGGGTGTGATGTGATGTGATATGGCCATGATTGTGATTATATATGATGTATGCAATGTTCCTTATTGTAAGTTGGCAACCGGCAGGAGCCATATGGTTGTCTTTAAATTCCGTTAAGACCCGCATGTCTATTCAAAGTAGTTGTAATAGTTGAAGCTAGTGGATGACAACCATGAAGCGGCACCATTGACCTTGACGCCATACCGGTGATGATGGAGATCATGTTCGTGCTTGAAGATGGAGATCAGAAGCACAAGAAGAAAGGCCATATCATATCACATATTATGAATTGCATGTGATTTTAATCCTTTATACATCTTGTATTTCTTAGTTAACGGCGGTAGCATTATAAGATGATCCCTCAAGCACACAAATATCAAGTTTTAAAGTGTTCATCCTTAGTAAGCACTTTTGCTAAAGCTCGTTGTTTCGAAGCACCACGTGATGATCGGGTGTGTTAGATTCTGCGAGTGTATACAACATGAGCAAGCCAGATTTTCTCATGCGGAAGCTAAGGTTTGATCTTGACGAGCCTAGCATGTACAGACATGGTCTCGGAACACGGATCACCGAAAGGTAAAGCATGAGTCATATAGTAGATATGATGAACATGTTGATTGTTCGCCATTGAAGCTACATCAACTCTCGTGATGATCGGTTTTGATGTGGTGTATTTGGTTCGTGTCATCACTAAAACAATGTGAGGGATATTGTTTTGAGTGGGAGTTCACTTAGATTAATTTAACTATTAATTAGAACTCAATTTTTCATAAACTTAGTCTAAACTATTGCAAATATGTTGTAGATCAATGGCGGCCCCTACCATCAATTTTAATGCGTTCCTAGAGAAAGAAAAGTTGAAAAACAATGGAAGCAACTTCACGGATTGGTTCCGCAATTTGAGGATTGTCCTCAATGCTGGTAATTTGACCTATGTGCTGGATGCACCGCTGGGTGACCTGCCTGCAGCTACTTCTACCGATGAAGTAAAGAATGTTTACCTCACTCAGAAGAATCAGTACTCCACAGTTCAGTGTGCTATCTTGTATGGTTTGGAATCGGAGCGTCAGAAAAGGATTGAGAACCATGACCCACATGATATTGTCCATGAACTCAAAATGATATTTGAGGCTCACGCGACAGTTGAGAGTTATGAGGCTTCTGAAAAGTTCTTTAACTGCAAGATGGAAGAGGGCAGCTCCGTCAGTGAGCACGTTCTTAAGATGTCTAGGAACGCAAACAAACTCCAAAGTTTGGGTATAGTGATTCCTAATTCTTTGGGGATTCACCGTGTCCTCCAATCACTACCACCAAGTTACAAGAACTTTGTGATGAACTACAATATGCAAAAAATGGACAAGACGTTTCCAGAACTCTTCTCCATGTTGAAATCTGCATAAGTGGAGATCAAGAAAGAGCAACAAGTGTTGTTGGTCAATAAGACCACCAAATTCAAGAAGCAAGGCAAGTCTAAGCAAAAGGGAAACTTCAAGAAGGGCGGTAAGAAAGTTACCGCGCCGGCGAAGAAGACCAAGGCTGGGCCTAAGCCTGATACTGAGTGCTTTTACTGCAAGGGAGAAGGTCACTGGAAGCGGAATTGCCCAAAGTACTTGGCGGATTTGAAGAACGGCAACATCAAGAAGAAAGGTATATCCGATATACATGTTATTGATGTGTATCTCACTAGTACTCGTAGTAGTGCCTGGGTATTTGATACTGGTTCGGTTGCTCATATTTGTAACTCGAAACAGGTGCTGCAGAATAAACGGAAGCTAGCGAAGAACGAGGTGACGATGCGCGTTGGAAATGGATCAAAGGTTGATGTGATCGCGGTCGGCACGCTAGCTCTTCATCTACCATCAGGATTAGTTTTATACTTAAATAATTGTTATTTGGTGCCTGCATTGAGCATGAACATTATATCTGGATCATGTCTACTGCGAGACGGTTACTTATTTAAGTCCGAAAATAATGGTTGTTCGATTTATATGAGTAATATGTTTTATGCACATGCACCTTTGATAGATGGTCTATTCTTATTGAATCTTGATAGTGGAATTACACATATTAATAACATTGAAGCTAAACGTTTGAAATTGAGCGATAACTCGACCTATATGTGGCATTGTAGTCTTGGTCATATTGGAGTGAAGCGTATGAAGAAACTCCATTCTGATGGACTTCTTGAATCACTTGATTTCGAATCACTTGAAAGATGCGAAGCATGTCTAATGGGTAAAATGACTAAGACTCCATTTTCTAGTATGATGGAGGGAGCTATGGACTTATTGGAAATCATACATACCTATGTGTGTGGCCCAATGAGTGTAGCATCACGCGGTGGTTATCGTTATGTTCTTACCTTCACGGATGACTTGAGTAGATATGGGTATATCTATTTCATGAAACATAAGTCCAAAACTTTTGAGAAGTTTAAGGAATTTTATAGTGAGGTAGAGAATCAACATAACAAGAAGATTAAATTTCTACGATCTGATCATGGAGGTGAATATCAAAGTTACAAGTTTGGCGATCATTTAAAGAAATGCGGAATACTTTCACAATTGACACCGCCGGGAACACCACAGCGTAATGGTGTGTCCGAACGTCGTAATCGAACTCTCTTAGATATGGTTCGTTCTATGATGTCACTTACAGATTTACCGCTATCGTTTTGGGGTTATGCATTAGAAACAGCCGCATTCACTTTAAATAGGGCACCATCTAAATCCGTTGAAACGACACCGTATGAATTATGGTTTGGGAAGAAACCTAAATTGTCGTTCCTTAAAGTTTGGGGTTGTGAAGCCTATGTAAAGAAGTTATAGCCGGACAAGCTCGAACCCAAAGCGGAAAAATGCGTCTTCATAGGATACCCAAAGGAAACTATTGGGTATACCCGTCGTTTCCAAGAATAGATCATTTCTAGAGAAGGAATTTCTCTCGAAAGAAGTGACTGGAAGGAAAGTAGAACTCGACGAGGTTGTTGAACCTTCTCTCGAACTTGGAAGTGGCGCAGCACTGGAAGCAGTTCCTGTGACGCCTACACCAATAAGAGAGGAAGCTAATGATGTAGATCATGAAACTTCGGTTGAAGTTACTACAGAACCTCGCAGGTCGACGAGAAATCGTACCACTCCTAATTGGTATGATCCCGTTATGAGTATCATGTTGGTGGACAACACCAATGACCCTGCGACATATGAGGAAGCGATGATGAGCCCAAATTCCAATATATGGCAAGAAGCCATGAAATCCGAGATTGGATCCATGTACGAAAACCAAGTATGGACTTTGGTGGACTTACCGGATGGCCGGAAGGCTGTCGAGAACAAATGGATTTTCAAGAAGAAAACATATGCTGATGGTAATGTTACTGTCTATAAAGCTCGACTTGTCGCAAAAGGGTTTCGACAAATTCAAGGAGTTGACTACGATGAGACTTTCTCACCAGTAGCGAAGCTAAAGTCTGTGAGGATTATGTTAGCAATTGCTGCATATTATGATTATGAGATATGGCAGATGGATGTCAAAACGGCGTTCCTCAATGGAGACTTTGATGAAGAGTTGTATATGATGCAACCCAAAGGTTTTGTCGATCCTAAAGATGCTAACAAGGTATGCAAACTTCAACGGTCCATATATGGATTAAAGCAAGCATCCCGAAGTTGGAATCAACGTTATGATAAGGTAATCAAAAGCTTTGGTTTTATACAAACTTATGGAGAAGCTTATATTTACAAGAAAGTGAGTGGGAGCTCTATAGCATTCTTAATACTATATGTAGATGACATATTGTTGATTGGGAATGATGTAGACCTTCTTAATAGTGTCAAGGATTATTTGAATAATAGTTTTTCAATGAAATATCTTGGAGAAGCAGCTTACATATTAGGCAGAAAGATTTATAGAGATAGATCAAGACGCCTAATATCATTGTCACAAAGTACATATTTGGACAAAGTTATAAAGAGGTTTGGAATGGAAGATAGCAAGAAAGGGTTCTTGCCCATGTTGCCCAATACGACCTTGAGTAAAACTCAAAGTCCTGCAACGGCAGAAGATAGAGAAAGGATGAGTAAGACTCCCTATGCCTCACCCATAGGATCTCTTATGTATGCCATGCTATGTACTAGACCCGACATTGCATATGCTGTTAGTTTAACTAGCAGATATCAAAGTGATCCAGGGGTGGATCATTGGACAGCGGTCAAAAACATCCTTAAGTACTTGAGAAGAACTAAGGATATGGTTCTTTCTTATGGAGGTGATGAACAACTCGTTGCTAATGGTTACACTGATGCTAGTTGGAACACCGATCCAGATGATTCTAAATCACAATCTGGATACGTATTTACTTTGAATGGTGCAGCAGTTAGCTAGAGGAGTGCAAAGCCAAGCGTTGTGGCGAGATCTTCAACTGAATCGGAATACATAGCTGCTTCAGAGGCTTCACAAGAGGCGATATGGATGAAGGAGTTCATTACAGATCTCGGTGTGGTTCCGAGTGCGCTGGACCCAATGTCTATTTACTGTGATAACATGGGTGCCATAGCCAATGCGCAAGAACCAAGGTCACACAAGAAGCTGAAGCACATCAAGCTACGTTTTCACGCTATTCAAGAACATGTCCAAGATGGTGACATAAAGATTTGCAAATACACACAGATCTGAATGTGGCGGATTCGTTGACTAAACCTCTCCCGAGGGCAAAACATGACTAACACCAAACTGCCATGGGTGTTCGGTATATTACCATGTAATCTAGATTAGACGACTCTAGTGCAAGTGGGAGACTGTTGGAGATATGCCCTAGAGGCAATAATAAATGTAGTTATTATTATATCTTTGTGTTTATGATAAATGTTTACATTCATGCTATAACAGTATTAAACGGAAACATTAATAATTGTGTGATTTGTAAACTAAATTAGAGTCCCTAGTAAAGCCTCTTTATAATACTATCTTGTTGGTTAATATATGATCATGGTTTCCTGATCATGAACATTGAGATGTTGTTAACAACAAGATCATATCATTAGGAGAATGGTATGATGGACATACTCCTATAGATAAGCGTAGCATAAAGATCAAGTCATTTTAATAGTTCAATTGTTATAAGCTTTCTGATACATAGTAACCTAATTCCTTCGACCATGAGATCATGATAATCACCATCACCGGAAGGATGATTTGATGACACCAAACACCACACCGTAACTGGGTGGCTATAAAGATGGCATTGAGTGTTCAGAAAGTACGGGTTGAGACACATGGATGAAGAGTGGGATTTGTCCATCCATATGACGAATAGATATACTCTGGGCCCTCTCGGTGGAATGTCATCCAATTAGCTTGAAAGCATGTGACTGGCTCACAAGGGATCACATATCACGGGAACGAGAAAAGGGTACTTATCGGTAACGAGGTTGAACTAGGTATGCAGAGATACCGACGATCAAAACCTCGGATAAGTAAACTATCATGAGACAAAGGAAAATTGGTATCGTATGTAAGTGGTTCATTCGATCGCAAAGTAATCGTAGAAATATGTGGGAGCTATATGAATTTCTAGATTCCTCTATTGGTTATTGATCGGAGAAGTGTCTCGATCATGTCCGCGCAATTCACGAACCGTAGGGAGACACACTTAAGGATTCGATGTTGTTGAGTAGTTATGGAATGATGAGAAAGAGACCGAATGTTGTTCGGAGTCTCGTATGGAATCCAAGATATCACGAGGAGATCCTAAATGGTCCGGAGAATAAGATTCATATAAGTAAAGTCCTGTTTTGGAGTTCGGGAATGATTCTGGTGTTTTCACCAGGAATGTTCTAGAAGGGTCTGGAAGGTCCAGCACTCCGGAGGGGAAGGGTACATGAATGTGTCATGACAATGTGGAATGATTGCATCATGTAATAAGTCACTTGGTTGGGCAAAATAAAGAGAGAAATCAAATGGAAGTTTGAAAGTCAAACGCCAATTTGAAAAAGTCGAATCTCAAGTTTGCTTGGTGGAGGGAGAGTAGGAAACCTACTTGGGGAGGAAGTCCCCTCCCTCCACCCGCCGGCCAAGGAGGAGGAGTTGGAGGAGGACTCCCTCCTCCCAGCCGGGCACCCTCCACCTATATATGGAGGGTTAGGGCTGCCCCCTACCCTCACCCAAGAAACCCTATCCCCAAGTCGCCGGCGCCACCACCTCCTTGTGCTGCCGCCGCCTAGGGGTCCTCCAACTCGGCGAGTTGGGGTTTCCCCAAACCCTACCCGTCGGCCACACCCTCCCCTTGGTGCCCTCTAAACCCTAGATCATCAAGGCCTCTCTCATACTCCACCATACTCGCTCCGGCTTAAGGCGAAGCCCTACGAGATCTCCCCTCTACTTCCGACACCAGGCCGTCGTGCTGCCAGAATCGCGAGGAGAGTGCTACAACCTCCGCTGCCTGCTGGAACAAGGGAGAGGAAGGTCTTCATCGAGTACCGAACGTGTGAACGACTGCGGAAGCGCTGCCGGAACGCAGCGCCGAAAGGATCGTCTACGCGATCTTGAGATCGACAAGAGTACGACTACATCACCCACGAGAATCTGCTCTCGTTAACCCCTTTGGAATCTTCGAGGGTGAGTTCCTCTATTGACTCATTGCTACAATCTAGTAGATAGATCTTGGCTTGTTTGTGTGCATGCGGTAGATTTTTTTTGTTTTCCATGCTACGAATCCCTACATATGTTGCATAGAGCTTCTCCACAATGAAGTACTCATCAACAAAAAATTCTATTTCCACACCTCCTTCCCCTCTCAGCTCAAAGATGAAGTATAGATCATGGTCACATGGAAGACCAGTAACTCGTGTTCAATGTCTATCCAATACCTCCTTTCAATTCCATTCTTTCCTATTATAGAAACCTTAGCTAATGTGTCTGAACATCTCCCCATCCTCATATTTATTCCTCTCATTTCCCTAGTTCTGGCATTCAGTAATGAAACCACCTTTGGCATTGTTTTTTGGCCTACACATTTTCTTGCACATTTTTTCCTAAAATTTATATTCACCATGATGTATTGTCTTATTCCATCTACCAAATGAATAGTTGCATGTGATTTAAGATGTATAATCTTGAACGGGGAACTCTCTGCCAAATTGTTGCAAACATAATCTATCTTTCTTGACCCACCAAGCTTACTTCTACCCCATAGTTTCGTGTGATATCCTTCATGGTACTATTTCACGTTTGGATGTGTATAGATGTTTTGCAAGTAAGTAACATGCCTAATTGGGACATTTTCATGTGAAAACATAGGATTCATTGAGACATAAAGACCAACCTCAACATAAAGTTCTAAGGTCCCCGATCTAAAACACCCATAATGCAACTCAATGTCTTAGGACACGGTTTCTATTATATCGTCCCTCCCTACTCTATTCATTAAACTAAGGTGCAACCCTATGAACACATATAGGTAAAGTAATATGCAGTCAATGTTCGCATATTACAATCATAGAACTAGATAAAAGATTAAAATTAACCAAATATTCATTATTTCATACTATATAAAAATCATAGCCAATTCATCATATGCCCTCAGGAACATGGGGACCTACTCACAATGGTGAAACATGATATGGATCAGTGGCATATGGAATACAATAGAATCTGAAATTATAACTTCACCACCAAACAATGACAAGTTACCAAGAATAATCATGCACAAGGCACTAAAACAATATCCAGGGTTTAATCTTATCACAAAATATGAGGGGGATGATATGGATCTTTGAGCTAGAGATGGTGCTAATGCTAAGGATGGTGGATATGGTGATGGATAAGCCTCCCCCTACATCAAGGAGGAGTGGTGATGATGATGCCTTCGATATCCCCCTATCCAGAGGCCTCGGAGTAGAAGGATTTGCCCTCTCCCAAAGTAGAAGAGAGCCTTCACCTTCGTCGCCACCTCAGTAAATCTTGCAAAAATTATGGAATAGGTTTTTGGGCCAAACAGATTCGTCTATAAGAAGGGGGAGCTTCGGCAACTCTCAAGGCCCGAATGGGCCTGGTGTCGGGGTTCTGGTGCAAAAAACAAAAAATTTCCTACATCGGATCGCCCTAATGCCCAAGATCTATCTGTTAGTAATGTAGTAACAGACGAGGTTTCGGATACATACCCTAGTAGTACAAAAGCGGTTAACATTCCAAGGGAACGTGTTTAAAGTATTCGTACTCATAGCTGACCTCAAGGTCGCAAAGCTCCTCGCAGGTTAACCCTTGCTCCATCATTGTGCAGCAGTCCGGCTCATGACATCCAAGGTGCCCCAAGTGTGGCCCTCGTGGTTTTGTACACATACGGTGTACGATGACGACCTTCGGCTCCCCAATCCTGCCAGGAGTCCGTAAGTAGATCTCTGCTTGGAGTCCCCATAGCACATATGTGCCTGCAGTGAAGCCTTGTTCGCACAACCCATACATGGGGGCCATGATCACAACGTAGAGAGAGAGGATAGAAAGTCAACCAAAGGACTTCTCTTGTTGTGTTGGTGTGTCTAATCACACCCATAAGCACCCATTTATATAGGTGAAGGGAGTTGTGTCCCTTAGGTGCGCCATGTAGGACTAAAGGAAATACACAGAAAAAAGGAAAATGGGGTGTGATGACCCACAAGTGTAGGGGATCACAACAATCTTCGCGGGTAGTATTACCCAATTTATTGATTCGACACAAGGGGAGCCAAATAATACTTGCAAGCCTTAACAACTGAGTTGTCAGTTCAGCTGCACCTGGAAATAGTTCTTGCTCACAGAAGTTTATCAGTAGCAACAGTTTGGTAGTAGCAACAGCAAAGCAACAACAACAACAACAACAGTGAAATAGGAGCAACAGTAACAGTAACGGTAACAGTAGGATTCGAGTGAGGTAGGCATAGGGATGGATGGGCATTGCATGGACGAGTCTAAACATGTAACTTCAAAGAACTAGGGCATTGCAGATAAATAATACCAAGCATCCAAGTACTAAACAATCCTAGGCATGTGCTCCAAATATAATCATATGTGCTCGCAATGAGAACTTGCATAACATCTTCTGTCTAGCCAGCCCGTGGCAGCGGGGCCTCTAGGGAACTACTGGCAATTAAGGTGCTCCTTTTTATAGAGCACTGGAGCAAAGCATTAACACTCCGTGAACACATGTGATCCTCTCACCATAGCCATCCCCTCCGGTTGTCCCAATTATTGTCACTTTGGGGCCTTTGGATCCGGACAATGACATGTATACACAACTTGCAGATAATATCATAAACAATACTGTCATAATGATTCAATAATAAGTCCAGATCTGTGATCATGGCACTCAGTCCCTAGTGACAAGCATTAAGCACAATAAGTTGCAACAAAGTCAAATAGCACTAATAGAGATACTAGGCATGATGCCCTAACAGATCTTATTCGATTACATGATAGAACTCAAGCCTACAGCGGGGGATTACTCACTCATGGATGAGGGAAACATTGGTGGTTGATGGAGATGCGTTGGTGATGACGATGGCGGTGATCCTCTCCAAATTACCCATCCCGGCAGGGTACCAGAACGGAGTTTCTGGATCCGAATCTTGGTTTCTGGTGGCGGCGGCGGAGCGGAACTCTTTCTGGAAAACTATCGAACCCACCTGAGTTTATAGGTCAGAAGGCAACTTATAGGCGCGGAGGGAGGCCGAGGAGCTGCCTAGGTGGCTGCACCTCCCAGCGCTGGGTCAAGGGCCCGTGCAGGTGGTCTGGCCCCTAGGCCTCCCTCCTCCTCCGTTCTGGCTCCGTGGATCTTCTGGTGAGAAATAGTTTTTGGCATATTTTCCGGGATTTTTCCTGATAGTTCATTTTCTGCACAAAAATAAGACACCGAGGTAATTCTGTTGAAAACAGCGTTAGTCCGTGTTAGTTGTATCCAAATCACACAAGTTTAGAGAAGAAACAATAACAAAGTGTTCAAGAAAGTAGATACGTTTTGGACGTATCAACTCCCCCCCAAGCTTAGCTTATTGCTTGTCCTCAACCAATTCAGTTGAAAACTGAGTGCGATAAAAGAACTTTCGCGAACACTTTGCTTCATATGATGTATATATTCCCAGCACAGGAGTAGATGCTTAGACAATTCATAATAAGGGGTATGCAACTAAGTCTACTCAATAGTCATTGCAATCTATGAAGAGAAACAAACTCAATAATAATAAGTAGCATGAAAAATAAACATAAGCAACATTGCAATGCTCATAATAAGGTATGATAGAGTGTTATCTTGCTTGACTTTGTTTGAAGAGCACAATATAAATGCTGAGGCACCTCTGAAGTTCACATGAAGACTAGAGATAAAAATATTAGAGATACAAGCATCAAAGTCATGACATAATTAATCAAGTTTTGGAAAAACACAAGAATGACAACTATGCTCTCAAGAAGGTGCTCATAGAATAAGTGGTGACACAAAAAAATTGTGAAACCAGTTTTTGTGAAGGTTTGAAAGGCTTCCTATTGCTGAAAGGATGGTACTCATTAGCTTTGAGCTCTCATTGCCCCTATCATAGGAATATTCATGTGGTTAAGGTGAAAGTGAGGTCCACTCTGAATCATATGCTTGACAGACCATAGACTGGAAATCCCAAGTCCCTTGAGTACGAGGGCCGCTCCGCATGCTACTCAACTTTGGGCACCTGAAAGTTCTTGTCATTGTAAATACATGCATATCATCGAGAACCGCCAACGGGGTACTTCTTGCACATGGTACAAGAGCTTTCCCATAACCAAAATGACAAGGCAAGCAGACAATGAGCATCTCAGCAGTATTTTTATTTACCATATGCATAGCTTTTTATTGAGGAAGCTTCATAGATGCTCATTATAGTGATGCTGCAAGTTTCCACCATGATTAAGCATGGCTTAGGCTAGCGGCCCAGGTGTTTCTCTAACACAATGTATAAACTCCATGAACTAACAACTTCCCCTTTTATTTCACATCATCGACATCCATAAACAAAAGAGCAAGGAATCAACTAGATAAGATATCCAACAAGTGTTGAAAGTGTTCCCCATGACAGCACGGTTCTGCTGACTCCCAGTATATAATAAGCAAGCATATAACTTTCATGGACTAGTCACAATGGTTCAGAATTATTAAGCGCAAAGAATAAAGTGTGCCATCAAGTTTGTGAGAGATTTACTAACTAACTTTATCAAAACAGACAAACATTTTATTTTGGAAGAAAACACGCCATATATAATATGTACTGAAGTAGCAAATGATGCTAATAGGTAGGTAAGGTGGACACAGCTGGCAATATTGGTTTTGGGGAGTTGGAAGCACAGGTAGAGCACGTACTCAGTGCAAGTGAAGGCTAGAAATAGAGAGGGAGCGACAAACGAGAGAGCAATAGCTGTCATAATCATGCTTGGAACAAAATAGGACTAATTATGGCATGAAAGTGATACAAGAACTATGAGGTAAAATAAATCATCGAGGCTTACTGACTATTGATTAGTCATATGCATGCGTGAGCATGTGCCAAGTCGATTCACATGAACAGTCATAGGAGGATACCACAATATCATACCAATGTATGAATAAAACAATGCAAGCAAACATTCATATGACATGCTACAAACTATTAGCAAGCTGGAGCTAATCATAGACAATCAAGAACTACTAAGCATCCATAATGACAAACACCTTACACAAACAGGCTAAGCATGTTCACAATGATGAGTATATATACAAAAATGAAACAAATAGTGTTCGTTACCAGCCTCTTACCACACCTCGAGTTGTCTTAATCTTCATTATTGCCCTTCGCTTGTGTGACTTGAATAATTAACATGAAAACCAGTATTTACTGAGGACGGCTGAACCCTGCAAAGAACTCACAAAACCGAAGAAGAACAACAAATGTTTTTGGTGTTTTCGATTTTTTAGAAACGAGCAAACAAAGAAAAAACAAACAAAAATAAAGCAAACCAAACAAAGCAAAATATTTTTGGATTTTTCTTTTAAGGCAAACCAACAGAAACAACAAAAATATTTTTGGTATTTTTGGGTTTTTAGAAAGAAGCAACAAAAACCAAAAAGAAAGAGAAAACAATGGATATACAAAGAACCGACCGAACGTGATATATAGATGAGTGTGATGTCGGTGTACCTCCCCCCAAGCTTAGGATTTTGGCATAAGTGGGGATCAATCCCATGGTGCCCAAGTAGATGCACCTCCGTAGTATGTCGAGGAAACTCCCTCGTCCTGGTACGAGCTTGAGGCCTCCCCTGTATAATGTACAACGGGGTCATATGCGGGCGCTCCCCCCTGATAGTGCCCGTGGAAGTTGAGAAAACGCAGCTTGTCATCCATCTCCACCTTCGTGCGTGACCAAGGTCCCTGAGAAATACTGAATAAAGTGGTTTGGGGTCGAGGAATCTCTCTCTCTTCCCCGTTAGTAAACAACATTCTATAAACCAAGTTTTCAAGAGTAGAGCTAGAGGTGACAAAGTGGTGCGCCTTCATGGCAGCAAGATCAAGTCTCTGAGGATCCAAAACTGTATCATGGGGATCAACAACAACGTGCAAAGCAGCAACAATACGAGTAGCAATAATTCCACCATAAATGGGTCCCCTAGCATCTAAACGACGAGCAATGAGGGAACCAAGATTATACTTATCCTCACTGTAGAGCGCATTTGCTAAGAAGGCCAACTGATAGTTGGATATATTACTAGTGTTCTCCCTACCAAGAACACTGGTGGTAAGATAGTAGGTGAAGTACCTGATGGCTGGAAGTTGAATGTTCTTTATCTTTCCTCGTTGATCTCTGCGGTCATCATCATTGGTTATTCCTCGGTATAGTTCCAAAAAATCAGCGGGAAGAGTTGTAATCTTCTTTGATGACCCATTTTTACCAAGTCCCAGGGCCTTGCAAAATTTCTTCAAGGGCATAGAATGAGACCTGCCATAAAGTCTGAAAGACATAGAAGGATTGAACAAACTATTGGTGAAGGAGAAACTCTCCACAAATGTTTTAGTAAGTGAAGCATATTGTGCACTCTCATCCTGCATGAAACTTGTTAGACCAGACCTCTCAATCAAAGCCATGAAATCATTAAGAATCCCAGCAGCTCGCAAGAAAGTTTGACAAGGAAAGGTGGAGGGTGAGCATACCCTTCATCTCCCTCGTCACCAAACCGCGGAGTGATGAGATCCTCATTGTATGAGGGTCTAGAACTGGTAGATGACCTTGGAAGCCTTTCCCTTCTAGGTGCATCACTCTCAAAAATGTCACCAAAGGTGTGGTGGTCCATGACTTCCATTTGCTGAAATTTTTAGACAACCATCAAACCAAGTGATTTCTAAGTTGATAAATGATGAGCAACTACTATAGGAACTTGCTATAGGACTACACATGCATCAAAACAAAGTTTCTAATCATAGAACAAGCATGCAAGCTCAAACAACATGTCACCTACAGTTGAAAAATAATCAAGATACAATCAACAATTCACAAATCTAATTGGACAAGTGGAGGAGGCACATAGCAAGGATCAATCCCTCCAAAAATCAGCACTTGAGATGGGCTAAACAAGGAGATCGAAAATCGCGAGCAAGAATAGCAAGAACTCAATCTTGAGCAAGTTTTCCGGTGTTTTTCGCGAGAGAGAAAGAAGGTGGCTTTGAGGAGGCGACCTGGATGGGCCCACGTGGGCCAAACCCCCTTAGGTGCCACCACTAGGTAGGTCGCGCCTAACATGGGTGTGGGGCCTAGGGGTGGACCCCTGGGTCATCTCAGGTGCCACTCTGCCCCTTTTTTCGAGGAAAAAATTATTTTGAATTTTCTGGGATTTTTCGGGAAACTTTATTTTTGGCCAATTTTCAGGGTATGAAAATTGATTTTCTCGCAGAAACAGTTTTTTCAGAAGAAGCAAAAGCAAACCAAAAGCCAAACTACAGGATCTCTAACAAACAAGCAAACAACTAGTAAAACTAAAGCTAAATCAAAGGCTAGGAAGGAGAAGGGAAAAAGAAAGCAAGTATAACCATAGTGGAAACATTATTTTGTTCATAAAAATCCTTTTGTTAACAAGGTTGATCAAGTCTTGTTACCAAAACAATCTTATATGAAACAAAACTTTGCATTCTACAAGGTGATTATGTTACCTCATACTTGATAGCAATGGTCCCAATCATAATAGTTTCAATATTTTCTTATGGAATGGGACAATATATTTCTCCAACTTTGATGCCTTCAATATTTTCAATAGAATTCAGGCAATAGCTTCTGACAACCTTCTTGGGGAAATAGACAGTGTGCTCTTTGTCATCAATATTGAATGTTACTTTCCCTTGATTTCAATTGATGAGAGCATCTGCAGTATTAAGAAAAGGTCTCCCAAGAATAATAGACATATTATCATCTCCAGGCATTTCAAGTACAACAAAATCAATTAAGACCATGCAATTATGAGCTACTTGAACATGAACATCCTCACATATACCAACAGGGACAGTAGTTGACTTATCAGCCATTTGCAAAGATATATCAGTTGGTATCAACTTTTCTAGATGGAGTCTCTTGTAGAGAGAAAAAGGCATAACACTAACTCTAGCTCCCAAATCACATAAAGCAGTTCTAACATAATTATTCTTAATGGAGCAAGGAATAGTTGGTATACCTGGATCACCAAGTTTCTTTGGAACCTTACCATTGAAGGAGTAATTAGCGAGCAAAGTAGAAATCTCCTCATTAGGAATCTTCCTTTTATTAGAGATAATATCCTTCATATACTTTGAATAAGGAGGCAATTTAATAGCATCAGTCAAAGGAATTTGCAGAAATAAAGGCTTCATCCACTCACAAAACTTGTTGTAGTGTTCTTCCTCCTTTAAATTGTGTTTCTTACCTTGAAAAGGCATAGGTTTCTGCACCCAAGGTTCTCTCTCTTTACCATGTTTATTAGCAATAAAATCTTCCTTTGTGTACCTAGTGTTCTTAGTGTGTTTCTCAGGTTCTTCCTCAACTTGCTCTTTATCAGGAGACTCATCAATATTACCACTCTCAGTTTCAGCATCAGAGATAGATATACTATTAGGATCTACAGCAGGTTCAAGTGGTTCCTCAACTTTCTTATGTTTCTTTTTCTTCCTATTACGAGGACTACCACTATCCTCACCTTGTTGGGAATCCTACTCTATTATTTTAGGGTGTCCTTCAGGATATAAAGGATCTTGAGTAGATGCACCACTCCTAGTTCTAATTCCATAAGCATGTTTATTTCCTGAAGCACTAACTAGCATATCCTTTTGCACCTTAGCAAGTTGATCAAGTTGGGTTTGAACCATTTGAAAGTGTTTACAAAGCATTTTAATATCATTAGAAGTTCTTTCCACAATATATTTCAACTCATGGATAGCTCTAGAGTTTTCCAATAAATGATTCTGAACTTGTTTATTAAAATTACCTTGTTTAACAATAAATGTGTGAAGTTCCTCTAAGCATTGATCAGGAGGCTTACCATAAGGAATATCACCTTTATCAAAGTGTTGGAGAGAGTGTACCTCAATAGTAGATGAGTGGGGAATTGTCTTACATAATTCTTCTATAGGAGGTAGATTCTTCACATCTTTAGCTCTAATACCTTTCTCCTTTAGACACTTTTTAGCTTCCTTCATCGCTTCATCATTTAATGCAATAACTCCCCTCTTCTTTGTTGTTGGTGTTGGAACTGGTTCAGAAACAACTGGTTCAGGAGTAATAGGCTAAGGTGTATTCAGCTCACTTGAAGTCCAATCGTCATAATTCTTGCTTATCTTGTTCATTAATTCTTCAGCATCTGTTGGAGTCCTTTTCCTGAAAACACAATCAGCAAAGCTATCTAGGTAGGTCCTAGAATCATCAGTTAGTCCATTATAATAAATATCAAGAAGCTCATTCTGAGGTAATGGACATCCAGGATATGCGTGAATCAAGGAACAAAATCTTTTCCATGACTCCGACAATTTCTCTTCTTCTTCCTGTTTAAAATCAAAAAGTTTCTGCAAAGCAGCATGTCTAGCACTGGGAGGAAAATATTTATGGAAGAAAGAAGCAATCAAGCAATCGGGGCTATCAATGGAACCAGGAGGTAATCTATTAAACCAAGCCCTAGCTTCTCCTTTTAGTGAAAAAGGGAAGATCTTACCACCAAAGTACTTGCGCATTTTAAAATCATTAGAGAACAAAGCACTCATAGTAGAAAGCTCATTCTTATGAGCCACACCACTCTCATTTTCAGTTCCAGAAAACAGTTCTTTCTCAACAATATCTAAATAAGTTAAATCAAGAGATAAATCATAATCTTTATCTTTAATATCTATGGGAGAGGTGGCAAACTTAGGGTCATATGACTTCTTAGGCATAATAGTACGTCTAGCAAGGAGACTCTTAATAACACTAGCACCATGTGGGTTTCGGTACTCTTTAACAAATTCATCAGTGAGCTCAATCTAACCATCATTAATATCAGAACTCTCACTAGATTCAGATGAGCTAACAGGTGTAACAGTGCATTCACTAGGAGTTTCGGTATTTCCTAGACTAGCCAAAGTAGCATCTAGAAAAGGACCTAATGAACCACTCGCATCAAGAACAGTAGAAGTAACATCATGAGTATCAAAAGCAGTTACAGATTCAACATTAGTAGCAGTGTGTGTAGCATGAGCATGTGGTGGTGGTGTGACAAGATTACTTATAACAAACGGTGAATCAAGAGCAACATAGGTGTTTAGGACTGTACCTCTTCTTGTAGTGGATGGTAAAATAGGGAACTTTCCATCATGAGACTTCCCCATAATGAAAGGAGTAGCAGTGAAAAAAATAGATCCAAGTGGACTTACAAATAAATCTATGCTCCTCGGCAACGGCGCCAGAAAATAGTCTTGATGACCCACAAGTGTAGGGGATCGCAACATTCTTCACGGGTAGTATTACCCAATTTATTGATTCGACACAAGGGGAGCCAAAGAATACTTGCAAGCCTTAACAACTGAGCTGTCAGTTCAGCTGCACCTGGAAATAGTTCTCGCTCATAGAAGTTTATCAGTAGAAATAGTTTGGTAGTAGCAACAACAAAGCAACAACAACAGCAGCAATAGTGAAACAGGAGCAATAGTAACAGTAATGGTAACAGTAGGATTCGAGTGCGGTAGGCATATGGATGGATGGACGGGCGTTGCATGGACGAGTCTAAACATGTAACTTCAAAGAACTAGGGCATTGTAGATAAATAATAAGAAGCATCCAAGTACTAAACAATCCTAGGCATGTGCTCCAAATATAGTCATACATGCTCGCAATGATAACTTGCATAACATCTTCTGTCTAGCTAGCCCGTGGCAGCGGGGCCTCCAGGGAACTACTGGAAATTAAGGTGCTCCTTTTAATAGAGCACTGGAGCAAAGCATTAACACTTAGTGAACACATATGATCCTCACACCACATCCATCCCCTTCGGTTGTCCCAATTATTTTCACTTTGGAGCCTTTGGATCCGGACAATGATATATGTACACAACTTGCAGATAAGATCATAAACAATACTATCATAATGATTCAATAATAAGTTCAGATCTGAGATCATAGCACTCGGTACCTAGTGACAAGCATTAAGCACAACAAGTTGCAACAAAGTCAAATAGCACTAATATAGATACTAGGCACTATGCCCTAACAGATCTTATTCGACTACATGATAGAACTCATCCAATCCCTACCATCCCCAAGCCTACAGCGGGGGATTACTCACTCATGGATGAGGGAAACATCGATGGTTGATGGAGATGCGTTGGTGATGACGATGGCGGTGATCCTCTCCAAATTCCCTGTCCCGACAGGGGTGCCAGAACAGAGTTTTTGGATCCGAATCTTGGTTTCTGGTGGCGGCGGCGGAGAGGAACTCTCTCTGGAAAACTATCGAAACCCCCTGAGTTTTTAGGTTAGAAGGCACGGAGGGAGGCCGAGGATCTTCCTGAGGTGGACAGACCTCCCCCAGGCGCGGGGTCAGTGGGCCCGCGCCTGGGGTGGGTCTGGGCCCCCCAGGCCTCCCCTCTGTCTCCCCTTCTGGCTTCGTGGATCTTCTGGTGGGAAATAGTTTTTGGCATATTTTCCGGGATTTTTCCTGATAGTTCATTTTCTACACAAAAATAGGACACCAAGGTAATTCTGCTGAAAACAGTGTTAGTCCGTGTTAGTTGTATCCAAATTACACAAGTTCAGAGAAGAAACAATAGCAAAGTGTTCGAGAAAGTAGATACGTTTTGGACGTATCAGGGTGCTGTCGACTGGGCCAACCCAGGGCAACCCAGCAGCCACTTCGCTGTAGCAAGGCAGTGACAAAGCATCATGGAGGCTGGGTAGGTGGGGTGGTCCTTGGCATGGCCCACCCGTGTGTCCACCTGAGCGGCTTGTTGTGCCTGTGTGGCCTGCTCGGCAGCCAGGCCCTCACGCCCACGTGGCCCGCTCTCGCTAGTGAGGCTCGCACGCCAGCGCGACCCGCTTGCTAGCGCGGCCTATGGCCGCGGTCCAACCTGGGCCGGCTTGCCCTCCTGTGCCGCCCACTTAGCGGCTGCCCGTTTGGATCATATCACCCTATAGAGAACCTAAGTGGGTTGCCAGGCCCATTTGCAATAGGAACATCTTTCCTGCTATTTTTCTTTTTCCCTTTATTAGGGTGGCTTTCTCCTAGGCGAATTCCCTCCGGGGTTTTGGCCTAATGAGAAAGTTGTCCTATAAATTTGAATTAAAATATTTATTTATAATATATTAATTCACAATTAACATATAATAAATATATATTATAAATTATTATTTATCCGAAACACCTTTCGGTCCATTCCTTTCATTCTTTCTCCGAACACTTCGGATCTCTCCCCGCGGAACTATTTCGGCTTTCTCTTTCTCTACTATGATTCCAACTTATGGATGATCTCTAGCTCATCATACCCTTAAGTGTATCTCCCCACGGCTCGGTAATGGCACATAAATGATCTCCATCAATGATCAATAGCGGGACCGGGATGCCCATAATGACCCATGTGCATTCGACGATGACGATGTCATTTGAACCGTAAACGTCGAGTCCAATTTCCTTTGTTTCTTTGATATGACTTGTCCGAAATCCGATTGTTTGGTATCACATATCTTGTTCAATCTCGTTACCAACAAGTACTGTTTCACTTATTACCGCAATATTACATTCTTGTGACCTAGTCACATGTTGCAATATTATAGATGTAATCTCACCAATTCGGCCTTATGTATCTTACCCGTCACTTGGTGAACAAATCCTGGTCTTAATCCATAGGCCTCAACTGAACCTCTGGTATGCCTAACGTACACATTTATAATTACCATTTCACAGAGTGGCGTTTGATGCAGTCCAAGCAGCCTCAGGAAATAGTGATTAATATGATCTCACGGTCTAAGGAGAAGGAGACTACATTTCTGACTATTGCAACGATAAAACTCGTGACTTGATCGTGTCGCAATATTTGGGTAATATCCATCATATCATTCACCAATGATAAAGTGGCACTATCACCCATGATTAGGAAACCTTGATCATTTGTTTCCCAACGAACTAGTATTAATAGAGGCTACTAGGTACTATTGTGTCATATTACACATGTAGCAATGTTTCCACTTAATAAATATATAGCACCATATAAAACTATTACAAACTTATGGGAATATGACAATAGTAACCATTTATTATGTCCCTCTAGGGCATATTCCCTTCAGTCTCCCACTTTCACTAGAGTACAAATAATCTAGATCGTGTTTACTAATCATAAACCATATCACATATGTGTTTATTGATCATGCATGGTCATGGAAAACGTCATGTCTCTCTTTTGTTTTACTAGATCAGTATGTCTTTTGCAAATCGTTAATGTCTTCCTAATTTTGACATTTACTCCATTATCTCATAATGGGTTGAAGTATTCATTTAGCGACAGAGTGAGAATTTGTTTCTATTGTTTACAATGACGGTCAATTAGTCAAATTAACTTTCACTGTTGTCACGTAAAGCTTTGAAACACACTTAGTAGAAATTGAAATTCTTTAGACAAAATTGTACATCTATATCTATGTAGATTCTATGCGTAAATTTTCTTCTTGCCATTCAAGAACAAACTTTAACTCTGGTTCAATGATTAGCTCCAGAATCACTTCAAGAGATGTTCTTCCAACCAGATCCTTGGGTCATATTATGTCGAGTATACAATATGGTTGTATGGAAGTACCTATGACTAAGGCATAGGGGATGCAAGACATCTCTTTATTTCTTTTAAGCATAGTTGTAATACTAAGACTAACTCAATGCGTCATACAAGTAAGAACTACTTTCTTATCTTGTTCCATTCTGAACTATTTGAGAATCTTATCTAGGACATTCTAAACATCTTCATAATTAAGTCTAGGAAGCTTTCAACATTTAATGTTTATTAAACTTACCAATCTATCTCGATAGGTTCCATTTTAATAACTTGTTCAACTTCATCCACATTTACTAACTTAAATATTATTAATACCAACCACATCATTCATATATGTCGTCCACATATTTCAGAATGATGACACTCTCCCACTCAAATATGGCATCCATATATGAGATACAGGGATTTCACTTAGCTCCCACTAAAAATTATGTCTCTCACATATTAAGGTTTAGCTAAGACAATATGCTCCCACTCAAATTTAGGCCCTCTAAATAATATTGGACATTCCAAAATTCTTTGATCATCATTAAATTGAGAATTCCAGCTACGAGTTATCAGTATCCATATATTGCTGGTGTAAATCCAATAGACTCAAGCAGCGCTACATTGGTAGTCAACTCCTTGAATTTGTCCAAACATACTTTGTAAGAAATCGAGCTTTATGTCTTTCCATTAAGTTTCATTTCTTTCTTATGACTTTGTAGTCATTTAGAAATATCAAGTAAACATCTTTACTTAATAAGATCAAGTAACATATTACTTTTCAATCTTAAAGGTAACTTAATATAGGATTTTTTGACTCCTAGTCATTTCTTGCATTTAGTTCCATCACGCTTATTTGTAGTTCGTAGGTATGTCTTGTTCCAATAACATGACATGCAAATCAATAATATAATTCCGTAAACTTGCAGAATATATATATTGTTGAATCCTGCTACTTTATATTAGTAAAAGTATTCGCTGAAACTTTATGATCATTATCATTATTTTCTCCTCTATTTGTAGAGTTTGGTTTCATGAAACAAATTTTAGTACGCCACTCAACAATTAGGAGGTAAGGTAAAATACCTTGTTTTGATATTTTACTTTCTTCCACCTTTATCTTCATCAAGACACATAAACTTAGGACAACAACAACTTTGTCCTTTGTGGAGCATGTGTTCATAGTTTCCTAAGAATACACTCCAGATAATTTTTTATTCGCCATGATTTCTAATTATCGAAATATCTAGAAACTCCAACGTCCCATAACTCTTATGGTGTGGTTTCCACGAATCTTTAGATGTTCCTTTGTATTTCAAACGAATGTTTGCTTATTTTGACCTTTAACTCTAAATGATAACTATAACCCTGCTAAGAGATAGACCATATGTATCTAATACAAAATGATTATGATGTCTGGACATATTGACACCTTGATATTGTCCAATTAACATAATTTGTGAAACATATTTTACTAGTCCTTTTATGCCAAGAAGTAACTTAAATACTTTAGTCACATCAATCGAATCGAAAAGACTTTGTATTCTCGTTAATTCAATATCCCAATTTGTTTTTAAATCATTTGAACAATTCAAATAGTTTCAAACTCGTTTTTCATTAAGTAAATACACCTATTCACTTAAGTCCACAATGGAATAATGATTTCCACTATTTGTTGAAAATACGATACATCACTATGTATAAAAGTCAACATTTCTTTTCATATCACCGTTTTACCAGAATGCGGAGTTTTAGAAATTTTTCCCAGCGAGGCATGGTTTTGCAAAGTCTCTAGATCAAATATCTAATACCCCTATTTTCATCTAGAATGAAAACATGCAATATCCATCATGACTTAAACAATAGTGTCATGTCATTATTAAACTTTGGATATCTTTCAGCATTCTAATCCTTTTTAAATGCTTAACCTACTATCATTAACATAGTGATGAGAATAACTCATTTATAATCGTAATGTGACCATAAAGGTATTATTCATGGGAACACTAAAACTGGCTTGTAATTTATTCATATGAATAATTGTCTTGACAAAAGAAAGACACACAAACAAGTATTACAAATTTTATTCAAGTCCACTAATCCACATGATAAACTTTGAGGAAAGGAGTGATGTCGGGCATCAACTAGTTTTATTTCCATCCATATTTCCTCAATTCCATCAATTCTGAAGCAGACCATCCTGTTTTTCACAAAACGGGACAAGTATCCAATACTTTATAAACTGCAACGAGTTTTTCCAGAATTATATTTATAACTTTTGTATATATATCACACATATACCCATTTCATCCATGACCTCCATTGCAATCAAGCCCTTCTGAGAGTTCTCAACTCTAATGCAATATTGCTAAGTGATTCTTCAAATATTCTGCTTTATCGATCATAGAGGAAAACTCATCCAACGGCTCATACATTATGTGCCTGATTTTGTAGAAAAAATTGTAGTCCAACTCTTCATCAAATGGAGAAAACACAAATGTTGTGGAGCCATAGGAGAATCTCCTATTGGTTATTGTATTAGGAAGAGAAGATCTTTTATTACGAGGATATCCCTCAGGCGTGGGAATTAATCTATGAAGTTGGACCCTTTTGCTAAGTTCCATATCGAGATTTACCATGGTCGCAAAGGACCTCAATGAGATAGGCCATGATCTACTAAGATATTTGCAAATAGACATCTGGACTAAGTTCATAATATGAGTTCAATTTTGGATTGAGCTTTAGTGATCGCATGAT
Organism: Avena longiglumis; assembly: GCA_030063025.1. Lineage (NCBI taxonomy): Eukaryota > Viridiplantae > Streptophyta > Magnoliopsida > Poales > Poaceae > Avena > Avena longiglumis. Next base: position 168,652,610 of record CP125974.1, read on the forward strand.
CCCAATTCACTACGCAACCCCCGATCTTCATGGCCAGCAACATAGCTTCAAAGGTAGATATTCTCCAATGTGAATCACATCATCCATGTGACTCATGCTCGATCTTTGAATCTCTTGTGTTCCGAGGCCATGTCTGTACATGCTAGGCTTGACAATTCTAACTTATGTGTATTGTAGTGCAACATGGCTTACACCCACTGACATGGGTATGCCCTACGGGTGACTAGTGTTAGCCTATCCAGTACCAGCCTGGCAAGGGCCCACGTGATTACCCCATGCGGATGATGAAGCCCATGAAGGATTCGGGTGATCAAGGCCCACACTGGTGCGACTTCTTGTAGAACACGACTACCTATAGATAGAATTTTAAAGGGTTCAACCCTAATTTGTAACTGACTCGACCTATCCTGAGACCTGACCTACCCATATAAAGGTCATGAGGGCACGATGAGGAGGCTCTCTCACCTCATACCCTAGAACACACCTCATGCTAGATTGCATTTGTGCACCCTTGTAATCATCGGCATCGCCATCAATCAAGAACAAACAAGTAGGAGTAGGGTTTTCCCTATGGGGGCCTGAACCTAGGTAAACCTCGTGTCCCCATGCTGTGAAACTGTTAACCGTTCCGTGTTCTCCAGCTTCCCCTTCTTCTCCAAAACCCAAGTCCATAACAATGGGCATTGACAAGTCAAACCCTCGGCAATTGGCGCCATTTGTGGGAACTGGGGACGCTGATCGTGCGATCATGATAGTCCCATCCACCACTGTCTTGGACTCATCCGCGATGGAGAATCACCTCTTCTTCGGGAACGTCGACTTTACCGTCCACTCACCAGCAACTCGCCAAAACTTCGATTCCATAGGAGACGGAGTCGAACTGATGTTTGGGAGCTTCTGCTTCCAGGCGGTCTAGATCAGTACCCTACACCTCCCTAAGCGAATACTGCCTCTGGCAATCGTACCCGCTCAGTGGGTGCCGCCAATCAGAGTCCTGGGCAAACCGTCGCTAACAAGTGATTCAGATGACAGCAGCAGCTGCAACTCCGACCTCTGCGATCCTCCTACGGAGGAAGGGACCTACGGTTCCGGATTTGAAAGTTGTGGGAGCAATGATATCCCCACCGCTACATGTGCACAGTCATCATCGATGGAGAAGTTTACAGTAGAGCCGAACGAATAGCTCCCCCTCCCAACCCGCAGGCTTCTAACACCACGGACGGAGGAAACGAACCACCCCCGGCCAATCCCAATGGGAATGGAGCACATGAAGATGCAAACGGAAGCAATCACAATCGCCAAGAGATCCATCTCAATGATGTCCAGTGGGACAGAGTCCGGGAATCTGTGCGAGGTACCAACCCTCTGCCACTCAACGTTTCTCGAGACATGCTCATGGACTACCATTGTCTCCTCATCAAGGAGCACAACCGACAAATCGAGAAGCATAAATAGCTCGAACAACGTAGGAGAGAAGCTGTCTAGTCAAGCATGTGGTGAGCTGCACTATCCTCCGCTGGAGGATCCTCCTCGAAAGGCTATGACGGCCAGAAGCACCGCTCTCGCATGGAATGCATTGATCCCGATGCACGACGCGAGGCCACCAAGGCACTCGACATGTCCTTCATGTCGATGGACTCTCAGGGCAATATCATACCCAAGACGCTATAGGACGCGATCATGGCGGCAACCACCTATCTGGCAGCAAACCCACCACTGGCAGGGGATCCTCGGTACGCAATCCATAAATTTGCGATTGCAGAACTCGGGCTTGTCAGAGACGCATTGCACGGGGAAGCAACCCTGAAGCCGAATAAAAAGGCTACAGTGAAATTCACCAGAAGCCTCACACCCTCATACGACCAGGAGGAGCATGACCTATCGCGGCGTTTCTGCAGCCCGCAGCGAAAGAGCCGCTACTACGATGCATGTGACGATCTCACACAGCGCAAGATTGACAAATCACGCGCAAAACACGCGTGCTCCACAGAACCAAAGAGGAATACATAGAGCTATGAGGTGACAGGTTCTTTAGCAGGGCTATACGGAAAATGCGGATTCCTAAAGGCTTCAAGCTCCCTTCGGATAATCCAAAGTTTGACGGCATACAAGTGCTGAAGATCTGGCTGGACGATTGATACGTCGTAAACGTATATATAATTTTTGATGTTCCATGCTTGTTTAGTATCCACTTCGCTATGCTTTGTCTACACTTTGAGGTAATTTTATACATTTTCTAGGACTAACCTATTAACAAGTTGCCACAGTGCCAGTTGCCTGTTTTCTTCTATTTTTGGTTTCAGAAAAGCTAGTAAAGAAATATTCTCGGAATTGGACGGGGCAAAAGCCACAGTCAATATTTCACCGAGACAAACACAGAGACCAAAGGGCGACCGGAGGGGAGCCACAGGGTGGCCACCCCCCATGCCCGCCCCCATGCCTGGGCAGGGTGTGGGCCCCCTGGCCGCCCTCCTGCCTTGCCCCTTCTCCTATAAATTCACCCCGATGCCAAAACCCTAAGTACCCGATCAGATCTCCATGAAATAGTCCGTAGCCACCGCCCCCATCGTCCCTAGATCTAGGGGGGTCAGAAGCTCTTCCCGGCACCCTGCCGGAGGGGAGAGATCGTCCCGAAGGCCTTCTTCATCACCATGCCATCCTCCGGTATGATGCATGAGTAGTTCCACCTTGGACTATGGGTCCAGACAGTTGCTAGATGGTTGTTTCTCCTCCTTGGTGCTATCATGTCTAGATCTTGTGATCTATGTTCATGATCAAGATCATCTATTTGTAATCATGCATGTTGTGTTTGTGGGGATACGATGGATATTGAAATTACTATGTCAGATTGATTAATGATTCTATCTTGTTGATTCTATCATGTCTATGTTTTTTGAGATCTTGCATGCTCTCCATTTCTAGTAGCTATGTTGGCCAAGTAGATGATAGTGACTCCAAGAGGGAGTATTTATGCCCGATAGTGGGTTCATGCCTCAATTGAATCTGGGGAAGTGACCGAAATCTCTAATGTTGTAGATGTGTTGTTGCTAGTAGGGAGAAAACATCAATCTCTTGTTCATGGAACAATTGTATTGTTTACTTTACACACATTGCTTAAAGAAGTTATCCGTTGCTTGCAACTTAATACTAGAGGGGGTTCGGATGATAACTTGAAGGTGGATTACTAGTCATAGATGTAGTTGGATGGCGGTCTATGTATATTGTTGTAATGCCCAATCAAATCTCATAGGATCATGAATGTCTAGTATTGCATTGTTATGCCTTGCTCTATCCTGTCAATTGTCCTGCTGTAATTTGTTTACCCAGCATGTTATGTTGTTTATCTTAAGGAGATCACCTCTAGTGAATTATGGACCCCGGTCCAATCTTTACAGATACATCTTCCACTGTTACTATTTACTTTCTGCAAGCTACCATTACCTTCCACACCATACGTTTAATACTTTGTTTTCAACAAACCGGTGAGATTGACAACCTCACTATTCGTTGGGGCAAAGTCTTGAGTTTGTGTTGTGTAGGTTCCAAGTTGTTAGCAACACCTTGGAGTCATTTTTCCTCCTATTGGTTCGATAACCTTGGTTTCTTACTGAGGGAAAACTTACTGTTGTGCGCATCATACCTTCCTCTTGGGGTTTCCCAATGAAGCTCTATAGTGATCTGAGCCGCATCAAGACGTCTTCTGGCGCCGTTGCCGGGGAGTTAAGGATGACTTCGTAAGGGGAGTCCTTCACAACCTTTCTCTTTACTTTTTTCTTGTTTTGCTTAGTTTCTTTTTCTTGCTTCTTTTTATCAAAAATTCCAAAAAAATTAGTTTCATTTGGTTTGGTTTTTCTTATCAAAAACACACAAAAAATTAGTTCCTACTCTTGTTGCTGCTGGTGTTGGCTTGCTCCACCTTTGCAAAAATGAATTCTGCTGAGAACACCAAGTTGTGTGACTTCGCTAGCACAAACAAGAATGATTTCGTGAGTACACCTATTGCTCCACCTGCTCCTGATGCTACCTTTTATGAAATTAAGCCAGCTTTGTTGAATCTTGTGATGAAAGAGCTATTTTCTGGTGCTAGTTCTGATGATGTTGCTACCCACCTCAATAACTTTGTTGAACTTTGTAAGATGCAAAACTTTAAGGTTGTAGATGGAGATATTATTAAGCTCAAATTGTTTCCTTTATCCTTGAGAGTAAAAGCTAAAGAATGGTTGTTGTCCTTGCCTAGAAATAGTATTGATTCTTGGATTAAGTGCAAAGATGCTTTTATTGGAAAATAATGTTCTCCTGCTAAGATTATATCTATGAGAAGTGAAATAATGAAATTTAAACAACTTAATAGTGAACATGTTGCTCAATCTTGGGAAAGAATGAAATCTTTGGTAAAGAATTTTCCCACTCATGGACTGACTTCTTGGATGATTATCCAAACCTTTTATGCAGGACTGAACTTCTCTTCAATAAATCTGTTGGATTCTCTGCTAGAGGTACCTTTATGACCATTACCTTGGGTGCTACACCAAAGCTCCTTGATAATATGATGGTCAACTATTCTGAATGGCATACTGAGATAGCTCCACATGGTAAGAAGGTAAATTCTGTTGAAGAAACCTCCTCCTTGAGTGATAAAATTGATGTTATCATGGCTATGCTTGTTATTGGAAAAGCTAATATAGATCCAAATAATGTTCCTTTAGCCTCTTTACTCGCTCAACAAGAGCAACTTGATGTGAATTTCATAAGAAATAATAATTTTGGCAACAATGCTTACGGTAATAATAACTATAGGCCTTATCCTCCTAATAATGGCAATAATTATCATGGTAGATCTGGAATGCCTAGTGAAGATAGGATTCTAGAAGTTGAAAGATCCTAAAATCTTCATGCAAATGCAATATGAGCAGAACAAAATATTCAGTAAAACTATGGAAGAACAATCTGTTATCTTGAAAAATATTAGTCATCAACTTGAGAATTTGAATAGAGAAATTCCTAGTTTATAGTCAAAAATTTTGAGTGCTGAGAAAAGTATTTCCTCTTTGTCTGAAGCACAGTTCTCTTTGATTAATAAAATGGCTACTAAATCTGAAACCTTTGTAACAACCCTAGTTTTATTAAATGGTAATTAGGATTTGTTTGTGCATTCATGAGCATCATGTACTAAAATGTGTATTAAATAAGTAAAGGAAAACCCTAAACCCTATTTCCCCTCTTCTCCTAAAAGCATTCAAATGGTTTTGAATATTTTGAAAAATGTAGCATCCCAGTTGTCTAACACCTGTAATGCTACTTGTTATAATAATAAAAAGGGCCACTTCCAACATATAATTGTTGCATCATTATCATATCATGCTCATGTCATCATGTCACCTTGCATTTGAGCATCATATAAAACCTATTCTTGTTTGGTTCTTATCTCATGTGCACTATTAATTGTATTTGCCTGTTGATATTGTATTTGGTTCTTGATATATTGTTAAATGCCCAAGTTGAGTTGGGGGCATATCTCTTTTAACTCCACTACCTTTCTTTCACCACCTTATATTCCACCATCCAATTAATGTGAGCTTGGCATTTTATTTGAGTTATCTCTAGCTCATGTTGGTTGGTTGGATTCCACCCATAATCTTTTGCTTGGCCTTTGCCCACCTTTTGGGTATGCAAGGAATAATGCCACATGAATTAATGTTGTTTTCACAATATAACTACATGGCAATTATTGTTTGCATGGGCCATGCAAGTGCCACCTTTTCTTGATCTTGGAAGGATATTTGTTTTGCTTGCATGGATCATCTCTCCTTTGTTTTCAATCTTGTTTTGGCTTGTAGTTTTCTTCACCTTATCATCTATCTCTCTATCCCCCTAGCCAAACCTCTATCCCCAGGCTCCATGCACACACATGTGCTTATGTGGCTTGCACCCAAACCTAAACCCCACCTTCCTCTCTCTACCTCTTTTCTTTTGATCTTGCTTGGTCTTTAATTGGAGCATGCATGAATTAAAGAAAACCCCATCACCACATCTCTCTCTCTCTCTCTCTCTCTCTTTCTTTTCTTGTCTTGATCTTGTGTGTGCTTGTCTATAGCATGCTTGATCTTGTCAAGTACCACTCCACCTTTTCCTTACCCTCTCAACTTAAAACCCTAAGCCACCCCAAGCCCCACCTATCTAACTAAACCTAGCTAGCTTGTCCCTCCCTTTCTCACCTAAACCTACCACACCCAAGTACCCCTCTCCCCTCTCTTCCCTCCCTGCCCTACGGCCCCCTTCCTGCCACGAGCTCCCCAGGTCCACCCGGCCTCCCTTCCTAGCTACCTTGCCCATGCCTGCCCTGCTCGTCAGCTTGCGTGATGGACAAGGTGGCACCAAGGCCACCTTTCCATCAACCCCTCCCCCACGCTAGCCCACGCCATCTACCTGGCCCCGCCTGTCAGCCTCGCTGGCTAGGGTGAGCCTGGGTGAGGAGATCTGGCGCGTGTGTGTGACTGCCCAGTCAGCCTAGTGACCCCACCTGTCATCCTCTAGTGCGGTTTTCGGCTGAGTAACAAAAGTCCATGGCTTACTGAATTCAAAATTTTCAAACAAGTTTCAAATAAATTCAAAACTGATCCAAATATTATTGAATTCATAACTTATTCCTGGTTTAGAATTTGAATTCAAACCTTATATGAAAAATGATTTGTTTTTGAATGTTAATTCAAATCTTTATTCAAATATTTTCAAAAATTAATTTAATTAATCAACCTTTGACTTTGACCTAATTTGACTAATTTTGACTAAAAATAAAATTAAATTCATAATTCCAAATAATACAAATAATATATGTTTTTGAATCAGAAAAATGTGAGGAATTCAAATATGCCATTCAAAATATTATTTGAACATTTTAAAATTCCAAGTTGAGTTAATTTACACAAATGCCGCTGGAACTAAATAATTTCACAACTTGTGATTTATAATCCCAAATTTAACAAATGATATGTCTAAAATGATCAGCTCGACGAGACCTTTCTGTTTATGCTATCCATAACTTCAATTGCAGCATGCATCATATAAATATATAGTGAACAGCAATTGTTATGACAACCAAATGTGATCCAAAACCCCATTAAAATGTTATTACTTGTCTTCCACACCTCACCATGCCATGCTACCTTATTTCCATGTAAATTGTGCATCATTCATCATGGCATGATTGTTTGCTTGACGCATCTTATTCATATGCTTGTGCTCTATATTCATGTTGGCCTTGTTTGTTTGGTTTTTCTCGGATGAACCTTTGCGGGGGTTATATCAAGAGAACCAGGAGCACTACCCAGATCCGTCCCTCGCTTCAACTGAGTTATCAGGCAAGCACTTCCACATGCTTGCATACATACAGTACCTATTGCCTCTATCTTATTCTTGCATCATTGAGTCGCGATTGCATTAAAATTGAATCCCAAGTATGCATAGCCTTTACTTTTAAACCCCACCAAGCTTGTTCCTCCATCCCATGAGCCATTACTACAGGAGTTGTTTGAGCCATGCGAGTCGTAGAACAGCATGTGTAGGGTATGTGCGAATCTGATGGATAACAAGGTACCTAAACAACTTAACCTGAGTAGTAATGGGATAACTAATGAAAGTGGCATCGGTGAGCAATATCTGCTATTTGGTTTTTCCTGCTCACTTGTGTCCCGTAAGACCCCGAGTACTTGATTCCCGTTCCTTGATTTATCGCGCTATCCACATCCGGGAGGTATATGGGACCCCCCTGAGCCAGATCTTGATTCCGTCTTATTTCTTGGGGCCACAAACTAGTTTGAGGTTTTGTTTACTATCCTGTACTTATGCCATGCTACTGCTGTATTTAAATTGTGAGAGGAGCACACTGTACTGTTTAGGAATTGTGACCCGTTTACGTGGTATCGACAGTCCCCGTTTGGGGATCTGCTCGTTCTGCCCAACAAACCTCGGGTCCCTCTCGGTCACTAACTTCGTTGGTGTACTCAAGGTGGCCCCTGAAATATTTCTGAATCCTGTGATTGTTCACCGTGAAAGCCTCGTTGGGTTTTGATTTGGTTTTCCGAGGTTGATCGAGCGTGTGTTGCTATTGGTACACCCGGCCGGGTAAAACTTTCAAAGCCGTGTCGTCCATGGATATGGACGACTTGGAGCAGTTTCTCGATCATAGACAAGCATAACTAAAGTACCGCTTTAATCGACTAAGTAATTTGACTAGTAAATAGTGCAACACCCATGGAATGGTTAATAAAACTGCCAACGGATGGGGGATTGTTCGTCGCTTCCTTGTTGGTAAGCAAGGAGGAGGATGGATCGATGAGATTACCATTATAACTGTTGTTCTTAATTCACGGACATCCGCCTATCATTGGTTAGGCGGATGGTTAGCGCTTATCTAGAACTGCTAGGGTTTATCTTTTCGCGCAATTCGTCACCCCAGTTGTGTCCCCTTTAGAGGCATTAAGTCTTCTTGAGTACCCTTAGGGTCTCACACGATAAATTATTTGGTTCGGATGAACAGTACCCTCGCAGACGGATCTTGGGTGGAAGAAGCCGAAGATGGGGCAACGATCGCTTGGTGTAGAGATTCCGGAACGGGATCCGTGAGACCTGTAGTTGGGATGTGCTTATTTCTATGGCATCTTATGCCGATTTTCTCCTTATCCGCACTCGGATCTTGTTTGCCGCTCGCATGATACTCGATGTGTGTTGTATGAGGAAGTATCCTAAAATATAGATCTATCTAGGTCATTTGAATCTTGCCAGTATGCGTTATATATTCCTTTCTTTCTAGATGGTATGGCTCGATGTACTCTTGTATGGTGGCTTGCATACATACCCACTTGTGTATGTAGTTGATCCCTTCGCCGACACGCGCCCGTCTGAGTCCCGTTGAGAGGGTAGTGGTTGGGACGTCTGAAAGGACTACCAGTGAGTGGCTTTTGGGGCCCCACCGTACTATTTCAACCACTACCACTCATCCAGGCTTGTATCTAGGAGCGTAATTCACCGAGGTAGTTACAAAAAACCACCAAAATTATGGAGCCCAAATTGTTTATAAGGGCCCCTCAAGTATTTTAACATGTGTGCAAGGTATCTTCTATTTTGAAACTAATCAAAACAGATTACAAATGAATATACAAATATAAAGTATAAAAACAAAAAAAGGAAAAGAATCTACAAAGAAAAAAATTTGCTCCTAAACTAATCTGGGCCATAGCCCAACTCCCCTCCATCCCTACCTGCCTCCCTTGCACAGCCGTAGCTTCTTCCCTCTGTTCCTTTGCCACGGCCCACTCGGCCCATCTGCAGACCATATCCGGCCCGTACCATTTTGGCCTCGTCTCCTTCGTCGTCTTCGACCACGATGCCAAGCAGCTCGGTGGCTCGCCGCTGGCCACCCGATGCACTGCGGTGCTCCGCGATGAACGCCACCAGAGCCCTCAAGTACCCCGCCTCGACGCCGAGAATCCCTAGCATATCACTTCTTCCTCTCCCTAGCTTCCTCTCTGCAAATCTCCCTAGCTTCCTCTCTGCAAGGCGCACAAACCCTAACCCTAGGGCTCGCGGGTGCCGCACTGCCCCGCCGTTCCCGAGCTCCCCTCGACTAGCTGAGAACTCCGTTGGAGTCGTCTCATCCTCCTCGTTCTCCCTGCTGAAGGAATCGACACCGGGCGTCCAGAATCGAGCTCTCCTTCGACCTCTTCTCCGCCTCTGACTATCGCTCGTCGTCGACATTGCCAGTGACCTCGACCTCTCTCGGCCTCCCCAACACCACCGTAGGCATCAGGGTGAGCTCGCGGTGCCTAGGCACCTCTTCATTTCCTTCCTCGCACCCTGGTTCACCGCCCGCATCATACACCGCCGCTCGCCACCACAGATGCTCGCCGTGGACATTGTTCCAGCGACCATTCGAGGGCTGCGCCACCACTTCCAGGTCGGCCGCAGCCCGCTCTCTCCAACGCAGCCAACCATGCACCCAGGCACGCATAGGATCGAGAGATCCATGCTCGACCTGGGGATTTTCCATTGATGACGTCGGCGAGGCGTCATGCTGGCATCATAACCCCCTTTTCTTTTGTTTTTTTATTATTCCTGTAAATTATTTATGTAAATAAAAATCCCTGACATGGGGGCCCCTGTTGCAAGTCAAATAAATATTTTCAGAAATATTTTCTAATTAATAAAAATGTAAAAGTAATTCCAAAATGTAAATTATTTTATATATTCCAAAAATGATTTAAAATTGGAGAAATTCATAACTAATTCATTTTAAATCAGAAAAATACAAATAATATATAAAAATGATCAGAAAAATAATATCTACACAATAGAGCTATAAGAATGCATTGTTAATCAACTTCAATGACAAGTATAATTACAGGAACATAGTAACCCCTCATAGGTGCATCTGGAGTTTCCCCGAGTTAGGGTTACCCCTCGGAACCCCGATTAAACTGCCGAGCATGTTTTAGGGTTACATTTAAGTACAATTCAAGTTGTCATATCATCATCCCTGCTTGAGCATTGCATCGATGCCATGTATTGATTGTTTCCCTTTCTTTCCGGTGTTTGGTTCTTCTCCGGTAGAATACGATATCGGAACCGAGATAAAGTCTAAGACTGAAGACCGAGATCAACACCGTGGAAGCTCAAAGACCAATACCTGATCAACTATAATCAAGTAAAGTACCAGATGTCCAAAGCTCTACTTTCTGGTTATCAACTAGCAAAGGCAAGCGAATCCCCACACATACATATGAATCCTATGCTTTCAAAGTATTTCATTCTTGCCATGTGCATACGATTCCAAGTCTTTTATAGCTAGATGGAGTAATCCTATATGATGAATGTTACCTTTGAAGCCTATATTCCCTAATCCACTGCTCCTAGCATAACTAGGGTTTGGCTTGTGAAGCGTTGCTAGAGATATTACATCTGTTGCGCTAAGCATGCTTAGTTGTTACTACTGGTCCATCCGGGTGATGAATCGGAGCTGCGAATGAACCTAGTATGACAAGATGATGTGGTAAGATCTAAGATGAAAGTTAAACATGCTAAGGCTTGTATGGGAGGCCACTGTGGGTTATGGTTTTTGTAGTCCCATACTTGCCACTATTAGGACCCGAAGTTCTTGCCTCTTGAACCAAGACTAGCGTACAACCACACGGGGCCATGGGAACCCCTCGACCAACTAACTTGCCTAGTAGATTCCATGAGTCACATAGTTTGGGTGTTCCATTCAACATACGCATTCTGGTTCTTCTCGAAGGAGGTGAAGGAGGTATATTCATAACAGGTAGGTAAGCTTGGTCGGGAACAAGAGATGCACGACATCCGTAATCTTGAACCCTGTACACATCATTAGGGACCGGCTTCGGGACTCGGCATCTCCCTAGTGCGTGAGTCATGGTCTCGTCGAAACCAAGGTAAAGGTCGTGTCCAACCACCCTCTGCCGGCCTTCCAAGGAAGAGGGCTAATCTATAGTGGCATTAAGAGTCGGTTGGTAAGTGTGGGTAAAGTTGTACATCCCTGCAGGGTATTAATCTTTTTGAAAAGCCATGTCCACGGTTATGGACGACATGGGAATGGACGGGGTATCATAGAGAAGAATAACCTAATCATAAAATTGGCAAGTAAATTATGCTTAAGGATGCTTCCTCATGGGTACGAGGGGGTGATCCTAGATAGGTTCAGCTGATGATGATTCGGTGGATATCAAGAGATGATAAAAGCTAGAGATACCGCTCTCTTATCCCCTTTTAAAATATTCTGATTAGTCTAGATTCTTATCCCTCTTGTTTTACAAAGCAAAGATGGCTTTATGCAAAATAACTCCACCAGCCATGTCTTGCAGAGTACACCTTGTACTCACCCTTGCTTCGTTGATACTTTTACAGCAGAGTAAGTGTTACCATAGAAGATGAGTTCTTCACGGCATTGACATCGACGAGTAGTTTGGAGTTCCCAGCCAGCAGTCTGGGATCTATGGATTGGACATCATCATTATGCTTCAGGCCTCTTAGGCCATTTATTAAGTTTGCTATACTTAATAGCATAATTTGCCTTCTGTTGTTTGATGTTTGTGGTTAGTGACCTCTGCTTGTAATATTTTGGTTCTTTTCTCAATTATGAGCTTGCTGTAATAATTTTTGTGTCATGGGGTCACTGTTGTGTTATCGATTTTCTCTCTATACGCTTTCGAGATTTAGGTTAGGCTTATATCATACAGAGGTCTGGGATTTGTATAGCCCTAATCCCGAGGGTGTAACAACCTTGGAAAGTACCTTTGTTGCTACTCATGCCATACAAGTTACTATTGATGAAAATGTTAGACTGTTAGCTAAATTACATGCTAAGTGGGAAAGAGAAGCTGAAATTGCTAGAAACAATAGTGTTTGCACTATTATGACCACCAATATGGATGCTATCGAACCACAAGAAGTCCCCGTTCCTCCTACAACAATGCCTAAAACCAATAAGTCTACTACCTGTGATGCTAAGTTTGATTTTGATCTTTATGGTTGCAATATATCTGAAGTGATTATGTCCCTACAAAAGCTTGCTAGAAGTCCTAATGCTAGTGATATGAATATGGTCTCATTTGAATTAAGGAAGAAAAATTGAAACACAAAGCTTCTACTCCTAGGAAAGTAGAATATAGTTGGGAACCCATTATTAATATGCAAGTGAATGACTTTGATCTTGAAGTATCATGTGACATTGGTTCTAGTGTCTCTATTATGCCTAGAAAGATTTATGAAATGCTTGATTTGCCACCTTTGGAAGATTGCTATTTAGATGTCCTACTTGATGATAATGCTAAGAAGAAACTCATGGGGATTATTAATGATGTTCTTATTATGGTTAACAATGCCTATGTCAATGTTGATTTATATGTTTTGGATGTTGAATGCAATGCTTCTTGTCCTATCACTTTGGGAAGACCTTTTCTTAGAACTGTTGGTGCCATCATTGATATGAAAGAAGGCACCATTATATATCAATTCCCATTCAAGAAAGGTATTGAAAAATTCCCTATGAGGAGAGATAAGTTACCTTTTGCTCCTCCTTTGAAAGCAAAATTTGATGTGAATGCTTCTTCATTTGAAAATACTTGATTCTTGCTTCTTGTGCCTAACTTAAAGGCGTTAAAGTAAAGTACTTCTTGGGAGATAACCCAATAGTTTTCATGAGTTTTGGAAGTTATTACTTCTATAATAACCTCTCCTTATCCTTTTTATTTGATTTTTGTGCCAAGAATAACCTCTAATGAGAGGGAAGTAAGATTTGGGGAAGTGTTGTCCCGAAACAGATTTTTGTGCTTCACTGTAAAACTTCGTGAAAAATATTTGTAAGTCGGATTGATCTGTAATTTTCTGAATAAATCCCCCAGGTTGTTAGATAACTTCTGTTAGTTCAACATTTTTTGATTTGAGCAACCTAAGGTCTTCGAAAAAATCGGTTTCTATATGCTGGTCTGTTTTGACAGATTTCTGCCATTATTTGCATTTGCCTCTTTATTGATTTCCTTTTGAGTTCTTTTGGGAAAATTGAACTAATTATAGGAAATTTCTACTGTATATTGTGTTTTTAATGAAATTTTTGCTGTTTTAAAACTAAAACTCAAAGGTTTATTATCTTTTGAATGCACTAATGTTGCTAATGAAGATTGTGTGAAGTTTTGTATGAAGGAAAATTTTCAGGTGTAAGGAAAGAATGATGTAATGAGATGAAGAATGTATGAAATATCAAGCTTGGGGATGCTACCCCATGTCACCCCAAGAAATATTCAAGAGGTACAAGAGTCAAATCTTGGGGATGCCCAAGGCATCCCCTTCTTCATCAATAAAAATCTCAGGTCTTTCTAGACACTTTGTTTTATTGTTTCATGCATAGTTGTGTTGTTCTTGGAGCATCTTAGTTTTTGTTTTTGGTTTTTGTTTGCTTAGTTTGATTGATTAAAGTAGTTGTACCCCCTCTTTCTATGTGTTGTTTCAAATAAGTTTATTGGTGTTGGAAAGGAGTAGGAAGTTCTTGCTTATAGTGATACAAAAGGGATCTTGCTTTGACTATGACTTAGACTTTATCATATCTTGATAGATGTTGTTTTGACCATATTCTTAGTGATTATTGCTATAGCATGAATTGTTCCGAACAATTTAGATTGCTTAATGTGCCTTGAAAGAATCATGCGTTGTTTTAGCATACAAAAGCATAATATTGTGGTATTCTCCTTTGATGCTTTGTTTGGGTTGACTTGGCACATGCTCACACCATGTTATGACTATGAACCAGTCACCTTAGCCTCAATGATCATTTAGTTTTTGACTTGTGGTACCACTTTATGCTTTAGTTGATAATGTTTTGTCGCTCTGCATGATTACGACCATTATTGCTCTCTTAGTTGGTCGCTCCCAGTCTTTTGCTAGCCTCCACTTGTATTGAGTAAGCTCTACTCATTCATCCAACTCCCAAGAAACCAAGTTATTCTAAAGTGTCCACTATAAATTCCTATGCATGGTGTGTTACACCATTCCAAGTATATCCTTGTTTTATCTATCTTCCAAAATAAACTTGTTATGTGAAAAATTAGTGATTAAAGCTCTCACAAACTTGATGGCACACTTTATTTTTCTTGGCCCTAATAAACTTGAACCATTGTGTCATCTATGTTGTATATTCTTGCACTTATACATTGGGAATTAGCAGAACCATGCTGTCACGGAGAAAGCTTTCAACACCTATAAATATCTACCCAGTTGATATCATGCTCTTTTGTTTATGGATGTCGTCGATGTGAAATAAAAGGGGAGCTTGTAAGTCCATGGAGTTATGTATGTGTGTTAGAGAAACACTTGGGCCACTAGCCTAAGCCATGCCTAATGATGGTGGAAACTTGCAGCATCACCATAGTGAGCAATCTATGAAGCATTCTTCTTATAAAAAAGAGAGATAGAAAAAAATAGATTGAGAAAAAGAAAAAAAAGATGAGAAAAGAGGAAAAGAGAAAAAAGCACCATTTTCCCATGGTAAATAAGAAGATTGCTGAGATCCTATTGTCTGCTTGCTTTGTCATTTTGATATGGGATAGCTCATGTATCATGGGGCAAGGGGTACCCCATTGGCGGTTCTCTATGATACACATGTACTTACTATGACAAGAACTTACCGATAACTAAAGTTGAGTAGCATGAGGAGCAGCCCTCGTACTCAAGGGACATGAGATTGCCAACTTATAATTTGCCAAGCATAAACTCCATAGTTTGTTCACTTTAACCTTAATCACTTCAAGATGCTTATGATAGGGGCAATGAGAGATGAAAGCTAACAAGTACCATAATTTTTGGAAGCTCTTTATGAAACTTCAAATCCCTGCTTCCCTTTGAAGGGCCTTTCTTCCACTTTTATATTGAGTCTCCACCTTTTGTCCTTAGGCACCAATTAAGAGAGCATATTTGCCATTCTTAGTTCTATGTGCATTGTCCCAAAACTTATTGATTGATTCATAATGTTGATATTGCTTGTTCTTGAACTATTTGTATCTAGTCACCCTTATGAACTTTGAAGGTGTCCTATGCATTTATCGCTACTACATGAGGGACAAGCTGAATGCCACTATGCTATGTTTTCTATATGTGAAACAAACAAACGTCTCTCAATGCATTGTTATTCATGAATATTTGTTTGTATCCTTTCATGTTGCAGCATAGTTGCTATGTCTTATTGTTAGGACTTCATCTTTCATGCTCATGTTTAGAGTACTTTGATCCCAGCTTTCAATGCTTGCAAATGGTTTGATCTTGATTTTGATGGTGCATGTCACCTCAAAAATTATTCTTTTTATCACATACCTACTCGAGGACGAGCAGGAGTTAAGCTTGGGGATGCTTGATACGTCGTAAACGTATCTATAATTTTTGATGTTCCATGTTTGTTTAGTATCCACTTTTCTATGCTTTCTCTACACATTGAGGTATTTTTATACATTTTCTGTGACTCGCCTATTAACAAGTTGTCACAGTGCCAGTTTCATGTTTTCTGTTGTTTTTGGTTTCAGAAAATCTAGTAAAGAAATATTCTCGGAATCTGACGGGACAAAAGCCAAAGTCAATATTTCACCGAGACGAACACAGAGACCAAAGGGTGACTGGAGCGGAGCCACATGGTGTCCACACCCCCCACACGCGCCCCCCTAGGCCGCACCTGGGCAGGGTGTGGCCCCCCTAGCCACCCTCCTGCCTTGCCCCTTCGCCTATAAAGTCACCCTGATGCCAAAACCCTAAGTATCCGATCAGATCTCCACGAAACAGTCTGTAGCCGCCGCCACCATTGTCCCTAGATCGGGGAGATCCGAAGCTCTTCCCGGCACCCTGCCAGAGGGGAGAGATCGTCCCGAAGGCCTTCTTCATCACCATTCCAGCCTCCGGTATGATGCGTGAGTAGTTCCACCTTGGACTATGGGTCCATGCAGTAGCTAGATGGTTGTTTCTCCTCCTTTGTGCTATCATATCTAGATCTTGTGAGCTCCGTTCATGATCAATATCATCTATTTGTAATCATGCATGTTGTGTTTGCGGGGATCCGATGGATATTGAGATTACTATGTCAGATTGATTAATGATTATATCTTGTTGATTCTACCATGTCTGTGTTGTTTGAAATCTTGCATGCTCTCTGTTTCTAGTAGCTATCTTGGCCAAGTAGATGCTAGTGACTCCAAGAGGGAGTATTTATGCTCGATAGTGGTTTCGTGCCTCTATTGAATCTGGGGAAGTGACAAAAATCTCTAAGGTTGTAGATGTGTTGTTGCTACTAGGGAGAAAACAACAATCTATTGTTCATGGAACAATTGTATTGTTTACTTTACACACATTGCTTAAAGCAGTTATCCGTTGCTTGCAACTTAATATTGGAGGGGGTTCGGATGATAACTTGAAGGTGGATTACTAGTCATAGATGCAGTTGGATGGCGGTCTATGTATATTGTTGTATTTCCCAATCAAATCTCATAGGATCATGATGTCTAGTATTGCGTTGTTATGCCTTGCTCAGTCCTGTCAATTGCCCCGCTGTAATTTGTTTACCTAGCATGTTATGTTGTTTATCTTAAGGAGAGCACCTCTAGTGAACTATGGACCCCGGTACTATCTTTACCATTGATACATCTTCCACTATTACTGTTTACTTTCTGCAAGCTACCATTACCTTCCACATCTTACGTTTAATCCTTTGTTTTCACCAAACCGGTGAGATTGACAACCTCAATGTTCGTTGGGGCAAAGTCTTGAGTTTGTGTTGTGCAGGTTCCAAGTTGTTAGCAACACCTTGGGGTCGTTTCCTTCCTCCTACTGGCTCGGTAACCTTGGTTTCTTACTGAGGGAAAACTTACTGCTGTGCTCATCATACCTTGCTCTTGGGGTTTCCCAACGAACCTCTACAGTGATCTGAGCCGCATCAACGATCATATCTTATCAATCAAACTCCATGGAGGGAGCAAAAACACAGTCATGCAATGCCTTCAGCTGTAGCTGACGGGCGCGGCCATAGCCTGGCTTAACAACCTCCCCTCCGGATCCATCCGCCGCTAGGAAGAGCTAGTGTAATGCTTCATTCGCAACTTCAAAGGCACCAGCAAGAGGCCGGCTTTAATCGAGGAGCTACTCGCCTGTTGCCAACGCTCCACCGAGTCCATCCGCTCGTATATACAACGTTGGTCCGTCATCAAGAATTCCTCCTAGAACATCTCAAAGGAAAGGGTAATCGACGCCTCCAATAGCGGCATAAGGCGCCGCAAATTTAGAGATGAGCTTGAGCGCGTCAAGCCCAAAACCATCAAAAATCTAATGGAAATCGCCAATCGCTGGGCTGATTGTGAGGATGCCATTAACCGAACACGTTCGGATGACGAGGACGACTTCGGCCGCAGACGCGATCATCAAGAAAAAAGAAGAGCGCGCATCTACGACGATCGTGAAGAGGTCGATATGGTCGCGGCTGGCTACGCCGATCGCCGCGAGCATGGAAACTGCAACAACGGATACCGCAGTGGCAACTACCGCGACAATGGAAAGCCAGCACAAACATGGCAGCGCCTCAACCGCGATGATGAGCCATCCGCACTCGTCAAACTGTCGGGTCCCTACACCATGATGGCGAAAAGAAAGCCAGCCACATGCTCAAATACTGCAAGGAGTTCGAAAAGCTCCACGAGGGATACGCCCAGATGCGGCGTCAAGCGGTGAATCCAGGATTCGCCCCCGCCCCAGGAGCCATCACACATGGAGCTCCACCTCTGCCACTGGAGCACCCGCGTAGCCTGTGGCTACCCCGGCCTAGAATAACAGAGCAGATCCGTACCCACGATCGCTGGGGGCTATGATGATACAAAAAGGATGTCCATCCAACAGGGTGCAGAAGATGATCACTCGATAGGTCAACCTGGTCGTCACCTCTCTGCTTGCCATACCTGAGTACCTCAGCGGCTCGGAGTCATGCATTACCTTCGATCACTTGGATCACCCACGACAAGTACCTCGCTCGGGTCACTCTGCCTGGTGCTTGAGGCGTAGATCAGAAGATTTGACATTGAGTCGCGTCTTCATGGAAGGCGGTAGCGGCATCAATTTGATGTTCGCCATTACACTCGTAGCCATGGGGGTCCCGCTACACACGACCTTCCACGACATCATCCAAGAGAAAGGAGTATACCTCCTAGGAAGAATATGGATCAATGCCATTTCGGTACCCCCAACAACTTCAGGCGTGAGCGGCTCGAGTTTGAGGTAGTGGACTGGCCCTCACAGTACCACGTCATCCTCGGGCGCGTGGCATTCGCAAGATTCATGGCAGTGCCACACTACGCGTATCTTCGGCTGAACATGCCAGGGCATAATGCTGTTATCACTATTCCAGGTAGCTTTACCAAGTCCGACAGCTACGACAGAGATTTCAACAGAATCTCCCAGTCATTTGGCATGCAGGAGGAGTTCGCAAGGCTGAAGTAGTCAACAGACAACAGCCGACCCCTGTCACCAGGCAAAACACACCTAACATGTCGTTCGACTCCACAGTCAACACCAAGGCGGTGCAGGTGCACCCGACGGACCCCACCAAGACGACCCTGATCGCCAACAACCTAAGTCCCACATAGGAACTCGCGCTCGTCAAATTTCTCCATGAGCACTAGGAAATCTTCGTCTGGTGTCCTGCGGACATGCCAGGAGCTCCTAGGGAATTTGCCAAGCATGCACACAATGTGTTTTCAGATGCAAAGCCGGTCAAGCAGTCGATGCTTCAACTGTCCAAGAGAAGAGCTGTAGCAGTTGGCATCAAAGTCATTAGACTCCTCGACGCTAACTTCATAAGGGAGATAAAGGAAAGCACTTGGGTAGGTAACCCCGTGATGGTCCCTAAAAAGGACATGGACATCCTGCGGATTTGTGTGGACTTCACGTCGCTTAACAAGCATTGCCCTAAGGACTGATGAGTGCATGAACACTTCGTCGGGAGACCCCAAGAGGAAGCTATGATGAGCACAGAAGCAAGTTTTCCCTTAGTAAGGAACCGAGGTTATTGAGCCAGTAGGAGGAAGGAAACGACTCAAAGGTGTTGCTAGCAACTTGGAGATCTACACAACACAAACTCAACACTTTGCCCCAACAAACTGTGAGGTTGTCAAT
This sequence comes from Avena longiglumis, assembly GCA_030063025.1. Classification (NCBI taxonomy): domain Eukaryota; kingdom Viridiplantae; phylum Streptophyta; class Magnoliopsida; order Poales; family Poaceae; genus Avena; species Avena longiglumis. The sequence continues at coordinate 168,672,308 of CP125974.1, forward strand.
CTCACCGGTTTGCTGTAACAAATGATTAACTATATGGTATGGAAGGTAATGGCGGTTTGCAACAAGTAAATGGTAAATAGTGGAAGATTTATCAATGGTAAAGATTGGACCGTGGTCCGTAGTTCACTAGAGGTGTTCTCCTTAGATAAACAAACATGGCATGATGGGTAAACAAATTACAGCAGGGCAATTGACAGGACTGATCAAGGCATAACAATGCAATACTAGACATCATGATCCTATGAGATTCGATTGGGAAATACAACAAGATACATAGACCGTTGTCGTGGTAACAGCCACGGCAGATGCTGCAATCGGCAGCATGTATTAGAACGAAGGGCAAGGGAGGCCAGCCATCTGCGGTGCGAGATCAAGGCGGAGACACAGGGTTTTACCCAGGTTCGGCCCCTTGGAGGGTAAAGACCTACTCCAGCTAGATTGTATTGATGAGAGAGTACAAGGAGATCTCGACGACTAGGCGGCGAGTCGCAGGGGGTGTATGATGGAACATGTCCTCTATGCATACCCTAGGGAGGTTTATATAGGCTCACCTCACTAGGGTTTACAGATCTACAACCGAATTTGTTAAGGATTCAGAGGGTGCTTCTGGGCCTAGCTACGCTTCTGGGCCTTCAGCTTCCAGTCGCCTGGCTCCTTGTTGGGTCTTGATCCAGTCGCCGTCCTTCATGCCCACTCGCTGGCAGCTTGGGCCAATAGGAAACGTCCTGCTGGGTATACCTCACTCGGCATATCCCCATCAGTAGTCCCCGAGGCCGTCGTTGATTCGTCGCAAGTGTTCTTGGCAGTCGGAGTATGTAGGTCCAATTTAGACGCCCAGCCGAATCGAGGGTGGACTCCCTGAATGTAAGAGGGAACTTGTTATCTTAGTCGCATTAACGGCAACCAATCGAATCGCAGCACGGCGAATGGGTCGGCGAGTAGTCGGATCACTACTATGGTGATCAGGTCGGCGAATGGTGGAGTCGCATCTAGGGCGACCAGGTCGGCGAAGAGTCGAGTCACCAAAACTAGCGAGTCGAGTAGACGAAGTTGAAACGTCAACAACTGTCAAACTAGTCGTTGTGTAATCCAATGGTAATATCGGTGTAATCACCGCGCGGTAACGACTCCCCGAAAATGGTGGGTAGCAACCACTATATAAGGAGTATGACGGGTGAAGGGCGATCATTCTCCACACTTCATCCGATCTCGCACATCTCCCAGTCTTCCATTCCTCCGTAGCGACCAGAGCGACCCACATCCCAAGATCCTTCAACTGATGGCGCCTTCAACGGAACCATGGGGGAGATCAAAGTACACGAAAGTGCTGCTGAAATCATTTGAGGAGGTAGGGATCCTCCGCGCCGGGAGATGGCCCATCCCCGCGGGCGAAGAAGTGGTGCCAGATCCGCGCGACAAAGAGTTTATGTGCTTCACCAGCCACCTAGAGAGGGGGCTCGGATTCCCCACCTCCATCTTCGTTAGTCGCTTATGTGCATATTCGTGGCGTTTTGCGAGTGCTACATAGGCTGCCGGCCGTACTTCCCCCTATGGCAAGATCTATTCCACGGGAGGATCGGGCGCGAGGAGACAGGCGGCCCGATGCTACCCACGGGCGGCATCACCTTCCAGCTAAAATCGAAGGCTTCCTTCTTTGATCTGATGCCACCGAAGAAGGCGGCGAACGAGTGGAAGAAGCACTGGTTCTACATCAGCGAATCGACTCTGGACGGCGAGGTGGCGCTTCCGATATACTCCGTCGACTGGCCCGAGCAGCGTCGGCTTCAAGTCGCCAAGCTCCCGCACGACCAGCGGATGGTTGTCGTTGAAATGTTGCTGACGATCCGCAACTTGAAGAAGAAAGGCCTCCAAACCATCAACCTCTACAACTGCTGGTTCGGGCGGTTGTTGGTGCCTCTAGCCGACCGCGCCCACTGGATGTACGAGTACACGGGCAAGGGCGACCCGACAAAGTCTTGCCATGCCGAGTGGAAGCTCAACGATTATACCTTGGCCTGAGGAAAATCACCGACGCGGAATACCTCAACGCGAAGGCCGGGTTTGCCCCGTATACCGCGACGCACAAGGCTCTGACAGTAAGTTCTTACTTTCTTGTATATTTCGCAGTCGTAGATATGCAGTCACGGTTTCGCTAATCGCGTTTATCTTTGCAGTTGTTCCAAGTGGTGGAAGGTTGGCTTTTGCCCGCTGACGATGAAAACTCGAAGAGTCTGTCAAGGACGAGAGCGAGTCCTTGTCGGACAAGGGCAATGTCGGAGGCGACGATGACGACGACGACATCATTGACGATGAATATGATGACAAGGCCATGGAGGTCGGCGCACCCACGTCCCATAAGACCCGTAGACAGCAAGAACGCGAGCTCGAGGCCAACAAGAGACTCGAGGCTCATGACGAGGGCGACAACGAGATCCCTGAGCACACATCATGGCACGTGGCGACGCCATTGAAGAAGAAGTCGTGGCAAAATAAGAAGAATAAGCTGACGAAGACCATGTCACTAGGTCTGCGAGTAGCTCCGAAGCTACCAGAGCGGCCAAGGAAGCTGGGGCCAGCGCGCCGGCACATGCGACTGCTACAGCCGACACGACCGTGGTAGAGGGTGAGGTGTCATTGGCGTCGCTGCCACCACCCTTCACCACAGTCACCAGGCTCGGGACCACCCCATCCGCGAGCGCCTCGCCACCGAGGGGAGCGCTTGTGGCGATTGCCGCTGATCCTCCTCCCGCGGCCTCATCCTCGAAGAAGTCCTTGGTGTCTTGGGCATAGAGCGTGTTCGAGATGGGCCTCAGTCGGAAGCTAGGGACAGAGTTGGAGAAGCCGGCCAGCATTCATACTGTTCTTCTCTTTATCCCAGTCGCCAAGTGAGTTCCCTTTGGATTATTTATTTGAACAACTGATTCATATTTGGCCGGCAAGTTTTTTGACGGCATTGCGTTGCAGTACTGGTGTGAAGAAAATAGGTCAGCCCTCATTGTATAATGTCCCATTGGGTGCCGCGGAAGCGCGAGTCGACCCATCGAAGAAGAGGAAGGGCAACGAGGTCGAGGCGCCCGTTGAGGACGCAAAGAAGGCAAAGGGCGACGAGGTCGTCACAATCTCGAACAAGCCAGTCGGTGCTCCGAGTGAGGCTCCAATTAGAGCAGATGGGTTTGCGAAGGCCGCAGTGGATGCGAAGTCGCAGCAGGTCGAGACCGCGGCACTAGTTGGTGCGACGGGCCCAACGGAAAGTGCCGCGGGGGCGGCGGTGGCCACCTTCCCTCGCTTTGTGGTGAGGGCCTCCACGGAGAGTGCTCCAGCGCAGTCGGCGGAGGTCGAGCAGCGTCGCGGGCGCATGCCTGTTGTGCTCCCGTCGGTGGACACGGTCGAGGTCCACAATATGCTGGGTGCAGCGATCCAGGTATGTACAGTCCCCGAGGATCTGCTTGCTGAATTTTCAGCGATTGGATCCTTACTGTTTTTGGTGTCCAGTCATCGAGTTCCTAGACGCTGAATTTAGCAGCTACGCACTTAGGAATTTCTTCGCTGCCCAGTCCCCGAGGGGCTAGTCGCTGAATTTCAGCGGCTAGGCACTTAGTAGTTTCTTTGCAGATATTATTATGGTTGTGCAGGGCCTGCGGCGTGAGTCAGTAGACCTATTGGCCGCCAAGGAGCGTCTGGAGAAGGAACTTCACTTTGTGCAGGGGACGAATGAGCATCTTCGAGCGACTGCTGGTAAGAATTTGACGTGCTTATTATCAGGGACGTCTTCTCCTTGTGTTGTGCTCACAGCTGTGTTAATGCAGAGAGTCAAGCGGCCGCGGTGGAGAAGCCTCACGAGGGTATGGTCCCCACCAGCGAGTTGACGGCAGCCCAGGCGTCTTTAAGTGCCGTGGAGAAGCGCATGGCCGAGCTAAAACGAGATCTCAAAGCCGCGAAGGAGGAGGCAACCTCGGCCGATGAAAGGTCGAAGGCGGCCGTTGCTGCTGCTTCTGATGAGCGGAAGTTGTTGGATGCGCTTGTTGCCGGGCTGCAAGATGATCTCTCAAATCTGCAGGATTTCATCATGGGCGCTACCGCACTTTGATCGGTGAGTCCCTGAGCACGCGGGTCGCCTTTATTCTTTCGCTTGATTCTGATTTTGAGCTCCTTCTGCTCTGTAGGGAGGATTCTTGATGATGAGGCCGAAGCGCAATCGTATGACGCGCGGTAGTGTGTCATCACGCTGGTGGATTCGACCGAACTGTCGGCGACTTGCATTCGCGCGTGCCTTCAAGAAATTTCACCGACGGAGGTGATCCCCAGCGACCTCGTCGAAGTCTGGTGATACCTAGAGAAGGCTTCGGAGGTTGTCGATTTCATGTCGCGGTCGGCCTTCCGTCGTGGTGCTGCAACTGCACTGAGCCTTGGGCTCGCGCATTTCACCAACGACTTCGACCTAGACGACGTCACCAGTGGGTACCCTTCATCGACGGGCGTGGTCGAGATCTCTGAGGTGCTGAAGTTGACCGAGCGAGCTGTGGTTTACTTCGACCGGGTGCTAGCGATGGGTGATCTCCTTCTGTACCAGGAGACGATCGTTGCACCGAATGACCCCGAGCCGACGAGCCGCGACTCCAAGGTGGAGCAACCCTTCCGATCGGCGATGGCGGGAACCTTGACGACGTACCCATCGAACCCATGGGTTCCCTTCATCCATGTTCATGGGAGCGGTGGCGCATCGTCGTTGAAGCCTGCGGAGTAAATTAGTTGGCCGGGTGGCGTCAGTTGTAACAACTATGTAATTGCCCTTGTAAGCGAACAAATTTTGCTGCCATAAGGAATGCATGAATGCTTTTGTCAGTGCTTGATTTGATTGTGAATTGTTAAATTTGTCTGAGTCCCCGAGCGCGTCCGCCCTTTTGTGGGGTTTACCTTGTTTTTACGTGTATGTTTGTTTTTATACCGTTAGTTAGTTGAGGTCAACTCGCCGTGGCTTGGAAAGCAAGTCGCGTGGCGACTCCAAGGGGTGCTCTGTACTTAGCCGTTTTCCCGGGCGCGAACAGGGTCGGGTGGCCGAGTCCCCGAGCGTGGTACTTGGTTGTTCTAGTCGCATGCCCAAGGTAGGTGAGGACGAGGCGCATTGTATTAGGCGCGTCGCTCCACCTGATCGATGGGATCAGTCACGTGGCGAGTCCAGGACGCTCTCTCATACTTGGCGTTATCCCTAGTCACTCAGGTTTGGACTGGGTCAGTCCCCGAGCGTGGTACTTACCCGTTTGAGTCACTGCGCCAAGGATGTGGAGGACTGGGTCGCTGTTGGAAGCGAATGCGGTTGTCTTGGAACGGAAAGCCAGTCGAGCGAGGCTAATCCGATTGGGCTCCGGGTTGCCTTTTTTCATGGACGATACAAGGCCTGAGAATTTTTGGTGCCCTCGTACCGCACTACTTGGCCGTGCCGGTCGGGCGACCAAGGGTTGACTTTCGCGAGTAGCTTAACGTTGTTATTATGAGTGCGAATGGCACAAGGTATGGAGAGTGGACAAAATTTGTGCGAATCGATCTTCTTTATTTCATAGCGGGTAAGAGGTACATGTCTAGAGTTCTAGGAGTAGAATTTCCATAGGAGGTTTATATTCCATGGTCGCTTGACGTCGAGTTTTCCGTCGCCTAGGACGTCGATGAGGTAGTAGGCGTCGTTGCCCAGGACTCGTCTGATGGCGAATGGTCCCTCCCAAGGGGCAGAAAGCTTGTGCATGCCCTTCTTGTCTTGGATCAGACGCAGGACCAGGTCGCCTTCCTGGAAGGTGCGAGTACGGACTCGCCGGCTGTGGTAGCGGAAAAGTCCTTGCTGGTAGATGGCGGTGCAGGAGCGATCTAGGTCGCGTGCTTCATCGAGCTGGTCGACCCCGTCCTGGCGTGCGAGCTCGTTGTTAGACTCCGCGTAGTTAACCACCCGCGGCGAGTCGAGGTCGGTTGGCATGACGGCCTCGGCATCGTACACCATGAAGAAGGGGGTGAACCCTGTCGACCTGTTGATGGAGGTGTGGATGCCCCAGATGATGGAGGGGAGCTCTTCGACCCAGCACCCCGGAGTTTGCTCGAGGGGAACTTGCAGTCGCGGCTTTAGGCCGTGGAGGATGCTCTGGTTGGCGTGTTCTGCTTGGCCGTTGGACTCCGGGTGCGCAACTGAGGCGAGGTCGAGTCGTATGTGGTGCTCCTCGTAGAATTCAGCCCTGGCTCCTTTGGCGAATTTGGTGTCGTTGTTCGTGATGATGCTGTGCGGGAACCCGTAGAGATGGATGAGCTCGCGTAGGAACTTGGTGGCAGTCTTCTCGTCACATTTGCGGAATGGCTTGGCCTCAACCCACTTTGTGAATTTATCGACTACGACTAGGAGGTGGGTGAAGCCGGAGGGGGCCTTCTTGAAGGGGCCTACCATATCCATGGCCCACACGGCGAATGGCCAGGTGATGGGGATGGTCTTAAGCACCGAGCTTGGAAGGTGAGTCTGGTTGGTGTACTTCTGGCATCCAACGCAGCATTGGACGATGTCGACCGCATTGGCATGCACGGTGAGCCAGTAGAAGTCGTGTCGCATGGCCTTGGTGACCAGGGACCAAGCGCCAGCGTAGTGGCCGCAGTCGCCAACATGGATGTCTTGGAGGATCTTGCGACCTTCCGTTGGTTGGACGCAGTGTTGGAACACGCCGGTCACGCTGCGCTTGTGGAGCTCGCCGTTGATGATGACGAAGGATTTGTAGCGGCGTACTATCATCCGGGCCTCCGTCTCGTCAGCGGGTAGGGTCCCTCCCTCTAGGTAGGCGATGTATGGCGCGGTCCAATCGCTTGGCTCTATGAGCATGGCGACCAAGGCTGCTTCTGGTTGCCGCGGAATTCTGATGTTGATCTCCCTCGGGGAGAGACGGACGACTTGGTGATGGTGTCGACAAAGACACCGGTGGGTGGCGCGAGTCGGGCCGACCCAATGCGGGAGAGGGCGTCAGCCTCTTCGTTCTTGCTTCGGTCGATCCACTCAACGGAGTAGCCGGCAAAGTGGCCTCCCAGCTGATCCACTGCTTGGCGGTATGCTGCCATGGTGGGGGAGACTGCATCGCATGTGCCGGCGACTTGCCCGGCGACGAGGTCGGAGTCGCCGTAACAGTGCTGACGATTGATGTTCATTTCCTTGGCTGCTCGCATGTTGTGGAGGAGCGCCTCGTACTCGGCCATGTTGTTGGTGCAGGGGGTGAAGTCGAGGTACAGGACGTAGCGTAGCTTGTCGCCCTTTGGAGATTTGTGGATGATCCCTTCCCCTGTGCCATCTGCGTTCTTGGAGCCGTCGAAGTTTAGCGACCAGTAGTGGAGGTACGACAACTTCTCTGGCTGCTGCACCTCCTTCCAGTCAGCGAGGAAGTCTGCCAGAGCCTGCGACTTGATTGCCTTGCGCGGCTCGTACCTGATGTTGTGGACTCCGATCTCCACGGCCCACTTGGCGACTCGCCCGGTCGCCTCACGGTTGCGGATGATGTCCTGCAACGGCGCTGAGGATACGACCATGATTGGGTGCTCCTAGAAGTAGTGCGGTAGTCGCCGCTGGGCTCTGAAGACCGCACACACCAATTTCTGGTACTACGGGTAGCGCTAGCGTGACTCGATGAGGACTTCGCTGATGTGGTAGACAGGTCGCTGCACCGGGCGTTCCTTGACCTCTTCTGGTCGCTCGATGACCATGACGGCGCTGACGACTCGCTTAGAAGCCGCGACGTATACGAGCATGGGATCCTTGTCGAGGGGGGCGACGAGTAGCAGGGCTGCGAGTAGCACTTCCTTGAGTGCGTGGAGCGCGTCATCTACCCCCTTATCGCACTTGAACGTGGTATTCTTGTGCATCAGGCGGTAGAGAGGCATTGCCTTCTCGCCTAGCCGGGGGATGAAGCGACTAAGAGCCGCGACTCGCCCGGCAAATTTCTGGACGTCGCACAGGCACTCGGGTTTGCCGAGCCGGGCGATCGTGTTGATCTTGGTGGGGTTCACCTCAATCTCTCATTTGGAGACGACATACCCCAGTAGCTATGCAGTAGGTACACCGAAGGTGCACTTTCATGGGTTTAGTTTGATCTTGTACCTCCAATGATTTGCGAAGGTTTCGGCCAGGTCGGTGAGTAGATCGCCCTAGCGAGTAGACTTCACCTCCACGTCGTCGATGTAGACATGGATGTTGCGGCCAATTTGGCTCGCAAGGCATTCCTGCATTCACCTATGGTAGGTCGCCTCAGCGTTCTTGAGGCCGAAGGTCATAGCGGTGTAGCAGAATGCTCCGAATGGCGTGATAAATGCCGTCTTCTCCTCGTCCTCGACTGCCATTTTAATCTGGTTGTAACCAGAGTAGGCGTCAAGGAAACACAGCGACTCCGAGCCCGCAGTCGAGTCGATGATTTGACCAATCTGCGGGAGGACGAACTGCTCCTTGGGGCAGGCGCTGTTGAGGTTTGTGTAATCGATACACATTCTCCAGGTCCCATTCTTCTTCTCGACCAGGACTGGGTTTGCCAGCCACTTGGCGTATTTGATTGGCCGTATGAAGCCTTCAGTGAGTAGACGCTGCACCTCCTCGGAGATTTCTCGGCGGCACTCTTCATTGAAGGGCCGCAGCGACTGCTTGACAGATCGCGCTTTGGGGTCGGTGTTGAGTTTGTGCTCAACGAGTTCCCTTGGGACACTAGGCATGTCGGATGGCTTCCATGCGAAGATGTCGCGATTCTCACAGAGGAACTCGATGAGCTCACCTTCCTATGTTGGTCTCATGCCCATTCTGATCGTCACCGTCTGGCTGCGGTCGCCTGGGACCAGCTCGACGGAGCACATGTGCGTGGTTGCCTTGAAGGCGGTTGAGCCGCCGCCCTCCGAGTTGGGCTTCTTCATTATCGTGGGGTCGTCATTGTTGACCCCGCTCGTGTACTTGGCGAGCTCCTCCGCGTGGTTAGCTTCTGCGGCTATGACGTCGTCGGCGAGCTCGACGCCTTTGACCTCGCACTCTGTGCCCATATCGGGGTCGTCGTGGATAGTGATGATGTCGCACGGCCCTGGGAGCTTCATCGCATTGTACGCGTAGTGGGGCGCCGCCATGAATTTGGCAAACGCCTGCCACCCCAATACGAAGTGGTAGGGGCTATTGAAGGGCACCATCTCAAAGATGATCCGCTCGATGTGGAAGTTCGCTGGAGTGCCGAAGGTGACTGGTAGCGTCACCTTGTCGATTGGGTACGCCTTCCGACCAGGGAAGATGTTGTGGAAGGTGGTGTAGGTTGTATTGATCATCAACTGCAGGAGACGCAGTCGCCTGAACGTGTCTAGGTAGAGAATGTTGATGGAGCTTCCGCCGTCCATCGGCGTCTTGGTGAGCCAGTAGTCCCCAACCTTGGGCTTGACCACCAAGGTGACTCGCCCTAGATATTCGATCTGTGGCCAGTGGTCTTTGCGGATCTAGGTGATCCGCTGCTCGGACCAGTTGAAGAAGCGCGGGACGTCGACCTGGGACACCGCGTTGACAGCGACGACGCGGGCGATGACCTTCTTCTCGCGCTTGGTGCTGAACCCGGTGAAGGTGTGGAGAAATCCCACGTCATTGCCGAATTCCCCGCTGTTTGGCGGGTGGTTGTTGGGGTCCTCCCGTGCGTGTCGTGCCTTCTCGATCTCCCTCAGGGAGTGGCAGTCGGCACGGTCGTGTGTGTGACGGGCTCCCCCTACCTGTTGTGGAACACAGGGCTGGTTGAGGAGAGCGCAGGGTCAAACCTCGGCTTCGCCTTGTAGTTGTTGCCGTCGCGGCGTTGGCCCCGTCGTGGCAGAAGCTCTTGGGCTCGCGTGGCGCGTAGCCGGCGTTGGCGACGAAGTTGACTCGCCCGTCAGTGTGGCGCTTGCCGGTTAGGCGAGTGTTGCTGTAGCGTAGCTCGGGTCGTCTCCCATTGTCATGTCCTCTCGTGTGGCAGTTTCCCCCCGACTCGTCATCGGTTTCTTGGTTCGGGTCCTCCTCCGCGTACCGCTTGGCGATCTCGAGGAGGTCCGGTATGTTATCGAGTGTCTTGTACACCTGCTTGAACTTGGCGACTAGGGGATCGTAGCGGCACGAGGTCTTGAAGTAGTGTATCGCTGTATCCGGGTGGATGCCGACCGTGTTGTACCATAGGTCCTGCCACCGCTGGACCCAGCTGCGGGTCGACTTGCAGGGTCCGTGGACGCATCGCTCCAGGTCCTCGATGGTGGTGGCGCGGGTGTAGGAACCCTCCCAAGAGTCGATGCTGTCTTTGGGGAGGGTGTTGATCCATTGCCGGCACGCTCCCTCCAGCATCAGGGGGAGGTAGCGGGCGGCGAGAAGGTCGGTGTGGCCAGCGATTCCCATCGCCATGAGGTACGTTTCCAGCCACAAGGATGGGTCATACGAGGGGTCGTACTTCTTGGTCTCCTTTAGCGCTTTGAAGTTCGTCGGGTATTTTTCGCCTCGGATCATTGGTCCAAAGCACTGGGAGCCGACTCGGCTGAGCGATCCCATTGGCTCACCGTCACGGCGATTGGTGAGGGTATGCCTCAGGTCGTCGGGCTGGCATGCGCGCCAGCTCTGGTTGTTGATGATGTGGGTCCACGGTCGACTGGCTACCCGTTGGCAGTGACCATGTTGTTCGTCGGTCGCGGCTGGAGCTGCAGGGGCTCGGGGGTGGGCAATTGAGAGTGTTTGCCATTGTCGGGCGGCCGCTCGAGGCCGCCCTGCTTCCTGACGAGCGGGAGTAGATGCGTTCTCGCCAGTCTTCTCCCGCGGCTTGTTGCTCGAAGGCTTTGGCGAGTAAGGCCCTAGCATACTAGATCTGCAGGGCGCCTTCCCCGGTCACGTTGATGTTGTCGACCGCGGCTCGACTCGTGATGACATTGTCCATCGGAGTGGAGAACAGCGGGAGGTCATTCGCGTCCCACTCCTGTGCGGAGATCATGATCCTCGGTTGGTTTGGAGGGGGCGTGCGGCCGGGCGATGGTGGGGGAGCGCCATTTGCTGACATGCCTGGTGGTGGTCGAGTGCTTCCTCCTGGCGGCGCGTTCTCATAGATTACGCGATCGGCCACGAGGGCCGGGTCGCTCTCGTCGTCGAAGTTCAGGGCGTGTCCCTGAACTTTGGGTTCATGCGCGACCTGATGCGGAGTTGGTGGTAGCGCAAGAGCTCCTGCGCCGTTACTTGCTCGAGGAGAAATTTTTCGCGCTCGGTTTGTTCCTTGCGGACCACCTCCTCCAGTCGCAGGAGGAGTTTTTCGACCTCTGTCGCCGTCGTTGTCGGCGGGATCGTCGTGGAGAAGGGGTCTGGCGGGACGTCCGTTCCGCTCGCCATGTAGGTCGCGACGTAGCGACTGGATCCGGCATGGAGGTCGCTGGAGTTCTCCGATCTAGAATTGGAGTCAAAGATCCCAAGGATGGAAGGATCCTCGAAGTCCCCCACGTTGGAGACTTGGGTGATGGAGCCTGCGGGTGATGCAGTGACGATGGATCCGGCGACTGACGCCGGGGTCGTCGAGTCGGCATCGTCGTTGAGGGCCGTGTCGTCCGCAACCATGCTTGTCTCGGACATGTTCTTGTTGGCCGAGTCGTACTCGGAGGCGAGGCGGTGGATGGTGCGGACCTGACTCTCAGAGAGTCGATCACGCGATGGCGACTCGTGGATGCGAGCCGAGTCCTTCGAGACAATGACGTCGGTGAAGCCGATGAAGAGGCTAATCGTGTCGACCGGCATGATCACGCTGTGCGTGAAGGGGTGCGCCGACGGGATGTAGCTGCTTGGCAAGATTTGGAGGATCTCGCCGATCGCGATCATGCGGCCGGTGGCGATCGTCTCGTTGATTGGCAGATTGGATCTTGCTGCAGAACAACGGCCTGACTGGCGAGGCCCCATGGTGGGCTCCACTGTCATGGGAATGGCCACGGCAGATGCTGCAACCGGCAGCGTATAGTAGAACAAAGGGCAAGGGCGGTCAGCCATCTGCGGTGCGAGATGAGGGAAGAGACACGAGGTTTTACCCAGGTTCGGCCCCCCGGAGGATAAAGACCTACTCCTGCTAGATTGTATTGATGAGAGAGTACACGGGCGAGCTCGACGAGTAGGCGGCGAGTCGCAGGGGGTGTATGATGGAACGTGTCCTCTATGCATACCCTAGGGAGGCTTATAGATCTACCCTATACAACTAGGCGGCGAGTCGCAGGGGGTGTATGATAGGCTCACCTCGCTAGGGTGTATAGATCTACAACCGAATTAGTTAAGAATTTGAAGGGTGCTTGACCTAATCCGACTAGGCCTAGCTACGCTTCTGGTCCTTCAGCTTCTAGTCGCTTGGCTCCTTGTTGGGTCTTGATCCAGTCGCTGTCCTGCAGGCCCACTCGCTGGCATCTTGGGCCAATAGGAAACGTCCTGCTGGGTATACCCCACTCGGCATATCCCCATCAACCGCCATCCAACTGCATCTATGACTAGAAGTCCACCTTTGGGTTATCATCCGAACGCCTTCCAGTATTAAGTTGCAAGCAACAGATAACTGCTTTAAGCAAAGTGTGTAAGGTAAACAATCCACTTGTTCCATGAACAAGAGACCGTTGTTTTCTCCCTAGTGGCACCAACACATCTACAACCTTAGATATTTCTGTCACTTCCTTTAGATTAAATAGAGGCATGAACCCACTATGGAGCATTAATACCCCCTCTCGGAGTCACTAGCAACTACTTGGCAAAGATAGCTACTAACAACAGAGAGCATGCAAGATCACAAACAACACATGAATGATAGAATCAAATAGACAAAACCATTAATCAATCTGACATAGTAATCTCAATATCCATCAGATCCTCGCAAACACAACATGCATGATTACAAATAGATTAGATCTTGATCATGAATGGACCTCACAAGATCTATACATGAAACCACAAGGAGGAGATACAACCATCTAGCTACTACATGGACCCATAGTCCAAGGTGGAACTACTCACGCTTCATACCAGAGGCTGGCATGATGAAGAAGAGGGCCTCCGAGATGATCTCCCCTCCGGCAGGGTGCCGTGAAGAGCTTAAGACCCCCCCGATCTAGGGACAATGGTGGCGGCGGATACAGATGGTTTCGTGGAATATTGATCAGGTACTTAGAGTTTAGGCATCGTGGGATTCTTATAGGCGAAGAGGGAGGCCGAGGGGGTTCCCGAGGCGGCTGCACCCCCCAGGCGCAGGGTGGGCCCACCCGTGCGGCCAGGGGTGTGGCCCCCTCGAGGCCCTCCTTCGTCTCATCTTCTGCATCCGTATTCCCCACGGTAAAATATTTACTTTGGCTTTTGTCCCTTCCAATTCCGAGGATATTGATTTTCTGCCTTTCTGGAACCAAAAACAGAAGAAAACAGGCAACTGGAACTGTGGCATCTTGTTAATAGGTTAGTACCAGAAAACATAAAAAAACACCTCAAAGCGTAGACAAAGCAGAGCAAAGTAGATACTAAACAAGCATGCAACATCAAAAATTATAGAAACGTTTCCGACGTATCAAGCATCCCCAAGCTTAAATCATGCTCATCCTCGAGTAGGTAAGTGATAAAAAGAATAATTTTTGAGGTGACATGCACCATCAAAATCAAGATCAAACCATTTCCAAGCATTAAAAGCTGGGATCAATGAACTCTAAACATGAGCATGAAAGATGGAGTTCTAACAGTAAGAAAAAGTAACTATGCATGCAACATGAAAGGCTACAAACAAAGATCATGAATAAGATGCATTGAAAAATGTTTGTTTGTTTCACAAAAAGAAAACATGGCATAGTGGCATTCAGCTTGTCCCTCATATAGTAGCAAATACATGGATAGGACACCTTCAAAGTTCATAAGAGTGACTAGATACAAATAGCACAAGAAAAAGTAATATCAACAATATGCATCAATCAATAAGTTTTGGGACAATGCACATAGAACTAAGAATGGCAAATATGCTATCTTAACTAGTGCCAAAAGATAGAAGGTGGAGACACAATATAATAGTGGAAGAAAGGCCCTTCACAAAAGGGAAGCAGGGATTTCAAGTCTCAAAAGGAGCTTCCAAAAATTGTGGTACTTGTTAGCTTTCAGATCCCATTGACCCCATCATAAGCATCTTGAAGTGATTAAGGTTAAAGTGAACAAAATATGGAGTATATGCTTGACAAAGTATAAGTTGGCAATCTCATGTCCCTTGAATACAAGGGCCGCTCCTCATGCTACTCAACTTTAGTCACATGTAAGTTCTTGTCATAGTAAGTACATGTGTATCATAGAGAACCGCCAACGGGGTACCCCTTGCACATGGTACAGGAGCTATCCCCTAATCAAAATGACAAGGCAAGAAAACAATGAGAATCTCAGCAATCTTCTTATTTACCATGGGAATATGGTGCTTTTTTCTCTCTTTCCTCTTTTCTCAATATGTCTCTTTTTTTATAAGAAGAATGCTTCAAAGATGTCACTTTGGTGATGCTGCAAGTTTCCACCATGATTAGGCATGGCTTCGGCTAGCGTCCCAGGCGTTTCTCTAACACACATAAATAACTCCATGGACTTACAAGCTCCCCTTTTATTTCACATCGACGACATCCATAGACAAAAGAGCATGATATCAACTGTGTACGATGTACAACTGCAATGTTGAAAGCGTTCCCCGTGACAGCACGGTTCTGCTAATTCCAACGTATAAGTGCAAGCATATACAACATAGATGACACAATGGTTCAAGTTTATTAGGGGCAAGAAAAATAAAGTGTGTCATCAAGTTTGTGAGTGCTTTAATCACTAAGTTTTCACAAAACAAAATACTTTTTAATTGGAAGATAGATGAAAACAAGAATATACTTGGAATGGTATAACACACCATGAATAGGAATTTATAGTGGACACGTTGGAATAACTTGGTTTCTTGGGAGTTGTAAGCATGAGTAGAGCTTACTCATACAAGTGGAGGCTAGCAAAAGACTGGGAGCAACCAACTAAGAGAGCAATAATGGCCATAATCATGCAGAGCGACAAAACATTACTAATCAAAGCATAGAGTGGTACTACAAGTCAAGGACTAAATTATCATAGAGGCTATGGTGACTTGTTCATATTCATAACATGGTGTGAGCATGTGCCAATTCAACCCAAACAAAGCATCAAAGGAGAATACCACAATACTATGCTTTTGCATGCTAAAACAACGCATGATTCTTTCAAGGCACACTAAGGAATCCCAATTGTTTGGAACAAGTCATGCTACATCAATAATCACTAAGCATAAGGTCAAAACAACACCTAGCATGACATGCTAAAGTCTAAGTTACAGTCAAAGCAAGCTCCTCTTGCACTATTTCAAGAAAGAACTTTCTACTCCTTTCCAACACCTATCAACTTATTTGAAACAACACAACGAGAACGGGGGTCCAAACTACTTTATTCAAGCAAAATAAGGAAACTAAGAAAAGCAAACAAAAACTAAGACGCTCCAAAAACAACACAACAGTGCATGAAACAATAAAAACAAAGTGTCTAGAAAGACCTGAGCTTTTTATTGATGAAGAAGGGGATGCCTTGGGCATCCCCAAGCTTTGACGCTTGTACCTCTTGAATATTTCTCTGGGTGACATGGGGTGGCATCTCCAAGCTTGATATTTTGTCCATTCTTCATCTCATTTCATCATTCTCTCTCTACACCTAAAATTTTTCCTTCATACAAAACTTCACACAATCTTCATTAGCCACATTAGTGTATTCAAAAGAAAATAGACCCTTGGGTTTAGGTTTGGAACATAAAAACATTCACTAAATACACTAGCTACTATAGCAATTCCCTCAAAAAGTTCAATTTCCCAAAAAGAACCCAAAAAGGAATCAATAAGAAGCAAATGCAAATAATGGCAAATTTCTGTCAAAACAGACCAGCAGTTAGAAACCGATTTGTTCGAAGAGCTTCTGTTGCTCAAATAAAAAAGTGTTGAACTAACGAAAGTTATATAACATACTGAGGGATTTATTAGAAAAATATCAGATCAATCCGACTTACAGAGATTCCTCACGAATTTTTACGGTGGAGAAAAAAATCTGTTTCGGGACAGCAACTCCCAAATCTTACTTCCCTCTCATTAGAGGTAATTCTTGGCACAAAAAGCAAACAAAAAGGATAAGGAGAGGTCATTACTGAAGTAATAACTTACAAAACTCAAGAAAACTTTTGGGTTATCTCCCAGTAAGTACTTTTCTTTAACGCCTTTAAGTTAGGCACAATAGCTTGAGAAGATGCTCACATAAGAAATATGAACTGAAGTAAAAGAGAGCATCAAGAAGCAAATCCAAAATACATTTTTAAGTATAACCCACTTCCTATGTATAGGAATCCTGTATGCAAATAAATTCACAAAGAACAAGGTGACAAGCATAGGAAGATAAAACAAGAGTAACTTCAAAACTTCCAGCACATAGAGATGTGTTCCAGTACCATGAAAACTTCTACAACCATATTTTCCTCTCTCATAATAATTTTTAGTAGACTCATGAATAAACTCAACAATATAACTATCACATAAAGCATGCTTTTCATGATCTATAAACACATAATTTCTATCAAGCTCAAAAATAGTAGGATTAAAACCTCCAAACCCACTTTTAACAATTTTAGAACAAGGTGACTGATCATTCAATATAGGACCATCATCTAGAGCTTTATCATAAACATTTTCTAAGAAAAACTCTCTAGTACCATGCATAACAGGAGCATAATTATTATCAAAAGAATCCACAGGAACATAACATTCATCCTCCTTCGGTAAGCATGGGGGACAATCACTCTCTTCCTATTTTTCATTAGAAGGTAGGCATGGGTAGATCCATTCTTCCTCCTCTTGACCATCAATCTCTTCCTATTTTTCATCTAATGAGCTTTCAGGTTCAGCAATTCCGTCTTCCATAGGCTCCTACAAGGTATTAGTCTCTTCCGTTTGTGGAAAGCACCTATCAAAATATTCAAGAATATAGCCATTTTCTTCCTTGTAATTATCAAAGAAAAATTTAAGTATCTCATAAACCTCATATTCATAAGGTGCATCATTAGTATTTTCAAGAAAACTGGCAAGTTCAAATGCACCCTTCAAGGCAATAAATTCTTCAATTTGTTCCACAACATAAAAGACATAATTTCCTTTAACATAAGAAGATATGGTAACATTATCATTATACTCACATTGAAAAGGTGGGTGTTTATACCTCCTACAGCAACAAGTTTTATCAAAGAAATAAGTAACACTATAAGTAGAGCACACCTCTCTAGCAATAGTATTCAATTTATCAATATGTTCCCATAAGTGTTTCCCTTTTTGTGATAAACGGTGTTCCTTATAATAATTCTTTTGTTCTTGCGTGAACCCACCTTTCCAATAAGAACTAGTTTCCAAGAAACCATCCATTGATAGAAAGCATGACAAAGCAAGGTAATAACAGACCAAAAACTAGAGTAGGAACTAATTTTTTGTGTTTTTTATAGGAGAAAGCAAACAGAACTAAACTAATTTTTTGGAGTTTTTGATAAAAAGAGGCAAACAAAACCAAGGAAAAGAAACTAATCAAAACAAAAAACAAAGTAAAGAGAAAGGTTGTGAAGGAATCCCCATGTGAAGACGTCCTTAGCCTCCTCGGCAACGGCGCTAGAAAAAGGCTTGATGAGTGTGTGAACACTTCGTTGGGAGACCCCCAAGAGGAAAGTATGATGAGCACAACAGAAAGTTTTCCCTCGGTAAGAAACCGAGGTTATCGAACCAATAGGAGGAAGGAAACGACTCAAAGGTGTTGCTAGCAACTTGGAGACCTGCACAACACAAACTCAAGACTTTGCCCCAACGAACAGTGAGGTTGTCAATCTCACCGGTTTGCTGTAACAAAGGATTAACTGGATGGTGTGGAAGGTAATGGTGGTTTGCAACAAGTAAACGGTAAATAGTGGAAGATGTATCAATGGTAAATATTGGACCGAGGTCCATAGTTCACTAGAGGTGTTCTCCTTAGATAAACAAACATGGCATGCTGGGTAAACAAATTACAGCAGGGCAATAGATAGGACTGAGCAAGGCATAACAATACAATACTAGACATCATGATCCTATGAGATTCGATTGGGCAATACAACAAGATACATAAACCGCCATCCAACTGCATCTATGACTAGAAGTCCACCTTTGGGTTATCATCCGAACCCCCTCCAGTATTAAGTTGCAAGCAACAGACAACTACTTTAAGCAAAGTGTGTAAGGTAAACAATCCACTTGTTCCATGAACAAGAGACCGTTGTTTTGTCCCTATTGGCAACAGCACATCTACAACCTTAGAGATTTCTGTCAGTTTCCTTAGATTAAATAGAGGCATGAACCCACTATCGAGCATAAATACCCCCTCTTGGAGTCACTAGCAACTACTTGGCCAAGATAGCTACTAACAATGGAGAGCATGCAAGATCACAAACAACACAGACATGATAGAATCAATAAGACAAAACCATTAATAAATCAGACATAGTAATCTCAATATCCATCAGATCCCTGCAAACACAACATGCATGATTACAAATAGATGATATCTTGATCATGAATGGAGCTCACAAGATCTAGACATGAAAACACAAAGGAGGAGATACAACCATATAGCTACTACATGAACCCGTCGTACAAGGTGGAACTACTCACGCTTCATACCGGAGGCTAGCATGATGAAGAAGAAGACCTCATGGATGATCTCCCCTCCGGTAGGGTGCCAGGAAGAGCTTCAGATCCCCTCGATCTAGGGACGATGGTGGTGGCGGCTACAGATGGTTTCGTGTAATATTGATCGGGTACTTAGGGTTTAGGCATCGGGGGCTTCTTATAGGCTAAGAGGGAGGCCGAGGGGGTTCCCGAGGCAGCTGCACCCCCCTAGGCGTGGGGTGGGCCCACCCGCGCGGCCAGGGAGTGTGGCCCCCTCGAGGCCCTCCTTCCTCTCGTCTTCTGGCTCTGTGTTCCCCACGGTAAAATATTGACTTTGGCTTTTGTCCCGTCCAATTCCGAGAATATTGATTTTCTGCCTTTCTGGAACCAAAAACAGAAGAAAATAGACAACTGGCACTGTGTCATCTTGTTAATAGATTAGTACTAGAAAACATATAAAAACACCTCAAAGTGTAGACAAAGCAAAGAAAAATAGATATTAAACAAGCATGGAACATCAAAAATTATAGATACGTTTATGACGTATCAACGACCACTTCCCCTTGCCACGGATTGATCAAATCATCCACTCCACTATAGGATGCGAGAGGCTCTCCTTCATCGACGCCTACTCAGGCTACAATAAGATTCGATTGAAGGTTGAAGATCCAGAAAAGATGACATTCATCACACCGTTTTGAGTGTTATGCTACAACACAATGCCTTTCAGGCTAAATAACACAGGCGCAACCTATCAAAGGTGCATGCAGGCCTTCCTGAAGAACCAGATTGGTCGCAAAATCCAAGTCTATGTCGACGACATAGTAGTCAAGACCAAGGAAAGCCGAATGCTGATCGACGATATCCACTAGACATTCGATAACCTTGATCTCTACAAGATCAAGCTAAACCGAAAAAAGTGCGCCTTCGGCAACCCATCCGGGAAACTACTTGGGAACTTCATCTCCCAAAGAGGCATCTAGGCCAACCTGAAAAAAATCAAGGCCATACTAGCCATGGAGAAGTCGAAGAATGTCAAGGGAGTGCAGCAGCTAGCTGGGCGAATCGCGGCACTTAGCAGGTTCATCATCCGCATGGGTGAACAGGCCCTCCCCTTCTATGAACTGATCCGCAAGGCTGACAAGTTCGAGTGGATGGCTGAGGCAGACGAGGCATTCGAGGAACTCAAGAGCTTACTCTCTACATCTCGCATATTGGTAACACCAAAGGAGAGAGAGCCCATGCTACACTATATCGCTGCCACACACGAAGTGGTTAGCACAGCCCTCGTGGTCCAACGACCCGAAGATGGAAAAACCCATGGGGTACAACGCCCAGTATACGCCCATGGGGTACAACGCATATAAAACAAAGTTATCCCCACTACCAAAAGCTCGCCTACGGTGTATTCATGACTATGTGTCGATTGTGTCACTACTTCCAGGAGCATTAGATCATGGTCATAAATGACGCACCACTATCAAGCATCATAAACAACCTCGAAGCTACATGACGAGTAGCCTTATGGGGCATCGAGCTGTCCCCTCGGGACATAATCTACGAGCGCCGCACTGCTATCAAGTCTATGGTGCTCCCTGACTTCTTCGTCCACCGGATGGATCTCCAGCTACCGGACATGTCCCAGCTTTGGACGATGCACTTCGACTGTTGCAAGCGTGAAGCCGGAGCAGGATCCATAAGAAATCTTGACATCCCCTCAAGGGGACAAGATGATATATGTGATGCGGATGAAGTTCTGCGCATCCAACAATGAGGCTGGATATGAGGCACTCCTGCATGGCATGCGGATGGCCAAAGTATGTGGCGCCACGCGCCTCGTCATCTATGGTGACTCCAACCACGTCGTCCAACAGACAATGAACGAGTGCGACACACACAACAACAACATGATCGCATACCGTGCACTCTACAACTCACTCGAAGGAGACTTTGATGGCTGCGAACTCCGGCACGTCGGCAGGGAAAGCAATAAGGAGGCTGTCAAGCTCGCCAACATCGGCTCCACCTGCGCCTCGGTCCCACCGGGTATGTTCCTTGAGAAAATCTGTGTGCGCTCCATCAAGCGGAAAACTCCAAAAGGCGCTACCAACGCTGCAGGACACTCGGGGGCTATGCAACCGGAGAAGGCTGAAGCACCCGAAGAACTAGACACGGAGGTCGAGCTGGTGAGTCTCATGCAGGTCCTCGCAGTCGAACAAACATGGACTCATCCATACATCAAGTACCTGGTGAGCAAACAACTACTCGAGGACCCGACGGACACCAGGCACATCACTCGCCGATCAAAAGCCTTCACCAGCATCAACGGTGAGTTGTACAAGCGCAGCATCACAGGAGTGATCCAGCGGTGCGTCAGCAATAGTGACGTGAAGAGAATCCTCCTCGACATCCATGAAGGCATCTGTGGCCACCACGTAGGAAGCCGCGCCCTCGTCGCCAAAGCTCTACGAGATGGCTTCTACTGGCCCACCACGATGCGTGATGCGAAGGACAACATCGAGAAGTGCAACGTCTGCTAGAGGTTTGCAAACAAGCCTCATGCGCCAGGCTCAGAGCTACATCACATACCATTGGCCTGGCCCTTCGCCTATTGGGGACTCGACATGGTCGGCAAACTGCAGAAGTCCTCACCCGGAGGACACGTCTTCCTCCTGGTGGTAGTCGACAAGTTCACAAACTGGATTGAGGCCATTCCTGTGACTAACCAAACCGGCGGTACTGTCGTTAAATTCTTCCAATCCATCGTCTACAGGTTCGGAGTGCCTAATAGCATCATAACCGACAACGGCATGAACTTCACCTCGAAGGAGTTCTGAGACTTCTGCGAAGGGATCGACATCAACGTCATGTACGCCTCTGTGGCGCATACGCAGACCAACGGGCAGGTCAAAAAGGCCAACGGCCTCGTCTGCAACGGAATCAAGAAGCGACTACTACGCCCACTCGAATGGCTGGTGGGAGCCTAGGCGGAAGAGCTACCCTCTGTTCTTTGGAGCCTACGCACAATGCCAAACAACACCACCAGCTACACGCCTTTCTTCATGGTTCACGGAGCCAAAGCAATGTTACCCGCCGAGGTACCCTAAAAGGCCCCATGGGTCATTGCTTACAGTGAAGCCGAATCAACGACCGCACTCGAAGATGCCGTCGACACACTGGAGGAAGCTCGCGACATTTTCGTGGCCCGTTCGACGGTGTACCAGCAAAGTCTATGCAACTACCATAGTAGACGGCTATGCCCAAGGTCCTTCGTCGAAGCAGACCTCGTCCTGCGACTCAAGCAGAAAGGGCACCTGAATCTAGAGTAACCATGGGAAGGACCCTACGTGGTCACCGAAGTAATCCCAGGTGGCACCTATCGCCTCCAGGACGTCGCGTCCATAGTAGCTTTCAACCCTTAGTCATATTTTTTACTTTCAATAAGGCTATTCAGCCAGGCTACTAAGCCGAAACTTGTACCCCCTACTATGCGATGAATAAAAGTTAAGTTCCTTGGCCAACATATTTTTCCTCTTATGTACATTTACGTTCCTAAATACGCTCGGGGGCTGCGCCTCACCTTACGACTTCATCGACTGTCACAACAATGCATCACCCTGAGTATCTGACAACGTCATGCTAACGAAAAAGACATGCACAACTTAAAACCAACAACGCACTGCGTGCAAATACATACTTACAAAACATTACAAGGGCACAAAAGTCCCACTTGATACTATACATATTTTACATTGTTATATTTACAACTCGCATGACTCAACTACGTCGGAGAAGGACGTTCGTCCGCTCATCGAAGACGTCGACGATGTCTTCAGAATGGGGGGCCACCACGGCATAGTGTGGGCGCATGTTCCATGCCAAGCCATCCGGAGGAACAGGTGGTCCCGCCGCTATTTCTGCCAGGTCAACATCACGATGATGCAGTCGAACGAGCACTAGCGCCGCCTTCGCGCCCGCCACAAGCTGATGACGTACAAGTTCTTTCACAGTGTCCATGCCTCAAAATTTTCCCAGCAGCCCCAAGAAGCTGGATGGAGCTGCATCCAGGGGGAACATTGCATCCCAGACAGACGCGAGTAAAGACCTCGCACACTTTAGCACCTGAAGCACTTGGTGGACGCGATCCTGAACCATCGCGATAACAGTCGCCCGATCATGGTCCATCCAAAAGAAGCCTCTGGCCTCCAACTCTTACTAGGTCAATCAATTGAGACGAATTACAACTCGCTCCTTTTCTTCCTGCGGAAGAAGATTGACAACTACAGACAAGGCCAGCAGCTTAGATGCCGTATAGGCCAGGTCCAATGAAAAAATATAACACGTCCACGGTGACTTTTACATTGGAGTTGCTCACCGATCTACTGAAATTCCTCTCTCACGACGGCCCGTTCGGTCTTGGATTTCCAAACATCCGCATGGTCACGGATGATGAGAACATCCTTCTCCAGACTTCGGATGCTATCATGTAGAGAAGGCAACTGTGATGCCTCACTCGATGGCGAACGAGCAATAGTCAAGGCGGATGATGTAGCCACTAGATGAGCATTTGAAGGACCCTAAGAGGCGCACATGTGACAAAATATAAAGACAAAGGCAGTCGATAGTAGTCAAAGGAAATGCGTACATTTACATCAAAATAACCACTACGTGGTAAAGTCAGGTCCATCCAGTATGGGGCATTACATGCACACTGGAAAATCAAAATCAAAAAACTAAAAATGAAACTATGGCATAAGAGCCCTAAGAAGCAGCCGCATCTGGAGCAGCCTCGGACTCCAAGGCCTTCGCCTTGGCTGCCCGCTGCTTCTCCAGCGCAAATGTGGCTACAAGATCAATGAGCTTCAGGCAAAAATGCTTGCAGCGGGAGGCGAAAGGAGAAAAGGCTACATCAGTGCCATTCGCTGCCACTGGCATCCTGGAGGTGACCTGGCTCAGGTTCAACTGCACGCTAGCTGCCATCGCCATCGCCAGGCCCAGGGTTGCACCCACACCCTTCTGGGTCTTCTTGTAGTCTGCAGGGCATCGACCTGCAAGGCCTTCGCCAAGGAATCGACATCGTCAAGGGAGATGCCCTTCGGGAAGATCTCCCGCTAGAAGTGGGCGAGGACCTCCTTGGCCTTGCCTAGTGTCTCGATTGTAGAGCTGCAACAATCTTCGACCGTCGCAACAGCATCCGCCATGGGTTCCCCATGCTCCAAGGCACCGCAATAAAACGCGATGCCAGTGGCATCTATAGATTCCGGCAAAGAAATTTTGGATGAGGCAAAGGAAACACACCAGAAGAAAAATAAGCTCAGGAAGAGGAGTGTATGGTAACTTACCAGACAACGCTTTGGTAGCACCCATAAGTTGCTCTGCCATCGCCTTCTCCTGAGACACCGCGGCAGCCGCAAGTTGCTGCTCACGATCTTGGGCCTCCTGCCGACAATGTTCAAGGTCCTACACGGCATCCTTCGCCTTGGTCTCCGCCTGGCTGTGCCTCTTTTTGAGTGCTTCTAGCTTGTGGAGAGCCTCATTGTTCTCATCTACGACAATCAACATGAAAAGGATCATAAAATAAACATTCATCAGTACCCGAAGGCAAAGAGCAGAAGTATACACACCTTGGAGTTGTCGAAAGCTGTCCTCCAAGGCGAGGTATTGCTATACGAGGCGGTTGACGTTGTGGATGAAGGGCTACAGTAAAGGAGCATCAAGTCAGGTAAACAAAGGGTTGGGGGCTCGCCCGATTCAAACGACAAAGTACTTACATGACCACCCGAAGACTCCGAAGGAGTAGCTTGCATCTCCCAGGTAACAACCGCACGAGTCCTCGGCTTCGAGGAGCTCTACGTGACGTCATCAGAGTTGGCTGGTATCTTTGGGGAGGCTGTTGCATGTTCCGCATGCACCATATTCGACTCCACGACAAATTCTTAAATCTCATCCTTTACGGACTCGGCTGAGGAAGACCCCCTAGTGCAGCAACAGAGAATGAGTCACTGAAAGCATCAAGTAAATGAACCACAATCAAAAGCATAAAATCATTCTATACTCACGAAGGTATGTAAGAGAGGTTGAAGACTGGCGTCTCCTTCTTCTTCTTGGCCGGCGGTTGAGGAGCCACGACCCGAATGGGGGAGGTAGCACCTTCATCCCTAGAGTGTCGCTCGAGGAAGGCAGGACCTTTCAGCAACGGTGGCATCGCCTCATCTGAACTTTCGCTACGTGTCCTCTTGCGAGAAATCCCTTTGCTATGCTTGGGCGCTTGTGTAGTTGGCGACTGCACGAGAGGGAGCGTGGAATCAGATTATGCATCTCCGCCATCTGGCACAGCCGTGTATTTTTTTAGGAAATGGAGGCATCATGCTCTCCACCATAAGCTCCTGTGGAGCAACGGATACACATGTACAAGTCAAGAATAGAAGACACAAACAATCGGAAAATGCACCACGTGCAAATACAAGACTTACCTAAGGAACTTCCTTCCTGGTAGTGAAGGGGGCAGCCAGAGACTTCCCCGGCACCTCCTCGTCAGACATGTACTTTAGCAGGGGTCGAAGCGCTCGGTTGAGGTCAACCGAGGAAATCTCCTCATGCGACACTCTCGTCGGGTTGGTGGCGCCGGAGTACAAAAACATCGAGTACGCCCTCACTTGGAGGGGCTACACCCGATGCTTGAGGAATGTTCGGATGATGTCGATGTTGCAGACCTCCTTGCCCCGCACCAGCTAGAGCGCTCCACTCATTGGAAAAGCTTCTCCACCACCTCGGTCTCACCCTCCATAATGTCGTTGGACCATGAGCGCTTTCAGGTGACCACCTTGCTTGCGTCGAAGGGAGCTAATCTTTAATGCTGGCTGGCGAGCTTGGAGTATGATGAGTGCATATTTGCATCATGTTTTATATTATTATTTTGCACTATAGTAGTAGGATCTTGGTATTTTACGGTGTTCGCTGATACGTCGGAAACGTATCTATAATTTTTTATGCTCCATGCTTGTTTAGTATCTACTTTGCTTTGATTTGTCTACACTTTGAGGTGTTTTTATATCTTTTCTGGAACTAACCTATTAACAAGTTGCCACAATGCTAGTTGCCTGTTTTCTTCTGTTTTTGGTTCCAGAAAGGCAGAAAATTAATGTTTTACCGTGGGGGACACGAATCCGGAAGACGAGACAGAGACGCAAGCCAGGGCAGCCAGACCCCCCTAGGAGCGGGTGGGCCCTGCCCCGTGCCTGAGTAAGGTGTGGGGCCCCTGGCCGCCTCCCAGCATCGCCTCTTTGCCTATAATAAGCCCCCGATGCAGAGACCCTAAGTACCCGATCAAAACTCCACGAAACCTTCAGTATCCGCCGCCACCGTCGTCCCTAGATCGGGGGGATATGAAGTTCTTCTCGGCACCCTTCTAGAGGGGAGATCATCCCGGAGGCCTTTTCTACGATATGATACGTGAGTAGTTCCACCTTGGACTATGGGTCCATGTAGTAGCTATATGGTTGTATCTCCTCCTTTGTGCTTTCATGTATAGATCTTGTGAGCTCCGTTCATGATCAAGATCTAATCTATTTGTAATCATGCATGTTGTGTTTGCGGGGATCCGAGGATATTGAGACTATTATGTCAGATTGATTAATGGTTTTGTCTTTATGATTCTATCATGTCTGTGTTGTTTGTGATCTTGCATGCTCACCGTTGTTAGCATATATCTTGGCCAACTAGTTGCTAGTGACTCCAAGAGGGGGTATTTATGCTCGATAGTGGGTTCATGCCTCTAGTTTCCAAGGTAAGTGACAGAAATCTCTTCGGTTGTAGATGTGATGTTGCTACTAGGGAGAAAACAATGGTCTCTTGTTCATGGAACAAGTGGACTGTTTAACTTACACACTTTGCTTAAAGCAGTTGTTTGTTTCTTGCAACTTAATACTAGTGGGGGTTCGGATGATAACCTGAAGGTGGACTTCTAGTCATAGATGAAGTTGGATGGCGGTCTATGTATATTTTTGTATTGCCCAATCGAATCTCATAGGATCCTTTTGACTAGTATTTCATTGTTATGCCTTGCTCAGTTCCTGTCAATTGCCCTGCTGTAATTTGTTTACCCTTCATGCCATGTTGTTTATCTAAGGAGAGCACCTCTAGTGAACTATGGACCCCAGTCCAATCTTTACCATTGATACATCTTCCACTGTTACATGTTTACTTTCTGCAAACCATTACCTTCCACACCATACGTTTAATCCTTTGTTACAGCAACCGGTGAGATTGACAACCTCACTGTTAGTTGGGGCAAAGTCTTGAGTTTGTGTTGTTCAGGTCTCCACCTTGCTTGCAACACCTGTGTGACGTTTGCTTCCTCCTACTGGTTCGATAACCTCGGTTTCTTACTGAGGGAAGACTTGCTACTGTGCTGCTTCACACCTTGCTCTTGGGGTTCCCAACAGGCTCCACATCAATTGAGCCATCATTCGCGCGCATATTTTATGTGTATTTTTACCAAGATCAGGACAGATGATGGACATGATGGACACAATTCTTGGAGCAGTTGTATTGGAGCGAAAGGGAGTCAAAAACAGCGTAAATCGCTAATTTAGGAAATATCAATAATACCAGAAGAAAACACGAGGCGATCGCAGTAACTAGTGGGTTTAACGACCAACTATATGGTGGAACTGTAACATCCCAAAAATCATGAGTTGTTAAAGTTTGCATTTCATTCATGCATTCATAGCATCCTTAGCTTACACAAAAAGTTTCAAAACAAAATTCCAAATAAAACCATTTTATGCCTATTATCTATATACAACTAAGGCATGGTTTTATTTTATTTTCCAATGTGTCAAAGTACATTGGACTAAACAGTAGTGTTTTATATACAAATAAGTGCAAGGATTACACTAAAAAATATAGAGGTGATTTGAAATCAAACCCATTTGAATTTGGTTTGAATTTGATTCGTGAAAATCCAAACAAAAATAGAAAAGGAGAAAAGAAATGGAAAAGGGCCAGCGCCACCATTTCGGCCTAGTGCTAGAAGCACCCCACGAGCCCACCCGGCCATTTCCCCCTCTTCCCTCTCTCTCACCGCACCCACTCTGCCCTACGGTCATAGTCCGGTGGACCCGCCCCAGCTCACCCATTCTTCGCCAAAATCTCGCGCAAGCGACCAGCTCCATGGTCGTCTCCTTGCCGTCACTGCTGATGATTACGTGAGTAAATTCTCGTTGATTCGCCAAATAACTCCCCCCAGCTCCGGCTACTTAACCCCCTCCTCCTCGCGACCATTTCCCCCAACACAGCAAGCCCTAAGCGCCGCCAGGCTCCGCGAATTTCTGCTTGCACCGCCGCAGCACTGAACAGCTCCGGCGACCTATTCCGGTGAGCCCCATGCTCCCCTTCACCTCTTGTTCATACGAGCTTGCTTGCCAGACCCGTGCGCATATTCTCACACCTTTTGTTTGCTCTGAATCGCCCCAGGTCGTCGTCTCCGTCAAGCCCCACAAACGATCAAAGCGTCGCTCGACTCCAGCAAACAATCACGGTAAATCCAGACCGCCCCTTGACCCCAAACCCTTACAACTGTGTTCACCGTGCCTCTATGCATCCCCTAATGCCTTTCGTTCATCTTATTGTGCCGTAGAGAGTCACCTTCGTCTCCGGCAGTGAACACCCGACGCGGATACGATCTCCGACGAGGTTTCCAGTCGTGCTAGTGCGCCCCTGTCCAAGCAAAGACCACGTTGAGCTTCATAATCGTCACGCGAGCTTGGTAAGAGTATGCACATTTCCCCTAACCCCCTAGACTCGCTGGAACGCCACCGCCAGTAGAGCTGCCGCCGCTATAGCCTCGCGAGCCGCCAGTTCTTGGTCAGAGCATCGTGAGCCGTTAGATACAGATCCAGTGGCCACGATAGATCAATTAAGCAAAGCATTTTTATTTGATTTGTGTCGTGCGTTGTCAGTTAAATCCTATGGCTCTGGATGATCGATCCAACCGAACCGTTATCGGCCAATCAGACACAGCCACGTGGCTAGGGTTTCGATTTAAAATCTGTTTTTATATCTATTAGAGATTCAAACTTGTAAAATTCATAACTTTTGTTCTGTTTGGTCAAATTTTGCAAATAATCTATCATTGGAATCAGAAAAAAATCCTACACTACTGTGGGCATGGATTTGTATTTTGATTCTGTAAAATTTGATTTATTTACATAATCAAATATAGGCTTATTTTTACTATAGAAAATATATAAAAAATTATTTTAAAGCAAATTCAAGTTTATTTAGACTATAATTAGTTAGTTTTGGTGTTCATTACTGTTTGAATTGTATGGTTTAGTGTAAAATTCATTTCATTGCATTTACATGCATTCATATTATTTTTTCTTGATTATTTTGAATGTAAATTTGGTGCTACATTTTATATGTAGATTTTGGTGCTAGTGGTGATTGTTATTGTGAGTATTTTTGATACTCCCCCAACTACCAAGTCAAGTGGTGCTTCATGTATATTTGTCCTATTAATTTTGACTATGCACTAGTGATATTTTGTATAGGGCTTGCATGAAAATTTTACTAAGTATATATATATGCTATGCTATGGGAAATCCTAGTAGTTGTAGTCTTGGTAGAATTTTATCTAAGTTAAGATACTTGTTATTTTATCATGCTTATCCTAGCTAGTAGCAAACAAGGGTGGATTATATACATACTATGGAAATTTGTTAAGTCTTTGACTTATGTTTTTGCTTAATAAAACAACTAAGTGAATGAATCACCTAGGTGGAATGGTATGTTTAGGTTATGTTGAGTGGTTACACAAGGCCCATATCTATGGTCTACCTTGTGTATCACACTTGTGGAAAGCCACCCAGGAACAAAGGGATTTAAGATGCTTAGTGTTTAGAAGCTTCTAGTGCAACCACATGGCATATGGGCTCTGCCTTGATCATATAGGTTGCAATAACTTATCCAAATGGACAGATGGTGGTAGGGTGATAGGATGGAACACGTCCATTTGGCCTAAGGGAAGGCTTTTGAAAGATATCGTCTCGATGCATGTTGAGTCTTGTGGGGAAAGTGCACCACCTCTCGAGAAGGAAAAACCTAAGTACTTAGCCGTGTCCCCGGCAACGGACAATTTGAGCATCAAGACATTGAAGCTATCTAGGATCTCCTCATCCCAATTTCTAAGTTAAAAACTTGTGGTTGAACAAGGGTTAAGGTTCACCAATGTCTATTGGTGGTTCCTTGGGAGTTTTGCCAAACAAAAACTTAGTGTTTTCAACTGATAGGAAAAAACTATTTTGAGCAAAGCAAGCCTAAGCTACACTTAGCCAAATTCATATAGATGTTAGATACTACTATTATACTATTGTATCACTTGCCAATACAATTCCAAATGTACTGACCCACTGTGGCTATAACTTGTGATGTTGTAGGTTACTCTGATGAGGATTAGGGTTGTGAGTCTACACTCAACATGTTTGCCTGTGGCACATGAAGATGAAGACTTTACTTTATTTATTTATGTTATCAACTCTTGTACTAGCCTTTGGCTATGGAGTTGTAAATGACTATGTTTATCTTTGGAATGACGATGTAATAAAGACCTTTCTATCTGTGTACTTCATCTTAAACTGTGGATGCTAGCATTTGATCCAGGGACTAGAATTGCAATCACAAGGACCTTTACCTTTATAAAGGTGGGGTCTTACAGATGGTATCAGAGCACTATGTTGCCTGTAGGATTATGACCCTATGTTGGATTAGACTAAGAAACCACTAAGGAAAACTACAACACTTTGCAAAATTCTGCACTTGTCTTTTTCTTCTCGTAAACTTTTCTAATCTTATTTCTCATCTCCATTTGTAGATGAACTCCATCAACGAAGCCATCAGGAAGGGACCACTCATGACTATGACTTTGGAGTGTGAGACGGAGTTTCCCAAAGCACTCAAGAATCTTTTGGTTACCATGGGGATACATGGAGCAGCACTGTACAAGGGATTTCCCGTGATGGATGAAGGAAAAGAATATTGGTGGGTGCAACTTCACTTGTACAAAAACAAGGAAAACAACCACAAGGAGTTGGGATTCTGCATGGTGACCAACTCAAAAATGCACATGTCATTCTTTGACTCTGCAAGGAATGCAGCTTGGAATGCCATCAAAGAACTTGGTGACACATTCAAGTGTAGAATGCTTAACACTCAGAATGACCTTAGAGAATAGAAGAAGCATACCCAAGACTTAGAGGCTGCCAACAAATGTCTAAGAGAATACATCATAGACGTAGCATTGAAATCTTGTGGCCAAGATCGGCAGATTGCCTCTAGGGATGCCCTGATAGCCAATTTGGCAAGTGAGTGGGAAATGTAACGTACTCTGTTAGTTGGACCACCACACTTGTCGTATTTTCACAAAATTAGTCTATGTTATGTTGAACCTTAGTGTTGTGATAAACTTTGTATGCCATGACTTGTATGTTTTATGGATGATGTATGCTTTTGCTTTCATTCTACTGTCTTGTTTTCGTTTACTTGTGTTGTTCTAATATTTCTCTATATTTCTTTAGATTCTTAGCTTTGTGATCAGCACCGCCGAGGTGTTCAATGGAACTCGTCTTGGTTCACGCATCGTGCAGTTTACTAGTGTGCTCAACCTCCCACTTCCTAGTATCAAGGCACTTCAGCTCACCAAGTTTGAGAGGAAGGACCTTTGGGGCTTTAGAGTCTCGCAGCCGGGACGACAGACGGAGCCACTCACAGAGGAGATTTCCTTCAAGCTAATGCACGATGACAAAGATAAGGGTCTAGTTGTAGTCATGCAGGAGCTACTCGGACGCCTCTGCAGACGCCACTCCACTGAGCTTAGAGGCCTCTACTTCCACCCATTCAGGAGACGTGACGAGGAGGGAGAGGCATTGGTGTATGAGGGTGCTCCTAGAGAGACGATTGAGCCAGTTCGTTTGTATCTCCAGGACCTCGAGGGCCTTATTAGACACCTTGACACCGATAGTACCAACTTCATGCTTAGCAATGACGAGCTCTAGGTTCAGTTGAGGGAGAAGGACAAGCTCTTCGCGGAGCAAGAAGAGATGGTCAAGGAGATGGAGACGAGATTCGAGAGCCAGGACAAGAAGTTCAAGAATCAGGAGAAAAGAGTCTAAGACAGAAACAAGAAGATCAAGGACATGAAGACCGAGATAGAGGCCAAGGACTTCGAGCTCGGGACCCAGCAGGGAGTGATTGAGAGGCTACACTCACAAAAGAGAGCTCTCCGTGTGAAGGTCGAGGCCTTGACCACTAGTGTCGAGGATTACAAGACAACCATGGAGACAGCCGGTCTCACACTTGTTGACATGGAGGTCGACATGGAGGATTAGTGTAGACTACTCGACTATCTTTTATCTATCCTACTTTGATTATTGAGTCGCAACGACCATCCAACATGTGGATGGCTTGCTATGGTGTGTTTACTTTTTTTTCCAAAAACTTGTAGTTTACTTTGTTCATACTCTATGTTATTTTGAGCCTAGTATTGTGATTATTGTTATGTGATGTATTGTGCATGTTAAGCATCTATGGGTATCTCATTTCTTATCCTTATTTTAAACCACAGATGCCTCCTCGTCGTGCCAACCCAACCCAAACAACAACAATAACGTCACCCCCGAGATGCAGCAGTTGATGACAACTCAAGCTCAACAAATGCAGATGATGACTCAGTTCATCCAGAACCAAAATCAGAATCAGAACAACAACAACAACAACAACAACAACAACAACAACAACAACAACAACAACAACAACAACAACAACAACAACAACAACAACAACAACAACAACAACAACAACACAACAACAACAACAACAACAACAACAACAACAACAACAACAACAACAACAACAACAACAACAACAATAACAACAACAACAACAACAACAACAACAACAACAACAATAACGTCACCCTCGAGATGCAGCAGTTGATGACAGCTCAAGCTCAACAAATGCAGATGATGACTCAGTTCATCCAGAACCAAAATCAGAATCAGAACAACAACAACAACAACAACAACAACAACAACAACAACAACAACAACAACAACAACAATAATAACAACGACGACGACGACGACAACAACAACGACAACAACAACGACGACAACAACAACAACAACAACAACAACAATCATAACAATCCTCTAGCATTTGACATGCTCACCAGATTTCTGAGACTGAGGCCTAAAAAGTTCTCGGGAACCACTAATCCAGTGGTAGCCAATGACTGGCTACATTCATTGAACAAGGACTTAGTCACTGTTGGCTGCACCGACGAGGAAAAAGTCAGGTTTGCAGCACATTTGCTCGAAGGACCAACATCAACATGGTGGGACAACTTTCAGATCACCACTCCCCTTGAGGATGTGACATGGGATATTTTTGAGGATGGTTTCCGTACAGGTCACATCTCATCCGGAGTGATGAACTTGAATAAGAAAGAGTTCCATAATCTGAAATAGCGTCACAACAGTGTAGTTGGGTACATTGAGGAGTTCAACAATCTAGCGCGCTATGCACCGGATGAAGTTGATACTGATGCTAAGAGGAAAGAGAAGTTCCTCGAAGGACTTAATGATGAGTTGAACCTGCAGCTGTCTATTGCCTATGTCCCAACATATCAATCACTTTGTGACAAGGCCACC
Source organism: Avena longiglumis (assembly GCA_030063025.1). Classification (NCBI taxonomy): domain Eukaryota; kingdom Viridiplantae; phylum Streptophyta; class Magnoliopsida; order Poales; family Poaceae; genus Avena; species Avena longiglumis. The sequence goes on from CP125974.1 coordinate 168,705,739, forward strand.
ATCTTGGAAAACAAGATGAGACAAGATGAGGGCAAGAAGAGGAAACATAACTTTGATAACCATAGCTCGGGATCGTCTCACAAGCGTTCCCATAATGATGATAGTGGAAGTTCCGGATTCCACAAGCATGGGAAGTATAATAGCCACCACAACCACAATCGTCACCATGACAACAAGCATCATCGCAGTCATGACAATGACAAGTATAAGAACCACAATAGTGGACACAAGAGCCACCATAGTGGAAGTGGTAATGGAAGTCAGCCTGCAAAGAAAGATCTCAGTCAGGTTGAGTGTTTCAAGTGTAAGAAGATGTGGCATCCCGCAAAAACCACTACTAGAAAATCGCGTTGTTTTTGTGCATTGCATCGTCATCATCTTGCATTGTTTGCCTAAAACTATTTGCGCAAAGCCTGGTCTTGTTTTCTAAAACGCCCCGTCTTTTATTCAAACGCCAAACCCGGGTCTCCGGATTATTTTGTTTTGGCTGCTACCGGTTTGCAAACGGCCCGTTTAAAACAAATAAAATGTTTAATTATTTTTTTAGTGGGGCAGTCGAACGGGCCGGATAGACCCGAACGACCACCCCAGTTCCAAAACGGTCCACCTAAATCCTACATCTACCCAACCTATTCTACCCACCCCTCTGGCCACCTCACCCGGACCAATCCTTGACCGCCACCTCACCCCTCCCTTCTCCTAGCCCTATCACCCGCTCCCACCTAACCCTCCACCTGCCCACCCACACACAAGCACACACACCACCCGCTGAACCCCCACCTGCACACACCCATCGCACACACGCACGCACCAAACCCACCCACCGACCGTGGCCCTGGTTCCCCCCTGGCCCGCTCCTGGTCCCACGGCCTGCCCCGCCTTGGCCCACCTGTCCTCAAGACTCACCCACCTCAGCACGCCTCTCTCCTCCCCTCTTCCTCCCGCCGCCTCTGCTCATCCCGACGCCTTGCCTCGCCCTCACGGCCGCTCCTCTCTCCTTCCTCTAGCCCACTGCCCGCCCCGCCGCCCGCCTCCACCACCCCACCTCTCGCCGCCCACCGCTGCCCTCCCCGCCTCGCCGGCCTTCGCCTCAGCCCGCCGCCACCCCTGAGCTCCTCTCCGCCTCGCTGCTCGCCGCCGCCTCTCCGCCCGCTGCTCGCCGCCCCACCCCGCCAAGTTTCGCTCCGCCGCTGCCCCCTCCTCCAGCGACGGCCGCCCCGCTGCTGAGCTCGCCTCGCTCCATGACTCCTCGCTGCCCCTCCTGGCGCCGCACGAACCCGCCGCCTCCACTGTTCATGCGCGCCTCCGGCCGACCCCGCCAGAGCCGCCTCGGCCGTCGAGCTCCGCCCGCGCCCCACGTCACCCGCTGCCCGGCCTCCGCCCCGCGCAACCGCTGCGCCGCCCGAACGCCTTCGCGACCGCCCGCCGACCTGGCCTGCGCCGCCTCACCACCACCTCCGCCCCGTTGACCCTCGACCTGCCTCCTCTCGTTCCCATGCCGCCACGCAGCGCAGCTACTCACCTCGTGGCTGCCTCCTCCGCTCGCAACCGGCTGAGCCGCCACCGGCGTTGCAAGGCTCGCCCGCCTCTTTGGTTGGTATGACGAGTTCGACCGCAAGCCTCGCAAAGGTCTGCAGATGGTGTTGTCCAAGGGCCAATATAGTCTCCGACAAGACCCGCTGCTTTGAAGTCGCGCTTGACACCAAGAGCTACGGACGCCGAGACCCGAACCCAAGGTCGATCCGCACTCCGCCAAGCCAAGATCTCCTTCTCGGACCCCGATGACGCTAGTTCTTCGCCGTGGAGCAACAAGGCCTTCGACTAGACAAGGAACGCCAAGAACTTCACCCCGGATGCCAAGACCGACCCGACACGAGGACCCGGCAAGTTCGACACCGGTCAGGGCGAGTCCGATGCCCCGACGCCAGACCAAGTACGCCCTCCCGGAACGCCAAGGTCCCCGCGAGAGACGACAAGACCGACAACATGACCCGAAAACCACGGATGCGACAAAACCCTAAATCCCGGAGTCCGAGAACGCTTCCATCGAACCCTGGACCCCGAGACCGGACCCCGGAAACCCAAGTTCGTCGAGGCCCTCTAATGTGTGAACCCCTTCCCGAAACCCTATTTTATAACATAATAACAAATTGATGCATATTGAATTGTCATACTCGCATGCATATTTGTGTGGTTTGGGGGCCTTAGGCCGATTCACCTCTTAATTAAATATGGGGCCCATATGCGGGCAAATCTAGTCTCATATCGGCCTCATTTAAACTTGTGTAGTGAACCGGTGCTATCTTTTGTCTTGATAATGCAACATTTAAATTTCGGGGTAGATAAACAACTTGAACCACCTAATTAATTGTCGGGACCCCGGTTCCGCTTAATATGACCTAATTGCATTGCACCTTTGCCATGCCATACCTCATACATGCATCATGCCGATCTTTTGCCGTAGTATTAAATAGTGCATCCGGTGTTATTCTAGTGTTTTGCTTCTTCGCGGATAAGGCCGTTGAGTTGATGTGAGCTTCGCCCCGATCTTCGGATGAACCTTCGACAATGTTTTCAGGCGAGCATCTCCCCCTTTCTACCTATCTTACTTTTATAATATTTATTTCCCTCCTGTTGATCTTTGCTATCTGTGTTGCGATGCTCTAGTTTTCGTACCCGTGATATCCCTTGCCGCCATATATAGCCTTGGACACATCCTATTACCTGTTGTTTGGTAGATAGTTGGACCCGCGCGTCGTAGTCGCTTGTTCAAGTGTTGTTGCGTGTCGTCAAGTACCACAATTGTTGGAGAAGTGCCGCATGTCCAATGTTGGAGATGATCATGGTTTTACTTTTCGTTCACTTTAATTCCTGTTTAACAACTAAAATTGAATTAAGCAGAGGCATCGGTGGGTGATAGGTAATATTTGGTTTCCGACCGCCCACTTGTGTCCCGTAGGACCCGAGTTCTTGACACCTGTTCCGAGATCGAGCGCGCTAACCATAGGTGGGGAAATATGGGCCCCTCATTGATTATTACCTGATTTCAAAGTATTGTACTGGGGGCCACAAACTAGTTTGAGGTTTTATTTACGATCCTGTACCTATGCCATGCTTTACTGCTTTATTACGTTTGTGCGAGGAGCACACTGTACTGTTTAGGAAGCGGAGTGTTTTCGCGGTATCGACAGTCCCCGTTTGGGGATTTGCTTTGTCTTATAGCATCGACGCAAACCCTAAGTCCGTCTCAAGACCGCCGACTTTGTTATGGTTCGACTTGGTGGGGTGGCCCCCATGTACTTGCTTTGGGTCTGGGAACGTCGTGACTTAGGCCCCGCCGACATACCGATGGGTGTATGTTAACTGATCTGGCAAAAAGGGTCGAAGTGCCCGTGGATACTTTGGTGCACCCCTGCAGGGTTAAATCTTTTCGAGAAGCCGTGTCCGCGGTTATGGACGACTTGGAGCACAGTGCTTGATCATAGACAACTATAACTAAAGTTTACTGTTTTAAATTGACTTGTATCCGATTTGACTAGTAATCAGCTTCACTACAACGGAATGGCTAAATAAAAGTACCAACAACTGCTGGGTTTTGGGGTTATCGCATGCTAAATGTATCTGACTAGTAAGTGACGCCACTATAACGGAATGGTTAACTAAAAGTGCCCACTGCTTACTTTATCAGGATGATTATCTAAACCTGACTAGTAATTGCTGCAACGATAACTGAATAAGTAAAACTGCCAACGGTGTGAGTTCCTCGGTTGACTTCCTCGTCCGGTCTCGAGGGGGAAACGCCAGGATGGGTTTGTTTGATGGTAGTAACAGGTTGGATCCGAATAGGTCTCTCTTAACTCTCTCTGATAGTCGCCAGTTGTATCGAGTCTCTATAGGTTGTTTAGTGCATGCTGCCGCTGCCGCTTCAGTCCACTATACCTATGTAGGCGTGGACCGCTGAATTCTAGCCTCGCCGTGTACTGGCCTCAGTACTGACGCTCCTCTTTTTCCTTTGCCCTTTGTCGGCACCCCTTTTGTTTAAGCAGGTTTTGAGATCGACGTCGTTAGCAGGGTTACCCTTCCAGCTTGGCCTGGGCAGGGTTATGGACGCCATTGGTTATTCTTCAGGGCTCTTAGCCCCATTTGCATCTTGTCCGTAGTCGGACGCTCTATCATTTCAAGGTGATTTGGATCTTTGTATATTATATCTGTATTCTTGACTCTTTGAGTCGCTGTTGTATATATATCTGTTCTGTGGGTCCCATCGAGGACTGTTGTGTAATGTTATTACTTCGTTTTCCACCCGCATAAGTGCTGGTGGCACCTTCGAATCGTTTCTATGCGGGTTTGGCGGGTTTCACTAAAACTTGCATAGGGCCGATTCTGAGGGTGTTACAGAGTGGTATCAGAGCTCAACAGTTGCGATACCCCACAAGTCCAGCCTGTAGGATAACCTATCTAACGGCCGAAGTAGAGTGTCAAAACTATTTTTGAAAATCGGTTGGATAGTTCTGATTAGGTCTGATTTTACTCCTTACCCCTCTGCTGCTCTCCCTTCACCTCCGCGTGTTTTGAATCCACTCTCTTACCTTTCTTCAAGTCCAGGATTTCTCCTGGTTGGGTTCCGTCGTACCTTCAGGGTTTCACTTCCTTCTTCGATAACGGTGTTCTACCATCCGGTGTTCCAGCTGCCTGATGAATCCGTCTACGGTGTTACCATTCTTTATTCCTTGTTTGTGCCTTCCGGTGTTTTCTGACGCGACGACATCATCTACGCCAGATCCGATGCAGAGTCTGCATCACCCCTTTGTTTCCGAACCTCGCTTGTCGAGATCTTCAGTCTGAATCCTGAGGGTTGGTTGCATAACCCATCTGTTCGTGTACAGAGTAATGCTTTGAGTGCGGGATGGAGTCGCAACCATACCACTACTCTTATCATTTGCTCTGTATATTGAATGGTGGATCGATGCAATCTTACTCCTTCCACGATAGCTAGGGGTGGCTTAATTTGTTGATACCTCTACCTTCAACCTTTTGTTCCCGGAGTGTTCTCTCGACGATCACGGACAACGGCCCTTTGTTGGTGGTGTCGCCGATCTCAAGATGAAGCAGGAACCCTTGTTAGTGGTGTCGCAAGGATCTACACAAAGCGAGAAGATTCAGATCTCCGACCTTTCCTTCCGGTACCATGAGGCGGATCTCGAGGGCGAGATCCATTGTTAGTGGTGTCGAATTGTGGCATCCCGCAAAAACCACTACTAGAAAATCGCGTTGTTTTTGTGCATTGCATCGTCATCATCTTGCATTGTTTGCCTAAAACTATTTGCGCAAAGCCTGGTCTTGTTTTCTAAAACGCCCCGTCTTTTATTCAAACGTCAAACCCGGGTCTCCGGATTATTTTGTTTTGGCTGCTACCGGTTTGCAAACGGCCCGTTTAAAACAAATAAAATGTTTAATTATTTTTTTAGTGGGGAGTCGAACGGGCCGGATAGACCCGAACGACCACCCCAGTTCCAAAACGGTCCACCTAAATCCTACATCTACCCAACCTATTCTACCCACCCCTCTGGCCACCTCACCCGGATCAATCCTTGACCGCCACCTCACCCCTCCCTTCTCCTAGCCCTATCACCCGCTGCCACCTAACCCTCCACCTGCCCACCCACACACAAGCACACACACCACCCGCTGAACCCCCACCTGCACACACCCATCGCACACACGCACGCACCAAACCCACCCACCGACCGTGGCCCTGGTTCCCCCCTGGCCCGCTCCTGGTCCCACGGCCTGCCCCGCCTTGGCCCACCTGTCCCCGCACTCACCCACCCCGCACGCGCGCCTCTCTCCTCCCCCGTCCTCTTCCTCCCGCTCGCCCTCTCTGCTCATCCCCGACGCCGCGCTCGCCCTCCCCGCCGGTCGCCGCTCCTCTCTCCTTCCTCTAGCCCACCGGCCTCGCCCCCGTCGCCCCGCTCCACCAACCCCCCACCTCCTCTCGCGCTCCCCACTGCGTCCTCCCCTGCCGGCCGCGCCCAGTGTGTCCGCGCACCTGAGCTCCTCCTCTCCGGGCTGCTGCCGCCGCCCGCCTCTCGCCCCGCTGCTGCCTAGCGCCCCACCCGCCAAGCTCCCCGCTCCCACTGGCCCTCCCTCATGACGGCCTCCGTCCCGCTGAAGCTCGCCGCCCGGCTCCATGACCTCCTCGCCGTGTCCTACCTGGCGCCGCCCAACCGCTCCTCCGCCGTCATGCTGCCCGCCCTCGGCGTGACCCCGCCAGCGTGTCCTCCGGCCGTCCGAGCTCCGCCGCCCTGCCCCACGTCACTCGCTGCCCGGCCCTCGTCCGCGCCACCGCGTCTGCGCCCGAACGCCTTCCGCCTGACGCCTCGCCGGCCCGTGCCGCCTCCGACCACCACCTCCGGCCCCGTTGACCCCTGACCTGCCTCCTCTGGTTCCCGCGCGGCCGGCCACGCAGGCGTGCTCCTCACCTCCAGGGCTGCCTCCTCCGTCTGCAACCGAAGCCAGGAGCCGCCGCCGGCATTGCAAGGCTCACCCTGCCTCTGTTTGGTTGGTATGACGAGTTCAACCGCAAGCCTCGGTGTGCGTCTGCAGATGGTGTTGTCCAAGGGCCAATATAGTCTCGTCGGCAAGACCCCGCTGCTTTGAAGTCGCGCCTTGGACACCAAGAGCTACGGACGCCGAGACCCCCGAACCCGAAGGCCGATCCCGCACCCGGCGCCGCGCCAAGATCTCCTTCTCGGACCCCGATGACGCTAGTTCTTCGCCATGGAGCAACAAGGCCTTCGACTAGACAAGGAACGCCAAGAACTTCACCCCGGATGCCAAGACCGACCCGACACGAGGACCCGACAAGTTCGACACCGATCAGGGCGAGTCCGATGCCCCGACGCCAGACCAATGTAACACCCTCAGAATCGGACCTATGCAAGTTTTAGGCAAAATTCACCAAACCCGCATAGAAACGATTCAAAGGTGCCCACCAGGCACTTTCGTGCGGGTGGAAAACGAAGTAATAACATTACACAACAGTCCTCGATGGGACCCACAGAACAGATATATATAACAGCGACTCAACGAGTCAAGAATACAGACATAATATACAAAGATCCAAATCACCTTGAAAACGGTAGGGCGTCCGACTACGGACAAGAAGCAAATGGGGCTAAGAGCCCTGAAGAATAACCCATGGCGTCCATAACCCCGAGGCCAAGCGGAAGGGTAACCTCGCTAACGGCGTCGAACTCAAAACCCTTAAACAAAAGGGTGCCGACAAAGGGCAAAGGAAAAAGAAGGCGTCGATCGAGGCCAGTACACGGCGAGGCTAGAATTCGGCGGTCCTCGCCTACATAGGTATGGTGGACTGAAGCGGCAGCGGCAGCATGCACTAAACAACCTACAGAGACTCGATACAACTGGCGGATATCAGAGAGGGGTAAGAATGACCTAACCGGATCCAACCTGAAGCTATCACCAATCAAACCCATCCTGGCGTTTCCCCCTCGAGACCAAACGAGGAAGTCAACCGAGGAACTCACACCGTTGGCAGTTTTAATTATTCAGTTATAGTGGTGGCACTTTACTAGTCAGATTTAGATAATCGTCCTGATAAAGTAAGCAGTGGGCACTTTTAGTTAACCATTCCGTTATAGTTGTAACTCTTACTAATCAGGTGCAGGTAGCGTGAGATAAACCCAAAACCCAGCAGTTGTTGGTACTTTTATTCAGCCAATTCGTTGTAGTTGCAATACTTACTAGTCATATACAATTGTCGCAAGCGACAACCGAACAAGCAATTGTGGGCAGTATTAATTAGCCATTCCGTTATAGTGGAGCTGATTACTAGTCATTATAAGTCAAATTTATAGCAGTAAACTTTAGTTATGCTTGTCTATGATCAAGAAACTGTGCTCCAAGTCGTCCATATCCGCGGACACGGCTTTCAGAAAGTTTTACCCGGCCGGGGTGCACCAATAGCAACACACACTCGATCAACCTCGGAAAAACCAAATCAAAACCCAACGAGGCTTTCACGACAAAGCAATCACAAGATTCGGAAATATTTCAGGGGGCCACCCCTTAAGTAGATCCCGCAACGGAGTAGGCAAGCTCGACGGCCTCAAGGTCTGCGTCAATGGTCGTGGCGGGGAACCCCAAACGAGGCTTGTCGACACCGCGTAATCACTCCGCTTCCTAACAATGCGATTGTGCAAGACTGCACAATCGTAAATAAAGCAAAAACATGGCATAAGTACAGATCGTAAATAAAACCTCAAACTAGTTTGTGGCCCCAAGAAATAAGACGGAATCAAGCTCGGCCGAGGGGTCCCATATACCTCCGGATGTGGATAGCGCGATAAATCAAGGAACAGAATCAAGTACTCGGGGTCTTACGGGACACAAGTGGGCGTCGAAACCAAATATTATCTATCACCCACCGATGCCTCTCGCTTATTCAATTTTAGTTGTTAAACAGAAATTAAAGTGACGATAAGTAAAACTAGAACCATCTCCAACAACAACATGCGGCAATACATCAAGAATCGTGGCATATGGCGACACACATCAGCACTTGGGCAAGCAACTACGACGCGCAAGTCCAACTATCTACCAAGCAACAGGTAATAGGGTGTGTCCAAGGCAATATAGGGCTGCACGGTAGATCACGGGTACGGAAACTAAAGCATCGCAACACGGATAGCAATAGATCAACAAGGAGGGAATAAAGACTATAAAAGTAAGATAGGTAGAAAGAGGAAGATGCTCGCCTGAAAACATTGTCGAAGGGTTCATCCGAAGATCGGGGCGAAGCTCACATCAACTCAACGGCCTTATCCGCGAAGAAGCAAAACACTAGAATAAACACCGGATGCAATATTTAATACACGGCAAAAGATCGGCATGGTGCATGTATGATGTATGGCATGGCAAGGTGCGATGCGATTAGGTCATATTAAGCGGAACCGGGGTCCCGACATTTACTTAGGTGGTGCATGTTGTTTATCTACCCCGCAATTTTAATTGTTGTTTAACAAACCCGAATATACCACCGGTTCGCTACACCAGTTTTTAAATGAGGCCGATATGAGACTAGATTTGCCCGCATATGGGCCCCCTATTTAATTATTAGGTGAATCGGCAAAAGGCCCCCAAACCGATGATATGCATGAGAGAATGACAATTTAATATGCAATCAAGTTGTTATTATGCATTTATAAAATAGGGTACGAGGAAAAAGGGTCACACATAGGGTTCTCGACGATCTTGGTGTTCCGGGGTTCGGGGTCAGGGTCCAGGGTTCGACGAGGATCGTATCTCGGGGTTCAGGGTTCGGCGGACTTGGGGGTTCCGGGGTTCGACGGGGTCGTTCTCGGCCTCCGGGGTCGTGCTCGGATATCGGGGTAGGGTCTTGGCGCATCCGGGTGCGGGACTTGGGGTCATGTCGACGGTCATGGCGTTCAGGAGAAGATTCTAGGTGTCCGTGAGGTAGTCCTTGGCGTTCACGAGGGAGTACTTGGTTCGGTGTCGGGGCGCATTGGGTCCGACCTGATCGGGGCGTTCTTGTCGCATGCAGATCTTGTCGGTGGTCTTGGCGTTCGGGGTCTTCGCCCGGAAGGAGAGCTTGTCGATTCGGCGTCATCGAGGAGTACTTGGCGCCCGGGATCTGTTTCGGGTCTCGCAACGGTCTTCAGTCTCCGTGAAGCAGAGCTTGCGTGGTTCATCGGGCCCGGAGATCTTGTTCCCATGAGGTAGCACTTGTCCTTGGTTTCTTACCGGTCGTCTTTCGGTGTACCCAACGTCGGGGATCTTGTCGGGTTCCCTGTTGTTCTCTTGGTACCGCGACTCTCGGTGAATGGTGTTGACGAGCTCGGGACAAAGCACGGTTACTGCGGCGGCTCGGGACGTGGATCCACAGGCGGCGCGGGGCAGGGGCCGCGGGAACCCGAGGAGGAGGCCGACGAAACGGGTCCCGCCGGCGAGCCGGAGAGGAGCTAGACCGGAGGAGGACCCGCGGGAACCCGAGGAGAGGCGGCAGGGCTACTCGCGGCCAGGGGGAAAAGCGGCAGAGGCGAGGCGGACTGGGGGGCGGTGGTGGCTTGCGGCGCCGCAGGGAGGTGGCAGAGGCGGCGGGTCTCGGGCGCGGCGACGCTGTTCGGGGTGGCCGGAGACGAGAAGGGCGGCCGTCGGGCAGGCGGCCAAGCGCCTGCGAGACCCGACCACGGCGGCGCGAGCGGGGGCGAAAGGCGGCGAGGCGCGATGGCGACGGCGAAGCTTGGCGGCGGCGGGCCGGGAGCTCGGCGGCGGATGCGAGGGCGGGTCGCTGGGTCTCGGGGTCCTGCGGCGCGAGTTTCGGCAGCGCAGCGGAGGGTACCGGGGCGGAGGCGAAGCGGCGGCTGGCGACGGTGGCGCAGCGGCGACGGAGGTCTGCGCGACGGGCGGCTCTGCGTGGGAGGCGAAAGCGCGAGGCGACGGGTTCATGCGGCGGCGCCGAGCTCGCAGACGGAGGCGAGCAGGCGAGGACGGCGGTGGCGAGGAGGGGGATGGACGGTGGCGGGGAGGAGCTTGGCGGGGCAGGCGGCGAGGCTCGCTCGAGCGGCGGTGGGTGGGTCCGAGGAGGCGGACGCGAGGCGGACTGGCGGCTCTGGGCGGCGGACGGAGGCGGCCGTGGGAGGAGGCGCCGGCGGGGCGCCGGGGCACGGCGGCCGCAGGCGAGCGGGAGAGAGAAGGGAGAGAGGAAGGGGAAACCGCGGGGAGGGAGACGAGGTGGTGGGGCCCGGTGGGGACACGCGGCGGACGGTCCAGGAAAGGGCAGCAAGCGGGCTGGGAGGGTTGGTGAGGCGGTGGGAAGGGGCTACCGGGGGAGGCCAGTGGTTGGGGCTGCCACGTGGGCCCAGGGACAGGAGGGGGCCCACGGTCAGTGGGTGGGTGTTTCTGGGGGGCTGGGCGCGTGTGTGAGGGTTAGTGGGGCAGGGAGTGGGGCCGGCTGGGGGGTGGGTTTGTGCTGAGAAAGAGGGAGAGAGAGAAGAGAGGGAGAGGGATGTGGAGGAGGCCACGTGGCAGCACGTGGTTGGGTGGGGGCTAGGAAAAGGTGAGGTGGCAGGATGGTATTGGAGGGAGTGAGGTGGAGAGGGGATTGGGTAGGATTTTAGGTAGACTTAGGATTAGATGGGGCAGGTTGGGGTGGACCGATTTAGAAATCTGGGGCGGTCGTTCGGGTCGGTTGGCCCGTCCGACTGCCCCGGCCAAAAATAAATAAAAATTTTATTCGATTTAAACGGGCCGTCTGCAAACCGATAGCGGCCAAAACAAAATATTCCGGGGACCCGGTTTTGGAGTTTGAATCAGATGGGGCGTTTGGAAAACAAATCAGGTGTTGCGCAAATAGTTTTGGCAAACAATGCATGATGATGACGATGCAATGCACAAATTCAACGCGATTTTCTAGTAGTGGTTTTGCGGGATGCCACAATTCGACACCACTAACAATGGATCTCGCCCTCGAGATCCGCCTCATGGTACCGGAAGGAAGGTCGGCGATCTCGTCTTCGCTTCGTGTAGATCCTCGCGACACCACCAACGATGGTTCCTTCTTTATCTGGAAATCGGCGACACCACCAACAAAGGGCCGTTGTTCCTGATCGTCGAGAGAGCACTCCGGAAACAAAATGTCGAAGGTAGAGGTATCGCAAATAAGGCCACCTCTAGCTTCGATGGAAAGAGGGAACCGATGCATTCTCATCCTCTTCAATGTACAAAAGCGAATAGAAGGGGTAGTCGGCATGGGGGCCAATCCATCACGCACCCAAACTATTACTCTGCACAATCAGTAGAAAAGAGTGCAACCATTCTCGAAATCAGACTGAAGATCTCGACAAGCGAGGTTCGGAAACAAAGGAGTGATGCAGACTCTGCATCGGATCTGGCGTAGAGGATGTCGTCGCGTCAGAAAACACCGGAAGGAACAAACAAGGAATAAAGAATGGTACCACCGTAGACGGATTCATCGGGCAGCTTGAACACCGGGCGGTAGAACACCGTTATCAAGGAGGAAGCGAAACCCTGAAGGTACGACGGAAACCCAACCACGAGAAATCCTGGACTCGAAGAAAAGATAAGAGAGCAGATTCAAAACACGTCGAGACAAGAGGAGATCAGCAGAGGGGTAAGGAATAAAATCAGACCTAATCAGAACTATCCAACCGACTTTGCAAAATAGTTTTGGACACTCTACTTCGGCCGTTAGCTAGGTTATCCTACAGGCTGGACTTGTGGGGTATCGTAACTGCTGAGCTCTGATACCACTCTGTAACACCCTCAGAATCGGACCTATGCAAGTTTTAGGCAAAATTCACCAAACCCGCATAGAAACGATTCAAAGGTGCCCACCAGGCACTTTCGTGCGGGTGGAAAACGAAGTAATAACATTACACAACAGTCCTCGATGGGACCCACAGAACAGATATATATAACAGCGACTCAACGAGTCAAGAATACAGACATAATATACAAAGATCCAAATCACCTTGAAAACGGTAGGGCGTCCGACTACGGACAAGAAGCAAATGGGGCTAAGAGCCCTGAAGAATAACCAATGGCGTCCATAACCCTGCCCAGGCCAAGCCGGAAGGGTAACCCTGCTAACGGCGTCGAACTCAAAACCTGCTTAAACAAAAGGGGTGCCGACAAAGGGCAAAGGAAAAAGAAGGAGCGTCGATCGAGGCCAAGACAGCGAGGCTAGAATTCGGCGGTCCTCGCCTACATAGGTATGGTGGACTGAAGCGGCAGCGGCAGCATGCACTAAACAACCTACAGAGACTCGATACAACTGGCGGATATCAGAGAGGGGTAAGAATGACCTAACCGGATCCAACCTGAAGCTATCACCAATCAAACCCATCCTGGCGTTTCCCCCTCGAGACCAAACGAGGAAGTCAACCGAGGAACTCACACCGTTGGCAGTTTTAATTATTCAGTTATAGTGGTGGCACTTTACTAGTCAGATTTAGATAATCGTCCTGATAAAGTAAGCAGTGGGCACTTTAGTTAACCATTCCGTTATAGTTGTAACTCTTACTAATCAAAGTGTGTAGCGTGAGATAAACCCAAAACCCAGTAGCTTGTTGGTACTTTTATTCAGCCAATTCGTTGTAGTTGCAATACTTACTAGTCATATACAATTTGTAGCGACAACCGAACAAGCAATTGTGGGCAGTATTAATTAGCCATTCCGTTATAGTGGAGCTGATTACTAGTCATTATAAGTCAAATTTATAGCAAGAACTTTAGTTATGCTTGTCTATGATCAAGAAACTGTGCCAAGTCGTCCATATCCATGGACACGGCTTTGTAAAGTTTTACCCGCCGGGTGCACCAATAGCAACACACACTCGATCAACCTCGGAAAAACCAAATCAAAACCCAACGAGGCTTTCACGACAAAGCAATCACAAGATTCAGAAATATTTCAGGGGGCCACCCTTGGAGTAGAACCATAGCGGAGTAGGCAAGCTCGAGGGGCCTCAAGGTCTGCGTCAATGGTCGTGGAGCGACGGAACCCCAAACGAGGCTTGTCGACACCGCGTAATCACTCCGCTTCCTAACAGATGCGAGGTGCGAGACCTGCACAATCGTAAATAAAGCAAAAACATGGCATAAGTACAGATCGTAAATAAAACCTCAAACTAGTTTGTGGCCCCAAGAAATAAGACGGAATCAAGCTCGCTGAGGGGTCCCATATACCTCCCGGATGTGGATAGCGATAAATCAAGGAACAGGAATCAAGTACTGGGTCTTACGGGACACAAGTGGGCGTTCGGAAACCAAATATTATCTATCACCCACCGATGCCTCTGCTTATTCAATTTTAGTTGTTAAACAGAAATTAAAGTGACGATAAGTAAAACTAGAACCATCTCCAACAACAACATGCGGCAATACATCAGCAACTGTGGCACATGGCGACACCCAACAGCATTTGGGCAAGCAACTACGACGCGCAAGTCCAACTATCTACCAAACAACAGGTAATAGGATGTGTCCAAGGCAATATAGGGCTGCACGGTAGATCACGGGTACGGAAACTAAAGCATCGCAACACGTATAGCAATAGATCAACAGGAGGAAGTAAATACTATAAAAGTAAGATAGGTAGAAAGAGGAGATGCTACTTTGAAAACATTGTCGAAAGGTTCATCCAAGATCGGCGAAGCTCACATCAACTCAACGGCCTTATCCGCCAAGAAGCAAAACACTAGAATAAACACCGGATGCAATATTTAATACACGGCAAAAGATCGGCATGGTGCATGTATGATGTATGGCATGGCAAGGTGCGATCGATTAGGTCATATTAAGCGGAACCGGGTCCCGACATTTACTTAGGTGGTGCATGTTGTTTATCTACCCGCAATTTTAATTGTTGTTTAACAAACCCGAATATACCACCGTTCGCTACACCAGTTTTTAAATGAGGCCGATATGAGACTAGATTTGCCGCATATGGGCCCCATATTTAATTATTAGGTGAATCGGCAAAAGGCCCCCAAACCGATGATATGCATGAGAGAATGACAATTTAATATGCAATCAAGTTGTTATTATGCATTTATAAAATAGGGTACGAGGAAAAAGGGTCACACATAGGGTTCTCGACGATCTTGGTGTTCCGGGGTTCGGGGTCAGGGTCCAGGGTTCGACGAGGATCGTATCTCGGGGTTCAGGGTTCGGCGGACTTGGGGGTTCCGGGGTTCGACGGGGTCGTTCTCGGCCTCCGGGGTCGTGCTCGGATATCGGGGTAGGGTCTTGGCGCATCCGGGTGCGGGACTTGGGGTCATGTCGACGGTCATGGCGTTCAGGAGAAGATTCTAGGTGTCCGTGAGGTAGTCCTTGGCGTTCACGAGGGAGTACTTGGTTCGGTGTCGGGGCGCATTGGGTCCGACCTGATCGGGGCGTTCTTGTCGCATGCAGATCTTGTCGGTGGTCTTGGCGTTCGGGGTCTTCGGCTCCGGGAAGGAGAGCTTGTCGATTCGGCGTCATCGAGGGAGTACTTGGCGTTCCGGGGATCTGTTTCGGGGTCTCGGGCAACGGTCTTCAGTCTCCGTGAAGCAGAGCTTGCGTGGTTCATCGGGCCCGGAGATCTTGTTCCCATGAGGTAGCACTTGTCCTTGGTTTCTTCGTCGTCTTTCGGTGTACCCAACGTCGGGGATCTTGTCGGGTTCCCTGTTGTTCTCTTGGTACCGCGACTCTCGGTGAATGGTGTTGACGAGCTCGGGACAAAGCACGGTTACTGCGGCGGCTCGGGACGTGGATCCACAGGCGGCGCGGGGCAGGGGCCGCGGGAACCCGAGGAGGAGGCCGACGAAACGGGTCCCGCCGTAGCCGGAGAGGAGCTAGACCGGAGGAGGACCGCGGAACCCGAGGAGAGGCGGCAGGCTACTCGCGCCAGGGGAAGCAGCGGCAGGCGGGCGGGGCGGTGGTGGCTTGCGGCGCCGCAGGAGGTGGCAGAGGCGGGTCCTCGGCGCGGCGCAACGCTGTTCGGGGTGGCGGAGACGAGGAAGGGCGGCGTCGACGCGCAGGGCGACGGCCAGCGACGCGAGGGACCACGGCGGCAGCGGCGGGGGCGGAAGGCGGCGAGGCGCATGGCGACGGCGAGCTTGGCGGGCGGGCCGCACGGGAGCTCGGCGGGCGCTAAGCGGATGCGAGCACGGGTCGCTGGGTCCTCGGGCAGCGGGGCGGAGCTCGGCAAGCGGAGGCAGGCGACGGAGCGCGCGACGCAGTGGCGCAGCGGCGGAGGTCTGCGCGACGGGGCGGCTCGAAGCGTGGGGAGGCGGCGGGCGAGGCGGACGGCGTCGCGAGCTTCGCAGACGGAGGCGAGCTGCGGAGGACGGCAGCGGTGGCGAGGGGATGGACGGTGGGAGGAGCTTGGCGGGCAGGCGGCTCGCCGAGCGGTGGGTGGTTCCGAGGAGGCGGACGCGAGGCGATCTGGCGGCTCGGGCGGAGGCGGCGTGGGAGGAGGCGCCAGCGGCCGGGCACAGCGGCTGGCAGCGGAGAGAGAAGGGAGAGAGGAAGGAAACCGCGGGAGGGAGGAGGTGGTGGGGCCGTGGGGACACGCGGGGCGGACCGGGTCCAGGGAAAGGGGGCTGGCAAGCGGGCCTGGGAGGGTTGGTGAGGGGCGGTCGACCTGGGGGGGGGCTACCCGGGGGAGGCGGCCAGGTGGTTGGGGGGCTGCCACGTGGGCCCAGGGACAGGAGGGGGCCCACGGTCAGTGGGTGGGTGTTTCTGGGGGGCTGGGCGCGTGTGTGAGGGTTAGTGGGGCAGGGAGTGGGGCCGGCTGGGGGTGGGTTTGTGCTGAGAAAGAGGGAGAGAGAGAAGAGAGGGAGAGGGATGTGGAGGAGGCCACGTGGCAGCACGTGGTTGGGTGGGGGCTAGGAAAAGGTGAGGTGGCAGGATGGTATTGGAGGGAGTGAGGTGGAGAGGGGATTGGGTAGGATTTTAGGTAGACTTAGGATTAGATGGGGCAGGTTGGGGTGGACCGATTTAGAAATCTGGGGCGGTCGTTCGGGTCGGTTGGCCCGTCCGACTGCCCCGGCCAAAAATAAATAAAAATTTTATTCGATTTAAACGGGCCGTCTGCAAACCGATAGCGGCCAAAACAAAATATTCCGGGGACCCGGTTTTGGAGTTTGAATAAGATGGGGCGTTTGGAAAACAAATCAGGTGTTGCGCAAATAGTTTTGGCAAACAATGCATGATGATGACGATGCAATGCACAAATTCAACGCGATTTTCTAGTAGTGGTTTTGCGGGATGCCACAACCAAGTACGCCCTCCCGGAACGCCAAGGTCCCCGCGAGAGACGACAAGACCGACAACATGACCCGAAGACCACGGATGCGACAAAACCCTAAATCCCGGAGTCCGAGAACTCTTCCTTCGAACCCTGGACCCCGAGACCGGACCCCGGAACCCCAAGTTCGTCGAGGCCCTCTAATGTGTGAACCCCTTCCCGAAACCCTATTTTATAACATAATAACAAATTGATGCATATTGAATTGTCATACTCGCATGCATATTTGTGTGGTTTGGGGGTCTTAGGCCGATTCACCTCTTAATTAAATATGGGGCCCATATGCGGGCAAATCTAGTCTCATATCGGCCTCATTTAAACTTGTGTAGCGAACCGGTGCTATCTTTTGTCTTGATAATGCAACATTTAAATTGCGGGGTAGATAAACAACTTGAACCACCTAATTAATTGTCGGGACCCCGGTTCCGCTTAATATGACCTAATTGCATTGCACCTTTGCCATGCCATACCTCATACATGCATCATGCCGATCTTTTGCCGTAGTATTAAATAGTGCATCCGGTGTTATTCTAGTGTTTTGCTTCTTCGCAGATAAGGCCGTTGAGTTGATGTGAGCTTCGCTCCGATCTTCGGATGAACCTTCGACAATGTTTTCAGGCGAGCATCTCCCCCTTTCTACCTATCTTACTTTTATAATATTTATTTCCCTCCTGTTGATCTTTGCTATCTGTGTTGCGTTGCTCTAGTTTTCGTACCCGTGATATCCCTTGCCGCCATATATAGCCTTGGACACATCCTATTACCTGTTGTTTGGTAGATAGTTGGACCCGCGCGTCGTAGTCGCTTGTTCAAGTGTTGTTGCGTGTCGTCAAGTACCACAGTTGTTGGAGAAGTGCCGCATGTCCAATGTTGGAGATGATCATGGTTTTACTTTTTGTTCACTTTAATTCCTGTTTAACAACTAAAATTGAATTAAGCAGAGGCATCGGTGGGTGATAGGTAATATTTGGTTTCGATCACCACTTGTGTCCCGTGGGACCCGAGTTCTTGACACCTATTCCGAGATCGAGCGCTAACCATAGGTGGGGAGATATGGGCCCCATTGATTATTACCGATTTCAAAGTATTGTACTGGGGCCACAAACTAGTTTGAGGTTTTATTTACGATCCTGCCTATGCCATGCTTTTATCGCTTTATTACGTTTGCGAGGAGCACTGCATCGCTTAGGAAGCGGTGTTTTCGCGGTATCGATAGTCCCGTTTGGGGATTTCTGTCGTTTACCCACCGACGAAACCCTAAGTCCGTCTCAAGACCGGCCGACTTCGCTATGGTTCGACTTGGTGGGTGGCCCCGGTACTTGCTTTGGGTCGGGAACGTGACTTAGGCCCCGCCGACATACCGATGGGTGTATGTTAACCGATCCGCAAAAGGGTCAAGTGCCGTGGATACTTTGGTGCACCCTGCAGGTTAAATCTTTTCGAGAAGCCGTGTCCATGTTATGGACGACTTGGAGCACAGTGCTTGATCATAGACAACTATAACTAAAGTTTACTGTTTTAAATTGACTTGTATCTGATTTGACTAGTAATCAGCTTCACTACAACGGAATGGCTAAATAAAAGTACCAACAACTGCTGGGTTTTGGGGTTATCGCATGCTAAATGTATCTGACTAGTAAGTGACGCCACTATAACGGAATGGTTAACTAAAAGTGCCCACTGCTTACTTTATCAGGATGATTATCTAAACCTGACTAGTAATTGCTGCAACGATAACTGAATAAGTAAAACTGCCAACGGTGTGAGTTCCTCGGTTGACTTCCTCGTCCGGTCTCGAGGGGGAAACGCCAGGATGGGTTTGTTTGATGGTAGTAACAGGTTGGATCCGAATAGGTCTCTCTTACCTCTCTCTGATAGTCGCCAGTTGTATCGAGTCTCTATAGGTTGTTTAGTGCATGCTGCCGCTGCCGCTTCAGTCCACTATACCTATGTAGGCGAGGACCGCCGAATTCTAGCCTCGCTGCAATCGACCTCAAGATCGACGCTCCTCTTTTTCCTTTGCCCTTTGTCGGCACCCTTTTGTTTAAGCAGGTTTTGAGATCGACGTCGTTAGCGTGGTTACCCTTCCGGCTTGGCAAGCGGGGTTATGGACGCCATTGGTTATTATTCAGGGCTCTTAGCCCCTTTTGCATCTTGTCCGTAGTCGGACGCTCTATCATTTCCAAGGTGATTTGGATCTTTGTATATTATATCTGTATTCTTGACTCTTTGAGTCGCGGTTGTATATATATCTGTTCTATGGGTCCCATCGAGGACTGTTGTGTAATGTTATTACTTTGTTTTCCACCCGCACGGAAGTGCCTGGTGGGCACCTTCGAACCGTTTCTATGCGGGTTTGGCGGGTTTCGCTAAAACTTGCATAGGGCCGATTCTGAGGGTGTTACAGAAGATGGGGCATTATGAAAATGAATGCCCAGAAAAGAAAGTTGAGGGAGCCAACAAGCCCAACCCTTTCTAGAGGGGACAAGTGTTGTGGTGGTGGCATGGCAGATGTCATGGGTAGGCTTAAGTTGGGGCCGAATGGGTGCTTGTGGTCACCGGGGAGGGAGTGAACGGTCGAGCCATGCACGAAGAACAAGAAGAACTCTCCACACTTGACAATTTGATTGATACCCCTAAAGATTACAAGTGCTCCTTGAGTTGTATTTGTTTGAGTACGTAGCACATGTTCTCTCTTGGTCCAAACCCCTTCTACTACTGCTATGCCCTCCCTTATATAGGCAGTGCTAGCTAGCTAACACCCCTTTGGGTTCTAGGGTTAACTGTTTGGATCTTGGTCCCTACAATATGGGCCGGATTATGGGCTTTCCTTAAGCCCATAGGCCCGATCCAGAAAGCTTGACAGCTAACGGTCTTCCGGTACACCGCTTCTTGTTCTTTTTGGCTTCATGCTGTTACTTTGTACGTCAGCACTTGCTTTGGGCGTCACCCGGCTCCTTTTGTGTCATCCCGGCGTCGCCCTTCTCTTTTGACCATGCTTTACCATGGTCCTTCATGAACCTTACTCAGAAAGGTGCCACGCGTCCTTCTTGACTCGGCCCTTCCTTGGTTGACTCGGCTCGTTGGTACCTACATGGGTTACAACTTTGTCCTATACGGGCCGAGATAGTTTGTATCTCAACTTTCTTGCTTATCTTACCCGGCCGTTCTTACCCGACCTAGTTCATTTTTTACTCGGATCCAACCCAGCTGTGCTATGTTTCCCCTCTCGTGACCCTACTGGGGGTTATCCCCCCGACATTAGTCCCCGAAGCTGGTGAGGTCTAGCAGTTCAAGCTGTTATGCGTCTCCAGGTTCCTTTTGTGTGAATGGAACTTAGTTTTTGTCTTTTATCTATCTCAGTTTCGCATCTTGCCGGGTTAGTCTGACAATTTCGGGTCAGTTCTTTGACTCCTTGGCTCATTCTTGCCTCGAGCCGAGTTATTTTGGCCAATTCGGGGTCATTTTCGGCGCACTTCAGTCACTGACAACTAGTAATCATGATTACTTGCCTCAATTTTTGTTCCAACTTCTGGCGGCACAGTGATGGCTGTGCAGTTATTCCCCATCACTGTTGCAGTCCCATCGGTCTGCGCCTCTTGTCCTTCCAGCCGTGACATGGCACCGGATTTTTCATGTATCTTTGGCTACGTGGCGCTCTCTGACTGGCTCACCCGGCCTGGTACACGGCCACACGCTGGTCAGCGTCATAGCTTAGATCCTACTACGGGGTTTTATCGCTGCCTTAAGTAGGGGTTGGGGTTTCACTTCCCCACGCCTGCTCGCTTCCTTAGCCTTTCTTCTTCCTCGCGCCTGCAAGATTGAACTATCTCCTTTGCGGTTCCTTCTCCTCCTTTCTCTAGTGTTGCGATCTCCCCTGTCCTCTTTCTATTCCAGCATGGGTCCTCGTTGTTCCAAGCCTCTCCTTTCCGTGGAGGAGACAGACTCCGACGATCCCATGGATGCTCGTGGATGTCACCGATGGTGCCGAGGAAGGAGGTTCCTCCGCAAGCGCGGTGGTTGGGAAGGCTCGAGGTCTCCACAAGAGGTGGAGTGGCTCCACTCCACTGCACGCATTCCACCGCAAGTGGATTGCCGCCTCCCACCGTGAGATTTCCCCACCCTCAAGCCGGCGAGCGGTGGTTTTTCTTTCACACTTTGAACGCGGTTTTGCTCTTCCTGTGAGCACCTTCTTCCTCGCTTTTTCTACCTTCCATCTGCAGACCCGCCATCTTCCCCGCCAATGCAATTGGCTCTCTTCTTGTTTCATATCCTCATGAGGCCTATCTTGGAATTTGGCCCACAGTTCCTTTGTGGGCCAAGTATTTTGGCTTTAAAGTTCAGGTTGTTCCCCAGCCTGGTGCTCCTCGATCCGAGAAGAGGCCGACCCGGTGTGGTGCTGCTAGCATCACCCCCAGGAGAGATTCCATCTTTCCTCGGGTTACCGGCATTGACTCCTGCAAGAAGTGGCATAGAACCTTTTCTATGTCAAAAACAGCGGATCCACTGATAACATCCGGCTTCCCCCTTTCTCGGACTAGGTCCCCAACAAGAACTACTAGCAACTTGACCCGCGCGACCAAGACGCTGCGGTAAACGAGGCAAACGCTATCCTGTAAAGGTTGTTGTCGCCGGATGAGAACTTTCATCTCGCCGACTTTGACCTCATGTGCACCTTCATCTCACGCCGGGTAAGCCCCATACAAGCCAGGAGCCACAAGATGTGCTTCATTAGCGGGTCCCATGATCCCACTCGGCATTCCATTAAGGAGCTCACTCATGACTCCATTGCCCACCGAGTAAGCTCAATCTTCAAATTGAACTTGGCGGATGATTGGGCTTGGAGTTGCCCGCCGTTTAGCCGGGTCAGGCCTGTCCCCTGGGTAAGTTTTCCGAATTACTTTCTCGCCGAGTAGGCTTTAGCTCTTTTGCCACTCTTTAGTTTAGTTCTTTAGTTTTTCATTCTGTTTGTCTCTCGCAGAATCTCCTTCACCAGGTTGATGACAGTACTGTCTCTCCTGCTGGCTATAATGGGGATCGCTCTGACTCGGATGAGTTCGAGTATGACCTAGAGTTCTTCATGTCCATCCCGCACACTGCGGCTGCTTCAGCTTCGGGTAAGAGTCAATCTCGCAATCCCTTACAAGATTGGCCTGACGATGATGAGGATGCTGATTGTACGCTTTTGGAGGTACATGCCTTGTGAGCTTAATCTCTTTGCTTATCTGAGTAAGCCCGTTATTTACTTTTGCAGCTAGCCAGGTACATGACGTTCCTCCTCTCGCCGTGGGCGGATTCGGCAAGATTCTCGTTGCTAAGCCGAAGCGACGCGGAACCTCCTCCACCACTCAGCCGGCCAAGATGAACAAGCCCACTCCGGCTGCTCCTGCTGCCTCTGCTGCTGCCAGCCTGAGTGAGACTCGCCAAGCTGCTGGGCGCCGAGTCACGTGCCGAGTCATCCGCGACCCGGTTGTCACCGGGTAAGTTTTTGCACCTTGCCTTCTTTGCTCTTTTCTTTCTCATTACTGTTGTTCTCTCATATATATCTTGTTGTTTTCAGTGTTGCACCTTTGACGGCAAATCAGGCTGCTTCTAGCATTGCCTCGCCGCTTAGGCCTGCACCTCCTCCAGCTGACTTGACGGTGCCGAGTCCCGTCCGGGTTGAGACTCGCACTGTTGAGGCTCACGCTTCTCGGGCCGACCGGTGGATCATCACTCGCTAGCCTGCCGTCAGAGAAACTTCCCGATCTTGGTGCTCACAAGTCCGCACCGAGAAACCCTCGCCCCTTCCCGCATCGCCCATCAAGTCGATGTGAATGAACAACTTCGATCTTGAGCCAGCCAAACTGCTGAGCCCAGTCAGGGGGCTCCACGTCCTTCTTCAAATCCTTCTGGTCGCTCTCCAGTTCTGTCAAAGGGCCAGACCCAGCCCAAGGCTTCTGGTTCTACTCGCCCCTCTTCTGGCAAATCCACCTCTTCCAAGCAAGCAAATCTAGTTTGCACTCCGGGTTCTGCTCCTCAGATTCGCCCCACGAGGCGATCGTGTTCGCTTAACGGGTAAGGGGACGAATCCATGCTGCTCTGGTCACCGATGGCTCCAAGGTTGTTACCCTGCATACTTTTGCCGCTGCAACCCGTGCCACTGTGGGTACCGCCCTGAAAACGGGTCGAGTTCTCACTCGGACGCTCAATGGGCAGAGCCTTGGTTCGGCTGAGCCTTACGCCGTGGCATGGAATGCAGCAGGCGAGCAAGAGGTCAGCAGTCGTGCCGGGAAGAAGCTGAAGCTAGGCCCCAAGGTTGTCTCCGACATAACCCAGCACGAAATAAACAAGGTAAAGTAACTTCTTACTCTTTTGTACTGTTGAGTATTTCCTTTATACATAACACCTAGTCCCCGAGGTTAGAGCTGAGTAAGAGACTTACTCGGTTGTAAGCTCTTCAATTATTCACTTAGTCTTTGAATCCCACGCTTGCATGTTAGAGCTTCGAACCCTAGCCCTCGAGGTTACTGCCGAGTGAGGAACTTACTCGGCTGTAAGCTCTTAAACTCTTTGATTTATTTATGCCAAACTCATGTTAGAGCTTCAATCCCTAGCTCTCGAGGTTACTGACGAGTGAGGAACTTACTCGGCTGTAAGCTCTTAAACTCTTTGATTTCTTTATGCCAAACTCATGTTAGAGCTTCAATCCCTAGCCCTCGAGGTTACTGTCGAGTAAGAAACTTACTCGGTTGTAAACTCTCAAGCTTTTTTATTCGGCGGGTCGCCTGACTTGACTCTTTCCTATTCGTCTGTCTTTTTTGATTAGCTTACGCATAACGAGCGTACCAAGGTTCATCAAGCTCTCGTCCTGGCGCATCGCAAGCTCGAACTTGCGTATGAGAAGTTGCAGACTGACACCTACGGCCAAGGTAATATCTTTGCTCTTCCTCTTTTTTATTTGATGCAATTTTCCTTGGTTCATCTTCTCATTTTTTCTCTCGCTCTTGTTCCACAGCCACTGCTCAGGATACCATGAACGATTTCACTTGCCAATCAGCGAGGCCAAGAGTAAATTCCTTGCCTTCTTAAGCTAATAGCTGAAACTTTTCTGTTGATACTGACAAATTTTTGTTCTCCATAAGCAGAGAAGCACCAAGCCGAACTCCAGAAGGAGCGCGATGAGGTGACTCGGCTGAAGAAACTGATGGCCGAGACAGAGGAGAAGCACTTGGCCGAGGTGAAAGGGCTGAAGGAGGATCTTGCCGAGAAGAACGAGCAACAGGCTGCCAGTGCCGAGAAGACTAAGAGGCTGCTCGACGAGGCCGAGTCATTGGTCGAGTCGACAAATATGAACCTCGATGCCCTTCAAGCCAAGACCAAGACTTGGCATAGCAAGCTCGCTGCCATCAACTTCTTTCTCGGTTGTGAGTTCTTACTATTTACGCATTGTCCAAGTCCTGCTGGATCTCTTCCATCTGTCCTTGTCATTTGCTATCTTTTTTCTTTTTGCTTGCAGAGAATTTTCCTGAGGCCAACATGTTTGCCATTCGAGCCATGAAGAAGGTGAGGGCCGAAGTTGGTGCTGCCGCTGACGGCGATGTGTCCATGGAGGAACTCCTTGCAGCGGTGTCTGAAGGGTCAATACCCTCATATCTTGTGGTGTGGATTTGCTCAAGTCAGCTATCCATGCGTTTCACATGCTTTGGCTGGATGAAGACCCACCCGAACTCATCGAGCCACTCTCCGATAGATTGCTCCTTACTGAAGACCGGCTGGATCAATGGTGCGAGTCGGCCGGCCGAGCTGCAGCGGACAAGGCTCTCTCCTTCGTGCTTTCATGGTACGAGGACATCAACCTCGACGTTCTTGCTCGCATAAGGGGAGATGGCAAATGGCAAAATGATTCGGAGCTGATCAAAAAGCGTTAGGAGCGAGCTTATGCCATGATCGAGTACACCATGGTGCACTCTTTGTGTGAAGGGTCTAGCTTCCTCGACCTTGGCGAACCGCTCGTCGAAGTTGCTGATGAAGAGGGTGGCGACAGCGAGGAAACCGAGTCAGATGATCCAGATGACCCGGCTGCGGATGCCCCTCACCCGGCCGATGCCCTAAGCACTCCTGGCTCCGAGAACGCTCCTCCGAGTTCTTCTGCTCCTTAGGCCAACAAGTACTTGAACTTTTATTAGATCACCGGTATGCCGGGTACAGATGTAACATACATTGCACTTGATGTTTGACTATGTGCCTTTTGATATGCTTTATATGTTTACGTTATGCTCTTAGTGCGAATCATTCAAGGGCAAGTCCCCGAGTTTCATTTTGTCGTGTCACCTTTCCTTACCTCTGGCCCTTGTCTACCTTTTTCGGTGTTCGACATTAGGATCTCAAAGTACAAAGGATATAGTTAGCGGGTATGAAACTTGGATAACTTGGCCGAGATTACTCGACACATAGTATAACAAGACCTACAGAGAGTTAGGCAGAAACTAAATCCGACTCGCGTTTCTCCCTTGTATTTATCCGGCGTTCGTGTTTACCCGTCTTAGATCTTTTTCTCTTCCTTTCCATGAAGCCGTGTTTTTGGACAACAGCATAGTCGAAGAGTTGATTTCTTCCGAGTAAACACTACTTGTTCCGAGATAAATTTCGGGTATCACGCCAGCCGACGTAAAATAATTGAAATGTAAAGCCTAAAGGGTAGTCCCCGAGTCAGTTTTTCGAATCATACCATTTTATTATTAGCACATAGCCGACAAACACGTCCGACATATGAGAGTTCGAGTGATACATGCACTGCTTCTCCTAAGTATAGAAGGGACGAAGCAGTGCCACATTCCATGGCCTTTTAGTTTCATCTCCTGATCTGTCCTCCTTGTTCTTTTGTGCTTCACGAGCGTCTATGAGATAGTAGGAATCATTGTGCAATGCTTTGCTTATAATGAATGGACCTTCCCATGGAGGTGATAATTTATGCATTCCAACTGTATACCGCACTTTAGCACCATATCTCCTTCTCGAAAAACACGAGGTTGCACTTTCCGGCTATGGTAGCGTCGGAGATTTTGTTGATATATAGCAGATCTGGAGAATGCCAGTTCCCTTGCTTCTTCGAGTAAATCTACTCCATCTTCTCGGGCCTCTTTTACCTCGGCTTCCGAGTATTTCCTTATCCTTAGCGAGTCATATTCTATGTTGGCAGGCAAAACTGCTTCAGCCCCATATACAAGGAAAAATGGTGTATAACCAGTTGATCGATTCGGAATCGTTCTTAAGCTCCACAGTACTGAGGGTAGTTCCTCTAGCCAACAACCAGGTGATCTCTGGAGTGGTTCCATTAAGCGGGGTTTTATCCCGGACAGAACTAAGCCATTAGCCCGTTCAACTTGTCCATTTGATTCTGGATGGGTGACTGATGCTACATCGAGTCTTATTCGGTGTTTCCCACAGAAGCGAGCAAAAGCTCCTTCGGCAAAGTTTGTGCCATTGTTCGTGATCACACTGTGCGGGTAACCGTATCTGAGGATTATATCCCTTAGGAATGTAACAACTGTTTTGCCGTCCGATTTTTTGATTGGTTTCACTTCTATCCACTTAGTGAATTTATCAATCATGACCAAGATATCAGTCATGCCTCCCCTTGTTGGTTTGAATGGTCCTACCATATCTAGGCACCATACTGCAAACGGCCAAGTGATTGGTATAGTCTTCAATTCAGACGCTAGTAAATGTGACTTGGACGCATAGTGTTGACAACCACTGCATTTCCCGGCTAACTCTTGCGCTTGTGCCAATGCGCTTGGCTAGTAGAATCCATGTCGGAATGCCTTGGCTACCAACGCTCTTGATGATGCATGGTGCCCGCACTCTCCCTGATGGATATCCAACAAGATCTCCTAGCCTTGCTCTGAGCTGATGCAACGCTGCAGTAGACTTGTCACACTTCGCTTGTAGAGTTCCTTGTTGATTATGGTGTATGCTTTTGCTCTTCGTGCCGTTTTCCTTGCCAGTGTTTCATCACTCGGCAAGGTTCCATCTTTCAAATAACTGAATATTGGTTGTGCCCACGTTGGTATTAGTGGTTCCGGGTCTGCTTCAACATCAATGTCCATTGGTTCCACCGACATATGCTCTGCCGACATAACCTGAGGAGTCCCCGAGTGTGATTCGGCTACCCCTGAGGTGAACAGATCAGTCCTCGAGTGACTCGAACCTACCCCTGAGTCGATATCCATTGGCACTGCGTCTGATTCCTAACTCGTCGGGATGACCCTGATTGATTCGGACTCTGGTGACGGCTTGATCGAAGGCTTCCTGAGATGCTCCAATGCTACCCCTGGTGGTATTTCTTGTCTAGATGATCCTAGTTATGATAACACATTTGCTGCCTCATTTTCTGCTCTAGGAATGTGATGAAATTCACAACCGTCAAAATATCCCGAAATTTGCTGCACATGGAAGCGATATAATGCCATGTTTGCGTCCAGTGCGTCCCAATGTCCAGACACTTGCTGAATCACCAAATCCAAATCACCAAAACACATGATCCTTTTGATACCAATTTCCTTGGCTACCTTAATGCCATGAAAAAGTGCTTCATACTCGGCAACGTTGTTAGAAGCAAAATAATGAATTTGTAACACATACCTCAGTTGATCCCTCTTTGGAGATGTGAGCACTATCCCGCCTGCACTCCATTTTCGCCTTTGGACCCGCAAAATGCATTTTCCAAGAATTTGGATCCGGCGGTGGTTCAGATCGCATCTCCATCCATTCTACAAAGAAATCTGCGACGGCTTGAGATTTTATTGCATCCCGCCTATCATATTGTAGAGTGTATGGTGCTAGTTCAATGGCCCATTTGGCTACTCAGCCGCTGGCATCTTTGCTGCCCAATATATCCGAGATAGGTGCGTCGCATATTACCCGGATTGGGTGTTCTTGAAAATAATGTTTCAGCTTCATTGCTACCATATATACCCCATATGTCATCTTCTGATAATGCGGGTAATTCTGTTTTGAGACAGAGAGCACTTCTCTCAAGTAATATACTGGTCTTTGGACTGATTTGCCCCCTTCTTCACGTTCGACCACTATTACTGCACTTACAACTCTGTTGGTTGCGGCGACATAGAGCAGCATTGGCTCCTTGGATAGTGGTGACGCTAATATTGGTGTTGTTGCCAACATATTCTTTAATTCATGGAAAGTTGTATCAGCTTGCTGTGTCCATGTGAATTTGTCTAATTTCTTCATCAGCTGATATAGTGGTAGGGCTTTCTCGCCTAGCCGACTAACAAACCTTCTCAATGAAGCCAGGCATCTAGTAAACTTCTGGACATCATTGAGGGTTTTTGGCAATTCTTTTCTTTCGATGGCCCTGATCTTTGTCGGGTTAGCTTCAATTCCTCGGCTGGATACAAGGAATCCGAGTAACTTGCCAGCCGGGACACCAAATGTACATTTTTCTGGGTTAAGTTTCATCCGGAATCTTCTCAAGTTTGCGAATGTTTGACGCAAGTCCTCAATTAGAGTATGACTTTGTTTGGTTTTTATTACCACGTCATCGACGTATACTTGAACATTTTTGTCCAATTGATCTTGCAAGCATTTTTGCATGCATCTTTGATATGTTGTGCCTGCATTTCTCAATCCGAATGGCATGCTGCGATAGCAATAAGCCCCGTACGGGGTGATAAAAGCTGCCTTTATTTGATCATTTGGATTCGGTGGAATCTGATGGAATCCTGAATATGCATCCATAAATGACAACAACTCACACCCAGCAGTAGAATCTATGACTTGATCGATCCGAGGTAGAGGAAATGGATCTTTCAGACACGCCTTATTGAGGTTCGTGTAATCAATACACATGCGCCATACCACTGCCATGTTCGGGTCATCTTTCTTCTTCTCGACCAGGATTGGATTTGACAACCAGTCCGGGTGCAGCACTTCCATGATGAATCCAGCAGCTAAAAGTCTTGCAATCTCGGATGCTATTACTTTCCTCCTATCTTCAGCGATGCGGCGGAGGGGTTATGCATCTGGTCTTACATGAAGAGAGTGATCAACCAGCTCCCTCGGAACTCCTTGCAAGTCTTGAGTGGACCATGCAAAGATGTCATGATTCTCACGGAGGAAGCTAGTGAGCTCGCTTTCCTATTTATCTGTAAGGCCAGCCCCAATGGTTACTGTGCGCTCTGGGAAAGTTTCATCCACCTGCACCTTCTTGGTTTCCTTGGTAGCTTGAAATGACACATTGCCATGCGGGTTGGTGAGTGCCGGCATGGACATTCGTGCTGCTTTAGCCAATGCTGCCACCTCCAACATCTGACTCTTCTCTTGTGCTATGACAAGTGACTCGGCCAGTGAAGATCCGGCTGAGGCACAAGCAATAGATCTTTTTTAATCTCCTTCAACTATGATCACCCCACATGGGCCTGGCAGCTTCATCTTCAAGTAAGCGATGTGAGGAGTAGCCATGAACTTTGCCATAGCCGGCCTGCCAAGTAAGGCATGATATGAGCTGACTAAATCTACTACCTCGAACTCTATGGCTTCAGTGCGACAATTTTCTCTGTTGCCGAATAAGACATCGACCCAAATTTTGCCAATTGGCTCACAGGACAATCCCGGCACAATCCCGTGGAAAGTGGTCTTAGTCGGCTCCAGCATGTTCATGGTAATGCCTAACTTGAGCATAGTATCCTTGTACATGATGTTGATGCTACTGCCATTATCGATTAACACCTTTGAAAATTTCACGTTGATATCTGGGCCCATGAACGTTGGATCCAGAACCAGAGCGTATCCTCCAAGGGTTGGCATGATTTTGGGGTGATCCTTTGTACTCCAAGTTATCTCTTGCTCAGACCAATGCATGTACTTGGGAATTGCCGGCATCGTGGCATTCACTTCCATCATTCATCGCTGCTAGCTCTTCTTTTCATTTGGCTCTGTGACAAAGACTACATAGCTCTGGTGATGTTCTCTGTACTCATTTCTGGTTCCGTGGCTGACATGGGCATCGTCACTTATTGGATTGTGCACTTGGTGCACAGCTTCTCTTCTTTCTTGATTCTGATACTCGCCGCCTGCTTCATATCATATCCGCCTACCGCTTGAGCATTTCCTCCGTAATCGTGGAGGTGGAGGTGGTGGAAGTCGCTTATTCTGCGAGTCCACTGCTCCTTTCTCAAACAAAGTGCATTG
Source organism: Avena longiglumis (assembly GCA_030063025.1). NCBI lineage: Eukaryota > Viridiplantae > Streptophyta > Magnoliopsida > Poales > Poaceae > Avena > Avena longiglumis. Next base: position 168,735,791 of record CP125974.1, read on the forward strand.
CCTTGTTGAGTGATTTGGCTTACTCGGACTTGGCGTGTGAAACTTACACCTGATCCAGATCATCTCATAGGTGTATTTTTGTCATCCCGACATCGCTTTCCTCTAATCGTATGGCCTTTTGCCGTCATTCTTTGGCACCCATTGTTGTTGACCATTTGTCCTTTGACACTGACTGCTTCCAGCATCTGGATGATCCTGACTCACTGCTGCAACCTGAGCCGAACCATACCTATAATCCGGCCTCTCGTCTCTTCTCTTGCTTCTGTATTCGGATCTCTCCTGGCGCCTTTGCGACCCGGCAGCGTCATAGATCTGAGTCTCAGTCATCCCGTCTGCCGACATGAGCAGCGGCTGAGTCGGATCTCCTAACGTGTACGAGTCGGCAATTCTTATCGTCTCTGCTAGGCTTGCTGGCATATCTCTTTGTAACCTTTGCCACAGCACACTCCCATGTCTACATCCTTGTGCAAACCATGTGATTTCTTGTGACTCGATTACCCCTTCACAAGAGTTATGCATCGTACACCACCTTGTGAGGAACTCCCTGTCTGTCTCATTCGGTCTTTGTTTGCACATTTCTAGTTGTTGTGGGCGATTCGGCCTCTTGTAAGTGCTCGTGAAATTGCTCACGAATACGTCGTGAAAATAAATCCAACTGTTGATGCTTTCGGGTGGCAAATTGTTCAACCATACCCGAGCTGGCCCTTCCAGCATCTGCGGTACGTAACGTACTGCCCATCTCAAGTTTCCCAGCGCGATCTTCACAGCGGTTCCATAATTTATGAGCCAATCCTCTGGCTTTGTGCTTCCATCATATGTTTTTGTCCCTCTGGCCAGCTGGAAATTTGGCACCGGTGGCTCCTTCATGATCCTTGGGCCAAAACATGGTGGACCCTACGGACCTTGTGATTTAATTATGTCTACCATTTTTATGCGGTCAAGCTTCAGCCTGGCATCATCCAGCTAAAGGTTCCTACCTCCGTATCTCGCTCCCATTGCTTGATATGCATGATCCGGCAGCTCATACCCGTCATTTACCATAGCCGAGTAACCATCATTATACTTATTCACATTCGGGTCAGCTGGCTGTTGAACTACTTTTCCCGCGCTCCGCTGTCTTCTTTCCGGCTAAGATGGTGCGTTATTCGGAGCTGGATTTCCTCCTCCTGCCGAGTGAGTTGCGCGCCGAGTATGAGGCGCAAAATTTTGCCCTCCGTTGTCATTTCTCTGTCCAATTTTTTCCTGGTTTTCATTTTCTCGGGGATTATTTCTTTTTCCCCTTGCGCATGCGCCGGGTTTCCTTCAAATACTGCCGGATCATAGGCGACCATCTGCTTGTTTCTTCCAGAATCCACACTTTTTTCTTTTCTCGGCCTGGGTGCCGCTCCGGGTGAGGATGCCGTGTGCCCAGCTGATCTTGCCGGAACAGGAGTTGCCGAGTGAACCAGCTGTGATCTCCCTACTATGCCCGGATTTGCTCTGTAATATGCCTCATTCAGCATGCTGGCTGCTTTTACTAACTCATTGACTCGTTCTTGCTGCCTTTTCTTTGCTTCCCCCTCCAAGTGGGGTAATTCTGCTATTGCTGCTTCTGCTGCTCGCAGATTAGCTACAGCTGTGTTGTACATTGGACGCATGGCCGTCTCATTGCTGTTCTCTGGTGTTATCTTTGATGTCGCATCTGCCAGTTCTTCGTTGAGGTTCCTTCCTCTTAATCTCGTTGCATCAAGCCGGGTTTTTGCACCCTTGAGTCGATTTGCCGAGTTAAGCTCTCGGATAGTGATATCCACATCCTGCTATAATTGTGCTAGCTCCTTTGCTTTCTCCAAGACTTTTATCCTGGCTTCTTCCAACTCGGCTTGCACACGAGCCGGGTCAGTTGCTTGTGCCACTGGCTCTGCCAACTTGTCTATCGCTTCCTGCAGCTCCTTAGCTCTTTTGCTCCTAGTTATGTTCTCTGGTTTCTCCAGCGACACCTTTGTTGTTCTTGCAGCCCTTGGCGTTTCCTCATGATTTCCTCCTTCTGTGTTTTCATTTACCACTGGAACTACTGGGGGAGCTACGGGGTTTGGGGCAGTCATCATTACCTCCATGGAGACTAGTTCGAGACGTTTCCCAGCGACTAGTGTTGTTGGGTGATCCGACGCCAGGACGATGTGCTCAGTATATGCGCGCTCCATGCGCACTACGATGTAGACCTGGTGCTCGCCAAATTTGATGAAGCGACCACCCCTAGGGAACGTCTTGGTCCTAAAGCAGCCCGCATTGTCGCTGACGAAGTTGAGCGCTCCAAACCTCTGGATGAGGCCAGAGTAAACGCGCTCGCCGGTCTTGGCGATGATGTTGCCCGTCCGGATGAAGACTCCATCAAGAACCTGCTTCTGCCCCACGGTGGGCGCCAACTGTCGTGGTGGTGGCACGGCAGATGCCATGGGTAGGCTTAAGTTGGGGGCTGAATGGGTGCTTGTGGTCACCGGGGAGGGAGTGCACGGTCGAGCCATGCACGAAGAACAAGAAGAACTCTCCACACTTGACAATTTGACTGATACCCCCAAAGATTACAAGTGCTCCTTAAGTTGTATTGGCTTGAGTATGTAGCACTTGTTCTCTCTTGGTCCAACCCCCTTCTACTATTGTTATGCCCTCCCTTATATAGGCAGTGCTAGCTAGCTAACACCCCTTTGGGTTCTATGGTTAACTGTTTGGATCTTGGTCCCTACAATATGGTCCGGGTTATGGGCTTGCCTTAAGCCCATAGGCCCGGTCCAGAAAGCTTGACATCTAACGGTCTTCTGGTACGCCGCTTCTTGTTCTTTTTGGCGGCATGCTGTTACTTTGTACGTCAGCGCTTGCTTTGGGTGTCACCCGGCTCCTTTTGTGTCATCCCGGCGTCGCCCTTCTCTTTTGACCATGCTTTACCATGGTCCTTCCCGAACCTTACTCAAAAAGGTGCCACGCGTCCTTCTTGACTCGGCCCTTCCTCGGTTGACTCGACTCATTGGTACCTGCATGGGTTACAACTTTGTCCTATACGGGCCAAGATAGTTTGTATCTAGGCTTTCTTGCTTATCTTACCTGTCCGTTCTTACCCGGCCTGGTTCATTTTTTACTCGGAGCCAACCCAGCTGCGCTATGTTTCCCCTCTCGTGATCCTACCGGGGGTTATCCCCCCAACAATAAGTGAACCACATCAATGTGGAAGAAATATATGAAGAATATGATGTTGTGGATGGTAAGTTCAAGCTCAATTCTTTTCCAGCACTTGTTCTTTTTTATACTGGCGCATCGCATTCATTCATATCAAGAGCATTTGTTGATAAAAATGGAATTCCAACTAAAACTATTAGGTGTCCTATAAAAGTAAGCTCTCCCGGTGGAGATATGATAGTGAACCTTGGATGTCATGATCTAGTAATAGAGTTTGGAAAGTATAAGTTTTCGGTTAGTTTGATAATCCTAGATTCCCAAGGATTGGATGTTATTCTGGGCATGGATTGGATGACTAAATATGAAGGAGTACTAGATTGTGCCAATCATACTGTCACACTCACTACCCCAGATAACAATCGGATTAGGTTCAAGTCTAACTTTGAATCTAAAGGGAGTAAGCTAAATTCTCTTAAGGGGGTTAGCATATATAGTGTGATAATTGTGAGAGAGTATCCGGATATGTTTCCGGAGGAATTACCTGGAATGCCACCATATAGAGATGTAGAGTTTCTCATTGACTTGCTGCTAGGATCAGGACCAATAGCAAAGAGACCCTACAAGATGTCATTTGATGAGTTGAAGGTACTCAAGAAACAGCTTGGAGAGCGGTTGCAAAAAGGATTTATTCAACCAAGTTCTTTGTCTTGGGTGCACCAGTTCTGTTTGTTGAGAAGAAAGATAGAACTCAAAGGTTATGCATAGATTACCGTTCACTCAATGAGGTGACTATCAAGAACAAATATCCTTTGCCTAGAATCAATGATATGTTTGATCAGCTAGAAGGAGCTCGTGTGTTCTCAAAGATTTATCTCCGATTAGGCTATTTTCAGATTAAGATTAGGGAACAAGACATACCTAAGACTGCTTTCACCACTAGGTATGGTCTGTATGAGTACACTGTGATGCCATTTGGATTGAAAAATGCACCAGCATATTTCATGAACATGATGAACAAAGTGTTCATGGAGTTTCTTGACAAATTTGTTGTCATATTCATCGACGACATTTTGATCTATTCAAAGAGCAAAGAAGAGCATGAAGAGCATTTGCGTTTGATACTTCAGAATCTTAGAGATCACAAGTTGTATCCTAAGTTTAGTAAGTGTGAATTCTGGATGAATGAAGTCGGATTTCCCGGACATATTGTGTCGGGAGATGGTATAGCTATCAATCCCGCAAAGGTGTCAGTTGTGACTGAGTGGGAATCTCCCAAGTCAGTAAAAGAAGTTCGCGATTTCCTAGGCCTGGCCGGATACTATAGAAGATTCATCGAGAATTTCTCCAAGGTAGCTAAGCCAATGATGGAGTTACTCAAGAAAGAAAATAAGTTTGACTGGACTGAAGGGTGTGAACTCAGTTTCCAGGAATTGAAAAAGAGACTAGTGACAGCACCAGTCTTATGTCTACCAGATTTGGAGAAGGATTTCCAAGTATATTGTGATGCATCTGACCAAGGATTGGGAGGAGTTTTGATGCAAGAAGGGAAAGTTGTGGCTTATGCCTCGAGACAACTCAAAACTCATGAAGTGAATTATCCTACTCATGACTTAGAGTTAGCTCTTGTTGTTCATTCACTCAAAACATGGAGACATTATGTTTTGGGAAAACATTGTGAAGTGTTCACGGATCACAAGAGTCTGAAATATATTTTAACTCAGAAGGAAATCAATACGAGACAAAGAACATGGCTAAAACTCATCAAGGAATATGACTTGAGTTTGCAATACCACCCCGGTAAAGCAAATGTTGTAGCGGATGCTTTAAGTCGTCAGGTTTACGTGAATGGCCTTACTAAGGGAGAATTGCCAGATGATCTGTGTGCCCAATTCAAAGACCTCAGATTGGAGATAGTGCCTGAAGTACATCTCATGTCATTGGATGTTCAACCCACCTTGTTGGACAAAATCAGGGAAGCCCAAAAGATGGACAAGGAAACTGAAGAAATCAAAGGTAAAATTAATAAGGGGAAAGCTAAAGGATTCCATGAAGACGAACAGGGTACTTTATGGTATGGGAAACGTATCTATATTCTGCAAGATCCGGAGCTTCGGAAACTGATTCCGCAGGAAGTACACAACTCACCATATTTCATTCATCCGGGAAATACCAAAATGTACATGGATGTGAAGGAAAGATTTTGGTGGAATAATCTCAAGAAGGACATCACAGAACATATTGCTTTGTGTGATGTGTGTAGTCGAGTGAAAGCGGAACATCAGAAACCAGCAGGATGGTTACAACCACTACCTATTCCTGATTGGAAGTAGGACAAGATTGGCATGGATTTCATCACTAGACTGCCAAGGACTAGATCTGCATATGATTCCATTTGGGTGGTGGTAGATCGCCTAACTAAAGTGGCTCATTTCATACCCGTGAAGACAACCTATACAAGTGATAAGTTAGCCAAAATTTATATGAATAGGATTGTGTGTCTACATGGAGTACCCAATTGTATTGTGTCTGATAGAGGAACTCAATTCACTTTGCATTTTTGGCGACAATTGCATGAGTCACTAGGAACAAGGTTAGAGTTCAGCACAGCTTTTCACCCCAAGACTGATGGACAGACAGAAAGGACCAATCAGATTTTGGAGGATATGCTGAGGGCTTGTGCCCTAGACTATGGTGCTAGTTGGGATGAAAGTCTGCCATACGCAGAATTCTCTTACAATAACAGTTATCAAACCAGTATTGAGATGGCACCGTTTGAATTTCTCTATGGAAGAAAGTGTACTACACCATTGCTATGGAGTGGTGTTGGAGAAACAAACTTGTTCGTGCCAGAATTAATCAAGGAAGCTGAAGAGAAAGTCAAATTGGTAAAGGACAGATTAAATATAGCATAGTCCCGACAGAGGAGCTACACAGACCCAAAGCATAGAGAATTCACCTATGAGGTGGGTGATAGATCTTATCTTAGAGTCTCACCACTTCATGGAGTGAAGAGATTCGGAGTCAAAGGAAAATTGGCACTGAAAGTACCGACTTGATACGACTAGAGGGGGGGTGAATAGGCGTCTACCAATTTTAATTTGTTTCACACTTTTAGGCTCAACGAGAAAGGAAGTTATCTAGAGATGCAACTAAGTGAGCAACCTAAATACAAGAAAGAGAACACAAACCACAAAAACAGTAAATAGCGAGGAGTAAAGGAAGGGAACGAAGTAACTGGCGAGGGGACACGAAGATGTAATTCCCGTAGTTCACTCCCAAGGAGCTACGTCTACGTTGGAGAGGTGTCGGGGCCACACAAGGTCACCCGAGCGCCACAAAGGCCTCACCTTCTTCTCCGGTGAGCTCCCCCTCAAAGGAGGCCTCACAATCCACTAACCGGTGACCTTGAAGGCGCCAACCGAAACCTTTACACCAAGGTTGAGGGGAGGCTCCACAACTCAATTGGAGGCCCTCAACGACACCTCGAAGCTTTACAACACATGCCTTAGCTCCGGGGATGCCCTACACCGTCTAGGGTTCCAAGAAACCCAAGAGTAACAAGATCCACAAAGGATGGGTGGGGGAAATCAAATCTTCTTTGGTGGAAGTGTAGATCTAGGTCTCCTCCCTCACCTCTCAAAAGATCAGGTCATTTGAGTGGCTAGAGAGAGAGATCTAGTGAGGTGAAGCTCAAGCATTAATGGAGGAGAGAGAAAAATTCGAGAGAGTGGAAGGAAGAAGAGGGGTGCCTTAAATAGGCCCCCCTCGCACTGAACCGTTATAGCCCCCGCGACCTCACCGGAAGTTCCGGTGAGAGGCCGGAAGTTCCGCCTGAGCCTGGATCCAACGGTCATCAGACCGTTTACGCCCGCTCCAGAAGCGCAACCGGAAGTTCCGGTCAAAACGGACCGGAAGTTCCGGTGAACTTCCGACTAAGTTCCGATCAAGTTCCGGCTAAATAGCACACTTCTAAAAGAAGGTTACTGAGCCTTCACCGGAACTTAGGCGGAACAAGGGGCGGAACTTTCGGGTCGCGAAGCAAGTCTGACCGGAAGTTCCGGCCTTCAGGCGGAAGTTTCGCTCAACAACTTTTGCCAGGAAAAGTTCCGAGCAAGTTCCGATCAAGTTCCGGCCAAGTTCTGGCAAATAGCACACTTCAACACAGAAGGTTACTGAACCTCCACCAGAACTTGGGCGGAACTAGCGTCGGAACAAACTGTAGAACAGCCCGCAGAAAAAGGTTTGAGCGGAACTTCCGGTCTATGACCGGAAGTTCCGGTGAGACACAAAAGGCCCCAACTGAACAGGCAAACGCTCTCTCTCTCACGGAATAATGGGATGGCTGTGGAGGTGCATATAGGTTTGTGCAAAAACAAGTGATTTCCCACAACCCTCCAACATGGACCCCCTCTTAATAGTACGGTGACCTAAAAACATCAACCAGAAAGAAACTAGGAGAAGACTAAAAAGGCCACCGTCTTCAGAAGATCACAAGAGAGCATCCATCACAATAGAATGAGACAACAACGACGTTTCCCCTGAAACTCAAGAGCACAGTTAAAAGCAAGGTTGGGATTGTCATTTATCACCAAAAACATCATGGGAAGATATAGTCCTTTCAATCTCCCCCTTTTTGGTGTTAGATGACAATCCCACAGATGTGCATAGAAAAAAAGCAATCTTTGCAACGGACGGGGAAGGCTCCCCCTGTATGTGTGCAAGGTAGAGAGAATACCCCTAAGGACTGAACTAGTACACATACACGGAGGCTCCCCCCAACAATTGTAAAGATAGCACAAGTACAAAAAGGGATAGAGATCATACTAGAACGAACTAAAAGTGGTGGAGACAAACGGAGTAATAATAATAACAAGAGCAATGAGGCTCCACCACCATAGCAACATCCCAAGAGATGACAATAAGAAACCACACTCACGGCAAAATATAAGATACCACAAAGATATACCACATAGTCTCAAACATAACATACCACAAGGTCCACTAGCACACATAAGTTCACGGACATAAAACCACAAGCACACAAATAAACTAGAGAGTTCGCGAGTAAGAAAAGATCAAAAACGAGAACATGCTCGCGACTCAACCCATGCAAATCCCGTAGACAACCTAATAGACATATTTCTCCCCCTTTGGCATCGAAACACCAAAAAGGAAGAAGAGATCAAACTACTCGTCCCAGCCATGAGAAGGGGAAGGAGGAGAAGACTCATGCGGACCAGTGACCTCCTCCTCAGACTCATCTTCGCACTCGATTGGTTGGTGCGGACCCAATCCTCCTTGGGAGCAAAGGATGTAGCTAGAGACCGGTGAGCAAGGAATATTGAGGGATGTCATGATGGCCTTCTGGCGCTGAACGTTGTGACGCTGATCAACATAAGCCTGATACTCGCGGTCCTGCAGAAAGCAGAAAGTCTTCTTCACTTTCCCAAGCAGCTTGTTTTCCCAAGATGGCTGCCTCTGAACAGAAGGACCACCAGCACTAGAGCCACCCGGAGCAGAGGAGGGACCACTAGAAACACCTTGAGTCTTCTTGAGAGCAGCTTCCTTTTCTTCCTGAGTACGAGGCTTCTGGTGCTTACTCACACGGAGCCTTATCTCTTCATGAATGGTGATGTTGTCTTGAGGGAAGTGAGTGCCAGTCTTCTCGAGCCACTTGTGATTGATGAGAGTTTGAATGTAGGGAGCATAGATGCAGGAGCGCTTTTCGATGAGAGACCCCCACATCTCCGAGTAGATGAAGTGCATAACATCCATTGACCTGTCAGTGTCTCGGCAAAGATGGGTCTGATGCATGAGGTCAACCTGATATCCATGAAACTGATCAAAGTTGCCAGCTTTGGGAGAGATGGTGTTCAAGTACACCCTGTGCATAATGTCATAAGCTGGCAGCAGATGATTCACAAACCCAACACTTCCCCATCCTTCAATGTAGAGAGGCTCCAGAACCTCAGGATCAGCAGCAATAGGACTATGAACACGCCAACCATTTGCCCCGCGTCTAGGCTGAATGGGATAGCCAAGAAGCTCGGCAAACTCAGCCCAAGAAGCGGTAAGATACACATCCCTGGTCATCCACTTCATCTCACCTTCAGTAGAGGACTGCATGTGAAGAAACAGAGTGGAGTAGAACTGAGCAATAGCAGTCACATCAAAGTTCTGACGGTGCTCCATGAGGGGAATCAGTCCAAACTTCTTGCAGATATCAAGAGCCTCCCCAAAGTAGACTTGCTTCTCTTCCATGTGAGGCACATTGATGTATTTATGAGGATCAACCACGAACTTCTTCTTTGATGCATAGATTTCTTCATAAATCTGTTCCTGACGGCAGGTGTGAAAATGAGGGTCCAAGCAGAGACGATCACGAGGCACAAGGTAAGTATCTGTAGCCCTGAATGCAGCGTAAGCCTTCTGAGTCCACTTTGAAATCTTGGCTTTGGTCATATCTGGCCCTGCAGCAGTGGCCTTCTGAGAAAGAGCAGGCCTCTTCCCTGCAGCAGCAGCAGCAGCAAGAAGACGGCAGCAAAGAAGCTTCCGAGAGAAGTCTGTGTGGTTGGACGACAACTTCAAGATCTTCCTCATCAATCTCGGGAGGAATGTCACAGATGGTGGGCACGCTTGCCTTGGCGAGTCTCTCCTTCCCCTGAGAAGAAAGAACAAGAATAGGGAGGGAAGCTGGGATAAGTGCACAAGTTCGGAAGTGGAAACAAAAAGAGTTAGATTGGAAAAATACAAACAGGAAAAAAAATTTGCAGTGTAGCCGGAACTTCCACTGAAACGTTGGAACTTCCGGTATAGACCGGAAGTTCCGGTCGTGGCTCACCGGAAGTTCCGGTGAGGCCACGGACTGACAGTTTCAACAGGAGTTCCCTAGATGTAGATCTAAATACCACCAATGCACAAGTTTTTCCAAGGATGTATTGGACCAATCTACTCTAGCATGATACCCTAGGCCTACCAAGATCTCCCAACAAGTTCTAGCCAAAGAACTAGCCTAGACAAGGTGTGCCCTAACTCAAGCCATGGTGAGAGCAAGATCTCCATTAATGGAGGGAGTTAAGGGAAAATACCGGAGTCCATGGCGGGAGATCGAGGTGGGGAAGGATCCCACGGAGCAGATCTGGAGAGGAGCGGTTGGAGAAGAGGGGGCCGGAGCGCCCTCTTGGAGACGTCCTGGCCGGCGGCGCTCCTGATAGAAGATGGGTCTTGGGGGAAAAAGGGAGAAGATCCTGTTTTCCCCAGGGCCCACCTTATATAGGACAGGGAGCACCACCGGAAGTTCGATCGAGGATCAAAGTTCCGGTGGGATCGAACTTCCGGTCGATCGAACGGAAGTTCCGCTGACACCAGGAGGAACATCTCAAGATAGGATAACAAGGAAGAACTTGTGCAGGGAATAGAGAGGGCTTGAGGTAAGGACAAGGCTTGGGATAGATAGCTCAAACTGTGAAGAACCAAAAACACCAAAACAATAAAACACAAATAAAAACAAAACAAAAACAAACCAAATAAGAAAGATTCGGTGGCCGAAACCACCTTATATAAGAGTAAATGGCTTGACACCGCGAAGATATATCTTGGGTTTATTACCAACACTCATCATGAAGCTCAAATGTTCTCCTTTAGAGATGATAGAGTATGAAAAATTTAATGTGCGCATAATAGGGATAGTGTTTGTTCATAAGAGGAACTACACTCCCCCTAAATCCATGCCTACATCCAAACATGATACACATTGAGACATGGGTAGGTGTGCAAGGGCTCAAGCAACATTGCTCGAATCAATGATATTTAGCTCATGCCTTAACTCTCGGAACCTTGCTTCATCAAGAGGCTTCGTGAAAAGATCCGCAAGATTTGCCTTGGTGGGAACATACTCCAAAGAAATGTCTCCTCTAGCAACATGGTCCCGAATGAAATGATGAAGAATCTCAATGTGCTTGGTCCGGTTGTGTTGCACGGGATTGTGAGAAATAGCAATTGCACTCTCATTGTCGCAAAGAAGAGGCACCTAGTCAAAAGATAGTCCAAGATCCTTCAAGGTTTGCTTCATCCATAGCAATTGAGCACAACAGCTTGCGGCAGAGATATACTTAGCTTCGGCAGTAGACATAGACACACAGTTTTGCTTCTTCGAGGACCAACACACCAAAGATCTTCTGAGAAACTGACAAGTTCCGGAGGTTGACTTTCTTCCCACTTTGTCACCAGCCCAGTCCGAGTCCGTGTAACCAATGAGATCAAAGCTGGCCCCCTTGGGGTACCACGACCCAAAGTTTGGGGTATGAACTAAATATCGAAAGATCCTCTTGACAGCCACCATGTGACTTTCCTTTGGTGCGGCTTGAAATCTTGCACACATACCCACACTCAACATAATATCCGGCCGGGATGCACAAAGATAGAGCAAAGAACCAATCATCTAACGATAGAGTTTTTGATCCACCTCCTTACCCTTGGGATCGAGATCAAGATTAACCTTAGTTGGCATGGGAGTCTTGGCACCTTTGACTTGATAAAACTTGAACTTCTTGAGCATGTCTTGGATGTACTTGGCTTGGTTGATGAAAGTCCCTTTCCTCAATTGTTTGACTTCAAATCCAAGGAAAAACTTCAACTCCCCCATCATGGACATCTCGAAGCGGTCGGTCATGAGCTTGGAAAAATCCTCATTAAAAGTTTTGTTAATAGACCCAAAGATAATGTCATCAACATAGATTTAGCATACGAACAAGTGGCCTCCAACTTTCTTAGTAAAAAGAGTGGGATCAATGAGACCCACTTCAAAGCCACGGTCTAACAAGAGCTCCCTAAGGCAATCATACCACGCACGTGGGGCTTGCTTGAGTCCATAGAGTGCCTTATTGAGCTTGTAGACATGGTTCGGAAAAAGTGGATCCTCAAAGCCTGGAGGTTGCTTGACGTATACCAACTATTTCAAAGGACCATTAAGAAAAGCACTCTTAACATCCATTTGATACAATTTAAAGTTATGATGGGTAGCAAAGGCAAGAAGCATACGAATGGATTCAAGGAGAGCAACGGGGGCATAAGTCTCACCGTAGTCGATGCCCTCAACTTGTGAGTATCCTTGGGCAACTAACCTTGCCTTGTTGCGCACGACAATTCCATTCACATCGCACTTGTTCTTGAAGACCCACTTGGTTCCAATGACGTTCTGACAGTCTTTAGGCCGCTCAACCAATGCCCAAACATTGTTCCTCTTGAAGTTGTGAAGTTCCTCGTTCATAGCATCAAGCCAATCATCATCTTCAAGAGCTTCGAAGACTTTATGTGGTTCCACAAGAGAGATAAACGCATGGTGAGAGAAAAAGGAAGCTAGTTGCCTCCTAGTAGTGGAACCTTTATTGAAATATCCATAGACATTATCAAGGATATGGCCATCTCGAACAAGCTTGGCGAGACGATAGGCTTGACGACGAGCTTGTGCTTCAATCCGAGATTCTTGAGCTACCACTTGGTCATTCCAACCATTTGAGCCGCCCCTTGACTATAAGCACGAACACGAGGGTCATCTTCATCAATTTCCACTTCGGGGGAGTCGTCACTTGGAGAGGATCCTTGAGGATCATTAACTTGATCTTGTTCTCGACGAGCTGGACTTGAGGAGGAGCCCCATCTTGAGGAGGTTGATGAGGTTGATGAAGAGCTTGTCCGTGAGAAGTGCCTTGAGGAGGATCCCCATCGTGAGGAGGTTGATGTTGTTGATGAAGAGCTTGTTCTTTTGATCTTGGAGAGTCATGAGCATGGGAAGCTTCGGAAGAGCTAGAGGGAGCTTGTGCCAAGAAAGTAGGTCCTTGAGGTGCAAGATGATCTTGTGATAGTGAGGGCTCCACTTGAGTAGAGCTTGGTCCTTCTCCTTCGTCCATAGGGGGATCCTCAATGGGGAGGTGGAAACCCACACCCATTCTTCCTATGGCCTTGGGAGGAATTTCATCACTTGGATCACAAACACCATCTTTCCTAACAAGAGACTCATGATTTTCATCAAAATTTACGTTGCTCGTCTCTTCAACTTTTCCATTGGCTTTGTTGTAGACTCTATAAGCATGGGACTGATTTGAGTAACCAACAAAAATTCCTTCTTGAGCCTTGGATTCAAACTTTGACAACCGAACTCCTTTCTTGAGTATGTAGCACTTGCACCCAAACACCCGAAAGTAGCTAACATTAGGCTTTTTCCCGGTGAGAAGTTCATAGGGAGTATTGTTCTTGTTCTTGCGGAGATAAAGCCGGTTGGTTGCATGGCAAGCAGTGGAGATGGCCTCGGCCCAAAAGTTGTATGGAGACTTGAACTCAGCTAGCATAGACCGAGCCGCATCCATCAAAGTGCGATTCTTCCTTTCAGCAACACCGTTTTGTTGAGGGGTGTAGGGAGTGGAGTATTGATGTTTGATTCCTTCATCACTGAGAAACTCATCCAAGGTATAGTTTTTGAACTCGGTGCCATTGTCACTTCGAATAGAGAGAATAGTTGCATTGTGCTTCCGTTGAACCTCATTTGCAAAGTCAATGACGGTTTGTTGAGTCTCACTTTTGTACTTGAAAAAGAACACCCAAGTGTATCTTGAGAAATCATCCATAATAACCAAGCAATACTTCTTGCCTCCAAGGCTATCATGAGAGGGAGGACCAAAGAGATCCATATGCAAGAGCTCCAAACATCTCTCGGTAGTGATTTGATTGAGCGCTTTGTGAGGAGTTTCATGCATCTTCCCTTCAATACAAGCCCTGTAAACACGATCTTTGGCAAAGGAAACATCGTTAGTACCAAGGATGTGGCCCTCGGAGTGAAGTCTTTGCAAAGTTCTCATGTTAACATGGGCTAGGCGGCGATGCCACAACCAGCCCTTGTCGGCTTTAGCATAGAGACATAGAGCATGAGGAGTAGTGGTCCCCGAAAAGTCCACCACGTACAAATCATGTTCTACATATCCTACAAAAGCCACCTTGAGAGACTTGCTCCACATGAGGACCACGGAATGAGAACTAAAGAAAGAAGAAAGACTCATAAGAGCAAGAGCACGAACTGAGAGTAAGTTGTAACCAAGAGTTTTGACAAGCATGACGTCAACCAAGGATACATCCGGGGTTACCACCACTTTGCCAAAACCCAAAACCTGAGAGATTGTTTTGTCACCATAGGAGACCATGGTGTTGGCAATATTGGGTCTCAACTCGGTTATGATAGACTTGCTTCCGGTCATATGACTTGTGGCACCACTATCGAGCACCCATTTTGAACCGCCGGAGGCATAGTCCTACAAGAAAATCAAGCCTTGGTTTTAGGTACCCATTTTGCAATGGGTCCCCTTTTGTTAGTGACAAGAACCTTTGGCACCCAAATGGCCCAATGATAATCATGCGTGTAAGATGTCCCCACATATCTAGCATATACATGACCATCATAAGATTTGCAAAGAATATAAGAGGGATTGTTCTTTCCGGCAAAGTTGTCACTTTGCAAGAGAGTTAGGCCATTTGGTACTCCTTGGGCCATGCCATTGTTCTTTTTATTCTTCTTCTTCTTCTTCTTCTTCTTCTTCTTATTAGTCTTGGCAAGTTGATCCTTCAAAACTTTGACCTCCTCTATGAGATGCTCATTCTTGCAACAAGGGTTAGGAGAGCTAGACAAGTCTATAATTTGCACGGCGGAAGACTTAGAAAGATCACAAGTTAATTGAGTTTGAAGCTGTTCATGAGCCTCAAAAAGACTTGTGAATTTACTCTCCAAGGCTTTGTGTTCCTCTTTGAGTTTCTCAAGATCCTTTTGAGTCTTATCATGACCACCCACAAACTCAGCATTTTCTTTCTTGAGAACCTTAATCAAGGCAAGAGCATGGTCACGTTCTTTAATTGTAGAGGTCAAATGTTGTTATGATCATCTACAAGCTTAGACACATTTTCTTCAAGATTAATTCTCATATTTTTTCATCCTCAAGACTTTGAGTGAGAGAGGCAATTTCATCGGCGGCATCTCTTTTATTTTTACTTAGCAAGTCAAGAAGTTCTTCCTTTTCATCTAAGGCATCTCTAGCATTTTCAAGTTGAGCAAGTAAGGACTCAAAGCAGTTTTTAGTTTCTTCATCTAAGGTAGCAACAAATTCACACATGTCAATCATCTCTTTCTTCACCTCTAGACCAACAAGATCAAGAGAGGAAGGCTCACTAGAGATGGGTTGAGGAGTGGGTTTCGGTGATACCTTGGTGGCCTTGGCCATGAAGCACTTTTGGTTGGAGGAGATGACATTTTCATTTGGCGAGTCAAAGAGGGATAGACGTGGAGTTGAGGTAGTGGCAATAGCAGCAACCCCCACAATCTCTCCACCATGAACTTCATCATCATCATCATCTTCATCCGTGCCCGAAAGATATTCTTCATGGACCACAATTGCTCGTTCCTTGTTCGTGGCGTTCTTGACGGTGTAGTTCTTGTTTATAGGATGAGGAGATCTTGACTTGACCTTGCGAATGAGACGACCACCATTGTCTTCACGGTTCTCGAAGGGACACTTGGCCACAAAGTGACTCTTGTCGTTGCAATTGTAGCATGACCTTGCTTTGGGAGACTTGTTGGGTGAGTTGAATCTTGAGTTGTCCTTTGATCTTGACTTGAAACCGGACTTGTTCCAAAAGGCCCTTGAAGCGAGAGCAAGATGTTCGTTGAAGGCACATTTGAGATCTTCTTGAGACCACTCACTTGATGTATCATCATCATCAACTTCAATAGCCTTGGCCTTCAAAGCAAGGTTCACTTTTGTTGATCCAATGGCTCTAGCTCGAGCGGACTCCGCATTCTTCTTAGCAATAGTCATGGCAATGACTTCACTCAAGACTTCTTGGGAGGTCATTAAGTGAAAGTTGGTTCTTCCCTTGATAGAGTTGAGCTTTTGTTCTTCAAATGGGAGAAGAGCTTGAATGAACTTTCTCTTCATAAACTTGTCATCAACATAGTGAGCCCCAAGGTCCCTCATAGTGGAACAATGGACCTTAAGGCGCCTATACATGTCTTCAGGGGTCTCATCATCTTGCATTGCGAAACCATCGCACTCATTGTTGATCTCGTCAAACTTGGAGCTTTGGATGCTAGCATTCCCAACGAAGAGCTCGGTGAGTTGATCCCAAGCTTCCTTGGCAGTGTCAAATTGGCGAATGTGAGCAAAATCCTTTGGAGTCAAGGCCTTTTGAATCATTCCCAAAGCTGTAGCATTGAGTTGCTTGTCCACCACTTCACCTCGTGTCAACTTCTTTGGGTCAAATGGAGAGAATCCATCCTCCACAATCCTCATTAACTCAATGGATGAGCTGGAAATATGTGAGCGCATTAGATATTGCCAATTGGCGAAATTAGACGTATCTAGCATAGGTGGTGCTCCTTGAGGGATAATGTGTGGCATGGGAATGGGTGGATCCGGAGTGTACTTCGGCGGTGGGGGTACCGCCGAGTAGTCCTTTCCTCCATTCTCCCCTTTTGAAGTTGGGTTCTCGGGCTCCTCGATGTTCTCACTTGGAACCTTGGTAGAGGTTTGAGCAACAAAACCAAGTCCCAAGTGAGTGGTGGCAGCCGCGGGAGTTACCCCGGGGGCGGACACCGTAACGGTGGGAGGAACCTCGTTGGGTTGGGGTGTGTCAATAGCAACCATGGGGTTTGGCTTGAGAGACTGCAAGAGAGTCATCATTTCCTCGAACTTGGACATCATGGATGACTCCAATTGCTTGAGGTCATCCATAGTGGCCAAGTTCTTGGCTTTTTCAGTTTCACTACCCCCTTCGTAGGCCATAGTCTCTTAGGCGGTAAAGCCCAAAATAAGAGCCTGTGCTCTGATACCAATTGAAAGTACCGACTTGATACGACTAGAGGGGGGGTGAATAGGCGTCTACCAATTTTAATTTGTTCACACTTTTAGGATCAACGAGAAAGGAAGTTATCTAGAGATGCAACTACGTGAGCAACCTAAATACAAGAAAGAGAACACAAACCACAAAAACAGTAAATAGCGAGGAGTAAAGGAAGGGAACGAAGTAACCGGCGAGGGGACACGGAGATGTAATTCCCGTAGTTCACTCCCAAGGAGCTACGTCTACGTTGGAGAGGTGTCGGGGTCACACAAGGTCACCCGAGCGCCACAAAGGCCTCACCTTCTTCTCCGGTGAGCTGCCCCACAAAGGAGGCCTCACAATCCACTAAATGGTGACCTTGAAGACGCCAACCGAAACCTTTACACCAAGGTTGAGGGGGAGGCTCCACAACTCAATTGGAGGCCCTCAACGACACCTCGAAGCTTTAAAACACATGCATTAGCTCCGGGGATGCCCTACACCGTCTAGGGTTCCAAGAAACCCAAGAGTAACAAGATCCACAAAGGATGGGTGGGGGAAATCAAATATTCTTTGGTGGAAGTGTAGATCTAGGTCTCATCCCTCACCTCTCAAAAGATCAGGTCATTTGAGTGTCTAGAGAGAGATATCTAGTGAGGTGAAGCTCAAGCATTAATGGAGGAGAGAGAAAAATTCGAGAGAGTGGAAGGAAGAAGAGGGGTGCCTTAAATAGGCCCCCCTCGCACTGAACCGTTATAGCCCCCGCGACCTCACCGGAAGTTCCGGTGAGAGGCTGGAAGTTCTGCCTGAGCCTGGCTCCAACGGTCATCAGACCGTTGACGCCTGGCTCGAACCGGAAGTTCCGGTCAAAACGGACCGGAAGTTCCGTTGAACTTCCGACCAAGTTCCGATCAAGTTCCGGCTAAATATCACACTTCTAAAAGAAGGTTACTGAGCCTTCACCGGAACTTAGGCGGAACAAGGGGCAGAACTTTCGGGTCACGAAGCAAGTCTGACCGGAAGTTCCGGCCTTCAGGCGGAAGTTCCGCTCAACAACTTTTGCCAGGAAAAGTTCCGAGCAAGTTCCGATCAAGTTCCGGCCAAGTTTCGGCAAATAGCACACTTCAACACAGAAGGTTACTGAACCGCCACCGGAACTTGGGCGGAACTAGCGTCGGAACAAACTGTAGAACAGCCCGCAGAAAAAGGTTTGAGCGGAACTTCCGGTCTATGACCGGAAGTTCCGGTGAGACACAAAAGGCCCCAACTGAACAGGCAAACGCTCTCTCTCACGGAATAATGGGATGGCTGTGGCGGTGCATATAGGTTTGTGCAAAAACAAGTGATTTCCCACAGCCCTCCAACATGGACCCCCTCTTAATAGTACGGTGACCTAAAAACGTCAACCAGAAAGAAACTAGGAGAAGACTAAAAAGGCCACCGTATTCAGAAGATCACAAGAGAGCATCCATGACAATAGAATGAGACAACAACGACGTTTCCCCTGAAACTCAAGAGCACAGTTAAAAGCAAGGTTGGGATTGTCATTTATCACCAAAAACATCATGGGAAGATATAGTCCTTTCAGGCACCAAGGTATGTTGGACCGCTCAAGATTTTGAGTCGCAAAAGAGAAGTGGCTTATGAGATTGAATTGCTTGAATCACTGTCTGTAGTTCACAATGTGTTTCATGTGAGTCATTTAAAGAAATGTCATCCGAAGATGGAAGAAACTTCTTGAAGGACACTATACCTTTGGAAGAGGTTCAGTTGGAGAGTGATCTCACCTATGAGGAGAAACCTATCAAGATTCTTGAGACTGTAGAAAGATTTACACGTACCAAGACTATCAAATTCTATAAAGTCCAGTGGAACCATCATTCCGAAGAGGAAGCAACTTGGGAAACAGAAGATGACCTTCAGAAAGATTACCCACACCTATTTGCTAGCCAATCCGAATCTCGAGGGCGAGATTCATCTTAAGGGGGTTATATTTGTAACATCCCAAAAATCATGATTTGTAAAAGTTTGCATTTCATTCATGCATTCATAGCATCCTTAGCTTACACAAAAAATTCAAAACAAAATTCCAAATAAAACCATTTTATGCCTATTATCTATATACAACTAAGGCATGGTTTTATTTTATTTTCCAATGTGTCAAAGTAAACTGGAATAAACAGTAGTGTTTTATACACAAATAAGTGCAAGGATTACACTACAAATATCTAGAGGTGATTTGAAATTAAACCCATTTGAATTTGGTTTGAATTTGATTCCTGAAAATCCAAACAGAAATAGAGAAGGAAAAAATAAATGGAAAAGGGCCAGCGCCACCATTTCGGCCCAGTGCCAGAAGCAGCCCACGAGCCCACCCGGCCATTTCCCCATCTTCCCTCTCTCTCACTGCACCCACTCTACCCCGCGGTCACTGTCCGATGGACCCGCACCAGCTCACCCATTCTTCCCCAAACTCGCGCCCACGAACAGCTCCATAGCCGTTTCCTCGCCGTCACTGCCGATGAATGCGTGAGTAAATTCTCGTTGATTCACCGAATAACTCCCCTCCCAGTTCCGGCTACTTACCCCCTCCTCCTCGCGACCATTTCTCCCAACACAGCAAGCCCCAAGCGCCGCAAGGCTCCGCGTATATCTGCTTGCACCGCCGCAGCACTGAACAGCTCCGGCGACCTATTCCGGTGAGCCCCGTGCTCCCCTTCACTTCCCGTTCATACGAGCTTGCTTTGCAGAACCGTGTGCATCTTCTCACACCTTTTTTTTTGCTTTGAATCCCCCCTGGTCATCGTCTCCGTCGAGCCCCGCAAATGACCGAAGCGCCGCTCGACTCCGGCGAACAATCACGGTAAATCCAGACCGCCCCTTGACCCCTAACCCTAACGACTGTGTTCGTTGTTCCTCTGTGCATCCCCTAATGCCTTTCATTCATCTTATTGCATCATAGAGCGTCGCCTTTGTCTCCAGCAGTGAACACCCGATGCGGATACGATCTTCGATGAGGTTTTCTGGTCGTGCCAGTGCGCCCCTGTCCAAGCAAAGACCACGTTGAGCTTCACCATCGTCACACGAGCTCGGTAAGCATCTGCACATTTCCCCTAACCACCTATCCTCGCCGGAACGCCACAGCCAGTAGCGCCGCCGCCGCTGTAGCCTCGCGCTGCCAGTTCTTGGTCAGAGCATCGTGAGGAGTTAGATCTAGATCTAGTGGCCACAATAGATCACTTCAGCGAAGCGTTTTTATTTGATCTGTGTCGTGCGTTGTCACTTAAATCCTACGGCTCTGGATGATCGATCCAACTGAACCGTTATCGACCAATCAGACACAGCCACGTGGCTAGGGTTTCGATTTAAATTCTGTTTTTATATCTATTAGAGATTCAAACTTGTAAAATTCATAACTTCTCTTCTGTTTGGTCAAATTTTGCAAATAATATATCATTGGAATCAGAAAAATAAATCCTACACTACTGTGTGCTTGGATTTGTATTTTGCTTCTGTAAAATTGATTTCTTTATAGAATCAAATATAGGCTTATTTTGACTATATAAAATATATAGAAAATGATATTAAAGCAAATTCAAGTTTATTTAGACTATAATTAGTTAGTCTTCGTGTTAAGTACTGTTTGACTTCTATGGTTTAGTGTAAAATTCATTTCATTGCATTTACATGCATTCATATTATTTTTGCTTGATTTTTTTGAATGTAAATTTGGTGTTATCATTTTATGTGTAGATTTTGGTGCTAGTGGTGATTGTGATTGTGAGGATTGTTGCTATTCCCCCAACTACCAAGGAAAGTGGTACTTCATGTATATTTGTCCTATTAATTTTGACTATGCACTAGTGATATTTTGTATAGGGCTTGCATGAAAATTTTACTAAGTATCTATATGTTATGCTATGGGAAATCCTAGTAGTTGTAATCTTGGTAGAATTTTATCTAAGTTAAGATACTTTTATGTTATCATGCTTAGCCTATCTAGTAGCAAACAAGGGTGGATTATATACATATTATGGAAATTTGTTAAGTCTTTGACTTATGTTTTTGCTTAATAAAACAACTAAGTGAATGAATCACCTAGGTGGAATTGTATGTTTGGGTTATGTTGAGTGGTTACACAAGGCCCATATCTATGGTCTACCTTGTGTATCACACTTGTGGAAAGCCACCCAGGACCAAAGGGATTTGAGATACTTAGTGTTTAGAAGCTTATAGTGCAACCACATGGCATATGGGCTCTGCCTAGATCATATAGGTTGCAATAACTTATCCAAATGGACAGATGGTGGTAGGGTGATAGGATGGAATGCGTCCATTTGGCCTAAGGGAAGGCTTCTAAAAGATCTCGTGTGGCATCCCGCAAAACCACTACTGGAAAATCGCGTTGTTTTTGTGCATTGCATCGTCATCATCATGCATTTGTTTGACTGAAACTATTTCCAATAAGCCTAGTTTTGTTTTCTAAAAATGCCCTTCTCTTATTTCAAAATAAGTCTTATAATTACCTGTCAAATTATTTGCCTACAAGTTATTTGCTAAAAAGATTTGAAACAAAAACAACACCGTAAATATTTACAAACTAACACTAAGCCCCAAACCCTAAACCTATCCCCACCCAATCCTATTCTACCCACCAACCGCAGCGTGCCACCTCACCCCTTCCCCAATTTCCTACCCACCCCGCCACATCATCAATCCACTAGCCCCCACCCCTCTCTCTCTCTCACCTATCCCATCTACCCTTCCCTCACTTACACCCCGGCCCCACCCCTCACCGGCCCTACCCAGCAGCCCTACACCACTCAACCCACCCACTCAGCACACCCACACCCACCTCCCTGCCCGCGGGTCCCACCAAAACCACCCCTGAACCCGGCCCCTGCCTCTCTCTCCCTTCCTCACCTCACCCACAGACCCCCCACGCGACCGACGCCCTGGCCCCACCCCTCTCTCCACCTCCCTGGCCACTGGGCCCGCGCCCCGCATCCCCGCCCGGCCCCGCTCCTGTCCCCACCCTGGCCCCGCTTCCCCCACCCCGTCGTCCTCCTCTCCCTCACGCCCCGCAGCCTCCCTCTCCTCCCCTGGTTCTCTCCTCCTCCCACCTCTTCCTCCTTTTCCCCACCGACGGCTCCGCCCCGCCCGCCTCCGCCGACCACGCCACCAACCGCCTCGCCTCCTCGCCTCTCTGCGCCACCGGCGGCCCCGCATCCCCGCCCGACCGCCCTCATCTCCCTCTGCCTCGACGGCCGCCGCCGTTGCCAGGGCCGCCTCCCGCGTCGACCTTACCTCCCGCCAGCCACCCCCTCGACGTCCTCCGCCGCCCTCTGCTCCTCCTCCATCGTCCGCCTCCCTTCAAGCTCACCGCCGGCGCGCCCCCACCCACCTCCGGCCGTGTTGCCCTCACCTCCTCCCGGCTCTGGCTCGCGTCCGCCCGTCCTCTAACACCCGCCTCCGGCCGCCGCCCGCCCGCTCCCTCCGACGCCCGCCAAGCACCACCCGGCGCTCCTCTCTCTCTGCCCGTTCAGGCGCCACCACCCCCCGTGTGTTCTCCTTCCTCCGCAGAGAACCTTCCTGCCGTCTCTGCCCGCCGGTCCCCTTCGCCGCCCGAGCCAGGGCCTCGCCGGACCGCATCGTGCGCCCTCCTCTCTCCTCGAGCAGGCCCTCTGTGCCTCCGCCCCTCCGCCTCTGCGTGTCCCCAATCGCCGGTGGCCGCAAGCGCCTCGCCGAGGCCTTCCTCTCCGCTCTGTGCTTGCAAGTTCGTTCCTCTCCTGTTCACCTGAGCCACAGTGTGGGGCCACCATCTTCGCCACGCTTGATGCAGATCCTCCTCGGGTTGTCACCACAGGAGTCCCCACAACAAGATCAACTTCCATAGTGACCGCAACCAACTCAAGTTCTCCATCGAGCCGGAACCCCGAGTACGCCGATATGTGATCGAGGGAGAAGCATGCCAAGCCGAGGATCCGGTGGCGTCGGAACGACAAGATGTTCACGGTGCACCGATGACGCCGCCTCAGACCCGAAGACCGAACCAAACCCGATGGCTCGACATGATCTTCCTCAGAGGACGCCAAGATCGCCACGGAACGGCAAGCTCTCCAACCCGGATACGCCATGTTCTCCCTCTCGGATCCGAGGACACCGAGAACCCGGATGCGACAAGAACTACTTCCGGAGTCCGAGAACGATCCCGTCGAACCCTGAACCCCGAGACCGGACCCCGAACCCCCCCGGAACCAAGTTCGTCGAGACCCCCTAATGTGTGACCCTTATCCGAGCCCCTATTTTATAAATGCCATATTTATAAATTGTTGCATATTAAATTGTCATGCTCGCATCATATCATGTGGTTTGGGGGCCTTATGTCGATTCACCTCATAATTAAATATGGGGCCCATACGCGGGCAAATCTAGTCTCATATTGGCCTCATTTAAATCTGTGTAGCGAACCGGTGCTATCTTTTGCTATGTTAAGACAACCTTTAAATTGTGGGGTAGCTAAACAACTTGAACCGTTTTATTAATTGTCGGGACCCCGGATCCGCTTAATATGACCTAATTGCACCGCACCTTGCCATGTCATGCATCATGCCCGATCTTTTGCCGTAGTATTAAATATTGCATCCGGTGTTTATTCTAGTGTTTTGCTTCTTCGCGGATAAGGCCGTTGAGTTGATGTGAGCTTCGCCCCGATCTTCGTTTGAACCTTTGGCAATGTTTTCAGGCGAGCATCTCCCCCTTTCTACCTATCTTACTTTTATAGTATTTATTCCCTCATGTTGATATATTGCTACCTGTATTGCGATGCTCTAGTTTTCATACCCGAGATATCCCTTGCCGCCTTATATTGCCTTGGACACATCCTATTACCTGTTGTTTGGTAGATAGCTGGACTTGCGCGTCGTAGTCGCTTGCTCAAGTGCTGTTGCGTGTCGTCAAGTGCCACAGTTGTCGGTGTATTGACTCATGTTTGATGTTGGAGATGATCATGGCTTTACTTTTCGTTCACTTTAATTACTGTTTAACAACTAAAATTGAAGTAAGTAAGCAGAGGCATCGGTGGGTGATATATAATGTTTGGTTTCCGACCGCCCACTTGTGTCCCATAGGACCCCGAGTTCTTGACACCTGTTCCGAGATCGAGCGCGCTAACCACAGGTGGGGAGATATGGGCCCCCCATTGATTAGTACCTGATTTCAAAGTATTGTACTGGGGGCCACAAACTAGTTTGAGGTTTTATTTACTATCCTGTACTTATGCCATGCTTTACTGCTTTATTTACGATTGTGTGAGGAGCACGCTGTACTGTTTAGGAAGCGGAGTGTTTTCGCGGTATCGACAGTTTTGGGATTCGCTGTCGTTTACAGCCACTGTCGCAAACCCTGAGTCCGTCTCGGAGACCGGCCGACTTCGTTGCGGGTAGACTTAGTGGGGTGGCCCCCCGTGCTTGCTTTGGGTCTGGAAACGTCATGACTTAGGCCCCGCCGACATACCGATGGGTGTATGTTAACTGATCTGGCAAAAAGGGTCGAAGTGCTTGTGGATACTTTGGTGCACCCCTACAGGGTTAAATCTTTTCGAGGAGCCGTGTCCGCGGTTATGGACGACTTGGAGCACAGTGCTTGATCATAGACAACTATAACTAAAGTTTATTGTTATAAATTGACTTGTATCCGATATGACTGGTAATCAGCTTCACTACAACGGAATGGCTAAATAAAAGTACCAACAACTGCTGGGTTTTGGGGTTATCTCATGCTAATTGTATCTGACTAGTAAGTGTCGCAACTATCACGGAATGGTTAACTAAAAGTGCCCACTGCTTATTTTATCAGGATGATTATCTACATGTGACTAGTAATTGCTGCAACGATAACTGAATAAATAAAACTGCCAACTGTGTGAGTTCCTCGGTTGACTTCCTCGTTTGGTCTCGAGGGGGAAACACCAGGATGGGTTTTCTTGGTGGTAGCATCAGGTTGGTTCCGAATAGGTCTTTCTTACCCCTCTCTGGTAACCGCTAGTTGTATCGAGCCTCTATAGGGAGTTCAGTGCATGCTGCCGCTGCCGCTTCAGTCCACCATACCTATGTAGGCGAGGACCGCCGAATTCTAGCCTCGCTGCATCGCCTCAAGATCGACGCTCCTCTTTTTCCTTTGCCCTTTGTCGGCACCCCTTTTGTTTAAGCAGGTTTTGAGATCGACGCCGTTAGCAGGGTTACCCTTCCGGCTTGGCCTGGGCAGGGTTATGGACGCCATTGGTTACTCTTCAGGGCTCTTAGCCCCATTTGCATCTTGTCCGTAGCCGGACGCTCTATCATTTTTAAGGTGATTTGGATCTTTGTACCGTATATCTGTATTCTTGACTCATGGAGTCGTGTTGTATATATATCTATTCTGTGGGTCCCATCGAGGACTGTTGTGTAATGTTATTACTTCGTTTTCCACCCGCACGAAAGTGCCTGGTGGGCACCTTTGAATCGTTTCTATGCGGGTTTGGCGGGTTTCGCTAAAACTTGCATAGGGTCGATTCTGAGGGTGTTACATCTCGTCTCGATGCATGTTGAGTCTTGTGGGTAAAGTGCACCACCTCTCGAGAAGGAAAAACCTAAGTACTTAGTCGTGTCCCCGGCAAAGGACAATTTGAGCATCAAGACATTGAAGCTATCAAGGATCTCCTCATCCCAATTTCTAAGTTAAAACTTGTGGTTGAACAAGGGTTAAGGTTCACCAATGTCTATTGGTGGTTCCTTGGGAGTTTTGCCAAACAAAAACTTAGTGTTTTCAACTGATAGGAAAAATCTATTTTGAGCAAAGCAAGCCTAAGCTACACTTATCCAAATTCATATAGATGTTAGATACTACTATTCTACTATGGTATCACTTGCCAATACAATTCCAAATGTATTGACCCACTGTGGCTGTAACTTGTGATGTTGTAGGTTACTCTGATGAGGATTAGGATTGTGAGTCTACACTCAACATGTTTGCCTGTGGCACATGAAGATGAAGACTTTACTTTATTTATTTGTGTTATCAACTCTTGTACTAGCCTTTGGCTATGGAGTTGTAAAAGACTATGTTTATCTCTGGAATGACAATGTAATAAAGACCTTTCTATCTGTGTACTTCATCTTAAACTGTGGATGCTAGAATTTGATCTAGGGACTAGCATTGCAATCACAGGGACCTTTACCTTTATAAAGGTGGGGTCTTACAGAGACTAAAACTTCTGGTCGTATAGTTGCCGCTGCCATCACCTCTTCAAATAGTTTCTCCCCGTCCAATCAGATCATAGCGACGACATACAGAATGACCAGAAATCGCAAAAACCTCACCTCTAAAAGGGATCTGGAGGGGGAACTCATCCACCAGGGATCCGTATTCACGCTACACAGATCCGGGAGGCTAAGGCATAGATCTTCATCATCAACCGCTGCATCACCACCATCTCCATCCATCTCATCTACATCTTGTCTAGATCTTGTTGTAGTTTCCATACTCATTGTGGATTTATACAAGTACTATTCATCTATGATAGATTCCATTGTCTTTGCCATGATGTTGATTGCCTCCATGTTTGAGTAGATCATTAGTTCTTGGGGAGATGGAGAAATCCTAGCATGAGATTGAAATGAGATAAAGTTTATTATGATATTCATCGCTGTGACCATGTGTTAGATTGTCTTCAACTTGATGTTTTGAGAATTCGACCTCTCAATATTTGCCTCTTGTGGGGACTTGATGGAGGGAACTAATTGTTGGTAGACGGAGGTGTGCTAGAACTTATGGTGACTATAAATCTATTAGTACCCCTTACATATCAACTTTGGAACCAAGGAAACTCACAGAACATTGTCCATGCCATGGGATACATCCTATTAGATAAAATCCCTTAATAGCATAGTAATTCGATTGATGTCGACTAATTGTATGATGTGGTTATGAGGATGATGTGAGCAGTGGTTCCTGCCTATTTGTCCAATTACAGAGTTCCTCCCACGCATACATAGTTGATAATATTCATGATAATAATCTTTACCTTAAACCCTTTATAATGCTAGAGGTGTGTCCACTACTCCCTGAGAACACTTTTTCCCATTGCAGTTTCATATCTCTTTTACATTCGCGATACTTACTTTCTGTATTAAGTTTTTTTTACTTTACTTATTGTTCTCTTATACAAAAACCCAAAAATACCTTTTTTACATAAAACTCGGATTTTATGTTGTTACTTAGAATGTTATTTAGCATTACTATTTGAGTATTTAGTTCAAGAGTTATTAGACTTTAGAACTCCCTCTCCCTGTGGGATCGATATCTTTATTTCAAAACTAGCTAAAAACAATTTATGCACTTGCAGTCATCAAACTATTTTCTGGCGCCATTTTCGGGGATCTAAGCATTGTAGGTCTTTTAGTTTTTTCTTATTTATTTTAGTCTTTCTAAGTTTTGTTTTGAGTTACAAGTTTCCACCAACATGATGGATTTTGAGCATTTGACTAGTACTAACCCACTCAGCCACTTTGGGAAGCCCTACGAGATTAATAAAAGAGACAACTCCAACGAGAAGACAAGGGGGTTTGAAATAAATCCTTTTCTACTTGGTATTTTACACAAGAAGAAATTTATTGGAGATGAAGAAAATCCTAATCCATATGAGAAAATTGCATGATTTAAATATATATGTGGCACTTTCCAATTACCGGGGTATACTTCTAACAAGGTAAGGCTAAAACTCTTTATTCAGACTTTGACTAGCACAGCTCTCTCATGGCATAGATCTTTACCCCCAGAAGCCACTACTACCTGGGATCATTTAGCCTGTGAGTTTCTAGCTAAGTATTATACTTTATCAAAATCTTTTGGAACCAGGCGTCTTATAATTACTTGGAGGAACCATCCTAATAAAGGACTAGCAAGAGGTTATATAAGATTTAAAGATTTACTTAATCAATGTCCTCATCATGATTTGCCTGAATGGTATTTATTGCATATCATTTATGGCATTTTAATTGAACCTAATAAATTGGAACTAGACTCTTGCATGAGAAGAGCATTTATGAATCTTCCCATAACTAAGGCTTGGGGTTTACTTAATAGAATTCACGATCATAGAGTTTCTTGGAATTTTGGTCTAGGAATCGAAGGAGGCATAGAAATAGATTATGATTGTAACTATAATAAAAAGGGCAAAGTTAATGAATTATCTAAAGAACTTTATTTGGATTCAGATCTTGTGTTACATGTTGTTAAAGCTTTTATAGAACATATCAAAGATCCAAAATAGGGTTGGGTCAAGTATGATCCACCACCCGAACCTGAGAAGAAAAGAGAAGTTAAAGCAACATTGGCCTCCCTAGAACCAATGTACGAGATACCTTTCCTTAATAGTGTATAGAAATATATTTTGGAATATGAACAGGTTAAAGCAGTACATTAGAATAAAGAAGAGGAAAGTATGCCAGAAGTTGAAGAACTTTTGGATTAAACCAAACATGAAGAGGTAACCAAGGAAGCAATTATGGCTATGTATGCACATTGAAACATAATTGAACTTGATATAGATACTTCTGTACTGGTTGAAGATAAAATATGTGGGTAAGCCTATTCTTCCCTGCATATTTAAAGAAACCTCATATTATGGTTTATGTGATCTTGGCACCGCATTTAATGTTATATATTATGATTTTTATTTAGAAATAAAAGAAGAGATATTGCCGGCTACAATAGAGAATACTAATATGACAATCATGATAGCAAATAAATCTCTTAGAGTTCCAATGGGAGTAGTTGAAGAGGCAACTGTCACAATTGGCAATGAAAATTTTCCTATTGATTTTGTAGTTGTTGATATGCTAGCTGACACTCTTTGCCCAATTATATTTGGAAGAAACTTTTTGAATGATTTAGGTGCCAAAGTTGATTTCAAAAAGGAGATTGTGTCTCTTAAGCTTGGGGAAGCAGAAAAAGAATTCCATTTTTCCAAATTTAAAGACAGACCTCTACAAATATAAGAAGAAGTGAAAGGAAAAACTATTGAGGAGATGGCAACTCTATTCTTTAGTAATCAAGTAGAAGAAGCAAATCAAGACTCAAATTATGAAGAAATAATTATGGAGGACAAGTACATAGAAGAATTAGAAAGTGAATTCGATTCGCTTCCCATTTTAGGGCCTCCAACTAATGAGTCTTTTGAAGATCCAGAAAAGAGAGGGGACGAGGAATTACCGCCCCTAGAATTTAAGACTTTACCAGATAATCTTAAATATAGATTTTTGGATAATAAAAATAAATTCCCTGTTATTATTAGTGCTAAACTTGCAGGCGATGAAGAATAATAACTCATGAAATTACTTAAGGAGGATCGTAAGGCCTTTGGGTACTCAATGGATGATTTGAAGGGAATTAGTCCCATGATAGACGTCCATCAAATATTCATGGAGGAAGGTGCTAAACCCATTGCGGAATTCAATAGAAGGATGAAGCCCAAAATGAAGTAAGTGGTAAGAAAAGAAATAGTAAGCCTACTGGATGCAGTATAATCTATCCTGTAAAAGAAAGTGAATGGGTAATTCATGTTCATTGTGTTCCTAAGAAGGGAGGTTTTACTGTTGTTCCTAATGAAAACAATGAATTGATACCTACTAGAACTATTGTCGGACATAGGATGTGTATAGATTTCAGAAAATTGAATAAAGAAACTAGGAAATATCACTATCGTTTACCGTTCATAGACCAAACTTTAGAGAGGTTAGCAAACCACACTCATTTTTGTTACTTGGACGGATACTCTGGTTTTTCCCAAATAGCTGTTCATCCTGATGAACAGCTTAAAACAACTTTTATTAGTCCTTTATGGTTTACATTCTTACCGACGCATTTCTTTTGGTTTATGTAATGCTCTAGCTACTTTCCAAAGATACATGACTGTTATTTTTGCAGATTTTATAAAACTGAAAATGGAAGTATTTATGGATGACTTCTCTGTCTATGGAATTTCGTTTACTAGTTGCTTGGATAATCTCAAAACGGTTTTGCAGCATTGCGAAGAAACCAATCTTATTCTAAACTAGAAGAAGTGCCATTTTATGGTCAAAGAAGGTATAGTCCTTGGACATAAGGTATCAGGTAAAGGTATTGAAGTAGACACAGCTAAGGTTGAAGCAATAGAGAGAATGCCACAACCTAGGGATATAAAAGGTATAAGAAGTTTTCCTGGTCATATGGGTTTTTATAGAAGGTTCATTAGGAATTTCTCTGGAATTTCTAAACCTTTGACTAACCTTTTGAAAAGGGAGTAAGATTTAATTTTGATGATAAATGCCTTATTGCCTTTGATAAACTTAAATATGTTCTATCCCATGCTCCTATCAATAAACTACCTATATGGGATATGACTTTTGATTTAATATGTGAATCTAGTGATGATGTTGTAGGAGTAACTCTGGGACAACATATAGGTCACATATTTAATATTATACACCATGCTAGTAGAACTCTTAATAGTTCTCAAAAGAATCCTAAGGAAGAAAGAGAACTTTTTGTTGTATTTTTCTTTTGCGACAAATTTCATTCTTATATAGTGGATGCAAAAGTAAGAGTTCATACGGATCGTGATGTTTTAAAAGAACTCCTTGAGAGGAAGAATCATAAGCCAAGACTGATCCGGTAGATCCTTATACTTCAAGAATTTGAGTTGCAGATTATGCAGAGGCAAGAAATAAAGATATTGGATGCAGTATCCATATTTGCCAGCATGGCACCAATCTTACTGAGAGGAACTTTAGTCCTGAGATTTTCATTTACGAGAATTGTTAGATGAGCTAAGGTCAATTCCTCCAAAATATAAGAAGTCCTTATTGTTGGAGGAGCTTGTTACCCCCGACTAAATAAACGGTAAGTACAAGGTAAGTTTTATTTCTCTAAATAAGTGATTTGTTTTCATGTTTTTCAGAAGTTTCTGAGGGTTTTTACCAACTATACAGCTAGAGAAAATTCTCCCACCGTATAGTTAGTCGTTAAACCTACAGTAGTCCCTTCACGAAATTTTTCGATGTTTGGAAACTATACGAACGCAACTATACGGCCAGAAAATTTTTCTCTCGCTATATAGTTGGTTATTACACTTTCTGGCAACTTCGTTCTTTTTTTTTATCATGAAAAAAAATGTGTCAGTTTGTGGCATCCCGCAAAACCACTACTAGAAAATCGCGTTGAATTTGTGCATTGCATCGTCATCCTCATGTGTTGTTTGTCTAAAACTATTTCAGAAAAACCTATTTTGTTTTCTGAAACGCCCTCTCTCATTCAAACGCCAAAAAAAAACCGGGACTCCGGAATTATTTTGTTTGACCAACAATGTTTTGCAAACGGTGCAATTAAAACTAAATAAAATATTAAATTAGTTTTTTTTTGTGGGGCAGTCGAACGGGCCGAGTAGACCCGAACGACCACCCCTGTTTTTAAATCGGTCCAACTCCTAATCCTAAGACTACCCAGCTTCCTACCCACCCCAGCCTCCACATCACTCCTACCTATCACGCGCTGACACCTCACCCCTCCTCTTCTCCCACCCAGTCAAGTGCTGCCACGTGGCCAGCCAGCTCCCCCTCCCTCACCTCTCTCTCCCTCCCCACCCCTCTGTCCTCAGCCAGCACGCTACACCGCACGCGCCTGGGCCCTTACATCCCCGACGGGACCCACCCCCACCGACGCCCGTCCCCATCCTCTTCCCCACGCTTGCAGCTAGCCCCCAGCGCTCGTTCCTCTCTCGCTGGCATGGCCTCTCCTCCGGCGACCGGCCCCGGCGCGGTCCCCTCCCTAGCGCCGCCGCTCCCACTCCCGCTCGCAGCAGCCGCACGCCCGCACCTCTCTCCTCTCCCTCCCCGCTCGCCCCAACCACCGTCTTCCCTCTGCCGTCCTCCACCTGGCCGCGGCAGTCCGCTCAGCCGCCCCTCGCCCGCCAGACGCTGCTTCTCCCTCTCCCCTCTCTGGCTACCCCCCATCCGGCGCCGCCCAGTTCCCGTGCTCGCCCGCGACACCATGGCCGCCACCGCCCCGGTTCCTCCTTCCCCAACCAACCGCCGCGTCCGCCGCTTCCTTCCCCGTCGCCGAGCGCCGCCCGAGCCCCTCCACGCCCCGCGTCCCCAGCGGCCACCGCTCCGGCCATGGCGCCACCGACCCACCGCGGCTCGCCCCCGTCTGCGAAGCTCAAGGCGTCGCGACGCCGTCCACCGCGCCGCCCGCCCGACAGCGCCGCCCGCCGCCCGGAACCGCTGCAAGCTTCCTCCACCTCGAGCCCCTCCGTGCGCGCTCGCCTGCCTCGCCTCAGCGGACCCGACCATGCCTCGCCACCGCCAGAACGTACCTCCGCGCGCCGCGCTCCGCGTCCTCCTCTCAGGCCAGCCGCCGCCGCCTGCGGGCTCCGCCTCGCCGCCCGCTCCCTTCCGGGCGCGCTTCCCGCGCGTCGTCGCCCCTGTTCGCCGCGGCCAGCAGCCTCCGTCGCCGCCGAGCCGAGCCTGCGTCCTGCCGTCCCCGGAGCCCGGCGCCGCGCCCGCGTGGACGCCCCGCCAAGGCCACCTGTTTTCCTGCTAGGACATGCTGAGGTGGTGTGGCATGGTGGTGGTGAAATCCCCGACAAGTACTTCCGAGCGTATCGACAACAAGATCGCCACCCTCCCCGGACGTAACCAACGAATCAACCGACACCGGCAATGAAGTCATCGAAACCCACGTTCACCCTCTCGTACCTTCAAGCACTCCTACATGACCTGAGAGCGAACCCTAACCAAGATCGTCGACCCCTCGACCGAAGACCGATCCCCGAAAGCCTGAGTGCGCCGACGACCAGATCTCCACGGTACAACGACAAGACCCACGACAGGGACCGACGACCGCGGATGCGACAAGATCGTCGCTCGGACGCCAGGACCGCCACCTGGAGCGATAAGCGCTTCATCTCGGTTACGCCAAGTACTTCGGCCAGATGCCAAGACCGACTCGATGGCGCGGGACCGACAAGACCTTCGCAACGGCAAGATCGCCCCGCGGGACCCGACGAGATATGCATGACGACAAGAACGACATCGACCAGAGAGAATCCGGTGCACCCCCGGACACCGAGACCCCGATATGACAAGTGCTTCGACCCGAACGCGATGACCGGCAACATGACCCGAAGACCCCGGATGCGCCAAGACCTGCCCCTGAGTCCGAGACCGAACTCCGTCGAACCCTGAGACCGACCCCGAATCCCGGACCCCCAAGATCGTCGAGACCCCTAATGTGTGAACCCCTTCCCGGAACCCTAATTTCATAACATAATACAACTTGTCGCATATTTAATTGTCATCTCGCATGCATATCATGTGGTTTGGGGGCCTTATGCCGATTCACTTAATAATTAAATATGGGGCCCATATGCGGGCAAATCTAGTCTCATATTGGCCTCATTTAAATTTGTGTAGCGAACCGGTAACTCATCTTGCCTGGTTAAAACAACATTTAAATTGCGGGGGTTCTAAACAACTTGAACCATTTAATTAATTGTCGGGACCCCGGTTCCGCCTAATCTGACCTAAGTGCATCGCACCTTCACCATGCCATGCATCATACATGCATCATGCCCGATCTTCTGCCGTTGTATTAAATATTGCATCCGGTGTTTATTCTAGTGTTTTGCTTCTTCGCGGATAAGGCCGTTGAGTTGATGTGAGCTTCGCCCCGATCTTCGGTTGAACCCTTCGGCAATGTTTTCAGGCGAGCATCTCCCCCTTTCTACATATCTTACTTTTATAGTGCTTTATTTCCTCCTATTGATCTATTGCTATCTGTGTTGCGATGCTTTAGTTTCCGTGCATTGATATTTCCTGCAGGTAGTATATTGCCTTGGACACATCCTATGACCTGTTGTTTGGTAGATAGTTGGACTTGCGCGTCGTAGATGCTTGCTCAAGGGCTGATGTGTGTTGTCAATTGCCACAGTTGCTGATGTATTGCCGCATGTTGCTATTGGAGATGATTCTAGTTTTACTTATCGACACTTTAATTTCTGTTTAACAACTAAAATTGAAATAAGCAGAGGCATCGGTGGGTGATAGATAATATTTGGTTTCCGAACGCCCACTTGTGTCCCGTAAGACCCCGAGTACTTGATACCTGTTCCTTGATTTATCGCGCTATCCACATCCGGGAGGTATATGGGACCCCCCTGAGCCAGAGCTTGATTCAGTCTTATTTCTTGGGGCCACAAACTAGTTTGAGGTGTTTTTACTATCCTGTACTTATGCCATGCTACTTTCTGTATTTAAATTGTGCGAGGAGCACACTGTACTGTTTAGGTAAGCGGGATGTTTTCGCGGTATCGACAGTCCCCGATTGGGGACCTGCTGTCGTTTACAGCCATCGACGCAAACCTTGAGTCCGTCTCGGAGCTTGCTTACTCCGTTGCGGGTGTACTCAATGGGGTGGCCCCCTGAAATATTTCTGAATCCTGTGATTGTTCAGTCGTGAAAGCCTCGTTGGGTTTTGATTTGGTTTTTCCGAGGTTGATCGAGCGTGTGTTGCTATTGGTGCACCCCGGCCGGGTAAAACTTTCTGAAAGCCGTGTCCGCGGATATGGACGACTTGGAGCACAGTATCTCGATCATAGACAAGCATAACTAAAGTTTACTGCTATAAATTTGACTTATAATGACTAGTAATCAGCTTCACTATAATGGAATGGCTAATTAATACTGCCCACGATTGCTTGTTTGGTTGTCGCTTGCGACAATTGTACCTGACTAGTAAGTATTGCAACTACAACGGAATGGCTGAATAAAAGTACCAACAACTGTTGGGTTTTGTGGGATATCTCATGCTATTCATATCTGATTAGTAATTGTTGCCACTATAACGGAATGGTTAACTAAAATGACCACTGCTTATTTTATCAGGACGAATACCTAAACCTGACTAGTAAAGTGCCGCAACTATAACTGAATAAGTAAAACTGCCAACAGTGTGAGTTCCTCGGTTGACTTCCTCGACGGTCTCGAGGGGGAAACGCTAGGATGGGTTTGTTTGGTGTTCGCCTCAGGTTGGATCCGGTTAGGTCATTCTCATCCCTCTCTGATATCCGCCAGATGTATCGAGTCTCTATAGGTTGTTTAGTGCATCTTTGCTGCCGATCCACCATACCTATGTAGGCGAGGACCGAATTCTAGCCTCGCTGTATCGGCCTCAAGATCTTGACGCTCCTTCTTTTCCTTTGCCCTTTGTCGGCACCTTTTGTTAAAGCAGGTTTTGAGAACGACGTCGTTAGCAGGGTTACCCTTCCGCCTTGGCCTGGGCAGGGTTATGGACGCCATTGGTTATTCTTCAGGGCTCTTAGCCCCATTTGCATCTTGTCCGTAGCTGGACGCACTATCGCTTTCAAGGTGATTTGGATCTTTGTACCGTATATCTGTATTCTTGACTCTTTGAGTCATTGTTATATATATCTGCTACGTGGGTCCCATCGAGGACTGTTGTGTAATGTTATTACTTCGTTTTCCACCCGCATGAAAGTGCCTGGTGGGCACCTTTGAATCGTTTCTATGCGGGTTTGGCGAATTTTGCTCAAACTTGCATAGGTCCGATTCTGAGGGTGTTACAGAGTGGTATCAGAGCTCAGCAGTTGCGATACCCCACAAGTCCAGCCTGTAGGATAACCTAGCTAACGGCCGAAGTAGAAGTGTCAAAACTATTTTTGAAAATCGGTTGGATAGTTCTGGTTAGGTCTGATTTTACTCCTTACCCCTCTGCTATTCTCCTCTTACCTCGACGTGTTTTGAATCCGCTCTCTTCTCTCTCTTCGAGTCCAGGATTTCTCGCGGTCGGGTTTCCGTCGTACCTTCAGGGTTTCATTTTCTCCCTTTTGTAACGGAGGTGCTACGATCATCAATCTGCAACTTGTCTGTTGTACCCTTCCTCCAATCTTTTGTTCTTGAGCTCTTTATCCATATGTGTTCCTTGCCGGATATCAGTGTCGTTGAAAAACATCTGAGAAGGACGAGCTTTGGTGAAGTTGGAGTCGACCTTGAGCATGTGTTGTTCATGCCAATGGAACCATCGCGAAACCTAATCAGTGTGTCTTTCATACGTATTCTGTTGTATCTTCCGGTGTTTCCCGATGTGTTGACATCATCTACGCCAGATCCGATGCAGAGTCTGCATCATTCCTTTGTTCCTGAATCTCGCTTGTCGAGATCTTCAGTCTAATTCCGAGGGTTGGTTGCTTAATCCGTCTATTCGCGTGCAGAGTAATGGTTTGAGTGCGGGATGGAGTAGCTACCCTACCACTGCTCTTATCATTCGCTCTTGTACGTCGAATCAGTGGATCCAGCAGTTTTACACTATCCATGGAAGTTAGAGGTGGCCTTACCTTCAACTTCGTCCCTTGTTTTCCCCGGAGTGCCCTCTCGACGATCAGGAGCAACGATCCTTTGTTGGTGGTGTCGCCGTTTTCAAGATGGAGGGTGAACCCTCGTTAGTGGTGTCGCGAGGACCTACGCAAAGCGAGAAGACGCAGATCACCGACCTCCCTTCCGGTACCATGAGGCGGATCTCGAGGGCGAGATCCATTGTTAGTGGTGTCGAATTGTGGCATCCCGCAAAACCACTACTAGAAAATCGCGTTGAATTTGTGCATTGCATCGTCATCCTCATGTGTTGTTTGTCTAAAACTATTTCAGAAAAACCTATTTTGTTTTCTGAAACGCCCTCTCTCATTCAAACGCCAAAAAAAAACCGGGACTCCGGAATTATTTTGTTTGACCAACAATGTTTTGCAAACGGTGCAATTAAAACTAAATAAAATATTAAATTAGTTTTTTTTTGTGGGGCAGTCGAACGGGCCGAGTAGACCCGAACGACCACCCCTGTTTTTAAATCGGTCCAACTCCTAATCCTAAGACTACCCAGCTTCCTACCCCAGCCTCCACATCACTCCTACCTATCACGCGCTGACACCTCACCCCTCCTCTTCTCCCACCCAGTCAAGTGCTGCCACGTGGCCAGCCAGCTCCCCCCCCCTCCCCCCTCTCTCCCCCCCCCCCCCCCTGTCTCAGCCACGCTACACCAAGACGCTGGGCCCCTACATCCTGACGCTGGACCCACCCCACCGACGCCTCGTCCCCATCCTCTTCCCCCACGCTTGCAGCTTAGCCAGCCCGCTCGTTCCTCTCTCTGGCGCTGCCTCTCCTCCGGCCGGCCCGGCCGCTGTCCCCTCCCTAAGCCGCTGCTCCCACTCCCTTCGCAGCCGCCTTGCACCTCTCTCCTCTCCTCCCCGCCCCAACCACCGTCTTCCTCTGCCGTCCTCCACCGCCGGCAGTTCGCTTCATGAGCCCTCGCCAGACGCCTGCCTTCTCCCTCTCCCTCTCTGGCTACCCCATCCGGCGCCGCCCGTTCCGTGCTCGCCCATGACACCATGGCCGCCACCGCCCGGTTCCTCCTTCCCCAACCAACCGCGTCCGCTTCTTCCTTCCCGTCGCCGCCGAGCCCCGCCACGCCCGCGTCCCTGCCACCGCTCGCCATGGCGCCACCGACCCACTGCTCGCCCCGTCTGCGAGCTCCGGCGTCCGCGTCGCCGTCCATGCCGCCCGCCCAGAAGGCGCCACGCCCGCGCCGGAACGCTGCAAGCTTCCTCCACCTCCGAGCCCCTCCGTGCGCCGTCGCCCTGCCTCGCCTGGACCCGACTGCGGCCTCCGCCACCGCCCAGAACGTACCTCGCGCCCGCCCGCGCTCCGTCCTCCCTCTCAGGCCCCAGCGCCCGCTCTGGGCTCGCCTCTCGCCGCTCCCTTCCGGCTGCGCTTCCCGCGGCGTCGTCGCCTGCCGCCAGCAGCGGCCCAGCCTCCCGTCGCCCGCTGAGCCCGCGTCCTGCCGTCCCCGGAGCCCGGCGCCGCGCCCGCGTGGACGCCCCGCCAAGGCCACCTGTTTTCCTGCTAGGACATGCTGAGGTGGTGTGGCATGGTGGTGGTGAAATCCCCGACAAGTATTTCCGAGCGTATCGACAACAAGATCGCCACCCTCCCCGGACGTAACCAACGAATCAACCGACGCCGGCAATGAAGTCATCGAACCCCACGTTCACCCTCTCGTACCTTCAAGCACTCCTACATGACCTGAGAGCGAACCCTAACCAAGATCGTCGACCCCTCGACCGAAGACCGATCCCCGAAAGCCTGAGTGCGCCGACGACCAGATCTCCACGGTACAACGACAAGACCCACGACAGGGACCGACGACCGCGGATGCGACAAGATCGTCGCTCGGACGCCAGGACCGCCACCTGGAGCGATAAGCGCTTCATCTCGGTTACGCCAAGTACTTCGGCCAGATGCCAAGACCGACTCGATGGCGCGGGACCGACAAGACCTTCGCAACGGCAAGATCGCCCCGCGGGACCCGACGAGATATGCATGACGACAAGAACGACATCGACCAGAGAGAATCCGGTGCACCCCCGGACACCGAGACCCCGATGTGACAAGTGCTTCGACCCGAACGCGATGACCGGCAACACGACCCGAAGACCCCGGATGCGCCAAGACCTGCCCCTGAGTCCGAGACCGAACTCCGAACCGAACCACGACCCGAATCCCGGACCCCAAGATCGTGAGACCCTAATGTGAACCCTTCCGGAACCCTAATTTCATAACATAATACAACTTGTCGCATATTTAATTGTCATCTCGCATGCATATCATGTGGTTTGGGGGCCTTATGCCGATTCACTTAATAATTAAATATGGGGCCCATATGCGGGCAAATCTAGTCTCATATTGGCCTCATTTAAATTTGTGTAGCGAACCGGTAACTCATCTTGCCTGGTTAAAACAACATTTAAATTGCGGGGGTTCTAAACAACTTGAACCATTTAATTAATTGTCGGGACCCCGGTTCCGCCTAATCTGACCTAAGTGCATCGCACCTTCACCATGCCATGCATCATACATGCATCATGCCCGATCTTCTGCCGTTGTATTAAATATTGCATCCGGTGTTTATTCTAGTGTTTTGCTTCTTCGCGGATAAGGCCGTTGAGTTGATGTGAGCTTCGCCCCGATCTTCGGTTGAACCCTTCGGCAATGTTTTCAGGCGAGCATCTCCCCCTTTCTACCTATCTTACTTTTATAGTGCTTTATTTCCTCCTATTGATCTATTGCTATCTGTGTTGCGATGCTTTAGTTTCCGTACCCGTGATATTTCCCTGCAGCCGTATATTGCCTTGGACACATCCTATGACCTGTTGTTTGGTAGATAGTTGGACTTGCGCGTCGTAGATGCTTGCTCAAGGGCTGATGTGTGTTGTCAATTGCCACAGTTGCTGATGTATTGCCGCATGTTGCTATTGGAGATGATTCTAGTTTTACTTATCGACACTTTAATTTCTGTTTAACAACTAAAATTGAAATAAGCAGAGGCATCGGTGGGTGATAGATAATATTTGGTTTCCGAACGCCCACTTGTGTCCCGTAAGACCCCGAGTACTTGATACCTGTTCCTTGATTTATCGCGCTATCCACATCCGGGAGGTATATGGGACCCCCCTGAGCCAGAGCTTGATTCAGTCTTATTTCTTGGGGCCACAAACTAGTTTGAGGTGTTTTTACTATCCTGTACTTATGCCATGCTACTTTCTGTATTTAAATTGTGCGAGGAGCACACTGTTGTCTGTTAGGTAAGCGGGGTGTTTTCGGTATCGACGATCCCGATTGGGGACTCTGTCGTTCTGACCATCGACGAAACCTTGAGTCCGTCTCGAGCTTGCTTACTCCGTTCTTGGTGTACTCAATGGGGTGGCCCTGAAATATTTCTGAATCCTGTGATTGTTCAGTCGTGAAAGCCTCGTTGGGTTTTGATTTGGTTTTCCGAGGTTGATCGAGCGTGTGTTGCTATTGGTGCACCCCGGCCGGGTAAAACTTTCTGAAAGCCGTGTCCGCGGATATGGACGACTTGGAGCACAGTATCTCGATCATAGACAAGCATAACTAAAATTACTGCTATAAATTTGACTTATAATGACTAGTAATCAGCTTCACTATAATGGAATGGCTAATTAATACTGCCCACGATTGCTTGTTTGGTTGTCGCTTGCGACAATTGTACCTGACTAGTAAGTATTGCAACTACAACGGAATGGCTGAATAAAAGTACCAACAACTGCTGGGTTTTATGGGATATCTCATGCTATTCATATCTGATTAGTAATTGTTGCCACTATAACGGAATGGTTAACTAAAATGACCACTGCTTATTTTATCAGGACGAATACCTAAACCTGACTAGTAAAGTGCCGCAACTATAACTGAATAAGTAAAACTGCCAACAGTGTGAGTTCCTCGGTTGACTTCCTCGACGGTCTCGAGGGGGAAACGCCAGGATGGGTTTGTTTGGTGTTCGCCTCAGGTTGGATCCGGTTAGGTCATTCTCATCCCTCTCTGATATCCGCCAGATGTATCGAGTCTCTATAGGTTGTTTAGTGCATGCTGCCGCTGCCGCTTCAGTCCACCATACCTATGTAGGCGAGGACCGCCGAATTCTAGCCTCGCCGTGTACTGGCCTCAGTACTGACGCTCCTTCTTTTTCCTTTGCCCTTTGTCGGCACCCCTTTTGTTAAAGCAGGTTTTGAGAACGACGCCGTTAGCAGGGTTACCCTTCCGGCTTGGCCTGGGCAGGGTTATGGACGCCATTGGTTATTCTTCAGGGCTCTTAGCCCCATTTGCATCTTGTCCGTAGCTGGACGCACTATCGTTTTCAAGGTGATTTGGATCTTTGTACCGTATATTTGTATTCTTGACTCTTTGAGTCGCTGTTATATATATCTGTTCTGTGGGTCCCATCGAGGACTGTTGTGTAATGTTATTACTTCGTTTTCCACCCGCACGAAAGTGCCTGGTGGGCACCTTTGAATCGTTTCTATGCGGGTTTGGCGAATTTTGCTCAAACTTGCATAGGTCCGATTCTGAGGGTGTTACACGGTTCCAAGTAAGTAACCTAACCGACCTGGACTCGAGATAT
The DNA here is from genome assembly GCA_030063025.1 of Avena longiglumis. Lineage (NCBI taxonomy): Eukaryota > Viridiplantae > Streptophyta > Magnoliopsida > Poales > Poaceae > Avena > Avena longiglumis. The sequence continues at coordinate 168,776,861 of CP125974.1, forward strand.
GTTGGAAATATCTACCCGAAACCAACTATACGGTTGGAACTTTACGGTCCGCGCTCGTATAGTTGGTCGTTACGCAGCTGGACTTTTACAAATTTGTGATTTCTTTCCCTGTTTTGTTAAGATTCTTTTCTTTGGCGTAACTTTGGTGTTTCTTGCGAGTTTTACCGACCTCTAACCCCCCCTTATATACTTCCATTGTGTTTCTCTTTAATCATAATCACCAGGAACCAATCTAGACATGCTTTATCCCGTCCCAGGCCGTGGAAAACCCATGGGTCTCATTCATCCTTCCAAGGACCTGATGGCACTGCGTCAACTTGCAGTGCTTCTTTGGAAAACCACAAGAGCAAGGTGTGAAGCAGCATAGCAACAAGTTTTCCCTCAGTAAGAAACCGAGGTTATCAAACCAGTAGGAGGAAGGAAACGTCACACAGGTGTTGCAAGCAATGTGGAAACCTGCACAACACAAACTCAAGACTTTTCCCCAACGAATCAGTGAGGTTGTCAAGCTCACCGGGGTCCATAGTTCACTAGAGGTGCTCTCCTTAGATAAACAACATGGCATGAAGGGTAAACAAATTACAGCAGGGCAATTGACAGGAACTGAGCAAGGCATAACAATGAAATACCAGACAAAAAGATCCTATGAGATTCGATTGGGCAATACAACAATATACATAGACCGCCATCCAACTGCATCTATGACTAGAAGTCCACCTTAAGGTTATCATCTGAATCCCCTCCAGTATTAAGTTGCAAGCAACAGACAACTTCTTTAAGCAAAGTGTGTAAGGTAAACAATCCACTTGTTCTATGAACAAGAGACCGTTGTTTTCTCCCTAGTAGAAACAGCACATCTACAACCGAAGAGATTTCTGTCACTTCCCTTGGAAACTAGAGGCATGAACCCACTATCAAGCATAAATACCCCCTCTTGGAGTCACTAGCAACTACTTGGCCAAGATAGCTACTAACAACGGAGAGCATGCAAGATCACAAACAACACAGACATGATAGTATCAATTATACGAAACCATTAATCAATCTGACATAGTAATCTCAATATCCATCGATCCCTGCAAACTAAACATGCATGATTACAAATATATTAGATCTTGATCATGAATGGAGCTCACAAGATCTATACATGAAAGCACAAGGAGGAGATACAACCATCTAGCTACTACATGGACCTGTAGTCCAAGGTGGAACTACTCACGCTTCATACTGGAGAAGAAGGCCTCTGGGATGATCTCCCCTCCGGCAGGGTGCCGGGAAGAACTTCAGATCCCCCCCCCCCCCGATCTAGGGATGATGGTGGCGGCGGCTACAGAAGGTTTCGTGGAGTTTTGGTCGGGTGCCTAGGGTTTCTGCATCGAGGGCTTCTTATAGGCGAAGAGGCGAGGCTGGGAGGTGGCCAGGGGCCCCACACCCTACCCAGGCGTGGGGCAGGGCCTACCCGCGCCTAGGGGGGTCTGGCCGCCCTGGCTTGTGTCTCCGTCTCGTCTTCTGGATTCGTGTCCCCCACGGTAAAATATTAATTTTGGCTTTTGTCCCGTACAATTCCGAGAATATTGATTTTTTGCCTTTCTGGAACCAAAAACAGAAGAAAATAGGCAGCTTGTTAATAGGTTAGTTCCAGAAAATATATAAAAACACCTCAAAGTGTGGACAAAGCAAAGCAAAGTAGATACTAAACAAGCATGGAGAATCAAAAATTAAAGATACGTTTCCGACGTATCAAGCATCCCCAAGCTTAACTCCTGCTCGTACTCGAGTAGGTAAGTGATAAAAAGAATAATTTTGTAGGTGACATGCACCATCAAAATAAAGATCAAACCATTTGCAAGCATTGAAAGCTGGGATCAAAGAACTCTAAACATGTGCATGAAAGGTGGAGTTCTAACAATCAGACAAAGTAACTATGCATGCAACATCAAAGGCTACAAACAAAGATCATGAATAACATGCATTAAAAAACATTTGTTTGTTTCACATACAGAAAACATGGCATAGTGGCACTCAGCTTGTCCCTCATAGAGTAGCAAATAGATGCATAGGACACCTTCGAAGTTTATAAGAGTGACTAGATACAAATAGCAAAAGAACAAGTAATATCATAATATGCATCAATCAATAAGTTTTGGGACACTGTACACATAATGGCAACTATACTCTCTTAATGGTGCCTGATTAATAGAAGGTGGAGACTCAATATAATAGTGGAAGAAAGGCCTTTCATAAAGGAAGCAGGGATTTCAAGTTTCAAAAAGAGCTTCCAAAAATTATGGTACTTGTTAGCTTTCAGCCCTCATTGTCCCTATCATAAGAATCTTGAAGTTATTAAGGTTAAAGTGAACAAACTATGGAGTATATGCTTGACAAAGTATAAGTTGGCAATCTCAAGTCCCTTGAATACGAGGGCCACACCTCATGCTACTCAAATTCAGTCACCTGTAAGTTCTTGTCATAGTAAGTACATGCATATCATAGAGAACCGCCAACGGGGTACCCCTTGCACATGGTACAGGAGCTATCCCATAACCAAAATGACAAGCCAAGCAGACAATGAGCATCTCAGCGATCTTTTTATTTGCTATGTTCATAGCTTTTTATTGAGGATGCTATATAGATAGCTCATTATGGTGATGCTGCAAGTTTCCACCATGATTAGGCATGGCTTAGGCTAGCGGCCCGGGCGTTTCTCTAACACAAAATACATAACTCCATGGACTTACAAGCTCCCTCTTTATTTCACACCGGTGACATCCATAGACAAAAGAGCATGATATCAACTGTGTACAAAGTACAAGTGCAATGTTGAAAACGTTCCCCGTGACAGCACGGTTCTGCTAATTCAACGTATAAGTGCAAGAATATACAACATATATGAAACAATGGTTCAAGTTTATTAGGGCAATGAATATAAAGTGTGCCATCAAGTTTGTGAGGGCTTTAATCACTAAGTTTTCACATAACAAAGAAACTTTTTAACTAGAAGATAGCTAAAAACAAGAATATACTTGGAATGGTGTAACACACCATGCATAGGAATTTATAGTGGACACTTTGGAATAACTTGGTTACTTGGGAGTTGGAAGCATGAGTAGAGATTACTCATACAAGTGGAGTCTAGCAAAAGACTAGGAGCAACCAACTAATAGAGCAATAATGGCCATAATCATGCAGAGCAACAAAACATTACTAATCAAAGGATAGAGTGGTACTACAAGTCAAGGACTAAATGATCAAAGAGTCTATGGTGACTTGTGCATAGTCCTAACATGGTGTGAGCATGTGCCGAGTCAACCCAAACAAAGCATCAAAAGAAAATACCATAATACTATGCTTTTGCATGCTAAAACAACGCATAATTCTTTCAATGCACACTAAGCAATCCCAATTGTTTGGAACAAGACATGCTACAACAATAATCACTAGGCATAAGGTAAAATCAACACCTAGCATGTCATGCTAAAGTCTAAGTCACAGTCAATGCAAGATCCTCTTGCACTTTCAAGCAAGAACTTCCTACTCCTTTCCAACACCAAGAAACTTATTTGAAACAACACAGCGGGAACGGGAGTCCAAACTACTTTATTCAAGCAAACTAAACAAACTAAACAAACCAAACTAAAACTAAGACGCTCCAAGAACAATACAACAGTGCATGAAACAATAAAAACGGAGTGTCTAGACAGACCTGAGCTTTTTATTGATGAAGAAGGGATGCCTTGGGCATCCCCAAGCTTTGACGCTTGTACCTCTTGGATATTTCCTGGGGTGACACGGGGGTTGCATCCCCAAGCTTGAGCTTTTGTCCATTTTTCATCTCATTACATCATTCTCTCTCTACACCTGAAATTTTTCCTTCATACAAAACTTCACACAATCTTCATTAGCAATATTAGTGTATTCAAAAGATAATAGACCTTTGGATTTACCTTTAGAACAGAAAAAAATTTCACTAAAAAACAAGCTACTGTAGCAACTCCTTCAAAAATCTCAATTCACCTAAAGAGAACTCAAAAAGGACTCAATAAAAAGCAAATGCAAATAATGGCAGAAATCTGTCAAAACGGACCAGCAGGTAGAAACCGATTTTTTCGAAAATCTTTTGTTGCTCCAATAAAAAAGTGTTTAACTAACGAAAGTTATCTAACATACTGGGGGATTTATTCGTAAATTTTCAGATCCATACAACTTATAGAGACTCCTCACAAATTTTTATGGTGGAGGAGAGAAATCTGTTTCGGGACAGCAACTCCCCAAATCTTACTTCTCTCTCATTAGAGGTCATTCTTGGCACAAAAAGAAAACAAAAAGGATAAGGAGAGGTCATTACTGAAGTAATAACTTCCAAAACTCAAGTAAACTCTTGGGTTATCTCCCAACAAGTATTTTTCTTTAACGCCTTTAAGTTAGGCACAAGAAGCAAGAAATCAAGTATTTTCAAATGAGGAAGCATTCACATCAAACCTTTATTTCAAAGGAGGAGCAAAAAGAAACTTCTCTCTCCTCATAGGGAAGTGTTCAATACCTTTCTTGAATGGAAATTGGTATTTAATAGTGTCGTGGTATTGCACGGCAGATGCTACTGGGGGTAGCTTACGTAGAGGGAGCAAGGCGACGTAGGAGAATCCAGGAGCGAGATTGGCACACGATGTACCCAGGTTCACGTCCCCTCGGTGGAGGATTGGTACGTCCTGCTATCAATCCAGTATATGATCATAGATTGGTTACAAGGGAGCCGCCGTAGGCGGAGGGAGATTAAATCTAATATGACATGGGAGAGCCTACAATATGACCTACCCCGTGGGGGTGCCCCTAGTGGCTTTATATATGCAGCCACCTAGGGTTTACATGTGCACTAATGGGCTTTGTATTGGAGTCGCCATCTTGGGCCTCCATTCGACGCCAGTTGCCTGGATCCAATATGCGCCAGTCATCATATCCGGCGAGTCGACATGCTCCGAGCTTGGCTTTAGTCGAATCGATACCATCTGGCGACTCCGCTTCGTGGGTATACCCCGATTGGTATTCCACCATTAGTAGTCCCCGAGCGCGTTGTCGATTCGATGCAGGCTTGAGGCAAGGCGCGGAGAGTCTTGACGATGGGTCGTGGCGAATCGGTGACGAGCTCCTGAACAGAGAAAAGAACCGTGAAGCGGGAGGCGGTCGGCATGAGCCAGTCAGTGATGGCCAGTTGGCGAAAGATGCAGGTTGTCGGTGAAGCCGCCAGTTGTGGCGAGTCCCCGAACGTGGAGCATGCCAGTCCCCGAGAGCGGCGAGCGGCGAGGTTGGGCAACCGGCGAGTGGCGTGTCTGTAGCGCGCCGAGTCCTCGAGCGCGTTGAGTACACGAGGGAGAGTCCGCGGTGGCGAGTCCCCGAGCGCGTTGAGTCCGTGATGGCGAGTCCGCGGTGCCAAGTCCCCGAGCGCGTTGAGTACGCGAGGGCGAGCCCGCGGTGGCGAGTCCCCGAGCGTGGAGAGTACGCGAGTGGAGAGTCCGCGGCGGCGAGTCGACGAGGGCGAGCCGCGGTCATGGAACCATGCATACATGCAACATCCCTAGGAGTAGTCCCCGAGGCTCGAGTTGGCTTGTAGAGGCGACTTGAGGCTCTTTAGAGATACATATTATGAAAATAGTAGTGGTTGTTGTCGAGCATGGCGAGTGGCGAGGTCAAGCGACCGGCGAGCGCCGAGCCACCGAGCGCGGAGAGTGGCGAGGTCAAGAGACCGGCGAGCGCCGAGTCCCCGAGCGTGGCGAGTGGTGAGTTCGAGCGACGGGCGAGTGCCGATGTCGGGCGACCGGCGAGTGCCATTGTCTGGAGCACGTCGAGTCCCCGAGCACGGCGAGTGGCTAGTTCAGAAGACCGGCGAATGGCCCTGTCTGTAGCATGCCAAGTCCCCGAGCGCGGCGAGCGGCGAGGTCGGCGACCGGCGAGTGTCGCTGTCTGGAGTGCGCCGAGTCCCCGAGCGCGGAGGGCGGCGAGGTCGGGCGACCGGCGAGTGCTGCTGTCTAGAGCATGCCAAGTCCCCGAGCGCGGCGAGTGGTGAGGTCGACGACCGGCGAGTGGCGAGGTCGAGCGACCGGAGAGTGCTGCTGTCTATAACACATCGAGTCCCCGAGCGTGGCGAGTGGCAAGAAAGACACCAAACGTTTTGCTGAGAAGGAGAAAAATACAATTGCATTAAGGTGTACTTGCATAATATATTGAACAATTGTAAGACATGTGAATTGTAGAACTTGAAATAAAATGCATTTTTGTTATGTGGATCGATGGGCAGTATGTAAGGTTTATGTGTGTCTTTTCATGAGTAGGCAGACCTCCAGCATCAAACGCTTGCCGGGTATCAGGGACGCGATGCCAGACTGTTGAACCCGGAGACAAGGTCGGCCTTTTGGTACCCAGCCTCATTACTTCGACGAACGTGAATAAACAGCAGACAAAACTGAAACCGATCCAAAGTATGATTTTGATCCCTGAAAGGGTCGTATGCGACTGCATGGTCGGCTTTAAAGAATGAATGAAGATGCATATATGTTTTGGACTCGTAGCATGTACGAGTGTAAAAAAACTTAGTTGTTAGCATGATAAGTTTGCGTCTGCGAGTCTAGCGAGTCCGCGTTTCGACGACTCGTCAGAGACCGGTCATGGACGAAGAGGCCGGCATCGCCGCATCACAAGGGCATCTAGTCCCAGATAGTACTAATCTTTTCCGCGCTCGCGTCAGCGATCAATCGCCTCTCGCTGCCAAGTTTGTCGGCGATGACCTAGAATATCACGACGTAGAGCAGCCATGGAAAACAGATCAGACCAGACTTTAAATCAAAATAGAATAATAAATTGATAAAATAATCAAATCAGAGGAGATAAATAATTAGTCATCATCTGCATGTGCGTGTGCTGTGGCAGGGAATGTGAGTCGGCGTGAGTGATCTCGTTTCTTCAGGAGATCGGTGTCAAACTGACATTAGCAAACAATCAAAACAGAGAGAAAACACATAGGCGTATGGAGTAGATCGTGTATGCTCGCGCCCGTTATGTTTAAGTCGGCATCCGCACACAGGGTGTCATAGTTGTTGGCAGTGAGCTGGAGTCGGTGCAGGTCGATCCGATCTCGTTTCTTCAAGCATTGGCCACGGCGTGCGTGACTTATGTGAAAGCAAAACCATCTTAGTACGTCCTGCGGCACATGTAAAATATGGGCAAGAGATTATATCCGAATTAAATAATCAAGAGATTAGCAACTAATTTAGAAAGATACATGCGACCTTCAAACAGTACATTAATATGCAAGTAAGATTAGATGTAAATAAAATATCAATTGACCAGGTAATCAAGGGAGACGGGGTGGAATTAGAAACTCAGCTGCCGCTTAAAACGGATCTTGTATTTGACCGATTGGTGCACGCCGCCATCACACGCATGTAATTTTTTAGTACATGTACGTGCGCTTGTTTTTTTTTGAAAGGTTGTACTTGCGTTTGGTGGCCGGACCAATCTAATAGACATAAGGCACATTGTGAAGACGGAATCGGCAGTCGCTGATGTCGATGAAGAAATCTAGCGCGCCAACGCGGATGAGCCTATCTTGTTGCCGCTGACGACGAGGGATCCCGCCTGGATTATCACCCTCCAAGCATCGCTTGCCCCACGTTGGACGCCAATTGTCGTGGTATTGCACGGCAGATGCTACTGGGGTAGCTTATGTAGAGGGAGCAAGGCGACGTAGGAGAATCCGGGAGCGAGATTGGCACACGATGTATCCAGGTTCACGTCCCCTCGGTGGAGGATCGCTACATCCTGCTATCAATCCAGTATATGATCATAGATTGGTTACAAGGGAGCCGCCGTAGGCGGAGGGAGATTAAATCTAATATGACGTGGGAGAGCATGCAGTATGACCTATTCCGTGGGGGTGTCCCTAGTGGCTTTATATATGCAGCCACCTAGGGTTTACATGTGCACTAATGGGCTTTGTATTGGAGTCACCATATTGGGCCTCCAGTCGGTGCCAGTTGCCTGGATCCAATATGCGCCAGTCGTCATATACGGCGAGTCGACACGCTCCAAGCTTGGCTTTAGTCGGCTCAATACCATCTGGCGACTCCGCTTCGTGGATATACCCCGATTGGTATTCCCCCATTAAATGGTGCCTTCTTTCATATCAATGACGGCACAAACAGTTCTAAGAAAAGGTCTTCCCAAAGTAATAGGACAAGAAGCATTGTATTCAACATCCAAAACATAGAAATCAACAGGGACATAAGCATTGTTAACCATGATGAGAACATCATTAATACTCCCCATTAGTTTCTTCTTAGCATTATCATCAAGTGGAACATCCAAATACCAATCTTCTAAAGGTGGCAAATCAAGCATTTCATAAATCTTCCTAGGCATAATTGAGACACTAGAACCAAGATCACATGAAGCTTTGAGATCAAAGTCATTCACTTGCATATTAATAATGGGTTCCCAACTATCTTCTACTTTTCTACGAATAGAAGATTTGTGTTTTAGCTTCTCTTCCTTACTCTTAACAAGAGCATCTGTAATGTGTTTGGTGAAAGCAACATGCATATCACTAGCATCAGGACTTCTAGCAAGCTTTTGTAAGAACAGAATCACTTCAGAAATATTGCAACCATCTATATCAAAATCAAGCTTAGCATCACCAGTAGTAGAATCATTAGGCTTAGGCATTGTAGAAGGAGGAATAGAGGCTCCTTGTGGTTTAGTGGTCTCCCGTCTAGTGATGGTGCACATACTATTTTTTCTATCAATTTCAGCTTCTCTTTCCCACTTAGCATGAAGTTGAGCTAACAGTCTAACATTTTCATCAATAGTAACTTGTATGGAATGAGCAGTAGCAAAGGTATTTTCCATGGTTTCAGGTTTAGCATCCATTTTATTAATGAAAGAGGACTGTGCTTCAGACAAAGAGGAAATATTTTTCTCAACAGTTAAAAGTTTTTTCTCCACAGTCTTGTTGAAGGCAGTTTGTTTACTAATAAAGTCTTTGAGCATGACTTCAAGTTCAGAGGGGGCACTTCTAGCATTGTTGTAGGAGTTTCCATAGGAATTGCCATTATTAGGAGGATAAGGCCTAAAAATTTTGTTGCCACCAAAATTATTCCTATAGGCATTGTTGGTTAAATTATTGTTTCTAATGAAGTTCACATCAACTTGCTCTTCTTGAGCAACCAAAAAGGCTAAGGGAACATTGTTTGGACCTAAAGGAGATTTCCTATTAACAAGCATAGTCATTATAACATCAATCTTATCACTCAAAGAGGAGGTTTTTTCAACAGAATTTACCTTCTTACCATGTGGAGCTCTCTCAGTGTGCCATTCAGAGTAGTTAACAATCATATTATCAAGGAGTTTTGTTGCAGCACCCAAGATGATGCTCATAAACGTACCTCCAGCAGCTGAATCCAACAGGTTTCTTAAAGAGAAGTTCAAACCTACATAAAAAGTATGGATAATCATCCAAGCAGTGAGTCCATGAGTGGGACAATTCTTAACCAAAGACTTCATTCTTTCCCAAGCTTGAGCAACATGCTCATTATCAAGTTGTTTAAATTTCATAATGTCACTTCTCATAGATATAATCTTAGAAGGATGATAGTACTTTCCAATAAAAGCATCTTTGCACTTAGTCCAAGAATCAATACTATTTATAGGAAAAGATAGCAACCATTCTTTAGCTTTCCCTCTCAAGGAGAAAGGAAACAACTTGAGATTAATAATATCTCCATCTACATCCTTATACTTTTGCATCTCACAAAGTTCTACAAAGTTATTGAGATGGGCATCAGGATCATCAGAACTAGCACCAGAAAATTGCTCTCTCATCACAAGATTCAACAAAGCAGGCTTAATTTCATAAAAGGTAGCATCAGGAGCAGGTGGGCCCACCCGCGCCTAGGGGGTGCGGCGGCTCTGGCTCGCCTCTCCATATCTTCTCTGGACTTCGTGACGCCCATGGTAAAATATTGACTTTGGATTTTGTCCCGTCCAATTCCGATAATATTGATTTTCTGCCTTTCTAGAACCAAAAATAGAAGAAAACAGGCAACTGTCACTGTGTCAACTTGTTAATAGGTTAGTTCCAGAAAATATATAAAAACACCTTAAACTGTAGACAAAGCAAAGCAAAGTAGATACTAAACAAGCATGGAGCATCAAAAATTATAGATACGTTTCCGACGTATCAGGACCGCTCTCGCAGCCCGTACATGGAGGACAGAAATGAGGAGGTGGAGAGGTTTAGCCCAAGGTACAAGGAGTACGTCGAGCCAAGATTCTGCAATAGTGATCCAATGAAGATTGGAGTGACATCTACATCATCCTTGATGTCTATGATCCCCGGGAGATCAACTGGGTGGCAACAAAGGGAGCTCCACAAGAGAGAGAAGGTCAAAAGCCACATGAAAAAGGGCGTGTGGAGACGGTCAAGTTCATCACCATGGACCTCAGGACGCTCAAGCGTAAGGAATTACCTAATATTGGTACAGGTGCTAGAAAGGAAGCGATGGTGGCACTCTCGAAGCCAACCATTCCAAGCTAGCACTCGCATAGTGTGATGAAGCACGCAATATGCTAAAGGGAATTGGTCGACAATTGATGAACTTGTATCCCATAAAGCGATAGAATCCCACGAAGAAATTCATGTGTAGGGAGAGAAAGACCGCGGATGACAAAAGCATAAAACATAACCCGGAAACCTTTGGGTGGGTTCAGGGTTACCTCCTCGCTAGGAAGAATGGCGTCGCCCTTCTCCTTAGAGATCAGGCCAGACTCGCGCAGGCAGCGCAATTCCACCTCCCTGGTCGAAGATCGCCGCCAAACACCATCGGTGACATGGCTGGCGATGGAGGACTTCTTGGTGGTGTCGGCGGCGCTCGTCCCCGCAGCAGAAGCAGATTGCGTGGACTTGCCCATCTTGCCTATGTGGCGCATGGTGTGATGGGTGCAAACAAGAGAAGAAGGAAAGACGCGAAGGGAATCCAGTGCATAGCGCATGCAAGCTCTGAGAATGGAGGAGGCAGAAAAATAGAGAATGGGGAAGCAAATGGCAAGGGGAGAATTACCGCAGCTCTCCGCAGTGTAAAACGACGAGGACGATGAAGCAGGGTCGTTGATCTAATTATCCTAACACGTGTCTTGCATCGCGACATACATGTGGCAGGCATTGCCCGAACCATCGTGAACACGCCGCCCACTACACGCATAAATCGAGGAGGCACAATAACTTTATGCATAAACAACGCATGACTAGTCTAATCCCCGTCATAAAGTGGGACCCACGAGCATCTATTCTTGTCATCACTGTTGTTGCTGTAGACGATTGAGCTTACCAAGAGTCAGAAATGACATCAACAAAAGCAAAGGCCGGCAATAGCTACAACTCTTTGGCTGCAAATAAAAGTACTTACTCGAGTCTACGACTCAACCAACTACTCGGGGGCTACTCCTATCAGGAGCGCTAGCCGCGCACCTGATAATTTGACATGGTTACCATGTCAGTTGAAACACTTCCTACTGCTTTGAGTCCTTCTTCGAGTCTGCGACTCCACTACGTACTCGGAGGCTACTCCCATAGGGAGCCTTCTCACCTGAATAATTTCCGGGTGATTATTTTCCCAACAGGTAACTTAAAGTTTCTACTCGAGTCTTCGACTCGAACAGACACTCGGGGGCTACTCCCATATGGAGCGCTGGTCGTGCACATTATGAATTATTCGAATGAGATCCTTCGTATCCTCCAGGACAACAATAAAATCATAGTGGAAACTTTTCCCAAATTGATGCTAAGAGAGATATTGTCTCCTTGGTCACCCTAAATGCCTCTGTAGCGATAAAAGTTTGGATGTTGTGTCTATGACACAAAGATAAGACCTACAGATATCATCTGATGGCCTGGCAATGCACCCGACTGTGCAGTGCTAGAAATATTCCATGTTAGTAGGCATGATGTAAAATTCCGACGGACGCATTGGGTACATAACTTAAAACACTGGAATTCGACTCATGTAAGACCTCCGTGGCCTGAGTCGAATAACGCCAGGAATTTTCCGGATTCCAGTAAGGGGACTCAAGTCTGAAGTAGATTGTGTTGTTTTGTCCAAAGACAGTTAACTGACCCTGATTCTTCGTTTTAGTCAGTCAAACGTATCAACAATCCCTATGAACCAACATACTGACTCCAAACCTATTTGGATGAAAGCACCCGAAAGACTTAAAAGTCTCCAGTTGAATATGTGATTCGACTGAACACTCGGGGGTACTAACATGGGTATTCCCTATGGGTGCCTAATGTTATCCTACCTAGTACCGGCCTGGCAAGGCCCCACGTGATTACCCCGTGTGGATGATGAAGCCCGGGAAGGATTCTGGTGATCAAGGCCCACACGGATGCGACTTCTTGGAGAACACGACTAGCTATAGATAGAATTTAAAAGGGTTCAACCCTAATTTGTAACCGACTCGACCTATCCTAAGACCTGGCCTCCCCATATAAAGGCCAGGGGGCATGGCGAGGAGGCTCTCTCACCTCATACCCTAGAACACACATCACGCCAGATTGCATCTGCGCACCCTTGTAATCATCAGCATCGCCATTAGTCAAGAATAGATAAGCAGGAGTAGAATTTTCCCTCCAGGGGCCTGAACCTGGGTAAACCTCGTGTCCCCGTGCTGATAATCTGTTAACCGTTCCACGATGTCCAACTTCCCCTTCTTCTCCAAAACCCAAGTCCATAACAATCGGCATTGACGAGTCGAACCCTCGTCACCCACCATATGTGAATACAGTTATGACTGACACCCAATCATCATGGCGTGCCTCATAACAGATAACTTTCTTAGTGGTGCACACACAGAGGGGAACACTTTCATTCAATTATTAGGGATCATCATATATAGTATGCTACTTTTGAGTATCTAATACAAGCACACAATAAGATGTAAAATAGGTATCAACATCACATGTATATTGTGATATGATATGTTCCTTGTTGAGACTTGATCTCCATCGAGCGTTCCGACATGATCTCCATCTTGCCACCGGTTTAACGCTAAGTCCACGGCGCCACCATAGGTCATTCATCGTAACGATGACTATTACGACACAACTTAGTAACATAAAAGTAAACCACTTTACCTTCGTAATGACCTAGACCATATCAAATCACATGCCCTCCTACAAAATAAAGTTAGACGTTTCTACTTTATCTTTTGCAAGTTTTACGTGGTTGTTAGGGATTTTGCAATAGAACTGTTTCTAATCTACGAACTTTCCAACCACAACATGGATTCAAAATTTGTATCTACTACACCCCTTTTGGGGCTCTCCGTTGTAAATACTATATCAACTATTGAAATAGATATAGACAACCGCTAGCCACTTATACGGAACAAGATGTATGTCGGGCATGGAACCAGTCTCGCGTATGGATACGCGTAAGTTCGATGCGGTATGCTTCATCATATAATATCACAATATAAACAAGTGCACATTAGAGGGTAACAACTATAGGATTAATGCCCGCACAAACCGTGTGCGTACTGGCTGTACAACACTACTCCATTACACAAAACAAAAAAATTCCTATGTCAGATCGCCCTAATGCCCATGATCTATCTCACTACTAGGAAAATGGCTATAGGTAATCAGTACATCCGTGGCTCACACTGTCGAAGTGCCCCACGGCTAAAACAGGCGTGGCTCACCTATGGGTAGTGCCCTATTAGTAACTATAACAACCGTGGCGCACATGGTCATAGTGCGCCACAGATATGTGGGCCAGGGCCCTCCTGGCCGCAGGCCAGATACCCGTAGCGCACATAGGATAAGTGCGCTACGGTTGTTAGTGTAAACCGTGGCACACATGGAGGGGGTGCGCTACGCCTAAGCGCATGCCCCTCTGCTCTGTAAAACAGGCAGACACATCCGTGGCGCACTACGGCATGTGCGCCACAGATGTTATTATTCCCTGTGGCGCACTGGAGCCACGTCCGCCACGGATGTGGCGACCCTTTTTTTGGCATCTCCACTTTGTGCACATGTGTGATCATCCACCACCCCACACTTCACTTTCCCCTTCTTCTTCCTCCTTAGATCTAGTCGGGATCCTTCTCCTTCTCACCTCAATTTCTCCACTCATTCACCATTTTTAGCATGTAGAACTTGCCTTGGATGTTACATACGTAATAGAGGAAGCTCTTCGGTCTCTCAACTCTCCTTCTCCGGTCTCGCGCGCGCACCTCTTCTTTCTATCTTCTCACGATCGGTCTCTCATCTCGGTAATTTGTCCATGTAAGGATATCTTCATGTGTATATGGATGATATGCTCATACGTATGTAGATGATAGATGCTCATGATGTCTGTATGGAGAGGATCTCGATGGTCATGTGTGTGTGTATATGGAGAGTATCGATGATGCTCATGCATGTGTGTATGGATAGGATAATGATATGTTCATGTGTGTATGGATCGGTCTTTGTCTCTTGTGTTTGTGTGTGAACAAGTTGCCATTTGTTTTGCCAAAATGTTGATTCATTTCCATTTTGTCAAGACTTTTGCATTTCGCAAAGGTCCTAATTTTAGGATAGGTCATGCCGAAATTTTCTATCGACCATTGCATGCATGCATTCATTATGTGGTTCTAATAGACTTCTAATTGTACCGTGTACACCGTGCAGGCAAAAATGGTCCGTATAATGAGCGAAGGCATTGTGGCTAGATTTTTGAAATGTGTGATGGCCGACATGATATGAAATAACAAGACGGATATAAGATGTCCGTGCAGAAGATGCAAACTCAACTGGGTGATCGACCCAGATTCCGGGAATCTGCAGGCGCACCTTCTCCGCCATGGTTTCATGGATGGATACACTCGTTGGATAAGCGATGACGAAGACGATGGAGACGGTGAAGGTGGGCAACATGATGATGATCATCATCACGGCGAGAACGGGCGAGATGA
The DNA here is from genome assembly GCA_030063025.1 of Avena longiglumis. Taxonomy (NCBI): domain Eukaryota; kingdom Viridiplantae; phylum Streptophyta; class Magnoliopsida; order Poales; family Poaceae; genus Avena; species Avena longiglumis. The sequence goes on from CP125974.1 coordinate 168,791,864, forward strand.
TGAAGAGTCTCCTGGAGATGGTGAAGGTGCGGAAGCAGACCGGGATGATGATGATCTAGATGCCGGAGGAGGAGACACGATGGAACAACGTCGGGCTGGGTGCGGGACCCTTATGTGCAAGAGCTGCTTCTCAAGCAGACGAGTAACGCCAGGGCTGCCGCTATAGAGAAAGCCAAGCTTGCGCAACTTGAGAAAGACGCGGTTACTCCATTGTATGAAGGATGCAGGCCCGATGATACCCGGTTGAATGTAACGCTCAAGGCTATGGAGATGAAGGAAAAACACAAATTGAGCGACGCAAGCTTCGATGATATGATGGCATTCTAGCACGATCGTCTCCCGGAGGGGAACACATGTCCAACTAGTATTGAGGACGCCAAGAAAATCGTATGTCCTCTCGATTTACCGCACGTTAGATATCACGTATGCATCAACGATTGCATCACTTATCGGGGCGACGACGCGGAGAAAACCACATGTCCGGTGTGCGGCGTGAGTCAATACAAGAAAGGGAAGAAAGCACCACGAAAAGTGGTATGGTCCTTTCCTATCTCTCCTCGTCTGCAGCGCTATTTCGCATACCCTAAGGAAGCGAAGCTCATGCGATGGCATGCGGAAAGGAAGAAGCCAGGAGATGACGATGATGACCCCGAAAAGGATGAGTTGCTGATGCACCCTTCAGATGCTAGCCAGTGGAAAGTATTGGACCTTGAATTCCCATAATTCGGTGGAGATTCGAGGAACATCAGGCTTGGTGCGAGCACCGATGGACTCAATCCGTTTGGTAGCCAGAGCAGCACGCACAACACTTGGCCTGTGTTTGTATGGATGTACAACCTCCCTCCATGGTTGTGCATGAAGAAGAAGTACATACAAATGAGTATGCTAATTCAAGGGCCGAAACAACCTGGTACCAACATCAATCTGTATCTCGGGCTGTTGAAAGAGGAGCTAGCCACGTTATGGGAATCTGGAGAAAATACTTACGATGCCGTCGCACAAGATTATTTCACTATGAGAGCCGCGTTGGTCACCACGGTGCAAGACTATCCAGGTTGCGGGTATATCTCGGGGCAGGTTATCCAAGGATTCTGCGCATGCGTTAGGTGCATGGATAACACAAGATATCTCCAACTAGAGAAAGATCCAGGGTCTTCGAAAACCGTGTTCATGGCGCACCGGAGGTGGCTCGGCAAGAATGATCCATGGAGAAAACATGGAGACTTGTTCGATGGCAAATCCGAGACCCGATGAATCCCAGAGCGTAGGAGCAGCGAAGAAGTGGAAGAGTTGCTCAAAAACTGGAAAGATTGTCCTAAGCTTGGACAGAAGCGAAAGAGGCAGCAAGACAAGCCGCTGATGAAGGTATGGAAAACAAGGTCTGTTTTCTTGGAGTTGCCATACTGGAAGTTTCTCCGCACGCCTCATAGCCTCGACATCATGCATATCACGAAAAATGTGTGCGAGAGTCTGGTCGCCACCATAATCAACATGCCAGATAGGATGAAAGATGGTCCGAAAGCAAGGCACGACCTGATATTCATGGGTATCCGGAAGGAGCTTCACGAGGACGCACTACTCCTGATGATCAGGAATATGACGATGATCATGAGTCGGAGACGACACAAGGTCGTCGGAAGGGTAAAAATTTCAAGAAGAACGAATATTACTGTCCTCCTTCTTGCTTCACTCTAAGCCAGGATGAGATCAAACAGTTTTTCAAGTGCCTTCTAGGAGTCAAATTTCCTTACGGCTACGCGGGCAAGATAAGTAGATACCTAGACGAGGCGGCGAGGTTCGATGGCATGAAGTCTCACGACTGTGCCGTGCTAATGATGCAGGTACTTCCGGTTGCACTAAGAGGGATAATGGACGAGCACGTCCGTGAAACGTTATTTGGCCTCTGCAAGTTTTTCGACGTCATCTCTAGGAAGTCGATTGGCGTGAATCATCTTGGGAGGCTATAGGAGGAGATCGTGGTGATACTATGCGATCTTGAGGTCTACTTCCCACCCGCATTCTTCGACATTATGGTGCATCTGCTGGTCCATGTCGTGGAGGACATCGTCCAACTCGGGCTGATGTTCCTCCGCAGCATGATGGAATTCGAAAGGATGAACGAACACATCAAAGGATATGTTCGCAAGGTCCCGTCTAGATGGAAGCATAGCCAAGGGCTTTCTGGCCGAAGAGTACATATCTTTCTGCACGAATTATCTAGACATCGAGAACCCTGTCGGTCTTCCCGTCAACAGGCACCTTGGCAAGATCGACGGATCTGGTCAGCGAGAGGGTCGTCGCGTACTGCATGCAGACTTTGATTTTCGACGCGCAGACTTTGATTGAGCAAACCTCGTCGCGCTACAGCATTTAGAACTGGTCGATCCTTGGGTACAGAAGCACAAAAGGTTAATCGAGAAGAAGTACAGTGAGCGGGGCATACAGAGGATGCAGGGAGAAATAATCAAAGAGCACAACTCAGATTTCACGCGTTGGTTCAGGCAGACGCTCCTTGATAAGCCCCCGCGATCGCATTCTTCTAACACGGAAAAGATCATATTCACCTTGTCACAGGGACCGATGCAAAACCTGGTGACCTATCAGGCGTATGATATCAACGGCTACACATTCTACACGGAGGAAAAGGACAGCAAGTGTGATTATCAGAACTCAGGCGTAACGCCGAAATTCTACACCGATAACAACGTGAAGGGAATATTCTATGGAAGAATCGAGGAGATCTGGGAGCTCGAATACTATGGAGAAAAGGTGCCGATGTTCCGTGTCAGATGGGCAAAGAGCGTCGAAAGAGAAGACCAGTATTTCACAACCATGGTTATACCCGAAGCAGCCAAATCCAAGGCCGTCGGTGCGAACGTGGCCGCGAAAAATGAACCGTGGGTACTGGCTACCAAAGTGGACCAATGTTTTTTCATTACCGACCCGACAAAGCCTAGCTGTGTTGTCATGAGGAGAGGAAAAAGAAACATCATCGGAATGGATGGAGTCTCCAACGAGCAAGACTTCGACCAGTACGGCGATCCAAAGATTGAAGATGACGACGACTACGATGCATCAACATACATCACAAGAAGAAAAAGGACAACCCTACCCAAAAAAGGTAGCTCGTTCGAAAGAAGAAACATTAAAGTGCTGGAGCGAAATTATTCAACCGCGACAAAGAAGGGAAAAAAGATTGTAAAACGCTAGCTCAAAAAATATTGTCAAACGCGTGGTCGAAAAAGATTGTAATAATCATGGAAAAAATATTATGACATATTTGTATCATGGACAAATTATTATGACATATTTGAATCATATTTAATTTGTACCACTTTTATGACATATATTATCACTTTTGGGAATTTTTGGAATATTTAAAAGTATTTTAAAAACAAAACAAAACTTTTATGGAATATATCACCACTTTTGGGCATTTTTTGGAACATTTAAAAATATTTTTAAAATAAAAATAAAAAAGGTGGGCACCAGGATTTGAACCTGGGTGCTCACAGGTTTAGATTAGAGCAGTGGGTGGAACCAGTGGGATAAAGCAGTGCTAGTGACAACTATGGGGGTGGCAGCCCTCTTATCTGACTAGTCCTACCCACTTAGGCGTTGCACACCCTGGCCAAGTGCGCTACGGATAACCGTAGCGCACTTGGCCAGGGTGCGCTACGCCTAAGTGGGTTGGACTAGTCAACTCGCCATGTCGGCCCTACCCTCCCCCATCGTCCTCAGACACGGATCAAACCATCCCCATCGACGCGTCGCCACCGCATCCCATCTGCATCAACGCGCGCCTCGCCAGCCAGGAGGAGGAGGAGGCCGCCACGCCAGGAGAGGAGGAGGAGCATCGCTAGCCAGGAGGAGGAGGAGCATCGCCGGCCAGGAGGAGGAGGAGCAGGCCTCCGTGCCAGGAGAGGAGAAGGAGCGTCGCCAGCCAGGAGGAGGTGGAGGAGGAGCATCGCTTGTGCGCTCGCCTCGCCAGCGGCCTCGACCGCCTACAGCCCCGCCTCGCCAGCCACCTCACCCGCAGGCTCGTCCTCGTCATCGTCTCAGAGGTGAGTCTTCTCCCCTCTCCCCATCTCTCCCCTCTCTACTTCTCGGTTGATTTAGGTTTAGGTTTAGGTTTAGGCTTAGGCTTAGGCATTGATTTAGAAATTTAGGTTTAGAGAGCTTGACAGTGAGGTTTAGGTTTACAGTGAGAGCTTGACAGTGAGGTTTAGGTTTACAGTGAGAGCTTGACAGTGAGGTTTGGATTGACAGTGAGAGCTTGACAGTGAGGTTTACAGTGAGGTTTAGGTTTAGGTTTAGGTTTACAGTGAGAGCTTGACAGCGAGGTTTAGGAAATAGATAGCTTGATAGTGAGGTTTAGGTTGATTTAGGTTTAGTTTTAGGTTGAGGTAGTTCTTGTCTGAATGATCTGTTAGAAATAGAGAGCAAACAGAAGATGTTCAGAAGATGTTAGAAACAGAGAGCTTGACAGTGAGCTTGGTAGTAGGAATTTTAGAAACAGAGAGCTTGTAGCTTGTAGCTTGTAGCAGTAGCTGGTAGTAGGAATTTTAGATAGTGAGGTATATAGATAAAGCAATGACAATGCAAATGTAGATCAGCTCACTCATCTGAGTTGGTGTAAATATAGATAAGGTTCTCCTTTTGTGCATGCCAATTGCCAAAGGAGGACAGAATAAAAGTTTCAACATTTTTTATTAAATGAGTCTATGTACAGTCTACGTACAAGAAGCTAGCTAGGGTTAGAAAATTTAACTTGTTAAAATTATTTATAAATGACATGGGGGATTCTGCTAGGATCACCAAGAATCAATAGGCTTCATGATTACATATATAAAGTTTTCTCAGATATTGCAGGTTTTCCATTCCAATGTGTGTTCAGTAACTTTTTTAGTACTGATCCTGATGAAACAATGTGATGCTGATGAAATTTAGTTATGCTGTATATACTGATCTCAGTAACTTTTTTAGTACTGATCCTGATGAAATTTAGTTATGCTGTATATACTGATGAAACAATGTGTATATACTGATGAAATGCTCCTGCTGAAATCCTAGTTATGCTGTATGGTTTTAGTACTGATCCTGGTGATGGTTTTAGTACTGGTTTGTTTGCTGGTGATTGTCTAGTAGTACTGATCTGTGGTGATATAATTGTAGCACTTGAAATTGTGCTCGTGCTTGTATATGAAGCACTTTATTATGTTGTGTATGCAGGTTCTTGTATGATATGAGTCCCGATTTTTTCCGAAATGTTGATTACCCGTTTTGGCAGAAATCGGACACTCCTAGTTTAAGAAAATTAGCAAAGGTCATGCCGGATTTTTCCATGCATTTAACCAATTATTTGTTTTTTATTAGTGCAAAGATGTGTGACAACGACGAGGCTGGATGTTCTAAGCGCATCAGCGCTGAAGGAGAACTCAGACCTTCGAATAAAAAATTGACATTCTGGGAGGCGGCCCAGCGACTAGAAGACGATGAAGAATACCATCCTTCGGAGAGCGAGGATGATGAGATGGAAGACGCGGAGGAAGAAGCCGAAGGAACGGCGGACGATGAAACCACTGATGGCGGTGAGGGAACAGGGAGTGGTAGCAATCCTTTTAAGAAGAAGAAGAAGAAGAAGAAGAAGAAGAAGAAGAAGAAGCCAAAGGACCGGCGCCCGAACACGGTCGGCATGGTCAGGGAGGAAATTACTGAAGTGAGACTATCAGGGGTTCCTTTGGAGCCCGCCCTTGTCGTCAGAGGGTACGGTGGGCAAGTGGCGGCGATCACCCGGACAACCATCTCGATCAACACCGAGAATCTCCGGCATAAAGATAATGGCCACTTGCGCACACTCCTCTTCGAGAAGCTGCACGCAAGATACAAGTTCCCCGCTAAGTATCAGAACACAAATTATCATGGGAACAAAGTAAACAAATCCGCCCTCACAAAGATGAGCACCGCCCTGGCCAGCTGGAGAACCCGGATAAAGAAGAAGATCTATAAAGAAGGAAAAAGTCTCGAGGAGATCCAGAAGATTGACCCGCAGATCACCGAAGATCAGTTCCGGGAGTTCAAGGAGAGGTGTGAATCCGAAAGAGCCCTGGCCAATAGTAATCGGGGAAAGGTGCTGCAGGCGATGAATATAGGTCATCACCATCTCGGATCTGGTGGATACAGAACCGCGGAGGCCAAATGGAATAAGGAGGACGAAGATCCAAGGGGATAGAAAACCCTTTATAAATTCAACCCGCGGTTCGAAACTTCATCAGGGCCCGTTACCATGTGGACCCAAAAACCAAAAAACTCACCGCGGATCCTGCGGTGAAGGAATTCGAGGAAATTGTGGTAAGTAATCTAATTACCGCGGATCAACTCGATTGCATTCTAATCGATGATCTAAACGATTCACTATTACTTCTTCTTCAGGAGGAGGAAATTGTTGATAGTCATGGATCCCAGGGTTCCTCATCCCAGGGGTCGATGGCCGGCCACCCGGTGGGATAACCCTTTTAACAGGGCGATGAACCGGGCCAAGAAAATAGAGCCGGTTACGAAGAAGCCGTCGTCGGCTGGCCGTCTGGCCGGCCTCGGGGGTAAGAATTGGGTGGATCATTTTGGTCCACCGCCGAGTACGCATGTGGCGCCGTCGGGAAGGAGCGAGGAGGAAAACCGCGAGGTTCAAGAACTTAAGGAACAAGTGGCGCGGATCTCGCAGATCGTCCAAGACAACCTGGCAATCACCCTCACGTCCTTCCTGCCTACCTTGGTGGAGTCAATAGCGAACTGGAGTGCGGGTGGTCGAGTAGGGCCGTGCCCGATTCCAAGCATGGTCAGCAGCCACTCGAACAACGCGGCGCCGACGAATCAGGCGAACTACGTGTTGGTGACTCCGCCCGCTAGCACTGCGGCGCCGCGAGTGTTGGTGACTCCCCCTGCCATCACCGCGGAGCCGGAGTACATGTTGGTGGCCCCCCTGCCATCGTCGCGGCGGCACCGGAGCTCCAAGCACCCGGTAGGGAGAATACACCGGCGGCCAGCACCGCGCCATCAAGCATCCCTTCCGTCTCTTGCTCACCCGTCGCCGTATGCGGTGCCTCGACATTAGCCGATCTCGACGTCATCGCGGTAAACAAATTGCTTTACTGCCTTTCACGCCATCTATTACTCTTATGGCATCTCTGATGACGCCATACATGTTTTCCGCAGACAGATGTTTCTTGCACTCTCTTATGCTACGTGAACAACGAGCTGAGGGATGTTGCCAAGGGTACCATCGTTCAACCCTTGCAGCGCACGTTCCACTCAAGGACGATGTCAGATAGCGTGCACATGGTTAAAATTAGTCGGGTGCTAAGGGGCTGCGATGACCTGGAACCTCCCATTTAATCCCCAGGAGCGGATGAAGAAGAGCCGGCTGTCCTCAGAAGTTGCTTTGGCTTATTCTTGCAATGGCCAAAGAGCATGATCTGTTTGGGGACGGCGGGGGACATCACGCCACAGACAACAGCACTACCTGTCGTGCCAGCGACAAGCGGTGGCAAGTACCCCTTACCGCCCTCGCTGTCACCTCCACGCGGTGGGTCGGATGATCATGTTGATGATATGCACATGGCACAGGATCCGGCCGAGGACGACGAAGACTAGAATGATAACTTATTCAACACTCAGTTTAGCAACGAAGACCTAGCTGGTGGCCCCACAGAGAAAGCCACTATCACTAAGCGTCTGTTTGGTTCTCAGGAGACGCCTCCAACTTGCGCCTTACAGAGCCAGGTGATACAACCAACCGGCCCTTTATTCTAAGACCTGACACACTACATAGGGCGGCCGGTGCTCAGATTGCGGTGCATGCCCGCTCTCCAAAAGGAAAAAAGGGCAAGAAAAGAAAATCTAGCAGCTCGAGCCAGCCGGTGGCGTCAACAACTGCGAATCCGATCAGGTTTCGGGACGAGCCACCAAGACCCGAGGGTATTATGTGGAGGATTCATGTGGCGGGTGAGCCCATGCTAATTAAGAATTTGCGGAGGCTCGCCAGTTCGGAACTGCAGAGTGTGCATGACGGCGTGTTGACGATATAGAGACGCCTTCTATCGGAGAAAGATCCCTCGCACCCGGTATTCGTGGTTAAGTTGCCACCAGGCTTAGGCTTCGTTGACAATGCCCATGTGGATCTGTTCTTCCTGCGGTTCCACGACATCTTCAATATGTTCCACCTATACCCGCTGCACTATACCATTGTCCGCCTGTTTCTCTCAGCCTGGCCATGCAGATCATTAGAGAGAACACACCGGGCATCGCTATAGTAGACCCCTACTACATGCGTGACGGCTGCTTGGGTTCCCCCGCCGAACGACGTATCGTGGCCTCGTACCTAAAAAGAATCCTCGTGGCGAACAAGACAAAGGAATACATTCTCGTGCCTTACTTTCCCGAGTAAGTCGTTATTCACTCGCCACCGTCGATTGGCTTTATTAGATTATCATCATTCTTTTTCCAGCACATTCCATTTGAATTTTGCGTAGAGATGAACACTGCACGCTCATCTCCTTATCGCCGAAGCATTCCCATGCCACGTATTTCGACTCGGGGAGTCTAGAAAAGAAGAAAAACTACGACAAGATCAAGGAAGTTCTGGATGATGCTCTCACTGGCTATGCCTCGACGGAAGGCACCACCTTCGTGCGTACGAAGGTCAAGTTCGGCAGGCACATCTTCAAGCACGTAACGGAGTTCCCCTGCGTGAAGCAGCCGGAAAACAGTAAGAAGGAATCCTACTACGCAGTGGCAGGATGTTGCCCGAGCCAGCCATCACATGTTGCCCGAGCAAAGCAGGAAGAGGCGACCATGGGCAGCTCGTTTTCCCCCATGCATTAGTACTAATCACAGTGATTAGCAAAGGGCAGTCGCCGGACGAGCCCGGGCAGCCGCCCGGGATCGCCGGGAGCTGGCTCCGCCCCTGCTACTACACACTCCATCACATGAGGGCGTTCCTACTTGACCAGCAGAATTCTACGCTGCCAGATCATCTCAAACAGTGGGCCGAAGCAAAGGCCAAGATCACTGATTCAGATATTAGACAAGAGATGTATCACATCTAGCAGCAGTTTGGGCAATCATCTTTCGTGATGTCATGACTTCGGGGGGATCTTCTATGGAGGAAATATCCCGAATAACCGTGACATAGAAGATCGCCTAGAGATGCAGGGTGACTATAGGAAGTTCATGACGAGACAAGGCGTCCTCCCGTTCACTAAGCCGAGCCAGAAGGCTTGATGTTGGCCTAGTTGTAGTTACAAACTATAGATGACCTTTGTGTGTATGTGGACAAGTGTACATGCTACTATACTTATCTTATTAGGTTTATGAATCATCGCTTACTTCTTTTGCTTATTATTATATATCAATCAATGCTTGGTTTTTTTGCTTACTCTTTGGTCCTTTGCTCATTTTGGTCCTTCTTTTTTTCCTTACTTTATTAGTCTTTTTTCGAGAATAATGCCGATGATTGAAATGTCGTGGCACAATATATATTTGAATGTGCTACGATGGGATTGTGAGCCTTGTGATATGCACAAGTCCAGGTGTTGTGCATCCTACTTGGCTCACAGTTCCATCATAGCATATTCCTGTGTCCAACGACCTATGTATATATATGAGGCATTCTTTTTGATTTACTTTGGTCTTTTTCGAGAATAATGCTGATGATTGAAATGTCGTGGCACACTATATATGTGAATGTGATGTGATGGGATTGTAAGCCTTGTGTTATGCACAAGTCCAGATGTCGTGTATCCTACTTGGCTTACAGTTCCATCATAGCATATTCTTGTGTCCAACGACCTAGATAGTTATATATGTGGCATTCTTTTTGAGTTAATTTGGTCTTTTTCGAGAATAATGCCGATGATTCAAATGTCGTGGAACACTATATGTGAATGTGCTGCGATGGGATTGTCCGCCTTGTGCTATGCACAGGTCCAGGTGTTGTGCATTCTACTTGGCAGAAAGTTCCATCGTAGCATATTCCTTTGTCGAACAACCTAGTTATAAAAGAGGCATGCTTTTTGAGTTTGGTCTTTTTGATTTAGGAGTACTTTCTATAAGTGTATCTTCATATGCGACTTTAATTATATATGTTTTTTTTCAATCATCGGTTAATTATTATTGTCAACTTGTAGATGACGTGGTACGTCGTGTACAAGGGACAGATTCCCGGAGTCTACGATGATTGGGAAGACTGTCGGAGACAGGTGCACCGTTTCAGCGGCAATAGCTACAAAGGGTACAACACTATGGCGGAGGCGGAAGCTAGATACACGCGCTATCTAGCGGGAGTTAGGATGAGGAACCGGATGAATACCTACACCTTCATCGCGGTGGTCATGCTTATCTTTTTTGGTTGTTTATCCCGCGTTTGTGTCTAGCTAGTTTAGATGTCTAGGCGAGCTTCCGAGCTCTAACTTGTTCGATCGACACATGTATTCGCATGTCACCAACTACTTTGTAACTTGATCGAAACAATGTATAACTTATGTATTCATGTGTGAGACTTATCTATATGTATTTGTTTCAATCTTGTTTTGCGAATTGTGTATTTATATATATAATTGTATATCTTATATTTGTCTGTATATCTACTTATATAATCTGTATTGTATAGCATCTGGCCCTGAAATTAAAAAAAAAGACACCCGTGGCGCACATGGCACAGCTTCTGTGGCGCACTACAACTAAAGCACACCTGCGCAACTTAGTGGCGCACTGCAACGTGCGCCACAGAAGATCCAAGGCGTAGCGCACCTGCCAACATATCAGTGGCGCACTAGCAGGTGCGCTACGCCTATCTCGACATAACCGTGGCGCACCAGGCAGTGCGCCACGGCTAGGAGATAGCCGTAGAGCAAGGCCCGTGGCGCACCACTAGTGCGCCACAGATGGGCCTTTTAGGTGCGCCATAGACGACCGTTTTCCTAGTAGTGTCTATTAGTAATGCAGTAACAGCCGAGGTTTCGGATACATACCCTTGTAGTCCGAAAGTGGTTAACAGTCTAAGGGGAACGTGCTTAAAGTAGTCGTGCTCATATCCGACCTCAAAGTCGCGAAGCTCCTCGCATGTCACCCCTTGCTCCATCATCGTGCAATAGTATTGCTCACGACATCCAAGGTGCCCCAAGTGTCGCCCCTCGTGGTTTCGTAGACATATGGTGTACAATGACGACCTCTGGCTCCCCGATCCCGCCGGGAGTGTGGAAGTAGATCTCCGTCTTGCAATCCCCGCAGCACAACGGTTCCCGCGGTGAAGCCTTGTTCACACAGCCCATACATGGGCCACGGTTACAAGGTAGAGAGAGAAAGAGAGGAGAGAAAGTCAACCAAAGTACTTATGTTGTTGTGTTGGTGTGTCTAATCCCACCCATAGGCACCCATTTATATAGGGTAAGGGAGATGTGCCCTCTCCCTTAGGTTTCCCATGTGGGACAAAAGGAAATACATAGAAAAAGGGAAAATGGGGTGCTCCAGGATAGGCCAACTAGGCACAGCCGAGTGGGCCAACCTGGGGCGGCCCAGCAGCCACAACACTGCAGCAAGGCAGTGGCAAAGTAGCCTGGAGGTTGTGTCGGCGGGGTGAGCCTTGGCTCGGCCCGACCGCACGTCCACCTACACGGCCTTCTGTGCCTGCGTGGCCTGCTCGGCAGTGAGGCCCACACGCTAGCACAGCCCTCTCGCCAGCGAGGCCTGCATGCCAGCGCAACCTTCTTGCTGGCGTGACCTATGCCTGCGGCCCAACCTGGGCAGGCTTGCCCACCTGTGCTGCCAACTTAATAAGCGGGTGCCCACGTGGTGCATAGCACCCTCTAGCGCTCCTAAGTGGGGTGCCAGGCCCATGTGTAACAGGAACATTATTCCTACTATTTTTCTTTTCCCTTTATCATTGGTGGCTTTCTCCTGGGCCAATTTCCTCTGGTGTTTTGGCCTAATGAGAAAGTTTCCCTATAAATTTTAATTCAATATTTATTTAGAATATATTAATTCAAAATTAACATATAATAAATATATATTATAAATTACCATTTATCCGAAACACCTTTTGGTCCTTTCTTTTCATTCTTTCTCTGAACAACTTTGGATCCCTTCCATGTGAAAAAATTCCGGCTTTCTCTTTCTCTACTATAGTTCCAACTTACACATAATCTCTAGCTCATTGTAATGTTAAGTGTATCTCCCCACTACTCTGGAATGGCACACACATGATCTCCATCAATGATCAATAGCGGGACCGCGATGCCCATAATGACTTGTGTGCATTCTACAATGACAATGTCATTTGAACCATAAATGTCGAGTCCAATTCCCTTTGTTTCTTGGATACGACTTTTCCGAGATCCGATCATTTGGTATCACATACCTTGTTCAATCTCGTTACCGACAAGTACTATTTCACTGGTTACCGCGATATTACATCCCCGTGACCTAGTAACATATTGCAACATTATAGATGTAATCTCACCAAGTCAGCCTTATGTATTTTACCTGTCACTGGCAGAACAAATATCGGTCTTGATCCATAGGCCTCAACTGTACCTCTGGAACACCCAACGTACACCTTTATAATCACCATTTCACTGAGTGACGTTTGATGCAGTCTAAGCAGCCTCGAAAAATAATGATTAATATGATCTCAGGATCTAAGGTGAAGGAGACTATGCTTCTAACTATTACAATGATGAACCTCATGACTTGATCGTGTCGCAATCTTTGGGTAATTTTGATCAAATTATTCACCAATGATATGGCCTCGTTGTCAACTAGCACTATCACCCATGATCAGGAAACCTTGATCATATGTTGCCCAACGAACTAGTATTAATAGAGGCTACTAGGGAATATTGTTTCATATCACACCTGTAATATTTTTTCCACTTGACATAGTTATAGCACAATATGAAATTATTATGAACTTATTGGAATATGACAATAGTAATCATTTATTATTTTTGCTACAATTGCGTCTCCCTCAGGTTGTTCCCTTTAGATGCATAAAGACTTGCTGAGCCCCCTAGGGTCTCGCACGATAAATATTTTTCATATGGAAAAGTATACTCAGAGAAAGGTACTGGGTCGAGGAAACCGATGTTGGTGGCAACGACCGATAGGTGTAGAGATTTCGGGGAATGGAGATCTGTGAGATCTGTGGGCGAGATGTGTATTTCTAGGAATCGTATGCCAGTTTTCTTCTTATTCGTACTCGAATCTTGTTTTTCTCCTTCGCTTGATACTCTGATGTGTGATGTATGAGGATGTATCCTAAAATATTATCTCTATATAGGATATTTGGATCTTGCCATATGTCGTTGAATATTTTTAGTTCTTTTAGATGGTCTAACTCTAATGTACTATTGTATGTCGCTGACATACATACTTGTGTATGTTTTGATCGCATGCATGTCGACTATGCCCCTCGCACCTGATACGATGTCTTGCAAAGTAGATAGGGTGGTCGGCTGGTACCGTTCCCTGCTCCGCTTAGATGGGCCTACACGTGGGTGGACTTTGGGACTTCGCGGTAGCACACCTTATGCACTTTGGGTTCATCCTGGTTTGTTGCTTAGAGCGTAGTGTCCGAGGTATTACAACTGATATCAGATCCATTCCTCCCTTCAGTGTCTCAGCCAAGATGGTCATTGTCAGTCTAGCAAATATTTTTGGTAGTTATGTATATTAAGGAAAAACTAAACATGAGAGTATGACTGCTTATATTTTTATTATTACCCACCCTTTTTTGGTAAGGAAGTGTAATGTTTATCAATACTCTACCAAAATTAAAACTAGGATTCACATGTTTGGGGTTTCCGTGGTACCATAGGATGTGTGTGTCAAATCTTTTGCCTATCTGTTGAATCCAACTTGTTATCGTTATATGCCTTTTGGTTATCAATTGTTGGTACATTCCATACCGACAGGCTTTGCAAACCTACGCGATCTATCTGAGTCTTTGTAAACCGACGCGATCTTGTTAAAGGTGTTCGTCCTTCCTACTTGCTTTCACAAAATGTGGAGTTGATAATAAATATCCATCTATGGTTTTTCACATCTAGTTAATATTTTAATGCCAAAAAACCGAATTGTCTAACAATTGTAATCCTACTTGCGTATTCTAGATAATGCTACTTCATACATATCATAATTGCATTGCATAACATCATTCTCATGTCACCATGCCACCTTGCATTTGAGGATAATATTAAAACTTTTTTATTTGGATCTTCCTTCATATGCATTTGCATTCTTAATAATTTTAGTTGCCTCTTGATGAATTGTGTTGGTTCTTTATACTTGTATATAATGCCCAAAATAACTTGAGGGCATATCTCTTACATTCCTTTCTCCTACTAACATGTGACTCTTTAACTTTATGCCTTGATCTAAATTCAATCATATATTATATGTGGGCCTGCCTTTTTACCACTTTACATTAGCCCATACATAATTATGGTTCCTTCTCATCTATATCAACCTCAATATCTAGATGTGGCATTACATGTCATGCATGCCCCATGCAACCATCCTTGTCATATCTCCATAGTCATCTATCTTTTCTCCCATATGTTTCAAGTAGGTTTCTATTAGTTTTTTCAAGTGATTCTTTCTACCATGCTCATTCCTCTCTTTTAATTCCACCACACAAAATCCTTACATGTTGTCCATGTGGTTATTATCTTTTCAATTCTCTAAATCAAACATATGTTTTATATGTGTGGAACTTCATGTATGTCTATGGTGGTCTGCACCTTTTCATTTTTTTTTCTTGTCTTACCATCACGCACTCCCACACCACAACCATGTGCTTATCCCTCATATCTCTCCTTACACTACAGGAAAGATTCGCTACGCCGACGACCGGCTGCCGTCGGCACAGCGCCAAATTGCCGTCGGCATAGGCTGTGCTGACGGTGGCTATCGGCGTAGCCCCCTCGGCGTACGTCCTCGTCGGCACAGCTCTGTGGCCGTCGGCACAGCCATCCCCCCTCGGCATAGCGTCTTTCGGTGGGTCCCGCATGTCAGTCAACGGCCGTCTTCGATAACGGTCCAGCCTGGAGCTACGCCGACGGCCAGGCCGTCGGCACAGGAATGGGGCTACGCCGACGGCCAGGCCGTCGGCATAGCCTAAAATATTTTAAAATTTTTAAAAAAAAAATTATTTTTTTTTATTTTTTTTAATTGTGTGACTCCTTAATCTCTCGCTTTAATCATTTTAACACTATATATAGTTAATATTTTTTTAAATTGCAGTCTTAGTCAAAGTTCCCGTTCGGTCACCCATTCTAGCACTACTCCACCTCTAGCACGCTTAACTTCCTCGTTTCTTCAGAATCTCTTCCTGCAAAGCAATTTACACATTGTTGTCAATACTATGATATCATTCCTATTAACTCTTATATCATCATGTCACATGGTTGTATTTTTTGAAATTATAAGCAATTATTTAAGTAAACAACAATGAATAAGTAAAAATATTATTGAATTCAAATAAAAAATATAAAGATTTTTATTTTCTGTATTTTTTATTTAATATGGAATAATTAATATCTTTAAATCTGTAAATCGGAATTCGGCAAATAATATGTATAAATTGATTAAAAAAATGGGAGGAATCCAAATATGATATCAATATCAACTTATCACAAACTATGTCGTGATTCTTATCATAATTTCATTTGCCCGTTTAAAACGACACGCATAAAGATTCTTAGCTCGGGGCTGAGACTCGCTAAACTTGAAGTTCATGTACCTGTAGTTCATATCTGACCCACTTACTGCCAATTCGGCAGGAATTTGTCTTTTTCACCAAAGATAGACGGAAATGTTTGAGATCCCCCTGTTATTATATTATCCATATAAGATGGTCTAGTATTTTTGAAAAATGTGACGATAGTATTTTGAATTAGCCATTTGGTGGTTGCTTCACAAAACCGTCCGTTTTTTGCACTCGAAAAATAGAAAACGGCTTTTTGGTGCGACGAAAAGGAAAACTTCCTCCTGAAACATTGTTCGCCATCATATGATTCACAGTTATGCACAATATGGACATATTATCACAAACTATGCCTTCATTCTAGCCATAACATTGGTCATTTGACCCGAAAGCCAAGAAACCTCGAACGAGATAGGTCATTTTGTGAAGGTTTTTTTGAGACATAATCAATATACCAAGTTTGATATTTTTTCTTCTAACTATGTCACATAATATGACACCACGCGAAGGTTTCATGTTGTTTGGATCGTTTTTGAATTTTTAATGCCCGTTTTAAACTATCGTTAAACTTTGTTGAAGGGCAGGCATGAAGATTCTTAGCTCGGGGCTGAGACTCGCTAAACTTGAAGTGGATCTATGATAAAACAACACATTTTGAACCTAAAAATGATTTTTGTAAAAAATCATGAGCATATGATTATGTACCTGTAGTTCATATCTGACCCACTTCCTACCGATTCGGCAGGAATTTGTCTTTTTCACCAGGGATAGACGAAAATGTTTGATATCCCCCTTTTATGAAATTATCCATTTAAGGTGGTCTAGTATTTTTGAAAAATGTGACAGTAGTATTTTGAATTAGCCGTTTGGTGGTTGCTTCACAAAACCGTCCGTTTTTTGCACTCGGAAAATGGAAAACGGCTTTTTGGTGCGATGAAAAGGAAAAACTTCCTCCTGAAACATTGTTCGCCATCCCATGATGCACACTTATGCACAATATGGACACATTATCACAAATTATGCCTTAATTCTAGCCATAACATTGGTCATTTGACCCGAAAGTCAAGAAACCTCAAACGAGATAGGTCATTTTGTGAAGGTTTTTTTGATACATAATAAATATACCAAGTTTGATATTTTTCCTTCTAACTATGTCACATAATATGACACCACGCGAAGGTTTCATGTTGTTTGGATCGTTTTTGAATTTATAATGTTCGTTTTAAACTATCGTTAAACTTTGTCGAAGGGCAGGCATGAAGATTCTTAGCTCGGGGCTGAGACTCGCTAAACTTGAAGTGGATCTATGATGAAACAATATATTTTGAACCTAAAAATGATTTTTGTAAAAAATCATGAGCATCCGATCATGTACCTGTAGTTCATATCTGACACACTTTCTACCGATTCGGCAGGAATTTGTCTTTTTCACCAGGGATAGACGGAAATGTATGAGATCCCCCTTTTATGAAATTATCCATGTAAGGTGGTATAGTATTTTTGAAAAATGTTATGGTAGTATTTTGAATTAGCCATTTGGTGGTTGCTTCACAAAACCGTCCGTTTTTTGCACTCGGAAAATGGAAAATGGCTTTTTGGTGCGACGAAAAGGAAAACTTCCTCCTGAAACATTGTTCGTCATCCCATGATGCACACTTATGCACAATATGGACACATTATCACAAATTATGCCTTCATTCTAGCCATAACATTGGTCATTTGACCCGAAAGCCAAGAAACCTCGAACGAGATAGGTCATTTTGTGAAGGTTTTTTTGAGACATAATCAATATATCAAGTTTGATATTTTTCCTTCTAACTATGTCACATAATATGACACCACGCGAACGTTTCATGTTGTTTGGATCGTTTTTGAATTTATAATGCCCGTTTTAAACTATCGTTAAACTTTGTCGAAGGGCGGGCATGAAGATTCTTAGCTCGGGGCTGAGACTCGCTAAACTTGAAGTGGATCTTTGATCAAACAACATATTTTGAACCTAAAATGATTTTTGTAAAAAATCATGAGCATCCGATCATATACCTGTAGTTCATATCTGACCTACTTCCTACCGATTCGGCAGGAATTTGTCTTTTTCACCAGGGATAGACGGAAATGTTTGAGATCCCTCTGTTATGACATTTTTCATGTAAGGTGGTCTAGTATTTTTTTTAAATGTGACAGTAGTATTTTGAATTAGCCATTTGGTGGTTGCTTCACAAAACCGTCCGTTTTTTGCACTCGAAAAATGGAAAACGGCTTTTTGGTGCGACGAAAAGGAAAAATTCCTCCTAAGACATTGTTCGCCATCCCATGATGCACACTTATACACAATATGGACACATTATCACAAACTATGCCTTCATTCTAGCCATAACATTGGTCATTTGACCCGAAAGCCAAGAAACCTCGAACGAGATAGG
The DNA here is from genome assembly GCA_030063025.1 of Avena longiglumis. Classification (NCBI taxonomy): domain Eukaryota; kingdom Viridiplantae; phylum Streptophyta; class Magnoliopsida; order Poales; family Poaceae; genus Avena; species Avena longiglumis. The sequence goes on from CP125974.1 coordinate 168,810,047, forward strand.
TCATTTTGTGAAGGTTTTTTTGAGACATAATCAATATACCAAGTTTGATATTTTTCCTTCTAACTATGTCACATGATATGACACCACGCGAAGGTTTCATGTTGTTTGGATCGTTTTGAATTTATAATGCCCGTTTTAAACTATATATAATGTTTTATGTTTTAGTTTTTTTAAATGTGTAATATTTGAGTGTAGATAGATAAGTCTTATTTTTCTGCAAATTTTGATATATTATTTGTATTTTTTTGAATTAGAATGATTTAGTTATGATTTTTCAAAAAATAATGAGATAAAAGGAAAAAAAATCTAGAGGCCTACACCGACGGCTAAGCCGTCGGCACAGACCAAACAAAAAATTTCAAAGAGCTGTGCCGACGGCTAGGCTGTCGGTACAGCCTGTCTGCCTAACGCCGTTTCTATCGCCGTGTCTAAACTGAGACTTCGCCGAGGGCTGTACCTATGCCGAGGATCACCATCGGCACAGCCATCTGTACTACGCCGACGGCCACGCTACGCCGACGGCTACCCTCGGCACCGTCACCTACGCCGACGGTCGTCCCTACGTCGACGGCCAGGCTGGGGGGGGCCGTCGGCACCTTAGTTCTTTCCTGTAGTGATACATGTATGTCTATGGTGGTCTTGCCATGCCTTTTTCTCTTTCTAGTGCTTCATGTGATAAATCATATGATCTTGTCATGAAATCATAAGCACCGTCTGATGCTTATTTCTTTCGTGTGCTTGCCTTTGTGGTTTTCTCCTTGCTTGAAAACCCCAAACCATTCTACCTTTCTAGATATCCCTCTCTCTCTCTTGAACCGAGCCCATGTGATCCAAGCCATGTAACCATGTAACCATCTAGTGGAAACCATCATCGCACCAACCAGACCCCTTGCCCCTACATGTCTCGGCTGCACCAGATGGAGGCCGATCTGGGTTCATGATCCTCTCCCTTCTTCACCTCATGTGCCGAGCCAGCTACCACCTACCTCGCATGTGTCCTCTTTCTCTCCTTACTTTTGTTAGATGTATATATCTGTATATTGTATTTCCCCCGTATGTTAGGGGGCTTCCTGCATATTTGCCCTGTACATGTACTATATATTGTGGCCTTTGGTCCCCAGAGGAATATAATTTGTCTATTCCTAACATGGTATCAGAGCCTTAGGGTTCGCTCCTCTCCTCTCGTTGCGCCGCCGTCGCCCGCCCCGGTTCTCCGCCGCCGCGTCCGGCCGCTGTTGCCACCTCTCCGATCGGATCGGATCTTCATTGGCTGTCCTCCGCGCAGCAATTTCCCTGCCACGCGCAGGCTCCCTGCCCACGCGCGGGACCTCCCTGCCACGCCATGTTCCCTGAGTGGCCACCGCCCGCCCCGGTTCTCAACCGCCCACGCGCGGGACGGGGCCTCCCACCTGCCACCCGACGCGGGCTCCCAGACGCACCACGCGCGGGACGGGGCCTCCCACCTGCCACCCGACGCGGACTACCAGACGCGCGGCACCCGCCTCCACCCTGACGCGCGGCTCCCTCCGTCCACGTGGGCCTCCCCTGACGCGCGGCTCCTGCTCCCAGACGTCGCACGCGGGCACGCGGGCCTCCACCTGCCTCCTGCTCTGCTCAACCACGCGCGGGACCGCGTGTCCTCCCTGGAGCGGTACTCCCTGACGAGTGTTGCTGCTCCCTCTGCCATCCCGCCTGGCCCGCCGCTGACTGATTTTCGTCTGTTTCGTCCGGATCAATTCGATCTGGATCTAGATCTGATCTAACAAAAAAAAGAGAGATGTCTTCTTCATCGGGTTATGTTGCGATTCCTCGCTGCCCGGTGGTCTTTGATGGCGCGAATTACCCTGATTTCGCTGCCTTTATGCGCGTTCACATGCGCGGTCTCCGTCTTTGGGGTGTGCTCTCCGGCGAGGTCTCCTGTCCGCCGTGCCCCCTGCTCCTGTGGCTCCTCTGCCTCCGACGCCGATTGTGCTTGCTGCTGATGCTTCTCAGGAGGCCAAGGATGCTGCTCAGAGCGCTGATGATATTGCTGTTGCTGCCTATGACCTGAAGTTCAAGCAATATTCTGCTGATCTCGAGTCCTATCGCCACGCTCTGACTGCCTACACTCAGTGGGTCGATGAGGATGCTCGTGCTGCTGCTGTTCTCACCTCCAGTGTTCTGCCCCAGTATGCTGCTGAGTTCATGAGTCTCCCTACTGTTGCTGCTCAGTGGGCCCATCTTCGTCAGCGCTATCAGCCGTCTGGGGATGCTCTTTACCTGTCTGTGGTTCGTCAGGAGCATGCTCTTCAGCAGGGGGATTCCACTATTGATGAGTTTTATACTCAGAGTGCTGCTATCTGGCGTCAGCTTGATTCTCTCCGTACTGCTGTTTGTGGCACATGCTCGTGTTGCCAGATTGTGCGCTCAGACTTGGAGTTTCACCGCATCTATGAGTTTATGTCTCGGCTTCGCCAGGAGTTTGAGCACCGGCGTGCTCAGCTGAATGCTCGTGGTCGTGTTCCGCTTTCTGAGGTGTTGTCTGAGCTTCGGGTTGAGGAGACCCGTCTCCGTGGTGCTGGTCTTCTTGCAGTTCCATCTGCGCTTGCTACTCATGGTGCTCCTTTGCCGTCTGCTCCCTCGACTCAGCCACGGTCTCCTGTACCGCCGCCGTCGATACTACCCACTCCTCCAGGTCAGGGTCAGGGTCAGTTTCAGCACCAGCAACCTCAGGGTCCGAGTCAGCACCAGCAGGCTCGTGGTCAGGGTCGCCGTGGTTCTCTTCGTCACTGCTCTTACTGCAACAGGGATGGTCACACTTGGGCCACCTGTTATACACGGGACCCCAGTTTACGTCAGCAGCACCAGGCTCGTGGACAGTCGGCTCCTTCCGGGTCTTCAGCAGTGGCTCTCTCTGATCAGGACATTATCCGGAGTCTTCGCGGTCTGCTTGCTGCTACAGGCTCTTCTTCGACGGGCACTGCTGGTTACGGATCGACTCTTGAGTAATCGCGACCACCACCTTCTACACAGTCAGGTACGTCTCCGTGGTATCTGGATTCTGGAGCTTCTTTTCATATGACATTTGAGTCTTCTTCTCTGTCTGCTCTTCGTTCTCTCTCTTCTCCTGTTCGTGTTTTTACGGCTGATGGTACCTCTCTCCCTGTTTCTAGTCGGGGCACCCTTTCTACTTCTTCTTTTTTTGTTCCTGATATCTCTCATGTCCCTCTTCTTAAGATGAATCTGTTCTCAGCTAGCCAGCTTACTGACTCTGGTTGTCGCGTCATTCTTGATGCTGATTCTTGTGTTGTTCAGGACCGTCGCACCCAGGCCCTGGTTGGAGCTGTCCCTCGCAGCCGTGATTCTTCAGGACTTTGGGAGTTAGACTGGCTTCGTGTTCCTTCCGTTGCCACTTCATCCGCCAGTTCTTCTCCGGTTGTCGCCTCTACTACCAGCTCTTTTCAGCAGTGGCATCATCGTCTTGGTCACCTCTGTGACTTTCGCCTATCGTCATTAGTTCATCGTGGTCTTCTGGGGTCTGTCTCAGGAGATGGGTCTTTGCATTGTCAGGGCTGTACGTAGGTTGGGTAAACAGATTCAGCTTCCCTATCCTACTAGCGCTTCTGTATCTCAGCGACCTTTTGATTTAGTTCATTCCGATGTTTGGGGTCCGGCTCCTTTCGCTTAGAAAGGGGGCCATCGCTACTATATTTTATTTATCGATGATTTTTCTCGGTACACTTGGTTGTATTTTATGCGCTCTCGTAGTGAGGTGCTCTCCATATATCAGCGTTTTGCGGCCATGGTTCGTACTCAATATTCTACCCCCATCCGTGTGTTTCGTGTTGATTCTGCTGGTGAGTATATCTCCCAGATGTTGCGAGGTGTTCTTGCTGAGCAGGGCACTCTTGCTCAGTTCTCCTGTCCTGGCGCACATGCCCAGAATGGCGTTGCTGAGCGTAAGCATCGCCATCTTCTTGAGACCACTCGCGCTATGATGATTGCTTCTTCTCTCCCGCCGCATTTCTGGGCTGAGGCTGTCGCTACATCGGCTTACCTCATCAATATTCAGCCTTCTGCTGCCTTGCAGGGTGGTATCCCTCTTGAGCGCCTCTCTGGACAGTCTCCAGATTACTCCATGCTTCGCTTGTTTGGTTGTGTTTGCTATGTTTTACTTGCTCCTCGCGAACGCACCAAACTAATCGCTCAGTCTGTTGAGTGTGTTTTCCTCGGATACAGTTATGATCATAAGGGCTATCGCTGTTGGGACCCTGTTGGTCGTCGGATGCGTATCTCTCGTGATGTTACTTTTGATGAGACGCGTCCTTTCTATCCTCGTCCCACCGCTGGTACTTACCCGGTGGAAGATATCTCTTTTCTTCTCTTTCCTGACACATCTCCTTCTACCCCTATTGTGTCTTCTTCAGGATCTCCTCCCTCTGATGTCTCTTCTTCGACACCGTCCTCTTCTTCTCCGTCTAGTTATCCTCGCTCTTCGGAGTCTTTCTCTTCTATTCCCTCTTCTTCATCGTCGTCTCATGCGTCGTTTGTGGCCTTTGGCCCCCAGAGAAATATAACTTGTCTATTCCTAACACCTTTTTCCCTCAGCTCAGACCAGCGAAGCAACAACCCCTTCATCCTTTACCACTTTTTGCTAAGCTACCAATCCATGAATCCATCCCTCTCCTCTCCCTTATCTACCACCTAACCCAGGTCTCACCAGATCGAGATCCAGCTGCTAGCCCTTCCCCTCTCTTCCGCCCGACGAAACCTGGCCCAACGCCAAGGCTAGGAGGTGAGTCTCATCGAACTCGTCAAGCGGAGCAAGCTGGAGCGCCCGGAGATGCACGGGACAAAGCTCTCCTTCATCGACGCCATGGATGTGCTCGCTGCGGTGAAGACGACCGTCTCCTCCTCTCCTAGCCGCCTCCTGCGAACGCGACCACGTGCAAAACCTCCCGGTGAGCTAGTCATTCCTTCCCTTCCTCCTCAGTTTTTCCTGCCCCATCGTCTGGCCACCATGCCCAAACCCGACGCTGCTCTACCAGGGGTGCCAGCATCACACCGCCTCTCTCCTTGCACGCTGCAGCAACCCTATGCACACCGGAGCAACGTCGTCACGCACACGCATCGCTCTGTCCATGCACACGCGCGCGTCGGCAGCACGGCGCATAGTCGTTTTTCTCCGTGTTCGCTCAAGATCCTGGCGACTCAAGCCCTCTCTCGGCGATCCTCTTCATGTGAAAACCATCCTGGTTGTTTCCTCTCTCTAATGCATCAAACGAATCACAGTATTGAACAGTAACGGCGTCATAATCGTCCTCCAAAAATCGTGTTTTATCACTGTCAAAACTACCGCAGATCGACAGCTTCTGATCCGTGTTTTTTTGCCTCTGTTCCTCACCCGTTTCTGGCACGCACATGCCTCCACCAGAAAATCTTCGAACACGATATATGCGTAGATCTAAGTGATATCTATGATTTTCGTTCTTGCATCTTCTCCTAATTATCTCCCAGCTTGTCGCCATCTTCATCTAAAGTCGCCCCCTTTATCTCTGAAAACAGATTCAGTTTCGTCAGAAAAGTATCGGTTTTGGCCGCTGTTCATCATAAGATTCCCGTCGCTGCAGCCCTCCTCCGGAGATTCTTGCTATATCAAAATGGTAGCCTGATGTTCCTTCTTCATCTTTTGTTTTTGAAGCATACCCAAATTCCGCACCTTTTGCTCACCATCGTCGACCAAAGTATGGATCAGCTAGCTGTTTTTGCGAGATTCTCCTATCAGTTTCATCAGGCCTTCCGAAACCTTTTTGCACCTTAAAGCATCTCTAGCGGCTATGGTAAAAGGCCTGAAAACCATAAAAGTCCAGTGAGTCTATGGTTTCGGGCTATAATCGGGCGCTGATCAGCGTCTATAAAAGCGGTGCGGCCCATAAACTTGCGCTGATCAGCGTCTATAAAAGCGGTCCGGCCCATAAACTTTTTAAAGCGTCCAAAAACACACGCCGCCAATCTATATATATATATCTATATATAGGGTGGCGCTATTTGACACCCAGGGTGTAGAATAGTTATTCTACACTCACCCTCTATCTTTAGAATCGTATATTATTTTTACGTCACGTAAATTTTGTATTACTTCGTAAGTTGAGAAGAACATAATAAAATTTAAAAATGACATAATTTTTTTTGTTTACATGCCATAAAAAAATTCGATGTAAAAGACATATTTTTGGTGTTTTTTACACTATAATGACTCAAAAAATTTATTTTTGTGTCAATTTTTTTGGTTGTGGTGATTATATGAACATAATTATTCGTATACAAAACATAATTTTTTAGTCTAACAGCGTAAAAATATGTTGGGTGCAAAATAACTATTCTACACCCTGGGTGTCAAATAGGGATTCTATATATATATATATATATATATATATATATATATATATATATATATATATATGGGAAATAACCAGCTACACATGGGAATAGGTGCGCATAGCATATCCACCGTTAATTATCTCCCCTCTTGATATATGGAGCACATGTTTTTAGACCCAGGACGTTGGCTCAATAGTAACGCCATTAGTGTTCCTTTGATGCATGCATGAAGCCCTAGCAAAACAAAGCTTATCAAAATTCATTTAGGTGAGGCAAATCCTAATATAAAGCCTTATTTCATTGCATTGAACCCAATTTCTTTGATGCATGCATGAAGCCCTAGCAAAATAAAGCTTATCAAATTTCATTTAGGTGAGGCAAATCCTAATATACTACATGCGGTAAACCCTAACCAAACTAAGCCTTATTTCATTGCGTTGAACCCAATTCCTTTGATGCATGCATGAAGCCCTAGCAAAACAAAGCTTATCAAATTTCATTTAGGCGAGGCAAACCCTAACATACTACATGCGGTAAACCCTAACCAAACTAAACCCTAACCAAGTCACTTATCTATTAGTAAGTAGAATGCTATCTCTTATGTCTTCACAGATAGCACAGTCCAATAAATAATTTTCTGGTACCCTCGTAATCCTTGGCTACGCTAAGAGTCACGTGATGCATAGCAGGAAACGTTTGCATGCAGAACTCATTTTAAGCCTTGTTCACTTTATCTTTATATTTTAGATGCTAAAAGTTTCTTTGCCAAACAGCGAGCTAAAAAATTAGGGTTTGCTCGAGCCCCTAGACATTGCATGCATGTACACACACGGTGTGGTGCAAACGTCGTTAGAAAGCGTTACTCCTTTCAAGAGATAGCCAGTACCATCTAAACTAGCATTGCATGTGATCTCTTTATCCAACGGTCCTAAGCCTATCCCTCTTTATAACTATTCTACACTCTGGGTGTCAAATAGCCGCTACCCTCTCTCTCTCTATATATATATATAGGGAAATAGCCTGCTAAACACGGGCATAGCTACGCATAGCCTATCCACCGTTGATTCTATCCTCTTTTGATATAGGGAGCACATGTATCCAGACCCAGGATTTGTCTAAGAACTAACGCCGTTAGTGTTCATTTGGCATGCATGAATGAAGCTCTAGCAAAACAAACCTTATCTAATTTCGTTTGCATGAGGCAAACCTTAACGAGCAACATGCGGTAAACACTAAACCAAATATACTACACGTAAACCGTAGTATACTACATGCATGAAACCCTAACAAAACAAAGCTTATCTAATTTCTTTTTAGTTAGGCAAACCCTAATATACAATATGAGGTAAACCCTAACCCTAATATACTACATGCATGAAGCCCTAGCAAAACAAAGCTTGTCTAATTTCGTTTGCATGAGGCAAACCCTAACGAGCAACATGCAAAACAAAGCTTATCTAATTTTGTTTAGGTGAGGCAAACCCTAACGGACAACATGCTGAGAAACCCTAACTTATTTAATCCTTGTTCTCAATCCCTTCTCATTTTAGATGCTAAAATTTTTGTAGCCAAAACAGTGTGTTAATTTGGAACCCATGCCAAACCCTAGATTCTTGCATGCATGCACAAACTAACACCGTTAGCTCATCCATGTTCCACCCCACTTCCATCTAGAGGTTGCATGCATTTGATCCCTAAATCCAACGGTGCTCTGCCTATGCACAGCTACGCCCATGAGTAGCAAATCCGCGTCGTGTATATATATATATATATATATATATATATATATATATATATATATATATATATATATATATATATATATATATATATATATATATATCGACGTAGCTACGCATAGGCTTAGGACCGTTGGATAAAGAGATCACATGCAATGCTAGTTTTAGATGGTAGTGCTTGGCTCTTGGTAGGAGTAATGGTTCTTAACGCGTTTGTACCACACCGTGTGTATATGCATGCAATCCCTAGGGGCTCTAGCAAACCCTAATTTTTTAGCTTGCTGTTTGGTAAAGAAACTTTTAGCATCTAAAATGGAAAGGCAAAGTGAACAAGGCTTAAAATGAGTTATGCATGCAAACGTTTCCTGCTATGCATCTCGTAACTCTTAGCGTAGCCAAGGATTACGAGGGTACCAGAAAATTATTTCGCAATTATTTATTGGACAACTTTATTTGCTTTTAAAGGATTCTAGTAGAATATCAGTTCCTCGGGTACCAGAATGCAGCTTGCATGCCATTTGCATCGGAAACAGCTATGCCTGGAGCGTCGCACGCCTGCATGAAGAGTTGTGTCCATAACCTTAAACAAAACAAGGGTTATTTCGTGTTGGGTTGGAGTGGTTGAGCTGGTCGAGGCATTTCTGTGTATGAATGCCTACATTTAATGTACACCTTAGACGCGATGGCTAGTATATCAGGGTTTGCCTCACCTAAATGAAATTTGATAAGCTTTGTTTTGCTACGGCTTCATGCATGTAGTATATTAGGGTTTACCATGTAGTCTATTAGGGTTAGGGTTTACCGCATGTAGTATATTAGGGTTTGTCTCACCTAAATGAAATTTGATAACCTTTGTTTTGCTACGGCTTCATGCATGTAGTATATTAGGTTTACCATGTAGTATATTAGGGTTAGGGTTTACCGCATGTAATATATTAGGGTTTGCCTCACCTAAATGAAATTTGATAAAGCTTTGTTTTGCTAGGGCTTCATGCATGCATCAAAGGAACACTAACAACGTTACTATTGAGCCAACATCTTGGGTCTGGATACATGTGCTTCCTATATCAAAAGGGAGAGAATCAACGGTGGATAGGCTATGCCCAGCTATGCCTGTGTTTAGTTGGCTATATATATATATGGAAAATAGTGGTCTATCTAGGGTGATACCTATGCATACTAATCCAACCATTAGATATTCTATAGAGAGCATAAATTTAAGCAGCCGGAGCACAAAATATTTAACGAAAAACAACACCTCTGTTATATCAAGAGCATATTTTGCATGCACTTGCTAGTACATGCAAGTACCACACGCAAGCTAGCATATGCATGCAAACTAGCAACGACTAACGTATCACATGCAAGCTAGCAATACTAGTAGACCATTGAACCAGCTAAAATATAAGCATGCAAGCTAGCAATACATTCAGACCGTTAAACTAGCCAAAATTTCAGCATGCATTCTATCACTACATGTAGACCAGAAAAAATATATATAAATGAATGATCTGGAATCTATATATAAAAGAATGAGTTTTGTGTTTTGTATTAAAAAAAATCTAGCAAAAACGAACGCGAAAAGCACTCCCGCGCTAAAACGAAAGACGCGAAAATTTTGGCTGAAATTCGTGCAGTCGAAAACGCGTGATAACTCGCTTGCTATCTTGGTGTACTCTCATGGTTGAATTTATTGTCGAAATTCGTTTATGTTTTCCATGCTCGGATTGATGCTTACCATGCACATATCTCATCAAGTAGTACAGCTAGTTAGGGACAAGCGCAACAAGTACAACTAGCATACGCATGCATCCGAGTTTGTAGAAATTTCTGCAACAATAGGGGTTGTTTGATATGCTACAATAAAGTTTCGTCATGCTATTCTACAAACGGCAATAACACCATTAACTACATGCAAGATATTGGCTCTCTCTCATCTTGGCGGCTAGTTCACGTACTTCCTGTATCCAACGTCAAGGCTTGCGTGCATTGGTAGCATCCTAGATAACAACTCCTTGTGTGTCCATCCTCGCTAGAGGAAGTATCTCACGCCGTTGGTTGTTTGGAGATTCGTGTGGGATGAGATAATCTCTCCTCTATTATGTATTTTTCAGCGATGAACCAATATACCCGAAAAGGAATTAGTTTGGAGGGCTTTCCCTGCGCACTGTCACGCCTATGGTCTAATCGCATACGCACCCGTCTGACCCTGTGTGGTCCTCATGGTCTATGCACATAGAGCAACTGAGAGGAGCGCTCAGCCAATAAATCCCCCTACCCCATCCACCATATGTCCCACCCACCGCACCCCCACCCCCGCACACCACCCGCTCTGACCCCACCTCCTGCTCCCCACCTCTGCCTCAAGATACGTCCTCGCTGGGGAGAGATTGCCGGTCTTCCCGGTCGTACCATGGCGTGGTCCCCGTCTTGCCAACGAGCATCACGCCTGGGATCCCACCCCCGACTTGGCTCCCGTCAATCGACGGCACGTTCCCTACCCCGACCTCCGGTGGCGGGCTGCCTAGCCTTGCCTCGACGGGCACGCACGGAGGCGCGGCACCACTGGTGCAAGCTCCAACCTGAGAAATCTCGCACGTCAGGTGTCAGGTGTCACTGGGGACCTGCGTGTTGGATCTGGTCCGACGACGCCACGGGAGGCAGGTGGTGGGATGGGCATCATCGATGGGCCGACACTGTCGCAGTACATGGCCTGCAGTCCCCTGGAACACTCACGGCGAACTACAGTCATCGGCAGAGCACATCCATGGCAAGTACTTTTTGTAGTGCGGGAAGACCATGGTGAGTACCAAATCGCTAATCGTAGTGGATGTTCTTGTTTTCTGAACTATTCGTGTTATTTTCTTTTCAGTGTTTTGTGTGGATTTGGGAGGACCGCTAGCTGAGTCACGATCTCACATCTGGCTGGCAAGGAAGCTATAGTTTACGGAAGCTCGAATCATATCGGGAGTCATAGGTTTAGGGATGCTGAAGCCACGCCGGTGACGCCGCCACGAAGCAATGCTACCTCGTCATCATTGTGCCCACCGCCAACACCGTCACGGCCGCGGAGCATGAATCTCATCGCTCCGCGGAGCATGGATTGCCCAGATGTTTGCCGCCTGCACGAGCTAGCCCCGCAGAAATGTGTTGCTTTCGGAGGGATAGACACGGGCCATAGATTTTACATGTGCCAAGTTCAGAATGTAAGTTTCAACTTCTTTTCTTACTTCATATACTTACAAAGAATTCTTGTGTGCACTGTTATTGGTCAATTAGTTAGTCTCCTTTTTTATATGCTCCTGTAAATGCAGAGTTTCTTATATGAACTGTGGTTAGTCTCTTTTTTTGTGAGATAATTTGAATTTTACAAAGAATTCTTTTGCCATAGAGAACAATCTAGTTAGTTGTACAATAACTGTTTAGGATTGTATTTTTTATGGGAGTGCACTTCACTTATTTAGTTGTACAATACCTGTTTTTAGCACCAGTTTTATATTTTGACTGTGCACTGTAGGAGGTCATGAACTGTGAGTTTCAGTCTTGGATGGATCTCGAAGAGTGGCCAGAAACTTTGCAGAGGGCTTTAAGTAGACTTTGGGATATGTATAATGAAGCCAATGGTGGTAGAATTAATGACAGATATGAACATGGCATTCTGGTTAAGCAACTATCTGATGATAAGGCAAAGCTAGAGAATAAACACTTTGCTCTCTTAGAATATGTGAAGAACTTCATGAATGAAACAAAGAGGAAGGTGTTTGAGAGAAACTACATGAAGATTACTGAGTAGAGTGTGGATGAGAGGAAGAGGGGGAGGACAATGTAGCTCTTCACAATGCAACTCTGCAGAATGAGGTTAAGGTATTGAAGAATGATGTGGAAGAACTGAAGCATGTACCGAGGACTCAGGCAGATGTGTTTAAGGCAAAGATTGAGAAGTGTGAAGCTAAAAGGAAAGGCCTTAAGGATGAGAAAAAAAGCTTGAGTACATGCTAATTGACCTCTTTAATGCTAGTGATAGTCTCTAAAATAAGGTGAAGGCAATCAAGGAAATCAGTGATGGGGAGTGAGTTGTAATGGTGGCTTTGTGTTGAGCCTATGTGTTGAATTATGGTTGAAATACTATGTTGTATGTGTGGTTGGAACTGTTGAACTTGTATTGTTTAACTACTATGTTGTATGTGTGGTTGGATATGTTGAACTTGTATTGTTGAACTATTAGTGCTATACGTGTTGTTGGATCTGTTGCTATTTGTGCTATTTGTGTAATGAAATATTCCAAGATAGATTCTATGAAATGCGGTCTCAAACAGGATCATGAATATGATAGATTCTCATAAATAGGTAGGTAGATCCATAGTTTCAAACACACAACAAACTATAGTTTCAAAAGGAGTCTCAAACAAGAACATAGTCTCACACAACTTAGTTTCAAACATGCAACAAACCATAGTTTCAAACAGAGAATTGTTACTCCTTGGTTTTTAGAAGACCTTGTAGTTGTTATGCTTCCCAGCATTGTGGTAGCCCTTCATATTTTGTGTCATCTTGGGTTCTCTGCCACTAGTCCTTGGTGCAGAGAACGCTTGTGTAGCCCTTGGAGCGGTTGGTGTATTATTACTGCTTGCTTGTGTAGCCCTTGGAGCATATGGTGTACTGCTTTGTTGTGTAGCCCTAGGAGCAGATGGTGCATTGATTTCCTGTGTAGCCCTTGTAGCTGGTGGTGTAGCAGTGGAAGGGATAGTCCTTGGAGTGGTGGTGTACCAGTAGAAGCTCCAGCCTTTGCAATGCTCTGTGATGTAGAGCAACCCTCTGACATGTTATCCCTAGTTGCCTACAAACAACACAATCGAGAGAAATGTGTTAGTGGCTTATTCCATTATTTGGTCATATGAAACAAGAGCAATAAAAATGTAATTTTAATACCTTGTGTTGTGTTTTTCTTAGAGCAAGCTCAGGCCTTAGCTTAACTCCACATGATGTGTACCTATAGCCTAGCTAAAGACAGTTGGTACAAGTGATGGTTGTCATCCTAGATGTATCTCTAGGTTTAGGTACCTCAAATGCACACTTCCTCCTATTTGTCTGCTTTCTACCAGGATTTTCTTTGAAAACAGGAGGATCTATGTCTGGGTAAGTTGTCTTTGTCCAAGCATCAGAACCAGGGACAGGGAAGATCACATTCTTGTAGGTTTCTTTGTACATGGGTTTCTTAAAGAAGTCATGCACATAGTCCTCTGGATATTGTTTGAGCTTCATTATCACAGAGATGACATAATTACATGGAATCCCTGTCACATCCCAATATCTGCAACCACATGTCCTATCTCTCATATCTACAGCATGTACTCCAGGACCACTTATGCCAACTTGCCATAGACCAAGGACAGCATTCTTAGGAGTGCATGTTATTGAGAATTTTTTGGCTTGTTCTAGTTTTTCAGGGTAGAAAGGTGTGATCTCCCATCTTGAAATCTCTGCCTTCTCTCTTATACCACTGTACTTGACCATCAACTTGTCAATTATGCCCTTAATTATAGACTGAATTGGCTTGCTCCTTACATCTAATATCATTTTTTTGAAAACCTCACTAAGGTTGTTGACAGCGAGATCTGTTTTGTAGTTGGTATCAAAAGCATACCTGGCCCAAGCTTCAATAGGAATTTGCATGAGCCAATTGTAAGCCAGCTCACAATCCCTCTTAATTGTTTCCATTGCATCATCAAAGCCAGCCTTGGTGTATGAATAGCTAGTTTGGAATATAGACTTCCTGAGCTCTTCTCCACTAAACCCTACTGACTTGAAATTGGCATATATATGCATCAGGAAAAACCTCTGAGGAGAGGTAGGGAACACATGATATACAGCTTTGAGCAAACCCTGAATAAATAATCAGTAAAATATGTGTTAGAACAGAAATATGTACTAGCATGTGGCATGTACTTCATGAGTACATAAACACAAATAAGTACACAAACAATCACCTTTTGCCTATCAGATATGATAGTGTAATTCCCAAATTTCCCAGAGGTTCCAATGCAATATTTGAGCTGGGTTAGAAACCATCGCCAACTAGCAGTGTCTTCTTTGTCCACAACACCAAATGCTATGGGGAAAATATTTTTGTTCCCATCTCTTCCAGTGGCAGCCAATATTTGTTGTCCAGTGGTCAATTTGATAAAAAAAACCATCTAGGCCTAAAGTAATTAACACTATGTTACTAAGTGGACATGCATATGAAAGTTGAAACACTGCAAATACAGATGTATATGGATATACAAGTACACTCACCTATGAATGGCCTATACCCATCAAGGAAACCTTGTCTTGAAGCATTTAGACATATAAATAATCCGTGGAACCTGGGATTTTTGCTTGGATGCTCCAACAACTCTTTTGTTGTAACAATACATCTGCTTCCTGGATTTCTATCCAATATGGCTTGTAGATAGTCTCTCAATCTGGTGTACTACTTATTCTGATCACCAAGTACAACTGTGATGGCCTTCTGCCTAGCCCTATAAGCTTTGCTCTTTGGCACAGTGACTCCAAATTTAATATTTGCATTGTCAATCACTGTGTCAACCCAGGTCCTTGGATCTGTTCTAATTGCTTGCTAAGATTGATGTGCCAGCCAATCTATGGTGACCTTGATGTTTTCTCCATGGGGGTTGCAAGTGTGCAAAGGGTTGAACTTTATAATGCAAAAAGTCTTCTCATGCTTAACGATGGAGGCAGACATAAAAATGGACACTCAGCTTCACTTCAATTAGCAATGACTCTATCTGGGTTATTCCTATGGTATGCATAGTTTCTAAGATGAGCAATGTGGTAGTTTCTGAGAGCTATCCTAAACTAATACACATCTTTAAAACACAATTTGAAAGCAAACTGCTCATATGCATCAACCCTAGACTCATCATACCACACCCTGTTCTTCAATTTCTTCAACCTCCTCTTCTGCCCACTAGACAAAACCCACTTCTTCACATAACCATCACCATCACCAGCACTGTCAGCCAACTCATCAGGGCTTCTATCCTACTCATCACCTGAGGGTATGAAAAAGAACCCATCTTCTAATTCTGCCTCATGATGTGATCTGCTTGTTGGGCCTTTCCTCACTGCCTTTAGCTTGTCATCAAAAAAACACTCATCCTCTATCTGCACCTCCTCTTGCTCTTCTTCTTCTTCTTCTTCTTCTTCATACAACTCTTCCACTTCACTTTATCCTTCAAAGTTAATTGCGGGATCTCCTATTTTCTTCTTATTATGCCTAATCTGCTCCAAAACCTCAGATTCTTGTCTCTTCCTCCTCAATTCCTTGATGTACTCTATCTCTGCTGCAATAGCCTTGTCATGCTCCTCAGGTTTGAACTGACACTATTAAGAAACCAGCTATAGATAGAAGGATCTTTTGTGCTGCATATGTGTGACCATGTGCCACAAATAAACTCCAGTGGCACATTTTAGGCAATGCGCCATAGAAATCTTCACACTTCTATGGCGCATATAGGGAAACAATGCGCCATATAAGTTTGGTGGGACCCGCCACCGGGGTTGGGCTCCCTCACTTTATGTGGCGCATATGTCTTCCAAATTCTGTGGCGCATACGACCATATGCGCCACATAAAGTGAGGGTAGGCCCCACCATAGAATCTTGTTGACCAACCATCTGTGGCGCATATGTCTATATGCGCCACAGAAAGTGATGTTTCTGTGGCGCATATAGATGTATGCGCCACAAAATGTTCAAAACAGATCCCACCCCCCACCCCCTCATGGATCGCCTTTTAGCTTTTGTAAAAAATAAACGAAAATGATAAAAAATTCAAAAAAAATAATTCCTTTGAGATGTAGTTATATTTTGGGGTATAGTTGTAGTGAAAATTAAAAAACATGAATTTTGATGTATTTTGCAAAAAAAGATCATAGCACAGTAAAACGGCCATACCTTTTGCATACGATGTAGGAAAAAAGTTTAATATACCAAAATGGTCGTCTTGAAATTTCCTACTCGATTTCAACGGCTGGAAGCCGTTGAAGATTTTATAGACTCCCCAAATTCGAAAAGAGTAAAAAGTTATGGCAGAAAGAAGATTTTTTCCTGTAAAAAAAAGGGGGAGAAACTTCTATGGCGCATTTCTCCCATATGCTCCACAAAAGTCTTGGGCGGGATTCGAAATTTTAATCCTTCCCCCTTCTCCCTCGCTTTTTATCCTTTTCACCTCTTCCTCTCCTTGACACTTCTCCTCCCTCCACTTCTTCTCTCCTTCTTCCCTTCTCCTCCCACTTCCTCCTACTCCACCCCGGTGAGCTCCTCCTCCTCCTACTCCACCCCGGTGAGCTCCTCCTCCTTCTCCTCCACCCCGGTGAGCTCCTCCTCCTCCTCCACCCCGGTGATATCCTCCTCCTCCACCCCGGTGATCTCCTCCTCCTCCTCCATCCGGTTAGCTTCTCCCTCCTCCTCCTCCATCCCGGTGAGCTCCTCCTCCTCCTCCTCCTCTACCCCGATGAGATCCTCCGACGACGATGATGACAACCACGACCACCACCGGATACCTCCTCCTCCGGCGACCCCTCCTCCTACTTATCTTGCGGCTACCCCCTCCTCCTCCCACCTCCGGACTAGACCTCCTCCGGCGACCCCCCACCTCCGACGACCCCCACCTTAGGCCAGATCTAGCCAACTTTTTTTCAAATTTGAAAAAAATATATGTGGCGCATATTGGAAATATGCGCCACAGAAGTTTTAGATCTAGCCCGCTTTTTATTTGAAAATTGAAAAAACACTTCTGTGGCACATATGTGAGAAATGCGCCACTGAACTTTTTCAACTTCTGTGGCGCATTTTGAAATGCGCCACATGACTACAGTTTAGTGGCGTGATAATAGTGGCGCATCCCATATACGCCACAGAAGTTGAAAAATGGTGCGCCACTGATGAGATTTTTCCTTGTAGCTGTAACCACCAAAATCCTCAAGAAGTGCCACCAAATTCAAATAGGTTATGCTTTAACTACACAATGTTCTCTCTAGATTGTCCTCACTAGGGAAATTAAATCTTATGTCCCAGATGTCATCATCCAAACTGCAGTTAAACAAGTTGAACTACAAGTTAGTGAATCACTAAACTAATCCCTAATAAGATTGTCATCACATTATTTATGCCTAAGCTCCAATGCAATGAATCGCTAAACTAATCCCTAATTAGAGCAAGCAGACTACGCTACACATCAGATCAATCACTACACTACACTACACATCAGATCAATCACTATACTACACTACACATTAGATCAAGCAGAACAGTACACATCAGATCAATCACTACACTACACAACAGATAAGGTGGAGTGGGGGAGCTTACTCGATGCCGCTGAAGCAGGATCCCTAGCGGTGGCTCGTCTTCGCTGGTGAATTGAGAACCGCCCTTGCCAAAGAGGCGGCGGCTCCAGTAGGTCTCGTCGGCGAGCCAATGCCATCTCGCGGCGACCGCGGGGATAAGGCGGCGCTAGCAGTCCAATCTGTGCCTCCGTAGCCGCTAGATCCTTAATCGCCTAAATCTCCGCTGTTGTTTAAAGGGGCGCCGCCGACAGGGTCGCCGCTAGGAATAGCCGCCGCCATCGTCGAACAATGCATGCGGGGGAGAGCAACTGGGCGCGTGGAGGAAGTGAGCGAGCAACTAAAACCTAACTGCTTCATACAGCCCCGTTAATGGCGTGCAACGACGGCAGTCCGGAGCCGTCTCCCCTTTGCCACATCAGCATCCTGGTGGGGTCCGCCTGTCGGAAACAACGTCAATTCGCTGGAAACTGGATTTTAGCGCGAATTGCAAAAAAATTACCGGATAGTGGTCACATTTTGCAAATTGACGAAAGGTGGTGGGTTTTCGACCATTTCAGGGCAAAATGGTGGTTTTATGCTATTAACTATAATCTCCATCGTTGCTTCCCTGATGTGTCGGCGTGGGTTCCTATGAATATCTTGAAGAGGTAGACACAACCCAGCTCTCGTGTCAGCGGGTCAGAATGATTCCGATCCAAAAAGCTATCTTAGCGCTCGGCTAGTAATGAGAGATGCCAGCAACGATGAGAACCATCCAGCAGGATCAGGGTCTACGGCGACAGCTTCTTCTTTCCACCCCTGTCTCTATTCTTGGATCCCCATTCTTGTTATTCTTCCAAGAGTTAAATATATGGATGGTCACCGAACTCAACCCTCTTACCCACTTTGGTCATCGTACATAGAGATACGCAATTTACGGTCACCAATATGCTAAGTGCTTCATCAGAGGTCACCGGAGATTGTAGAACTGCGTATTTGCTGATGTGGCACTGAGTTAACCCCACATGTGGGGATTCAGTTGTGTTTTAAATTTACAAAAAGATCCTAAATCTTATTTTCCTTAGACAAAAAGGCCCCTCCTCAATTGCCAACGCAAAAAAAAATCCCCACCACCACATCGTGTCTTCTTCCTCATGCGTCTTCCTGACCTCCCCCATGGACGATCCGAGGAGGCAGTATCTCCCCGTCAACTGGTCTACCCGATGGAAGCCAGAGAATAGGTATGGGTGGAGGAGCTCGCCGTGGCTGGGACGTTGGGTGGGATTTAGATCGAGCTCGTTTGTGGGAAGGGCAGGTACCGTCGGGCCGGTGATGTCCCCCACAGTGGAGGAGCTCGCCTGGCGGCCAGAGTGGAGGTCCGAGATGACGACGGCCTTGAGGATGTCCCCTGAGGGCTCGTAGAAGCAGCGGAGCCTCTCCCTGGCGGTCATGATGAGCGGAGATGACGCCCTCCTATGCATCACGATGGGCTAGTGACGCCACCCTCCATGTTCATCCCACTCGGCTGGAAGCGCCTCGCCCCTCTCCGTGCATCCTGCGTGGCAGCGGCTCCCTAGACCGCATCTCTTGCCACCATACCGCTCGCCGCCTCAGACACCAGCTTTGCATCGCTGCCCTCTACAATCTGCCCCCCTCCCCTCCCCTCGTGCTCTTCCCCTCATTTATCTCCGCTGGCTCTAGGTCGAGCGGTGGTGTTGTACGGGGTTGATAGCGAGCGGCGAGACGAGGATGATAGCGAGCGGCGGCGTTGCACGGGGTCGAGGTCGAGCGGTGGATTCTTTCGAGGGAAAACAAGGAGGAAGGTGGGTGGTGACCCTGACCAATTGGTCCCACCTTCAGCATGACCAGTTAGTTTCTAGGCATTGAATAGAAAATTAGGATTGAGAAGGGTCTTCTTTGTAAAACATCTCTCTGCCATAGACCGGTCAACCCAATGCCATGTCAGCAAAATACATAGCTCTACATGCTCCAGTGACCTCCGATGAACCACCGAGTGTATTCGGTGACTGTAAATTGTATATCTCTATGTACGATGACCAAAGTGGGTAAGGGGGTTGAGTTCGATGACCATCCATGTATTTTTTTTTTTTTGCGAATGCTACTACTCCCTCCCGTTTCAAAATATAAAATGTTTTACGTTTGTAAAGAAAATACATTTAGACTTTTATTAGTGTGTAGATTCACGTTAAACCTGAGTGAACCTACATATTAAAAGGTGTCTAGATATATTTGTTTGACAAAGCTAAAACATCTTATATTTTGAAATAAAAAGGTACTAATCGATATACAAGTTCACTAAGAAAGTAACAAGCTAGTTGTCAAATAAAAAAGTTCTATGCTCGAAGCAGCTTCGAAGTGGCAAAACAAAGAAACTGACATACTATCATTTTGCTGACGGGCGCGGCAAAGCGCACCTCCTGATCTAGCTAGTGGCCTATGAAAAGCGGCCCATCTTATTTTGTCGTTGCGTACGTCGAGTCTTTGGACGCGTCGGCGGCGTCTAAACTGTCAACCGAGGCAACCTTGGCCGGACCGAACCAACCTAGTCCAGCCACGACCGGAACAAGCCCTGCCTTCTTCGCCACAGCGGCGCGGATGCCACAGCCAGCAATGTCACTGTCGTCGGCGGCGGCCTTGACGGCGTCACGAGCACCCTTCGCCCACGAAGCAGCTGTATCCTTGTCGCCGCCGTGGCCGGTCTTCTTCTTCTCCCGCTGCTGCTCTTTCGCGCTGCTAACCAGCATGTCCGTCGGAGGCAAGAAGCACTCCCCGGAGAGGCCGGCGATGTTGAAGTCCACCTCCTCGATGCTCCACGTCTCCTCCATGCACGTGCACGGCCTCTTCCTGCGCGCGTCGGCGTCGTCCACGCTCTCGGCGGCGCTGGTGAACCGGGACACCGTGACGGCGGTGCGGCCGGCGTGCGCGATGTTGATGCCGTCGACGGGGCGGTAGTCGCCGATGGAGGACTCCATGCAGGTCTCCCAGTACATGTCCTCGGTGCCGTCATCGGCGGAAGGCGTGGGGATGCGCAGCAGCTGGCTGTCCTCGAGACGGACGAGCAGCCCGGTCTTCTGGCTGAAGTAGCCCCACATGGCGTGCCGGATCACCTCCACGTCGGCGCTGCTCCGGGCGTCCAGAGCAGAGACCTCCGCGTCGACGCGCAGCACGAAGCAGTCCTCGCTGTCCACTGTTTCCTCGCCCACCCACGCGGCGCTCGAGAACAGGTCCGCCGTCGACTTCGGGTCCAAGCCCTGCAGAACGTTACAGGAGAGCAGATTAGTCAAGTGGTAAAAATGAATCTACATGCACATGGGCGCACGTTTGGCCGACCATCTTGGTATTGTTATACCCCTACTGAACCAAGAAAGATGAGCTGCCTAATTGTCAATTATTTACTGATTACGTTGAAATTTACTACTGCTAGGTGGATTCTTATGGTAATAGTAAATGCGCTGACAGATATGCAGGGTGGAAACAAGATCAAGAAAAATGCAAGATGGACAGGACAAATCAGATCAGTACCTGAACGCATCTGCGGATTGGTCGCGGGGACCCTCTGGTGGCATGGGCCTGCTGCCACGGCGACTGGCGCCAGGCGACCTTGCCGTCGCTGCCGGCGCTCATCTTGGTGCCACCGGCCACCACCATCTCCACGCACCACAGCTCGGGCTTCTTCTGCCACACGACGAATCCCCCGGACACCTCGGCGGCGCCGCCACCGCTGCCGACGCCCATTCCTTTCTTGCCTGCCCTGCCCTTGGATGTACTCATCCGCACCTTCCCCATGGCGCACATGCTCGTCGCCGCGCTCAGCGCCGCCTCGCCACCGGCGGACGCCACGTACTGCTCCACGATGTACCTCGCCTTGGACACCTCCTGCAAACAGAACGATCTTCATTATTAGCCGTCAAAATCAAAAATCAATTAGTGGCAAACGACATATATATTCGCTCGATCTATCGATCGATGGCAAAATTGAGCAATGAGACTTACAAGGGGCTCCTCGTTGATGTCACGTTGCGCCATGGCCCTCCTGGCCTCCACGGGCTGTGGCACTAGCGGCGCGCCCATGACGCCGAGCATGGTCTGCACGTCGGCGCGCGAAGGCAGCGCCGCACCATCGCGCCGACGGTGGTGATCGACATGCGATCGCATCCAGGCCCTGACCGTGGGGCGGCGGCGGCGGCTGCGGACCGTGGACGACGCGTCCTGGTGGAGCTCCGGGAGCGGCACCTCCAGCACGGTGTCGAGGGCATCCTCCCGGTCTAGGTTGGGGCACACCTTCCTCATGGTCGATGCTACTCGGTACCTGCTAGGTCGTGAGTGGTGAGGGCGGTGATCGAATCGCTTAACTGGCCAAGCACTAGCGCTATGGGCGGCCGGTATATATGGTCGGGTCGTGGATATGTGGCTGCACGTTCTGCGCTACCCTTGCTGCGATCAGCCCACCATGTTCTCCCTTTTATAATCGCAAAATATATATACGACGAATCCCATTGTTTTCTCCTATATATAAAAACGGATCGCGTTGTTTAAGGGATCGAGTATCTGCTTATACTAAGTATGTAATTGAAGCCCCTGGTCTGGCGATGAACGGGTCTCGGCGAATGATTTGCGTCGCTGATTTTGTTTTAAGTATTGTCTGATTTTTTGCTTCGGGGGGCAGCTGCTTGTATAGGGTCCGATGTTGGCACTTGAGGCACAGCGCCACGTCATCGGACCTGACAGATCGACGGGTTTGGGTGCAGAAAGACAGTTAGCCTGCAACACATTAAGAGATTGGCGAATTTGCAGGGATGTAAACCGACAGAGATTGATTCCCCCATATCATGATCTTTTTGCTAGGCTAGTAAGTACAGTAGCTAGCTATACGAGATCGCGAACAATCCGCGCGTGCGTGCATTCGAGGGTACAAATCGTGTGCTGTAAATCCGGCCGGTCGACGCGATCCTATCCGGCTGTGAATTGCCTGGCTGCATTCATCCTCCGTCTACATTCGTGCGTGGCGCATACATCCTTCCTTGCCCAGAAATGTTCATGTCTTGATTTGAAAGGATTCTGGCGGGGCTTTTTCAGGATTGGGAAATAGCTCTCTGTTGCAGTTTACAGCTCACCGATGAAATTGGTGAGTGAGAATGTCGAGAAATTAAATAGGTACTTATATATATTGCGACCCAAATATAATGCACGCTAAAAAGGACGGCCATTACGGAAGATAATGCCCGGGCACGTACGCTAATAGGAGGACGTTGGTGCTGAGGTTGGGGAACACTTTCAGGCATCAGCCATGTCCACACATTTTTGTATTCGTTCGTTAGAAGAAATAAACAACCGGTGACTACATACATACATATATGTTGGAAATGAGGATACCACGATGAACAAATAAACCCCTCCATCCTATAGTAAAATTTAACGATAGCTTCAACCACCAACTTGCCAAGGAAGTAACACAATCAAATGCACTTCTTTCTTTAACATGGGCGCCTTATTACTTAGGATACGTATTATACCCGGCTTCTGCATAATTAAGATGCACACAATCAACAACCTTCCAAAATCTCAAAGAAAAACAGAATAGGCGAAATGAAAAAAAAAAATCTGATATTACATATCTGATATTACATAACGCCTAAGTAGATGTAGGAACAATCCGTAGATTACGCTATCATTCAAGTCTGAAAAAATATCCTTCGCCGTATTTTCAAGTGTGCACACTCTCCGTAAACAAGTATCCAAACTCCACACGTTATAGAGGCAACCCTAAGTGCAGCCTAGCGGTGCTTCGGTAGATAACCTGTATAAGAGAAGACACTTTATCGTTAAAAATTATGTCATTTCTACATAGCGACCAAATCACTGCAACGGCTCCCACGCTAAATAGAATTATGTACTTAACATCAATTTTATGTAACCAATTACAAAATATGTTGGTAATGGAATGAGAAGGAGATAGTCGAGAAGCTACTTGGATGACTGATCAAATGGAACAAGCAAAATTAAATTTAAAGAATAAATGCTTAATTGTCTTGTCATGATAAAAAAACACATTGTTTACTACTATATCAATTTCTTTTGACAAGATTATATTTTATAAGAATAACCCCACGATGTAAGTACCATGCAAATATTTTCTTCTTAAATGGTACTTTCATCTTTCAGATTTTATTATTATCATCGCCTCATATATCTGGTTGGACCAGTGCTCTCTGTACATATAATCTACAAAGAATTTACCATTCCCAAGTGAATTCCAACGTAACTCATCAGATCCTTCAAATAGTTGCACTGCGGCTAACTGATAAAGAAGATGGTTCCATGCTGCAAGTCTAGGTCGAATAAGGTCTCTCCGGAACGTCATATTCGGAGAAGAAGTTTCCAACACAGTGAAAATTATTGTATCTCCTTTGTTACGTACAATGTTGTATAGAGTATGGTATTGCTCTCAGAGAGTAGAATTTCCAAATCACTTATCCTCTTAGAACCGAATCCCCGATCCATATTTGATAGTAAAAGTGTCAAAATATAAGAAGTGTTTTTTAAGCCATCAGTCATGTCCAAAAGTGTGAGTCTCCTAGTTTTCATAGCACTTGAGATAATACATTTGAGCCAACATACTTCCTGTTTAGTAGGGTTTGCCAAACATCATCTTAGTAAGTAGCTTAAAAATTCATTTACCCAGTAGAGCGGTATTCTTAACTTGAAGGTCATGAATTCTGAGTTCACCTTGGTCTTTTAGATGGCAAACCACACTCCATTTGGCTAATCGATATTTCTTTTTCTCACTATCTCCTTGCCAAAAGAATCTATAATAGAAATAATCCAATATTTTTAAGACTCCTTTAGGTAGTTGGAAGAATAAGATCATATACAGTATCATATCACTAAGTACTGAATTTATGAGTATAAATCTCACACCTAGCAGTAGCAATTTTTCTTTCCAACTACTCAATATTTTTATAATCTTTCCTCGACGTCTTTCCATTCAAGATTTTTGAGTCTCCGATAATGGATCGGGATTCCCAAATAATTAATTAGAAACTGGCCTTGCCCGCAGCCAAATAAATCAGCATACATGTGAGCTTCGCCTTGGGCCTCGCCAAAACAATACAATTCAATTTTATAGAAATTTTTCTTCAACTCATAAAGATGCTAAAATACTTATAAGAGTAATTTCAGATTCGTAACTTTTTTCAAGTCATATTACGTGAATAGAATTATATCATCAACATATTGAAGTATAAAAAGGCCCCCATCCACTAGATGAGAAACTATACCATCAATCTGGTCATCATATTTTTCTCACTCGATCGAGATAGAAAACATATCTGACACTATATTAAATAGTATAGACGATAATGGGTCACCATGTCTTAAGCCTTTTCTTGTTTGGAAGTATTTATCAACGTCATCATTAACTTTGATGGCAACACTACCTCTAGTCATGAAACTATCGACTAGAGCATGCCACTCATCATTAAAAAAATTCATACATGGTGTTTGCTGAAAAAAAGACCACCTGACCATATCATAAGACTTCTCGAAATCAATTTTAAACAATAATCCATTCAAATTTTTACTATGTAATTCTTGTACCATTTCATTAAGGATTACCACCCCATTCAAGATGTTTCTTCCTTGCATAAAAGAAGTTTGAGTATGATGAACTACATGATCAACAACTGAGTTTAGCCTGATCGTGGAAACTTTGATGAAAATTTTAAAACTACATTAAGCAGCCATATAGATCTATATTGTTGTATCCTTTCTAATTTATTAATCTTAGGTAGTAAAATTATATCACCGAAGTTCAAATGAAACAAGTCTAGATATCGGCATGAAAGAAACCAAACAAATCTAGAAGGTCTACCTTGATGACATCCCATAAATTTTGATAGAATTATGCAGGAAAGCCATCTATCCCTGGTTCTTTGTTGTGTTCCATTTGGAAAATTTCTTTCTTAACTTTCTCCTCGGTATAAGGGGCAGTCAGAGAGTTATTTTCCTCAATGAAACCTGGGTAGACTCATCCATCGAGAATTTTTTTCCTCTAGGCCCAAACATAAATTTTGTAATATATGACTTGAATTTCTCATGGCCCTCGATCATGCCCTCATGCTGTATAAGAGAATGAATAAGTTTCTTCTAGTGTCTGCCATTGGCCACACTATGAAAGTATCTTGTATTCGAATCTTCCTCCATAAATTTTTTTGCTTTAGATATTTGGTACTATTTGAGCTCCTCTTCACACAGAATTCAGGCTATATCCGCATTTGATTTACTTTTTTATCTTAATTTCTTGTACGGATAATGATCTAACTTCCGCAAAAGCCTCCAATTCAATGATAATAGCTCAAAGATGAAGTTTATCCTTCTTTAGGACGCTAGCAGTGTGTCTAGCCCACCCTCGAAGGGATTTGCGTGTGGCACACACTTTATTATTTCAACGTTGAATTAGTGTAATAACACTCACTTGCTTATCCCAAATGTCCTCCATATCATGAAAGTCGTCATGATGGAACCAACCAAGTTCAAATTTTAACTCGTGTTTGCGACGTGGACAAGGCAATCCAATGGATAAAAAACAGCACAAGGTTTACATGAAAAAACCACCTCAAGGTGATGGGTAAAAACCACAACACCTCAACTACGAGAAAGTTGGGTACATAATCTTCCATCGAACATCTATAGATTTATGACATGCTTCGACACGTTGTTACCAGAAATAATAACCACAAGAGACAGTAATCATCAAAGCAAAGATATCATAGTTTCTTTCTAGTTGATTAATCATGTATCTGTTCTAAAACCATTAATCCAAACTACAAAAATGTTGGTAGACAAGAACACATACGAGTTAATACCACACGAACCAAATTTTAGCTCAAGCAGACACCATTTCCTGCCTAGTATGTTTGCCTAATAAACTTGGTCTATGCTGGAACTGCACTAATCCGAAATAATGAGACAAGTCTCTACCGATGCTCCAGCTAAAAGTGAGGATCATCATTGTTTTCCTTCTGGATGTGTTTTCTACACATTGGCACCAATATATTCGGTTAATGGTAAATACAGGACATCTAGGCATTTTACCATCCGAAATATCAAATGAATTTTGCATTAAAAGTAATTACTAAATAAAGAGATAAATATGTTACCCCAACTAAATCACAACAAGCACGATAGAAGATCGGTAAAATCTATTCTTATCTTACACACAGTTCATGTGTTCGAGTCCTATTGCAACAAGGCTTCAATCTTTTATCTCAGAATGAGATCACATCATGGAAAGAGTAAAACAACTAAAATTACAATGGGAACCGGTGGAAGTCGAAAAAAATCTATTTTTAGACATCTCATGTTTCACGGAGAAGCCTTTCTACTCGCTCCGTTAGGGAATTCTAAGGCCTGAGAGTTTTTTTAGAATGTTAGGGGTTATAAGGCTTTTCTCATTTATTATCATCTCTCCTTCATTGCATGGTTTTCTTTTTTATTTCTATTCACTCATGCATGTATAATTGTTGATGCATGTAGTAATCAAGAGGGAGAGTTATTGATTTTCTTAATCCTATCAAAGTAGCCCATATGCCTTATAATCCCTAACATATGGAATACTTCACAGCCAGATTCTTCACGTTATTACAAGCTATTACGTGAAGAATCAATATTACCCCTAACAGCTAGTAATCAAAATTATATAGAATTGGGATCATCACAAGTTGGCACGCAGGCCATTACAATAATTGACAACACACATGGCTCCAGCCGTGTTGCCCTACTCACGACATGCAGGTCATGATAAATTTTATACATGCATCACATACATATATGGTCCATACTGATCACATACATCCTGTAAAAACAAGTTATGCATAGAATCATATTCTACCGGATCATGTGACCTCGCAGCACCTAGTTACCTTAACGAGATACAAAAATGTGCTACGACTAGGGGGGTCTAGGGGGTCTCCCCCTGCGGGGTTCGAAGGGGCAGCGCCCCTCATGGTATCAAATTTACACAAAACTGTGAAAAATGAGAGATCGAATCTACACAATTTTCTTAAAGGATTTTGATCGGAAAATCAAATTTACCATAAACCGTATGTTGTTCCGATCTGATCAAACTCCTTTGATCACGGTACATCGATTTTAGATCTAGGTTTCGATTTGATCAATCATATTGATCTTCGCGTGATTCAACAGAATTTATGTGTCACTGTCTACCCCGATGGTGGAAACCGACCGGTAGGGGTAAGTCGTTCGACTACCTCAGAATCACGATCACGGAAATCAAGATCATAGATTAATCCTGAACCACCGCAATATAAACGATCACATCATTCATATCAATCTGCATATCACCATATGCAAACATCCTGAATCTATAACTGAAAATCATCGGCTCTAATACCACTGAAGGGATATGGGTAGGCTACACTAGCGCAAATCAAATTTTTCTACCGCGTATACCAGGATTACTATTGTCATAGATCACGAGATTACCACTAGACGCGCAGTTGCGGAATTTGATGAAGCGCGTCGAGGCAGTGTAGACGATCTACGTCTCCTCCTTGTTCTCGTCCCACGAGCATCTTCCCTTGCGCGGCTTGTCCAAGCGCTACAGATGCAGCGCCTCCGAGGTATCCACACATACAGGGTGGAAGCTTCAGACGCCGGACTGCTAGGTCCGTGCGTGCGACACAGGCGTGAGGAGTGGCGGCTGGGAGGAATGGTCTCACCCTGGTCAGCTCGCCCCACCCTCTCTTATATAGGCGTCCCTAGTGGGCTTCTACATTTGCAGCCCATTAGTAGTCCAAGCCTGGTATAATTCGGATCCAATCCTTATTAGGCTGCCAGCCCCTTAAGTGTGTGACCCTATAGGTTCGTATATGTATAGACATGACACGAATACACCTATTCTGTCAATAGTTGGTAGCGTCCGCTAGAAAGACGTGCCAACTCCTAAACGTATACAAAGATCATATCGGACGAACCATCACAAGGTTTAGTACATGTCTTTTCCTTTGCCTCACGATATTTGGTCTAGCTCCAAGCTGACCTCCCTTTCTCGATATTGTGATTCAGAATCCCTTTACTAGGTTAACTCTTAACCATATGTAGCACAGCCATGCATTTCTGGATCCGATCACTCGAGGGCCCCAGAGATATCTCTCTCAAGTAGAGAGGGGCAAATCCCATCTTGATTAACCTCCTTGCAGCATGCTTCAGAACAAACCCGAAATCTACCTTTATAACTACCTAGTTACGGAGCAGCGTTTGATAGCCCCAAAGTAGGTCGATACACATCTCAAGTACATGCGACAATCTCAGGTCTAAGGACAAAACGTACACAATGAGTAGAGAGAGAGCTGCAACTAATTGCCAGTCTCAAGTTGGGTCAGTCCAACCCCATGTTCATAACATGTGTCCATATCATTGGTTTGACATCTCCATGTTTATGACTTGCGAAACATAGTCATCAACCAATCGATGTGCTAGTCTAATATTCATATGTGTCCTTACATGAACTCTGACTAGGGACAACTATTAAATAACCATACAAGTAAAGAGTTTCACAAATAATTCACATAATTTCCAATCAATACAAGTTGCCTGATATGGATATTCAAGGAACAATACAATAACTCATGGATACATAAGAAATATAATCATCTCTATGATTGCCTCTAGGGCATATTTCCTTCATGTATATTGGCAGAAGCCAGAGAAGGACCTAGCAGTTGGGCTACAGAGCATTGAATGTGACATGGAAATATACTAGACATGATTGAGTCCACAAAGGAGGAGAAATCATTGGACCTACTACTGGATCATGACGTTGGCTTAGTTGACTGTAGAGCCTCGTTCGGAGACCCCAAGAGCAAGGTGTGATGAGCACAACATCAAGTTTTTCCTCAGTTATGAAACCAAAGTTATCGAACAAGTAGGAGCAAGGAAACAACTCCAAGATGTTGCTAACAACTTGGAATCCTACACAACACAAACTCAAGACTTTGCCCCAGTTTACAGTGAGGTTGTCAATCTCACTGGTTTGCTGAAAACAAAGAATTAAACGTATAGTGTGAAAGGTAATAGTTGCTTTTAGAAAGTAAACGGTAACAGTAGATGATGTATCAATGATAAATATTAGACCAGGGTCCACAGTTCACTAGAGGTGTTCTCCTTAAGATAGATAACATGTTGGATGAACAAATTACAGCGGGGCAATTGACATGTTGAGAACGCATAACAATGCATATACTAGACATCATGATTCCTATAAGATTTGATTGGGCATTACAACAATATACATAGACCGTAATCCAACTGTATCTATCACTAATAATCCACCTTCAGGTTATCATCCGAACCCCTTCCAGTATTAAGTTGCAAGCAACGGATAATTGCATTAAGCAATGTGTGTAAAGTAAACAATACAATTGTCCCATGAACAAAAGTTTGTTGTTTTCTCCCTAGTAGCAACAACATATCTACAGCCTTAGAGATTTCTGTCACTTCCCCAGATTACTAGAGGCATGAACCTACTATCGAGCATAAATACTCCCTCTTGGAGACACAAGCATCTACTTGGCCAAAATAGCTACTAGCATCGGAGAGCATGCATGATCACAAACAACACAGACATCATAGAATCAATAATCAATATGACATGATAGAATCAATAATCAATCTGACATAGTATCTCAATATCCATCGGATCCTCGCAAACACAACATGTATGATTACAAATAGATGATCTTGATCATGAACGGAGCTCACAAGATCTAAACATGATAGCACAAAGGAGGATAAACAATCATCTAGATACAGTATGGACCCATAGTCCAAGACTGAACTACTCACGCATCATACCGGAGGTTGGCATGGTGATGAAGAAGGCCTCCAGGATGATCTCTCCCCTCCGGCAGGGTGTCGAGAAGAGCTGCAGATCCCCCTGATCTAGGGACGATGGTGGCGGTAGCTATGGACTATTTCGTGGAGATATGATCGGGTCTTTACGGTTTCTGCATTGGGGTGACTTTATAGGCGAAGAGGCGAGGCAAGGGGCCGCCCGAGGCGCCCACACCTAGGGCTGGGGCGCCCCCTCCCAGGCAGCGCCGCCCTAGGGTGTGGCAACCTCGTGGCCCCACTACGTCTCCCCTCCGGACTTTGTGTTCTCTTTGGTAAAATGCTGACTTTGGTTTTTGTCCCGTCCAATTCCGAGAATATTTCCTTACAAGCTTTTTTGAAACCAAAAACAACAGAAAACAGGCAAATGGCAGTGCAACATCTTGTTAATAGGTTAGTCCCAGAAAATGTATAAAAATACCTCAAGGTGTAGACAAAGCATAGAAAAGTTGATACTAAACAAGCATGGAACAATGAAAATTTATAGATACCTTTACGACGTATCAAGCATCCCCAAGCTTAACTCCTGCTCATCCTCGAGTAGG
Source organism: Avena longiglumis (assembly GCA_030063025.1). Taxonomy (NCBI): domain Eukaryota; kingdom Viridiplantae; phylum Streptophyta; class Magnoliopsida; order Poales; family Poaceae; genus Avena; species Avena longiglumis. The sequence goes on from CP125974.1 coordinate 168,840,952, forward strand.
TAAGTAAGAAAAATCATAATTTTTGAGGTGACATGCACCATCGCAATCTTGACCAAACCATTTGCAAAACATTGAAAGCTGGGATCAAAGTACTATAAACATGAGCATGAAATATTGTAGCTCTAACAATAAGACATAGCAACTAAGTTGTAACATGAAAGGATACAAAAAAAGATCATGAATAACAATGCATTGAGAGACGTTTGTTTGTTTCACATATAGAAAACATAGCATAGTGGTATTCAGATTGTCCCGCATGGAGTAGCAAAACATAAATGCATAGAACACCTTCAAAGTTCATAAGGGTGACTAGATACAAATAGTTCAAGAACAAGTAATATCAACATTATGAATCAATCAATAAGTTTTGGGACAATGCACATAAAACTAAGAATGAAAACTATGCTCTCTTAATTGGTGCATAAATATACAAGGTGGAGACTCAATATAAAAGTAGGAAGAAAGGCCCTTCATAGGGAAGAGGGGATTTCAAGTTCATAAAGAGCTTCCAAAAATTATGGTACTTATTAGATTTCAGCTCTCATTGCCCCTATCATAAGCATCATGAAGTGATTAAGGTTAAAGTGAACAAATATGGAGTATATGCTTGACAAATCATAAGTTGGCAATCTCATGTCCCTTGAGTACGAGGGTCGTTCCTCATGCTACTCAACTTTAGTCACAAGCAAGTTCTTATCATTGTAAGTATATGTGTATCATAGAGAACCGCCAACGGGGTACCCCTTGCCCCATGACACAGGAGCTATCCATATCAAAATGACAAGGCAACAGACAGTGAGCATCTCAGCGATCCTTTTATTTACCATGAGCATGATGCATATTTTTTTCCTTTCTCTCTCTTTTTTTCTATAGTTTTTTTCTGAGGATGCTTCATGGATTGCTCACTATGGTGATGCTGCAAGTTTCCACCATGATTAGGCATGGCTTAGGCTGGCGGCCAGGCGTTTCTCTAACAGATATATAATACTCCATGAACTTACAGGCTCCCCTTTTATTTCACACTGCCAACATACATAAACAAAAGATCATGATATCAACTGGGTAATATGCATAGGTGTTGAAAGCGTTCCCCATGACAGCATGGTTCTACTAATTCCCAACATATAAGTGCAAGCATATACAACTTAGATGACACAATGGTTCAAGTTTATTAGGGGCAAGAAAAATAAAGTGTGCCATCAAGTTTGTCAGAGCTTTAATCACTAATTTTCATATAACAAGTTTAATTTGGAAGATAGATAAAACAAGAATATACTTGGAATGGTGTAACACACCATGCATAGGAATTTATAGTGGACTCTTTAGAATAACTTGGTTTTTTGGGAGTTGGATGCATTAGTAGAGCTTACTCAATACAAGTGGAGGCTAGCAAAAGACTGGGAGCGACCAACTAAGAGAGCAATAATGGCCATAATCATGCAGAGCGACAAAACATTATCAATCAAAGCATAAAGTGGTATCACAAGTCAAAAACTAAATGATCATAGAGGATAAGGTGACTTGTTCATAGTCATAACATGGTGTGAGCATGTGCCAAGTCAACCCAAACAAAGCATCAAAGGAGAATACCACAATATTATGCTTTTGTATGCTAAAACAATGCATGATTCTTTCAAGGCACATTAAGCAATCTCAATTATTTGGAACAAGTCATGCTACAGCAATAATCATTAAGCATAAGGTCAAAACAACAGCTAGCATGACATAATAAAGTCTAAGCCACAGTTAAAACAAGTTCCCTTTTGTACCACTATAAGCATGAAACCTTCTACTCTTTTCCAACACCAATCAACTTATTTGAAACAACATAGGAATGCGGGGGTTCAACTAATTTATTCAAGCAAACTAAGAAAAATAAAACCAAAAACGAAAACTAAGACGCTGCAAGAACAACACAACCATGCATGAAACAATAAGAACGAAGTGTCTAGAAAGAGAACTGAGATTTTTATTGATGAAGAAGGGGATGCCTTTTGCATCCCCAAGCTTTGACGCTTGTAACTCTTGAATATTTCTTGGGGTAACATGGGGTGTCATCCCCAAGCTTGATCTTTTGTCCATTCTTCATCTCATCATATCATTCTTCCCCTACACTTGAAAATTTCCTTCATACAAAACTTCACACAATCTTCATTAGCAACATTAGTGCATTCAAAATAATAAACCTTTGGGTTCAGTTTCAACACAAGTAAAACCTTCATTAAAACACAAGATACTTAGAAATTCCTTTAAAAAGCTCAAGTGATCAAGAAGAACTCAAAAAGAAACTGATAAAGAGGCAAATACAAATAATGACAGAAATTTGTCAAACCAGACTAGCAGGTAAAAATCGATTTTTTTCGAAGACCTTCTGTTGCTCAAATCGAAAAGTTTTGAACTAACAAAAGTTATATAACAACCTGGGGAAAAGCTCAGAAAATTATAGCTCAATTAGACATACAGATATTTTTCATGAATTTTTACAGTTAAGCACAAAAATATGTTTCGGGACAACAACTTCCTGAGATCTTACTTCTCTCTCATTAGAGGTTATTCTTGGCACAAAAATCACATAATAAGGATAAGGAGAGGTTATTACAGAAGTAATAACTTCCAAGACTCAATAAAACTATTGGTTTATCTCCCAAGAAGTACTTTTATTTAACGCCTTTAAGTTAGGCATAAGAAGCAAGAATCAAGTATTTTCAAATGAAGAAGCATTGACATAAAATTTTGATTTAAAAGGAGGAGCAAAAGGTAACTTCTCTCTACTTATAGGGAAGTGTTCTATACCTTTCTTGAATGGAAATTGATATTTAATGGTGCCTTCTTTCATATCAATAATGGCACCAACAGTTCTAAGAAAAGGTCTTCCCACAGTAATAGGACAAGAAGCATTGCATTCAACATCCAAAACATAGAAATCAATAGGTACATAGGAATTGTTAACCATAATAAGAACATCATTAACACTCCCCATAATTTTATTTTTAGCATTATCATCAATTGGAACATCTAAATAGCAATCTTCCAGAGGTGGCAAATCAAGCATTTCATAAATCTTTCTACGCATAATAGAGACACTAGAACCAAGGTCACTAAAGATTTGAGATCAAAATCATTTACTTGCATATTAATGATGGGTTCCCAACCATCTTCTAACTTCCTAGGAATAGAAGATTTATGTTTCAATTTTTCTTTTTTAATTTTAATGAGAGCATCTGTAATGTGTTTTGTGAAAGACATATTCATAGCACTAGCATTAGGACTTCTAGAAAGCTTTTGCAGGAACATAATCACGTCAGAGATATTGCAACCATCAAGGTAAAAATCAAACTTAGCATCACAGGTAGTAGAATTTTTGTTTCCCATAGTTCGAAAAATTTCAGCATTCTTATTGGGTTTAGGAATTGTTGTAGAAGGAATGGGGACTTCTTGTGGTTTGCTAGCATTAGCATTGGTGGTACTAATAGTACAAATACTATTGTTTCTAGCAATTTCATCTTCTCTTTCCCACTTAGCATGCAATTTAGCTAACAGTCTAACATTTTCATCAATTGTAACTAATATGGCATGAGTAGAAGCAAAGGTATTTTCCATGGTTTCAGGTTCAGGAGCCATTTTATTAATCAAGGAGGATTGTGCTTCAGACAAAGATGAAATATTTTTCTCAGCATTCAAAATTTTGGACTGCAAACTAGGAATTTCCCTATTCAAATTCTCAAGTTTATAACTAATATTTTTCAAAATAGCAGATTGTTCTTCCATAGTTTTAGTAAATATTTTGTTCTGCTCATATTGCATTTGCATAAAATTTTTAGTGGATCTTTCAACTTCTAGAATCCTATCTTCACTAGGCATTCCAGATCTACCATGATAAGTATTGCTATTATTAGGAGGATACGACCTATATTATTATTACCATAAGCATTATTGCCAAAATTATTATTCCTAATGAAGTTCACATCAACTTGCTCTTGGTGAGCAACCAAAGAGGCTAAAGGAACATTATTTGGATCAATATGAGCTTTTCCATTAACAAGCATAGACATGATAACATCGATTTTATCACTCAAGGAGGAGGCTTCTTCAACAGAATTTACCTTCTTACCATGTGGAGCTCTCTTAGTGTGCCATTCAGAATAATTAACCATCATATTATTAAGGAGCTTTGTTGCAACACCCAAAGTAATGGGCATAAAGGTACCTCCAGCAGCAGAATCCAACAGATTTCTTGAAGAGAAATTTAACCTTGCATAAAAAGTTTGGATAATCATCCAAGCAGTCAGTCCATGAGTGGGACAATTCTTTACCAAATATTTCATTCTTTCCCAAGCTTGAGCAACATGTTCATTATCAAGTTGTTTAAATTTCATTATTTCACTTCTCATAGATATAATCTTAGCAGGAGGATAGTATTTTCCGATAAAAGCATCTTTGCATTTAATCCAAGAATCAATACTATTTCTAGGCAAGGATAGCAACCATTCTTTAGCTTTTCCTCTCAAAGAGAAAGGAAACAATTTGAGCTTAATAATATCTCCATCTACATCCTTATATTTTCGCATCTCACAAAGATCAACAAAGTTATTAAGGTGGGCAGCAGCATCATCAGAACTAGCACCAAAAAAGTTGCTCTTTCATAACAAGATTCTGAAAAGCAGGTTTAATTTCATAAAAGGTAGCATCAGGAGCAGGTGGAGCAATAGGTGTGCACACGAAATCGTTGTTGTTTGTGCTAGTGAAGTCACACAACTTGGTGTTCTCAGTAGTATTCATTTTTGCAAAAGTGAGGCAAGCCAATAGCAGTAGAAACTAGAGTAGGAACTATTTTTTTGTGTTTTTGATAAGAAAAAGCAAACCAAACGAAACTATTTTTTGTATTTTGGTAAAAAGAAGAAAGCAAAACAAACTAAGGAAACAAAAACAAAGTAAAGAGAGTGGTTGTGAAAGATGCCCCTTGTGAAGCTGTCTTTAACTCCCCGGCAACGGTGCCAGGAAATCTTGATATTGGCTCAGTTGACCGTAGAGCCTCGTTGGTAGACCCCAAGAGCAAGTTGTTATGAGCACAACAGCAAGTTTTGCCTCAGTTATGAAACCAAGGTTATCGAACCAGTAGGAGCAAGGAAACAACTCCAAGGTGTTGCTAACAACTTGGAATCCTACATAACACAAACTCAAGACTTTGCCCCAATTTACAGCGAGGTTGTCAATCTCACTGGTTTGTTGAAAATAAAGGATTAAACGTATAGTGTGGAAGGTAATAGTTGCTTGTACAAAGTAAACGGTAACAATAGATGATGTATCAATGATAAAGATTGGACCGGGGTCCACAGTTCACTAGAGGTGTTCTCCTTAAGATAGATAACATGTTGGGTGAACAAATTACAACGGGGCAATTGACAGGTTGAGAAAGCATAACAATGCATATACTAGACGTCATGATTCCTATGAGATTTGATTGGGCATTAGAACAATATACATATACCGTAATCCAACTGCATATATGAATAATAATCCACCTTCAGGTTATCAACCGAACCCCTTACAGTATTAAGTTGCAAGCAACGGATAATTGCATTAAGCAATGTGTGTGAAGTAAACAATACAATTGTTCCATGAACAAAAGATTGTTGTTTTCTCCCTAGTAGCAACATCCCATCTACAACCTTAGAGGTTTCTGTCACTTCCCAAGATTACTAGAGGCATGAACCTACTATCGAGCATAAATACTCCCTCTTGGAGTCACAAGCATATACTTGGCCAAGATAGCTAGTAGCAATGGAGAGCATGCAAGATCACAAACAACACAGAAATGATAGAATCAATAATCAATATGACATGATAGAATCCATAATCAATCTGACATAGTATCTCAATATCCATCGGATCCCCACAAACACAACATGTATGATTACAAATAGATGATCTTGATTATGAATGGAGCTCACAAGATCTATACATGATAGCACAAAGGAGGAGAAACAACCATCTAGCTACTGTATGGACCCATAGTCCAAGGGTGAACTACTCACGCATCATACCGGAGGCTGGCATGGTGATAAAGAAGGCCTCCGGGATGATCTCTCCCCTTCGGCAGGGTGCCGGGAAGAGCTTCAGATCCCCCCAATCTAGGTACGATGGTGGCGGCGGCTACGGATTGTTTCGTGGAGATCTGATCGGGTCTTTCGGGTTTCTGCATCGAGGTGACTTTATAGGCAAAGAGGTGATGCAGGGGCCGCCTGAGGCGCCCACACCTAGGGCTAGCGCGCCCCCCTCCCAGGCCGCGCTGCCCTAGGGTGTGGCGGCCTCGTGGCCCCACTTCATATCCCCTCCGGACTTTGTGTTCTCTTCGCTAAAATATTGACTTTGGCTTTTGTCCCGTCCAATTCCGAGAATATTTCCTTACTAGATTTTTTAAACCAAAAACAGAAGAAAACAGGCAACTGGCACTGTGTCATCTTGTTAATAGGTTAGTCCTAGAAAATGTATAAAAATACCTCAAAGTGTAGACAAAGCATATCAAAGTTGATACTAAACAAGCATGGAACATAAAAAATTATAGATACCTTTACGACATATCAGATCACAATAATTTATTAGGGACATTGAGGCCTCAAGTAGTAGAGAAGAAAGTAAGTAAGCATGTTGGTGCAACTAGCAGTTCAGCAGTAGAAGAAAGAACCAAAGAAGAAGAAAATCATGCATATGATGCTTTATTTTCTGCAGAAAGTGACAGTGATGCCGATTCTAGCTTTGTAGACAGTGACTATGATGTGGAAGATGGAGATGATGACTTATTTGCTAAAAATGTTGACAGAGAGGTTATAGACCACATTGAACCTGACAATGAGTTTGAGCTGGAAGATGATGCAGCTTTATAGGAAACTAATCTGAACTTGAGGCAAGAAGATGATAAATAATTGGTTTACAAATTTAGGGTGTTCAATCCTCAAGCTGACATCGATAACCCTATCTTCAAAGCAGGTATGGTTTTCAACATTGTACAGGAGTTGAGAGTAGCACTAAATGCCTATAGTTTTAGAAATAGAGTGAAAATAAGGAAAGTGAAGAATGACTAGAGAATAATTGATGCAATTTGCAAGCCATGATGTCCTTAGTTCCTGAAAGAAAGGATAGTAAGACTAGGGGTTTTGCTATTAGGATTTAATTTGAAGGTGATCATACATGTAAAGGTTCTTGGGAGTTGAAGACACTCACTGCACCATTTCTGACCCAGAGATTTTGAGATGAGATAAGGGATAATTAGAAAATGGACCTAAAGACATTTACAAGAAAGGTTCAGAGAGTATTCAATATGTGCCCAAATAGGTGGAAGCTGAGCAAGGCAAGAAAGGAAGATTTGAACATAATTAATGGAGATGAGGATGGTCAGTTTGCTCTACTTTTAATATGGCCAAGGACTAAGGAAATCCAATTCTGGTTGTATATTTCACTTGACTACTAATAGTGTTGAAGGGGTTGGAGATGACCCAGCAAAAAAACAGTTGAAAACACTGTATTGGTCCTATGATGCATGCAAAAGGGGGTTCTGGGAAGGGTGCATGACCTTGATTTGTGTTGATGGTTGCCATATCCAAACTAAGTAGAAAGGACAATTTCTAACAGTTGTGGGGATTGATCCAAATGACTGCATATATTCCATAGGAATGGGTTTAGTGGAGATTGAGTGCACAAGTTCTTGGGAATGGTTTCTGACCACTCTAAGGGATGATCTGAACATAACAAACACCTCCCCATTCACAATAATGAGTGATAAACAGAAGGTATTGACTTGTAAATAATTATCATGAATTTCTTGCTTGTACATATTTTCTTGAATTTCTCTTACTTCTACATATTTTTTAGGGACTACTAAATGCAGTCAAGAAAGTTTGGCCAGGTGCTGAGTACATATTTTTTGTTAGGAACTTGTAACAAAATTTTAAGAAAGTAGGCCATAGAGGAGAAGTACTGAAGAACAACCTTTGGGATATTGCAAGGTCAGCAAATGTAGACAAACTGGTGGAACACTATAGAGAAAATGAAAACTCTCAGTATTGAAGCCTATGAATGGGTAGATAAGCTTGTACCAAACACCTGGATAAAGGATTTCTTTGTTGACTTTCCTAAGTTGATCTCTTTGCTAAATAATCATAGTGAAGTTTTCAATAGGTACGTGAAATTAAAAAATCTCTATCTTTCCTGAGTGTATTCTATTGGTACATGAACTACAGTTGCTCACCTATTTCTACTTTTTTGATCTAGCTACATCCTAGAGACAAGGGAGATGCCAGTATTGTCCATGTTACATACAATATTTCAAAAAATTGAGGCTAGGATTGAAACCAAGCAGAAGGATGCAGACAAATGGATGGGCACAATCTATCCAAAGATAAGAAACAAAATAAACAAGTTAACCGAATGGAGAAAAGGAGCTTTTATAGAGTCAGCTGCCAAAGGGCTCTATCATGTTAGTTCTCTTGAATTTGAGAAGGAATATGTTGTGGAAATCCCATCTAGAACTTGTACTTGCAACAGGTGGCAACAAACAGTCATCACCATGCAATTGCATGTTGCAGGAAAGAATGAATTGGTGTAGAGTCACTAGTTCATAGCTGCTACACTATTGAGACTATAGGAAAGCATATGGCTACAATCTGGTTCCATTAAGAGGTAAAGTACATTGGGAGAGGATGAATGGTGTGGAAGTGCTCCCTCCCCTACACACTAAAGTGATGGGAAGGCCAAAAAAAGAATAGAAAGAAAGCACCTGAGGAGAAGTAGAAGAGAGTTGACACATATGTTACAAGAGTGGGATTTACTATGCGCTGCTCCATATGTGGGAAACCAAATCACAATAAAAAAGGACATTACATATATGTTTAATCAGCGCATGATGGTGTTCAGGAAATTGTTCAAGAAGAAGTGGGAGAAGATTTTGATGATCCTTCTATTATGCAATATCTTATTCCTCAAAACCCAAACCCAATAAATGATCATACACATGTATTGCAAAGCATGGTGTACAACATGGGATAGGAGGTAATTCTAGTGATTTTTTCTACAATATTTAAGTATTACAAATGTTGTTTCTCAATTCTACTACCTTATTTCTGCCGTGATACTAGTTTAATCTATTTTTCCATTTCCACGAGAGAGCGCATCGTGGGTACTAGCTGGTCATATGCCCCTCTTTCTGATATGAGCTCATTTGTTGATGTCGCTGGAGATTCAGTTCCGCCACCAAGAGTTAGGGGAACTACTGCTACTGCTAGAGGGAGAGGAGGGCAAGTGCCAAGGGAAGAGAAAAAGGTCAAGTCAAGGGAGGGGAAGGACTGCAGGTCAAACCCGAGGTCAAGCCCGGGAAAGAACTATGAAACGAACAAGAAATACTGAGGCCTCAACTTCTAGAGCAGCAGCTACGAATGATGATGCGAATACAATTAGCAGATGTAACACCCTCAGAATCGGCCCTATGCAAGTTTCAGCACTTCCCGCCAAAACCCACATAGAAACGATTCAAAAGTGCCCACAAGGCACTTTCGTGTGGGTGGAAAACGAAGTAATAACATTACACAACAGTCCTCGATGGGACCCACAGAACAGATATATATAACAGCGACTCAAAGAGTCAAGAATACAGAGATAATATACAAAGATCCAAATCACCTTGAAAACGATAGAGCGTCCAGCTACGGACAAGATGCAAATGGGGCGAAGAGCCCTGAAGAATAACCAATGGCGTCCATAACCCTGCCCAGGCCAAGCCGGAAGGGTAACCCTGCTAACGACATCGATCTCAAAACCTGCTTAAACAAAAGGGGTGCCGACAAAGGGCAAAGGAAAAAGAGAGAGCGGTCGATCGAGGCCAGTACACGGCGAGGCTAGAATTCGGCGGTCCTCGCCTACATAGGTATGGTGGACTGAGCGGCAGCGCAGCATGCACTAAAAACCTATAGAGACTCGATATAACTGTCGGCTATCAGAGAGGGGTAAGAAAGACCTATTCGGATACAACCTGAATCTTACACCAAACAATCCCATCCTGGTATTTCCCCCTCGAGACCAAACGAGGAAGTCCACCGAGGAACTCACACAGTTGGCAGTTTTATTTATTCAGTTGTCGTTGCAGCAATTACTAGTCAGGTATAGATAGTCATCCTGATAAAAATAAGCAGTGGGCACTTTTATTTAACTATTCCATTGTAGTTGCAACACTTACTAGTCAGATACAATTAGCATGAGATAACCCAAAACCCAGCAGTTGTTGGTACTTTTATTTAGCCATTCCGTTATAGTTGTAATACTTACTAGTCAGATACAGTGGTCGCAAGCGACAACCCAAACAAGCAATTGTTGGCAGTTTTATTTAGCCATTCCATTCTAGTAAAGCTGATTACTAGTCATTATAAAGTCAAATTTATAGCACTACTTTAGTTATAGTTGTCTATGATCGAGATACTGTGCTCCAAGTCGTCCATAACCGCGGACACGGCTTTCAGAAAGTTTTACCTGAGGGTGCACAAATAGCAACACACACTCGATCAACCTCGAAAAACCAAATCAAAACCCAACGAGGCCTTCACGACAAAGCAATCACAGGATTCAGAAATATTTTGGGGCCACCCCATTGAGTACACCCGCAACGGTTAGTGACTCGAGACGGACTCAAGGTTTGCGTCGGTGGTCAGAACGATGGGAACCCAAACTGGGCTTGTCGATACGCGAAAACACTTCGCTTACCTAAAGTACAGGTGCTATCCATCGCACAATTTAAAGCAAGAAAGCATGGCATAAGCAGGATCGTAAATAAAACCTCAAACTAGTTTGTGGCCCCAAGAAATAAGACTAATCAAGCTCGCTCGGGGTCCCATAATCCTCCCGGATGTGGATAGCGCGAATATTCAAGGAATAGGTATCAAGTACTCGGGGTCCTACGGGACACAAGTGGACGGTTAACAACCAAATAACATCTATTGCCCACCTGTGCCTCTGCTTACCTACTTCAATTTTAGTTGTTAAACAGTAATTAAAGTGAACGATAAGTAAAGCCTTGATCATCTCCAACATCAAACATGCGGCAATACTCCAACAACTGTGGTACTTGGCGACACGCAACAACACTTGAGCAAGCGACTACGGCGCGCAAGTCCAACTATCTACCAAACAACAGGTAATAGGAGGTGTCCAAGGCAATATAAGGCTGCAAGGGATATCACGGTTACGAAAACTAGAGCATCACAACACAGATAGCAATAGATCAATAGGAGGGAATAAATACTATAAAAGTAAGATAGGTAGAAAGGGGGAGATGCTCGCCTGAAAACATTGCCGGAGGTTCAACCGAAGATCGGGTCGACACTCGCATCAACTCAACGGCCTTATCCGCGAAGAAGCAAAACACTAGAAGGAACACCGGATGCACTATTCAATACTACGGCAAAAGATCGGGCATGATGCATGTATGATGCATGGCATGGTAATATGCGGTGCAATTGGGAAATATTAAGTGGAACCGGGGTCCCGACAATTATTTAGATGGTTCATGTTGGTTAGAAACCCCGCAATTTAAATGTTGTTTGAACATGGCAAAATAAGTTACCGGTTCGCTACACAAATTTAAATGAGGCCAATATGAGACTAGATTTGCCCGCATATGGGCCCCATATTTAATTATGAGTGAATCGGCATAAGGCCCCCAAACCACAGACAAGTATGCATGCAAGAACAATTTAATATGCAACAATTTGATATATAGCATTTATAAAATAGGGCTCGGAAAAAGGTGCACACATTAGGGTTCGGCAGATCTTGGGGTTCGATGGGATCGGGGTTGGTCTCAGGGTTCAGGGTTCGACGGAAACGGTCTCGGCAGAAACATTCTCGAACAACGGGGCAGATCTTGTCGCATCCGGGTTCTCGGCGGACTCGGCGTCCGGAAAGGAGTACTTGTCGCACCCGTGGTCTTCAGGTCCGTGTAGACGGTCATGGCGTTCCGAGGAGAAGATCTTGGCGTGCCGAGGGGTTCGACGAGGTTCGGTCTTAGGGTTCTCGGGTCCGTGAAGGAGTGCTTGGCGTCCGGCGGTAGATCTTGTCGATTCCACTCCAACGGCCTTGTTGTTCTGCGGCGAAGATCATGGGGTCACCGGGGTCCGGGAAGAAGATCTTGGGGGTGGACATCGCCGTCTTCGGGTGTCGTGTCGAATATCTTGTCGACCGTGATGGACACATGCGGGATCCCTCTTTGATTGATGGCGACGCACTTGGATCAGGCATTGGTGGTCTTGGCTTCCGCTTGAGCACCAGTGGGCACACACTCGCGGACGGTTTCAACAGCAGCACGACAAAGTTCACCGTTTAGCTGGCTGGATCGGTACTGCAGAAGAGAGGCGAAAGGGTCCAGCGGCAAGCGGAGGCTCTCGAGGACGGCCGGAGGAGAGGCGTCGAGGAAGGGCCTCGCGGGCTCGGGGCGAGCTTGGCGGGGATGAGGCGGACCGCGGGGCCAAGGCGTCGGGGCGGCATCGGGTCCGTGCGGCGGCGTGGGGCGCTGGAGCAGGCTCGGCCACGGGCGGTCATGGCGGCGGGGAGGAGCCCGACGCGGCGGGAGGAGGACGGGGCCGCGACTACTGCTTCCGGGGTGGCTCGGGATCGCGACGACGCGAAGGGCCGCGCGGTCGAGGCTCGGGGCAGACGCGGGCGGAGGGAGGAGGCGCGGCCGGCGAGAGGGCACCGGAGAGGAGGAAGAAGGGCGGGGCGGCGGCGGCCCGAGAGGAGACGGCGGGGAGGAGGCGCGGAGGAGGGGAGCCTGGGGAGGAGAGGGAGGCGCTGGAGAGGAGGGCCGCAGGAGCGAGCGGCGGGCGCGGAGGCGGTCGCCGGCGAGCACTGAGGCGAGGACGGTCGGAGGAGGGTGGGGCACGACGGGGCCGGCGAGGAGGGAGACCGGCACGAGGCGGCAGAGGAGAGGGCCGCGCGGTGGAGCGAGGCGCCGGGACGGAGGAGGAACAGGGGCGGGCGGAGGCCGGAGGGGAGGAAGAAGGAGAGAGGCGGGGCGGTTGCGGGAGCATGGGGGAGAGAGGAGGGAGTGGGGGGAAGAGAGGGGTGGGACCCAGGGGCGTGGGTCCAGGTGGGGGTGAGTGGGGGGTAGAGAGTGGGGCCTGGGGTGGGTGTGTGGGTGAGGCGGGGCTGTGGGGCCCGGGGGACAGTGAGAGTGGAGAGAGTGGCTGGCGTGTGTGCTTGTGTGAGTGCTGGCCAGGGGAGGTGGGCCCAAAGGGAGAGGGTGGATCAAGGATTGATGATGTGGCGGTGGGTGTGATGAGGTGGAGGGAAAGTGAGGTGGCCGGCTAGGATAGGTGGGTAGGATAGGTTTGGGTAGGTTAGGGATTTTGGGTGGACCGTTTTATTCTGGGGGTGGTCAACTGGGTCGGATCGGCCCGGTTCGGCTGCCTCCTAAAAATAATTCAATATTTTATTATTTACAAACGGGACTTTTGCAAACCGCGTTTAGACAAAACAAATATTCCGAAGACCCGGGTTTGAGTTGAAAACAAGGCGGGGCGTTTAGAAAACAAAAATAGGTTTTTCCGAGAATAGTTTTATGCAAGCAAATGCAAGATGATGACGATGCTCAAATGCAATGTGGCATGATGACATGAGCATGCGGTCATGATGATGCAATGCACAAAAACAACGCGATTTTTTAGTAGTGGTTTTTGCGGGATGCCACAGCAGATCAGCAAGAACTACCTACAATATAGGTCCAGGTAGTGCATACCACCTCTTATTTGGAGATGACAATCTTCGTGATCTCAATGCTCCAGTTGATAAAGAACATAAGAGGAAGTGCAAGTTACTCAAAATGCACCTATAAGATGTTGCGAGTTTGAATGTACAAGATACAGTGGTCATTGTATGTTTGAATAAACAATCTTGTAAATTTAAACTGGAATTTTGCTAGACATGAGTTACATTGTCTCTGAACAATCTTGAGTTAAGGAATATTTTGATGTCATTTCATACTGTATATGTAGAATAAAATCTTATAATAGCTTTCATCATTTAACTAGCATTTAACTTTTATTTTGGATATTTTCCTATCATTTTGACAGTCTTATTGTTCTATATGAGTCATATCGTCATCATTCTACTGTCATTTTGAATAAATTTGTTCAAACAGACCATTTTCTTATATCATTTCAAACTGAAGTACATATTGTTGTGACACATTTCAAACTTCTACACAACTTTATTTCATTTCAAATTGGAGTACACAATATCACACATACAAGATTGTTATAGAACATAGACCATTGCACCTAGAGCTATCACACATACAGAGTACACCATTTTGCATCCTCCTCAACTAACAATACTACAATCCTCCTAATACAATGTTCCCAACATGCTTAAACGTGTACAAGTACTCTACTTTGCACATTGCATATTCTCATATTGTAAATATGCATATATCCGCATACTACTTCAAATATACTCCTTCTCTTTCAGTTCTAATTCTCACTTCAACTGGCCAATCTGCTCCAATCTCACAGTGTCCTAACAAAACAATGTCAAACAATACCATGATATTAATTTCACGGGACAGTTATGCAGCTAATGTACTAAAACTAATTTAGATATGCAGAACTTGCTAAGAACTAAAGGAACCGAAACATATTTTCAGTCAAAACCTCTACGCATAATCACGCCAATGTATTGAAACGAATTAATTGGAAGATAATACCAAGGAAGAATTCAATGGAACAAATTTGAGGTTAATTTCATCTCTAATTTTGGTGTAGGGGCACTAGCTGTAGCTGCACAGGGCCAAATCTTGCAACGCACTGGATCAACAGCAGAGCATGCTTACCAGAGCTCAATAATAGGGGTTCCCCTAGATTCCTAGCCGTTCACCTCCCCTGGCTTCCCTACCCCCACTGTAGTTCTTATCTTCCGCTTCCTCAGTGACCGTGCGTCGGCTGCGAGCAGCAGTTCGAGGATGGGTAACAGTGTAGGCAAGAGGGGATGAAGGAGAAAACCAGCAAAGAGAAGCCTGGGAGTAGTAGCTGGAGCACCAGCAGGCGAGCGCAGCGCCACCTCTTGCTACGACCGTGTCGTCGCCGACGTCGGTAGAATAGGTTATGTAATTAGCGATTCTTTTTTTCAAGGGCAATCAAGCAAAAGGTCTCCTCTCTGTGTTTTCCTAGAGAGTCTCACATTCCATATAACATTAGTTAGATGACCAGGAGAAGACATGGCTGCCAGATATCCTTCTCTCAGAGATTGGGACTAAATTTGCACCTAATGGATAACTATTGGGACTAATCCACCCCATTGTGCAACTAATGGGACTAAAATGCTCCTAATATACAACTATTGGGACCCCTGATGCATTTATCTCTTTTCTCTTCTTTCATGCATGTATAACTATTGGTGCAGGTAGTAATCAAGAGGGTGCTTAATCCTATCAAAGTATCCCATAGGACTTATAATCCCTAATAGATGGAGTACTTCACAACTAGATTCTTCATGTACAAAGAACCATATGTTGCTTATTTAACCTTTTTCTAGATGTTAAATTTAAACTGAATTTTCATCCGGTATCGATTTTTATTGGTGGGAGGGGAAAATCGGCTAGGCGTCATATATATGAGAAGAAATCACATCTCATTCTTCTACCTCTTTTTGCACAATTGTGGTATCCTCTTTGTTCTCTTACTCTTTCATGGTGTCCATGTTCTAGCCTCGCTTACCTGGTCTTGTCTCGTTCTATAAAATGGTTCACATGTGTGGCTACCAACACACCTCTATCATGGAGAGTCGGTCATCTCCACCTCCTGTGGCCATGCAGCCTTAGAGGTGTTGCGTACCACAACCTCTCATCGGCAGGGGGATTTTTGTTCATTCTTTAGACTATTCCGGTGTTTTTTTGGGATGGTGAGGTAGTGGCTACACCTAAAGTTAGAATAAGGTCCTCCCCATCCTATCTGTAACTCCCTAAATTCAGTAATTATAAGTTGTTGATGATATGAGTAAGTTGGAGGTTCTCATGGTTTGATTTCAACATGCATCATATTTCTAGGTTGGGTACCCGAACAACACTATCGTGCAACCACATTCTCCCACATGGGAAAGGGCGTAATCATATAATTTGTCTTGGTTAGTGTTTGAGTTCTCACTTATTATGAGGTGTTTTTGACCTTAAAGAAGGCTCCCTCGTGGATGGAGATAATGTCCATAAATCGACATCCAGGAGATAACCATGAACCTCTCATTAAACATGTGGGAAGCTTAGAGAAACTTCGAATTGATGGGGGCGTCCTGGCTTAGTGGAACTCCTTAGAATAGGAGGCATTCGTTGGATTAGCGAAACTCCACAATGTCGGGGGCGACTTACACATCTGATTGCTAGCCCGGGTTTGAGTTGGATTACCATTGGGAGAACTCTAATATTAGCTAAAGATTGAGGAAAGGATATGTTGAAGCATCCAATAGTTACATACTTTTGTATGGCAACTCTACAGAGTCACTTAATCTATTTGAATAGTCGCGTCCTCGGTTATGGATAATTGGGAAGGATGTATCCTAGCCGGTTAATGTCGTGATATCAAAGATCCTAGTCGCAACATCGAGGTGTGCAACTGATTAGGAATAGTAAATGATGATAACCTATGTAGATGGGAGTAAAACCTTGCCACCAAACTGCTTGATTTCAACATGGTTTTACAAAGAGATGGTATATGCTATATCTACCTGAGAAACTATGGTTTACTTGAACACCAACTGTAGAAGTCTCCATATATAGCCTTGCACTACATTTCTTGCTATACTCCACATAATTATTTGAATGGTTTACGAGTACATTCAAAGTGCTCATGGCATTGTGCCCCTGCCTATCAACATGGTTAGACTACGAAGAAGGTACATGGATGATGGTATCTATCCTGCAAACTAGGAGCGTTCCCCTTGGCCAACTTGTCTGTGGGAGTTTCGTGAAGAGTTGTGATGGCATCGTTGCCATCTTTGTCTTAAGTTTCCACTGCACTGAGCTCTAGATTCAACCCGACGTGGCTCTATTGTATGACTACGGCCTAATGGCCAGATTTGATGTATTCTGCGATGTAATGGATGATGTACTTCAATACCAGTCGAATTATGCTCCCTGGGCACTGATCATGGGATCATGGATGTATGCATAATTGAGGGTAATTTGGACACTTAGTCCGGGTCCCGACACCATCCTCTCTCCGGTGGTGCATCTAGCGCCCGTGAAGGGCGCGTGGATTCATGTGTCTGGCGGGTCTTCCGGGATCCGGCCGGTGGTTTTCGTGTTCGATGGTCTGGTTTTAGGTTAGCCCTTTCAAATCTATGGTTTTCAGTTGCAGTTTTGGTGCACTGGTCCTGTGGGACCTTAGCAACGACGACTTTCCGTCTGTATACAAAATAAGCTCAACTATAACAAGCTTTGCGCGACTCCGGTTATGGAGGGACAAGGATGGCGACGCGCCTTCGGCTTGTGCTAGTGTTTATAGTCGTCGCTAGGTGGTCCAAAGACCTATTTGTAATTTTTATTTACTTTTCGTGCGTTTTGTACTGTTATTGATGATTATTAATAAATTGGTGAAATTTTCGAAAAAAAACATGAAGGGGCTTAGCCAACAATATTAATGTCAAAGTGAATAGTACGCGGAAAACACATGAAAAAACTTAACAAAATCTAACTCAATTAGAAAAGGAAAATGATATCCCTCCCCGGGGGATAATACGTTGCGATCCTCCGGATCGCTCGCGCACTGGCCACCATACGTGTGGCATCCCGCAAAACCACTACTAGAAAATCGCGTTGTTTTTGTGCATTGCATCGTCATCATCATGCATTGTTTGTCTGAAACTATTTCGAAAAGCCTAGTTCTGCTTTGTACAAATACCCCTCTTTATTTCAAATGCAAAACCCCGATCGTATCGGATATTTTATTTACCTAAAAACTATTTGCAAAGTAGCCTTTTTAAAATAACAAAACCAAACAAACACATATTTACAAAACCTAAACTCTAAGTCTTATATTCACCTAGTCCTAATCTACCCACCACTCACAGCTCGCCACCTCACCCCTCCCCCAATTTCCTACCCACCCCGCCACCTCATCAATCCACCAGTCCCTCCCCTCTCCCTCTCTCACCCGCAGCCTCCCTACCCTCTCTCTCTCTCTCCCTCACCGACACCTGGACCCCACCCCACAGCCCCCACTCCCTCCCAAACCGACCCATCCCCGGCGGGTCCCACCCGACCCCCTGGCCCCGCGCCACCAACCCCACCCCCTGGCCCCACGTCCCGGCCCCGCGCGGCCCACACCCCACCAACCCCTGGCCGCGTCCCCCGTTCCCCACCTCCCGCTTCCTCTCTCTCCCTCTCTCCACCTCAGGCCTCCGCTCACCGCCTCCTCACCGCCTCCTCTCAAGACGGCCTGCCGTCTCCCTCTCCTTCCGGCGCCACCAGGCCCCTCCCCCATCGCCACCGCCACCTCCTCCTCCTCGCCTGCATGCGTCCCCGCTGCCGCCTCTGCTCCTCTCCCGCCACCGAAGCTTCTCTCGCGCCGCTCTCCTCCTCCAACCACTGGCTGCCGGCGACCTCCCCGCCGCCTCTCCTCACCGCCTCTCTCCCGCTGCCCTTCGCCGCACTCCACCCGAGCTCGGAGCCGCCCTCCTCCGACCAGCGCGCCGCGCCGCTGGGCGACCCCGAGCCGCTCGCCATGGGCCCTTCTCCTCCCTGCAGGCCTCGACCGCGCCTTTCCTCCGCCTCCTTCCGCCAAGCACGCCGCGCCTGCGATCCTTCCGCTCGGTGCAGCCTGCCGGCCGGGCTTCCCGAGCCGAGCTCTCGACCCTCGCCCACGAGGGTTCTGCTGTCGTGGCCGCGGACATGCGCCGCGCTCTCCCGGCCTTCCACGGCTGCCGACGCCGCCTCGCAATCTCAAGCCGCTGGCCTCCACCGACTCCGCACCTCACGACCTCCGGCCGAGCCGGCCGCCGTCTCCACCGCCCACGAGGCCCGGCCCCGGCAGCCTCCTGCAGCCAGACCGCTGTGTGCCCTGTTGTGTTGATGTTGCTGTTTGGGTGTTTTGTGGAGGTGGCCGCGAGGTAAGACAAAGGGGGATGTGCTGTTATGGTGCCAAGTTGAGGCATGCTCGGTCCGGCCCTCTCAAGTCGCCAAGATCCTCGATGTCGTGCTGAGTCCAACAACCAAACACGGAGAAGGTTGACAAAGCGTCAAGTTCCCCTTGTCGACAAGATCGGCTCGATGCTGTTGGATTAGAAGAATGTACTTGGTGGAAAGCGAAGGCCCTGACGCAGATCCCAAGCTCGCCACCGGCGGACAAGATGGTACCCAAGGTCGTCGCCATAGAAAACCCCAAGATCTCCTTCATGGAAATCGAAGCCGAACCCGGAGACCTCCGTCATGGATCATCAAGCACTTCTACACGGACCCACGGGATGACATGTTCTTCACCCAAGGGCAGCAAGGCTCTCTTCACGGATTTCAATACCCCGACATCGAAACGACAAGATCATCGTCATAGAACCCGAAGACCACATGTGCGACAAGTACTCCCTCGTGGACGCCGAGTGCTTCACCCCGAACACCGAGACCCTGGACGACAAGTTCTCCTTCCCGGAAGCATTGACGCTCATGCGACAAGACCTACCTCCGTTATCCGAGAACGACCCCGTCGAACCCTAAACCCTGAGACCGACCCCGAACCCCGGTACCCCAAGATCTGCCGAACCCTAAATGTGTGAACCCCTTTCCGAAAACCCTATTTTATAATATAATCCAACTTGTCGCATATTAATTGTTCATGCATGCATACTTGTCTGTGGTTTGGGGGCCTTATGCCGATTCACCATATAATTAAATATGGGGCCCATATGCGGACAAATCTAGCCTTATATTGGCCTCATTTAAATTGGTGTAGCGAACCGGTAACTTCTCTTGCCTTGTTATTACAACATTTAATTTGCGGGGTAGATGAATAACTTGAACCATCTAATTAATTGTCGGGACCCCCGGTTCCGCTTAATATTGCCTAATTGCATCGCATCTTTGCCATGCCATACCTCATACATGCATCATGCCCGATCTTTTGCCGTAGTATTAAATAGTGCATCCGGTGTTTCTTCTAGTGTTTTGCTTCTTCGCGGATAAGGCCGTTGAGTTGATGCGAGAGTCGACCCGATCTTTGGTTGAACCTTCGGCAATGTTTTCAAAGTAGCATCTCCCCTTTCTACCTATCTTACTTTTATAGTATTTATTCCTCCTCTGATCTATTGCTATCTGTGTTGCGATGCTCTAGTTTTCGTACCCGTGATATCCCTTGCAGCCTTATATTGCCTTGGACACATCCTATTACCTGTTGTTTGGTAGATAGTTGGACTTGCGCGTCGTAGTCGCTTGCTCAAGTGCTGTTGCGTGTCGTCAAGTGCCACAGTTGTTGGAGTATTGCCGCATGTTTGATGTTGGAGATGATCATGGCTTTACTTATCGCTCACTTTAATTCCTGTTTAACAACTAAAATTGAAGTAAGTAAGCAGAGGCACAGGTGGGCAATAGATGTTATTTGGTTGTTAACCGTCCACTTATGTCCCGTAGGACCCCGAGTGCTTGATACCTGTTCCTTGATTTATCGCGCTATCCACATCCGGGAGGATTATGGGACCCCCCTGAGTCAGAGCACGATTCATTCTTATTTCTTGGGGCCACAAACTAGTTTGAGGTTTTATTTACTATCCTGTACCTATGCCATGCTACTGCTTTATTTACGATTGTGCGAGGAGCACACTGTACTGTTTAGGTAAGCGGAATGTTTTCGCGGTATCGACAAGCCCAGTTTTGGGTTCCCAAGCGTTCTGACCATTGTCGCAAACCTTGAGTCCGTCTCGAGTCACCGGCTTCGCTATGGTCTACTCAATGGGGTGGCCCCCTGAAATATTTCTGAATCCTGTGATTGCTTTGTCGTAAAGGCCTCGTTGGGTTTTGATTTGGTTTTTCCGAGGTTGATCGAGTGTGTGTTGCTATTTGTGCACCCCTGCAGGATAAAACTTTCTGAAAGCCGTGTCCGCGGTTATGGACGACTTGGAGCACAGTATCTCGATCATAGACAACTATAACTAAAGTAGTGATATAAATTTAACTTTATAATGACTAGTAATCAGCTTCACTATAATGGAATGGCTAAATAAAACTGCCAACAATTGCTTGTTTGGGTTGTCGCTTGCGACCATTGTACCTGACTAGTAAGTATTGCAACTACAACGGAATGGCTAAATAAAAGTACCAACAACTGCTGGGTTTGGGGTTATCTCATGCTAATTGTATCTGACTAGTAAGTGTTGCAACTACAACGGAATGGTTAACTAAAATGGCCCACTGCTTACTTTATCAGGATGATTATCTATACTTGACTAGTAATTGCTGCAACGATAACTGAATAAGTAAAACTGCCAACTGTGTGAGTTTCTCGGTTGACTTCCTCGTTTGGTCTCGAGGGGGAAACACCAGGATGGGTTTGTTTGGTGTTAGCATCAGGTTGTTTCCGAATAGGCCTTTCTTACCCCTCTCTGATAGTCGCTAGTTGTACCGAGTCTCTATAGGTTGTTTAGCGCATGCTGCCGCTGCCGCTTCAGTCCACCATACCTATGTAGGCGAGGACCGCCGAATTCTAGCCTCGCTGTCATCGCCTCAAGATCGACGCCTCTTTTTCCTTTGCCCTTTGTCGGCACCCCTTTTGTTTAAGCAGGTTTTGAGATCGACGTCGTTAGTAGGGTTACCCTTCCGGCTTGGCCTGGGCAGTGTTATGGACGCCATTGGTTATTCTTCAGGGCTCTTAGCCCCATTTGCATCTTGTCCGTAGCTGGACGCTCTATCGTTTTCAAGGTGACTTGGATCTTTGTATATTATATATGTATTCTTGACTCGTTGAGTCGTGTTGTATAAATATCTGTTCTGTGGGTCCCATCGAGGACTGTTGTGTAATGTTATTACTTCGTTTTCCACCCGCACGCAAGTGCCTGGTGGGCACCTTTGAATCGTTTCTATGCGGGTTTGGCGGGTTTCGCTAAAACTTGCATAGGTCCGATTCTGAGGGTGTTACAATACGTTGCGTTGCACGGGGTAGGACCCACCTTCTTATCTCTTTCCTTTTCATCTTCTCTTGTTTCAATCCCCAATCCCGTCTCTGCCAACATACTACCGACCGCGCCGCCTGCATCTGCGGTCGGCCGCGCGCGCCTGCACCTTCTACCGGCTGCGCCGCGCCTACTGCGACTCGCCGGAGTTGCCTCCTCCCTGCACCTCGTCGGAGTCGAGGGCTGCAACTGCCCATCCCCGACCGGCTCCAACGTCGCCACGCATGGCGCTCCAGCTCCCACCGCTGCCTTGCTTGCTTCGCGTGATGTCGCCGGACCGCCGCGCTTCGCTGCCGCGCCAGGCGCGCTTTGTCGCCTTTGGGGCCGCCGTCGCCTGTACCTCCCGCCGTTGCGCTCTGCTGCTTGCATCGGGCCGTCGTCGCCTGAACCTCGCACCGCTGTGCTATGATGCCACCGGAATCAAGCGGGTGCTACAAGCGGCGACGGCGTCTGCTACGAGTGATTGTGCCGTCTGCTATGAGTGGCTGCGGCGTCTGGCGATCGGGGCGGCTTCTGCTATATGCCCCGGCAAAGTCTGCTACGAGTGATGGCTGCTTCTGCTACATTCAGCGAGGAGTGCTGCTACATTCAGCGAGGAGTGCTGCTACATTCAGCGAGAGGCCCTGCTACACAAGGCGACCGGACCTGCTACATACAGCTTTTGGTGTTGCTACTGCATGAAAGCGCTGCTACATGGCATTTTTTCATAAGTTTTGCTCCGGCGATGTCTCCGGCGAAGTCGGCTTTTGCTACATTAGTATAATTATTTTGCTACATCTGTTTTCTGCGTTTGCTACAATAGCGCAAACTTCTTGCTACGAGGTCTCCGACGAGATCTCCGGTGAAATTCTCCGGCGAGTCTAAGATGGAGTCAGTTTTGCTACATTAGCACAAATATTATGCTACATAGTTTCCGGCGAGGTCACCGGTGAAGTTTTCGACGAGATCTGTCTTTTTTATTTGTCTCGTGGACGAACCGTTTTCTGCTATAATGTAGCAAAAGCGGGGCAAAATATAGCAAAACCGGGGCAAACGTAGCAAAAGCGGGATTTTGAATCTAAAAAGAGGACACGTGGTTGGCCGGGGACCCGGGGATGAAAACCACAAATCCCCGGAGGACGCCTAGCACTGTCCATTAGAAAATGGACAGAAATAATGTATGTCAAATTAATAAGTAAGAAAAAAAATGAAGAAACAAACGAAAATAGCATATGCATTGTATCGAGGAGAGATTATGTTCCAAAATGAGTGGCTGGATCGTACCACGTGTAGACCGATCCGGTAAATCGGCTACTTTGGTCGCATCGACCAAATACTGGCATCGTCTCTCGCGACACACACCATTATGCTTAGATTGATATATATACTCAGACAAAACAAAAAGCACCAACAAGAATCATTTCAGCGAGGTAGCTACGGAGGAAGCTCCCCCCTGGGAGTTTATTGTAACGACACCGGACATGTTAGTTAGTTAGCTGCGCCGCGAGATGTTCGACATATGATTGGATTGTGCGTGCATGTATCGAAATCTGAATATAAATCTTCGCCGATCTGATGCCGATAGTACAGGTGCGCATACGCCAAGATCAGCTCGACACATCCACGTTGTGGATTCGCTTTGCTTTTTGTTGCTAGCCTGCGATCTATCAACATTATCGTCCGGTTCGGCCGAGGGGCTGCGTCATTGCCGGAGTTAGTATACGTATGTAGACAGACATAGATGCCTTACGGTTACCGCCGGTTATGATTGCTGCCGCCGGCATAGCGTAGCGGCCGCCGCACGCACATGCGTGCGTGCAGATGCGGCGGCGACCGTGCTACGTGTCCAACAGCGCCTTCATCCTTGCAAGCTTACGTTTTCGTGCGTGCATCCATGCATCTGTATCGGTCGGCGCCGGCCAGGGAAAGACAAAGATATACTACTATCAGATGGATTGACAGCTAAGCTCCGCAGCGGACGTGCGGCAGGGGATTAAGGTCGTATAATCCGGTAGTAATAGGATAGAAGTAAAGATACGAGCAGACAACTAACCTCGATCCAACAACTTTGAATAGATAAGAAATTCTCTATTGGGCAAGGCCCTTGACTAACTGATATCAAGGTGGCTGGAAACAAAGCGTTCGTGCCAAGGAGGGGGATAGAGAGGGTTATAAACCCGAGTACACACAGGTGTTTTAAAAATCAACCAAGTTCCATTTCATTTGAGATTATAACATATGTTTGTCTTTTGATATGCTTAGACGCGGACTTGCGGGATGTTCGCTTTGCAAACATACACAGAAGTACCGGCCAAAGAATCTTTTTAAGCACAGGCAAAAAAATTCAAAAGAGGTTAAAAGGCCACATTTCATTTTGTCAATACTTCCTCCTTTTCAAATTATTATACATGAAAAGTTGTTTCTTTCTTCTTTCGTTTGTCTATGTAAAGAGGTTAAATGCCCCCATTTGATTTTGTTATATAGGAAAAGGATGTTGTAAGCTACCAAGAAACAAAGTAAGCATGAATTTCAGTAAGTTGAAGTTAGATCTGGCCTTGGCTTGGAGGACTACCATAGGGCAGAATCTCAATATGGTCTGATCATGAACTTGGTCTATTTGCCAATTATGATGGCCATTTAGGACATATCGTCGTGTATAGTTTCTCCCATGACAATCCTTTGAAAAACACCCTAAAAGGAGTTTATGCACTCGCAATCTAATTACCGAATACTAAGAAATCTGGTGATACATGACCCTCCATATTGGTCGCTAAAAGGTCGTATTTTTTGATCTATGATCTTTTTGTGACCAAATACAGTTAGTCAAAAGCTGAGCGTTACTAGTTAAACACCAAAACTTTTTTTTGCGAAACTATTATGACCAATATAGATGGTTATAGGTTCTATGACCAAAATTTTTGGTCACGGGCTATCTGCCTTCTCCATGTCGAGGTTTCATGGTTTTCAGATCAAACGACCAATGTTATGGCCAGAATCGCGCATGTGCATCTTGGGATGGCGAACAATATTGCAGGAGAAACTTTTCCTTTTTGTCACTTAAAAAATACATTTTCTATTTTCCGAGTACCAAAAACGGGGCAATTTATGAAGCAATCATCAAAGGAATAATTCAAAATGCTACCACCACGCTTTTAAAAAATACTAGACCATAGTATATGGACAATGTCTGAACCATTAGAGATAATGTTTGCACTGTTTTCTTTAGGAGTTTCTTCCGGGACATGTTGCGGCACAATATTGTCTGCAAAAAAGGTGTCGTCTGCAGGAGCTGGGCTATGATTAGTAACATTAGGAATAGTATGCAACTCCATATGATCATCAATATGTGCCTCCTCATTATGTGTTGGTAGCAAAAGAATATCCTTTTTAAGGCGCATGCCAGCATTAGGATTTAATTCAGCAAAAGGAAATACATTTTCATCAAACACAACATCTCTAGAGATATAAACATGACCTGTTTTTGTGTCAAGACACTTGACACCTTTGTGACGAGGACTGTAGCCTAAGAACACACATTTAGTAGAACGAAAAGCCAGTTTATGGGTATTATAGGGGCGGAGATTAGGCCAGCAAGCACAGCCAAATACTCTAAGAGATTCAAAATTAGGCTTTGTTTCAAGGAGACACTCAACAGGAGTAGAGTTGTGGATGACTTTGCTAGGAAGAAGATTGATGAGAAAAGTGGCAGTGAGGAAAGCTTCATCCCAAAACTTGAGAGGCATATGAGCATTTGCAAGAAGAGCAAGTCCTACTTCAACAATATGACGGTGCTTGTGTTCGGCAGAACCGTTTTGTTGGTGAGCATGAAGACAAGATACATGATGAGTGATGCCAACTTTTTGAAAGAAACCGTGGAGTTTTTCATATTCACCACCCCAATCAGTTTGCATAGTAATAATCTTCCTATCAAATTTTCTCTCAACAAGTTGTTGGAAATTACGAAACACTTGATAAACCTCAGAGCGCTTTTTAAGCAAATATATCCAGGTAAACTTGCTAAAGTCATCAATAAAACTTACATAATATGAGTGTTTGCCAACAGAGGCAGGTGCTGGTCCCCATACATCAGAGAAAACTTGTTCCAAAGGAACAGTTGAAACACTAGTAGAGACAGGGTATGGTAACTGATGACTCTTAGATAGTTGACAAGAATCACAAATGTATGGATTTATTTCAGGTGAATGAGAAATATTGTTTTTCCTAAGAACTTGTTGCACCACAAAGGAGGATGGATGTCCTAAGCGGCGATGCCATGTAGAAGACGACGACTTTATTGTGAGAAAGGATTGCTTGGAGGATCCGGTAGATGACGACACTAGTGGATAGAGGCCTTCATGACAGGGACCTTCAAATAGAGTTCTCCTTGTGGCCCGATCCTTTATCAAGAAAAAATCAGGATGAAACTCAAGGAAGACATTATTATCAAGAGTAAGCTTATGTATCGAAAGAAGATTTTTTGAGGCATCAGGGACATGAAGAATATTTCTAAGATGTAAGGGACCATGAGGGGTGGGCAACATTGAATGACCAATATGAGAGATTTGCATACCGTTACCGTTTGCAGTGTGGACTTGATTACGCCCGGTGTATTTTTCCTGGAAGGAGAGCTTGTTCATCTCATGAGCAACATGATTTGTAGCACCAGTGTCGGAATACCAATTTGTGTCCACCCCATAGGATGTCATATTGGCACCCTTATCACCACGATCAGAATCATCACGACGGTCTCTGTTGCTCTGGAATCTCCACCAACAATCACTGGCAGGATGACCATGAATCTTGCAGATCTGACATGTGACATTGACATAGGGGGTAGGTGCACGACCACGACGACGCCCATCATCACGCATATCATCACGGCGCCTTCCACCATCATCATCACGGCGACGAGTGCGGTCATCATATCGACGATCTCGGTCATTGCCACTGTCACGCCTATCCTCATAGCGGTCACGGCGGTCATCATATCGGTCTCGACGTCCACGGTCATCCTGACGATCCTCATAGCGACGCGTATGATCATCATAGCGAGGACGATCTTCAGTACGTGCAGGAGGGGGAGGGCGGTCACCACTGCGACGTGCCAAGTTGGCAGAGGAGACAAAAGCATCACTACTACCACCTAACTTTTGCAACTGATCAAAGGCCTGAAGTTGGTTGCACAAGTCATCTAGGGTAGTATTAGGGTTGGCGTTGATGGCGATTTTTAGAGTGTTGTAAGAATCTTCAAGACCATGCAGAATAGACCATATAAGCTCATCACAGTTAAGGGGTTTTCCAGCAGCAGCAAGCTCAGATGCAAGTGTTTTCATCTTGTCAAAATATATTTTCAGCAGTGAGATCGCCTTTCTTCATATCGTTGAGGGCTGACCGAAGTTGTTGTGTGCGGGAGCGGGAGGGAGTCGTAGTGAGGGACTCAATTGCCTTCCACACCGCTGCAGATGTATCAAGGCCAATCACATGCGATAGCAAGTCCGGAGACAGAGCATTAACGAGATATCGAAGAACTTGTTGATCCCTAGTAATCCATGCAGTGTACTCCGGATTTTCGATCTTGACCCTTTTCCCATTGGTATCCTCCATTTCAATCTGTTCAGCAGGAGCTGGCTCGAGTCCCTTCACAAGATTGAGAACCCGTGCACCGCGCAGAGCAGGAACAACAAGGGCTTTCCAGACGAGGGCATTGTCACGAGTGAGCAGCTGGCTGGGTGGTGCACCCAGGGCAGCAGCAAGCACCGTGATTGAGGACACAGAGGACGTCATGGCAGAGAGAAAACAGCAGCAGCGACGGGGGTCTGATTGACTTGGGCGCGGCAACAGAGATCAACTCGGTGGCGGCAAGGTGAATTAGCTTCTTCTTAGATCGCGTTGTCACAGAGATCTGACGGGGGCGACTGATTTTGGATTTTGGCTTGTGGTTGTTTTGTGGTTTAGGTGGCGACGGCACAGAGGGATCTAGCGGCGGCGAATTTTTCTGGTTTTGGGTGTCTTTGCGGCGACAAGGCAGCAGGATCCCGCGGCGGCACAGAGGGAGTCTGGCAGCGGCGAGTTTTCTGGCTTTGGGTGCGGTGGCGCAGAGAGAGTCTGGCGGCGGCGATTTAGGCAGCTAGGTCGAGGAAGAGCCTCGCTCTGATACCATGTCAAAATAGGCTTGGAACTGTGCGTGGCCTTGCACAGATTACGTGTTGATTATATACAATCACAATCGGATCTTGTTACAAGGTTTGTTACAGAGTCCGGAGTAGAGACAACACCAGAATACGCACGTACAGAATATATCTAGACCTAATAATAAAGCACGAAGTGTTTCTCCCGGTCCAACACTTTTTTAGACAACTTTGCCCTCCCACCAAATCCCATATTACGCACCAGTGCCACCGAAATGTTTTTTCCCTCACGTGTACGTTTTTTCCTCACGTGTACCGGTTCCGGTTCTGTTTTTTCTCTCTCTTTCCAAATCAATCCCCTCATACCGACGCAGCCGAACCAGCCCACGCCGGAGTGTTATTTACATGGCTAATCGGTGCGTATTTATGGGCCGTTCTTCGTGGCCTGCATGCCAGGTTCAGAAGTAGCACCGAGTAGACAAATATTTCTAACGGAATTTTCTTGTGTGGAATAGTCCCACCTTGCTCTTTTAAGTCGCGTCATAGCAATTTATATACGTTCGTAGTTGACTGGAATAACAAGCGGATTCGGGCATCAACAAATAAGAAAGGACTTGCACGGATATAATTAATTGGGATTTGTGGACCGGTTGCCCTTTGACTAACTATAAAGGGAAAAGAGGGAATTTGTACGGCTCTAATTAAATAGATGTGGGGGGCAACCTGCTGGTGCATCATGCGAGTGTCTAAGCTGGCGTCATTTCAGACCCAAGAGGAATAAAGAGGGAGATGTATTCATGCTAGACATATAGAGAGACTATAGACGATCCGAGAGAAACAAAGAGGAAGATGCATCATGCGAGTGTCTAAGCTGGCGTCATTTCAGACCCAAGAGGAATAAAGAGGGAGATGTATTCATGCTAGACATATAGAGAGACTATAGACGATCCGAGAGAAACAAAGAGGAAGATGCATTGTCGTACTAGACATCTAGAGGGACTAGGACGGGCCTCGTGATAGGATGATTTGATGCTTCAGTGCAGGTCCACGGCGATCTACTCCTCTTATTAAAACATTTCCAACTTTTATTAAGAAAAGTGTAGGAAATAAAATTAGAGGGCTTCAATTCATATAGGCAAAATGTTAGATTTATTTTGACTTGACAAACATTTGGATCATGATGGCCTTTTTTCATAAAATTAATTTTTACACTCCCGCTGCAACGCGTAGGCACATTTCAGACAACCTTTTGCGGTCTAACACTTTTTTAGACCGTTTTGTCCTCCCACTAAACTACATATTACCTACAGCTGCCACCAGAAAGGTCGCGTGCCTACGCAAGGAAAGCTAGGGCTTGGGTGATGGGCTAGGACAGTGTTCGCCTGGGGCAGCCCAATTGCATTGAAGCGGTCAACAAAAACTACCGGTTCTTCTCTCTAGATGATGTAAGAGCAGCTTCTCGAGGCAGGTTTATTGAATAGTCCCACCTTGCTCTGTTAGCCTGGGTCTGGCATGCTTATATACGTCGCGAGCTGCCTAATAAATATCAGAAACAGCCTCTGGAATCCGTTGTTTGGTATAAAACCTAATGGTCAAGAAGCGAAGGATGTGGAGAAGCATGTGACGGCATGTAGACGGTTGGACTTGCAGAGACCCGATTGAGAGAAGGAGCAGGATATAAAAACTGCCGCCCCTAATTCCTTACCCGTTCGCTTCATCGTATGTATTTAGTATTTTACCATTCACATTTGTTTATTTGTGTTGAGAAAATTTGAGAGACAAATTTTAGTTTAAACTGGGTCTAAGTTTGTTTGGCCGTGACAATCGCACGGACATTTGTGCTATTAGGAACAAAAAATTTTGTGCATGTAAAGGATATTTAGATACATATATGGATGTGAAATTTAGTAAATAAATATAAAAATATATTATTTTGTAGTCCGTAGCAACGCACGGGTCTTGTGCTAGTATGTATAAAAGAATAAAGACTAAATATGTCTAACACTCCCGTCCGTCTCTATCGGCAGGGACAAGGATGATTTGGAGCCCATCTCCGTGTGCCTGGACGGCGGTAAGCAATTCTGATCGCCTTGCTTCGCCGGCATGCCGCTTGTCAGTGGCTGGCTCTGTTCCATTTTCTCGTTCAGGGCCTTGTCGCCATGAACATAACCTTCTCACCGATGACTCCACGCTCATCGAACGCCACCACGCCGCGGGAGCGCACAAACGCGGCCTCCTCCGCCTCCCTCCTTGCCGTGGGCCACGATGTCGTGCTCTGCCTCTCTCGCTAGGACAAGTCCTCCACCCACCCCACCGGCAAGCACGCCTACGTCGACGTCCTCCTCCCCGCCGGCTCCGAGCACGGCGATCGCGAGCGCGTGATCATGGACGTCAACTTTCGCTCCCAATTCGAGCTCGCCCGGCGGAGGTCCGGGTGGAGCAGGTCGAGCAGAACACGATCTACATCTATGTCGTGCAGCCACTGCTCTCGACGGTGCCGCCATGACCTCCTTTTGATGTAGCTACCATGGATACCTCACCAGCTCGTCTAGAGGAGGAGATAAGGACAAAATTAGCAACTAATCAATAAAGAGGCATGCACGCCCAGAGCCAACTGCCTGTACCCACAGAGAAAAATTGGTAGCTTTTTGCCTGCTTTAAAATTCGTGTGAGCCTGTCCCTGCAAAAACGTTCAAAATCGGCGTTCCCAGTGGCCAACGTTTGGCTTGCTTTAATACCCGTGCTATATAGAATTCCGGTGTGATCTAGCAAGCCAAATAGGCTTATTTCATCCTGTGCCGTGCAAGGAACGAGAATCCGAACTGTCAAACATGCTCTAAAAGACCTACCCGACTAGCAATTTTGGCGATAAGAGTTTATAATAAAAGTTGTACTGGAATTGGCTATCATATACTACTCTCTTCAATCTATAATAAATATCGCTGATTTAGTATTTGTTTTAAATAGAGTCCAAAGATTTTATACACAGCGCTCCAGCCCAAACAGGATGGAGCAGGCCTATCAAGGCCCAAAGGGACCCAATTATCGATCCAGCAATCTTTACTAGTATTAATTTCAAAACTGTAAATAACTGATGTCACACTTCAAGAAATTACTAGAAAAATACCACCACTAACAAACTGCCTCACATGTACCTCTATAAAAAAACTAACAAACCTTATCTGACAAGACTAATAAATTTTATCTTATCTATGACTTTGCTACCCTGCGACCGGTCTTCAAATGGTAAATCCTCGCGGACAAACTAGACAGATTTTCATCCATGCAAATAAAACCAAAATTTCTGATGTCAGCAGAGTTTAATACAAATATTCAAAAATTCAAAATGTTTTATAGTTCAATATGTTTATCCGATTGATTATCCATTTTCACCGTTAGACTAGTCTCGACGAGATTTTCGAAACTAGATCCCATGTCGATAGGTTTCGAGAATTTTTTTTGGACCAAAAGGTTATCCACATGTAATACCTAAGTTATCCAGACGGTACTACGTAAGTTACCCACCAGTTAATATGTAAGTTATCCATTCTATGAATGGGTAATATGTTTAAATTTTTTATGCGCGAAAAACACAAATATGAACTCTTCCAATTTGGAATCCATTTTCGTCGAGTCGATAATAATAAATATGGTGTTATATCCTACCACCCACCACCCTAAGTCATAAAAAACAAATATAATATATAACAAGTAGTCTAACAGCTCGACTTTATCATCTATCCTTGTTAACGCATCGACAACGACGAAATCTCGGTACCTAACACCTAAGTAACAATGTCTCAATTAAACTAGATTATAGCTCACATTTAATTAACTAAACTAAATATACATGTGCAATCAAGATTTTATAATACAAAAATTACCCACATGAGAAATGCGACAACGTCTCTAAACCTATTTATATGATTGGTAACTTATATGTATCAGGATAGATAACTTAAATACTATGACATAAATAAGTCACGTGTTAGGAACGGGTAACACGACTTTTATTTGCCCCAAAAGTTACTCACTAAATACGAGAGTTATCCAGGCTTCAGTGTAAGTTACCCACCAAATAACTTTTATATTATCCATCACTATAAAAATTTATTCACATATAGGATATAAAAGTTATTCTAATGGTTCGGCTTCGTCGCCCATCGTCGCTCTCGCAGGCGTACGTGCTACTCAACCTCAAAAGGCTATCGCGTTAAACATCAACCATAATTTTTAAGAAATTAAATATAAGTTTTTTTGCATAGTATATAATAAATAAGGTCTCATACCCTACCACTCACCATCTTAAGTTGTAGTGAACAAACATAACGTTCAACCAGTGGTCTAGCGGCTCGGATTCATCGTCCTTCGTCGCTACCGTGGCATAGGGTGATAAAGCCTCGAAGGGTGTTAGGATAATGCATCAACAACGATAAAGTCTCAATATCATAACACCGAAGGTATTCCAATAAAACTTACTGAACATGTATGTGAAAAAACTTCTATCCAACACGTTTATATGATGGATAACTTATGTGCTACAGGGTAGATAACTTACATATTATGATACTAGTAATCATGCACGTGCCATGCACGTGTAACCTCACGAACATATATTATTTTATCATTTTGTCCAAAACAGTAAATACACAATGAAACAATCTGAGGCTTGCGATCATAAAGTGGTGGTGATCAACTACATAACATCGGAGTCTCGCATATGTACAACTAATAAATAAAATTTACTGTTAGAACAAAGATTTTACTAAATCATGTTGATCATAGTATCCATGATCACAATTACAGTTAATCCTAATTCGGAAAATATCTTGTGAAAATTATACAAAAAATGGGAATGCATACTTATCAACCTAAACAAATACATTTCTCGTTTACAAATAATATGCTCTTTAACCGTTCATACACTATTCTCAAAGTTCTTGCCTCCACCAAAGCCTGACAACTATGAAATCTGCCATTGTCGAGATATCAGCAAAATATGTACTCAGCATTAGAGTTTACGTTGTCCTTTGCACCACTGCCATGGAGACACCTGAGGTAATTCTGAAGAAACAACTGATTCGTTCATAAATATTGTCCCCTTGTTGTAGACGACATCACAAGCCAAGCTCATCACATGCATCGACAGGCTTTGGCCAAGAGAAATCTTGAGGATCATTATAGAACTGTGAATAACACCTTCTCTATAATATGGGAATGAAAACATCATCGCCGCCTTAAAATCCATATTTCACACACATCACTCTTCCTCAAAGCTCCAATACAAGAATTAATGTAAGCCAATCCATATTTCACACACATCACAATCCTATTGGTAGTTGTCAAACCATGTATGCATCAGGATATTTTTTATAACAAGAGAAAATTCCAGTAGGTCATCTAGAATAATGTTCACGTGCACGCATGTCTCAAATATTTTCTAGAATTTTAAGTTATGGAAGTTACATAATGTTATCAAATATTAATACTCTAGTTGATGCTTGAAGCAAGTCCAAAAAATATGGCCACGTGCAATTTCTTTTTTCTAAACCATCTGCTTTCCAACCATTTAGTTGTTGGAGATATGCCCTAGAGGCAATAATAAATATAGTTATTATTATATCTTTGTGTTTATGATAAATGTTTACATTCATGCTATAATAGTATTAACAAGGAAACATTAATACTTGTGTGATTTGTAAACTTAATTTGAAGTCCCTAGTATAGCCTCTATACTTCACTAGCTTGTTGGTTGATTAATGATTGTGGTTTCCCTATCATGAACATTGAGATGTTATCAACAACAAGATCATATCGTTAGGAGAATGATATGGTGGACATACTCCTATAGATAAGCATAGCATAAAGATCAAGTCATTTCAATAGTTCAATTGCTATATGCTTTTCGATACATAGTAACCTAATTCCTTCGACCATGAGATCATGCATATCACCTTTACGGATGGATGCTTTGATGACATCAAACACCACACCGTGGCGGGTGGCTATAAAGGTGGCATTGAGTGTTCGGAAAGTATTGGTTGAAACACATGGATCAAGAGTGGGATTTGTCCATCCATATGACGGATAGATATACTCTGGGCCCTCTCGGTGGAATGTCATCCAATTAGCTTGCAAGCATGTGACTAGGTCACAAGGGATCACATATCACGGGAACGAGAAAAGAGTACTTATCGGTAACGAGGTTGAACTAGGTATGCAGAGATACCAACGATCATAACCTCGGATAAGTAAACTATCGTGAGACAAAGGGAAATTGGTATCGTATGTAAGTGGTTCATTCGATCGCAAAGTAATCGTAGAAATATGTGGGAGCCATATGAATTTCCAGATTCCTCTTTTGGTTATTGTTCGGAGAAGTGTCTCGATCATGTCCACATAATTCACGAACCGTAGGGAGACACACTTAAGGATTCGACGTTGTTTTGAGTAGTTATGGTATTATGAGAAAGAGACCGAATGTTGTTCGGAGTCTCGGATGGGATCCGGGATATCACGAGGTGATCCGGAATGGTCCGGAGAATAAGATTCATATAAGGAAAGTCCCGTTTCGGAGTTCGGGAATGATTCCGGTGTTTTCATCGGAAATGTTCTAGAAGGTTCCGGATTGTCCGGCACTCCGGGGGGAGGGTATATGAATGTGTCATTGAATGATTGCATCATGTACTAAGTGTTCTTGATGTTCCAATACTGAAAAGTCAAACTGCCAGTTTGAAAGTCAAACGGCTGAAATAGGAAACTGTGGAAAAGCAGGCTGTGGGAAGCAGAGCTGCGGAAACAAGCAAGAGGAGGTTGAAACCAACTTGGAGGAGGAGTCCCTCTCCTCCAAGCCGTGACCAGCCTAGCCGAGTTGGGGAGGACTCCCTCCCTCCCTGGCGCCACGCCCTCCACCTATAAAAGGAGGCGGGGCCTCCTCCTCTGAACACACAAGTTCCTATCCTCTAATCTCGGTTTAGAGCCGTTTTGGTTTAGAGCTTCTAATTGCTTTAGCCTGCGGTTTAGAGCCTTCTAATTGGTGTGTCTAATCTCTAGACCACTAATAGCCTCTCTCATACTCCACCATAATCGCTCGGCTTAAGGCGAAGCCTCGGGATTTCCTCTACTTAGGTACCGCCGTTGTCTTTGCGAATCGCGAGGAGAGTGCTACAACCTCCATTTTCTGGAACAAGGAGAGAAAGGTCTTCGTCAGTCGAACGTGTGACCGATGAGCTAGCGGAACGCCTTGGGAAGGATCGTCTACACGATCTTGAGATCGAAAAGAGTACGACTACATCACCACGAGAATCCGCTCTCGTTAAACATTTTGGAATCTTCGAGGGTAAGTTATTCCATCGACTTGTTGCTACAATCTAGTAGATAGATCTTGGCTTGTTTGTTTGTATGCGATAGAAAATTTTTGGTTTCCATGCTACGAACCCCTACAGTGGTATCAGAGCCGTGTCTATATGTAGATCTGTTGCACGAGTAGAATACAATGGTCATTGTGGGCGTTGATGCTTTTATTGTCGATTGCTTTTTGTGTACTTTGCATCTTGCGGTATGTTGGGATGAAGCGGCCCGGGCTAACCTTACATGACATCGTTCATGAGACTTGCTCCACGCTTGACATGCAACTTGTATTGCATAAGTGGCTTTGCGGGTGCCTGTTTCTCCTAGCATAGTTAAGATCCAATTTACAACGGGTGATCAACAATGCTAGTATCAATGTTGTGGTTCTTGTTCGTAAGTTAGAACGACACTTATTGAAAGCCCCAAACCACGTAAAATATGCAAAGAAAGTAGAGGCGTCTAACTTTGTTTTGCAGGGGTGTGTTGTGATGTGATATGGCCATGATTGTGATTATATTTGATGTATGCAATGTTCCTTATTGTAAGTTGGCAACCGGCAGGAGCCATATGGTTGTCTTTAATTTATGTTAAGACCCGCGTGTCTATTCAAAGTAGTTGTAATAGTTGAAGCCGGTGGACGACAACCATGGAGAAGCGTCATTGACCTTGATGCAATGCCGGTGATGATGGAGATCATGTTCGTGCTTGAAGATGGAGATCGGAAGCACAAAGAAGAAAGGCCATATCATATCACATATTATTGAATTGCATGTGATGTTAATCCTGTATGCATCTTGTATTGCTTGGTAGACGACGGTAGCATTATAAGATGATCCCTCATGCATATCAATTTCAAGTCATAAAGTGTTCACCCTTAGTTAGCACCGTTGCTAAAGCTTGTTGTTTCGAAGCACCACGTGATGATCGGTGTGTTAGATTCGCAAGTGTATACAACGTGAGCAAGCAGATTTGCTCATGCGAAACTAAGGTTTGATCTTGTGAGCCTAGCATGTATACGACATGGTCTCGGAACACGGATCACCGAAAGGTAAAACATGAATCATATAGTAGATATGATGAACATGACGATTGTTCGCCATTGAAACTATATCAACTCTCGTGATGATCGGTGTTGATGTAGTGGATTTGGTTCGTGTGATCACTAAAACAATGTGAGGGATGTTGTTTTGAGTGGGAGTTCACCTAGTTTAATTTCATTAATTAATTTGAACTCAATTTATCATAAACTTAGTCTAAACTATTGCAAATATGTTGTAGATCAATGACAGCCCCTACCATCAATTTTAATGCGTTCCTAGAGAAAGAAAAGTTGAAAAACAATGGAAGCAACTTCGCGGATTGGTTCCGCAATTTGAGGATTGTCCTCACAGCTGGTAATTTGACCTATGTGCTGGATGCACCGCTGGGTGACCCACCTGCAGCTGATGCTTCCGATGAAGTAAAGAATGTTTACCTCGCTCGGAAGAATTAGTACTCCATAGTTTAGTGTGCTATCTTGTATGGTTTAGAATCGGAGCTTCAGAAAAGGTTTGAAGAGTCAGACCCATATGATATTGTTGAGGATCTCAAATTGATTTTTGAGACTCATGCGGCAATTGAAAGCTATGAGGCTTCTGAAAAGTTCTTTAACTGCAAGATGGAAGAGGGCAGCTCCGTCAGTGAGCATGTGCTTAAGATGTCTGGGCACGCAAACAAACTTCAAAGCTTGGGTATAGTGATTCCTAATGCTTTGGGGATTTACCGTGTCCTCCAGTCACTACCACCAAGTTACAGGAACTTTGTGATGAACTACAACATGCAGAACATGAACAAAGAGTTGCTTTAACTGTTTGCTATGTTAAAATCTGCGAAGTGGAGATCAAGAAAGAGCACCAAGTGTTGTTGGTCAATAAGACCACCAAACTCAAGAAAGGCAAGTCTAAGCAAAGGGACACTTCAAGAAGGGTGGTAAGAAAGTTACCACGCCGTGAAGAAGACCAAGGCTGGACCCAAGCACAACCGAGTGCTTTTACCGCAAGGGAGAAGGTCACTGGGCGGAATTGCCCAAAGTACTTGGCGGATCAAGAAGCAACATCAAGAAGAAAGGTATATCTGATATACATGTTATTGATGTGTATCTCACTAGTACTCGTAGTAGTGCCTGGGTATTTGATACTGGTTCGGTTGCTCATATTTGTAACTCGAAACAGGTGTTGCAGAATAAACGGAAGCTAGCAAAGAACGAGGTGACGATGCGCGTGGGAAACGGATCAAAGGTTGATGTGATCGCGGTCGGCACGCTACCCCTTCATCTACCATCGGGATTAGTTTTATACTTAAATAATTGTCATTTAGTGCCTGTGTTGAGCATGAACATTATATC
This sequence comes from Avena longiglumis, assembly GCA_030063025.1. Lineage (NCBI taxonomy): Eukaryota > Viridiplantae > Streptophyta > Magnoliopsida > Poales > Poaceae > Avena > Avena longiglumis. The sequence goes on from CP125974.1 coordinate 168,878,968, forward strand.
GGGATCTTGTTTATTGCGAGACGGTTACTTGTTTAAGTCAGAGAATAATGGTTTTTCGATTTATATGAGTAATATGTTTTATGCACATGCACCTTTGATAGATGGTCTATTCTTATTAAATCTCGATGGTGGAAATACACATATCAACAACATTGAGGCTAAACGTTTGAAATCAAGCGATAATTCGACCTATATGTGGCACTGTCGTCCTGGTCACATTGGAGTGAAGCGTATGAAGAAACTCCATTCCGATGGACTTCTTGAATCACTTGATTTTGAATCACTTGAAAGATGCGAAGCATGTCTGATGGGAAAAATGACTAAGACTCCATTTTCTGGTATGATGGAGCGAGCTACGGACTTATTGGAAATCATACATACCGATGTGTGTGGTCCAATGAGTGTAGCATCATGTGATGGTTATCGTTATGTTCTTACCTTCACGGATGACTTGAGTAGATATGGGTATATCTATTTCATGAAACATAAGTCCAAAACTTTCGAGAAGTTTAAGGAGTTTCAAACTGAGGTAGAGAATCAACGTAACAAGAAGATTAAATTTCTACGTTCTGATCGTGGAGGTGAATATCTAAGTTACGAGTTTGGCGAGCATTTGAAGAAATGGAATACTTTCTGATTGACACCGCCGGAACACCACAGTAATGGTGTGTCCGAACGTCGTAATCGAACTCTCTTAGATATGGTTCGTTCTATGATGTCACTTATAGATTTACCGCTATCATTTTGGGGTTATGCATTAGAAACAGCCGCATTCACTTTAAATAGGGCACCGTCTAAATCCGTTGAAACGACACCGTATGAATTATGGTTTGGGAAGAAACCTAAAATGTCGTTCCTTAAAGTTTGGGGATGCGAACCCTATGTAAAGAAGTTACAGCCGGACAAGCTTGAACCCAAAGCGGAAAAATGCGTCTTCATAGGATACCCGAAGGAAACTATTGGGTATACCTTCTATCATAGATCCGAAGGCAAAATCTTCGTTGTCAAGAATGGATCCTTTCTAGAGAAGGAATTTCTCTCGAAAGAAGTGACTGGAAGGAAAGTAGAACTCGACGAGGTTGTCGAACCTTCTCTCGAAATTGCGAGTAGCGCAGCACCGGAAGAAATTCCTGTGGTGCACTGCAATTAGAGAGGAAGCTAATGATGATGATCATGAAACTTGGTTGAAGTTGCTCTGAGCCTCGGAGGTCAACGAGAACTCGTACCACTCCAGTTGGTATGATTCCGTTATGAGTGTCATGTTGGTGGACAACACCGATGACCGAGACATATGAGGAAGCGATGATGAGCCAGATTCCAATAAATGGCAAGAAGCCATGAAATCGAGATTGGATCCATGTACGAAAACCAAGTATGGACTTTGGTGGACTTCTGGGATGGCGGAAGGTCATCGAGAACAAATGGATTTTCAAGAAGAAAGCAGATCTTGATGGTAATGTTCTTGTCTATAAAGCTCGACTTGTCGCAAAAGGGTTTCGATAAATTCAAGGAGTTGACTACGATGAGACTTTATCACCAGTGGCGAAGCTAAAGTCTGTGAGGATTATGTTAGCAATCGCTGCATATTATGATTATGAGATATGGCAGATGGATGTCAAAACAGCATTCCTCAATGGAAACATTGATGAAGAGTTGTATATGATGCAACCCAAAGGTTTTGTCGATCCTAAAGATGCTAACAAGGTATGCAAACTTCAACGGTCCATCTATGGATTGAAGCAAGCATCCGAAGTTGGAATCAACGTTTTGATAAGGTGATCAAAGTTTTGGGTTTATACAAACTTATGGAGAAGCTTGTATTTACAAGAAAGTGAGTGGGAGCTCTGTAGCATTCTTAATACTATATGTGGATGACATATTGTTGATTGGGAATGATGTAGACCTTCTTAATAGTGTCAAGGAATATTTGAATAATAGTTTTTCAATGAAGGATCTTGGCGACTTACATATTAGGCATAAAGATTTATAGAGATAGATCGAACGCCAAATATCATTGTCACAGAGTACATATTTGGACAAAGTTCTAAAGAGATTTGGAATGGAAGAAAGCAAGAAAGGGTTCTTGCCCATGTTGCTAATCGACCTTGAGTAAAACTCAAAGTCCGACATCGGCGAAGATAGAGAAAGGATGAGTAAGACTCCTATGCCTTAGCCATAGGATCTCTAATGTATGCCATGCTATGTACTAGACCCGACATTGCATATGTTGTTAGTTTAACTAGCAGATATCAAAGTGATCCAGTGGATCATTGGACAATGATCAAAACATCCTTAAGTACTTGAGAAGAACTAAGGATATGGTTCTTTCTTATGGAGGTGATGAGCATTTCGTTGTTAATGGTTACACCGATGCTAGTTGGAACCGATCCGGATGATTCTAAATCACAACTGGATACGTATTTATTTTGAATGGTGCAGCGATTAGCTGGAGGAGTGCAAAGCAAAGCGTTGTGGCAAGATCTTCAACTGAATCGGAATACATGGTCGCTTGGAGGCTTCACAAGAAGCGATATGGATGAAAGAGTTCATTACAGTGGGTGTGGTTCCTAGTGCTTTTGGACCCAATGTCTATCTCTTGTGATAACATGGGCGCCATAGCCAATCGCAAGAACCAAGGTCACACAAGAAGTCAAGCACATCAAATGTGTTTTCACGCTATTCGAGAACATATCCAGATGGGGATATAAAGATTTGCAAAGTACACACATATCTCGAATGTGGCGGATCCGTTGACTAAACCTCTCCCAGGGCAAAACATGACCTACACCAAACTGCCATGGGTGTTCGGTATATTACCATGTAATCTAGATTAGATGACTCTAGTGCAAGTGGGAGACTGTTGGAGATATGCCCTAGAGGCAATAATAAATATAGTTATTATTATATCTTTGTGTTTATGATAAATGTTTACATTCATGCTATAATAGTATTAACAAGGAAACATTAATACTTGTGTGATTTGTAAACTTAATTTGAAGTCCCTAGTATAGCCTCTATACTTCACTAGCTTGTTGGTTGATTAATGATTGTGGTTTCCCTATCATGAACATTGAGATGTTATCAACAACAAGATCATATCGTTAGGAGAATGATATGGTGGACATACTCCTATAGATAAGCATAACATAAAGATCAAGTCATTTCAATAGTTCAATTGCTATATGCTTTCTGATACATAGTAACCTAATTCCTTCGACCATGAGATCATGCATATCACCTTTACCGGATGGATGCTTTGATGACATCAAACACCATACCGTGGCGGGTGGCTATAAAGGTGACATTGAGTGTTCGGAAAGTATTGGTTGAAACACATGGATCAAGTGGGATTTGTCCATCCATATGACGGATAGATATACTCTGGGCCCTCTCGGTGGAATGTCATCCAATTAGCTTGCAAGCATGTGACTAGGTCACAAGGGATCACATATCACGAACGAGAAAGAGTACTTATCGGTAGCGAGGTTGAACTAGGTATGCGAGATACCAAGCGATCATAACCTCGGATAAGTAAACTATCGTGAGACAAAGGAAAATTGGTATCATATGTAAGTGGTTCATTCGATCGCAAAGTAATCGTAGAAATATGTGGGAGCCATATGAATTTCCATTCCTCTATTGGTTATTGTTCGAGAAGTGTCTCGATCATGTTCGCATAATTCACGAACCGTAGGGAGACACACTTAAGGATTCGACGTTGTTTGAGTAGTTATGGTATTATGAGAAAGAGACCGAATGTTGTTGGTCTCGGATGGGATCCGGATATCACGAGGTGATCCGGAATGGTCCGGAGAATAAGATTCATATAAGGAAAGTCCGTTTGAGTTCGGGAATGATTAGGTGTTTTCATGAAATGTTCTAGAAGGTTCGGATTGTCCAGACTCAGGGGAGGTATATGAATGTGTCATTGAATGATTGCATCATGTACTAAGTGTTCTTGCTGTTCCAAATGAAAAGTCAAAGCGCCGGTTTGAAAGTCAAAGCAGTGAAACAGAAGCTGTGGAAAGCGAAACTGGGAAGCAGGAACCTGGGAAACAAACAAGAGGAGGTTGAAACCAACTTGGAGGAGTCCCTCTCCTCCAAGCCGCCAGACCTAGGCCGAGTTGGGGAGGACTCCTCTCCCTCCGCCACTGACCCTCCACCTATAAAAGGAGGCGGGGCCTCCTCCTCTAGACACACAAGTTCCTATCCTCTAATCTTTGGTTTAGAGCCGTTTTGGTTTAGAGCTTCTAATTGCTTTAGCCTGCGGTTTAGAGCCTTATAATTGGTGTGTCTAATCTCTAGACCACTAATAGCCTTCTCTCATACTCCACCATACTCGCTCCGGCTTAAGGCGAAGCCCTGCGGGATTTCCTCTACTTAGGTACCACGCCGTTGTCTTTGCGAGGAGAGTGCTACAACCTCCATTTTCTTTGGAACAAGGGAGAGGAAGGTCTTCGTCGAGTACCGAGCGATGTGACCATTGAGCTTGGAACGCAGCGCCGGAAGGATCGTCTACACGATCTTGAGATCGGAAAGAATGCGCTCTCGTTAAACACTTTGGAATCTTCGTGGGTAAGTTATTCCATCGACTCGTTGCTACAATCTAGTAGATAGATCTTGGCTTGTTTGTTTGTACGCGATAGAAAATTTTTGTTTTTCATGCTACGAACTCCTACATTAGTTTCTTATTATCATGCTCGTTATACGTCACTACTAACATGCAATGATTTATGCAGGGTTCACCTCTAGAATGCCTACAAATGGGAGCAATTAAGAATGAAAAATATTACTTTCCTTCACTTTGGTGTGTACCTAGGTTTAGCTATCCAATGTGAATATCATGTCATTTATGAATGAGAATTTACAATATGTGTTGAATGAAAATGCTAGAAAGAGACTATCTAAATTTCTACCTTGATATTGTTGGTGAATGCAATCGTTTGGACAAATGTGGGGCTATAACCTGAGGTGTTCATTGTTTTATGAATGCTTTAATTTTGTTGCAATGCTATAACCTGTCGCCATGCTCACAAATTTTAAACCTGATATTGCTATTATAATCTACCAGCCCAAAGAGGGGATGAATCACATGAGCTAGACTGCTGCCAGGGATTTTAAACATGCATTTCTCCCAGGTGCTAGTTGCTCATCCCCTTTGGGATTTTTTGAAAGATCCAGTACCTTATTGCCTTATTTATCATGTATTTATATCTTAGGTGTTAGCTAGCTGCTCCCGCCACTTATAGTTTGATGCAAAGTTTACAGTATATGGATGTGTCACTCTAAATAGAGACACTTCTGTAATGTGTGATTATCTAGAGAACAAACATGAATCTATAAGATGTTTGCTTCTCAGAATACAAAGGTGTATTACATATCGAATGATTTGTATGATATGTATACAGTGAATGCTATGTATCATTGTTGAATTAGCAAGAGAAGATTAACACATACAAAGGAATATGTTTCATGGTGCCTCGGCTGCTAGACAGGTCCAACCAAATGCAGGATACTTCTCAGGGTAGACCTCAGACTTCGGACAATGTGCAGTAGCTGGTAGCATGTAGGCTGTATACTTGTATATAACATAATATAACATGTGCAGGCGTAACAAAGAAAACCTATAGACATCTACCAATCCTGCCATTGATTGCTTCTGAAAAAACCGAACTATTATTGAGTATCGCTTGAGCGTCGAGGAGAAAACTTCAAACATAAAAATGAATATAGGAGCTCACTGCTTCAGAAATTCATGTAGGGCCTTGTATATGTGGATAAATAGAATATGCAAGATATGAATCTCAGTTTATAAAATCCTTTGAATTGCAAAAAAGTTTCACTACTTCAAGAAAACATAATCCTTTGTATTGCAAAAAATCTCCACTACTTCAAAAAAACATACGCTTCATGGATTATCATGGATTATCAGTGAAGTCTGCAAATGTGGGTCTGCTAATTGGTACAAATTAATAATATTAGTATGTCCATATCAAATATCTCATGTGGTAACAATATATACCAGAAATACATATTCATTGATGATAATATCCCTTCCTTATACAACAAAAAATCTGTACTATGAAATTGAAGCCGACAGTTAATATACAATTGTGCCTACTTCGGTACGTAAACCAGTTTTTTGTGTTTAATATCTCGATCTGACCAAATGCTAAATTAGGGCTGGCTTTCTTGTCCGTCTTCCAAATCTACATGTATTAAGAGAAAAAGTTTTGGATATAGAAGAAAAGAATGAAAGATAACCTAACAACAACGGTGACGTCAGGTAGGAACAAGAGCATAGGGACTTCTGGTTGTGAACAAGGCGTTAGACTGTATATCCCATTCACTACACCAACTATGACCCCTAACCAGAAGCAATCGGGAAAATACAAATTATAAACCTCACAGCCAGAAAACAATGTGTTGAACTAAATCAAGGAGCTAGCCCTACCCATGAACAAGGAAATCAATGGACATCATCATCATATCGTGCATCATGCTTTTCTATGAAAGAACCAGCTATTTTGGGGCAATATTATGAGTTGAGTATCTCATGGACTCCTGCAAGCATTCAAGCAAGGTAAATGTAAGGTTAGTGATTGCCATGACATAGTGCAATTCAAATCAAAATCATCACATTCACACAAGGTATTCCTTATAGCATGTAGAAAGCCATACGGGTCCACACGCTCAGATTCAATTTCCACAGTCGTGCATGTGGCGATTGAGATGTCGAACCTGTTTGAGGAAGGCCATTGTCACCACAAGAAGACAGGGTCCGTGCGGACGCTTCCATAGTGCAGTGTGTGCGCCCCAAGCAATCAGCATAGGCAGCCACGCCTCCTCCATCTTCGAACGGTCAGTGAAGTTGGTCGTGGTCCATCTTGGAGGTAGTTTTAGTCCATGATTAGCAGAGATCGCCGCGGGTTTTGTACGTGATTTGGGTATCGGCAGCAATGGTATAAATATTATTGGTGTAATAATTTCTCACGAAACAGTTCTTGAATGGGACCAATATAATCCATATACCACCTCTTTCTTTTTATTAGACCAAGACATCTAGAAGCACACATGTGGCTGGGACAAAAAAAGATGCATATGGAAACTATCTTAATATAGTTAGAATAGCATTCATAATATTATTTATGCAACACATTTCGGTGTCATGAACAGTACGCTGAACTCCAAATTCTGATTTTAGAATACACGTAACAATAATGTCTTGGCTGTACTTTATCAACATTGCAAAACTCCCTATCGCTTCATCATTATCTATGATTCTAATAAATATACGTACAACAGCAAATAGCAAGCAATGTTAATTTTTGTCAACCCTTTACCTCCGGTAATGATGGTGAATGTGCGGTCTGCTGCACCTAGCTCGGGGCCACCATGGGCACCCAGCTCCTCCGCGGACGCCTGCACCTCCTCCTCAGAGAAGGTCAGGTCAGGGCAGGACCCCAGATGTTCTCGTCGGGGTCGTGACCGTGGTATGGTGGGCGGCCGCCGGTGGAGAGGGATCTATGGCGGTAGGGGATTAGCAGACAGTTCAGTTCCAGGCCACATCGTCGTTGGCGTCCTAACTTGCAACAGACGGAATCCGGCGGCTCTTTAGGGGATTTGGGAGGCAGCGACGCAGGTCAGGTGGCGGCGTGTGGAAAGGAGGCCGTGGGGCGAAGCCTGCCGTCGGTGGTGCGGGTTAGGCGCCGCTGAGTGTGGAGGCAGCGCGGGATCTCGCGTGGAAAAGGATGGGTCGATCTGGATCAGATTGTGCGAGCCGATTTTTTTCCTGTGCAAAGTCGGGCGGAACGCGGGGCGGGATGCGGGCACCGGGCAGAGTTTCAGTCCGTCATAGCTATTTGCTAAGTGCACCCAGAACAAAGATTAGACTAATGAAATCTGTTGGATTATGTTTAGAGGGTTTGATCATCCGGTCATCATACGTTCTTGTAAGTTTGTTGGGTGCGTGTAGAGAAACTCGTGTTCGCTCATTTATAAGTAGCAGTGGATAACTCATGTCTTAGGGGTAGATAATCTTTTGGTCCGGAAAAATTTCATCGATACATATCAACATGGAATCTAGTTTTGAAGATTTCGTCGCGACTAGTCCAACGATGAAAACGGATCTTAAATCGGACAAACTATAAGACATTTCAAATTTTCAGTTTAATCCTAAGCTATTTCACATCGTGTGTGTTCACAACTCACGTCAGATTTAAACAAGCAAAATGATGGGGATCATCCGTCCATGCCCAGCGGTTGCTTTTTTGGTGGACTCCACACGACCACGCCTTATCTCCTCTCTGCATGTGACCACGCGCACGCACGCATTCTCTTCCGCCACAGTGCTTCCTCCGCTTCTCCGCCGTCTGCCTCCACCTCCTCCAATGAGCCGCCGTGCCTGCAAGAATCGCGCCGCCCGCCTCTGGCTCAGACGCCCCTCCCGTCGCGACTCGAAGCCCCGCCTCCATCCTCGCTTCCTGTCGCCGCCTCCCCTCGCTCCATGTGCCTGCCGGCTGGTGCCTCTCCCAGAGCAGCGCTGCCCTGCGTCCTTGCCGACCACCGACATAGTCTAGGGCCCCAGGTTTTTTCTATACTCTGCACGGTTGCGTGGCCTCCATAGCCTAGGGTCCTAGGTGTTGGAGAATTTTGCTACACGTGGCCGCGGGCGGTGCTCGCCGGAGTTTGCTATGTACGATTTTGCTGCGGTGCTACCTTTTGCACGTTTTATTTGCTACAACCGTTTTATAGTTTTGCTATTTTAGCACATTTTATTTGCTACAATCGTTTTATGCTTTTGCTATATTAGTGTATAGTTTTTGCTACAAAGTTTTCTGGCGAGGTCTCTCCGCGAAAGTCTACGGCGAGTCTTTGGCGAGGTTAATTTTTGCTACATTAGAAGAACTTTATTGCTACAACCGTCTTGTAGTTTTGCTACAACAGTGTCAACTTTTTGCTACAAGATCTCCGATGAGTCACCGGCGAGTTTTTCCGACGATGTTTCCGGCGAAGTCGGTTTTGCTGCATTATCACAATTTTTTTGCTACATGGTCTCTGGCGAGGTCTCCGGCGAGATCTCCGGCGAGACGTTCTATTTCTAAAACGAACCTTTTTTTGCTTCCGAAGCAAAAGTGGGAATATATATAGCAAAAGTAGGCCGTTTTGCAGCAAAAACGGAATTTGGGGCGATTTTGAGGACACATGTCACGCAGGGAGGAGGAAGATGGAAACTCCCCATCGTTCGGGGGACGCCCAGCAATTTCCTTTGGACAAACATCGACCAGTTTGAGATTAGATTTGCCATATATCTAAACCAGCAATGCTACATCTACGGACAGATTCTACAAAATAATCTTACGGAGTAACAATTTAGGCACAATAGTTTGAGAACGTGGTCCGCACTTTCAGGAAGAAAAAAATTAGCACCAAACATGTGGCTCCACATAATCCCGTAAGCCCAGTCCAAAAGCGGCGTTGGAGGATGCTCGTGTGGAAGCAAGGACCACTGGGTCATTGGTGAACGTCAAGCAGATTGAACACTAGCTCCATGAGATGTTTGAGAAAGAAGAAGTTATGTATAGACAAAGATCACGGCAGGACTGGTTAAAAGCCGGGGATAACAACACGAGATTTTTTCAGAACCGTGCCTCTCGCTGGAGTTCTCTTTCGCTGGAGTTTTATAGAACCCTGTATCATTCGGAGGGGTCGGTTAATAGAGAGGCTGTTTTGGACCTTGTTGTCCCGGATGTGACAGAGGAGATGAATGCATCATTGACGGCAGCGTTTCTGACGTCGAGATTGAAGGAGCCTTATTTCAGATGGGGCCGACGAAGGCTCCGGGGCCAGACGGATTGCCTGCTCTGTTCTGTCAGCGGCACTGGGATATCCTGAAAAATGATGTCTGTCGCGTTGTTCGTGAGTTCTTGGCGGGGGCTGATGTCCCTATAGATTTTAACCTCACCATCCTTGTTTTAATTCCAAAAGTTAACTCACCGGAGTTACTTTCTCAGTTCAGGCCCATAAGCTTGTGCAACGTTTTGTATAAGATTGCGGCCAAGGTGGTGGCGAATAGGCTCAAGAGGTTGCCGCCGATCTTGATCTCTGAGGAATAAAGTGCCTTTGTCCCGGGAAGGCTTATAACGGACAATGTATTTATAGCGTACGAATGTGTCCATGCAATCAGGAATAGGAGAAGGAAGAGGCCTCTACGCGCGGTAAAACTCGATATGATGAAGGCCTATGACAGAGTAGAATGGGAATTCCTTCGTCAAATGTTGATGAAGATGGGTTTTGCGGATGTTTGGGTTTCTATGGTTATGAGATGTGTTACCTCGGTGTCCTTTGCGGTCAAACTTAATGGAGTGGTTTCCGACTCTTTTTTACCGTCTAGAGGGTTGAGGCAGGGGGACCCGCTCTCCCCCTATTTGTTCCTGTTTTGTGTTGAAGGGTTCTCGGCGCTTTTGCGTCAAGCACAGGCGTACGCTCAACTAGCCGGTGTTAAATTTGGAAATCAGGGGCCTACCATCACTCACTTACTTTTTGCGGATGATAGTATTGTTTTCATGGAAGCAAGCTCTGAAAGTATGGCAGCTCTTAAGGATGTTCTTCAGAAATATGAAGTTAGTTCGGGGCAGAAGGTAAATTTTCAGAAATCTTCAATTTTCTTTGGTAAAGGCCGTGAGGCTGCTTCACGTGATGACCTCAAACAAGTGGTTGGTATTCATTGTGAAGCCTTATCTGAGAAATATCTGGGTCTGCCAACGGTTGTGGGGAGATCTAAGGAGGGAGCTTTCAAACATTTGCCGGAAAGATCTAGGGGAAAAGTCTCGAGTTGGAAGGGGCAGGGGTTGTCGAAAGCTGGGAAGGAGGTCCTAATAAAATCAGTTCTACAGGCGGTTATTATGTATGCATGTTGCCTGTCAAAACCCACCGGCGAGCAGCGACGAGCAACACGAAGAGCCGGGAGGCTCCCAGAACTGCTGGTGGGCCCTGGTCCCTCGGGCAACGGCCAAGAAACTCCGACACGTCCTGGCTGATGCGAGGGCGTGCCACCTGACCTATACCAGGTCAGGAAGGTGATGGATTGCTTCGATTAGTTTCCTGCATGGCAAACAAGTATACGTAAAATTCGAGCCGCGACCGGCTCCCAGGTTTCCCTGTGAATCGGCTCCTGGAGCCGATTATCCCATGGTTCTGCATTAGATCTACGATAACATGGGGTTTTGCTTCATCAATATAAGTTAAATCGACCTACGACAGTTTAACGTTTTCATCACATAATTGGAACATCCTACACGTAATTGAGCCTGGTAGATATAAAAGATGATAGAAAACTAACCCTAGAGAAGGCCTAACAACCGACGTAAAGTCAATTCCCAGAACAACTCCTCTCGAATTGGCAAACCATATCCTTACGTACTACTGGATCGTTCAACTCGTTTGCAAGGCCTGACTATGTGGATATCAAACTAAACCTTGGAAAACAAGGCATAACTATAAAATATCAAATCAACTGAATAAAGATCAAGCAAGATGCTGCCCTTACACCCGAAAAAGGTGCAAAGGCAGCGAGATAACTAAAGCGACATAACTAAGCAATCATAACAAAAGGTACCGATGCTAGCCCAAACAAATCTATGATAATGTGATTACTCGCCATCAACAAGGCTTCAGACGAGTAACACTAAATAATGCATAGATATCGCCTAGACCGCAAGATGCGATCTAGGCAGCATGACACTTACCCGAAAGAAACCCTAGAAACAAGGGGTGGCGATGCGCCGAGATTGTGTTTATTGTGAACGTGATCGTCGTCCTCCTTTCTCAATAACCTTAGGTACATATTTATAGTCCGGAGACTTTCTATCTTTGGAATAACCCTAACAACTCTATCTCTTTACTTAAACCGAAACGTAACCTACCATAATATACACGGGCAATTTAGCCCAAATCCACGCACAAGGCTGATCCAGCAATACGTTGCATATATGTATCCTCCAAGCCCATCTTGATTACGGCCCATCTCCTCCTTTGGCCAAAATGTGGCGATAACACATGCCCCCTGGTTTTGGCAATAATAATTCCAAAACCACTCTGTGTTTTTTTTTCCTTTTTTTTATCGGGTTACGCGTTGCAGAGCAGAATCATCACGCCGCCCCTTCATCATGACGCCTTGTCTTCTCAACTTCTCCGCAGTGCATGATTTGACAGTTTTGGCACCACATTCTGGAAAACCGCTATGGCATTGAACCACCTCCCACTATTCCCCTTATTTAAATTCATCTGAGCAGTTTGCATCCCCATCCTCTTCCATTAGCCAAAAAACCCTCTTCCTCCGCCAAAAAACCCTCTTCCTCCGCCATGGCCTCCTCTTCTTCCTCCAGATCATCCGGCCTTTCCTTCCAATCCTCCAACACAATGAGCGACCGGGAGCCGACGCCGGAGCACCCGCCAATGGCGGCGTACGAGGCTCTCGCCCCACAATGGTGGGACGAGAGGGACTGGGACTTCGCCGCCTGGTCATAGGACGACGAGTCCCTGACGACGGAGGAGGGCCTCAGTCCTTGTCGACGGGAACTGGAGGCGAGAGCGCCGACGACGCCGTGTCTGGGCGAGGACATCGAATCCTCCGACGAGGAGGAGGCGGCGAGGACACCTCCTCCGGCGAATACCCACCGGTGAAGCTTCCGGGTCCAGCGAGGACACCGACGACGAGGACGAGGAGGCCCTCACGACAACTTCAAAGAAGCGTGAAGACTACGCCGCCGATGGCGACAAATGAATACGACGACGGCGAAGACAGCGGCGACGACACCGGCTTCTAGATTAGGAACTAGTAGTAGTAGTACTAGTAGTAGATTTCCATTTGTAAGCAATCAGCTTCATTGTAAACAACCGTCTTTTGAATCAACAAAGATTGCTTTCCCAATTCGATTTTGCCGATAGTCAAAATAGGTCAACGTTTCCAGAAGCCGATAGTAATGTATCGGCTCTCACCATACTACGCTCATATGGTCAACCAAGTCAAAGCCCAAAGAGCCGATGGTAACACATCGACTTCCCCCACAAACGTTGACAAGGTCAAATTTGGTCGCATATTTAGACAAATCTGAGCGGCCATTTTCCAATTTCAAACGGTAGCCTGCGACCCTCTTTAAAAAGGCTAACCCAGATCTCCAATTGCCTCACTGAATAGATCGAGCTTACAGCGACAAGAACCCTCGATCCCCAATCGCATAGATCCATCTCCGCAGGCAAACTAGATGGCGGAATCGTCCAATACCAACACAGTGGTCTCGGTGCAAGGTGCCGCTCGCATGATCGAACACGGTGCTAGAATTAATAGCAAACACCTGAATTAATGCTTTATTCCACCGTTAAATTTTTAGGTTTCAGACATTCTGCTGCCGCATCCTTCCCTCCCAAATTCTCTCTGTCTTGGCCCCCGTACAGAATCTAGTCCTGCCCATTTGATCTCTTGTGAGGCAAACAGAATCCCCTTCGTAAGCCAAAACCTAGATTTGAATTCTTGGGCCGACCGCCATGAGCCCCGGCCTAATCCTCCGAACATTGGGTCTCTTGGTACAAAGGGGTAGCCAAAACTTACCAATCCCAATGGGAATCCACGGAATAGCCGATGCCTTGTATTTGTCATTGTCTCCCTTGAGAAACATGAAAATCTTCTAAAACCATCGGCTATTTCGGTCCAATGCTCGAATCGCTTCATGTTTGGTCATGGCCCCATGACACCAACTCGCTAGACGTGGTGATTACTGGTCCGGACGTTACATCACCCAAATTCTCCGCTTTTAAACCGACAAAGGTCCCTACAAGCTTTCTTCCAAAACAGATCGCATTTAACCGGGTGCCTATCTTCAAAGCCACATGAAAACTAAAGGCCTGTCACGTAAAAAGAACACACGGCTTTCCTCGACACGGTGGAACATTTCATATTCTGTGGCCCTTCCCTTGCTCCAACCAAGAATTATCTCTCCTTGGCCTACGAACTTGCCAGAGGCACCAACTTGGCATCGGCAAACTATTCCTTGGAGAAGTCTATCGATATCTCCAGTTGATGTCTGTCAAACTATTCTCCGGCATAGCAGTCAAAACAGGAGGTCCTTGGTGGTTCATTCAACTATGGTCTCAGCTGTATTTTCAAAACCATGTCCCAAACTTCCCCCTTTTGGCGAGTTGCACCTTTCCAGATGCCAAAGGAAGCATCCGATGCACCAGCTACGGCCAAGCTCGTATAGATCGCTGTAGTAAACGATCCCTCAGAAGCATCCAAGTGGTTCAAAGATTTTCTTCCAAGGCACGGACAATCCTATCTTCTTTCCTTACACGGAAGAATCGGAACATTTTGAAAATCCAATCTCCTTCAGCTAGACAACTTTGCCGATGACACCAAAGATCGGCGGCTATTTTCCACCGTGATCCGTCCTCGCTTCCTTCCGGTTGGCATGAGCACATCCAATGAATAATCAAGCTCGATACGAATTCTACCAAATGTCGTAGTGGCTCGGCAATTTGGCCTTGGACAAGTACCTCCCATTTCTTTCTCCACCATCTTCTGAGAGCAGAGTGACTGCCCGATCCTCTCACACCAAAGGTGTTATTCCTTCTTCGATGCTCGACCATCCCAATTCCTAACAACCTCACCTTCGCTTCATCAACCGATGGTTTTGAGAACTGGTGGTCGATGTGGAAGACTCATGCCTTCGAGAGAGCTCGGGACCGTTCTTTGGAACAGCTCGATGTGAATATGATATCCCGTAGAACAGGTACCACTACTTGTAAATTTTCTTGATGCACTCACAAATGATTCTTCTAATAACCCGCTCTGTCTCCTTGCAGCAACAAGATGGTCCTGAACCTACACACAGTGATGGCTCCCCCTTCGAGTTCTTCCCACCAGCTCCTGTGGTCCTTTTCTGCAAAAACTCGCCACCTTTGAAAAAGGTCGTGATGCAGAACCAGCCGATATCACCACAATCGGCTTCCAAGAGCCAAGCAACTTCTGGGTCAGCCGCCTCTCGAGTTCCAAATAAAACAAAAATGGCGGTGAGGAAGGTAGCTGCCAGGAAGACTTTGAGGCGCCGGAGTCCTTCTCCAGAAAGTTCGCATGTCTGTTGATCCATGCCTTGGTTGATCTCTTTCATCCTTGCAAACATGCTTGTGCTTACTAGCTCTCCTTTTCTTACAGGCTTCCCTCGAAGACACCTCCAGCGGGGATACACAATCCAATCGAGGAGAATCGGGCCCAACAGACTCTGAGAGGACCACCACACCGAGCCAGCCAGATTTGCCACCATCGGCTCCGGAAAAGGCGGTTCTCGAACCTCGCCCCGAGCATCGGAGGCGGGGCGGTACCGTGAGCCCCAGGAGGGCTCGCAAGGGACTGCAAACTTCTTCGTCGAGCCAGGAGGTTTCGAAAATCATCACCCTCCACGCTCTTACCAATT
This sequence comes from Avena longiglumis, assembly GCA_030063025.1. Classification (NCBI taxonomy): domain Eukaryota; kingdom Viridiplantae; phylum Streptophyta; class Magnoliopsida; order Poales; family Poaceae; genus Avena; species Avena longiglumis. The sequence goes on from CP125974.1 coordinate 168,894,435, forward strand.
GTTTTTTATCTGCCGATTCATCACTATTTACATCGGCTAAGCACCTTCCATGCAGACGACTGACACTTCTAGTGGGAAAGCCGGGGAAGTGCCGATGCCTTTCGCAAGGCTGGATCTAGTAATCCCTGAAGGTGTAGATGAAACGGTTACCACTTTGGCCAAGCCCCCAGCAACAACACACGAGCCGATCGTCTCGTCATCTGCTATCCCCTTGATCTTAGGAGAGGTACGTTCGCTTCGTTCGGCTCATCCTTCCATGTTGGACGCATACTGACGCCATTTCGGCCTGCCAGGGTTGTGACATCTCAGGCCTGCTGACGTTCGATCCTGAATCCATCGAACCAACTCTCTTTGTCGCCAACGATGAACCACGAGCAAGGGATGTTCTACCTCAATTCCAGCGTCTCAAAGCCTTGCTGTCCTCCCCGATCGAGAAGTTGATCGAGGGTTCTGAAGAGGTGAAGAGTGTTCTTGCCGAAATCAAGGACCAACTCCCAGTAGCATTGCAGGTGAAGCTTTGGCCATTTGTAACTCTGTCTTTCTACGGGTCAAGGGTGAAGTTGGCTCGTGAGAGGATTAATCTGCGCCCAACTCCGTCAAGGCCGATATTGCGCACAAATGTCGCAGCTCAACGAGAAAAGGCTCTGGATGCCAAATCGACACTCACAAGACCGAGCTTGCATCCTTGAAAAGGAATTGGGAGATCTTGAAGAGAAGGTCCGGCGACTAAACATCTCATTCGTGACAAGGAAGCATTCATCGCCGCCTCCCAAGACGGGCGAAGGCCTCAAAGCTCAACTAAAGACCGATCTGGCGGAAATACGCCTGAACAAGCAGCTAGTGATGGGCAAGGACGAAGATGACGGCCGAGATCGCCGAGGTGGATCGTGTCCGCCGACGCCTCCACGCCTTCGAGGCATTCCTTCAGTAGCTTATTCATGTAAACTGACACCTGCTCGTAACAGTTTGAACCTCTAGAGTCGATGGTTGTGCATCGGCTATATTTTTTATTGGCCGATTTCATGTATCGGCCCCCCATATTTCACTATCCATCATCCCACATGCTTGGGAAATATTTCTTGAGATGCTGACCGTTGACAGCCACTGGGAATTTCACGCCGTCCAGCTCCTCGAGCATGTACGCTTTCCCCCTTAAAACTTGATCGACCCTGTATGGCCCGTGCCAATTTGAAGACCATTTACCATATGCTGCATCCTTAGTCCCCAATGGCAATACAGCTTCCCATACCAGATCGCCAACGTTGAACTCCTTTGGTCTCACCTTCTTATTATATGCACGAGCTACCTTGGCCTTGTTCTCTTTGATTTTCTCAAGCGACCACAGCCTAGGCTCAGTTAAATCCTCGACACTGTCACTCATCAGGGCCGCATATTCTTCAGTTGTTAGATCGTTCTGAAAAGTGACACGTCTCGATCCAGCCGTAATCTCCCAGGGCAATACGGCTTCTTGTCCATAGACTAGATGGTATGGCGAGGTTTTTATCGCTCCATGACATGACATGCGATAAGCCCATAAAGCCTCTGACAAAACCTCGTGCCAACGCCTAGGGTGCTCATCGACTTTCCTCTTGATCAGCTTGATAAGGCTCGTTGACGCTTGACTTGCCCATTTGCTTGAGCATAGTATGGAGATGATCGGATCAGCTTAATTCCCGTGTCCTCACAGAACTTTCTAAACTCGTGAGAAATGAAGACCGAACCTCCATCGGTCGTGATAGTTTGGGGAATCCCGAATCTATGAATGACATGTTCTTTCACAAAATTGATAACATCCTTAGAGTTCACTGACTTCATAGGGACGGCTTCCACCCATTTAGTGAAATAATCCGTAATGGCCAAAATCCACATGTGGCCTTTGCTTGATGGAGGATTGATCTTGCCAATCATATCCATGCCCCAACCTCGGAATGGCCAAGGTTTGATGATGGGGTTCATTGCTGACGCGGGTACCGTCTGAATTTTTCCAAATTTCGACATGCTTGACACCCTTTGTAGTACTTAAAAAGTCCTCAAGCATGGTGGGCCAATAAAACCCCGATCGCTTTGATCAACCATTTCATCTTGTGAGCCGATTGGTGAGTTCCACAGCGCCTTCGTGTACCTCGTGTAGGAGCCGATTGGCCTCGGTTGGCCCAGACATTTGAGCAAGAACCCTTCCAGTCAGTAGAACATGTCGCCCCAATAAGCACATACTTCATGGCCTTGTACCTTATCCGTTTAGGTGCCCCGAGCCGAATCTTTCAAGTAATTGAAGATATCGGCTCTCGATCGTCCGCCTCCGAACTGAACACCAGCCCTCCTCTACGCCCGGTAGCCTGAAGCCATTTGTGCGAGATCATTCGCCTCGGTATTATGCGATCGCGGGATCCAGTTAAAGTTTATGTACCGGAACTGTGTCATCAGCTCCCGGCATTGCAACCATAATGGGAAGAGCGACTCGCTCTCACACTTGTATTCCTCCGTGAGTTGGGAAATCACCAATTTGGAGTCTCCAAAAATTTCCACTGCTTCTGCTCTAGCTTCGATGAGCAACTCCATTCCCTTGCGTATCGCCTCATACTCCGCGACGTTGTTGGTGCAAGGGGTAGATAGCCTGATGGAGAAGGAATATGTTGCCCCCCGGGGCGACACGAGTAGAATGCCGATGCCGCAACCATTATCACAAACCGATCCATCGAAAAACATAGCCCATGCTTGTATAGACAGTGCTCCTATATCAGTGTTGATTCTTTCAGCAATAAGGTCGGCCAACGCCTGACCCTTAACCGCTTTCGCGGGTTGATACCGGATATCAAATTCTGATAATGCAAACATCCATTTGCCGAGTCGGCCTTTCAACATAGGAGCCGACAGCATATGTTTTATGACATCTGATTTGCATATAATGATAATCTCCGCTGTGAGCAAGATGTGGCGCAGCTTGGTGCAGGTAAAAAACAGGCAGAGGCACAACTTATCGATCTCAGGATACCTTGTCTCTGCATCCAGCATCCTTCTGCTGATGTAAAACACAACTCGCTCCAGACCATCATAAACTTGCACCACCACTGAGGCGATGGACGTGTCAGCTACCGACAGGTAAATGTAGAACGGCCTATCCGGCCGGGGCGGAACCAACACTGGCGGCTTCGTTAGATATTCTTTAATCTCGTCGAAGGCTCGTTGTTCTCGCCCCAATGAACTCCTCATCGATTTAATTTTCACCAGGTCCATGAACGGCTCTATTCTTCCCGAGATTGGAGATGAATCTTCCGAAGTTGATCTTGCCGATGAGAGACTGCAGTTCTTTCTTCGTGGTAGGTGGCTTCATTGTTCGCACCGCCTCCTGACTTTTCAGGCCGATCTCAATTCCGTGTTCATGGACCAAGAAACCCAAGAACTGACCGGCTGTCACACCGAAGCCACACTTCTTTGGATTCATCCGAGTCAATTTTCTTTTTCGGTCCAGACGCTGGTGTCGTCCAAGTGTCCTTGTATCTTGAAGCAGACTTGACCACCACGTCATCGATATAAATTTCCACCGACTTGCCGATCAGGTCATGGAAAATGTAATTCATGGCTCTTTGGTATATGGCGCGGCATTCTTGATCCAAACGTCATGACTACATATTCAAACAACCCCACCGAACACAGGACTCAATGCAGTCTTGTGTATGTCTTCCGAGCCATAAAAATTTGGTTGTAACCGCATTGCCATCCATGAAGCTCAAGACCTTATGACCAAGAATGCGTTGATTAATGTCTCTGCTACCGGCATCGGATACTCATCCTTTGGAGTGGCTCTATTGAGATCCCGAAAATCTATAGCAACACGCCAGCGGCCATCCTTTTTCTCTACAGGTACGATACTAGAAATACACTCAGCATACCTGCATGGCCTGATTAACCTAGTCACAACATTTTCTCGATCTCTTTGTTGACTTCTACCAAAATTTCGCCTTCATCTGCCGTGCTCGCTGGAATGGCGAAACCCTTTTAAGCGGAGTCGATGCTCAATGATGCTCTGTCTAACCCGGCATCTCAGTATAGTCGTGCAAAGCAATCTGGATATTCTTTCAACAAAGCTATCATCGGACCCCGCAGATTCGGATCTAACTTCTTGCTGATAAATGTTGGTCGCGGCTTATCCCCAGGACCGATGTCAATCTCCTCTAGCTCATCAGCAGAAGTAAACCCATACCCTAACTTTCCGTCACCTGCTAAATCGATGCTAAACACGGGGAAAACAGTTGGTGAGGATAACAAAGATAATTTGGGCCGATTGCCGGAATCGGCCCCCTTTTTGATTGCATTAGTCAAGGAAGGTTTACAACTTATTTGTGCTCTACAATGGCAGGGAATCTCCCTACTACGACTGCATGACCTGTTTGTCGTAAGATTACTGCTTTTTATTTTTTGTGGCCGATCGCAGGGATCGGCCATACCACGTACGATCGTGGACTTTGCTACTCTGTCAGGCCAGTGGATAAGACCAGCCTCACCCCGTTTTTTGTAGCTTCAATGCGCTCACAGCCGTCTAGACTGATTCCAGAGATCGGCTCTTGGTCTTCTGCCTCCCAGATGTTCATGCCAGCTATGGAGATCTCGATCGAATCATCTGCATGAATGACCTCCACTTCATCTCCATCCCACTGTATTAACCTTTGGTGCATCGTGGATGGAATGCACCGATTAGCGTGAATCCAATCCTCCCCAAAGAAGACAACAGTAGGTGCTTTTGCATCAACGATGAAGAATGACGTAGGGATGGTTTTTCTGCCCACGGTCAGATCCACGTTCAGAACGCCTTGCGTTTCTGAAGTTTGGCCGTTGAAGTCGCTTAACGTGACGTTGGTTTTGATCAGATCTGCAGTGGAGCGTCCCAAACGCCGTAGCATGGAGTATGGCATTATATTGACTGCTGCTCCGGTGTCAACCAACATCTTGCGGACAGGCTGCCCATTGATATAACCTCGTAGGTACAGGGCTTTCAGATGTTTGTAGCCCTTCTCTCGTGGCTTTTCAAAGATGACCGGCCGTGGGCCGCAGTCAAACTGTGCCACTGGTAGTTCCTTGGTTCTTGGAGCGCAAAACTCTGACGGAAGTATGAACACCATGTTTGTGCCAGCCGATGTCTTCGCATCGGCTTTTACTGGTTTGGGGCGCCACTCTTTCCTTTTCGGACGAGCCGCCGTTTCCAAGGTTTGCCGAATTTTCACGGCCAGATCGGGCCGTGCTTTCCTTAAAGCGTGGAGGTACTGCGCTTCGGCTTCCTCCAAGCTACGCAGTCGCTGAACTCTACGCTTTTGGGTGTGTCTGAGTCCATCGGGACACCACCTTGGCCGGTGATATCTGTCTTCTTCTTCACCCTCTGGCTCCTCGAGATCTTTTGCTCGAGAGAACTCCTCTTGCCTGTTCTGAGGCGGGAGAGGCCCTAGACGCTTGAACACTGAAACTGGACCTGTGTCATCCTTCTGCTGTCCACATTCCGGGCAGTTGTCGATTATAGGCAATCGGCTCATTCCCGCATCCCAGCAATACTTGAAGAAAGGACAATCCCAATTTTTATCCACGCCTTCCTTTTCCTTTGACTTTCCCCTAGCGAGGTGCTCATATCCTTCATCATCTCTATCGTGCCGGCGACGTCGGTCATACTGACGCTCATACTTGTTAAGGAGATGCGTGGAGTGTGGCTTCTAATATCGCACGCTTCTCACTTGCTCCTCGGTTAAATACCGCCTATCATCGTAACGGGGCCGGTCACGTGGACCAGCCTCCTCTCTTTCTTTGCCCCGAGAGCGACCGCCTTCCTCCTTATATGTGCCATGGTGGTACACAGGCCCTGCCATATTAACATCGAACGAGAAATCTAACTGACGCCTCGTGGAGTGGCTGTGTTCCACCATGTTGACGCCGGGAAACGGGTTTGTGTCTACTTTCATGGCGAATTGCCCAAGGATCAGACGGCCCTGTTCTATCGCCGTTTGGATCTGGCGACGTAGCTCTTTGCAATCATTGGTGGTGTGGGTGAACGAGTGATGCCACTTGCAGTATGGTCTCCCGTTCATCTCTTGAGCCATAGGGATTTTATGGCCTTCGGGTAACTTCACCGCTTTTCAAAGAAGAATCGAATATTTGCTCGCCTTTGCTCACATCAAGTCGAACCCTTTGCAGGCCCTTGCTGTTTTACCCATTTGCAGGACACAGGATCTGCCCCCGAGCCCATTCAGCCACGGCCACCTCCGGTCTTGTACGGATCCTCTTCTTCAGACGACCAGGCCTATCGGACGTTTGAACTTGTCTTGGTACAACTCGGGGTGGCGTTGTTCATACATTGTCGGTTCCGGGCAATGTGCGCCAATGAATTGTATTCTACTTGGAAAGCCGATCCTTGATAGGTGCCGAGAGACCCAACACCGCCATTGACCGCTTTTCTCGATTAAACGAGCCGAATAACATCGGTTCTTGACAGTCTGAACGCTGAATGTACTGCCACCGCTTTCCCGCTTGCCGCACTCGGATCTACAATGCCGCCTCGGTAGCTTCAATGATCTTGAATGTGGAACTGCTCTTCCGATTTCCTTGTCTGGATCGAATCCGTGGCAACGAGGTGTACCACCCAAAAGCTGGTCCTGTCAGAGATTGTGCAAAGAACCTTACGCAGAATCGATCCGATGTGAAATCATGCCTAATCGTGCTGTATCGGCTCACATGCTCGATCGAGCTCGACCCTTCTGATCCGCTAAACCTTGAGAACTCAGGGAGCCGATACTTGGGTGGCAGCGGAATCAGATCAAACTCGTTGGGGTACGGCTTGGAATAGCCGATTGTCCTTCTCTTCGGCACGAAGCCGAACTGGTCTCTCAAGATGGTACGGATTTGCTCCACCGTTTGAGCTGCAGGGGCTAAATTCTCATGACTCGTTCCGGTGGCATACTTGGCTAGCCATGCCTGTTTATCGCCCATCCCGGACATCCTGCCTGAAATACGCCTCAAGCCCCTGCCCAAACTCCTGCCTGTAAATCCTGCGGTTGCAATCTGGTTCGTGTGCGTCCAGCTGTTGCAGTCCAGCACGTAGGTGCACACATATCCATGTGGGATTTCTTTAGGTGGTTCAAACAGAATTGGCAATCGCTGTGGTCACCTCCAACCTTGTAGACGACGACGCCGGGCCCTGGTGGCTCGGAGCTGCAAGCGTGAATGGCACTGTGGGCCTGGTGCGGAGTCTTTCTCCTGGTGAGTCCCTAGAGTAGGCCCCCGGAGAGTACCGATGTTTCATGATCTCTGAACTACGCGAACCGCGACCGAAAGCGTTCACTAGGCTCTCGAATGGCGGTGAAGAGAATGAGCCACCATGTAATTGACTTCTGTCGCAGAGCTCAGTGCGCTCCTCAAGGAATGCAGATCCACCTCATCAAGAGCACCTTCGGTGAGAACCCTTTCCACCGATGCCATGCTTACGGGTCTTCTCAAAAGAGCCGATGAGACCGCTCAAGAGAGCTTTGATCTCATCATACCGCCTTGTGCTCATCAGTGATCGCCAGACGTGACCGGTCTGTCCCCATCGCGCTTGATGTTGATGCAGATGTTGTTGAATGTCCCACCGGCGCGTGCGAAATGTGTTGCCTGTCAAAACCCACCGCGAGCAGCGTCGAGCAACACGAAGAGCCGGAGGCTCCTGTAATCGCTGGTGGGCTCGGTCCTCTGCAACGGCCCGCAAAACTCCGGCACACGTCCTGGCTGATGCGAGGGCGTGCCACCTGACCTATACCTGGTCAGGAAGGTGATGGATTGCTTCGATTAGTTTCCTGCATGGCAAACAAGTATACGTAAAATTCGAGCCGCCACCGGCTCCCAGGTTTCCCTGTGAATCGGCTCCTGGAGCCGATTATCCCATGGTTCTGCATTAGATCTACGATAACATGGGGTTTTCCTTCATCAATACAAGTTAAATCGACCTACGACAGTTTAACGTTTTCACCACATAATTGGAACATCCTACACATAATTGAGCCTGGTAGATACAAAAGATGATAGAAAACTAACCCTAGAGAAGGCCTAACAACCGACGTAAAGTCAATTCCCGGAACAACTCCTCTCGAATTGGCAAACCATATCCTTACGTACTACTGGATCGTTCAACTCGTTTGCAAGGCCTGACTATGTGGATATCAAACTAAACCTTGGAAAACAAGGCATAACTATAACAGATCAAATCAACTGAATAAAGATCAAGCAAGATGCTGCCCTTACACCCAAAAAAGGTGCAAAGGCAGCGAGATAACTAAAGGCAGCATAACTAATCAATCATAACAAAAAGGTACCGATGCTAGCCCAAACAAATCTATGATAACAGTATTACTCGCCATCAACAAGGCCTCAGTACGAGTAACACTAAATAACGATAGTAGATCGCCTAGACCGCAAGATGCGATCTAGGCAGCATGACACTTACCCGAAAGAAACCCTAGAAACAAGGGGTGGCGATGCGCCGAGATTGTGTTTATTGTGAACGTGATCGTCGTCCTCCTTTCTCAATAACCTTAGGTACATATTTATAGTCCGGAGACTTTCTATCTTTGGAATAACCCTAACAACTCTATCTCTTTACTTAAACCGAAACGTAACCTACCATAATATACAGATACACGGGCAATTTAGCCCAAATCCACGCACAAGGCTGATCCAGCAATACGTTGCATATATGTATCCTCCAAGCCCATCTTGATTACGGCCCATCTCCTCCTTTGGCCAAAATGTGGCGATAACAATGCAATGGGTTGCTTTCATTTTACTCAAGGGCAATGTTCTTCTCTTGAATCAATTGCAGCGAGGTTTTGGTGGGGGGCGAAGGATGGGGAAAGAAAGGTTCACTGGATCAGTTACGATCGCATGTGTGAAGCAAAGAGCAAGGGTGGCATGGGCTTTCGGAATTATTCGGATTTTAACCAAGCGCTGCTGGCCAAGTAGGCATGGAGGTTGGTTACTAATCCTGGGTCTCTTTGTTCGAGGGTGTTACAAGCGCGTTATTTCCCGGTTGGAAATTTTCTAAAGGCTACATGCCCAAAGGGTGGCTCCTATACTTGGCGTAGTATACTACATGGCAGAGATCTACTCAAGGAGGGCCTCATATGGCGCATTGGGGGAGGAGAGAAGGTTGACGTCTGGGCAGCAAATTGGATCCCAAGATCTGGTGCAAAGAGACCTCTCGTTCACTAGCCAGAAAAATCAGTTCAATGGGTAAAGGAGTTACTTCTCTCTGATGGTAGAGGCTGGGACATGGATAAGTTGAACGACATCTTTTTTGAGGCGGATGTGGATGACATACTGAAGATTCCCGCGGGGCGAGCTGGAACTGATGATTATCTTGCATGTAATTACACCAAAAACGGGATATTTAGCGTGAAGTCCGCATACCACCTTGCTAGGCAAATTCATTTCTCAACAAAGGGTGGAATGGGCTCCTCAATGTCCTCTATGGATCACAAAGGATGGTTAAATATCTGGGCAGCTGAGGTACCAACGAAAATAAAGATCCATTGTTGGCGTCTTATTCAGAATGGCTTAGCGGTGGGCGATGAGCTTCAGCGAAGGCATATTAAGGAGGGGGTTATGTGCATTGTCTGTCACCGTAGCGAAACGCTGCAGCATAGGTTTTGGCTCTGCCCACATGCCCAGCGTACTTGGGAACTGATGGAGCAACTTACTGGAGTTGTGTCGACTAGACCTCCTTCTGACATCCGCCACCACAGGGATTGGCGTTATTGGCTACTTGAGTTGTTTGGTCGATTGGAAGGAAAAGAGCTGGCTATCGTTATGGCTACTCTTGCCCAACTGTGGTTTGCGAGGAATGAGGCTCGAGAGAAGGAATGTGTTGAGAATCCGATGGATACAACTAGGAGGGCAATTTTCCTTGTGGAGGAATGGGCTGCGGTACATACTCAGGTTGTCTCTACAACTAGTGAGACTACTGCTCACTGGAATCCCCTAATGAAGGATGGATTAAGGCGAATTGCGATGGTGCTTTGCCGGTCGGTGGAACTGCTGGAGGTGGGGGTGTGGTTCTTCGGAATCACCATGGTGGCTTCGTGGCGGGAGCGTGCCATTTTTTCCCTTCGGCGTCTAATGCTGAGTGTATGGAGCTGCTCGCTTGTCGCCGTGCAATTCAGTTAGCAAAGGAGATGGGAGTGAACAAGTTGTTGCTGGAGACTGACTGCTTATGTGTTGTATCCAAACTGAAGAAGGAGGAGCTAGACTGGTCTATTCATGGTTCTCTGGTTGAAGAAATTAAGGAGCTGCTGAGAAGCTTCGATGATCATTTCGTCATTCATGGGCGTCGTACCGGTAACAAGGTCGCGCACTGGTTAGCAAAAGAAGGTTGCGTTAATAAATTATGTAAAGCATGGCTTTGGATGCCCCCGACTGAACTTGTAGGTTTATTGTTTTCAGACTCTAGTGTGATTAATTAATAAAGTGCGGCCTTAATCTCAAAAGTAAGCCCAGTCCGTAGGCAAATTTCCGTACGTACAGTATCTAAACCAATATGAAAAGCCTCGATCATCCCGCAAATTGCATGTCATCCAAATCGCTTCGTCCCACGATTTCATCTAACAACTGCACACGGTTACCACGTCCCCGCTGTCGATACCAATATCCTCCGCCGTCTCCCACTCTACCTCCGCAGCCCGCGTGGTCCCGCATTCATCTCGCCATTATCTTCGACGCCGCCGCCGGCACGCCATTATCTGCTCTCGAGGTTGATGCGCAGTCGATACTGCCGTCACGTCGTACGTTTCTCCCAGTCAGCGGCCACGTCCAGCAGGTCAGATGCCATGATCATGTCGCCGTGGCTGCAGGACATGGTGGAAATTGCAGTCGCGCCCAGCAGGATCTGATCCGGGCTATTCTCTGTGCCCACGCCCATGACCTCGATCGCTTCAGCCGTGCTTGCTTGATCTGGCTGTGGTTTGCTTAGCGCAGTGCTGACCAGCCTTGGGTCTGCACAAAACATCCTTTGCACCGCGGCCTCTTTGTTGCATCAACAAGGGTACAGACCGGAGACGGGGAGCTCGAAGCCTTTTAGGAGTCCTACTGGCTGAATCCAATGCCCCTACAATCACTCCATGAGAAAAAACAGAACGGTCAAGATAGCTCTCACCAACGACACTTGAATTAATGACACCCGTCAGAATATCAAACCTGTAATCATCCAGGAATTTCTCGGAGAATCTCAGATTAACATTATCCCAGGTGTTGCCGATGTGGTAACCTGGAAGTTCACTGAAGATGGGTCTTACCTACCGAATTCAGTTCGTGGGCATTTGCATGTCCAAATTCAAGCGGATCATCTGGAACCGTGAACACCTTCATGCTACAAATTATTCTTTTGGCTGCTCATGCAGGATTGTATTTGGTGCGCCAATCGCCTGATGAGGAGAGGTTGGCCAAACAATTATTTTTGTCCCCTGTGTTGTGCGCCAATCGCCTGATGAGGAGTAATTAAATCTAAGCCTGCATTTTTTAACCGAGCCTATATATTAGATTGATATACGACATCTGTGCAGCCTAGGACCACCGACATATATTGTCCTCTCGTCAGAAGACCTAAGTGCCGGTATGTCTATGAAAAATGTACAAACATGAAGACCATATTTAAAAAAATAACACTAAAACTCTGGTTTCCGTAACATTGACCAAAATATTTTGAGTCATATTCAGTCCATCTACAAGAATGCAGTACCCTATTTTGCTTGTAATTTTTTTCAATGGCATGAACCATTTCATTGCAAAATGATTTGAAGATCGCAAGATATAGAGTGCAATCTTCAGTTGCAGTGAAATACGTTGTCCATATGCAGGTTGAATATGTCATTTGATCTATTATGGATACATATCAGCATCTAATAACATGATCTTAGTTCATCTGGGTTAACCATAGCTGGTTCTAAACCCCGAAACGAAGTACAATTTGAAGGTCTACTTTTTGCCACCAACTTTTCATAAGTAGATAGTTTTTCATGTTTTTGGTTTTATTGGAACATCTGTAGGTGACACACATAGCTGTTTGGGCAGATTTATATTGTTTGATATTTGTTCACATGACTTGAGGCATTGAATATTCAAAAATGTGAGTGATTCTTGAGTTTACTGAATGTATATTCAATTCTTGCTTAGCATGCCGGTCTCAAAAAAAGGAGGCATGGCCGCAACTAGATACCTTTGCATTCTTTGGTGATGTTTTCAAAATCTGTACAATTATTTCTATTAAGTCTAAACTACTATGACACTATTTACTTTCCACATTGTTTTAAGTATCTTTGATTTGGAAACCTTTGCTTGGTGACTGATGCATCCTTAGACTTATAGTGGTCACATTTTTTCTACTGCAGGTTATTTTTCAATCAGTTCATACTTGATGTTGGTGATCCAAGTATATATTTTTTCACAGTTCTTGATATACGAGGTGATAAAGAAGTGGCAATTACTTACGCTGCTTCTTTGATCTGACAAAGAAAGCTCTGCTTATAAAAACATACTCTGCTTATTCTGGTATAGGCAATATATTAAGGCTTTTGTTTCATGCCATATACGATGTAGGTTTCCTTTTAGCTCTATCACGTCAGCATGTTGGTTTTGTATGGTATAGCTTGAGTTTGGTAGCTCTTCCGAAAGTTCATTAATAAACAAAAAAGTGCAATTAGTTTTTTGGTCCACTATATTTTAAGTTATACTTGGGCGTGATGTCTGATTTCATTGGTGCTGGCCAACTTGATGTACCACTTACTTGATGATTCCATTTATTGGTTCGGTCATGATAATACCAGAACACTTCTCTAAAATGAGCTGAACCAAAGTAGGAATATGTTCACGTCACCGGAAATATTCATGTGTATTATCTTTACATGTCTGGCAGGACAAAAATTTGAGGGTTGTGCTTTATCTTTACACTCTCCTCTCGCTCCCATCGCCTCTTTTAAACCCGTCAACCATAACAGCTGCAGCTGCCTCTCATTTCACAAAGCCTTGCTTTCCCTCCATGCAGAAGCGTTAGTCTCTTCCCTCGTGCCGCTGCTAGTTTCTCTTTGGGTTTGATTGATATTCGTGGCGTGCAGGTGGTTCTGGTCTAGCGTACCATTGCATGGAGGCCACTGCAAGGTATATAATGGAATTTGTTTCCACAACCTGGTGCTTGGATCCGCTTCCTTATGTTGGTTCAGGAGGTAATAGACATTTGTATATTCCTTATGACGAGTTCATAACTGCTTTCAATTCTCTTAGTGGCATCCAGGTAGTCGAGGTTAGAATGTTTCTTAAGTCATGTCTAAATAATTCTCACGTCATAGTGTTGTTGAACAACAGAAATCATTTCAAGAAGTTATTGAAATATTGTTTCAAAGATGTTGAAATGAGAGAAAATGTGAGAGGTGTGTTGTTAAATGCTGCTACCTTCTAGAGGAATTCCTACAACATTATTACAAAAAGGAATAAGCCAGCAGTTTGTTGTGATACATAAAATATATAAACTTATTTACTTAGATTTTATGCAACCTTGGTGTTTTGAGCCTTTCGCACCAAATAATCATATAATTCCTGAGACGTTTTGGGCTCAAAGTGTTGCTAGAGAACTTGACTGATGCCATCAAAAGAAAGAAAATATTAATGTACCTTGTTGAATCTTCGTTTCTCTAGGCCTTGGCAATATCAAATGTTTTTCGTTGTTTTATGGGACATGCGTGCTTGCGTTATAACTTGTTGCTCATATATCTTTGTGGGTATATCACTACTGCAATAGGTGAAATGGTGTTGCTGATATTTGTGTCGACTGCTGACCACTGATATTTTTAGATGAAAGGCTAGCCCTGCTTTAATTTAATAAAGCCAACGCCAACAGGGTCGTTAATGTGCTTAAATCCATGGCAGTATATGAGGAGCATTGAGGAGTCAAATGCTCATTTCATATTCAAACGATGTCAATTATATCGGTTGTTGAAATATACTTCAAACAAGGTAGCATTTTATAGGTTCTTAGTATCTTGTGGCCATATTCATTATGGAGAATTCTTGCATATATTGTCTCGTCAGATTGCATTGCATATATTGTATCATCAGATTTCAAGAAAAATAAAAACCGTAGTAACACACGAGTATTCAACTAGTGTGAGTAATGTGAGCGTCGTCGGCTACATAAGCTAGTTCTTGTTGAAGATATGCCCAAGAGGCAAAAATAAAATGGTTATTATCATATCTTCATGCTTATGATAAATGTTTACATACCATGCTATAATTGTATTAACCGGAAACATTAATACTTGTGTGATTTGTAAACATAAAAGAGTCCCTAGTAAAGCCTCTTGTTAAACTAGCTTGTTGGTTATTATATGATCATGGTTTTCTGATCATGAACATAGAGATGTTATTAACAACAGGGTTATATCATTAGGAGAATGATGTGATGGACATACTCCTATAGTTAAGCGTAGCATAAAGATCAAGTCATTTAATATAGTTCACTTGCTATAATCTTTCTGATACATAGTAACCTAATTCCTTCGACCATGTGATCATGCTAATCACCATCACCGGAAGAATGCTTTAATAACATCAAACATCACATCGTATCTGGGTGGCTATAAAGGTGACATTGAGTGTTCGGAAAGTATGTGTTGAGGCACATGGATCAAGATTGGGATTTGTCCATCCATATGACGGATAAATATACTCTGGGCCCTCTCGGTGGAATGTCATCCAATTAGTTTTCAAGGATGTGACTGGCTCACAAGGGATCACATATCACGGGAACAAGAAAAGAGTACTTATTGGTAACGAGGTTAAACTAGGTATGCAGAGATACCGACGATCAAACCTCAGATAAGTAAAGTATCGTGAGACAAAGAGAAATTGGTATCGTATGTAAATGGTTCATTTGATCACGAAGTAATCGTAGAAATATGTGGGAGCCATATGAATTTTCAGATTCCTCTATTGGTTATTGATCGGAGAAGAGTCTCGATCATGTCTGCATAATTCACGAACCATAGGGAGACACACTTAAGGATTCGATGTTGTTTAGTAGATATGGAATGTGAGTAAAGAGACCAAATGTTGTCCGGAGTCTTCGATGGGATCCGGGATATCACGAGGAGATCCGAAATGGTCCGGAGAATAAGATTCATATAAGGAAAGTCCAATTTCGGAGTTCGGGAATGATTCTGGTGTTTTCACCGGAATGTTCTAGAAGGGTCTTGAAGGTTCACCGATCCGGAAGAGGATGTAGGGGTTCGTAGCATGGAAAACAAAAATTTTCTATCGCATGCAAACAAACAAGCCAAGATCTATCTACTAGATTGTAGCAACGAGTCGATAGAGGAACTCACCCTCGAAGATTTCAAAGCGGTTAACGAGAGCAGATTCTCGTGGGTGATGTAGTCGTACACTTGCCGATCTCAAGATCTCAAGATCATTGAGCGATCATTTCTGCGGCGCGCTTCATGATCGGTCACACGTTTGGTACTCGGCGAAGACTTCTCCTCTCCCTCCAGCGTGAGGTTGTAGCACTCTCCTCTCCGCGATCGGCGATGTGAATGGCAGTAAGTGAGGAGGAGAGGAGGAGCTTTTTAAGGCGCAGTATGGTGGAGTATGAGAGAGATCTATTAGTGGTCTAGAGATTAGACACACCAATTAGAAGGCTCTAAACCAAAAGCGGCTCTAAACCGGAGATTAGAGGATAAGAACTTGTGTGTCTAGAGGAGGCCCGCCCTCCTTTTATAGGTGGGAGGGCCAAGGGAGGAGTCCCTCCCAAGTCGGCTTTGGTTGGCGCTGCCGTCTTGAGGGACTCCTCCCCAAGTCGGTTCAACCACCTCTTGCTTGTTTCCCACAGTTTCTGTTTTAGCCGTTTGACTTTTAAACGCCATTTGACTTTTCTGTTTTAGGATTCAATTTAATCCTTTATTTGAAACAGCAAGAACACTTAGTACATGATGCAATCATTCAATATGTAATGACACATTCATGTACCCTCCCCCCCGGAGTGCCGGACATTCCGGAACCTTCTAGAACATTCCCAATGAAAACACCGGAATCATTCCGAACTCAAACGGACTTTCCTTATATGAATCTTATTCTCCGACCATTCCGGATCACCTCGTGATATCCCGGATCCCATCCGAGACTCAACAACATTCGTTCTCTTTCTCATAATACCATAACTACTCAAACAACGTCAATCCTTAAGTGTGTCTCCTACGGTTCGTGAATTATGCGAGACATGATCGAGACACTTCCGAACAATAACCAATAGAGGAATCTGGAAATTCATATGGCTCCCACATATTTCTACGATTACTTTGCGATCGAATGAACCACTTACATACGATACCAATTTCCTTTGTCTCACGATAGTTTACTTATCCGAGGTTATGATCGTCGGTATCTCTGCATATCTAGTCCAACCTCATCGATAAGTACTCTTTTCGCTCGTGATATGTGATCCTGTGAGCCACCACATGCTTGCAAGCTAATTGGATGACATTCCACCGAGAGGGCCCAGAGTATATCTATCCGATATGGATGGACAAATCCCACTATTGATCCATGTGTTTCAACCAATACTTTCCGAACACTCAATGCCACCTTTATAGCCACCCGATTACGGTGTGGTGTTTGATGTCATCAAAGCATACATCCGAAAGGTGATATGCATGATCTCATGGTCGAAGGAATTAGGTTACTATGTATCGAAGCTTATAGCAAATGAACTATATTAAATGACTTGATCTTTATGCTACGCTTACTATAGGAGTATGTCCATCACATCATTCTCCTAATGATATGACCCTTTTGTTAATAACATCTCTATGTTCATGATCAGGAAACCATGATCATATATTAACCAACAAGCTAGTTTAACAAGAGGCTTTACTAGGGACTCTTTTATGTTTACAAATCACACAAGTATTAATGTTTCCTGTTAATACAATTATAGCATGGTATGCAAACATTTATCATAAGTGTGAAGATATGATAATAACCACTTTATTATTGCCTCTTGGGCATATCTCCAACAGTCTCCCACTTGCACTAGAGTCAATAATCTAGTTTCAAACCTCTGTGTATTCAACACCTATGGCTTTCCGGTGTTGTATGTACACGATTGCTAGTGGTCAACTGATCTCCGGATCTGACACTTCCAGGTCCGTTTGTAATTGCATGTCTTTGCGTCTCTACGCATCACTCATTCTCTAATGAGATGGCTTTGTATAAATTTGGTCTTTCGGTGTGACCTTTAGCTCTTTGGGGTTAAAACATGTTGATAATATTGTCGCACAATATATATTCATAGTATTATCCCACTGTGAACTACACCTAGTTTGATAACAAACTACTTGACACAAATGCCCTCTTTTGCTGCTAAAATAGCAGTCATATACTTAGCCTTTTGTTGTAGTATCTGTCACAATGTCTTAACTTTGGAACTCATCCAAATCCATTATGAAAATTACTTTCCATTATATTGTGCCACCCTTAGTTTAGATTGAGATAAACTTAATTTGTACTTTGTGACAAAACTGGTATCAATGTAGTACTTTTACAATGAACTAACCATCTATTTGTCACTTCTACAAATAATATACTCTTAGTTCTTCCCAAAGATCATAAGAATATCCTTACTATTGTCCAATGATCATCTTATGAATCATTCTGGTATATGCTCATAACATTTAGAGTATAGGACATATCTGGATTTGTACATATCACAGTATGATTGATATAAATATTCTTTGTGATTTCATACATCAAGTATCAATCTATACTTGAATCTTTGTTTCACTTACCCTGTGT
Organism: Avena longiglumis; assembly: GCA_030063025.1. NCBI lineage: Eukaryota > Viridiplantae > Streptophyta > Magnoliopsida > Poales > Poaceae > Avena > Avena longiglumis. Next base: position 168,912,273 of record CP125974.1, read on the forward strand.
CAATACACTTGAATATATCATCAATATTGAACTCATTCAATCCTTTCTGTGCGACAAGAACCTTTCTTGTAGTTTCTATATTGAACTTGTTGGAGATATGCCCAAGAGGCAATAATAAAGTGGTTATTATCATATCTTCACACTTATGATAAATGTTTACATACCATGCTATAATTGTATTAACCGGAAACATTAATACTTGTGTGATTTGTAAACTAAAATAAGAGTCCCTAGTAAAGCCTCTTGTTAAACTAGCTTGTTGGTTAATATATGATCATGGTTTCCTGATCATGAACATAGAGATGTTATTAACAACAGGATCATATCATTAGGAGAATGATGTGGTGGACATACTCCTATAGATAAGCGTAGCATAAATATCAAGTCATTTCAATAGTTCAATTGCTATATGCTTTCTGATACATAGTAACCTAATTCCTTCGACCATGAGATCATGCATATCACCTTTACCGGAGGGATGCTTTGATGTCATCAAACACCACACCGTAAGAGGGTGGCTATAAAGGTGGCATTGAGTGTTCAGAAAGTATTGGTTGAAACACATGGATCAAGAGTGGGATTTGTCCATCCATATGACGGATAGATATACTCTGGGCCCTCTCGGTGAAATGTCATCCAATTAGCTTGCAAGCATGTGACTGGCTTACAAGGGATCACATATCACGGGAACAAGAAAAGAGTACTTATCGGTACGAGGTTGAACTAGGTATGCGGAGATCCAGCGATCATAACCTCGGATAAGTAAACTATCGTGAGACAAAGGAAATTGGTATCGTATGTAAGTGGTTCATTCGATCGCAAAGTAATCATAGAAATATGTAGGAGCCATATGAATTTCAGATTCCTCTATTGGTTATTGTTCGGAGAAGTGTCTCGATCATGTCGCATAATTCACGAACCGTGGAGACACACTTAAGGATTCGACGTTGTTTGAGTAGTTATGGTATTATGAGAAAGAGACCGAATGTTGTTGAGTCTCGGATGGGATCCGGATATCACGAGGTGATCCGGAATGGTCGGAGAATAAGATTCATATAAGGAAAGTCCGTTTGAGTTCGGGAATGATTAGGTGTTTTCATCAGAATGTTCTAGAAGGTTCGGAATGTCCAAGACTCCGGAGGAAGGGTACATGAATGTGTCATTACATATTGGAATGATTGCATCATGTACTAAGTGTTCTCGCTGTTCCAAATAAAGGATTAAATTGAATCCTAAAACTGAAAAGTCAAATGGCGGTTTGAAAGTCAAACACTAAAAGCAAACCTGAAACAAGCAAGAGGAGGTTGAAACCGACTTGGGGAGGAGTCCTCCTCTCCAAGCTTGGCGCCACCCAAGGCCGACTTGGGAGGGACTCCCTCCCCTTGGCCCCCTCCACCTATAAAAGGAGGCGGGGCCTCCTCCTCTCTAGACACACAAGTTCCTATCCTCTAATCTAAACCCTAGCCAAAGCCTCCGGTTTAGAGCCGTTTTGGTTTAGAGCTTCTAATTGCCCTAGCCTTGGTTTAGAGCCTTCTAATTGGTGTGTCTAAACCCTAGACCACTAATAGCTCTCTCATACTCCACCATACTCGCCGGCTTAAGGCGAAGCCTGCGGGATTTCCCTCTACTTAGGTACCACTTGTTGTCTTTGGAATCGCGAGAGAGTGCTACAACCTCATTTTCTTTGGAACAAGGGAGAGAAAGGTCTTCGTCGAGTACGAACGTGTGACCGATGCGGAGCCTGCTTGAGCCTTGGCCGGAAGGATCGTCTACACGATCTTGAGATCGAAAAGAGTACGACTACATCACCACGAGAATCCGCTCTCGTTAAACATTTTGGAATCTTCGAGGGTAAGTTATTCCATCGACTCGTTGCTACAATCTAGTAGATAGATCTTGGCTTGTTTGTTTGTATGCGATAGAAAATTTTTGTTTTCCATGCTACGAACCCCTACTGATGGTATCGAGCCGTGTCTATATGTAGATCTGTTGCACGAGTAGAATACAATGGTCATTGTGGGCGTTGATGCTTTTATTGTCGATTGCTTTTTGTGTACTTTGCATCTTGCGGTATGTTGGGATGAAGCGGCCCGGGATAACCTTACATGACATCGTTCATGAGACTTGCTCCACGCTTGACATGCAACTTGTATTGCATAAGTGGCTTTATGGTGCTGTTTCTCCTAGCATAGTTAAGATCCAATTTACAACGGGTGATTAACAATACTAGTATCAATGTTGTGGTTCATGTTCGTAAGTTAGAACGACACTTATTGAAAGCCCCAAACCACGTAAAACATGCAAAGAAAGTAGAGGCGTCTAACTTTGTTTTGCAGGGGTGTGCAGTGATGTGATATGGCCATGATTATGATTATATTTGATGTATGCGATGTTCCTTATTGTAAGTTGGCAACCGACAGGAGCCATATGGTTGTCTTTAATTTATGTTAAGACCCGCGTGTCTATTCAAAGTAGTTGTAATAGTTGAAGCCGGTGGACGACAACCATGGAGAAGCTTCATTGACCTTGATGCAATACCGGTGATGATGGAGATCATGTTCGTGCTTGAAGATGGAGATTGGAAGCACAAAGAAGAAAGGCCATATCATATCACATATTATGAATTGCATGTGATGTTTATCCTTTATGCATCTTGTATTGCTTAGTAGACGACGGTAGCATTATAAGATGATCCCTCATGCACATGAATTTCAAGTCATAAAGTGTTCACCCTTAGTTAGCATCGTTGCTAAAGCTTGTTGTTTCGAAGCACCACGTGATGATCGGGTGTGTTATATTCTACAAGTGTATACAACGTGAGCAAGCCAGATTTGCTCATGCGGAAACTAAGGTTTGATCTTGACGAGCCTAGCATGTACAGACATGGCCTCAGGAACACGGATTACCGAAAGGTAGAGCATGAGTCATATAGTAGATATGATGAACATGTTGATTGTTCGCCATTGAAGCTATATCAACTCTCGTGATGATCGGTTTTGATGTGGTGGATTTGGTTCGTGTGATCACTAAAACAATGTGAGGGATATTGTTTTGAGTGGGAGTTCACCTAGATTAATTTAATTATTAATTAGAACTCAATTTATCATAAACTAAATCAAAGTGAATTTGCATAGTTGTTGTAGTCATTGGCATCCGTTTACCACCTTGCGCTTAGTTATAATTGAGATGATAGAACTATAGAATTCTGGTTAGTTACTTCTGATGGTATCGTATTGTTTTGAAGTGTTAATCTAAAGTTTAAAAGTCCTATTGCAAACTTTCAGTAAGTTCCGGTTACTCCATGAAGTTTAATAATTAGTATTAAATCAAGAGTAACAATTCCAAGTGTTAGTATATAAGTATCATGTTTGTCTCCATGATTCTTGATATTCAAAGGATTCTCTTAATATCAAGGTTATCTAGGATATGAAAGAGTTGTTTCAGAAACCATGATGTGTGGAAGGTATTGTGATATCTGAAACGAAGTATTGGTTACAACATGATAGAGTATAATATGGCAAAAGTCATGTTCTCATATTTGATGAGAATTTGCAAAAGGTTGGAGACACTAGTTGTCCTAAACCTCCAAAAGTTTTGGGAGAGCAACATTATACTCACGATTCACCGTTACAAGCTAAAAGTAGCTTGATCATGGATAATTCCATGATAAGGGTGAATATTTGATGTAGGTAAGATATTTACTACACCAAGAGATTACTAAAGAAAGGAATTTGAAAGAACACCAAACATTTGATGATAGGTGATCTACTTCAAAGTGCAAGTCCAAAGACATTGGTATTTAACTATACACGCTTTGGACTATATGTCATATGTATGACTCCACTATTGATGTTGATAGATTCTTTCAAACAGAAAAGGAAATATTGGAAGAAAATCTCATAAGTATATGGCAGAAAGAAAAAGACTAGAATTGTTCAGTTTAAGTATATAGATGATATACATGTTATGGCTATATTCTTTGCTTATTAAACAATGTGGTTATTAAGTATTTGATACTGAATTTGTTGGTGTGAATCGTCATACGAAACAACAGAATTCATGAACTACAGTGGCCTAAGTAAATAGCAAAAGAATATGTGATGATGTTCATCGAGAACAAATAAAGGGTTATTGTGTTGCTCGTTAAAACATCAAAGCTTGCCTTCAAAGATTTGTTTTATCAGGTATTATGAGAACAAAATGGTTGTTCAAATAATTGCCGTAATCTATAAAAGATGGATGATTCACAAATCTCGTTGGAGAAATCACATCCATAAAACTAGTGCTAAAAATGTCGAAAGACAAATTGATTGAAAGATCACTTAGAAAGTGACATCGCCGTTTAAATTATATTGGAAAGAAAACATGAAGAAACTCCATGTGGATGGAATTTTAGAGTCTTTTTGATTTTGATCAAATGACGCTTGTGAAACTTTCCTAGAGATAATTAAAACTTCGTTCATAGGCTAAAAGGGAACGAAAGACTAGCTTATTGGAACTTGTGCATATTGTTGTACGAAATCCATTATGTGTAGTCAAAAGCGATGGATTTCAACTTCATATGCTTTCTCCAAAAATTTGAGTGAATATATGAATATTTACTTAATAAGGATAAAGTATGAAACACTTGAAAAGTTCAAAGACTTTCAAGATGAAGTGCAAAATCATTGTAACAAGAATATGAATAGTTTATGATAAGATCATAAAGGAAAATATTTAAGTTACAAGTTTAGCATAATACCTAAGATTTAAGGAATCGTTCAAGGATTTGCATTTCCGAAACACCATAAGAGTATGGAGCGTTCGAGATATGTAATTAAACCTTGTTTGACATGGTAAGATCGAAGGTGTAATTCATAAAACTGCCATTGTATTTTAAAGATTAAAAGCTTTAGAGATTACCGTTTTCCAATGAAAGAGCTTCATCATAATCCGTTGAAATGACACCATATAAAGTTATGGTTTGGGATAAAACCCAAGTAGTCCTTTCTTAAACATTGGTATGCTATACATAAGAAAGATGTTTGCAACCAAAGTCGGATGAACCTGTCTTTGTTCCTCCATAACACCGGAGACAAAAGTGTTTGTCGCTTAGAACGTCAAGTTTCTTTAAGAAGGAATTTTCGTGAAAAGTTAAGTGGGAGGACAATAGAACTTTGATAAGGTTAAAGAACCTTAGCTATATGATCAAAGTTGTCCTTGAAAAGTGTTCCGGAGGTAGCAACAATGCTCATGGCTCACGTACCTCAAAGGTTGTGGTCACGGAGATCCAAGTTCCTATTGAAACAAGTAGGTCGGATGAACAATCAAATACCAAGATTTGAGAGTTAAATCATTATTTGACAATAATGATCCGACTACGTGCAAAGAAGCGATGATGAGCCCTGAATCCGTCAAATGGCTTGAAGCCATAAAATCCGTGATAGTTCCATACACGAAAAATCAAGTTTTGAACTTGAAGGACCCTCAAGAAAGGTGTAAGACCTTACAGTTGTGTTTGGATCTATAAATAAATAGACATGGATGTTGTACATCTATGAAATAGTCGACATGTTGGGAAAGAGTTCACAACAATGTTCAAAGGTTGACTATGACAAGATCTGATCTTTCATAGCGATATTTAGTCTAGACGGATTAATATAGCAACCACGACATATAATTTTGTTATGTGTTGGATAAACAAAACAAATTCTTCTAATAGAAGGGTTACCTAGGACGTGTGCATGACACGATCCAAAGGGTTTTGTTAATTCAAAGGATGCTAAATGAATATGCAAACTTCAATGGTTGAAGTGAGTATTGCGGAGTTGGAATCTTCACTGTGATGAAACTGTTAAAGGAGTTTAAAAGTTCATTAGAGACGATGAAGATGCTTGCATTTGCAAGAAATTAAGTGGGAGCGCTAAGACATGTTTCTAATACATTATGTGGAAGACATATTGTTGATTGGAAATAATGTATCTTTTATTAACACATATTAAGAATTTCATCCCGATGAAAGACTTAGGCAAAACCCAAATATTTGGCATCAATAGACGCTAATATGGTTGTGCCAGAAGTACATAGACAAGATATTGAATGAGTTCAATATAGAAACTACAAGAGAGGTTCTTATCGCACAGAAAGGATTGAATGAGTTCAATATTGATGATATATTCAAGTGTATTGACACAGGGTAAGTGAAACAAAGATTCAAGTATAGATTGATACTTGATGTATGAAATCACAAAGAGTATTTATATCAATCATGTTGTGATATGTACAAATCCAGATATGTCCTATGCTCTAAATGTTGTAAGCATATACCAGAATGATTCGTAAGATGATCATTGGACAATAGTAAGGATATTCTTATGATCTTTTGGAAAAACTAAGAGTATATTATTTGTAGAAGTGACAAATAGATGGTTAGTTCATTGTAAAAGTACTACATTGATACTAGCTTTGTCACAAAGTACAAATTAAGTTTATCTCAATCTAAACTAAGGGTGGCACAATATAATGGAAAGTGAGTTCCATAATGGATTTGGATGAGTTCCAAAGTTAAGACATTGTGACAGATACTACAACAAAAGGCTAAGTATATGACTGCTATTTTAGCAGCAAAAGAGGGCATTTGTGTCAAGTAGTTTGTTATCAAACTAGGTGTAGTTCACAGTGGGATAATACTATGAAGATATATTGTGCGACAATATTATCAACATGTTTTAACCCCAAAGAGCTAAAGGTCACACCGAAAGACCAAATTTATACAAAGCCACCTCATTAGAGAATGAGTGATGCGTAGAGACGCAAAGACATGCAATTACACACGGACCTGGAAGTGTCAGATCCGGAGATCAGTTGACCACTAGCAATCGTGTGCATACAACACCGGAAAGCCATAGGTGTTGAATACAAAAAGGTTTGAAACTAGATTATTGACTCTAGTGCAAGTGGGAGACTGTTGGAGATATGCCCAAGAGGCAATAATAAAGTGGTTATTATCATATCTTCACACTTATGATAAATGTTTACATACCATTCTATAATTGTATTAACCGGAAACATTAATACTTGTGTGATTTGTAAACTAAAATAAGAGTCCCTAGTAAAGCCTCTTGTTAAACTAGCTTGTTGGTTAATATATGATCATGGTTTCCTGATCATGAACATAGAGATGTTATTAACAACAGGATCATATAATTAGGAGAATGATGTGGTGGACATACTCCTATAGATAAGCGTAGCATAAAGATCAAGTCATTTCAATAGTTCAATTGCTATATGCTTTCTGATACATAGTAACCTAATTCCTTCGACCATGAGATCATGCATATCACCTTTACCGGAGGGATGCTTTGATGTCATCAAACACCACACCGTAAGAGGGTGGCTATAAAGGTGGCATTGAGTGTTCAGAAAGTATTGGTTGAAACACATGGATCAAGAGTGGGATTTGTCCATCCATATGACGGATAGATATACTCTGGGCCCTCTCGGTGAAATGTCATCCAATTAGCTTGCAAGCATGTGACTGGCTCACAAGGGATCACATATCACGGGAACGAGAAAAGAGTACTTATCGGTAACGAGGTTGAACTAGGTATGCAGAGATACCGACGATCATAACCTCGGATAAGTAAACTATCGTGAGACAAAGGGAAATTGGTATCGTATGTAAGTGGTTCATTCGATCGCAAAGTAATCGTAGAAATATGTGGGAGCCATATGAATTTCCAGATTCCTCTATTGGTTATTGTTAGAAGTGTCTCGATCATGTCCGCATAATTCACGAACCGTAGGGAGACACACTTAAGGATTCGACGTTGTTTGAGTAGTTATGGTATTATGAAAAAGAGACCGAATGTTGTTCGGAGTCTCGGATGGGATCCAGGATATCACGAGGTGATCCGGAATGGTCCGGAGAATAAGATTCATATAAGGAAAGTCCCGTTTCGGAGTTCGGGAATGATTCCTGTTTTCATCGGAATGTTCTAGAAGGTTCCGAATGTCCCAAGACTCCGGGAGGGAAGGGGTACATGAATGTGTCATTACATATTGGAATGATTGCATCATGTACTAAGTGTTCTCGCTGTTTCAAATAAACGATTAAATTGAATCCTAAAACTGAAAAGTCAAATGGTCAGTTTGAAAGTCAAACGGCTAAAACAGGAAACTGAGGGAAACAAGCAAGAGGAGGTTGAAACCGACTTGGGGGAGGAGTCCCTCCTCTCCAAGCCGGCGCGCCACCCAAGGCCGACTTGGGGAGGGACTCCCTCCCCTTGGCCGCCCCTCCCACCTATAAAAGGAGGGGCAGGGCCTCCTCCTCTAGACACACAAGTTCCTATCCTCTAATCTAAACCCTACCCAAAGCCTCCGGTTTAGAGCCGTTTTGGTTTAGAGCTTCTAATTGCCCTAGACTTCGGTTTAGAGCCTTCTAATTGGTGTGTCTAAACCCTAGACCACTAATATCTCTCTCATACTCTACCATACTCGCTTCGGCTTAAGGCGAAGCCCTGCGAGATCTCCCCTACTTAGGTACCACGCCACAGTTGTCTTTGGAATCGCGAGAGAGTGCTACAACCTCCATTTTCTTTGGAACAAGGAGAGGAAGGTCTTCGAAAGTGTAACGCAGTGACCGATCATGAAAGCGCCGAACGCAGCGTCGGAAGGATCGTCTACGCGATCTTGAGATCGGAAGTGTACGACTACATCACCCACGAGAATCTGCTCTCGTTAACCGCTTTGGAATCTTCGAGGGTAAGTTATTCCATCGACTCGTTGCTACAATCTAGTAGATAGATCTTGGCTTGTTTGTTTGTATGCGATAGAAATTTTTTGTTTTCGATGCTACGAACCCCTACAGAACTCATTCAATATCTCATCTATGTACTTCTGGCACAACCATATTGGCGTCTATTGATGCCAATTATTTGGGTTTTGCCTAAGTCTTTCATCGAGATGAAATTCTTATCTTGTGTTAATAAAAAGATACATAACTTCCAATCAACAATATGTCTTCCACATAATGTATTATAAACATGTCTTAGCGCTCCCACTTAATTTCTTGCAAATGCAAGCATCTTCATTGTCTCTTATGAAATTTAACTCATTTAACAGTTTCATCATAGTGAAGATTCCAACTCCGCTATGCTTATTTCAACCATTGAAGTTTGCATATGCTTTTAGCATCCTTTGAATTAACAAAAACCCTATGGACCGTGTTATGCACATGTCCTAGGTAACAATTCTATTAGAAGAACTTGTTTTGTTTATTCAACTACCATATAACAAAATTATATGTAGTGGTTTCTACACTAATCCGTCTAGACTAAATATCACTATGAAAGATCAAATCTTATCATAGTCAACCTTTGAACATTGTTGTGAACTCTTTCCCAACATGTTGACTACTTCATAGATGTGAAACATCCATGTCTATTTCTTTATAGATCCAAACACAACTGTAAGGTTTTACACCTTTCTCGAGGGTCCTTCAAGTTCAAAACTTGATTTCTCGTGTATGGAACTATCACGGATTTTATGGATTCAAGCCATTTGATGTAGTCAGGGACCATCATCGCTTCTTTGCATGTAGTCCGTTCATTATTCTCAAATAATGATTCAACCCTCAAATCTTGGTATTTGATTATTTACTCGACCTACTTGGTTCAATAGAAACTTTGACCTTCGTAACCACAACCTTTGAGGCACGTGAGCCATGAGCATTGTTGCCTCCTAACACTTTTCTGCCAAGCAACTCTGCACATATAGCTAAGGTTCTTTTAACCTTATCAAAGTTCTATTGTCCTCCCACTTAACTTTTCACGAAAAATTCCTTCTCAAAGAAACTTGACATTTTAAGTGACAAACATTTTTGTCTCCGATGTTATGGAGGATTACTTAATAGTTATTCGAAATAACATACAAAGACAGGTTCATCCGACTTTGGTTGCAAACATCTTTCTTATGCATAGCATGCCAATGTTTTAAGAAAGGACAACTTGGGTTTTATCCCAAACCACAACTTTATATGGTGTCATTTCAACGGATTATGATGGAGCTCTTTTCAGTGGAAAAACGGTAATCTCTAAAGCTTTTAATCTTTAAAATATAATGGCAGTTTTATGAATTATACCTTTGATCTTACCATGTCAAACAAGGTTTAATTACATATCTCGAACGTTCCATACTCTTATGGTGTTTCGGAAATGCAAATCCACGGAACGATTCCTTAAATCTTAGGTATTATGCTAAACTTGTAACTTAAATATTTTCCTTTATGATCTTATCATAAACTATTCATATTCTTGTTACAATGATTTTGCACTTCATCTTGAAAGTCTTTGAACTTTTTAAGTGTTTCATACTTTATCCTTATTAAGTAAATATTCATATATTCACTCAAATTTTCGGAGAAAGCATATGAAGTTGAAATCCATTGCTCTTGACTACACATAATGGATTTCGTACAACAATATGTACAAGTTCCAATAAGCTAGTCATTCGTTCCCTTTTGGCCCATGAACGAAGTTTTAATTATCTCTAGGAAAGTTTCACAAGCGTCATTTGATCAAAATCAAAAGACTCCAAAATTCCATCCACATGGAGTTTCTTCATGTTTTCTTTCCATTATAATTTAAACGGCGATGTCACTTCCTAAGTGATCTTTCAATCAATTTTTCTTTCGACATTTTTAGCACTAGTTTTATGGATGTGATTTCTCCAACGAGATTTGTGAATCATCCATCTTTTATGGATTACGGTAATTTATTTGAACAACCCTTTTGTTCTCATAATACTTGATAAAACAAATCTTGAAAGAAAGCTTTGATGTTTAACGAGCAACACAATAACTCTTTATTTGTTCTCGATGAACATCATCACATATTCTTTTGCTAGTTACTTAGGCCATTGTAGTTCATGAATTGTGTTGTTTCGTATGACGATTCATACCAACAAATTCAGTATCAAATACTTAGGAACCACATTGTTTAATAAGCAAAGAATATAGCCATAACACGTATATCATCTATATACTCAAGCTGAACAATTCTAGTCTTTTCTTTTCTGCCATATATTTATGAGATTCTCTTTCAATATTTCCTTTTCTGTTTGAAAGAATCTATCAATATCAATAGTGGAGTCATACATATGACACATAATCCAAAGCGTGTATAATTAAATACCAATGTCTTTGGACTTGCACTTTGAAGTAGATAACCTATCATCAAATATTTGGTGTTCTTTCAAATTCCTTTCTTTAGTAATCTCTTGGTGCAGTAAACATCTTACCTACATCAAATATTCACCCTCATCATGGATTTATCCATGATCAAGCTACTTTTAGCTTGTAACGGTGAATCGCAAGTATAATGTTGCTCTCCAAAACCTTTTGGAGGATTAGGACAACTAGTGTCTCCAACCTTTTGCAAATTCTCATCAAATATGAGAACATGACTTTTGCCATATTATACTCTATCATGTTGTAACCAATACTTCGTTTCAGATATCACAATATCTTCCACACATCATGGTTTCAAACAACTCTTTCGGATCCTAGATAACCTTGATATTAAGAGAATCCTTTGAATATCAAGAATCATGGAGACAAACATGATACTTATATACTAACACTTGGAATTGTTACTCTTGATTTAATACTAATTATTAAACTTCATGGAGTAACCGAACTTCTTGAAAGTTTGCAATAGGACTTTTAAACTTTAGATTAACACTTAAAACAATACGATACCAACAGTAAAGTATCTAACCAGAATTCTATAGTTCTATCATCTCAATTGTAACTAAGCGCAAGGTGGTAAACGGATGCCAATGACTACAACAACTATGCAAATTCACTTTGATTTAGTTTATGATAAATTGAGTTCTAATTAATAATTAAATTAATCTTGGTGAACTCCCACTCAAAACAATATCCCTCACATTGTTTTAGTGATCACACGAACCAAATCCACCACATCAAAACCGATCATCACGAGAGTTGATATAGCTTCAATGGCGAACAATCAACATGTTCATCATATCTACTATATGACTCATGCTCTACCTTTCGTAATCCGTGTTCCCGAGGCCATGTCATACATGCTAGGCTCGTCAAGATCAAACCTTAGTTTCCGCATGAGCAAATCTGGCTTGCTCACGTTGTATACACTTGTAGAATCTAACACACCGATCATCACGTCTTTGCTTGAAACAACAAGCTTTAGCAACGGTGCTAACTAAGGGTGAACACTTTATGACTTGAAATTCATGTGCATGAGGGATCATCTTATAATGCTACCGTCTACTAAGCAATACAAGATGCATAAAGGATAAACATCACATGCAATTCATAATATGTGATATGATATGGCCTTTCTTGTTTGTGCTTCCGATCTCCATCTCCAAGCACGGACATGATCTCCATCATCACCGGCATTGCATCAAGGTCAATGACGCTTCTCCATGGTTGTCGTCCACCGGCTTCAACTATTACAACTACTTTGAATAGACACGCGGGTCTTAACATAAATTAAAGACAACCATATGGCTCCTGTCGGTTGCCTACTTACAATAAGGAACATCGCATACATCATATATAATCACAATCATGGCCATATCACATCACAGCACACCCCTGCAAAACAAAGTTAGACGCCTCTAATTTTCTTTGCATGTTTTACGTGGTTTGGGGCTTTCAATAAGTGTCGTTCTAACTTACGAACAAGAACCACAACATTGATACTAGTATTGTTAATCACCCGTTGTAAATTGGATCTTAACTATGCTAGGAGAAATAGGCACCCGCAAAGCCACTTATGCAATACAAGTTGCATGTCAAGCGTGGAGCAAGTCTCATGAACGATGTCATGTAAAGTTAGCCCGGGCCGCTTCATCCCAACATACCGCAAGATGCAAAGTACACAAGAAGTAATCGACAATAAAAGCATCAACGCCCACAGTGACCATTGTGTTCTACTCGTGCAAACAGATCTACATATAGACACGGCTCGATACCAATCAGGGGTTCGTAGCATGGAAAACAAAAATTTTCTACCGCATGCAAACAAACAAGCCAAGATCTATCTACTAGATTGTAGCAACGAGTCGATAGAGGAACTCACCCTCGAAGATTCCAAAGCGGTTAACGAGAGCAGATTCTCGTGGGTGATGTAGTCGACACTTGCCGATCTCAAGATCGCGAGACGATCCTTCCGGCGCTGCGTCCGCAGCGCTCAGCCGGTCACACGTTCGGTACTGACGAAGACCTTCCTCTCCCTTGTTCCAAAGAAAGCGGAGGTTGTAGCACTCTCTCGCGATTCCGGCAAAGACAACGTGGTACCGAAAGTAGAGGGGAGATCCCGCAGGGCTTCGCCTTAAGCCGGAGCGAGTATGATGGAGTATGAGAGAGAGATATTAGTGGTCTAGAGATTAGACACACCAATTATAAGGCTCTAAACCGAAGGCTAGGGCAATTAGAAGCTCTAAACCAAAACGGCTCTAAACCGGAGATTAGAGGATAGAACTTGTGTGTCTAGAGGAGGAGGCCATGCCCCTCCTTTTATAGGTGGGAGGGGCGGCCAAGGGGAGGGGAGTCCCTCCCCAAGTAGGCCTTGGTTGGCGCGCCGGCTTGGAGGGACTTCTCCCCCAAGTCGGTTCCAACCACCTCTTGCTTGTTTCCCACAGTTTCCTGTTTTAGCCGTTTGACTTTTAAACTGGCCATTTGACTTTTCTGTTTTAGGATTCAATTTAATACTTTATTTGAAACAGCAAGAACACTTAGTACATGATGCAATCATTCAATATGTAATGACACATTCATGTACCCTCCCCCCCGGAGTGCCGGACATTCCGGAACCTTCTAGAACATTCCCAATGAAAACACCGGAATCATTCCCGAACTCCGAAACGGGACTTTCCTTATATGAATCTTGTTCTCCGGACCATTCCGGATCACCTCGTGATATCCCGGATCCCATCCGAGACTCCGAACAACATTCGGTCTCTTTCTCATAATACCATAACTACTCAAAACAACGTCGAATCCTTAAGTGTGTCTCCCTACGGTTCGTGAATTATGCAGACATGATCGAGACACTTCTCCGAACAATAACCAATAGAGGAATCTGGAAATTCATATGGCTCCCACATATTTCTACGATTACTTTGCGATCGAATGAACCACTTACATACGATACCAATTTCCCTTTGTCTCACGATAGTTTACTTATCCGAGGTTATGATCGTCGGTATCTCTGAATACCTAGTTCAACCGTGATATGTGATCCCTTGTGAGCCAGTCACATGCTTGCAAGCTAATTGGATGACATTCCACCGAGAGGGCCCAGAGTATATCTATCCGTCATATGGATGGACAAATCCCACTATTGATCCATGTGTTTCAACCAATACTTTCCGAACACTCAATACCACCTTTATAGCCACCCAGTTACAATGTGGTGTTTGATGTCATCAAAGCATACATCCGGTAAAGGTGATATGCATGATCTCATGGTCGAAGGAATTAGGTTACTATGTATCAAAAAGCTTATAGCAAATGAACTATATTAAATGACTTGATCTTTATGCTACGCTTACTATAGGAGTATGCCCATCACATCATTCTCCTAATGATATGACCCTGCTGTTAATAACATCTCTATGTTCATGATCAGGAAACCATGATCATATATTAACCAACAAGCTAGTTTAACAAGAGACTTTACTAGGGACTCTTTTATGTTTACAAATCACAGAAGTATTAATGTTTCCTGTTAATACAATTATAGCATGGTATGAAAACATTTATCATAAGTGTGAAGATATGATAATAACCACTTTATTATTGCCCCTTGGGCATATCTCCAACAGAGGAAGGGTACATGGATGTGTCATGACAAAGTGTAATGGTTGCATCATGTCCTAGGTCACTTGGCTGGACACTTGGAAGAGAGAAATCAAACTCTAATTTGAAAGTCAAAAAGGCAGTTTGAAAAAGTCAAATCCCAACATGGTTTCCGAGTTAGGGAGGGTTTCTGAGTTAGGGACGGTTTCCACCTGGGTTGGGAACACCCTTGGACACCCCCCACCTATATAAGTAGGGGTAGGGGCGCATCCCAAGGTTTCCCCGTTCCCCTAGGCGCCCAAGAAACCCTAGGTTGGCCGCCCCCCTCTGTCTAGTTGCGACCAATCTAGATCTCCTCTAAACCGCTATCGACTAGCTAAACTATAGTTGCTAGCTACCTCTAAAGCTCGACCCTCTAAACCCTAGATCGTCGGGGCTCCCTCTACTCCACCATACTCGCTCCGGCTTAGGCGAAGCTCTGCGGGATCTCCCCTTTACTTCCGACACCACGCCGTCGTGCTGCCGGAATCGCGAGGAGAGAGATACAACCTCCGCTGTCTGCTGAAACAAGGGAGAGGAAGGTCTTCATCGAGTACCGTACGTGTGACCGACTGCGGAAGCGCTGCCGGAACGTGGCCCCGGAAAGATCGTCTACGCGATCTTGAGATCGGCAAGTGAACGACTACATCACCCACGAGAATCTGCTCCCGTTAACCACTTTGGATCTTCGAGGGTTAGTACTCTATCAACTTGTTGCACCGATCTAGTAGATAGATCTTGGCTTGATCATAGATTAGATCTTGATTGTGTGTTCATGCGGTAGAAATTTTTTGTTTTCTATGCTACGAACCCCCTACAGTTCTGTTCTTAGAGGAAAGTGTTGATTATTAACTGAATATGTACTTTTATCCCGAAACTTACCTTCCCCTTCCCATGTCCCATCTGAACTCCATATCTATTAAGTTTAAAACTCAATTCCTCATCTGTAATCTCCATAGCTACCCGGCCCTGTGATTGTGAGGGAATAGCTTTCTCTTAACTAATGGGGAAGCTCTTTGATCCGAAGAAAATAAATTAGCTAGCTAGGCTGAGTTCATAATTTGTGGGTTACGTAAGAGAGTTCAGTTAATATGTTCATGAGGAAGTGGTTGAAGATTCAATTAGAAGCGGCGGGGGGTACATATATACAGAACTTTCTATAGCTAATTAAGTTCATGTTCGTATGGCTCACAAGGAAGGAACTTGAATTCAGTCATGGTCATGTGGAAATCAGTTGTAGCCCTTGGATGCTCCTCTCATCTTGTCGGCTCTTCTCATTTTCTCGGCATACTTGTTGATATCGAAGGCAGTACTGGTGCTTCTTCCTCCAAACGAAGGCTCCAGCATGTCTAAATCAAAGATGTCCTCAATTGTCTTCATGCTCTCATGTTTGCTAGTATATACAAACTTCACTTTCTCTTTCATGTTCGGCTGGATGAAGTTCTTAGCTATCTGCAAATCAAGTAAACGGCAGAGTTGATAAATCCTGGGGCTCCATCAAATAAACGTTGGTGTGCATGAAACAACAGACAATTTGGAGCCTTTACATACCTTCCAAAAAGATTCAAAAATCCTCGGCGGGTCGAAAGGAATTGCGACGTCTATCAGACCCGGGTAATAGTTTTGGATGATGTACATGGATTCCCGGGTGGTGGAGTACGGCGTACTCGATATTGACCAGCCTCGGAAGTCAGTCAACCAGACAACATAGTCATCTTGGCCATCTGCTGAGTTCATGGCGAAGTACTCTAGCAGATATACCAGGTGCTTTATCTGGTCCTTGTAAGAAACTTTAGACTGTTTGTGTGTACAAGTTAGTGAGTAGTAAACCAGAATGCATGTACTAAATAAAATGAAACACCACCATAAAGATTGATCAGTTTCAGAGCATAATTTCACCTTCATTGTTATGTTTGATACGAGGACACTTCTTCCATTCTTGGCAAGGTAGTCGGCTACATACGTCCTCCTGGCCTCGTCCTCCATTTCTACAATGTCCTCCTGCCAATTGTTCCAAACAGACAAGCCTTCTTTACAATGAAGCAGAGTAATAGGACACAGTGTTATGACTAGATATTTATCTAGAGACTGACCCAGGAAATCGCATCCGGCCTGTACTCACGCCTCCAGTTGACAGTTTCCTTGAGACCCTTTGTCGCTTGTTCAGTGCTCCAATTCCTCGCTCGGAGGAAACGGCGAATGGTGGCGTCTGACAGGAAGCTCGGCATCTCCTCCGTCAGCGTGCCGAGGAGACCCCGCACTTCGTTTACCTGCAGGTACTTGCAAATCAAGGAAAAAGTTTGTTTGTTTCTGATTGTGAATTCTGCACACCATGGTCATGATTGCACCTTAAATTTCGCTATCCATTCCGTATAACGTCGATCATGTGCAACATAAAGTATGCATGGTTTTATGAAGTAGGCTAAATTATGCTTAGCTGAAACTTCAGATTGATTGCGTGCATCAATCGATGCACATGCTAAGGATATCCTCATTCTGGAAAATAAAACTGAAAACTTCAAAAAAAAGAAAGATCACGTCCCGTGGATCGAAGCATGAAGCAATTGAACACACACCAAGACTGACATGAACATGCAGTGTCCATCGTACGTTTACATAAACTGAGCGCATATTTTTCTACATAGTTACAAAACATTCTGTTCGAAGTTAATATTAGTACTTAGCTGAAACTTTAGAATGGTTGTATTCATCAACGATGCACATGCCAAGGGGTATCCTGCTTTTTGAATAAAAATGGAATTCTGATAAAAATATGCAATTGAACATCTAGAAACGTCGACATGGATTTGCGGTGTCCATTATATGTTCCATAAACTATGGTTGTCTGCATGAACCAATGGAAAAGTCACGGCTTATCCTCCTTTCTGAACAAAAGTTATGTTTGATTCCCAGAATTGTACTGTATCGCCCACAAAGCTGCAACTAAGGCACCATGTTTGGGTGCAGATCTTAATTTTCTGATGATGGCTCGAGGTGAAAAGTGCACTGTTTAAACAATCCTCAGAAACACAGATGCAACAATACCCAACAGGGATTCACGCAGAAGGATGGCTGAAAATAAGCAGACACGCCTCACACACCCGTACCTTTCCCTGTTGTTCTTCTGAAGACGACGATTTCTGCCGCGTTCCTTCACTCCTGCTCTTCCTCAGCAGGTAACTCATCGCTCCCGAACGTACGCTGCCTTATAGCTACTCGCAGACCACAACAAGTCTGCAACTACTACGTTCGCCTTAGCGTACTGCGGTATGATTCGCAGCTACCCTCACACGAGTACACGAGTACTATATATCGTTCGAGGAGATCGATCGAAGATGACAAGGAATGGTAGTTAGTGAGAGTGTGGTTGCAGCTGCTGCCATAAATTGCACGACGGACAGCCACGACCGACGCACCTACGACGACACTGAGGCCCCTGGTCTTACGGTCGACACGTTCGTGCCGATCGCGCCTCTGGGCAATGCAGTCGCCTCACGTATGTTTCATCGCATTCAAAGTGTCTTCAGTTAAAGTTGGGCAGTTGGCTGCTCAGCATCGCATTAGTTGGACGACAGGTGAGTGCTGAGTACTACAGGTTTACTCGCTGTGTCATGTGCAGGACAACGGAATTTTGGGACGGATGTTATAGTAAGTCATCTATCACTGCACGACCATGGCTATGAATTTTGATTGAATTGACACCAAAATTAGTTTTATGTTCTTTTTGTACAATCAATACCATATATATATATTTATCCTAGCAAAAGCTCAAATTGCTTTAAAGCATAAAACTGCTTGTCCCCGCAAAAACATCTACTTATGAATTAGCACAATTAAGATGGGATCATATATTTGACATTATTAAAAGATTTACTTTCATACGATCTATCATGCTTGATTATGTGTCGAACTCACACGTGTTGGGGATAGCTACAGACAATAGGGTTATTTGGGGAATTCTAAGGTGCAGCATATTGAGGTCCGGTTGATTGTTTGTGTCAAGGAAGAAGACTAGGCCGTCCATGCAACTGAGGTACGGTGGCTGCATGGAAGATTGTGGTTAGACAAGCGACACCGGAGCTGGGGGAGGGTGTGGATGGCAAGTAGGAAGGCCTCCTCGGCTCCTCCGACCACGACACTCTGAGGAGAGGCCTAGGAGTCTGGGTGGTCGCTGCCTAGAAGGGAAGGTCATCTTCCCAGCAGTTCGTCGCTAGATGGTTCATGGGCCTATTTATAATTTTTAGTATTTTTAAATTTTATTGTGCTATTATTGATGATTATATATAGATCGGTGAAATTTTCGCAAATGAGGGCACTCTTGTGGAATATCTGCGGAGTCGGCTATGTCGGCCTTAGAAGAATCAAGCTAAAAGAGTTTCTTCACTTGGAACGGACCAAAATGCGGGCCTCCAAGAGGTGATTGAGCAAGACTTTATCACCCAAGAACTTTGGAAGTCTCAAGATGGACAAGCGCTTCTCCTGGTCATGACTGCCTATGTTAGGCAGATCAGACGACATCCTACTTGGCGTGAGAAGGGACATGTTAGGGGTTGGTGCCATCGATCAGGAGTTCTTTCTCAGTATGGAACGTTGTGATAAACAATATATTAGTGTTACACATGTATTTGTACACATATGGTCTGGTAAAGTATAAACTAACCATATGTCCTTGTATTGTACTTTGTACCGACATGTACCTACACTATATAATACAAAGGCATTGCCTATTGAGGTGTTGCATGCGATACTTACCTCCAAAACCCTAGACTCGTTACCGAGCCTTTCAGGTTGCCACCATGTCACAAATACAAAGTGATTAAAGTATGATCTTACATGGTGGTGGTCTGGACTTTAACCCTATCCACAGCCTCGTGACAATAACAACAATAATGTAAACATTGCTAGGATGAATACACCTAATGGTTGGATCGTGAACCTCGGGAAATCAATCAAGAAGGTGCAAGACTAACTGAACTAATAATCAGATTTGCTTGGTTTGCAGTGTGCTGGACCGGTTCCTAGTGTTGATAGAGTGGGAATTTTAGTTTGACATGTGCTCGCGCAGGTGGTGGAAACTAGCTAGGATCAGCTAGTTTCCTCGTCTCGAAGGAGGCCCTTAGGCAGAGTCTTAGGTGTTTCTTCGAGACCAGGTGGTTCGAGGTTCCGAATTTCAAGGACTTGGTTTGTGTCGTCCCTGTTTGCCCCCGGGGGAACTTGGTGGAACTAGTGGTAATTTCCAAGTCGATACAGAAACAGTTATTTTGGACTCGTTATTTGTAGCCGCTGCATGAAGATTTTTTTGTTTATTCCTGTATAGTTACACAGATTCCACTATTTTCATCAGACGGCTTTTAGAAATAGACAATTCACTTTTACTCCCTCCGTTTATAAATATAAGATGTTTTAGGTTTGTGAAAAAAATGTATCTAGACATCTTTTAGTGTATAGGTTCAAATGAATCTAGATACATCTTATTCATAAACCTAAAACATCTTATATTTCCAAATGGAGGGAGTACTTGAGAAGTCGCAAGAAATTAAACAACCAATGGAGACGTATTTAGATGCGATCATGCCCAGCAGGAATTCACACAGAAAGATAGATGTATAGCAGACGCCGTGTAAAGAGGATCCCCTGACATGCCCACTCCTGCCATTAAGTCACTGACAAGTGGGGTCGGAAAGAGATGGGACCCACATGTCAGTGACCGAAAGTCAGTGAAAGGCAGGGATTGCTACGTCAGAGGAGCCACGTCCGACGCCGTGCGCTTACCTTTTCCTGGTGGTCTTCTGCAAACGACCATTTCGGCAGTGTCGCTTCACTCCACCAGCTCCAGGTCTGCTTGGGCAGGTAACTCATAGCTTCGGAATGTTGGCAGACGGCCGCAAGAAAACTGCAGGTCTGCTAGTACTACGTTGGCCTCAGCGGACTGGTGTGTTATAAAGCAAGGAGAGACCCTGGCTGGCTATATATGGTCGGACGAGATCGATCATGCCAAGGGTAGTTAGTATTAGTGAGAGTGTGGCTTGGAGGCTCCGATGACAGGACATGACAAGCCGATGAAATCGAATCGGACAGGTCGTGCTCCTCGGCTTGGAGGGTCCGACCAGTCTTTGGAGTTTCTCTTGCGGCCCTGGCGCCTCGACGCCGCAGCTCGCCGCTCCTCTGGCCTAATGGGCTGGGCTTTACTTGTGCTCCTAAGGCTGGGTCTTCCCATCTCGAACAGGCTGGCCCAGTTTACGTGGGCTCCCAGCCCAGCCGAAACAGGGGAGCTGTACCGAAAGCTACGAGCATCTTCCACTAGATGCACTAGACGGCCGGAAGCCGGAATATCGCATTTCTTCCCCATCCAGCGCATCGTGAGACGGAGATGTCGTCGGCCAAATTGTGGCGGCCGAGATGACCGCTTCTTTATCCCAAGATGATTTTGCGTGGGTGGCGATCACACTTTGGGCTATTTGGTTTGGGTACCGGAAAATCATCTTTGGAGACATTATATCAAAGCCCGTTCTGAACTCATCTCTTCGTTGAGAACGATCCAGCGATAACTAAACCAAAGGAGAGGAACGAGCGGGGTGCTGGTAAACCTGTCCACCCCCGGTGGCTTCCACCAGTTTCTGGCTCTTCGAAGATCAAATTGGACACGGCTATGAGAAAGCACTCCCTAGGTGGCACGGTGGTGCAGAAGTGAGGAGGGTGAGTTCCTGGGCGCCTCCACTCTGATGGTGTCAGGTATCTCTGACCCGACGATGATGGAGGCCCATTGCCTGCCGGGAGGTGAAGTCCATTGTCCGAGGCCTTATTCAGGGGGCATGACAGCAGTTTTAGCATAGTGATAGAGGAGGTGAAGTCCACAACAAATTTGTTTGCGTGGTGTCGTTCAGACATGACAATTGCGCGTCTAATTCAGAGGCGCGTAGACTGGCACACTCAGCTACTGCGAACAATTTGGGACGCCTGGTTTTGCTGCAGCAACCGCCTTAGGGTCTTTGTATCAAGAACAATATTATGAGTTAATAAAGTGCCATGTTTCCCAACAAAAAAAGGCCAGTACGCAATTGCTAGTTAAGAAGCATCCATGACTAATAGTATTGACCTGTAAGACTTCGTAACTTTTGGTTTGTTGTGTTGTTCCGTAATCACCCTGATAGTGGAAATCCAACCCTTTTCAAAAGAGATTGTATGGAAAATAATAACTAATAAGTACCAGTATTGGAAGACTAATTAAGCAAGACGCATCCATTGCTTTATTGATTTACGATGATCACTTTTGTCGACTTTGTTGCTTCACAGCGACATTTGTCATTACAATTTGACTTCCATCTCTTTGTGGTCAAGCCACAGTTCCATTGGTGGCCTGGCCTGGCATGGGCTTGCCCTGCAGGAACTGCTGAAACATGACGAGCGCTTGCCGCGGGCGGTGAAGGGGAACCTCATGGCCCGCGCCGCGGACGGTCACCAAGGTGAGGCCCTCGTACACCTGGCTCCAGCCGCCGACCTAATCAACCAAGAGATCAATCACACAAGCACTGGTGGTTAATCATGCTCGTGACAAGCAAAAACTCAGAGCATGTGCTGCGCGCTTGAACTGATCTAGTGTATCTCCATGCCCATCAAAGCATCTCAATAATTTTATTCTATTGATATGTAAGTAATAGGAAACTTGAGTGGAATGATGCTGACCTCTTGGACGTCATACCAAGGGTACCAACTAACAGCAGTTGGAAGACCCAGAGCATTGATGGAGTATCTCGTCGCTGTCAAGGGGACTACTGCGTCCGTGTCACCGCTGCGAAATAAACAGATCAAAAAAATTATGCTCACGGTAGCTGAGTTGTGCGGCAGGCCGGAGCTGATAAATCAACAACACCACTCAGCAGCTCGCTTGTGTTTCTAAATGGAAACACAACAAATGCTACCCATCCCATGGGCAGGCATCTTCTTGCATGTCACAATCTCAACAAGATCTTAACCTTGATAGCAGCAGGTCGGAGAAAATGATTTTGTGAGCAAAAGAGACGTCCCCTGCGTGGTCCAGTTAATGGTGGCTGCTTGCCGTTGGGCTAGCTGACGGGTCAACACCGGAATAATATATGTTCAGATAACGTGTCTCTAATTTGTTAACTCGGAGCGGCGACCTCTGAATGATTTCATTCTTCAGTCAAAGAAACGCGTTATCTGAAATTCCTCTGGCTAGCTTATTATGTAATTGGCTGCCGATGCGTGATGAGCCCCTGTCAGCTGCTTGCATGATGTACAGCAGCTTGGCATGTTATCTGCTGTTAGGAACTTCGTCTAACAAACAAATTGTTATGAACCGAACAGTATAAAATCTGATCATTGAGATTTTGCATCACACATTCATCTATATAATGCGTATCATCAGAGTACTGTTATCTTAGCATTATTGTGCTGTTATCCGTATCTTTTTTGGATCTATCAATGCATCCAGAAGAAACGCTTTTGCGTTTTCTCAAGAAAAGAGGTGCGCTTCTGATCTGTCTGATATTAACCAATAAATCTCTTATGTGTACTACCCTAGCAGAACACCCATAAGCTACTATCGTCGCTGCTGCACTGTTTTCTGAATAAGTTACAAATAGGAATAAACTGACCTGAATACCCATATCCTTAGTCCAGCCGCGATAAGCTCCTTGTAAATAGGAAGCATCGACCTCGGAGCATCACCCCAGTTGGTATTGATGGTGTCACTGCAATTTTATTCATGTAACATGTGAAGCCAAAATGAGCATAGCCCTATAAAGCAGTGCTACTACTATAGTATATTTTTGAGATGTTCATCTTCGACTTCAAGCTCTTACAAACATAACACATTAACACCTCAGCATCCAAAACATAAAGCATCGACCTTTTGGTGGACTATGTAAAAACCGAAACTGCTCTACATGCATGTCCAAAACTCCAAATTAAACTGTAAAGCACGGACCTGCAGGTGGCCCAGGTGTAGTTTATGGCGCCGGTGACGTTGGCGTGGAGAGCCGTCTGCACGTCCCGCCGGTTGTAGTAGGCGGTGGAGTACTGTTCCGTGCACGGGTCATACGATCCGGTCATCCATGGCTGCATAAACAACAAGCCGGTAGAGCCTTTTCGCT
Source organism: Avena longiglumis (assembly GCA_030063025.1). NCBI lineage: Eukaryota > Viridiplantae > Streptophyta > Magnoliopsida > Poales > Poaceae > Avena > Avena longiglumis. The sequence goes on from CP125974.1 coordinate 168,936,255, forward strand.
TCGAAAAGTAGCTAGCTAGCGTCGCTTTACTGAACGACGACGCCAAAAGGAAAGGAAATCAGGGTCCAGGAGGAGGATTACTCACGTAGCGTCCCTTGGGCCGTCGCCGGCTGGCGGACGACGACGACGACGATGGCGTGTCGTTGCAGGTGGGCGTGTAGACGCTGTACATGTCGATGTTGCCCTGCTCCTCCGTGGAGACGTTGAAGGCGGCGTCGCAGGCCGGCGAGGGGTGGACGAAGGAGTCGTGCAGGCAGGAGTCGTTGAGGAGGCGGTAGGTGTCGTCGGAGACCAGCCCGTGGTTCCACCAGAACTCGAACGTGCCCAGGTAGTCGTGGTAGTCGTCGATCAGACCGTTCCCGACCATGAATCCTTTGAAGTTGATGATGGGTTTCTCGACGCCTTTGTTTCTCCGGTGGACCAGCTGGGATAACTCAGGGACATAGTGGCCTAGAGTTTGGGTTATCAAATTATTACGTAAGAGAAATGAATAACATGAACGACCCAAGAAAGCATAAGAGTAAATTGAGCAGGGGGTGGAGAATTTTTGTTTGCCTGCATAGCTCTCGCCAGCAATGTAGAAGTCGCGGTACTTGTAATGCGGGAACTTCTCGAACCATTTCGTCAGGAAAGTGTACGAGTCATGAGCTACAAAAAAGATACAGCTCCCACTTAATATATACCTTTGATACCGGAGGAACAGAATGTCATGTAGTGACATATAGGTAACGTGCCTGTTCTGTTGTCGCCGGAGGTGTAGAGGTCGGAGGTGGTGTTGGTGTACGAGAACCCGACGCCGGCCGGCGAGTCCAAGAACAGGATGTTCGCCACTGCAAGTTCACGCTTCGTCATTTTCCATCACAAGAAGCATGGCAACTAACAACACACAAACCTTCGATCAAGCAAATTCGGCGGTACTCCTACCTTTGTTCCACCGGTACTCGTTCAAGAAGAGGCCAGCCCCACGCGGCCTGATACGAAACGCGCCGAGCTCCTCGGAAGCGCCGTACGCGACGGAGGAGCAGCCGGGCCCGCCGTTCAGCCAGAGCACCAGCGGCGCCGGCTGGGCCTCGGCGGGCGCCTCCTGCAGCAGGTAGAACAGCGACCGGCCGGCGCTCTCCTCCACCGTGACGTACCCGGAGTACATGTCGAAGTCCACCACCGGCTGGCCCGGCAGCCGGACGATGCGGTCGGCGGCATGGCCGCTCGCCGCCGCCGTCGCGGCTAGGCACGTCAGCGCAAAGAACTCTGCCACGGCTGCCAGAGCTAGCAGCGGGCCACGGCGACTGATCATTGTATTCATGATCACGGCGCCGGATGATACTGTTGGAATTCGTACGTACAGCGAGCATAATATGTAGAGAGGGAAAATTGACGTCGTTGTTGGTTTGGACCGCACGCTTTTCCTCATGTTATCTTCTTTTTTTCTCTTGTTTCGGTTTGTTGAGCAAGCGTGATTACGACAGGAAAGACAGATTAAGAGCGGGGATTGTGACATTGTCACTTCGGTTACAGGATGGTCAGAGGAAGGGACATGGAAGATAAGAAACGGCGTCGATTGCTTGGAAGCCATTCGTTTTTCTTTTCGGAAAGATGATAACCCGGCGTCTACGTTGACTGATACACGCATCCAGACTCATTGTGAAATTACCAGCAGATGATATATCACAAAGTGAAAAGAACGGATACAAAGCATAACCAAAGCAATAGAAAAAAATGGGTATTGTACGTGTGCAGAAGGCCACAAAGGCACAAGCCCACGTCCAATAAGCCCGTATTGCCACAAGCCCGCACATGACATGAGATTGCCCATCAAGAAAACCAGGTGATGCTAAAAAAAACAAATCAACAAAACCAGGTGAGAGTAGCTCCCACCTTCAGCGATCCCTAGAGCGGATCAATAAACACGTAGTACTCTTTTCTTTTCTTTTTTTTTGTGTTTTTTTTCAAATGTAGAAAATGTTAAGATCTCAAAAATGCTCAAATCTGAAAATTGTTAGATTTTCAGAAATAAAATTTTAAAATGATTTTAAAATATTCAGAGTATGAAAAGTAAGATTATGAAAAACTCATATTCTATAATACTCAAATTTAAAAGAAATAAAAAATAAAAATGTTCAAATTTGAAAATGATTTATATTTTTAAATATTAAATTGTTTATATTTAAGAAAAATAAAAATAAAATGAAGAAAAATAAAATAAAAACCGAAGTAAACCAGCCAAAAATAAACCAAAACAAAAGATCATAGAGAACCATAAAAAGTACAAAAAACCAGTATACAATACATAGAGCCATGACAAAAACAGGTAAAACCCCTGTTGGGCCATCCAAATTACGGGCTAATGTAGAAACGCAACAGAAAGTCGTAGTACTCCTATGATTGGTTGAAAAATCATGTTGTTAAAAGAGGGAACCTTAGACTATCTCTAGCGGACACCATAAAAGGACGAAATCGTAAAAATAACTGTCACTTTTTGGTTTCACGTAATAAAAGTAGCTAGAACAGACGCCCTAAAATCGATCGAACCAAAAAAAAATTAGGGCCCCCGAGAAAATACCCCCGTGGAACCAGAAAAACCCAGATTCGAGTCCGACCTGGATGCGAACCATATCCTTCATTTTTATTGGCGGGAGAGAAGTTTCAGCTCATTTCCCTCCCTTCCGCCCGCACAGCCGCCGCCTGCCGCCGTAGATTTAGGTCGCTCCCGCTCGATTCCTCCCACGCTGAAGGCCGTCGGAGCCCGCCGACCCCGTTCCCCAGCCGCTGTGGGTCGGAAAACTCCTCCCGACGCACATCCGGTCGCGCCCCACCACCGCCATCCTGCTGCCGCCCGTCAAAGGTAAATTCCGCCGCCGCTCAAGTTCAAGCTCATAGATCTCCTCTCCGCAAGCTCTAAATATCATCCGTGATTTTTAGATGGACTTGGGCCCTTGCGAGCAATTTTTGTTGGACGACTCGTCCTCCTCCAATGACTCGGATGTGGAGACGCTGCTAGGGAACCACCGTCAACACATGATGGTGGCCGTTCTCGCCCTCAAGGAGGAGGAGGAAGATAGGAGGAAGAGGCGGCGAGGCTCCACGGCCGGCCGCCTTTGCATCCCTCGCAACCGCAAGTTGGGCAACAACATGATCATGCGATATTATTTCGTCGAGGTACCCACATACCCGCCTCACCTCTTTCGTAGACGCTATCGAATGCGCCGCTCACCATGTGAAGCCAGCTAGAAATCCAAATGTCATCCAAGTCTTCCTTCAAACCTACCTAGACATTGAAAACATGACCACCCACGACCAGCTGCAGCATGACCTTATTGAGCACCACTAGCAGCTATTTGGGAGGAACTATGCTGCCACATTTTACCATTCATGAGTGTGAAACATTATTTGCATTCAAAACTATTCATTTGATTTGGTCATTTGTTGTAATTAGATTATTGTTTATTCAATTTGTTTGGACAATTGTTATAATTGGATAATTGTTGTAATATACAATTAATAATTTCGGGCTTTTACTTTACGTTGGTATCATATTTTTGTTAGAAAATGCGAGATATATGGTGAAATTGACAGAAAATAGTTTAATTTATGGGTTCAACCCTTGTTGTGACGGAACAGACCCCTATGCACGAAACTGGGAAAATGGAATATTTGGTTCGGGTTTCTGGTTTCTGTTCCGCCTGCCGTTCGTGATCTAAAAAACCCGCGAAACATGACCTGAAAACGCGTTTTTTGGTTCATCCTTTTACGGTGTCTACTAGAGATGCTCTTAGTGATAACCATGAGTGCACTTCTTAGCCTTGAACTTTTACAATCCTGTTAGCATTGTCTCGTTACCAAAGGGCACACGTTCTAGAAAAACAAGGATAAGAAAAAAGTGCTAGAGAGTCTCAAAATTTGACGTGTGAGTTTAATGAGTTACTATAATACTATATCTCTTTTAGCATACTTGCATACTCTTTATTTGATAAAGTGCCTTGAGCTTAAATTGTTTCACTCATTAAAAGAGAGGTGCTAAGATTCGCTTCAATTTTTTTTTTGAAAAATAGCATATATTAATATCTCGATGATATCAATTACACACAACCTCTGCAACAATGCATTACCCTATTGGCATTACAGATGCATACAACAAAAAGAAGAACAAGAATTACCAAAAATAAAAGTTCCGCTACAGTGTTAAGATCCTTATTAGTAGCAACACTAACTCCACCGAAACAACACCAGAAGTCCAACATCTCCAACAGTGACGCCTTTTAGAAGGAAACGTAGCACAAGCACTGTCGTGGTCCGATCAAAGATCATAGGTTTTCACCCTAGAGAAAGTCCTCATTCACAAAACAATGCCTTCAACAAGACCATTTCTAGACATAACCAATTAAGACCAGACCTTGGATTTTCACCCTGAAGGGTAAGACTATGAACTCCTCCTATGCGGCCGCCCCCACATTACCATGTTGCTGCTATAAGTCACGAATCACCTAGCCAATTCCTCATTGCCACCGGGACTTGATAGACCCTTGCTAGTCCACCAATCTTGGCTTCCATGACATTCTACGCATATTAACTTAACCAGGAAACTAAAGACATGTTCCACGATGGCAACAAACTGCATATGCATAGCTTCACTTCGCTCCCTCTGAATTAAAACGGTAAAAAATGGTTGCATGCGATCGAATCCCATCCGTTCCAGCAATATCTATGCATGAATCGTCCATGGAAGTTCGCCGGTAAAGCCTTCCAGAACGTGACACTACCACCAGATCAATAGAAACAGGCAGAAGGTAGATCTTCTTCTTGGCATGAGAGAAATCCTAGGACCGCGGCCCTGCCAGCAGATACGACCCACGCTGCCATCCCTCGAGGGAGGACCTCCATCAAAGCCTAAGGCCGCCACCCAGGCCGCACCGCCATCAGATCGCCGTCGGGGCGACTAACTCGAGCTCCCAAGGGGCTCCCTGTAGGGGAGCGGCCACCACGCAAGGAAGCAGCCCTGCCGCCACCGTCGACCGGACAGGCTTTGCGCGCAGGCGTCCTCAGGTGGCAGCGGGGGAGAAGCGGAGGAGGAGTCGGGGGCGGTGCCTAGCTAAGTTCTTAAGACTAGTTTTGAGACTAGCAACCTTCAAATACGCATGAACTTGTTTTGAGGTTGCAGGATTTATGTTGACTTCCCATTGTTATTATTTTATCTCTTAGTTACTCGAGAGCGAGTAAGAACTAAGCTTGGGAGAGTAACAAATAAGTTTGTAGGTGTTGTCTGGTGGCTTCGGGTTGTGTAATGTATGTTCTCTGCTAATAGTGTTAATAATAAAGAAATAAAGGCCATATGCATATTTTTGATGCAGAAGCCGGGGGATCGCACACCCTCCATTTCGAACAAAATATAGAGATTTTCCCAGGTTTTCCATGGGGTTTCATGGTTTTTCGCCTTCCAACTAATGCTAATATTTTGAAAACAAAGAAACCTTGTATTCCTTTGTGTCATTCAGATGTTGGAAACTTCGGAATGTTTTGGGGCCATAAATGAATTTATTTGAGGAAATCAAGCAATTCCATAATTTGAGGAAAGCCAATCAGGCGCACGTCACATTTGACGACCACTGGTATGATGACCTTGACCCTGATTGTACGGTGTGACTGTACCAAGCGCTGCCACTGCCTCTACAAAAGGGACAACTTTTGTGAAGGAAAGAGAGAGAAAAAACAAACACAGTCGTCGCCGTCCACACAAGAACAGAGAGAGAATAGATTCAGATAAGAAGAAGACTCCCTTTGATCTTCTCCATGATTTTGAACCTCTAGATCCTTCACTCCACCGTTATCGTCCTTTGCATACACAGAGAGTGAGTAAGAGATTCATTATTGTAAGATTAGGGTTGAGACTATATTTGTACTTGGAACTAACGATTTATATGGGTTTGATATCACGTCTTATTGTGAATTGTTATGGTAATATCGAGTTGAACTCCTTTTAGATAATCATTGTATTTTTGTGTTATCCTCCTCTCGTGTGCAAGTAAATCCCCTTGGGCGTGGGAGATGTAGGAGATCGGTGAGATGTGATGTGCCTAAATTGTTGTTCATTTATTTGTGAGACTTGTTATTATTGTTGATATTGGGGATGATGATCCATGTTATGCATAATGATTCTGTCTTATTAAGATTCAACACAAAATGATCCATAGATATACATGGGTAAAACTTATGTGTAGTGAATCTGTGACCTCCGAGTGACACGACTGATATGAAAGATGAGCTACATAATTCGAGGGGCATGAGGAACCACTAAGCGTAATGCTTTGATATGGTGTCGCGACCTTAATAGCATCACTAACCATGACATGTGGTAACATAAAGGCATGAATATATAATCAAACAAGCCCGATAAGAGGAGTTTGATTATTCAAGGTTACTCGCCTACTCATATATAAATATGAAGAACTATTACCACTTATACACGCTTTCACACCCGGCACATTCAAAATCACCATGACCTATTTCTTTTCACGCCTAGTATCTCATATACAGGAAACTCCAAACAATAACCCAACGCTCTTTTACTTTTATGCAATTTAAATTTTTAGTTGTGCTTCATCACCCTTTCAATACATAATTCAAATTCACCACTTTCCACCTCGATACTTGCAGTCAGTTCACTCAAGAGAATGTGACACATTGTGTGTGATATAAACACCGCAAATAAACACTTGCCAAATATCTTCATTGGAATCGATATAAAAACTGGAAGAAATTCTTCCACAAAAACATGCTATGACGAACATGTGTTCTTGCAAGAATCACTAGGAACTCTATAAGGACCCCCATTAGTTCGATTTCTTCCTCCTTCGACAAAGACATATCTCGCCCTCTTGGACGATGCTAAGCCGAGCGCGGAGAACAAAAATAGCACTAGGCGTGAATTGTAATGGAGCATGCTTCGGTGCATGCTTGACACTGTCATCATCAACACCAAGGGCGGAGGTGAGCCTCTCCTCCCTCCACCTCCTAGAGGCTAACTGGGGCGATGGGCGCTGAGATGAAATCCCAATCACCGTCCTCCCACTCGTAGTCGCCGAGCAGCCCATATGTTGCTCCCAAGATCGGGGTGAAGGAGGACCCGTGCACCCCGGCGAGGAGGCACGTGACACCACGAGGTGGCGACGAAATCATCTTGTGCAAGCCATGCCGATGTCACCGCCTCCCGGAAAGCTTTTACTTTTTCCGTTAGAAGAAGTCGATTCTTCGATCACCAAGGAAGGTCAAGTAGGTGGAGCCCATGTGGATGAAGGAGGTACGGGTGCAGTAGGTGATGTGTGATGCCAACGACTCCGACAACATCCCAGGGATTTTCCCCCTACAAAAGTGATACCTTCGATCCAGATTACGGATGTAGTATAGCTCGTTTTCCCTAGTAGACCTAGGTTATCGAATCCTCGGGAAGCAGAAAGTGTAGTAAAGTTACTTTAATGGACCTTCGGGAGTTTTATAATTCTTTCTGTCTTTTACCGGACCAAGAGTTTGCGATATTTTGTTGTTGATGATGATGGAGAGAGAGGGCCTGGGGCTTTCGGTTTCACATGTAGCTGTGCAAAACATATGATGGGAATAAAATATAATAATAAAGTATGCATGTAATTCTTAGAGCAAGATAATTATATGTGGGCAGTGCATCAATAATTGCTATTGCCTCCGCAACCGCTTATAGCAATAACCTACTAGTCTCATCCATATAAGAAAGAGAACTAATGATATGCATAGTGACGTCACCGTTTATGCCAAGTAAATCCCTCACATACAACCATACTACCCTTTTTGTCACTGGGGTTCCCGTCCTGTAGATTATTCATTACTCACACTCCCTATACCTAGATCAATCCTTGGAGTCTTGGGTACCTGACAAGTCCTTAGATTGAGGCAAGAGAGGATACAATAATCATCATGTCATACAAACTAATACATGATCCCATCTATGATAAATAACATGCAAAAACTACATGGCTAGGCCGAAGCCCTTAGCCCAAGGAGAATTACTCACACATAGATATGAGATCAACAATCATAAACATTGTAATGGAAATCATGAGATTGTGTAACACCCTCAGAATCGACCCTATGCAAGTTTTAGCGAAACCCGCCAAACCCGCATAGAAACGATTCAAAGGTGCCCACCAGGCACTTTCGTGCGGGTGGAAAACGAAGTAATAACATTACACAACAGTCCTCGATGGGACCCACAGAACAGATATATATATAACAGCGACTCCATGAGTCAAGAATACAGATATAATATACAAAGATCCAAATCACCTTGAAACGATAGAGCGTCCAGCTACGGACAAGATGCAAATGGGGCTAAGAGCCCTGAAGAATAACCAATGGCGTCCATAACCCTGCCCAGGCCAAGCCGGAAGGTAACCCTGCTAACGACGTTGATCTCAAAACCTGCTTAAACAAAAAGGGTGCCGACAAAGGGCAAAGGGAAAAGAGGAGCCGATGAGATCGAGGCATACAGCGAGGCTAGAATTCGGTCCTCGCCTACATAGGTATGGTGATCAGCGGCAGCGAAAGATGCACTAAACAACCTATAGACTAGAGCTGGAGGATATCGAGAGGGATGATAATGACCTAACCCAACTGGGATCATAATGCACCAAACAAAACAAACCCATCTGGTGTTTCCCTCGAGACCAAACGAGGAAGTCAACCGAGGAACTCCACAGTTGGCGCTTTATTTATTCGGGTTATCGTTGCAGCAATTAGTCGTGTATAGGTAATCATCCTGATAAAGTAGGCAGTGGGCACTTTTAGTTAACCATTCCGTGATAGTGGCAACACTTACTAGTCAGATACAGATAGTATGAGATAAACCCAAAAACCCAGCAGTTGTTGGTTCTTTTAAACAGCCATTCCGTTGTAGTTGCGATACTTACTAGTCAGGTACAATGGTCGCGAGCGACACTCCAAACAAGTAGTTGTGGGCAGTATTAATTAGCCATTCCATTATAGTGAAGCTGCTTACTAGTCATTATAAATTCAAATTTATAACAATAAACTTTAGTTATGCTTGTCTATGATCGAGATACTGTGCTCCAAGTTGTCCATATCCGCGGACACGGCTTTCAGAAAGTTTTACCCGGCCGGGGTGCACCAATAGCAACACACGCTCGATCAACCTCGGAAAAACCAAATCAAAACCCAACGAGGCTTTCACGACTGAACAATCACAGGATTCAGAAATATTTCAGGGGGCCACCCCTTAAAGTAGACCCGCAACGAAGTAAGCAAGCTTCGAGACGGACTCAAGGTTGTGGGGACGGCTGTGAACGACTGGGAACCCAAAACTGGGCTTGTCGACACCGCGGAATCGTGCCACGATCCTAAACAGTACAAAGGTGCTATCTCGCACAATTTAAATACAGAAAGTAGCATGGCATAAGTACAGGATAGTAAATAAAACCTCAAACTAGTTTGTGGCCCCAAGAAATAAGACTGAATCAAGCTCTGGCTCAGGGGGGTCCCATATACCTCCCGGATGTGGATAGCGCGATAAATCAAGGAACATGTATCAAGTACTCGGGTCTTCTGGGACACAAGTGGGCGTTCGGAAACCAAATATTTTCTATCACCCACCGATGCCTCTGCTTATTTCAATTTTAGTTGTTAAACAGAAATTAAAGTGAATGATAAGTAAAACTAGAATCATCTCCAACATCAACATGCGGCAATACATCAACAATCGTGGCATTGAACGACATAGCAAAGACTTGAGCAAGTGACTACGACGCGCAAGTCCAACTAGCTACCAAGCAACAGGTAATAGGATGTGTCCAAGGCAATATAGGGCTGCACGGGATATCACAGGTACGGAAACTAAAGCATCGCAACACAGATAGCAATAGATCAATGGAGGAATAAAGACTATAAAAGTAAGATAGGTAGAAAGGGGGAGATGCTCGCCTGAAAAACATTGTCGAAGGTTCAACCGAAGATCGGGTCGAAGCTCACATCAACTCAACGGCCTTATCCGCGAAGAAGCAAAACACTAGAATAAACACCAGAGGTAGTATTTAATATAACGGCAGAAGATCGGCATGATGCATGTATGATGTATGGCATGGCAAGGATGCGATGCGATTAGGTCATATTAAGTGGAACCGGGGTCCCGACAATTAATTAGGTGATTCATGTTGTTTAGCTACCCCGCAATTTAAATGTTGTTTAACAAGGCAGAATATATCACCGGTTCGCTACACAAATTTAAATGAGGCCAATATGAGACTAGATTTGCCCGCATATGGGCCCCATATTTAATTATTAGGTGAATCGGCATAGGGCCCCCAACCAAATGATATGCATGCGAGTATGACAATTATTATGCGACCAGTTGTATTATGTTATAAAATAGGGTTTCGGGAAGGGGTTCACACATTAGGGTTCGGCAGATCTTGGGGTTCCGGGGTTCCGGGGTTCGGGGTCGGGGTCCAGGGTTCGACGGGTTCGGTCTCGGCGGGATCGTTCTCGAACAACGGGGCAGATCTTGGTGTGGCGTCAGGGGCGCATCGGACCCGTCCTGCTCGCTGTCGTTCTTGTCGTCGATGGCGAGCTTGAGTGAATCGGGTACCGGGGTACTCGCGTCCATGAAGTAGATCTTGAGGCGCCCGCTTCACCGGGTCCAGTAGGTGTTCTTGTCTTCCATGTAGAATACCTTCGGGTTCGGGGCTTCGGATTCCGTGAGGCGATCTTGACGTTCCGTGTCGAAGTCCTTAGGGGTTCCTCCTGATTCACCGGTGGCGAACTTGGAAACGGCGTCAGGGTCTTCGGGTGCGCCAGGTCCATTCTTCAAAACACCGTGGTCGCGACGATCTTGGCGTCCAAGTGGAAGACCTTCGGCCATCGAGTCCATGCTTCAATGGTCCGCGGCGAGCTTGTCCGATGGCGGTAGACCTGCGGGGCGGGGTGGAGCAGGCGGGGCCGGCGGGCCTGGCCGGAGCGGGCTCGCGCGCGGCGGTGGAGGAGGGGCGCAGCGCCCTTGGGCTGGGCGGCTGCGGCGCGAGGAACGACGGAGGCGAGGGCGCGTCGGGCGGTGGCGGGCGGAGCCACGCCCGGCGGAGGTCGTCGGCTGGGGGAGCGGCTCTGGCGATGGCGGAGGGAGGTTGGGGAGGCGACGGCGGCGCTGGGAGAAGCAATGGCAGCGGCGGCGGGGAGGAGAGGAAGGGAGAGAGAGGATGGCGCAGAGGGAGGGAGAGGCAGCGGGAGGAAGGAGGAGGGTCAGTCGTGCAAGGGAGGTTGGGGAAAGAGGAGGGAGGCGGGTGGACTGGGAGGTGGGACATGAGGAGGGCCAGGTACAATGAGTTGGGGGGTGGGTTCTGGTGGAAAAAGGTGGACCGGGTCCAGGGGAAGTGGGGTGTGGGGCTGGCGTGTGTGTGGCTGGGTGGGCTGAGAGGGTCCAGGGAGAGAGAGGGAGGGACAAGTGGCAGCGCGGGATTGGTGGGGGTTTGGGGTGTGCTGAGGTGGCGAGAGCTGATTGGAGGGAGTGAGGTGGAGATAGGGTGGGTAGGTTTTCTGGGTAGCTGTAGGATTTTTGGGTGGACTGATTGGTTGGTCCGATTTAAAACCTGGGGTGGTCGTTCGGGTCGGGCCGCCTGCTCCGCCTCTAAAAAAATAATATAACATTTTATTTACTTTGCGATGAACTTATGCAAGTGGTTTTTAGACAAATAAAATATCCGGCAGCACCCGGGGTTTGGCGTTTGAATAAAATACGGGGCGTTTTAGAAAACCAAACGGGCTTTGCGAACATAGTTTTATGCAAACAATGCATGACGATGACGATGCAATGCACAAAAACAACGCGATTTTCTAGTAGTGGTTTTTGCGGGATGCCACAATTCGACACCACTAACAAAGGATCTCGCCCTCGAGATCCGCCTCATGGTACCGGAAAGAAGGTCGGTGATCTGCATCTTCTCGCTTCAGGTAGATCCTCGCGACACCACTAACGAGGGTTTCTTCTTCATCTGGAAATCGGCGACACCACCAACAAAGGGTCGTTGTCCGTGATCGTCGAGAGAACACTCCGGGGACAAAAAGGTCGAAGGTAGAGGTATCAACAAATAAAGCCACCCCTAACTTCCGTGGACGGAGTAAAACTGCTGGAGCCACTGATTCGATGTACAGGAGCGAATGATAAGAGTAGTCGGATGGTGATCAGTCCATCGCGCACCCAAACCATTACTCTGCACACGAATAGGCGGATTATGCAACCAACTCTCGGAAACAGACTGAAGATCTCGACAAGCGAGGTTCAGGAACAAAAGGGGTGATGCAGACTATGCATCGGATCTGGCGTAGAGGATGTCGTCGCGTCGGAAAACACCGGAAGGCACGAACAAGGAACAAGAATGGTACCATAGAAGATGGATTCCTCAGGCAGCATGAACACCGGATGGTAGAACACCTTTATCAAAGAAGGAAGCGAAACCCTGAAGGTACGACGGAAACCCAACCACGAGAATTCCTGGACTCGACGAAAGAGAAGAGAGCGGATTCAAAACACGTCGGGGTAAGAGGAGAATAGCAGAGGGGTAAGAAGTAAAATCAGACCTAACCAGAACTATCCAACCGATTTTGCAAAATAGTTTTGACACTCTACTTCGGCCGTTAGCTAGGTTATCCTACAGGCTGGACTTGTGGGGTATCGCAACTGCTGAGCTCTGATACCACTCTGTAACACCCTCAGAATCGACCCTATGCAAGTTTTAGCGAAACCCGCGAAACCCACATAGAAACGATTCAAAGGTGCCCACCAGGCACTTTCGTGCGGGTGGAAAACGAAGTAATAACATTACACAACAGTCCTTGATGGGACCCACAGAACATATATATATATAACAACGACTCCATGAGTCAAGAATACAGATATAATATACAAAGATCCAAATCACCTTGAAACGATAGAGCGTCCAGCTACGGACAAGATGCAAATGGGGCTAAGAGCCCTGAAGAATAACCAATGGCGTCCATAACCCCTGTGCCAAGCGGAAGGGTAACCTCATAACGACGCCGACCTCAAACCTGCTTAAACAAAAGGGTGCCGAAAGGGCAAAGGAAAAGAAGGAGCGTCAAGATCGAGGCCAAGACACAGAGGCTAGAATTGCGGTCCTCGCCTACATAGGTATGGTGGACTAAAGCGCAGCGATGCACTAAACAACCTATATAGACTCGATACAATCAAGGCGGATATCAGAGAGGGATGAGAATGACCTAACCGGATCCAACCTGAAGCTAGCACCTAACAAACCCATCCTGGTGTTTCCCCCTCGAGACCAAACGAGGAAGTCAACCGAGGAACTCACACAGTTGGCAGTTTTATTTATTCGGTTATCGCAGCAATTACTAGTCGTATAGGTAATCATCCTGATAAAGTAGGCAGTGGGCACTTTTAGTTAACCATTCCGTGATAGTGGCAACACTTACTAGTCAGATACAGATAGTATGAGATAAACCCAAAAACCCAGCAGTTGTTGGTTCTTTTAAACAGCCATTCCGTTGTAGTTGCGATACTTACTAGTCAGGTACAATGGTCGCAAGCGACACTCCAAACAAGTAGTTGTGGGCAGTATTAATTAGCCATTCCATTATAGTGAAGCTGATTACTAGTCATTATAAAGTCAAATTTATAACAATAAACTTTAGTTATGCTTGTCTATGATCGAGATACTGTGCTCCAAGTCGTCCATATCCGCGGACACGGCTTTCAGAAAGTTTTACCCGGCCGGGGTGCACCAATAGCAACACACGCTCGATCAACCTCGGAAAAACCAAATCAAAACCCAACGAGGCTTTCACGACTGAACAATCACAGGATTCAGAAATATTTCAGGAGGCCACCTTAAAGTAGACCATAGCAAGTAAGCAAGCTTGAGACGGACTCAAGGTTGTGGGGACGGTGGAACGACGGGAACCCAAAACTGGGCTTGTCGACACACGGAATCGTGCCACGATCCTAAAAAGATAAAGGTGCTATCTGTCGCACAATTTAAATACAGAAAGTAGCATGGCATAAGTACATGATAGTAAATAAAACCTCAAACTAGTTTGTGGCCCCAAGAAATAAGACTGAATCAAGCTCTGGCTCAGGGGGGTCCCATATACCTCCCGGATGTGGATAGCGCGATAAATCAAGGAACAGGTATCAAGTACTCGGGGTCTTACGGGACACAAGTGGGCGTTCGGAAACCAAATATTTTCTATCACCCACCGATGCCTCTGCTTATTTCAATTTTAGTTGTTAAACAGAAATTAAAGTGAATGATAAGTAAAACTAGAATCATCTCCATCATCAACATGCGGCAATACATCAACAACTGTGGCATTGAACGACACGCAACAGCACTTGAGCAAGTGACTACGACGCGCAAGTCCAACTAGCTACCAAGCAACAGGTAATAGGATGTGTCCAAGGCAATATAGGGCTGCACGGGATATCACAGGTACGGAAACTAAAGCATCGCAACACAGATAGCAATAGATCAACAGGAGGGAATAAAGACTATAAAAGTAAGATAGGTAGAAAGGGGGAGATGCTCGCCTGAAAAACATTGTCGAAGGTTCAACCGAAGATCGGGTCGAAGCTCACATCAACTCAACGGCCTTATCCGCGAAGAAGCAAAACACTAGAATAAACACCGGAGGTAGTATTTAATATAACGGCAGAAGATCGGCATGATGCATGTATGATGTATGGCATGGCAAGGATGCGATGCGATTAGGTCATATTAAGTGGAACCGGGGTCCCGACAATTAATTAGGTGATTCATGTTGTTTAGCTACCCCGCAATTTAAATGTTGTTTAACAAGGCAGAATATATCACCGGTTCGCTACACAAATTTAAATGAGGCCAATATGAGACTAGATTTGCCCGCATATGGGCCCCATATTTAATTATTAGGTGAATCGGCATAGGGCCCCCAACCAAATGATATGCATGCGAGTATGACAATTATTATGCGACCAGTTGTATTATGTTATAAAATAGGGTTTCGGGAAGGGGTTCACACATTAGGGTTCGGCAGATCTTGGGGTTCCGGGGTTCCGGGGTTCGGGGTCGGGGTCCAGGGTTCGACGGGTTCGGGATCGTTCTCGAACAACGGGGCAGATCTTGGTGTGGCGTCAGGGGCGCATCGGACCCGTCCTGCTCGCTGTCGTTCTTGTCGTCGATGGCGAGCTTGAGTGAATCGGGTACCGGGGTACTCGCGTCCATGAAGTAGATCTTGAGGCGCCCGCTTCACCGGGTCCAGTAGGTGTTCTTGTCTTCCATGTAGAATACCTTCGGGTTCGGGGCTTCGGATTCCGTGAGGCGATCTTGACGTTCCGTGTCGAAGTCCTTAGGGGTTCCTCCTGATTCACCGGTGGCGAACTTGGAAACGGCGTCAGGGTCTTCGGGTGCGCCAGGTCCATTCTTCAAAACACCGTGGTCGCGACGATCTTGGCGTCCAAGTGGAAGACCTTCGGCCATCGAGTCCATGCTTCAATGGTCCGCGGCGAGCTTGTCCGATGGCGGTAGACCTGCGGGGCGGGGTGGAGCAGGGGCGGGCCTGGCCGGAGCGGGCCAGCATGTGTGGAGGGCGAAGGCCACAGGGGCTGGGGCGGCTGCGCCGCAGGGAACGACGGAGGCGAGGGCGCGGCGGTGGCGGAGGATGGAGCCGCCTGCGGAGGTCGTCCGGCCGTGGAGGAGCGGGGCTCCTGGCGATGGCGGAGGGAGGTTGGGGAGGCGACGGCGGCGCTGGGAGAAGCAGGCGCGGCGGCGGCCTGGGGCGGCGCCGGAGGAGAGGAAGGGAGAGGAGAGGATGGCAGAGAGGAGGGAGGGAGACGAGCGGGAGGAAGGAGGAGGGGTCGTGCGCGTGCGGGAGGTTGGGGAAAGAGGAGGGCCAGGCGGGGTGGACCGGGGGAGGTGGGACCGCGGGGAGGGCCAGTGGCAGCCGAGTTGGGGGTGGGGTTCTTTGGTGGAAAAAGGGTGGCCCGGGTCCAGGGGAAGTGGGGTGGGGGGCTGGCGTGTGTGTGGCTGGGTGGGTTGAGAGGGTCCAGGGAGAGAGAGGGAGGGACAAGTGGCAGCGTAGGATTGGTGGGGGTTTGGGGTGTGCTGAGGTGGCGAGAGCTGATTGGAGGGAGTGAGGTGGAGATAGGGGTGGGTAGGTTTTCTGGGTAGCTGTAGGATTTTTGGGTGGACTGATTGGTTGGTCCGATTTAAAACCTGGGGGTGGTCGTTCGGGTCGGGTCGGCCCGTTCGACTGCCCCCTCTAAAAAAATAATATAACATTTTATTTACTTTGCGATGAACTTATGCAAGTGGTTTTTAGACAAATAAAATATCCGACAGCACCCGGGGTTTGGCGTTTGAATAAAAGACGGGGCGTTTTAGAAAACCAAACGGGCTTTGCGAACATAGTTTTATGCAAACAATGCATGACGATGACGATGCAATGCACAAAAACAACGCGATTTTCTAGTAGTGGTTTTTGCGGGATGCCACAGATTGATAGTAATAGTCTTACAATGTCGCCAACTGGAGATGAGATCTACTATTACAGGTGGTGGAATATGGCTATGGTGGTGGAGAAGGGTTTGGAGATTGGATCTAGATCTATTCCTCCGGCAGCCCTTCGGTGTTGTGGTTTCTGATGGCTTGGTGTAGTTGGGCGCAGTCGAGGGGCCTTTTCTCGTCGCCAGGGGTCTCTTATGTAGGGGTCCCTTCACGAAAGTTATTCTGTTTGACCTAGTGGTGTTGATGGAAACTATACGGTCGGAATTTTATTACCGCCGTATAGATGGTCGTTAAAGCTTCTATCTCCACCTCACGACCCTTGGTTTCTTTGGGTTGTTGGAAATCTCGTATCTTTGACTTTATTGTTGTGATTCCCATCATCAAACGTCATTTCCTACACAGGGAAAAATAGAAAGAAAGGATTGCATACCCCTTTGATCATTAGGCATTAGTGGCAAGGTTTAGAGAGATATTTCATAAAAAATATGAATAATATCCAGTTTAAATGTGGATGTGGATGGCTATATTTCACAGCCATCAACCTCCTCAAGCTTAAACTTGATCGTCCTCGAGCAAGAAAAACAAAATCAAAAAGGAACTCAACATTTAAACTAAAATAATGAGATGATGATCTTACTCATGATTGGTAGTCTCAAGTTTCCTCCACTTTATTAATCTAAAAAACTTAGCATAGATAGAGTAATGTCAAGCATATCATACGGGTTTTATTGAATCCTTATAGCGCAGCAAGATTATTGTTAGCATGGATGATTTAAATGAGTAAACTCTATTCCATGCCATGTAATCAACTCGTAAGCTTTCCTTTGAACAATAAAGTATAATCATGTAAAATTGAGAGTGTGAGAGTTTGTCATGAAAAGCATATAAACTAAAGTATCTGAATTCTCCCACGTCAATGAGTCAAGTCTTTGCTTGCACTACTTTTCTATTCATTGTCCTTTAAGGATTTCAGTTCTTAAGTAATTGAGAGCATGCCAAAAATTTAAATTAGTTTATCGGGTTGTGATGGACACTCGTGGCATCACCAAGTTTTTTTTTCATGTTGCATAATGATTACTCATATCAGCCAGAGGAGTGATTCCATCATGAACACAGCTACACGAGAATGCCAAGAATCTTACCCATTATAGCATTGCTGCTACATATGTTTAATCAACTCATAGCATAAATCTAGGAGTTTCCCCCATAACCCATGAAGTTTGACACGCATAAAGCTATATCATTCTTATGATTCACAAGTAAAACTTTGGCATTCTCTCAAGAACCGCTAAACATTAATTCAATTAAACAAACCCTTTCAAAGAGAGCTATCGAGCCAATTATTATTTTCAGTGGTGTTGAGTGTCTCTAGGAATAAGCTTTCAAGACTAAGCACTATAACACCCAAGCCTTCAATTGTGATACTTTTTCTTATTACAATTGTTTTAGAAAATTTTTAGACAAGACTTGGTTAACTACAAGAGATGGAACAAAACATACTCAACTAAATACCCATGCAAAATTTTTTTACTCCAATATAAAGACTCACTCCACCAATATAATATCTTAACATTTACTACTAACTAGCATGGGTTTCCCAAATTTTAAAAGTGGGGAGTCGTAAGGCATACCTATCATGATTGGTTCCACTCCTCTCTTCCCATTTGATTCGTTTCTTGGAAACTCAAAGTCAATCACTATCCTGCAAATATACGAGAACCACAAGGAGAATATAAAAAGGTAAAAAGGGAAAATAAAGATGAATGTAAAAATATTTTTGTTGTTTTTAAGAGAGGGAATTTAAAGAATAGAAAATTGCCGACAAAGCTCAGATAAAAAATCTCGAAAACAAATAAATAACTAAAGATAAAGTGTTGGGGAAACCAACACGAGTGCTTATAAACTCAAACTAAAAGCATAATCTCTAAATAATAAAAAGAAAGTAAACAGAAAATAAATAAAATGGGCAAATTTCCCCAAGCTTAGGCTTTTGCAATCCCTTGAAATAATTGTGGTGGCGGGAAATGTGGCTCCAGTTCGCAAATTGAGTTGATAAATTATTGGTGGTTTCTCGGAGGTTCAGGGAAAGATTATGCATCCCATCCATAGTTCCTCCAATTTCTTGGAAATCTTGATATGTAGCGAACCGATTAGGTGGCTGCTCCTCTTGATCAGGAACTTCTTTCTCCTCTTCTTGGTCCTCATCCTCATCCGGAATTTCCTCCTCGGGTTGGTGTTGTTCAAACTGCACATCATATGACAAACATCCTTCCTCGATAGAGGAAAGAACATTAGGCAAAGGAGAGGGGTAGAGACACCCAGCTTGTGCAATATGCAGGTAATAACCACCACCTCTCCTAGTGAGCATTCCACAAGCTTTTAAAGTAGAGAAACCAACACGTTGCTCACCTAGCAATGGTTGCAACTCACCTAGGTTGATGCCCAAGGCAATGACAAGCACGGTGATGACGCCTCCACATTTGATTGGTCCTTGTCTTTGGGAGGATTGGTGCTCTAGGTAGCGCTTAAGAATTGTGCCCAGTGACAAGTCGATGTTGTTGAAAGAAGCTTTTGCAAGGACCAAGATGTCCTCCTCATTGAATCTTGTAAACTCATTTCATGCTTGCAAGGTGTTAGAAATAACATAGAATAAATAGCGAAGAACATTATGTTTAATATTATTTCCCTTATTGACTCTAGAAGTGAAACTCATTTTATTATAATAATGATCTAGGGAAGGGTGCATGTCAGCAAAAGATGCGCGTAGAGCATTAACATCATTGTTTGGTAAATCAAAACAATTGCACCATTCATAAAGTGATAGTGTATATTTGTTGTTCATAAGTCAGAAAGAAATCATGTCCTCTCTGTGCCATGCTTTAACGGTGCTTTTCAAAGAACTTAAAAATTCAATAGTTAACCAGCGATAAGTAGGCGCATCATGGAATACAAAAAATTTCAAGCCAGCTCTATTGCAAAGTAAATTAAAGTTGTTAGAAATACCAAGTTGATTCAATATAATGGGACAAGCCCACTTGGTTGTATTTACTTCTCGGTTCTTGATGCTGTTGAAGCGATCATGTTGGAGCTCATTCCTAAATTGTATCCCCATGCGGTCCTGAGCTGTAGCTGCAACCTGAGAAGAACTCGCTACGACAAGAGAACGAGTTTGGCTACTTGTGTTCATCCTCTAAAGTAATAAGAAAGGACAAAAATAAAACTTTTTGATACAATAGTAATAAGCATAACATATTCCTAATCATAGTACACTAAATAATCTCCTCAAAATAATAATCTAGGCAAGAGAAATATGACAATTAGTTCATAGTAGGTCTAACCCTAGATTGATAATGACAATAGATCAGATATGAATTTGCAAAAAGTAATTGGAGGATCGGAGGAGAAACACACCATAGATCACTTGTGTGCAAGGAAATCAAATGAAATCGAGTAGAGATGAAGATCTCTTGAGGTTTTGATAGAGTTTGGAGGTAGAAGAGAGAAAAAGGATTGAAGTTTTGGTGTTAGGGGTACCTTCCCGTGGAGTTTATGTGGTCGTACGAACTATACGGCCGGAACATTTGTTTCCGCCATATAGTTGGTATGGCGTCAAACAATTTAGGGTTTCTTAGGGTTTTCTCCTGGAGGCGCAATTATACGGCCAAACTATAGAACCGGGATTTTTGTTCCCGCTGTATAGTTGGTCGTTAAAGTTACTGTACCCTGGAAAAGAAAATTGACGAAGGCATTGATATTTATATAGCCACAACTATACAGCCAGAATTTTTATTCCTGTCGTATAGTTGGTCGTTAAACCTTCTATATCCTGAAAAAGAAATTTGTCGAATGCATCAATAACTATACGGCCGCAACTATATGGCTGGAATTTTTATTCCTACCGTATAGTTGGTCGTTAAACCTTCTGTAGTTGCCAAAATTTACCTGTTTCTTCGAGAATTCTTTCTTAACTTGAAACTTAGCGAAACACCATGTTTTGACAGAAAAATTACAGACTAAATTGTCAACCAACATCAGCATGTAGAAAACAGGATTTCAGTACCACTGAACTTCTCCTCCTCAACTGCAGTTTCCTAGCACTCTTTATTCAACATAAAACTTAAAAACTTTACTCAAAACTTTATTTCACATGGGTTGCCTCCCATGAAGCACTCTTTTATGGTCAATAGATTAACCATGATGTTACTCACTTAGGCCAAATGAGTGGAACACCCACTCCAAAATTGTTGCCCTTCAAGTGATGGCCTCCTTCTCATCATGCTTGGATTTCTTCTTCGTGGGAAAATGAATAACAAAAGGATTCCGCGAAGGCAATTGAAGCTTCACGTTCCCTTCATGTAGATTAATCAAAGCCTTAATAGTTCTTAAGAACGGACGACCTAATATGATAGGAGCAGTAGCATCTTCAGAACGGACTACCTAATATGATAGGAGCAGTAGCATCTTCAGGCATGTCAACAATAACAAAATCAATAAGAGCAGGACATCCTTTAATGTATACTAAAGGATTATCCTTATTTCCTACAGCTTGTTTATAGGTAGAATATGCTAGATGTAATTTTAACTCACTAATTTCAAATGAGCCAAGATTTAACTTATTAAAAAAACTCTTTGGAATTGTTGAAACACTTGCACCTAAATCACAAAGTGCAGCTATCTCATTAGTACGAATTTTAATTTTAATAGTAGGCTCAAATATATCATCAAGTTTAACAGGTAATTTTTCAACATTTTTCATATATTCTTCTTCAATCTCACATACGTTTATTGCTACCTGATTAACGAAGTGTTGATACATAGCTTCCTCATTTCCTTCACTTACCGAAATCTTGATATTGATCCTTTTAACAAGATCTTCAACTGTGTAATTTGGTGAAGGGGCATTGCTATAGTCAAGTTCTTCAGACTCCTCCCTTTGGATTCTTATCATCTTGAGGTCTTCAATTGGATTGGGCTCAACTTTATCTGCAAATTTAGCTAGATTGAGAGTTTTACTCTCGGTTATCTTACCTAGTTGTGCCTCAACAATCCTCGTTCTTTCTTGGAGGTACTGAAAATTATTACTCAAACTCATAGCTTGGTTAGACAATTTTCCAAGCATATTATCATGGTTCTCCGTTATCTTAACTAGGATATTGTTTTGCTCATTTTTTGAGTCCATAAAGGACTTAAAAGTTTCTTGGAGACTACCATTACTTGATCCCATATTATTATTAGAGTTACCTGCAGGGCTAGAATAGTGTTTCTGGAAATTTGGATTATAGTTCTTCTTCCTAGGAGGTTATAATCATTATGAGCTATGAAGTCTATTTCTTCAATATTTGATTCTAGGATAGCTCTTACCTGGGTTTCCTTACCCTTGACGGCTAATATGAGCTCATCCACCTTAGCAATAAGTTCTTCATTTTCTTGTGGTGTCACAGAGTTCACCTTCTTTGTGTCTGATCTTTCCACATGCCATTGGACATGGTTGTCTTGCATATTGACTAGCAGCTGCTTTGCTTCGGTAATTTGTTTGCCCATAAATGTTCCTCTAGCTACAGTATCAAGCATAGACTTAGACCCATGGTTAAGAGCATTATAAAATAGATGGATAATTAACCAATCTTCCATCCCATGGCCGGGACAGTTTCTCATACATTCTTTCATTCTCTCTCATGCAAGCCCTAGTGGATCACGCTCTTCTTGTCTAAGACAAGTAATATTATATCTTAGTTGCATAGTCTTTGCAGGTGGAAAAAATTTAGTCATAAATAAAGAAGTACATTCCACACATTATGCAATAGTATTTCTAGGCAAAGATATCAACCATTCTTTTGCTCTTCCTCTAAGAGAGAAAGGGAAGTAAACGTAGCTTGATCGCATCGGGGTCAACATCTTTAATGCGCATCATATCACATATTTCAGTGAAAGTGTTCAAGTGCATACCTACGTCCTCAACAACAGAGCCTCCAAATTGATTATGTTGAACCAAACTTAAATAGTGGGGCTTAATTTCATATTCGTCAGCAGTAATTGTTGGCTGGGTAATAGGAGTACACAAATAATCATTGTTAGGAGTTGCAAACTCCACAAGCTTCTTTTCAGTCATATTACCTATGTTTTTGGATTTTCTTTAAATAAAAACTTACGATAGTAAAAACAAGAATTTAAAGACTAAGTAACTATTTTGGTTTTTCAAATAAAGACTGAAAGCAAACTAACAAAACTAAAAACAAGAATTAAAACTAGCAAGGTTCCTAATAACCTTACCAGGGTAGCTATTGCTTCCCCAACAACGGCGCTAGAAAAAGGGTTGATACCTTCAATCCAGATTACGGATATAGTATAGCTCTTTTCCCCTAGTAGACCTAGGTTATCGAATCCTCGGGAAGCAGAAAGCATAATAAAGTTACTTTAACGGACCTTCGGGAATTTTAGAATTATTTTTGTGTTTCACCGGACCAAGAGCTTACGATATTTTCTTGTTGTCGATGATGGAGAGAGAGGGCCTAGGGATTTCGGTTTCATATGTAGCAATGAAAAACATCTGATAGGAGTAAAAGATAATAATAAAGTATTGAAAGAACATGTTGACCCCCATGTGTGGTTTTGGTAATTAATGAAAATCTTTATGGACTACTGTGTGTATTAAGTTGCACTTGTAGGAATTGTCCATTGGCATCAATTGGAGCATGTGTTGGCTTCAAGGTCGATGAAATGAGAAGAACATGAGTTGTGCAAGCTCAAAATGTGCCATCTATATAAGATCTCATGTTTGATGCTTGCCATCCTCGGTGATCATGGATCGATGATGAGGAATCAAGAAAGGTGGCCATCTTGAGAAGGACAAGATAGTCTACATCGAGCTCAAGTGGATTGATCAAGGCAAAGGTATAATCTTGATAGGTTTTCCCTTTTGACGGTCATGTTGTTGTTGGGAGACCGGGTTTAGGATAGATAACCGTACTATCAAGAGGGGCTCTCGAATGAGTAACTCGATCATATCATTCGGAGAGAGCTCAAACCTTTGCATACCTGCATCATCGTATTTGGTCTTATCCATGTGAGGATATAGAGCTTGTGGTAATCTCGATAACAAGCTCTTGTTCATCAAAATCGGATCTACCTTTTATATCTTGTTGCGATTTTGATCTTTGAGGTTTTTTGGATGCTCACCAAGTGAGGTAGCTCTTGCCGTCCTCTTTCCAACACAATTGGAATCGGTTCAATCAGAGTTACCAATCAAAAGTTATTTTCGTTTGAACATCTGCCGTTTTGATTGATAAAAAGAAAAGGAAAAACAATTTTTTGGTGGGCCGGTGGTACTACCTCTCGTGGTACCGTTCGTCCTAGTGCGCGCGCGCTCTCTCTGCCTTGCCCAGTTGTTGGGTCCGGTTCTAACGGACCAGCCCGGTTGTACCGCCCGGGTGGGCCGGTACTACCGGTCGGCCCATCTGCGCCCAGCTGCCGCTGCCTTCCTTCCCCGGCCCACCTGGCTCCACGCCGCCACCAGCTGCTCGCGCGCGCGCTGCCGCTTTTCCCGCTCGTGTTGACCAGCGTGCGTTGCTAGATCTCGCGCGCGCTGGGTCCGCTGCCGTAGCTTCCGGTCGCACGCGCTGCTGCCGCTTGGTCCCGCACGCATCGCTCTGCTCCCACTCGCGCGCCTCGCGTTGACCCGTGTGATGCCGCTCAGTTCGCCTCGCGCGCTCGCCCGATGCAACCCCCTCGTGCGTGCCTGACCCCCTGCTGGATCATTCGCTTGCAGAGCTGCCGCGCGCCTGGCTACTTTGCTTCGATGGCCCAGGTCAGGTAGTACCGGTCCACTCCGGTACTACCATCCCAAGTCCAAAAATTGCCCCAACGGGCAGATATTCTGGGGCCCCTATTTAAGGCTGCTCTGTCTCTTTTAATTGAATTACTTCTTCCTCTTTTACTCTAAGCTTTGCCCCCATTTGCTCTACTTCTTGAATCTTGATTAATCTCTTCCCTCCAATGATTCTTGCCCATATTTGAGTGGAAGAGAGAGGAGATCTAGATCTATATTTTGACCAATCCATTTCATCTCTTTGTGAGTGAATCCTTTGGGATCTAGATCTTGGGGGATTTGGTGTTCCTCTTTGATTCCTCCTCTCTTGTTCCCCCAATAGCTTTAGTAGCTTTGTTGGAACTTGAGAGTGAGGGATTGAAGCATCTTTGTGGTGGTCTTGCCTATTGGATTTGGTGCATCGGTTTGAGTTCTCGGTGAGGATTCGATGCAGTGAAAGTTGAGAAGCTTTTTACTCTTGGGTTCTTGGAACCCTAGACGGTTTGGTTGTGTTGTAGGTTTGTGGATTACTTGGGGCCTCCAATTAAGTTGTGGAGCTTTCCCCAAGCTTGTTTGTTGGGTGCCTCCAATTAAGGTGTGGAGAAGTGCCCCAACCTTGTGAGAGGTTCCGGATTGCCACCGACAAGTGCACCTATAGTGGAAGTGTGGATCGATCCCTTTGGGGTGAGATTCACAGGAGAATAAGGGAGGCCTTTTGTGGCGTTGTTGGTTTGATACCACCCCCTATCCAAACAAGACGTACTCCATGTTGAGAGGAAATTGGTAAAACATCGTCGTCCCCGCGTGCCTCGGTTATCTCTATACCCGAGGTCTTAATTATGCATCTTACTTTATGATAGCCTTCGTGCTTGAATCCTATATCTTGCTATCACATAGTTACTTATCTTA
Source organism: Avena longiglumis (assembly GCA_030063025.1). Taxonomy (NCBI): domain Eukaryota; kingdom Viridiplantae; phylum Streptophyta; class Magnoliopsida; order Poales; family Poaceae; genus Avena; species Avena longiglumis. The sequence goes on from CP125974.1 coordinate 168,961,512, forward strand.
CTTAGTGATACGTCGGAAACGTATCTATATTTTTTGATGCTCCATGCTTGTTTAGTATCTACTTTGCTTTGATTTTTCTACACTTTGAGGTGATTTTTACATGTTTTCTGGTACTAACCTATTAACAAGTTGCCACGGTGCTAGTTGCCTGTTTTATGCTGTTTTTGGTTCCAGAAAAGTTAGAAAAGAAATATTCTCGGAATTGGACAGGACAAACGTCAAAGTCAATAACTTCCCGTGGGGAACAAGAAGTCTAGAGGGGAGACGGAGGCGTGCTGGGCCCAGACCCCTAGGAGGCGGGTGGGCCACCGCCTGGGGCCTTCGCCTATAAGAAGCCCCCGATGCAGAAACCCTAAGTACCAATCAAATCTCCATGAAACCTTTTGTAGGCGCCACCACCGTCGTCCCTTGATCGGGGGATCTGAAGTTCTTCCCGGCACCCTGCCGGAGGGCAGATCATCCCGGAGGCCTTCTCTCCGGTATGATGCGTGAGTAGTTCCACCTTGGACTATGGGTCCATGTAGTAGCTAGATGGTTGTATCTCCTCCTTGTGCTTTCATGTATAGATCTTGTGAGTTCCGTTCATGATCAAGATCTAATCTATTTGTAATCATGCATGTTGTGTTTGCAGGGATCCGATGGATATTGAGATTAATATGTTGGTTTGATTAATGGTTTTGTCTTTATGATTCTATCATGTCTGTGTTGTTTGTGATCTTGCATGCTCTCCATTGTTAGTAGATATCTTGGCCGAGTAGTTGCTAGTGAATTTAAGAGGGGGTATTTATGCTCGATAGTGGGTTCATGCCTCTAGTTTCCAAGGGAAGTGACAATAATCTCTTCGGTTGTAGATGTACTTTTTCTACTAGGGAGGAAACAACGGTCTCTTGTTCATGGAACATGTGGACTGTTTACCTTACACATTTTGCTTAAAGCAGTTGTCTGTTGCTTGCAACTTAATACCGGAGGGGGTTCGGATGATAACCTGAAGGTGGACTTCTAGTCATAGATGCAGTTGGATGGTGGTCTATGTATCTTGTTGTATTGCCCAACCGAATCTCATAGGATCTTTCTGACTAGTAATTGCATTGTTATGCCTTGCTCAGTTCCTGTCAATTGCCCTGCTGTAATTTGTTTACCCTTCATTCCATGTTATTTACCTAAGGAGAGCACCTCTAGTGAACTATGGACCCCGGTCCAATCTTTATCATTAATACATCTTCCACTGTTACTTGTTTACTTGCTGCAAACCACCATTACCTTCCACACCATACGTTTAATCCTTTGTTACAGCAAACCAGTGAGATTGACAACCTCACTGATTCGTTGGGGCAAAGTCTTGAGTTTGTGTTGTGCAGTTCACCGCGTTGCTTGCAACACCTGTGTGACGTTTACTTCCTCCTACTAGTTCGATAACCTCAGTTTCTTATTGAGGGAAAACTTGCTGTTGTGCTGCTTCACACCTTGCTCTTGGGGTTCTCAACGAAGCGCTCCTACATCAAATCAGCGCTGCATCAAGCTTTTCTGGCACCGTTGTCAGGTAATAAAGAAAGAATCCCCCACGTCAACAAGGCACCATCAACAAGTTTTCTGGTGCCATTGCCGGGGAGGCTAAGTACGTCTTCACAAGGGGAGTCCTTCACTTCCTTTCTCTTTACTTTGTTTTTATTTTGCTTTGTTTCTTTTGCTTGGTTTTGTTTGCCTCTTTCCAAAACACCCCAAAAAATAGTCTAGTTTGGTTTGCTTGCTTTATTCAAAAATACAAAAAAATTAGTTCCTGCTATTGTTTTTGGCTTGCCCACCTCTGCCAAAATGAACTTTGCTATGAACACCAAGTTGTGTGACTTTACTAGCACCAACAACAATGATTTCCTTAGCACACCTATTGCTCCACCTGCTCCTGATGCTACCTTTTATGAAATTAAGCCTACTTTGTTGAATCTTGTGATGAGAGAGCAATTTTCTGGTGCTAGTTCTGATGATCCTGCTACCCATATCAATAGCTTTGTTGAAATTTGTGAGATGCAAAAGTATAAGGATGTAGATGGAGATATTATTAAGCTCAAGCCTTTTCCTTTCTCTTTGAGAGGAAAAGCTAAAGAATGGTTGCTATCCTTGCCTAAAAATAGTATTGATTCTTGGACTAAGTGTAAAGATTCTTTTATTGGAAAGTACTATCCTCCTGCTAAGATTATATCTATAAGAAGTGACATTATGAAATTTAAACAAATTGATAGTGAACATGTTGCTCCAGCATGGGAAAGAATGAAATATTTGTTTAAGAATTGCCCCACTCATGGACTCACTGCTTGGATGATTATCCGGACTTTTTATGCAGGTTTGAACTTCTCCTCAAGAAATCTGTTGGATTCCTCTGCTGGAGGTACCTTCATGGGCCTCACTTTCGGTGCTGCAACAAGGCTCCTTGATAATATGATGGTTAACTACTCTGAATGGCATGTTGAGAGAGCTCCACATGGTAAGAAGGTAAATTCTGTTGAGGACACTTCCTCTTTGAGTGAAAATATTGATGTTATTATGGCTATGCTTTATAATGGGAAAGCTCCTCTAGATCCTAATAGTATTCCCTTAGCCTCTTTGGTTGCTCAAGAAGAGCAAGTTGATGTGAACTTCATTAGAAACAACAATTTCAAGAACAATGCTTATAGGAGTAATTTTGGTAGTAACAATTATAGACCTTATCCTCCTAATAATGGAAATTCCTATGGAAACTCTTACAATAATGCTAGAAGTGCCCCCTCTGAACTTGAGGTAATGCTCAAAGACTTTATTAGTAAACAAACCACTTGAGGTCATTAACTTTTAAATGTTGAGAAAAATATATCCTCTTTGTCTGAAGCTCAAACTTCCTTGGTTAATAAAATGGCTGCCAAACCTAAAACCATGGAAATTACCTTTGCTGCCACTCATGCCATACAAGTTACTATTAATGAAAATGTTAGGCTGCTAGCTCAACTTCATGCTAAGTGGGAAAGGGAAGCTGAAATTGATAGAAACAATAGTGTGTGCACCATCACCACTAAACCACAAGTAGTCCCTATTCCTCCTCCTACTATACCTAAGCCTGTTGATCCTACTACTAGTGATGCTAAGTTTGATTTTGATATTGATGGTTGCAATATTTATGAAGTGATTATGTTCCTACAAAAGCTTGCTAGAAGTCCTAATGCTAATGCTAGTGATATGCATGTTGCTTTCACTAAACACATTACAAATGCTCTTGTTAAGATTAAGGAAGAGAAGATAAAACACAAAGCTTCTATTCCTAGGAAGGTAGAAGATAGTTGGGAACCCATTATTAATGTGCAAGTGAATGACTTTGATCTCAAAGCTTCCTGTGATTTAGGTTCTAGTGTCTCTATTATGCCTAGGAAGATTTATGAAATGCTTGATTTTCCACCATTGGAAGATTGTTATTTGGATGTCCCACTCAATTATAATGATAAGAAGAAACTCATGGGGAGTATTAATGATGTTCTCATTATGGTTAACAATTCTTATGTCCATGTTGACTTGTATGTTTTGGATGTTAAATACAATGCTTCTTGTCCTATTACTTTGGAAAGACCTTTTCTTAGAACAGTTGGTGCCATCATTGATATGAAAGAAGGCACCATCAAATATCATTTTACATTCAAGAAAGGTATTGAACACTTTCCTATGAGGAGATTGAAGTTTCTTTTTTCTCCTCCTTTGAAAGCAAGGTTTGATGTTAATGCTTCTTCATTTGAAAATACTTGATTCTTCTTGCTTCTTGTGCCTATCTTAAATGCGTTAAAGAAAAGTAGTTGTTGGAAGATAACCCAAGAGTTTCCATGAGTCTTGGAAGTTATTACTTCAGTAATGACCTCTCCTTATCCTTTTTGTGCCAAGAATGACCTCTAATGAGAGGGAAGTAATATTTAGGGAGTTGCTGTCCCGAAACAGATTTATGTCCACCAAAAAAAATTCGTGAGGAGTCTCTGTAACTTGGATGGTGATCAAAATTTACGAATACATCCCCCAGTATGTTAGCTAACTTTAGTTAGTTCAACACTTTTTTATTTGAGCAACAAAAGATGTTCAAAAAAATTGGTTTCTACCTGCTGGTCTGTTTTTAGAGATTTCTGCCATTATTTGCATTTGCTTCTTATTGATTCCTTTTTTAGTTCTCTTTAGGTGAATTGAGATTTTTGAAGGAGTTACTACAGTAGCTTGTGTTTTTAGTGAAAAGCTTTGCTGTTCCAAAGCTTTGCCAGAGGTCTAATATCTTTTGAATACAGTAATGTTGCTAATGAAGATTGTGTGAAGTTTTGTATGAAGGAAAAAATTCAGGTGTAGAGAGAGAATGATGCAATGAGATGAATAATGGACAAAAGATCAAGCTTGGGGATGCCACCATGGTGTCAACCCAAGAAATATCCAAGAGGTACAAGCGTCAAAGCTTGGGGATTCCCAAGGCATCCGCTTCTTCATTAATAAAAAGCTCAGGTCTGTCTAGACACTTCGTTTTTATTGTTTAATGCACAGTTGAGTTGTTCTTGGAGCGTCTTAGTTTTTGTTTGATTTGATTAGGTTGTTTAGTTTGCTTGAATAAAGTAGTTTGGACCCCCATTCTCGCTGTGTTGTTTTGCAAATAAGTTGCTTGGTGTTGGAAAGGAGTAGTAAGTTCTTGCTTGTAAGTGCAAGAGGAGCTTGCATTGACTGTGACTTAGACTTTAGAATGACATGCTAGATGTTGTTTTGAACTTATGGTTAGTGATTATTGCTATAACGTGTATTGTTCCATACAATTGGGATTGCTTAGTGTGCCTTGAAGAAATTATGTGTTGTTTTAGCATGCAAAAGCATAGTATTGTGGTATTCTCCTTTGATGCTTTGCTTGGGTTGACTTGGCACATGCTCACACCATGTTATGACTATGACAAGTCACCATAGACTCTATGATCATTTAGTCCTTGAATTGTAGTACCACTCTATGATTTTATTAGTAATGATTTGTTGCACCACATGATTATGGCCATTATTGCTCTCTTATTTGGTTGCTCCCAGTCCTTTGCTGGCCTCCACTTGTGTGAGTAAGCTCTACTCATGCTTCCAACTCCCAAGAAACCAAGTCATTCCAAAGTGTCCACCATAAACTCCTATGCATGGTGTGTGACACCATTCAAAGTATATTCTTGTTTTCAGCTATCTTCCAATTAAAAACTATTTTGTTATGTGAAAACTTAGTGATTAAAGCCCTCACAAACTTGATGGCACATTTATATTCTTTCCCCCTAATAAACTTGAACCATTGTGTCATCTATGTTGTATATTCTTGCACTTATACGTTGGAATAAGAAGAACCGTGCTGTCACGGGAAACGTTTTCAACATTACACTTGTACTTTGTACTCAGTTGATATCATGCTCTTTTGTCTATGGATGTCACCGGTGTGAAATAAAGAGGGAACTTGTAAGTCCATGGAGTTTGTATCCTGTGTTAGAGAAACGCCCGGGCCGCTAGCCTAAGCCATTCCTAATCATGGTGGAAACTTGCAGCATCACCATAGTGACATCTATGAAGCATTCTTCTTATAAAAAAAAGAGACACATTGAGAAAAGAGGAAAGAGAGGAAAAAAGCACCATATTCCCATGGTAAATAAGATGATTGATGAGATGCTCATTGTCTGCTTGCCTTGTCATTTTGGTTATGGGAAAGCTCCTGTACCATGTGCAAGGGGTACCCCGTTGGCGGTTCTCAATGATATGCAAATACTTACAATGACAAGAACTTACAGGTGACTAAAGTTGAGTAGCATGAGGTGTGGCCCTCGTATTCAAGGGACTTGAGATTGAAAACTTATACTTCGTCAAGCATATACTCCATCTTTGTTCACTTTAACCTTAATCACTTCAAGATGCTTATGATAGGGGCTGCTGAAAGCTAACAAGTACCATAATTTTTGGAAGCTCTTTTTGAAACTTGAAATACCTATTGTAAATTTGATTGACTTTCATAATAATATTGCTTGAGGGGTACAGAGTATATATAGGGTTACAAAACTTATCGGCCAAGATTACTTAAACCGACTCTAAAACAAACTCTTAACAGATCAAAACCGACTCAACATTGTCTAGTCTAACATCCCCCCGCAGTCTCATCAGCAAGCGCAATGACATTGAGACTGGATCGTATGTCAATGAATGGTGCAGTAGCAAGCCCCTTGGTGAAGATGTCAGCAAATTGCGCCATGGTTGGAACATGAAGAACACGAACTTGTCCAAGAGCAACCTTCTCGCGAAAAAATGTATGTCGATTTCAATATGTTTTGTCCTCCGATGCTGGACTAGGTTGCCCGCCATATAAACTACAGAGATATTATCACAATACACAATGGTAGCCTGCTGAATTGGGCGATGAAGCTCGGCCAGAAGTTGACGCAACCATACCGCTTCAGAATCGCATGTGCAATCATACGGTACTCAATTTCGCATTTAACGAGAAACCGTTAGTCGACGCTTAGAAGACCAAGAAATCAAATTATTGCCAAGAAAACACAAGAACAGATGTGGACCGACGAGTCTCAGGACATCCAGCCCAATCTGCATCGGAATATGCTGTCAAAGTTGTAGGGGAAGAAGAATTAATATGAAGGCAATGATCAAGAGTTCCTTTGAGATATCGAAGAATTCTTTTGACTAGATTATAATGAGGAAGGCGTGGATCATGCATAAAAAGGCATGCTTGTTGAACAACATAGGAAATTTCAGGATGTGTAAGAGTGAGATATTGAAGTGCTCCTGCGAGACTTCGATATAGAGTGGGATCGGAGAAAGATTCGCCGGTAGAAGAAAATTTAGAAGTGGTGTCGATAGGGGTGAGGGATGGTTGGAAGTTGTAACCTCCCTAAAATCATGTTTCAAAACTCTTGCATATCATCCATGCATCCATGATCATGTAGAGTTTCATTTCAAAAATCAATTCAAAAACAGGAGCATATGAGCTCATTATTTTATGTGATTAGCATTAAATCGGATGCTACTCTCCAATGAGAGATTGTTATTCATGAATCAAACCTTGTTACTCTCTGATTGTTTTGCTTGATTGCTAGTGCATAAACCAAAATTTACAAAAAATATGGATTTTGAAACCAAATTCAAAACTTGATCAAACCTAGTGCAATGTCACTGTTTATTTTTATTTGATCAAAAGAACCAAGCTTGTACAGAGAGACCACATGTTTTTATGCCCAGAAATATGAATGTTGCACTCTATAAAAATCCTGAAAAGGTTTGAATTCAAATAACTTTTGAAACCATTTGAAAATGATTTCTAAAAATGCAAACAGAAATAGAAAAGGAATAAAGAAAAGGAAAAAGGCCGGCCCTGCTATTCTAGCCCAACAGTGAAACCAGCCCACTAAGCCCACCCGGGTTTCCCCTTCTCTCTCTCTCACTCGCAGCCTTACCCACTGAGTCACTGACCGCTGGGACCCATTCCCTCTTTCTTTCTCTCGCTGGCAAGTGGACCCTGCGACCACGTCAGCGTCGTCACCAAATCAACGCGCGGCCGAGGCGCTCCGCCGTTACCTCGCCGCAGTCACTGCCTGCGTTATTGCCATTGATATAGCGCGTAATCGCCGCCCCTCCTGGCTATTTAACCCCCTCTGCACCGCGAGCATTTCCCCTCACCTAGCGCCACCACTCCGCCACCAGGCTACGCGTATTCGAACTCACTCCGCCGCTGCACAGACGCACTCCGGCGGGCGATTCCGGTGAGCACCGCACACCCCTCTGTCTATGGTTCATACTGGCTTGCTCTACATCTCCGTGCGCATCTACTGACACTTTCCGTTTGCTCGCGCATGGCCTGTAGCCTCGGCAATGTCAACGACTGAGCTTTGCCGCTTCTGCTCGAACTCCGACGACCTTTTCCCCGTAAGTCCCAGCCTCCCCTCGCCCTCTGTTTGATACGTGTAAGATCCCCAGCGTCCTGCGCATCTAACGGTACCCTCCCCTTGTCTTAGCGCGGCCCAGAACGTCGCCAACATCGACGAACAGAAGCCACAGCCGCTAGGGACTACTCCGACGAGCAATCCGCGACGACTCCGAGCGCCCTTCGCCAACCAAGGACACGTCGAGCTTCTCCTCGTCACTGCGGTTCTGGTGAGCATCCTCCCACCTCGCCGCGCGACCTAGTTCGCCGGCACCGCCACTGTCAGAGCGCTCCGTCGCCTGTCGCCGCCGCCAGCGCCGCCACTTGATGGTCAAGTCCTGAGCACCGTTAGATTTAGATCTAGTGGTCACGATAGATCTTAGGCGAAGCGGTAAGTTTCAATCAGAGCCGCGCGATTAAGTTAGATCCAACGGCTCAAAAGCGTGATCCGGCGCGAAGCGGTACCAGCTAGTAAGATAACGCCGCGTGGCATGTTCCTCGTTTTAAATTTCTGATTTGAATCTATTAGATGTTTGATTTTTTTTTAATCATAACTTTTGATTCCCACGTCCAAATTTGATGAATTTTATATCTATGGAATCAGGAGAGAAAGCCCTTTCCATATATGCAATGTGTTTAAAGTTTTGTTTCTGTTAAAATGGTTATTTTTACAGAAACATGTGTAGGCCTATTTTGTGTATATTAATTATTTGAGAAATGTTTTAATGGTCAAATAAATGTTGTTTGGAAAGTTTTGAACTTGTTAATGAATCAGTACTGTGCACTTGTCTTGTTGAGTATAGAAAATCACCACATATCACATTGCATGAATCCATATATTTTTGCTTGTATTTATTTTGTATGTGATTTGGTGCTATCATTTTATGTGTAGATTTTGGTGCAAATAGTGATTGTGATTGTGAGGATTGTAGCTACTCTCCAAACTACCAAGGCAACTGGTACTTCATGATTTATTCCTATGTTTTCAAATATGCATTAGAAATATTTTTGCTAGACTTGCATGGATAAATTTTGGTCCTTATATGCTATGCTTGGGAAATCCTAGTAGTTGTAGAATTGCTAGAAATTTCTAAGTTAAGGTATTTATCTATGCCATGCTTAGCCTAGCTAGTACCAACCAAGGGTGGTAAAATATTCATGCTATGTTAAAATATTTCTAAGTCTTTGGACTTGTGTTTTGCTTAATAAAACAACTAAGTGAATGAAACACCTGGGTGTAATGGAAGGAATGGTTTATGTTGAGTGGTTACACAAGGCCCATTTCTATGGTTTACCTTGTGTATCTCACTTGTGGAAAGCCACCCAGGAACAAAGGTATTTGAGAGGCCAAACGTTAAGAAGCTTCTAGTGCAGCCACTTGGCAATATGGGCTCTGCCTGGATCATATAGGTTGCAATACCTTAGCCATTTGGATAGTTGGTGGTAGTGGGATGATAGGTTGGAACGTGTCCATTTGGTCTAAGGGAAGGCTTCTGAAAGGTCCTGTCTTGGTGAAAATCAAGTCTTGTGGGGAAAGTGCACAACCTCTGTAGATGGAAGAATCTAAGTACTTAGTCATGTCCCTGGTATTGGACAACTTGAGCATCAAGACATGGAAGATATCAAGAATCTCCTCACCCCAATTTCTAAGTAAAACTTGTGGTTGAACAAGGGTGAAGGACCCCAATGTCTATTGGTGGTTCCTTGGGAAAAGTTTTGACAAAGAAAAACTTAGTGTTTTCAACTGATAGGCAAAACCTATTTTGAGCAAAGCAAGCCTAAGCTACACTTAGCCAAAATGCATATAGAATATAGTCCACCAATATTCTACTAAGGTATCACTTGCCAATACTATTCCAATGTATTGACCCACTATGGCTGTAACTTGTGATGTTGCAGGATATTCTGATGATGATTAGGAGTCATGAGTCTACAATCAACATGCTTGCTTGTGGCACATGAAGATGAAGACTTATTTATATTATTATATATTTGAACTCTTGTATTAGGCCTGTGGCCATGGAGTTGTAAAAGACTATGTTGTCTCTGGAATGATATGTAATAATGACCTTTGTTTTTGTGTACTTCATCTTAAACTGTGGATGCTAGCATTGATCCAGGTACTAGCATTGCAATCATAGGGATCCTTTCCTTTACAAAGGAGGGATCTTATAGCAGTCCAACATGCCAACACGAGAGAGAAGATAGAGAGTGTATTTCTGTTGAGAAATAAAAAGGCCAGAAGAATCACGAGTGACAGCAATGCCCAAAAAATGATGAAGCATACCTAGATCAGTCATAGAGAATTCGTGTTGAAGACTAGAGATGATAGAGTTGAGAAAAGTTTGGGTGGAGGCTGTGAGAATAATGTCATCAACGTAAAGGAGGAGATATGCAATGTTATTATTTGATTGATAGACAAAGAGAGATGTGTCGGAGAGAGAGGGAATAAATCCTATAGTTTGGATGAATGTAGAAAAGCGCTGAAACCACGCACGAGGTGCTTGCTTCAGGCCGTAGAGAGACTTTTTGAGAAGACATACATGATTGGGTGAACTAGGATCTTCGAAACCTAAAGGTTGTTGACAGTAGACAGTTTCTTGAAGAGAACCATGAAGAAAGGCATTTTTGACATCGAGTTGATGAATAGGCCAAGAAGAGGAAACGACAATGCTAAGGACGGTGTGAATTGTGCTTGGTTTGACAACTGGAGAAAAGGTTTCATCATAGTCAATTCCTTGTTGTTGAGAATAGCCACGCCATACCCAGCGGGCTTTGTAGCGAGAGAGAGTACCATCGGAGTGAAATTTTTGACGAAAGACCCATTTACCAGAAACAATGTTTATATTAGAAGGACGAGGAACTAGCTGCCAAGTATCATTGGTGACCAAAGCATGGTATTCTTCTTTCATAGCAGCGGACCAGTTGGGATCGATAAGAGCGGATTTGTAGGATTTCGGGATGGGAGAAAGGTTGGGTTGAGCTAAGAAATTAAGACGTTTGGAGGGTAGACGAAAACCAGATTTGCCACGGGTACGCATAGTATGATCATTGGTGGGTGCTGGAATAGGAAGAGCATATGAGGGTAATTGTGGGGAAGGAGACGGATCATGCTCAGAAGTGGGTGCCGAAGAGGGAGTCGTGACAGTGGAGTTGGGAGATGCATCAGATGAGGTTTGCGACGCGGCAGGAGAGTGTGCCGTGGGTGGAGAGGGTGGTGCGACGGCAGGCTGCCGTGAGGGCTCGGTAGAGCGCGCGATAGGAGAAGTGAGCGAAACGCCCGGCGCAGCGGATGTAGGTTCGGGCGTAGGGGCTTTTGTATGGCATATTGGGTTGTGTAGGGGATTAGGTGGTGTAGCTGAACGAGTCGAGGGAGAGGGATCAGTGGAGACGGAATCATGGGGAGATGTATGGGTGGCAAAAGGAAAAGAGTGTTCAACGAAAGTAACGTGACGAGAGATATGAATACGACCAAAAACTGGGTCAAAACATCTATAACCTTTGTGCTCATCGGAATAACCTAGAAAAACACAGGGTAGAGATCTAGGAGATAGTTTATGAGGTGAAGTGACATAGGTATTGGGAAAACAGAGACAACCAAATACTCGAAGTTCAGGATAATTAGGATGACATAGAAAGAGAGAGTAATATGGTGTGGTTTGTGGGTTAAGTTGGGAGGGACGAATGTTGAGGAGATATGTGGCTGTGCGGAGAGCTTCGGCCCAAAAACTTGGGGGCATAGAAGCTTGGATAAGAAGGGTTCTAATTATGTCGTTGATGGTGCAGAGAGATCTCTCAGCTTTGACGTTTTGAGGGGAAGTGTAGGGGCAAGAAAAACGGAGGAGAATGCCATGGTGGAGAAAGAAATTACGATTTTGGTTATTGTCAAATTCTTTGCCATTATCACATTGGATGAACCGAATGGGGAGAAAGAAGTGAGTTGCAACATTATCACGTTGAAAATTGAGAAGGATTGTGTGTACATCAGATTTTTTTTGCGTAAAGGAAAAGTCCATGCATAATGAGTGAAATCATCCAAGATCACAAGATAGTACTTAAAACGAGAAATACTCTCAATAGGTGATGTCCATAAATCACAATGTAATAATTCGAAGGGAAAAGTACTAGAAGAAGTAGAAGAATTGAATGGAAGACGCACATGTTTTCCTTGTTGACAAGATTCACAAACTAGAGGATTATGAGTATCACGATTACAAGGAATAGAGAAATTATTAAGGAGAGAATCTAAGACGATTTTATTGGGGTGGCCTAGACGTGGATGCCAAAGCTCGACTGAAGCAACCATAGATGAGGGTTGGGTGGCCATGGTAACACCATGGAGGGAGTAGAGATCTCCATCACTATTGAAGCGAGCGATCTCCGCCTTGGTTAGAAAATCCTTCACAGAAACACCAAAGGAGTCAAATTCGAGAGAAACATGATTTTCACGAGTGAATTGTCGAACGAAGATTAAATTTTTAATGAGATCAGGTGCAACAAGAATATTGCGAAGGAGGAGAGGTTTTGTGTGTGTGAGAAGTTGTGCATTACCAACACTGGAGATAGGGATAGTAGAACCATTTCCAAGAGTTATAGAGGAAAAAGGTGAGGAGGAAAATTTTGACAGCATATTATTCGAAGAAGACATGTGACTAGAAGCACCAGAATCGAAAATCCAGTTGGTACCTGAGTTTCCTTGAGTAGCAAAGTGGTTCATGGCCTGGATAAACGCTGCTTGGTCCCAGCTCGGTGATGAGGAAGAGGACGGCGATGGTGCATGCAGCAGAGCAGGTGGTGAATACGCGTAGATCGGCATGTAGGCACCAGCAGACATCGGAGGAGGGGATGGAGCGCTGTACTGGTGGTAAGTCGGACCAGGCATGTAGGTCGGTGCAGTCATGTAGGCTTGGTGCAGAGGGCGAGTGCCGAGGAGGCTTGAAGAGCCGGCGTGGGGGCGCATGCCCGGCGTCCAGGCGCCGGAGTACGCTGGGGGAGCACCAATCTAAGAGGACGCGATCCAGGGCATGTGCCAGGCCTGGACAAGCCCTGTCCACGAGTCGTGCATCGGGCGCCAGCTAGGAGACACAAGAGGTGTCGGGGCTGGAGGTGTCAGGACGCTGGGAGGAGCGTGGGTGGTCGAGGCGATCGGAAGGTAGGGTTTTTGCCCCTGTAGTTCGGACTAGGGCGCCACCCCGGAGGTGGCTGCATCGGTGACGGCGGAGGCGGCGCAGGAGCAGCAGGTGGTCGCTGGATCGCGGCGAAATCTTGATGGTGCACCTCTTTATTTACGAGGGCACGGTCGGCCCACTGAAGCATAGATCGTACCTCGGCGAAGGTAGGACGGGGCCACATCATGGGAATAAAGGAGGCCTGCTTTTCGAAGTGGTCACCGAGCCCGACGAGGAGGATGTTAATCAGTTGACTGTCGTCGACGGGGTCGCCGAGCTCTTGGAGTTCATCAGCGATCGTCTTGAGCTTTTGACAGTAGACTCCAATGGGAGAGTCACCTTGGACGGTGTTGCGGAGCTCGGTGTGGAGGGTGTTGACGCGAGCGTCGTTGTCTTGGAAGAGTTGTCAGAGGGCCGCCCAGAGGGCGGCTGCACTGGTGGCGTCACGAAACACGAGATTGAAGATCTTAGGACACCCGCTGGTAGATCCATTGGATGATGGCGAGGTCGACCTTGGCCCAGCGAGGATCGGTAGGCCGGGGAACAACATGGTCGGCGACGTGGTCGAGAAGATTGCACTGACCGAGATAAACCTCGAAGAGATGAAGCCAATGGTAGTAGTTATGCTTTGGTAGATCTAAAGTGATTGGAATAAAGGGGCTAACATCTGAGATTGTATCGGCATAGTGGATAGTTGGGAGGGTAGGAGAGGGTAGAGCAAGGGAGGTGTTGGAGGTTTGGCCGGCGTCACCCAGGGAAGCAGCCGCGGCAGCGGCCTTTTTGGTGAAGTAGTCGGGAGGGGGAGGAGGGGGCGGCATCGGTGGCGGCGCCATGCCCTGGGATCTAATTGTCTGATACCATGTAAATTTGATTGACTTTCATAATAATATTGCTTGAGGGGTACATAGTACATATAGGGTTACAAAACTTGTCAGCCAAGATTACTTAAACCGACTCTAAAACAAACTTTTAACAGATCAAAACCGACTCAACATTGTCTAGTCTAACACCTATTTCCTTTATAAAAGGTCTTTCTTCCACCATTATTGATTCTCCACCTTCTACCTTTAGGCACCATTAAGAGAGCATAGTTGTCATTCTGTGTGCAGTGTTCCAAATCTTATTGATTGATGCATATTGTGATATTACTTGTTCTTGTGCTATTTGTTTCTAGTAATCCTTGTGAACTTTGAAGGTGTCCTATGCATCTATTTGCTAATCTATGAGGGACAAGCTGATTGCCACTATGCTATGTTTTATGTATGTGAAACATACAACCATTTTTCAATGCATGTTATTCATGATCTTTGTTTGTAGCTTGTCATGTTGCATGCATAGTTACTATGTCCTATTGTTAGAACTCCATCTTTCATGCACATGTTTAGAGTTCTTTGATCCCAGCTTTCAATGCTTGCAAATGGTTAGATCTTCATTATGAAGGTGCATGTCACCTAAAAAATTATTCTTTTTTATCACTTACCTACTCGAGGACGAGTAGGAGTTAAGCTTGGGGATGCTTGATACTCAGAAACGTATGTATAATTTTTGATGCTCCATGCTTTTTAGTATCTACTTTGCTTTGCTTTGTCTACACTTTGAGGTGTTTTTTACATGTTTTCTGGTACTAACCTATTAACAAGTTGTCATAGTGCCAGTTGCCTGTTTTCTGCTATTTTTGGTTCCAGAAAAGTTAGTAAAGAAATATTCACGGAATTGGACGGGACAAACGTCAATGTCAATAACTTTCCATGGGGAACAAGAAGTCCAGAGGGGAGACGGAGAGGCGTGCCAGGGCGCCTAGACCCCCCTAGGCGCGGGTGGGCCCTGCCCCGCACCTAGGCAGGGTGTGGGGCCCCTAGCCACCGCCTCGGCCTCCCCCTTCGCCTATAAGAAGCCCCCGATGCATAAACCCTAAGTACCCGATCAAATATCCACGAAACCTTATGTAGCCGCCACCACCGTCGTCCCTAGATTGGGGGGATTTGAAGATCTTCCCGGCACCCTGTCAAAGGGGAGATCATCCCGGAGGCCTTTTCTCCGGTATGATGCGCGAGTAGTTCCACCTTGGACTATGGGTCCATGTAGTATCTAGATGGTTGTATCTCCTCCTTGCGCTTTCATGTATAGATCTTGTGAGATCCATTCATGATCAAGATCTAATCTATTTGTAATCATGCATGTTTTGTTTGCGGGGATCCGATGGATATTGAGATTATTATGTTGGTTTGATTAATGGTTTGTCTTTATGATTCTATCATGTATGTGTTGTTTGTGATCTTGCACGCTCTCCGTTGTTAGTAGCTATCTTGTCCGAGTAGTTGCTAGTGACTCCAAGAGGGGATATATGCACAATAGTGGGTTCATGCCTCTAGTTTCCAAGGGGTGACAATAATCTCTTCGGTTGTAGATGTGTTATTTCTACTAGGGAGGAAACAACGGTCTCTTGTTCATGGAACATGTGGACTGTTTACCTTACACACTTTGCTTAAAGCAATTGTCTATTGCTTGCAACTTAATACTGGAGGGGGTTCGGATGATAATGCAGTTGGAATGCGGTCTATGTATCTTTTTGTATTTCCCAATCGAGTCTCATAGGATCTTTCTGACTAGTAATTTCATTGTTATGCCTTGCTCAGTTCCTGTCAATTGCCCTGCTGTAATTTGTTTACCCTTCATGCCATGTTGTTTACCTAAGGAGAGCACCTCTAGTGAACTGTGGAGTCCAATCCAATCTTTATCATTAATACATCTTCCACTGTTACTTGTTTACTTGCTGCAAACCACCATTACCTTCCACACCATACATTTAATCTTTGTTACAGCAAACCGGTGAGCTTGACAGCCTCACTGATTCGTTGGGGCAAAGTCTTGAGTTTGTGTTGTGTAGGTCTTCCCGTTGCTTGCAACACCTGCGTGACGTTTGCTTCCTCCTACTGGTTCGATAACCTCGGTTTCTTACTGATGGAAAACTTGTTGTTGTGCTGCTTCACACCTTGCTCTTGGGGTTCCCAACGAAGCTCTCCTACATCAACTCAGCGCTGCGTCAAGCTTTTCTGGCGCCGTTGCCGGGGAATAAAGAAAGAAGCCCCCACGTCAACAAGGCGCCATCACTTAGCATAAGTTGTTAGTGAACATAGGTGAACCCTAGTTTTTCTATGTTTTATGCTTCACAAAGTAAACGCTAGTTTAATTCTGCCTTTGTCGAGCCACTCTCGGAAAAGTTTTAAACCGCCTATTCACCCCCCTCTAGGCGACATCTATATCCTTTCAAGTATGCATGTAGTTATTAGAGCAATATAATTATATGTGGGTAGTGCATCCATAATTGTTATTGCCTCTGCAACCGCTTATAGCAATAACTTACTAGTGTCATCCATAGAGGAAAGAGAACTAATGATATGCATAGTGACGTCACTATTTATCCCAAGTAAATCCCTCACATACAGCCATACTACCCTTTCTATCACTGGGGTTCCTATCCTGCAGATTAGTCATTACTCACAATCCCTATACCTGGATCAATTCTTGGGGTCTTGGGTACCTGACAAGTCCTTAGATTGAGGCAAGAGAGGATACAATAATCATCATTTCATACAAACTAATACATGATCCCATCTATGATAAATAACATGCACAAACTACATGGCTAGGCCGAAACCCTTAGCCCAAGGAGAATTACTCACACATAGAGATGTGATGAACAATCATAAACATCGTAATGGAAATCATGAGATTGATAGTAATAGTCTTACAATGTCTCCAATTGGAGATGAGATCTACTATTACAAGTGGTGTAATATGGCTATGATGGTGGAGAAGGGTTTGGAGATTGGATGTAGATCTATTCCTCTGGCAGCCCTTCGGTGTTGTGGTTTTTGATGGCTTGACGTAGTTGCACGCAGTCAAGGGGCCTTTTCTCATTGCCAGGGGTCTCTTTATATAGGGGTCCCTTCATGAAAGTTGTTCTGTTTGACCTAACAGTGTAAGTGGAAACTATACGTTCAGAATTTTATTACCACTGTATAGTTGGTCGTTAAAGCTTCTGTCTCCACCTCATGACCCCTGGTTTCTTTGGGTTGTTGGAAATTTCATATCTTTGACTTTAATGTTGTCATTCCCATCATCAAACGTCATTTCCTGCGCAGGACAAAATAGAAAGAAAGGATGGCATACCCGTTTGATCACTAGGCATTAGTGGTAGGGTTTATAGAGATATTTCATAAAAAATATGAATAATATCCAGTTTAATGTGGATGTGGATGGCTATATTTCACAGTAATCAAAGAGTCACAGAACATCATTACTACGGTGAAGGACCAAGTGATGGCGGCAATAGCACAAGACCAGCAACTACGTCGACCTTGAGGAAGACAACAATGTCGACAAAAGCCCAAGTGGTGGAGGCAATGGCGCAGCAGCACTGGTCGCGACAACTTGAAGGACTACAACAAGTTCAAACACTACCATCGTGGCTAGATTAGATTAGGTTTTATGTTTTTATATAATTTTTATCAAATATGTAAGATGTCCTACCTTTTTGAATGATATCTAGTTTGATTTAACTTCGTGTTTTTTTGAAAAATATATTGGAAGCACTGCTTGAAATAGGCACCCCAACCTTGGCGCCCCCAATAGCACCAATGTGACACTACTATTGGACAGCCTACTAGAGCGTGTCTAGAGATGCTCTAAGACATGGAAGTTGGTGTTGTTGTATAACAACAGTTGGTAAAATGTATATTTTTGTTTGTATTGATATATCAGGTGACTCACATGCATTCAGCAGTCACGACAATTCATAATGATAAGAAATTTCCAAATAGCTATTGAGAAGAAATTTCTAATTCAGCAAGCACATACATTCAACAGTCACGACAATTCGGTAAAATCATATTTACATTTATACATACATGTGTGTGAAATGATGACGTGGTGAAATGTAACGATGAAGTGGTGTGTTATAATAGCGACAAGCAAATAATGAAAAAATAAAAGGAA
Source organism: Avena longiglumis (assembly GCA_030063025.1). Taxonomy (NCBI): domain Eukaryota; kingdom Viridiplantae; phylum Streptophyta; class Magnoliopsida; order Poales; family Poaceae; genus Avena; species Avena longiglumis. Next base: position 168,979,599 of record CP125974.1, read on the forward strand.
ATCACAGCAAGGGGACATGGATTTAACATGGAAAAACCTCTCCAACAATGAGAGAGAGAAAAACCACTCGTGCTAGCCAGCAAAACTTCACCATATCGGGGAGTGTTTATAAACAAAGAGAGGAAAAAATCACAGGCGCCAGAAAAACTTCACTATATCGGGGAGTGTTTAAAAACACTGGAGATTTTCTCAGATGCAACTTAGCCCACATGACGGCTTACAAGTTTTTTCCTATCTTTGTTGCAGAGGTTTTTCGATGTTAAATCTATGTCCCTTTGTTGTGATTTACTTTTTGTTCTTTGTTATTTGCGTGTCGCTATTCTAACAAGTGGTATCAGAGCCCCAGTTTCCAATCTAGGGTTTTCAACATGTTGTCATTGAAGTTCGATCTACCGCAACTAGACTACACCATAAGATTCTCCTTGTGGCAGGTGAAGATTCGGGCGATTCTCGGCCAAACTTCTGATCTGGATGAAGTGCTGGATGGAGTTGGCAAACAGGATGCGAAGAGATGGTCTGACGAAGAGAAGCGGTAGAACCGTAAGGCTTTGTCTATGATTCAACTTCATCTATCCAATAATATTTTGCAGGAAGTGTTGCAAGAGAAATCTGCAGCGGCCTAGTGGTTGAAACTGGAATCGATCTGCATGTCAAAGGATCTAACCAGTAGGTTGCACATGAAGATGAAGTTGTTCTCGCACAAGTTGCAGGAAGGCGCGTCGGTGATGAATCACTTGTCAATCTTTAGAGAGATCATTTCTGATTTGGTGTCCATGGAGGTAAACTATGAGGATGAAGATCTTGCTCTTCTACTATTAGTATCATTGCCTAGTTTCTTTACGAATTTCCGTGATACTATATGCATAATCCATGATACACTAACCCTTGCCAAATTTTATGAGAACCTCCATCAGAAGGAAACGATGAAAACTATGGTGCAGGCAGATGGGCCGTCATCCAAGTCTAAGGCTCTACGAGTTCATGACAGGACCGAGCAGAGGAATAACAACTATGGAAAGAGAGATAAGAGCAAGGACGGCTAAGGTATTCCAAGTCCAAGGGAAAGGACAAGTTCTGCAGGTATCGTAAGAAATCTAATCACGTTATTGATGGTTGTTGGAAGCTGCAGAATAAGGATAAAATGAACATAACTTACCAACCAAAGTCTGAAGGTACTGGTAAGGCTGCTATTTTTTCTGGTGAGAGTTCTAATGGTGAATGTTTAGCCGTTTTTTTGCTTATGCTTCTCGTAATGATGAATGGATACTTGATACTGCATGTTCATTTCATACTTGTTGTAACAAAGGTTGGCTTAGTTCATATGAGTCTTTGCAGACTGGAGACTTTATGCGCGTGGGGAATGACAACCCTTTCCATATTGTTTGCGTTGGATCTGTTAAGATCAAGACACATGATGGCGTGACACGCACATTAACTGAGGTGAAGCACATACCAAGCATGGCTAGAAATCTGATCTCTCTTAGTTCCATGGATGTTGATGGGTACAAGTATGTCGGTGGGCATAGATCGAGTTCTGAAGGTATCAAAAGGTTCTCCTATTCACATGATAGGTGATATGAATTATGCTAAATTTTATGTTCTTAGAGGTAGCACTTTGCCAGGTATTGCTCATGTTGTTACTTCTAATGGTTCTGATGATTCTGGTAAAACTAATCTGTGGCATATGCGTCTTGGGCATATGAGTGAACATGGCATGTTAATTGGTAAAGAGAGAGAGTTGATTGATGGTTGAAACTTGAGTAAGTTTTAGTTCTGTGAGCACTACATTTTTGGTAAGCATGAAAGAGTTAAATTCAATGCTTCCATTCATACCACCAAAAGAATATTAGATTATGTGCATGCTGATATATGGGGACCTTACTGTAAGACTTCTATTGGTGGTGCTAATTAAATGCTTACTATTATTTATGACTACTCAAGACAAGTGTGGCCATATTTTATGAAACATAAATCTGATATTTTTATGCTTTTAAGAATTGGAAAGTAATGGTGGAAAAGCAAACTGAAAAGAAGGTAAAATTACTACATACTGATAATGGTATTGAATTTTTTTATACTGAGTTTGAGGAGTTTTGCAGTAACGATGGTATGATCAGGCACCACACCATTCCTTACACTCCTCAACAGAATGGCGTGGCTAAGCGCATGAACAGAACCATCATCTCGAGGGCTCGTTGTATGCTATCAAATTCATGTATAAACTGGCGTTTCTAGGCTGAAGAAGCCAACACAACATGTTATATCATCAACATGTCACCTTCTATTCCACTTGAAAAGAAAACTCCCATTGAGTTATGGTCAGGTATGTCTGCTTATTATCCACAACTGAGAGTCTTTGGTTGCACTGCATATGCTCATGTTCATAATGGAAAATTAGAGCCTAGAGCTATTAAGTGCATATTCCTTGGTTATGGTTCTAGAGTCAAAGCATATAAATTATGAAATCCTGAAACAAAAAAGGTTCTGTTGAGTAGAAACATTGTTTTCAATGAATCTGTTATCTATCATGACAACTTTCTATTAAGTCCCTCTCATGTTGCTGTTGGAGAGGAGAGAGTTAGGGTGCAGGTGGAGCACCTACAGAAAACTTTTGATAATGATGCTATCGTTGAAGATACACATGAGGAAAACATTGATGATATTGTTGTTCAACACTCACATATTGTTTGCAGTAGCCACATGAGTCAATTGCTGATGATAGATCGACTAAGGTGTAAATGTAGCCCTCATCCTAGTTTAATTGAAGAGTGTAATCTTGTTCATTATGCTTTGAGTTGTGCTGAACAGGTGGAGAACAAATCTGAATATACTACATATAATGAAGCCATTGCATCTGTTTACCACGAGAAGTGGGTTTCTGCTATGCAAGAAGAGATGCAATCTCTTGAGAAAAATGGCACATGAGATGTTGTGCGCTCCAAACAAAAGAAGGCGGTCCGCTGCAAGTGGATCTTCAAGAAAAAAGAAGGTTTGTCTCCTAAAGAGCCTTTAAGGTATAAGGCAAGGTTAGTCGCAAAAGGGTTCAGCCAGATTTCAGGTATTGATTATAATGATGTGTTCTCCCTCTTTGTAGAACATAGTTCCATTCGCACTTTCTATATTATTGTGGCTATGCGTGATCTTGAGTAGTTAGATGTCAAGACTGTTTTTCTGCATGGAGAGTTTGAGGAGGAAATATACATGGACCAACTAGAAGGGTTCATAGTGCCTAGTAAAGAGGATTTTGTGTGCAAATTAAAGAAGTCTCCTTATGGCTCAATCTCCAAGACAACGATATAAAAGGTTTGATTCATTGATCTCACATGGTTTTGAGAGGTCTCAATATGATAGTTGTGTTTACATTAAGTTTGTTGATGGATCACCCATATACTTGATGTTATATGTTGATAATATGTTAATTGTTGCCAAGAGCATGAAATAAATCACTATTTTGAAGGCACACCTAAGTAGTGAGTTTGCGATGAAGGATCTTGGAGCTGCTAACAAGATCTTAGGTATGGAGATTACCTGAGATAGAAAAGCTGGTTTATTATTTCTTAGTCACCAAAGTTACATTAAGAAAGTTCTTCATTGTTTTAATATGGATGGTGCCAAGTCAGTTAGTGTTGGGTTCGCAGCATAGAAAACAAAACAAATTCTATGATGGGAACAACTAAGTACCAAGATCTATCTACTAGATACAAGCAATGGATGCTACCCTTGTAGACAGACAAAGTTTAACGAGGTTGTACTCGTGGATGATGTAGACGAATGCTTGTCGATCTCAAGATTGAGAACAAGTCACCAGCGCATCCATGCTCGCACACACATTCAAGCCACCAAAAAACTGGCGCCTCCTCGCTCCAGCGATGGAGCAAAAGCAACAACTCTTTCCAAATCAAAAGCCACCGGGAACATGTATCTCGCTAGTCCGATACCATGGGGGATAAACTAGATGGGGAGAGAGATCCTTCACGAGGAGGTGTGAGTGTGAGAGAGGGAGTAGGGGGGCTTTTATAGGAGGAGGGGGCACCCCAAGAGGCATGGACGGCGCCATGGGGGCTGCCCCCACCCCTTCCTCCATTCATGTGATTGGAGCTCCCACTCACAAATTGTCCCTCCATTTCCTCCACTAAAAAAACCCACTAAAATTCCCATTAAATTTCCACCAAATTTAATGTAACCTCTCTTTAAATAAAACTCCCTTTATTTATTTATTCAGAATTTTGTTAATTACTTTAATTAACAAACATTCACATAAAAACCATTGCTACTTTTCAATATCACATGCAGAACCAGTTTCTGCAATTTCGCCCAAAACAATTCTAGTGTCAATTGAAATAATTCCAGCGCTTGGCAATTCTTTAGTCTAGTACATATTTTTTCCAAATGGTGTCGGTGTCTCTTAAGTGTGTCACCCTACGGTTTGTGAATAATGCAGACATGACCGAGACCCCTCTCGAATCAATAATCAGAAGCGGGACCTGGAGATCCATACTGACTCCCACACATTCAACGATTACTTCTTGTGATCATGAGAACCTTTTATGTTAGTAACTTAATCCCTTTGTCTCACGATATATTACATGTCCGAGATTCGATCATCGGTATCTCCATACCTAGTTTGATCTCGTTGCCGACATGTACTCTTTTCTCGTTCCCATGATATAACATTCTAGTGATCTCATCACTTGCTTGCAAGCTAACTAATGTGATATCACCGAGAGGGCCCAAAGTATATATCTCCGTCATTGGGATGGACAAATTCCATTCTTGATCTATGAGCCTCTACATAACACCTTCGTAGCACTGGACCCACCTTTATAGTCACCCTGTTATAGTGTGACATTTGATGTTATTAAGATACTCTTCCAGTGTTAGTGATTGACATGATCTCGTGGTCTAAGGATTATGATTACTTTGTAGGATGTTATAGAAATATAAACACAATGACTTTGCTCGTAATGCTATACTTTGAATGACCATTCATAACACCATTCCAATAATGTTGTGACCTCGTTATTAACAACATCCAATGTCCATGATCAGGAAATGTTGATCATCTTGTTAATCAACGAGCTAGTTTATAAGATAGGCATAACTAGGAACTTTCTATTTGTTTAGTAAACACACATGTATTAACGTTTCCGTATTAATACAATTATAGCATGCAAAATAAACATCTATCATATACTTGGAATATACATAATAACAACTTTATTATTGCCTCTCAGGGCATATTCCCTTCAGTCTCCCACTTGCACTAGAGACAATAATCTAGTTACATAGTGATAAATATAACACCCATGGAGTTCTGGTGTTGATCATGTTTTGACCTAGGGAGATTTTTATTCAACGGATCTGCTACATTGAGATCCGTGTGTACTTTACAAATCTTTATATCTTCATCCTTGACATGTTCGCGTATGGAGTGAAACCAGCGCTTAATATGCTTGGAATTCTTGTGACACCTTGGTTCGTTGGTGATGACCCACAAGAATAGGGGTGTATCATAGTACTTTCGATAAATAGGAGTGTCGATCCCAACAAGGAGCAGAAGGTCTTGACTAGTGGTTTCGAGCATGAACTCTCTGTAAATACTTAGCAAACGGATTTTTAGGTTTTTTTGATAATGCAAAGAAATAAAGTGCAAGTAAACAAAGACAAAAAATAATTGCAGCAAGTGGCCCAATCCTTTCTTAGCAAAGTACAAGCCGGTTGTAATACTTATGAGGACCAAACGTTCTCGAGGACACATGGGAATACTGTCAAGTGCTTTTTCTTCATATAGTTGACTAATATTCTTTGGTTGGATAATTGTTGTATGGGTGAACTTATGCTAATGTACCGACCTTACTTGGACTAATACATACTTGTGATTAAACCCCTTGCAATCATCCGCAACTATAAGAAAGTAATTAAGATAAAAAACTAACCATAGCATTAAACTCTGAGATCCTACACTCCCTTGTGCAAAGGTTTCCTAACGGGGGTTCAGGTTTTTGTCACTCCGGCAACCCCACAATTAGTAGCCAAATACACAATGCATTCCCCTAGGCCCATAAATGGTGAAGTATCATGTGTCGACGTTCACATGACACCACTAGAAGAATAGCACCACAACTTAAATATCAAACCATCAAATATTACTTGAACACAATTCCACTACTAACAACATGACTTCTCTCATGTACTCAAGAAATAAACAAACTACTCACGAGACATCATATGGATCAAGATCAGAGATGATATGATGATGAATAACAATTTGAACATAAACAATAATTCAATGGTTCCACTCACAAGCATCAACTACAAAAGTAATCAACACCGGGAAAGTTTCCCCTAAGAACTATGCAAGATTCAACACAATTTTTACATCGGGATGGAGTGGTGATGATAGTGCTGGTGGATATGGTGGTGAGGATGATGATACCGATGAATTCTAGCTTGATGACGGTGTTGATGGCGATGATCTCCCCTCTCTGGGAAGGAATTTCCCCGGCAGAAATCTGCCTGCCGGAGAGCTCTTTCTCTCTCTGTAGTTTCCGCCCCGCAGAGGCGGCGAAATCTTTCTGTGGTTTCTCCCCAAGTATTAGGGTTTTGGGAGGAAAATATAGGCGAAGGGGCAAAGCAGGAGATGGGCCAGGGTGGCCACACCCCCTATTGGCACGACCCAGGGTGGGGCCGCTCCATGTGGTGGTGTGGGACCCCTGTGGACCATCTTCGCCTCCCCTTCTGGTTTCCTTCGTCTTTTGGAAAATTATGATTTTCCATATATTTTCTGGAATTTTCCGATCTTCGCGAATATTGCATCTGGACACCGCTTTTTCTATCAGAATCCTGACTCCGGCAGTTCATCCTCCAAAAGTTATCCAACATGCAAAATAGATGAAATAACATAAGTATCACCTCTTAATATGAAATATATCAATGCATAGCAGTAAATTATGGTATAGAATAGTGATGCAAATTGGACGTATCACTTGGCATTGGCTATGGCTCCATTGTTGTCACAATAGATCACCATTGGGTCCAATGCACTTGGAACCACACCTAGTTCGGTTATGAACTCCTTCATCCAAACCGCTTCCTGAGCTGCTTTTGAAGCAGCAACATATTTAGCCTTTGTTGTTAATCCCGCCACCACGGGTTGTTTGGAACTCCTCCAACTAACTGTTGCTCTGTTCATGACAAATACGTATCCAGATTGAGACTTAGAGTCATACGAATCGGTGTTGAAGATAGCATCGACATAACATTTAGCGATGAGCTCTTCTTCACCTCCGTACATGAGAAATATTTCCTTAGTTCTTCTTAAGTACTTCAGGATAATCTTGACCGCTATCCAGCGTTCTGAACCTAGATTAGATTGGTATCTACTAGTCAAACTAATGGCATGTCACACATCCGGTCTTGTACATAGCATGGCATACATTATAGAGCCTATGGCTAAAGCATAGGGGATCTTGTCCATTATCTCTCTTTCTTCCGCCGTAGCCAGACTTTGAGTCTTACTCAATGGTCTTGCCTTGCAACATAGGTAAGAATCCCTTCTTACTTTCGTCCATTTTAAACCTTTTTAAAATCTTATCAAGGTATGTACTCCGTGATAGCCCTATTAGGTGTCTTGATCTAGCTCTATAGATCTTTATGCCTGATATGTATGATGCTTCACCTAGGTCCTTCATTGAAAATTTCTTGTTTAGATAAGTTTTAACACTGTTTAAAAGATCTACATCATTTTCGATCAGTAATATGTCATACACATATAATATCAGAAATGACACATTGCTCCCACTCACTTTCTTGTAAATACAGGCCTCACCATAAGTTTGGACAAATCCAAACTCTTTGATCACCTCATCAAAGCGGAGATTCCAACTCCGGGATGCTTACTTCAGTCCATAGATGAATCGTTGAAGCTTGCATACCTTTGGTTGTATCATATATAACTCTTCTTCAATGTTGCCATTCAGAAACGCAGTTTTGACATCCATCTACCATATCTCATAGTCGAAATATGCAGCAATTGCTAACATAATCCTAACTAACTTTAGCATCACTAAGGGATAAAATGTCTCATCGTAGTCAACTCCTTGAATTTTTTGAAACCACTTTGCGACAAGTGGAGCTTTATATACGGTTATGTTACCATCAACTCCAATTTTTCTTTTGAAAATCCATTTGTTCTCCATGGCCTTTCGTTCGTGAGGTAAGTCCACCAAGATCCAAACCTAGTTTTCCTAGATGGATTCCATCTCATATTTCATGGCTTCTAGCCATTTGTTGGAATGCAGGCTCATCATCGCTTCTTCATACGTCGTAGGGTCATCTATTTCATCAACCATGAAATTCATAATAGGATTTCCGTACAGTTCAGGAGCTGCACACGTACTTCTTAACCTGCGAGGTTTGGTAGTATTCTCTTTCGGAGTTTCATGATCATTATCATTAGTCCCTCTTCATTCGGTGAAGTCAACTCTGGAACAACTTCCGGCGCTACGCTACTCGTCATATTATGAAGAGAAGGTTCAATAACCTCTTTGAGTTCTACCTTACGACTACACACACCTTTCGCGAGAAACTCTTTCTCTAGAAAGGATCCATTCTTGGCAACAAAAACCTTGCCCTTGGATATGTGATAGAAGTAATACCCAATAGTTTCCTTAGGGTATCCTATGAAGATGCATTTTTCCGCTTTGGATTCGAGTTTATCAGGCTGAAGTTTCTTCATATAAACATCACATCCCCAAACTTAAATAAATGATAGCTTAGGTTTGTTTCCAAATCATAATTCATACGGTATCTTTTCAACGGATTTAGATGGTGCCTGATTTAAAGTGAATGCAGCAATTTCTAGTGCATCACCCCAAAATGACAGTGGCAAGTCAGTCAGAGACATCATAGATCGAACCATATCTAATAAAGTACGATTACGATGTTCCGACACACCATTTCGATGTGGTGTTCCGGAAGGTGTGATTTGTGAAACTATTCCACACTCTTTCATATGTCTGCTAAACTCATAACTTAGATACTCACCTCCATGGTCAGACCGTAGAAATTTGATCTTTCTGTTACGGTGATTTTCCACTTCATTCTGAAATTCCTTGAACCTTTCAAAGGTTTCAGACTTGTGTTTCATCAAGTAGATATACCCGTATCTACTCAAATCATTCATGAAAGTAACAAAATAATGATATCCACCTCGCACCGACGCACTCATTGGACAACATACATCAGAATGTATGATTTCCAATAAATCTGTTGCCCGTTCCATTGAACCAGAAAATGGCGTTCTAGTCATCTTGCCCATAAGGCATGGCTCACATGTATCAAATGATTCGAAATCAAGTGATTCCAAAAGTCCATCTGAATGGAGTTTCTTCATGCATTTAACGCCAATATGACCTAGACGGCAGTGCCACATATATGCAGATATATCATCATCAAGTTTAATCCTTTTAGCATCAACATTATGAATATGTGTAACACTATTATCGATATCCAACAGAAATAAACCATTCATCACAGGTGCATGACCATAAAACATATCATTCATATAAATCGAACAACCATTGTTTTCAGATATAAATGAATAACCACTTCGCATTAAACATGATCCGGATGCAATGTTCATACTTAGTGCAGACACCAAATAACAATTATTTAGGTTTATAACTAATCCCTATGGTAAGTGGAGAGGCAGCGTTCTGACTGAGATCACATCAACACTTGATCCATTGCCTACACACATCTTGACCTCACCCCATGCTAGCAGTCGCTTGTTCCGCAGCCCCTGATTCAAGTTACATATATTAGCAACCGATCCGGTATCAAATACCCAGGTGCTACTGCGAGTACTAGTCAAGTACACATCAATAACATGTATATCATATATACCTTTGTTTGCCTTGTCGGCCTTCTTGTCTTTCAAATACTTGGGGTAGTTGTGCTTCCAATGGCCAGTCCCCTTACAATAATAGCACTCGGTATCAGACTTAGGGCCAGCTCGAGATTTCTTTTCAGGCACGAAAATAGATTTTCCGCCCTTCTTTCCCTTCTGTTTACCCTTCTTGTCTTTCTTGAAACTGGTGGTCTTATTGATCATCAACACTTGATGTTCTTTCTTTATCTCCACCTCTGCAATTGTCACATCCCAAGATTTTCCAAATCTTGTAATGTGAAAAATAAAATAAATTATTGTTGAATTTCAGGGTGAAAAGAAACTTTTGTTTCTAAATGGAAACTTAAAATCCCATCTTGAACAAACTTTAATTAAAGTTTGAATTAAACAAAATTCAAATCAAGCAAAATGCATTCCTCAATGAATGTATCTGGAAATTTAAACACTTGGAAAATAAATCCAAACCCTAAACCCTAAACCCTAAACCCTAATGGAATAAAAATCATTTCCAAGTTATCTCCAAACCTATGGATTTAAACCATATAAAAATTTGTCAACAAACATTTACAAATTATCAAGAATGACAAATAGAAATATTATAAAGCCATAGAGATTGGCTTCACTTAATTTAGAACCATGGATAAAATCTTATGAATTTAATAAGATAAGGAAAAGTAATTTCCAAATCTAATAAAGAATCTGTCTAAATTCCAAACCAAATGGTGAGCAAATAATCCTAAAGGTATTGAAAAGGATAAACAAATATTAAAATTGGAATCACCAAGTTTGGGTCTCTAAATAAAAAGATATGGATTTTATAAGATGAAGAAAGAATTATTAAATAAAGAATATCTAAAGACCAAATAAAACCTTGGCCTAATCCATTAAGCAAATGGAATGAGTATAATCCAAATCAAATAAAATAAAAGGATAAAGAATTTCCAAAAATAAAATGGCAATAACCATTCTATCCCTATTTTAATAAAGACAAATATCTAATAAGAATTATTATTTAATCCATGAGAAAATAGTATTTTGGAAATTTTACGAAATGAAATAAAAGTGGTTTAATCCAACTTAAATAGGATTAAAGAAATCTTCCAAATAAACTTTAGGGAATTAAAACCATATTTAAATCCATTGGAATTAAAATAAACCCAACTCAAATAATTTATGAATCATATTAAATATTCTCCAAATAACTCAAGATGAATTATTTTGACACCCTATTAATCAAATAAAAACCTACTGAAAAGATTTGGAAGGATTTAGAAAATTTAAATGGTGTTTGAAATATTATTAAATCTCATTTGAATTAAAACTAAAGCCTATTTTGAATAATTAAAAGACCTTAAAAAGAATAAATAAATTATTCTAAAATGAGTTCAGAATGTTGCATTAATCAATATTTTAACCTACACAAAATTTGACAAAGGTTTGAATTCAAATGAGTGTTTGAATTGGTTGTTCAAAATCAAAACAGAAAAATCAAATTAGAAGAAGAAAAAGAATCAGGAACAAAAAAATGGAACCAGACAGCGACCCACTAGGCCCTGTTAGCCCAGTTCCTCTCCTCCCCGCAGAAAAAACGATTCGAACCAGTGAACTCACCCGCAAGGTCGCTGACCGGTGGACCCCGTTCCCTCTCTTTCTCTCTCGCTGCCAGACGACCCCACCCCTCCCAGTCATCGTCTTCACCCACCCCGCTGACCACGCCCCTTCTCGCCGGCCGTTGCTGCCGAATCAATGCCGACGTAAATTCACCTTACTGGCCGTGTAACTCCCATCTGTGATCACTCCCTCTTAACCGCCTGGACGTCCTCTCTCTTTCCCCTCTCTTGCCAGACCCTCTACGCCCCCAGGGCGCCCTGATTTGCGCCTAGACCCCGCTCTGCTCCGACGAGCTCGCAAGGAATTCCAGCCAGTCTCCTCCTCCCCTCGCCCCCTGGAGACACGAGAACCTTACCCAGACTCTGGCGCACCTCCCTGCACTCTCATCTCTCTCACGCGAGCCCTGTGTCGTCGACTCTGTCTTCGTCTGAACGACACCACCGTCTGCTCCAACTCCGACGAGCTCCACAGGTAGCCTCTGACCGCGCCGCCCTCTCTCTTTGATGCTCGCATGTTCCCTGGTACCGTGCGCGTCTAACGGACCTCTTATTTTGCTTTGGCATGCCTTTAGCCCCGCCCCCGTCGACGACCGTACGAACCCGAGGCACAACGCAGCTCCGGCGAGCAATCCCTACAACATCAACGCGCCCCTCGACAAGCAGAAGGCACGTTGAGCTTCCCCACGCCATGGCGAACCTGGTGAGCCACACCTCTCTCTCGTTCGCTTCCTGCAACCGCCGCGACGCCGTAGCCAGACACGCCGCCGCCACCTGCCGCCGCTAGCGCCGCCCACCTCTGGTCAGTCGCACAGTAGCCGTTCGATCTGGATCCAACGAGTACGATAGATTCACTTAACTGAAAGGGTACGCTAGTTCTGAGCCGTAAGATCACACTTAAATCCAACGGCTTCCATCACTTGATCCGGCCGAAGCGGTACCGACGAATAGAAACGCGCCGCGTGGCACTAGTTTGGTTTAAAACAGAATTTTGAATCTGATTAGTAAGCAAACTTGTAAAATTCATAACTTAAAATCCACACGTCCAAATTTTTCAAACTTTATATCAATGGATTCAGAAAAACAAGCCCTAGCAAACCATACACTTTGTTTAGTAAAAAGCTTCTGTTAAATTGATTGTTTTTGCAGAAACTATGAGTGCTTGTTTAGGATATAAAATTTATTCCAAAATGATTTTGAGGATAAAATCTTTGGCAAATGGTGTGTTTTGAACCTACTGACCATAGGAAACAAATTGTGGTTTCAAAAATGTATTTGGTGAAGCAATAGAATGAATCTTTGAGTTAAACCATTTCTAGTCAAATAAAAAATATGGGTTAATTATTGAAATTGGTTTTGGAAGAAAACCTTTGATAAATGTTTTGGAAATAAACTCTCTGACCCTAAACACAAGATTTCATGGTTTGAAAACATATTTTGTGAAACCTATAGAATTTTGCCTTATTAAAAGCATTTCTTCACCACATAAAATAATGACTTGATCAAAAATGGTTTATGAAGTAAAATCTTATACAAATGATTGTGCCACTTTATAAAATGACCATTAGGTGTTTTCAAAAGTTTATGACCCATTAGAAACCACTTATCCAAATAAAACAATCTTTAGCATGCTTGCATGAATTGTTTTGTTATTATTATTTTATGTGTTGAATTGCTTGAATGGTAGATTGAAATATTGTTGCTTGATTGAATTGTAGTGATTTGAAGTGAGTGAACATTGCAAAGAACAAGGAAGTGAACTTATACTCTCTACCAAAAAGGCAAGTGATGCTTCATACTTTTGTCCCATTATTTTCACTATGCATTAGTGATATTTCTACGTAGGACTTGCATGGAATTTTTGCTAAGTATAAACTATGCCATGGGAAATCCTAGTAGATGTAACCTCAGTAGAAATTTCCTAAGTTAAGATTCCTACTACTATCATGCTTAGCTTAGCTAATAGAAAACAAGGGTGGAATATATATGCATACTATGGAAAAATTTCTAAGTCTGAGGACTTGTGTTTTGTTTAATAAAACAACTAAGTGAATGAATCACCTGGGTGGAATGGAAGGAATGGTTTGTGTTGAGTGGTTCACAAGGCCCATTTCTATGGTTTACCTTGTGTATCTCAATTGTGGTTGGCCACCCAGGAACAAAGAGATTTGAGATGTCAAATGTTGAGAAGCTTCAAGTGCGGCCACTTGGCATTATGGGCTCTGCCTGGATCATATAGGTTGCAAGAACTTAGCCAAATGGACAGTTGGTGGTAGGGGATGATAGGTTGGAATGCGTCCATTCTGGTCTAAGGGAAGGCTTCTGAAAGATCTTGTCTTGGTGAAACCAAGTCTTGTGGGGAAAGTGCACCACCTCTTCAGAGTGTAAAATCTAAGTACTTAGCCATGTCCCTGGCAAAGGACAATTTGAGCATCAAGACATGGAAGCTATCAAGAATCTCATCATCCAAATTTCTAAGTTAAAAACTTGTGGTTGAACAAAGGTTTAAGGTTCACCAATTTCTATTGGTGGTTCCTTGGGTGATTTTTGTCAAGCAAAAACTTAGTGTTTTCAAATGATAAGGAAAATCTATTTTGAGCAAAGCAAGCCTAAGCTCCACTTAGCCAAATGCATATAGATGATAGACTCCACTATACTACCATAGTATCACTTGCCAATACAATTCAAATGTATTGACCCTGGTGGATGTAACTTGTTATGTTGCAGGTTTGTTTGATATTAGTGAAGTTTAATGATTAGGATTACAAGTCTACAACCAACATGTCTGCCTGTGGCACTTTGAATATGAAAGACCCCATGCTTATAGATATTCTGCTGCAATGTAATGTAATAGCCAAATGAGCTATGTAAGATGTAATAAATTATGTTATTCCTGGTTATAAAGTTGTATTATGACCTTTGTTTCTTGATATTACATCTTAACTGTGGATGCTAGCTATTGATCCAGGGACTAGCATTGTAAACACATGGATCTCTACCTTATTAAAGGTTGGGAACTTTACAGATGGTATCGGAGCATTGTGTTGCCTGTAGGATTTGTAAACCTAGGATTGGACAAAACCCCTTAGAAAAATAGGAGTTGTATTTGTTCCAAAACTTATTTACAAACAATCTTGTAAACTCTTTCCTTAACCATTTTGGTTTTGATTCTACATTTGTTCTATTTCAAACTTGATGGATAAATCCTACCCCATGGCCAAAGATTTCACCATGTGCAAAGGACTTTATCAACTCTAATGACTTCAACATCTTCAACTCTAATGACTTCAACATCTTCAACTCTAATGACTTCAACATCTTCAACATTATCATCAAGTACTTCAACCTTGGATATCACTAAGGACTACAAGTGAGACAAGAAAAGTTACTCAAGACTTGAAGACTAAGGAAATACAACTTAGAAGGAACCATGATCACCTTTGAAGTTTTTGAGACCAAGAATTTTCCAAGGATACAAAGATCTTGTTCAAGAAGAATCAACTAAGAAGGATGGAAATATTTCAAGTGAACCATATAGATGGACCACCATATTTAGTTTAAGTCAAACCCACCAACTTATGTGGTGTAACAAAAATATTTTTGGTTGCCTAAAAATATGCTTGAAACTTGTTGTTTGAGTGGAATGTTTGTTTGTGATTGCTTGCACATTGCTTGTGTAAATTGTGATATGTGTGATTAGAATTATTCCCTTAGAAATATTTTTCCTATTCTAATTCCAATCCAACCCAAACAGATGACTTCTCCAAGAGACTCCAACATCAAGGATGGCAACAACAACAACCAAGAGGTCAACATGATAGACCAACTGCTTGCAAGACAAACCTAGTTGAACCAAGTGACAACTCAGTTTTTAGCCAACAACAATGAGATAGACCCAACCATGCAAAAAGTTTTGGAAACTCAATCCCAATTTTTGCAAGGGATGGCTACTCAAATGACCAACATGGGAAACAACTCTTCCCAAGGAGTTTGTGATAATAAGGATGACAAAGATGTTATTCTAGAAGGAACCCAAGCTTGCAATATTTGTGGAGACAAGGATCACACTTCCAAGGAGCATGAAGATCAATGCCCCAATTGTGAAGAGAAACATCCAATTGACCAATGCCCCACATCCCAAGCTACTTGTTACCTATGTGAAGGAAACAATCATGTACCTATCCAATGCCCCATCTATTCCATAGTTGAACAAAGGAAACAAGGTGGAGTGCAACAACTGATTGCAGACTACCATGAGAGAGCCAAGTCTACCAAGAAGGATGAAGACAAAGGAAAATCTCAGCTTATACCTCCCAACAACATGACTCAATTTAAAGGACCAAAAAGGAGACATATGTATTATCCAAGGAGTAATAGAAGGTCAAGGAGACCAGTAGACATTCCTACCTATGAGATAACATATGAAGAACATGAACTAGAAGCACTCCTAGCTTTGGAGAAACCCAAGAAAAAGAAGGACAAAAGCCATGTGCAATGTGGTCATTGCAAAGAAATGGGACACTATGCCAGTGAATGTCCATAGAAACAGAAGTATAAAGAGATTAGCCAAGTGTGGTGCAACAACTGCAGAGAGCTAGGCCATTATGTAGCAACTTGCCCACAGAAGATACGTGAAGAACTCAACCTCATCACATGCTACAATTGTGGTAACCAAGGACATTATGCAAGCAACTGTCCAGAAAAGATGAAGCACAAGATAAACAAGCCTATGAAGGATCTCAGCCTTGTCACATGTTTCAAATGTGGAAACAAAGGACACTATGCAGATGTTTGCCTAGAGAGATTTCAACAAGATCCCAAGCAAGTCAAGAAGTGATCTAGTTGGAAAAAATTTAAGGGTGGTAGTACCCTAGTTCTTTTGAGCCAACTTGTAACCCCTAGCCTCCCGAAATCTTGGGACGAGATTTATTTTAAGGGTGGTAGCCTGTCACATCCCAAGATTTTCCAAATCTTGTAATGTGAAAAATAAAATAAATTATTGTTGAATTTTAGGGTGAAAAGAAAGTTTTGTTTCTAAATGGAAACTTAAAATCCCATCTTGAACAAACTTTAATTAAAGTTTGAATTCAACAAAATTCAAATCAAGCAAAATTCATTCCTCAATGAATGTATCTGGAAATTTAAACACTTGGAAAATAAATCCAAACCCTAAACCCTAATGGAATAAAAATCATTTCCAAGTTATCTCCAAACCTATGGATTTAAACCATATAAAAATTTGTCAACAAACATTTACAAATGATCAAGAATGACAAATAGAAATATTATAAAGCCATAGAGATTGGCTTCACTTAATTTAGAACCATGGATAAAATCTTATGAATTTAATAAGATAAGGAAAAGTAATTTCCAAAGCTAATAAAGAATCTGTCTAAAATCCAAACCAAATGGTGAGAAAATAATCCTAAAGGTATTGAAAAGGATAAACAAATATTAAACAAGGTTTTATAAATTGGAATCACCAAGTTTGGGTCTCTAAATAAAAAGATATGGATTTTATAAGATGAAGAAAGAATTATTAAATAAAGAATATCTAAAGACCAAATCAGACCTTGGCCTAATCCATTAAGCAAATGGAATGAGTATAATCCAAATAAAATAAAATAAAAGGATAAATAATTTCCAAAAATAAAATGGCAATAACCATTCTATCCCTATTTTAATAAAGACAAATCTCTAATAAGAATTATTATTTAATCCATGAGAAAATAGTATTTTGGAAATTTACCCAAATGAAATAAAAGTGGTTTAATCCAACTTAAATAGGATTAAAGAAATCTTCCAAATAAACTTTAGGGAATTAAAACCATATTTAAATCCATTGGAATTAAAATAAACCCAACTCAAATGATTTATGAATCATATTAAATATTCTCCAAATAACTCAAGATGAATTATTTTGACACCCTATTAATCAAATAAAAACCTACTGAAAAGATTTGGAAGGATTTAGAAAATTTAAATGGTGTTTGAAATATTATTAAATCTCATTTGAATTAAAACTAAAGCCTATTTTGAATAATTAAAAGACCTTAAAAAGAATAAATAAATTATTCTAAAATGAGTTCAGAATGTTGCATTAATCAATATTTAAACCTACACAAAATTTAACAAAGGTTTGAATTCAAATGAGTGTTTGAATTGGTTGTTCAAAATCAAAACAGAAAAACCAAATGAGAAAAAGAAAAAGAATCAGGAACAAAAAAAATGGAACCAGACAGTGAGCCCACTAGGCCCAGTTAGCCCAGTTCCTCTCCTCCCCGCAGAAAAAACGATTCGAACCAGTGAACTCACCCGCAAGGTCGCTAACCGGTGGACCCCATTCCCTCTCTTTCTCTCTCGCTGCCAGATGACCCCACCCCTCCCAGTCATCGTCTTCACCCACCCCGCTGACCACGCCCCCTCTCGCCGGCCGTTGCTGCCGAATCAATGCCGACGTAAATTCACCTTACTGGCCGAGTAACTCCCATCGGTGATCACTCCCTCTTAACCGCCTGGACGTCCTCTCTCTTTCCCCTCTCTCGCCAGACCCTCTACGCCCCTAGGCCGCCCTGATTTACGCCTAGACTCCGCTCTGCTCCGACGAGCTCGCAAGCAATTCCGGCCAGTCTCCTCCTCCCCTCGCCCCTGGAGCACACGAGAACCTTACCCAGACTCTGGCGCACCTCCCTGCACTCTCATCTCTCTCGCGCGAGCCCTGTGTCGTCGACTCCGTCTTCGTCTAAACGACGCCACCGTCTGCTCCAACTCCGACGAACTCCACAGGTAGCCTCTGACCGCGCCGCCCTCTCTCTTTGATGCTCGCATGTTCCCTGGTACCGTGCGCGTCTAACGGACCTCTTATTTTGCTTTGGCATGCCTTGTAGCCCCGCCCCCATCGACGACCGTACGAACCCGAGGCACAGCGCAGCTCCGACGAGCAATCCCTACAACATCAACGCGCCCCTCGACAAGCAGAAGGCACGTTGAGCTTCCCCATGCCACCGCGAACCTGGTGATCCACACCTCTCTCTCGTTCGCTTCCTGCAACCGCCGCGACGCCGTAGCCAGACACGCCGCCGCCACCTACCGCCGCTAGCGCCGCCCACCTCTGGTCAGTCGCATAGTAGCCGTTCGATCTGGATCCAACGAGTACGATAGATTCACTTAACTGAAAGGGTACGCTAGTTCTGAGCCATAAGATCACACTTAAATCCAAAGGCTGCCATCGCTTGATCCGGCCGAAGCGGTACCGACGAATAGAAACGCGCCGCGTGGCACTAGTTTGGTTTAAAACAGAATTTTGAATCTGATTAGTAAGCAAACTTGTAAAATTCATAACTTAAAATCCACACGTACAAATTTTGCAAACTTTATATCAATGGATTCAGAAAAACAAGCCCTAGCCAACCATACACTTTGTTTAGTAAAAAGCTTCTGTTAAATTGATTGTTTTTACAGAAACTTGTGAGTGCTTGTTTAGGATATAAAATTTATTCCAAAATGATTTTGAGGATAAAATCTTTGGCAAATGGTGTGTTTTGAACCTACTGACCATAGGAAACAAATTGTGGTTTCAAAAATGTATTTGGTGAAGCAAGAGAATGAATCTTTGAGTTAAACCATTTCTAGTCAAATAAAAAATATGGGTTAATTAGTGAAATTGGTTTTGGAAGAAAACCTTTGATAAATGTTTTGGAAATAAACACTCTGACCCTAAACACAAGATTTCATGGTTTGAAAACATATTTTGTGAAACCTATATAATTTTGCCTTATTAAAAGCATTTCTTCACCACATAAAATAATGACTTGATCAAAAATGGTTTATGAAGTAAAATCTTATACAAATGATTTTTCCACTTTATAAAATGACCATTAGGTGTTTTAAAAAGTTTATGACCCATTAGAAACCACTTATCCAAATAAAACAATCTTTAGCATGCTTGCATGCATTGTTTTGTTATTATTATTTTATGTGTTGAATTGCTTGAATGGTAGATTGAAATATTTTTGCTTGATTGAATTGTAGTGATTTGAAGTGAGTGAACATTGCAAAGAACAAGGAAGTGAACTTATACTCTCTACCAAAAAGGCAAGTGATGCTTCATACTTTTGTCCCATTATTTTCACTATGCATTAGTGATATTTCTAAGTAGGACTTGCATGGAATTTTTGCTAAGCATAAACTATGCCATGGGAAATCCTAGTAGATGTAACCTTAGTAGAAATTTCCTAAGTTAAGATTCCTACTACTATCATGCTTAGCTTAGCTAATATAAAACAAGGGTGGAATATATATTCATACTATGGAAAAATTTCTAAGTCTGAGGACTTGTGTTTTGTTTAATAAAACAACTAAGTGAATGAATCACCTAGGTGGAATGGAAGGAATGGTTTGTGTTGCGTGGTTCACAAGGCCCATTTCTATGGTTTACCTGTTGGAGATATGCCCAAGAGGCAATATTAAAGTGGTTATTATCATATCTTCATACTTATGATAAATGTTTACATACCATGCTATAATTGTATTAATAGGAAACATTAATACTTGTGTGATTTGTAAACATAAAAGAGTCCCTAGTAAAGCCTCTTGTTAAACTAGCTTGTTGGTTAATATATGATCATGGTTTCCTTATCATGAACATAGAGATGTTATTAACAACAGGGTCATATCATTAGGAGAATGATGTGATGGACATACTCCTATAGATAAGCGTAGCATAAAGATCAAGTCATTTTAATAGTTCAATTGTTATATGCTTTCTGACACATAGTAACCTAATTCCTTCGACCATGAGATCATGCATATCACCTTTACCGGATGGATGCTTTGATGACATCAAACACCACAACGTCACTGGGTGGCTATAAAGGTGGCATTGAGTGTTCGGAAAGTATTGGTTGAAACACATGGATCAAGAGTGGGATTTGTCCATCCATATGACGGATAGATATACTCTGGGCCCTCTCGGTGAAATGTCATCCAATTAGCTTGCAAGCATGTGACTGGCTCACAAGGGATCACATATCACGGGAACGAGAAAAGAGTACTTATCGGTAACGAGGTTGAACTAGGTATGCAGAGATACCGACGATCATAACCTCGGATAAGTAAACTATCGCGTGACAAAGGGAAATTGGTATCGTATGTAAGTGCTTCATTCGATCGCAAAGTAATCGTAGAAATATGTGGGAACCATATGAATTTCCAGATTCCTCTATTGGTTATTATTCGGAAAGTGTCTCGATCATGTCCGCATAATTCACGAACCGTAGGGAGACACACTTAAGGATTCGATGTTGTTGAGTAGTTATGGAATGATGAGTAAGATACCGAATGTTGTTCGGAGTCTCGGATGGGATCCGGGATATCACGAGGAGATCCGAAATGGTCCGGAGAATAAGATTCATATAAGGAAAGTCCTGTTTCGGAGTTGGGGAATGGTTCCGGTGTTTTCATCGGGAATGTTCTAGACGGTTCCGGAATGTCCGGCACTTCGGAGGGGAAGGGTACATGAATGTGTTATATCAAGTTGGTATGATTTCATCATGTACTAGGTGTCATCGCTGAACAAAATAAAGGGTTTAATCAAATCCTAGTTTGAAAAGTCAAACGCCAAGTTTGAAAGTCAAACGGCTATTTTGGGAAGTGGAGGGGAGGTGGAATACGAGTTGGGGAGGAGTCCCTCCACCTCCACCGCCGGCCCACCTTGGGTCCGATTTGGGGAGGGACTCCCCTCCCCTGGCGCGCCTCCCTCCACCCATAAAAGGAGGGGCAGGGCTCCCCTCCTTGGACACACAAGTTGCCTCCCTCTAAACCTAAACCCTAGCCACAGCCTAGGGATTTCTCCAAAGCCGCCGAGTTAGGGCCTCTAATTGCCCTAGCCGCCGGACTAGCCCCTTCTAATTGGTGTGTCTAAACCCTAGATCACCAAGGCTCTCTCATAGTCCACCATACTCGCTCCGGCTTAAGGCGAAGCCCTGCGAGATCTCCCCTCTACTTACAGTACCACGCCCGTTGTCTTTGCCGAATTGCGAGGAGAGTGCTACAACCTCCGCTGCTTTGGAACAAGGGAGAGGAAGGTATTCATCGAAAGTCAACGTGTGACCGATCGGGAGCTGCCGGAACGCAACGCCGGAAGGACCGTCTATGCGATCTTGAGATCAGCAAGTGTACGACTACGTCACCCACGAGAATCTGCTCTCGTTAACCGCTTTGGAATCTTCGAGGGTGAGTTCCTCTATCGACTCGTTGCTACAATCTAGTAGATAGATCTTGGCTTGTTTGTTTGCATGCGAACAAATTTTTGTTTTCCATGCTACGAACCCCTGAGGGTATCGAGCCGTGTCTATATGTAGATATGTTGCACGAGTAGAACACAATGGTCATTGTGGGCGTTGATGCTTTTATTGTCGATTGCTTCTTGTGTACTTTGCATCTTGCGGTATGTTGGGATGAAGCGGCCCGGGCTAACCTTACATGACATCGTTCATGAGACTTGCTCCACGCTTGACATGCAACTTCTATTGCATAAGTGGCTTTGCGGGTGCCTGTTTCTCCCAACATAGTTAAGATTCAATTTACAACGGGTGATTGACAATACTGGTATCAATGTTGTGGTTCTTGTTCGTAAGTTAGAACGACACTTATTGAAAGCCCCAAACCATGTAAAACATGCAAAGAAAATTAGAGGCGTCTAACTTTGTTTTGCAGGGGTGTGCTGTGATGTGATATGGCCATGATTATGATTATATATGATGTATGCAATGTTCCTTATTGTAAGTTGGCAACCGGCAGGAGCCATATGGTTGTCTTTAAATTCTGTTAAGACCCGCGTGTCTATTCAAAGTAGTTGTAATAGTTGAAGCTGGTGGACGACAACCATGAAGCGGCGCCATTGACCTTGATGCCATGCTGGTGATGATGGAGATCATGTTCGTGCTTGAAGATGGAGATCGGAAGCATAAGAAGAAAGGCCATATCATATCACATATTATGAATTGCATGTGATGTTAATCCTTTTATGCATCTTGTATTGCTTAGTAGACGACGGTAGCATTATAAGATGATCCCTCATGCACATGAATTTCAAGTCATAAAGTGTTCACCCTTAGTTAGCACCGTTGCTAAAGCTTGTTGTTTCGAAGCACCACGTGATGATCGGGTGTGTTAGATTCCGCAAGTGTATACAACGTGAGCAAACCAGATTTGCTCATGCGGAAACTAAGGTTTGATCTTGACGAGCCTAGCATGTATAGACATGGTCTCGGAACACGGATCACCGAAAGGTAAAGCATGAATCATATAGTAGATATGATGAACATGTCGATTGTTCGCCATTGAAGCTACATCAACTCTCGTGATGATCGGTTTTGATGTGGTGGATTTGGTTCGTGTGATCACTAAAACAATGTGAGGGATATTGTTTTGAGTGGGAGTTTAATGGCAATGTGATTAAAAGTTGAACACTATTTATCATAAATTAAATCAAAGTGAATTTGCATAATTGTTGTAGTCATTGGCATCCGTTTACCACCTTGCGCTTAGTTTTAATTGAGATGATAGAACTATAGAAATCTGGTTAGTTACTTTACGAACTGGTATCGTATTGATTTGAAGTGTTAATATAAAGTTAAAAGTCCTATTGCAAACTTTCAGTAAGTTCCGGTTACTCCATGAAGTTTAATAATTGGTATTAAATCAAGAGTGACAATTCCAAGAGTTAGTGTATGAGTATCATGTTTGTCTCCATGATTCTTGATATTCAAAGAATTGTCTTAATATCAAGGTTATCTAGGATCTGAAAGAGTTGTTTCAGAAACCATGATGTGTGGAAGATATTGTGATATCTGAAACGAAGTTTTGGTTGCAACATGATAGAGTATAATATGGCAAAAGTCATGTTCTCATATTTGATGAGAATTTGCAAAGGGTTAAAGACACTAGTTGTCCTAATCCACCAAAAGGTTTTGGAGAGCAACATTATACTCGCGATTCACCTTTATAAGCTAAAAGTAGCTTGATCATGAATAATTCCATGATAAGGGTGAATATTTGATGTAGGTAAAATATTTACCACACCAAGATATTACTAAAGAATGGAATTTGAAAGCACACCAAACATTTGATGATGGTGATCTACTTCAAAGTACAAGTCCAAAGACATTGGTATTTAATTATACACGCTTTGGACTATGTGTCATATGTATGACTCCACTATTGATGTTGATAGATTCTTTCAAACAGAAAAGGAAATACTGAAAGAGAATCTCATAAATATATGGCAGAAAAGAAAAGACTAGAATTGTTCAGTTTAAGTATATAGATGATATACATGTTATGGCTATATTCTTTGCTTATTAAACAATGTGGTTCTTAAGTATTTGATACTGAATTTGTTGGTGTGAATCGTCATACGAAACAACAAAATTCATGAACTACAATGGCCTAAGTAACTAGCAAAAGAATATGTGATGATGTTCATCGAGAACAAATAAAAGGTTATTGTGTTGCTCGTTAAACGTCAAAGCTTGCCTTCAAGATTTGTTTTATCAGGTATTATGAGAACAAAAGGGTTGTTCAAATAATTGCCGTAATCCATAAAAGATGGATGATTCACAAATCTCGTTGGAGAAATCACATCCATAAAAGTAGTGCTAAAAATGTCGAAAGACAAATTGATTGAAAGATCACTTAGGAAGTGACATCGTCGTTTAAATTATATTGGAAAGAAAACATGAAGAAACTCCATGTGGATGGAATTTTGGAGTCTTCTGATTTTTGATCACATGACGCTTGTGAAAATTTCCCAGAGATAATTAAAACTTCGTTCGTAGGCCAAAAGGGAACGAATGACTAGCTTATTGGAACTTGTACATATTGTTGTACGAAGTCCATTATGTGTAGTCAAGAGCGATGGATTTCAACTTCATATGCTTTCTCCAAAAATTTGAGTGAATATATGAATATTTACTTAATAAGGATGAAGTGTGAAATATTTGAAAAGTTCAAAGACTTTCAAGATGAAGTGCAAAATCATTGTAACAAGAATATAAATAGTTTATGATAAGATCATAAAGGAAGATATTTGAGTTACAAGTTTAGCATAATACCTAAGATTTAAGGAATCGTTCCGTGGATTTGCATTTTCCCGAAACACCATAAGAGTATGGAGCGTTCGAGATATGTAATTAAACCTTGTTTAACACGGTAAGATCAAAGGTATAATTCATAAAACTGCCATTATATTTTAAAGATTAAAAGCTTTAGAGACTACTGTTTTTCCACTGAAAAGAGCTTCATCATAATCCGTTGAACCGACACCATATAAAGTTATGGTTTGGGATAAAACCCAAGTTGTCCTTTCTTAAACATTGGTATGCTATGCATAAGAAAGATGTTTGCAACCAAAGTCGGATGAACCTGTCTTTGTATGTTATTTAGAATAACTGTTCCTTCATAACATCGGAGACAAAAATGTTTGTCGCTTAGAACGTCAAGTTTCTTAGAGAAGGAATTTTTCTTGAAAAGTTAAGCGGGAGGACAAAAGAACTTTGATAAATTTAAAAGAACCTTAGCTATATGTGCAGAGTTGTGCAGCGCCGAAAAGTGTTCCGGAGACAGCGATAATGCTCATGGCTCACGTGCCTCAAAGGTTGTGGTCACGGAGATCTAAGTTCCTATTGAAACAAGTAGGTCGGGTAAACAATCAAATACCAAGATTTGAGAGTTAAATCATTATATGACAATAATGATCCGACTACATGCAAAGAAGCGATGATGGGACCTGACTCCGTCTAATGGCTTGAAGCCATAAAATCCATGATAGTTCCATACACGAAAAAAATCAAGTTTTGAACTTGAAGGACCCACAAGAAAGGTGTAAGACCTTACAGTTGTGTTTGGATCTATAAATAAATAGACATGGATGTTGCACATCTATGAAATAGTCGACATGTTGGGAAAGAGTTCAGAACAATGTTCAAAGGTTGACTATGACAAGATCTGATCTTTCATAGCGATATTTAGTCTAGACGGATTAATATAGCAACCACTACATATAATTTTGTTATGTGGTAGTTGAATAAACAAAACAAGTTCTTCTAATAGAATTGTTACCTAGGACATGTGCATAACACGGTCCATAGGGTTTTGTTAATTCAAAGGATGCTAAAAGCATATGCAAACTTCAATGGTTGAAGTAAGCATAGCGGAGTTGGAATCTTCACTATGATGAAACTGTTAAAAGAGTTTAATTTCATCAGAGACAATGAAGATGCTTGCATTTGCAAGAAATTAAGTGGGCGCGCTAAGACATATTTCTAATACATTATGTGGAGGACATATTGTTGATTGGAAAAGATGTATATTTTATTAACACATATTAAGAATTTCATCCTGATAAAAGACTTAGGCAAAACCCAAATATTTGGCATCAATAGACGCTAATATGGTTGTGCCGAAAGTACATAGATGATGTATTGAATGAGTTCAATATAGAAACTACAAGAAAGGTTCTTGTCACAGAAAAAGGATTGAATGAGTTCAATATTGATGATATATTCAAGTGTATTGACATAGGGTAAGTGAAACAAAGATTCAAGTATAGATTGACACTACTAGGAAAATGGTCGCCAGGCGCTTTGACTGAAGGCCCATCCGTGGCGCACCAAGAGTGCCACTGCCTTGCGCCACGGCTATCTCTCAGCCGTGGCGCCGCCTAGTGCGCCACGGTTGTGTAGAGATAGGCGAGCGCACCTAGTGCGCCACGAAGTTTGGCATGGTGCGCTACCTTTTATCTTCGTGGCGCACTACCCAATGCGCCACTAAACATCCATGGTGCGCTTTAGGAGTAGTCGCCATGAAGGTAAAACATGTGCGCCACAGATGTATTTTTTGTTTTTTTTTTAATTTCCATGCCAGATTATATGCAATACAGATTATATACAATATTACAGCAGATATACACACAGATACAAGATATACAATTATATATATAAATGCTCGATATGAAAAACAAGATTGAAACAAATACATATAGATAAGTCTCATACATGAATACATAGTCCAAGTTACATTGTTTTGATCATGTTACAAAGTAGTAGTTGGTGACATGCGAATACATGTGTCGATCGAACAAGTTAGAGCTCAAGCTCGCTTAGACATCTAAACTAGCTAGCTAGACACAAACGCAGGATAAATACCCAAAGAAGATAAGCATGATCACCGCCACACGAAGGTGTAGGTCTTCATCCGGTTCCTTGTCCTAACTCCCGCTAGATAGCTCGTGTATCTATCTTCCGCCTCCGCCATAGTGTTGTACCCTTTGTAGCTATTGTCACAAACGGCACTGTCTCCGCAGTCTTCCCAATCATCGAGACTCAGGAACCGTCCCTTGTACACGACGTACACGTCATCTACAAGTTGACAATAATAACTAACCGTGATTGAAAAACATGTATAATTAAAGTCATATGAAGATACACTTATAGAAAGTACTCTTAAATCAAAAAGAGCAAACTCAAAAAGCATGCCTCATATATAACTAGCTAGGTCGTTGGACACAGGAATTGCTTATGACGGGACTGCTAGCCACGTAGGATACACAATTCATGGGCTTGATCATATCAGTAGTCTAACAATCCCGTCATAGCACATTCACATATATATTGTGCCACGACATTTCAATCATCGGCATATTCTCGAAAAGACAAAAATAACTCGAAAAGCATGCCTCATATATAACTAGCTAGGTCGTTGGACAGAATTGCTTATGACGGGACTGCTAGCCAAGTAGGATGCACAATTCCTGGACTTGTGCATATCACAAGGCTAACAATCCCGTCATAGCACATTCACATATATATTGTGCCACGACATTTCAATCATCGGCATATTCTCGAAAAGACAAAAATAACTCGAAAAGCATGCCTCATATATAACTAGCTAGCTAGGTCGTTGGACACAGGAATTGCTTATGACGGGACTGTGAGCCAAGTAGGATGCACAATTCCTGAACTTGTGCATATCACAAGGCTCACAATCCCGTCATAGCACATTCACATATATATTGTGCCACGACATTTCAATCATCGGCATATTCTCGAAAAAGACAAAAATAACTCGAAAAGCATGCCTCATATATAACTAGCTAGCTAGGTCGTTGGACACAGGAATTGCTTATGACGGACTTTAGCCAAGTAGGATGCACAATTCACGGACTTGTGCATATCACAAGGCTAACAATCCCGTCATAGCACATTCACATATATATTGTGCCACGACATTTCAATCATCGGCATATTCTCGAAAAGACAAAATAACTCGAAAAGCATGCCTCATATATAACTAGCTAGCTAGGTCGTTGGACACAGAATTGCTTATGACGGACCGTGAGCCAAGTAGGATGCACAATTCACGGACTTGTGCATATCACAAGGCTCACAATCCCGTCATAGCACATTCACATATATATTGTGCCACGACATTTCAATCATCGGCATATTCTCGAAAAAGACAAAATAACTCGAAAAGCATGCCTCATATATAACTAGCTAGCTAGGTCGTTGGACACGAATTGCTTATTATGACCGTGAGCCAAGTAGGATGCACAATTCTGGACTTGTGCATATCACAAGGCTCACAATCCGTCATAGCACATTCACATATATATTGTGCCACGACATTTCAATCATCGGCATATTCTCAAAAGACAAAATAACTCAAAAGCATGCCTCATATATAACTAGCTAGGTCGTTGGACACAGAATTGCTTATGACGGACCGTCCAAGTAGGATGCACAATTCCTGGACTTGTGCATATCACAAGGCTGACAATCCCGTCATAGCACATTCACATATATATTGTGCCACGACATTTCAATCATCGGCATATTCTCGAAAAAGACAAAAATAACTCACACTTGTCGTCCGAGAACCAAAGAGTAAGCAAAAAAACCAAAGAGTAAGCAAAAAAACCAAAGAGTAAGCAAAAAAACCAAGCATTGATTGATATATAATAATAATAAGCAAAATAAGTAAGCGGTGATACATAAACCTAATAAGATAAGTACACTTGTCGTCCATGTACACACACACAAAGGTCATCTATAGTTTGCAACTACAACTAGGCCAACATCAAGCCTTCTAGCTCGGCTTAGGGAACGGGAGGACGCCTGCTCGTCATGAACTTCCTATAGTCACCCTGCATCTCTAGGCGATCTTCTATGTCACGGTTATTCGGGATATTTCCTCCGAGAAGATCCCTCAAGTCATGACATCACGAAGATGATTGCCCCAAATCACTGGATGCGATACATCTCTTGTCTAATATCCGAATCATTGATCTTGGCCTTTGCTTCGCCCACTGCTTGAGATGATCCGCAGCGTAGAATTCTGCTGGTCAAGTAGGAACGCCTCATGTGATGGAGTGCGTAGTAGGCTTCCTTCTTCTTGTTTTCCGCTGCTTCACGCAGGGAACTCACATGTGGTTGAAGACGTGCTGCCGAACTTGACCTTCTTACGCAAGCTGGTGCCTTCCGTCGAGGCAAAGCCGGAGAGCATCATCCGTAACTTCCTTGATCTTGTCGTAGTTTTTCTTCTTTTCTAGACTCCCGAGTCGAAATACGTGGGAATGCTTGGCGATAAGGAGATGAGCGTGCGGTTCATCTCTGCAAAAAATTCAAATGGAATGTGTTGAAAAAGAATGATGATGATCTAATAAAGCCAATCGACGGTGGCGGTGAATAACGACTTACTCGGGAAAGTAAGGCACGAGAATGTATTCCTTTGTCTTGTTCGCCACGAGGATTCTTTTTAGGTACGAGGCCACGACACGTCGCTTTATGGGGAACCCAAGCAGCCACACGCATGTAGTAGGGGTCCACTATAGCGA
Organism: Avena longiglumis; assembly: GCA_030063025.1. NCBI lineage: Eukaryota > Viridiplantae > Streptophyta > Magnoliopsida > Poales > Poaceae > Avena > Avena longiglumis. Next base: position 169,009,012 of record CP125974.1, read on the forward strand.
TGCCCGGTGTGTTCTCTCTAATGATCTGCGTGGCCAGGCTGAGAGAAAAGAGACGGACCATGGTATAGTGCAGCGGGTATAGGTGGAACATATTGAAGATGTCCTCGAACCGCAGGAAGAACAGATCCGCAGGGGCAGTGTCGACGAAGCCCAAGCCTGGTGGCACCTTAACCACGAATACCGGGTGCGAGGGATCTTTCTCCGATAGAAGGCGTCTCTCTATCGCCGCTGGCCATGCACACTGCAGTTCGAATCGGCGAGCTTCCAAATTCTTAGGTAGCATGGGCTCACCCGCCACATGAATCCTCCACATAATACCCTCGGGTCTTGGTGGCCCGTCCCGAAACCTGATCGGATTCGCAGTTGTTGACGCCACCGGCTGGCTCGAGCTGCTAGATTTTCTTTTCCGCCTTTTTCCTTTTGGAGAGCGGGCAGGCACCGCACTGAGCACCGCCGCCCTATGTAGTGTGTCGTGGCTTAGAATAAAGGGTCGGTTGGTTGTATCAGCTGGCTCTGTAAAGGCGCAAGCTAGAGGCGTCTCCTGAGAACCAAACAGACGCTTGGTGATAGTGGCTTTTTCTGTGGGGCCACCAGCTAGGTCTTCGTTGCCAAACTGAGTGCTGAAGAAGTGATCATTCCAGTCTTGAAGTCCTCGGCCGGATCTGCGCCATGTGCATATCATCAACATGATCATCCGACCCACCGCGCGTGGAGGTGACGGCGAGGGCGGCCTTGCCACCGCTTGTCGCTGCACGACAGCGGTGGTCTTTGTTCTGTGGCGTGATGGCCCCGCCGTCCCCAAACGGATCATGCTCTTTGGCCATAGCATGAACAAGCCAAGCAACTTCGAGGATGTACGACTCTTCTTCATCCGCCTCAGGGGTTGAATGGGAGGTTCAGTGTCGCCGCAGCCCTTAGCACCCGACTAATTTTAACCACATGCACGCTATCCGCATCGGCTTTGAGTGGAACGTGCGCTGCAAGGGTTGAACGATGGTACCTTGGCAACATCCCTCACCGTTGTTCACATAGCATAAGAGAGTGCAAGGAACATCCGTCTGCGGAAAACATGTACGGCGTCGTCGAGCGAGATGCCACAAGAGTAATATATAGATGGCATGAAAGGCGGTAATTAAAGCAATTTGTTTACCGTGATGGCGTCGAGATCGGCTAATGTCGACGCACCGTGACACGGCGACGCGTGCAAGAGACGGAAGGGCTGCTTGATGGCGCTTTGGCCGCCGGTGTATTCTCCCTACCGACGGGTGCTTGAGCTCCGGTGCCGCCGCGACGATGGCGGGGGCACCAACATGTACTCGGCGCGCGGTGATGGCGGAGTCACCAACACTTGCGGCGCCACAGCGGGCGGAGTCACGAACACGTAGTTTGCACGATTCGCCCGGCGTTGTTCGAGTGGCTGCGACCATGCTTGGAATCGGCACGGCCCTACTCGACCACCCGCACTCCGCCGCTATTGACTCCACCAAGGTAGGCGGGAAGGACGTAAGGGTGATTGCCGAGTTGTCTTGGACGATCTGCGGGATCCGCGCCACTTGTGCCTTAAGTTCTTGAACCTCTGTTTTCCTCCTCGCTCCTTCCCGACGCCACATGCGTCCTCGGCGGTGGACCAAAATGATCCACCCAATTCTTACCCCCGAGGCCGGCCAGACGGCCAGCCGACGACGGCTTCTTCGTAACCGGCTCTATTTTCTTGGCCCGGTTCATCGCCCTGTTAAAAGGGTTATCCCACCGGGTGGCCGCCGTCCACAGGATGAGGAACCACAGGATCCATGACTAGCAACAATTTCCTCCTCCTGCAGGAAGTAATAACGGTGAATCATTTAGATCATCGATTAGATTGCAATCGTGTTGATCACCGGTAATTAGATTATACTTACCACAATTTCTCGAATTCCTTCACCGCAGGATCCGCGGTGAGTTGTTTGGTTTTGGGTCCACATGGTAACGGCCTCGATGAAGTTTCGAACCTGCCCGGTTCGAATTTAGCAAAGGGTTTTCTATCCCTTGGATCTATACTCTTCGTCCTCCTTATTCCATTTGGCCTCCGCGGTTACAGATCCACCAGATCCGAGATGGTGATGACCTATATTCACCGCCTGCAGCCCCTTCCCCCGATTACTATTGGCCCGGGCTCTTTCGGATTCACACCTCTCCTTGAACTCCCGGAACTGATCTTCGTGATCTGGGTCAATCTTCCGGATCTCCTCGAGACTTTTGCCTTCTTTATAGATCTTCTTCTTTATCCGGCTCTCCAAATGGCTGGTGCTCATCTTTGTGAGGGCTGATTTGTTTACTTGCGTTCCCATGATAATTTGTGTTCGATACTTAGCGGGAACTTGTATCCGCGGCAGCTTCTCGAAGAGGAGTGTGCGCAAGTGGCCATTATCTTTATGCCAGAGATTCTCGGTGTTGATCGAGATGGTTGTCCGGGTGATCGCCGCCACTTGCCCACCGTACCCTTTGACGACAAGGGCGGGCTCCAAAGGAACCCCTGATGGGCTCACTTCGGTAATTTCCTCCCTGACCGTGCCGACCGTGTTCGGGCGCCGGTCCTTCAGCTTCTTCTTCTTAGGAGGGTTGCTACCACTCCCTGTGCCCTCGCCGCCATCAGTGGTTTCATCGTCCGCCGTTCCTTCGGCTTCTTCCTCCGCGTCTTCCATCTCATCATCCTCGCTCTCCGAAGGATGGTATTCTTCATCGTCTTCTAGACGCTGGGCCTCCCGAATGTCAATTGTTTATTCGAGGTCCGAGTTCTCCTTCACCGATGCGCTTAGAACATCCAGCCTCGTCGTTATCACACATATTTGCACTAATAAAAACAAATAATTGGTTAAATGCACGGAAAAATCCGCATGACCTTTGCTAATTTTCTTAAACTAGAGTGCCCGATTTACGCCAAACGGAAGTTAATCAACATTCCAAAAAATCGGGACTCGTTTCATACAAGAACCTGCATACGACATAATAAAGTAGCTCTCAGATATCACATCAATCAAGAAATACTTCTGCAAATGCTGGACATTCTTGTGTCAGCACTAGCACATTCTTGTGTCTGAATTTAACTTTTGTAGGTACTGGTACTAGCACTAGCACTAGCAAAGTTTGTGTCTGAATTTAACTTCTGTAGGTACTGGTACTGGTACTGGTACTGGTACTAGCACTAGCACTAGGTACTGGTACTAGCACTAGCACTAGTCAGCACTAGCACTAGCACTGGTACTGGTACTAGCTATAGTTCCAGGAGTTCCAAGGCAAGGTCAAGGAGGAATAACCAGCAACTGCAGACACTAGGGTAGCAGGCAACAACAACACAAGGCAACAGCAACACAAGGTAAACCTCCAATCTTTTGATCCAACACTTGATCACATACATGTATATACAATAGTTGTTGGGAAATATCCTCAGTAATCATGCAAGAGACATGGTCTACACATCATAGGATCTTTAAGAAAAGGCGATAAAATAGCACTTGTTCAAACTTCACCTAGGTCTCGATCGCATCACGACCCAAGTTGATACTTTATAGTTTTTAAACTAGATACCAGCCATTACAAAAAATGGTCACCAATAGAAATGCTACAGTGTCGATCAGATTTCGACTTTACATCTCAAACAAATAGTCTCTTGAAAAACAATTGTACACAGCCTAGGATTTTATTTATTATCGCACATCGCGAAGTTTTCCATCTCATTAGAAGTATATGAATCTAATGTTTCTTGGCCTAACGAGCTGCTTATTCTTCACACAAGGATGAGCACCAAGAAACATACATCATTTCCATGAGAATGATCATGCAATGCTTATTTTCCGGCTTCACCAAACCACAATTAATGATGCAGGATTTTGACTTAAACCACAACAGTTATGCTTGACACTGGTACAATATTGTTGTATAATCTATGCTATGTACTTGGCTCTAAAGAATATCCAGAGCATTTGGTCTCCATTTTATTTTGCTCTACACAAAATGAACTAGCTAGCTGCTTGGTGCTGGCTAGTTGTATATACTAAGGTTGTACATAATAACCTGCATAATAATGCCAAGCCATATGGATCTTCACTAGTCGCACCAAGTAAGAGGAAATCGAACCAAGGAATATGCCACGCTTTCAAAACACTTGTAGAAACACCACCAAGTACATAAATGGCGTAAGAGGGTCGAGTGAATATTTGCACACCTAGCTTGCATAGACTTTGAAGGCCGTGATGTGCTCTTGGTAATTTAACTGAACATGACTCGAGAATGCACTAAAAGTCACCTGAATTTTGTCACCGACAAAGGAAAACAACCACCGACCATTTTGCCATTCACATTCTGCCATCCAAAATAGGGCGAAACAACTAAGCAAAACCCATCGCACCGCTTGCCACAGCACCATCCAACAAGAACTCCTCTAAACCTAATCCTCAACCCTAACCTAATCCTCGAACCCTAACCTCTAATCGTCAACCCTAACCTAATCCTCTGAACCCTAACCTCGAAAGCAGCGGTTACCTCTAAGATGGAATGGATGCAGAGAGAGGGGAGAGAGGGGAGGGGCGAGGCTCACCTCTGAGACGAGGACGACGGCGGGCTCCTCCATGGCCTCCTCCTCCTCGAGCCGCAGCGTCCTCCTCCTCGAGCGACGGGCGCGCGGGATCCTCCTCCTCGAGCGCACGGCCTCCTCCTCGAGCGCACGGGCAAGGTGGCCTCCTCCTCCTCGAGCCGCAGCGTCCTCCTCCTCCTCGAGCGACGGGCGCGCGGGATCCTCCTCCTCGAGCGCACGGCCTCCTCCTCGAGCCTTGAGGCAGGTGGCCTCCTCCTCCTCGGGCGTGGGATGCGCGGCGGTGGCGTCGTCGAGATGCGGTGGCGTCGTCGCGCGGTGTCGGAGGACGATGGGGATGGGATATGCGGCTAAGGACGATGGAGTTGTTGACTAGCTAGTCATACTCACTTGGGCGCACTGGCAAGTGCGCACCGGACAATCAGAAGCACTTGCCTGTGGTGCGCCACGCCTAAGTGGGTACGACTACTTAGATAAGAGGGCTGCCACCCCTTTGCTAACACTAGCACTACCTTACCCACCGGGTTCCGCCCATCGGTCTATTCTAAACTGTTAGCACCTGTGTTGAATCTGGTGCCCATTTTTATTTTTATTTTAAAAATACTTTTAAATATTCCAAAAAATGCCCAAAAGTGGTGATATATGCTACAAAAGTTTTGTTTTGTTTTTAAAATACTTTTATATATTCCAAAAATGCCCAAAAGTGATAATATATGTCATAAAAGTGGTACAAATTAAATATGCTTCAAATATGTCATAATAATTTGTCCATAAATATTACAATCTTTTTTGACCACGCGTTTTACAATATTTTTTGAGCTAGCGTTTTACAATCTTTTTTCCCTTCTTTGTCGCGGTTGAATAATTTAGCCCCGGCACTTTAATGTTTCTTCTTTCGAACGGGCTACCTTTTTGGGTAGGGTCCTTTTTCTTCTTGTGATGTATGTTGTCGCATCGTAGTCGTCGTCATCTTCAATCTTTGGATCGCATCGGTCAAGTCTTGCTCATTGGCGACTCCATCCATTCCGATGATGTTCCTTTTTCCTCTCCTCACGACAACACGGCTAGGCTTTGTCGGGTCGGTAATGAAAAACATTGGTCCACTTTGGTAGCCAGTACCACGGTTCATTTTTCGCCACGCTTGCACCGCGGCCTTGGATTTGGCCGCTTGGTATAACCATGGTTGTGAAATACGGTCTTCTCTTTCGACGTTCTTTGCCCATCCGACACGGAACATCGGCACCTTTTCTCCACAGAGTCGAGCTCCCAGATCTCCTCGATTCTTCCGTAGAATCTTTCCTTCACGTTGTCATCGGTGTAGAATTCGACGTTACGCTGAGTTCGATAATCACACTTGTTGTCCTTTTCCTCCGTGTAGAATGTGTAGCCGTTGATATCATACGCTGATAGGTCACCAGGTTTTGCATCGGTCCTCGCGACAAGGTGAATATGATCTTTTCCGTGTCGGAAGAATGCGGCGCTGGGATTATCAAGGAGCGTCTGCCTAAACCAACGCGTGAAATCTGAGTTGTGCTCTTTGATTATTTCTCCTCGCCCTCTGTATGCCCCGGCCACCGTACTTCTTCTCGATTAACCTTTGTGCTTCGCATCCAAGGATCGACCAGTTCTAAATGCTGTAGCGCGACGAGGTTTGCTCGATCAAAGTCTGCGTCGAAAATCGAAGTTCCGCATGCGATGCGACCCTCTCGGTGACCAGATCCGTCGAGCTTGCCAAGGTGTCTGCTGACGGGAAGACCGGCAGGTTCTCGATGTCTAGATAATTCGTGCGTAGAGATGCACTCTTCGCCGTAAAGCCCTTGGCTATGCTTCCATCCGACGGGACCTGTGCGAACGTATCCTTTGATGTGTCCGTTCATCCTTTCAACGCCAACATGCTGCGGAGAAACATCGGCCCGAGTTATGCGATGTCCTCCACGACATGGACCAGCAGATGCACCATAATGTCGAAGAATGCGGGTAGGAAGTAGACCTCAAGCTCACATAGTATCACCACGATCTCCTCCGTAGCCTTCCGAGCTGATTCAAGCCAATCGACTTCCTAGAGATGACGTCGAAAAACTTGCATAGGCCAAATAACGCTTCACGGACGTGCTCGTCCATTATCCCTCTTAGTGCGACCGGAAGTACCTTCGTCATTAGCACGGCACGATCGTGAGACTTCATGCCATCGAACCTCGCTTCGCCTCGCCTAGGTATCGCTTATCTTGCCAGCGTGGCGTAAGGAAATTTGACTCCTAGAAGGCACTTGAAAACTGTTTGATCTCATCCTGGCTTAGAGTGAAGCAAGAAGGAGGCGTAATATTCGTTCTTCTTGAACTTTTACCCTTCCGACGACCTTGTGTCTCCGACTCATGATCATCGCCATCTTCCGATCATCGAGAGTAAGGCCCTCCCCAGTTCTTCCTCCCTTGGGATACCCAAGCGTATTCGTGCTTTTTTTGCTTCTCTTTCCATCTTTCCTCCATGTTGATTATGGTGGGGTGGCGGCTTGCACGACACGCGTTTGTTTTGCATGATATGCTGGCTGAGGCGAGCGCGACGGTAAAAACTTCAGGCAACCCCGAAAAACCAAATTGTTTTCCTTACCTTCATCGGCTTGCTTTGTTGTCGCTTCTTTCGGGCTTAGGACAATCTTTCCGGTTTTGAAGCTCTTCCACTTCTTGTTGCTCCTACGCATTCCTCGGGTCTCCGATTTGCCATCGAACAGGTCTCCACGCTTTCTCCATGGATCATTCTTGCCGAGCCACCTCCGGCGCCATGAACACGGTTTTGATGACCCTGGATCTTTCTCTAGTTGGAGATAGCTTGTGCTATCCATGCACCTAACGCATGCGTGGAATCCTTGGATAACCTGCCCGAGATATACCCGCAACCTGGATAGTCTTGCACCGTAGTGACCAACGCTCTCATAGTGAAATAATCTTGTGCGACGGCGTCGTAAGTATTGGCTCCAGATTCCCATAACGTGGCTAGCTCCTCTTTCAACAGCCCGAGATACGATTGATGTCGGTACCAGGTTGTTTCGCCCTTGAATTAGCATACTCATTTGTATGTACTTCTTCTTCATGCACAACCATGGAGGGAGGTTGTACATCCATACAAACAGGCCAAGTGCTTTGCGCGTGCTGCTCGCTACCGAACGGATTGAGTCCATCGGTGCTCGCACCAAGCCCGATGTTCCTCGAATCTCCACCGACTGGAATTCGAGGTCCAATGCTTTCCACCGCTAGCATCCGAAGGGTGCGCCAGCTCATCCTTTCGGGTCATCATCATCTCCTGGCTTCTTCCTTTCCGCATGCCATCGCATGAGCTTCGCCTTAGGGTCCGCGAAATAGCGCTGACGAGGGTGATAGGAAAGTACCATACCACTTTTCGAGGTGCTTTCTTCCTTTCTTGTATCGACTCACGCCGCACACCGGACATGTGGTTTTCTCCGCCCCGCCCCGATAAATGATGCAATCGTTGATGCATACGTGATATCTAACGCGGCGTAGATCGAGAGATGACGATTTTCTTGGCATCCTCGATACTAGTTGGACATGTGTTCCCCTCCGGAGACGATCGCTGTAATGCCATCATATCGTCGTCGAAGCTTGCGTCGCTCAATTTGTGCTTTGCCTTCATCTCCATAGCCTTGAGCGTTACATTCAACCGGGTATCATCGGGCTGCATCCTTCATACAATGGAGTAACCGCGTCTTTCTCAAGTTGCGCAAGCTTGGCTCTCTAGCGGCAGCCTGGCGTTACGTTACTTGAGAAGCAGCTCTTGCACATAAGGGTCCCGCACCACCGACGTTGTTCCATCGTCGTACGCTCCTCCGCCATCTAGATCATCATCATCCCGGCCTTCGCACCTTCACCATCTCCGTGAGCCTCTTCATCATCTCGCCTGCTCGCCGTGATGATGATCACCGCTCCATCATCTACGCCATCGCTTATCCAACGAGTGTATCCATCCATGAAACCATGGCGAGCAGTGCGCTGCAGATTCCGGAACTGGGTCGATCACCCAGATTGAGTTTGCATCTTCTCACGGACATCTTATATCTGTCTTGTTATTTCGTATCATGTCGGCCGTCGCACATTTCAAAAATCTAGCCACAATGCCTTCGCTCATTATGGACCATTTTTGCTCGCACGATGTACACGGTACAATTTTGAAGTCTATTAGAACCACATAATGAATGCATGCATGCAATGGTCGATAGAAAATTTCGGCATGACCTATCCTAAAATTAGGACCTTTATGAAATGTTAAAGTCTTGCCAAAATGGAAATGAATCAACATTTTGGCAAAACAATGGCAACTTGTTCACATACAAACACAAGAGAGAGAGAGACCGATCCATACACACATGAACATATCATTATCCTCTCCATACACACATGCATGAGCATCATCGATACTCTCCATATACACACACATATGACCATCGATCCTAGCTCTCCACACATACACACATCATGACATGAGCATCGATCATCTACATACATATGAGCACATGCATCATCCATATACACATGAACACATCCTTACATGGACAACTTACCGAGATGAGAGACCGATCGCGAGAAAGATGGAAAGGAGAGGTGCGTCGACGGAGACGGATAGATGAGAGACCGAGACCTCCTCTATTACTTATGTAACATCCAAAGCAAGTTTTACATGCTAAAAATGGTGAATGTGTGGAGAAATTGAGGTGGGAAGGTGAAGATCCCGACTAGATCTAAGGAGGAAGAAGAAGGGCAAAGTGAAGTGTGGGGTGGTGGATGTGGTCACACATGTGCACATAAAGTGCTGTCTTAAAAATCGACACATCCGTGGCGCACACGCAAGAGTGCGCCAGTGAGTATAAACTTCGTGGCGCACTATGCAGTGCACCATGATGCTCCCCTGGCGCATCTTGGAGGCGCGCCACAGTTAGTGGCCGTCTCGAGCAGAGGTGGGCATGCGCTCGGTCGTGAGCACCATGCACACGTGCGCCATGATGACCCTAACAACCGTGGCGCACGTGTGCATGGTGCGCTACAGAAGTTTGGCGTGTGGCCAACAAGGCCCTGGCCCACACATATCTGTGGCGCACTAGGGTCATGTGCGCCACGGTTGTTCTAGTTACTAGTAGGGCACTGCCCACAGGTGAGCCACGCCTGTTTTAGCCATGGGGCACTTCAACCATGTGAGCCACGGATGTGCTGATTACCTATAGCCGTTTTCCTAGTAGTGTGATACTTGATGTGTAAAATCACAAAGAGTATTTTATCAATCATGCTGTGATGTGTACAAATCCAGATATGTCCTATCCTCTAAATGTTATGAGCATATACCAGAATGATTCATAAGATGATTATTGGACAATAGTAAGGATATTCTTATGATCTTTTGGAAGAACTAAGAGTATATTATTTGTAGAAGTGACAAATAAATGGTTAGTTCATTGTAAAAATACTACATTGATACTAGTTTTGTCACAAAGTACAAATTAAATTTATCTCAATCTAAACTAAGGGTGGCACAATAAAATGGAAAGTAAGTTCCATAATGGATTTGGATGAGTTCCAAAGTTAAGACATTGTGACAGATACTACAACAAAAGGCTAAATATATAACTGCTATTATAGCAGCTAAAGAGGGTATTTGTGTGAAGTAGTTTGTTATCAAACTAGGTGTAGTTCACAGCGGGATAATACTATGAAGATATATTGCACGACAATATTATCAACATGTTTTAACCCCAAAGAACTAAAGGTCGCACCAAAGGACCAAATTAGTATGAAGCCATCTCATTAGAGAATGAGTGATGCGTAGAGACGCAAATACATGCAATTACACACGGACCTGGAAGTGTCAGATCCGGAGATCAGTTGGCCACTAGCAATCGTGTACATACGACACCAGAAAGCCATAGGTGTTGAATACACAAAGGTTTGAAACTAGATTATTGACTCTAGTGCAAGTGGGAGACTGTTGGAGATATGCCCAAGAGGCAATAATAAAGTGGTTATTATCATATCTTCATACTTATGATAAATGTTTACATACCATGCTATAATTGTATTAATAGGAAACATTAATACTTGTGTGATTTGTAAACATAAAAGAGTCCCTAGTAAAGCCTCTTGTTAAACTAGCTTGTTGGTTAATATATGATCATGGTTTCCTGATCATGAACATAGAGATGTTATTAACAACAGGGTCATATCATTAGGAGAATGATGTGATGGACATACGCCTATAGGTAAGCGTAGCATAAAGATCAAGTCATTTTAATAGTTCAATTGCTATATGCTTTCTGACACATAGTAGCCTAATTCCTTCGACCATGAGATCATGCATATCACCTTTACCGGAAGGATTCTTTGATGACATCAAACACCACACCGTAACTGGGTGGCTATAAAGGTGGCATTGAGTGTTCGGAAAGTATTGGTTGAAACACATGGATCAAGAGTGGGATTTGTCCATCCATATGACGGATAGATATACTCTGGGACCTCTCGGTGAAATGTCATCCAATTAGCTTGCAAGCATGTGACTGGCTCACAAGGGATCACATATCACGGGAACGAGAAAAGAGTACTTATCGGCAACGAGGTTGAACTAGGTATGCAGAGATACCGACGATCATAACCTCGGATAAGTAAACTATCGCGAGACAAAGGGAAATTGGTATCGTATGTAAGTGGTTCATTCGATCGCAAAGTAATCGTAGAAATATGTGGGAGCCATATGAATTTCTAGATTCCTCTATTGGTTATTGATCGGAGAAGTGTCTCGATCATGTCCGCATAATTCACGAACCGTAGGGAGACACACTTAAGGATTCGATGTTGTTGAGTAGTTATGGAATGCTGAGTAAGATATCGAATGTTGTCCAGAGTCTCGGATGGGATCCGGGATATCACGAGGAGATCCGGAATGGTCCGGAGAATAAGATTCATATAAGGAAAGTCCTGTTTCGGAGTTGGGGAATGGTTCCGGTGTTTTCATCGGGAATGTTCTAGAAGGTTCCGGAATGTCCGGCACTCCGGAGGGGAAGAGTACATGAATGTGTTATATCAAGTTGGTATGATTGCATCATGTACTAGGTGTCATCGCTGAACAAAATAAAGGGTTTAATCAAATCCTGGTTTGAAAAGTCAAACGCCAAGTATGAAAGTCAAACGGCTATTTTGGGAAGTGGAGGGGAGGTGGAATCCGAGTTGGGGAGGAGTCCCTCCACCTCCACCATCGTCCCACCTTGGGAGGACTCCCCTCCCCTGGCGCGCCTCCCTCCACCCATAAAAGGAGGGGCAGGGCTCCCCTCCTAGGACACACAAGTTGCCTCCCTCTAAACCTAAACCCTAGCCACAGCCTAGGGATTTCTCCCAAGCCGCCGAGTTAGGGCCTCTAATTGCCCTATCCGCCGGCCTAGCCCCTTATAATTGGTGTGTCTAAACCCTAGATCACCAAGGCTCTCTCATAGTCTACCATACTCGCTCCGGCTTAAGGCGAAGCCCTGCGAGATCTCCCCTCTACTTCCGGTACCACGCCGTTGTGCTGCCAGAATTGCGAGGAGAGTGCTACAACCTCCGCTGCCTGCTGGAACAAGGGAGAGGAAGGTATTCATCGAGTACCAAACGTGTGACCGACTGCGGGAGCGCTGCCGGAACGCAGCGCCGGAAGGATCGTATACGCGATCTTGAGATCGGAAGTGTACGACTACATCACCCACGAGAATCTGCTCTCGTTAACCGCTTTGGAATCTTCGAGGGTGAGTTCCTCTATCGACTCGTTGCTACAATCTAGTAGATAGATCTTGGCTTGTTTGTTTGCATGCGGTAGAAATTTTTTGTTTTCCATGCTACGAACCCCTACATTACCTTGTGTATCTCACTTGTGGTTGGCCACCCAGGAACAAAGAGATTTGAGATGTCAAATGTTGAGAAGCTTCAAGTGCGGCCACTTGGCATTATGGGCTCTGCCTGGATCATATAGGTTGCAAGAACTTAGCCAAATGGACAGTTGGTGGTAGGGGATGATAGGTTGGAACGCGTCCATTCTGGTCTAAGGGAAGGCTTCTGAAAGATCTTGTCTTGGTGAAACCAAGTCTTGTGGGGAAAGTGCACCACCTCTACAGAGTGTAAAATCTAAGTACTTAGCCATGTCCCTGGCAAAGGACAATTTGAGCATCAAGACATGGAAGCTATCAAGAATCTCATCATCCAAATTTCTAAGTTAAAAACTTGTGGTTGAACAAAGGTTTAAGGTTCACCAATTTCTATTGGTGGTTCCTTGGGTGATTTTTTTCAAGCAAAAACTTAGTGTTTTCAAATGATAAGGAAAATCTATTTCGAGCAAAGCAAGCCTAAGCTCCACTTAGCCAAATGCATATAGATGATAGACTTCACTATACTACCATAGTATCACTTGCCAATACAATTCAAATGTATTGACCCTGGTGGATGTAACTTTTTATGTTGCAGGTTTGTTTGATATTAGTGAAGTTTAATGATTAAGATTACAAGTCTACAACCAACATGTCTGCCTGTGGCACTTTGAAGATGAAGGACCCCATGCTTATAGATATTCTGCTGCAATGTAATGTAATAGCCAAATGAGCTATGTAAGATGTAATAAATTATGGTATTCCTGGTTATAAAGTTGTATTATGACCTTTGTTTCTTGATATTACATCTTAACTGTGGATTCTAGCTATTGATCCAGGGACTAGCATTGTAAACACAGGGATATCTACCTTATTAAAGGTTGGGAACCTTACAGCAATCTTAAGCATTGACAGAAGCTCTGGTAGAGACTTCTTCATGCCCTGCATGTTATAGTTCTTCATGAAGCTCTTGTATCTTTGTGGCAAAGATTGGATAATATGATGTATGGCTAAGTCAATGGGAATCGTTATTCCCAAGGACACAAGATTATCGGCGTACCCAGACACTTTGAGTACGTGCTCACTAATGGAGTTGTTCTCTTCCATCATGCAACTAAAGAACTTTTCAAAAGAATTATAACTCTCTATAGAAGCATGGTTATCGAAAATCATTTTCAATTCACCCATTGTATCAAAGGCATTTCCATTTTAGAAACGCTTTTGAAGTTCTGGCTCTAGCCCATACAGTATGCCACAATGAACTAAGTTGTGGTCCTCCTGATGAGTCAAATAGACGTTCTTTTCTTTGTCAGGAGCATCATCAAGTGGTGGGGGCCTAGCGGTGCTTCTAGCACATATTGCTTTTGTGTAGCAGATAGGAGAATCCTCAAATTCATGGACCAGTCGGTAAAGTTGCTACCATTCAACGCAAGTTTCTCTTTCTCCATGAACACATTGAAATTAAAAGCAGGTGGTGCCATCTACAACAGAATTTGTTAAGTTTAGACTAATTTTATGATAGATCGAGTTCAACTAATCCAAATTATGAATGAAATCCCACTAAAAAACAACATCTCTAGTGTCTTTTTGGTGATTACATGAACCAAATCCACTACACCAAGTCCGATCATCACGTGAGTCGGTGTAGCTTCAAAGGCGAGCATCTATATGGGCATCATATCAAACATATGACTCATGCTTAACCTTTCGGTCCATGTTACTAGGCCATGTATGTACGTGCTAGGCTCTCCAAGTAAGAACCTTAGTATTTTGCGTATGTAAAACTGTTCTACACCCAAAATATGATCGTGGATTCAAATACACCCGATCATCACGTGATGTCTTGAAGCGGCCAAACATAATCGGTGCATACTTAAGGGAGAACACATTTTTATCTTGATATCTAAATGAGCAATCATCTTATAATGTTATCAAAAGTGCTAAACAAACAATATATGGTGCAAAAACGTCATATGCGAAAATGGAAATGATATGGTTCTTGCACTTGATCACTATCATGTGCATCGTGGTATGATCTTTACCATTCCTTTGTGTGTAAGGCCAAGGTCTATGGAACTTACACGTTAGGTGTGTTCTAAGAGTATTAAAATATACATCTACTGTCACAACCCAAAATTTTCCAAATTTTGAAATGTGAAAAATAAATAAACAAAAGAAATAATTGTTGAAATTTCGGGTGAAAAGAAACTTTCTGATTCTAAATGGAAACATCAAAACGCATCTTGAACAAACTTTGAATAAAATAGAATCCAACAAATTTCAATCAAGTGAAATGCATTCATCAATAATGTATCTTGAAATTTAAACACTTGGAAAAGCTAAACTAAAACCCTAAAACCCTAAAGGCATAATTCATTTCCAAGATCTCTCTAAAAATATGGATTTGATCAATATAAATGATTAAGAATGATAAATAATAATATTATAAAACCATAGAAATTGGATTCATTCAATGGAGCCATGGATAAAATCTTATGAATTTAATAAGATAAAGAAATTAAAATTCAAAGCTAATAAAGCTCCTATCTAAAATCTATACCAAATTGTGAGCAAAATAATCCTAAAGATATTTAAAAGGATAAACAAATATTAAATAAAAATATACAAATTGGAATCACCAATTCTGGATCTATAAATAAAAAGATATGGATTTTATAAGATAAGGAAATAAATAAATGAATAAGGAAATACTTAAAAGCCAAATTAAATCTTGGCCAAGTCTATAATGGAATAAAGTTAATCCAAACTCAAATAAAATAAAGGGATAAAGAATATTCAAATAAAAGTATATGGGATTAAACCCAATTCCAATTATATTTTAATAAAGACAAAATCCCTAATAGAAATGATTAATTAAATCATGAGAAAGTAATAAAATGGAAATTTATCAAAGAAGATTAAAAGGTTATCAAATTAACTTAAAAGAATTAGTTGAATAAAATTTATATGGTATTAAAACCATAATCAAATTTTATTTTATTAAAGGCAAATGCCCAAATTAAATGATTGATAAATCATAATAGAAATAATTCAAAAGAATTCAAAATGAATTATTTAACACCCTATTAAATAAATAAAACCTGCTGAAAAAGGTTTAGTAAAAATTAGAATTCAAATAAAGAGTTTGAAAATATATTTAATCTTATTTGAATAAAGAATAAAACCATAAAAGGAATAAAGAAATTATTCTAAAAGTGGTCTTAAAAATACATGTTTGAACAGAATAGAAAATTACTGAAAAGTTTGAAAAGATTTCAAAAGAAAAAGGGTTTGAAATCATTTGAATAAATTCAAAACAAAAAAATCTAAATAGAAAAAGAAAAAGAAACAGAAAAAAATAAAACAGATCGAATCAGCCCAGACCCAGCCCAGCAAGGCCTCAAGCCCAACAAGCACAGCCCACCAGCTCTCCCCCTCATGAAGCATTTTCTCACTTGCGAGCAAACCCACGCACTCGTTGACCAGCGGACCCCCAGAACCCACCCCGATCCACGCCTGTTGCCCACATGCCGACCATCGTCTCCACCCCCCCCGCCCTCTTCTCGCCGTTTCATCATTTATTCCTCGCATGAATTCGTCTTAATGTTGCAAAAATTACACCCCGCGATTACTCTCGTTAATTCGCCTCTCTCTCCTCTATCTTTCCCCCCAGATCCCACTCCACGAACGCCACCAGACTACTCGAATTGTTTGTTCAAACACCACTGTCCCCGACGCATTCCGACGACCATTCCGGCGACACCAGACCCCCCCACTGCCCCTGACTCACCCAAGCGTGTTCCCCATCGTCAGGCACGTCTACCTGTTCTTTCCCCTCGCCCGCGCGTGCCCTGTAGCCTCGGCAACAACCTCGTCGAGCACCACCATCGTCTGCATCCGCTCCGGCGACCCTACTGGTAAATCCCGACAGCCCCTCTCCTCCTCGTGGACACTCTCATGCTCGCCTCACTCTTGCGAATATAACGGTGTCCTCCACTTGTCTTAGCGCGTCCTCCATCCTCGCCTCCGATGACGACCAGACGAGCCCGACACTTTCACGAACTCCGGCGAGGAATCACTAGTGACTCTGTGCGCCCCTCGACAAACGGCTGCCACCTTGCGCTTCACTACGAACCCGTGAACTCGGTGAGCTATTCCTCCCTCTCCCGCGCTTGCTAAATCGTTGGCAACGCCACCGCTAGAGCCGCGCCGCCGCCAACCACCGTCGTCGCGCCGCCCATCCTTGGTCACATGCACTTCAGCCATTAGATCTTGATCCATGGGCTAGGATAGATAACTTACGCGAACCGGTATGATTAAATATGAACCACATAGATCACATTAGATCCAACGCTCCATAGAGCTCAATCCGTGCGAAACGGTATCGGCCAGCTAGGTTAAGATACGTGGCTCAGGATTTGTTTTAGAAACAGAATTGAAACTATTAGATGTTAAAATTTTTAAAATTCATAACTTTTGATCCACACGTCCAAATTTTGCAAATTTTATATCAATGGAATCAGAAAAAAGAGTAATTTCCAACCATGCACTTTTGTAATGAAGTGCTTCTGTAAAATTGGTTGTTTTGAAGAAACTTGTATAGGAATATTTTGTGTATAACATTTATTCTAGAAATGTTTTTAAGATAAAATCTTTGGCAAATGGTTTTTTTTCAACCCACTGACCATAGAAACCAACTTGTGGATTTAAAATCATATTTTGTGAAGTTAAAGAATAAATCTTTGAATAGGAGCATTTCTAGTTAAATAAAAAATATTGTTTATGTGTTAAAAATGTTTTTGAGTAAAACCTTTGGAAAATGATTTGATTTAAACCCTCTTACCCTAAACACCAAGTTTGAGGATTTAAAAATATATTTTATGAACCCTATAAAAATTAATACTTTGTTTAAAGGCATTTCTAACAAATAAAATATTGCTTTGGTGTAAAAATGGTTTATAAGTAAAACCTTTTGCAAATGGTTTTAATAATAAACACTTGACCATAAAACACTAACATTTGTGTTTAAAAATATATTTGTCAAATACTAGAAAGTATTTCTTTGATTCAAATCATTTCTAACAAAACCAAAAATGATTTAAAGTGGCCATTTTCACTAACTTAATATCAAATGGTTTTGCCACATTTATAAATGACCTTGCCACTTTTATAAATGACCAATAGGTGTTTTAAAATGTTTATAAACTATTAGAAATCACTTGTCCAAATAAAACAATCTTTGGCATGCTTGCATGCATTGCTTTGTTTTTATTATTCTATGTGATGATTGCTTAAATGGTAGATTGAACATTTGCTTGCTTGATTGAATTGTAGTGGAATTAGAAGAGTGTAACTATTGCAAGATCAAGGAGTGAAGTTATATTATCTACCAAAAAGGCAAGTTGTGCTTCATACTTTTGTCCCATTATTTTCACTATGCATTAGTGATATTTCTAATTAGGACTTGCATGGAAATTTCTAAGTGTGCTATGCCATGGGAAATCCTAGTAGTTGATGCCTTAGTAGAATTTTCCTAAGTTAAGATTCCTACTACTATCATGCTTAGCCTAGCTGGTAGAAAACAAGGGTGTATTATATTCATGCTATGGAATATTTCTAAGTCTATGACTTGTGTTTTTGTTTAATAAAACAACTATGTGAATGAATCACCTGGGTGGAATGGAAAGGATAGATTTATGTTGAGTGGTCACACAAGGCCAGGGGACTAGTGAACCTTGTGTATCACACTTGTGGAATGCCACCCAGGAACAAAGTGATTTGAGATTTAAAATGTTGAGAAGCTTCAAGTGCAGCCACTTGGCATTATGGGCTCTGCATGGATCATATAGGTTGCAATAACTTAGCCAAATGGACAGTTGGTGGTAGGGGATGATAGGTTGCAACGCGTCCATTCCGGTCTAAGGGAAGGCTTCTGAAAGATCTTGTCTCGATGCATGTCGAGTCTTGTGGGGAAAGTGCACCACCTCTCGAGAGTGTGAAATCTAAGTACTTAGCCATGTCCCTGGCAATGGACAATTTGAGCATCAACACATGGAAGCTATCAAGAATCTCATCCTCCCAATTTCTAAGTTAAAAACTTGTGGTTAAACAAGGGTTAAGGATCTTCAATCAAGGATTGGTAGATGCCTTGGGTGATTTTTGCTAAACAAAAACTTAGTGTTTTCAAATGATAAGGAAAATCTATTTTGAGCAAAGCAAGCCTAAGCTCCACTTAGCCAAATGCATATACATGATAGATACCACTATTCTACCATAGTATCACTTGCCAATACAATTCAAATGTATTGACCCTTGTGGTTGTAAATTATTATGTTGCAGGTTTGCTTGATGTTAGTGAAGTATGTTGAATAGGATTACAAGTCTACAACCAACATGATTGCCTGTGGCACTTTGAAGATGAAGGACTCCATGCTATATAGTTATTTCTGCTGCATTGTAATGAGATATCCAAATAAGCTATGTAAGATGTAATGAATTATTTTATTCCTGGTTATAAAGTTGTATTATGACCTTTGTTTCTTGATATTACATCTTAACTGTGGATGCTAGCTATTGATATAGGTACTAGCATTGTAAACACAGGGATCTCTACCTTATTAAATGTTGGGACCTCTATAGATGGTATCAGAGCACTATGTTGCCTGTAGGATTGTAACCCTAGGATAGGACAAAACCCCTTAGAAAAATAGGAGATGTATTTGTTCAAAATTATTTACAAGCAATCTTGTAAACTCTTTCCTCAACCATTTTGGTTTTGATTCTACATCTCTTCTATTTCAACTTGATGGACAAGACTCCACCATGAGCAAAGACTTCAACATGAGCAAAGGACTTCAACTTGGACATCACTAAGGACTACAAGTGAGAGAAGAAATATTACTCAAGACTTGAAGACTAAGGAAACATAATTTAGAAGGAACCATCATCACCTTTGAAGTTTTGTGGCCAAGACACAAGAATTTTTCCAAGGGAACCATGATCTCATTCAAGAAGAAAAGAACTAAGAAGAATGGAATGATCTCAAGTGAACCATATAGATGTACCACCATACTAGTGTTAAATTTAGATCAAACCTACTTATGAGGTGTAGCAAAAATATTTTGTTGCCTAAACCTGTTCTTGAAAACTTGTTGTTTGAGTGGAATGTTTGTTTGTGATTGCTTGCACATTGCTTGTGTGAATTGTTGTGTGTGAATAGACTTCTTCCTCTAGAAATCTTTTGCCTATTCTAATCCCAATCCAACCCAAACATATGACTTCTCTAAGAAACTCCAACATCAAGAATGGTGACAACAACAACCAAGAGATGCTTCTAGCAACCCAAGACTAGTTGAATCAAGTGACAACTCAGTTTTTAGCCAACAACAATGAGATAGACCCAACCTTGCAAAAGATTTTGGAAATCCAATCCCAATTGTTGTAAGGGATGACCAATCAAATGATCAGCATGAGAGACAACCTTTCCTAAGGAGATTGTGACAATAATGATATCAATGACGATATTATAGAAGGAACTCAAGCTTGCAATATTTGTGGAGACATGGATCACACTTCCAAAGAGCATGAGGACCAATGCCCTAATTGTGAAGAGAAACATCCAACTAAACAATGCCCCACATCTCAAGTGACTTGTTTCCTATGTGAAGGAAATAATCATGTACCTATCCAATGCCCCATCTATCCTATAGTTCAACAAATGAAGCAAGATGGAATGTATCAAATGTATGGAAACCCCCATAAGGAAACAACTTCTATCAAGAAGGATGAAGACAAAATCAAACCTCAGATTGCACCTCCATACATTAGGAATCACCTTGATGGACAAAAGAGGAAACATAGGTATTATCCAAGGAATCGTTCAAGGAACCGAGGAAGCTTTCCCACCTTTGAGCTGAGATATGAAGGACATGAACTAGAGGAACTCCTAGCTTTGGAAAAACCCAACAAGAAGAAGAATAAGGAAATTATGCAAATGTGGTGCAACAACTGCAAAGAGCTAGGCCATTATATATCAATTTGTCTAGTGAAGATACGTGAAGAACTCAAACTTGTCACATGTTACAAGTGTGGTGACAAAGGACATTATGCAAGCAATTGTCCAGAAAAGGAGAAGTACAAGACAAGCAAGCCTATGAGGGATCTCAGCCTTGTCACATGTTTCAAGTGTGGAAACAAAGGACACTATGCAGATGTCTACCCAGAGAAGTTTCATCAAGACCTCAAGTAAGCCAAGATGTAATCTAGATGTAAACCTTTTTAAGGGTGGTAGTACCCTAGTTGCCTTGAAGCCAACTTATAACCTCTAGCCTTCCCAAATCTCGGGACGAGATTTCTTTTAAGGGTGGTAGCCTGTCACATCCCAAAAATTTCCAAATTTTGAAATGTGAAAAATAAATAAACAAAAGAAATAATTGTTGAAATTTAGGGTGAAAAGAAACTTTCTGATTCTAAATGGAAACATCAAAACCCATCTTGAACAAACTTTGAATAAAATAGAATCCAACAAATTTCAATCAAGTGAAATGCATTCATCAATAATGTATATTGAAATTTAAACACTTGTAAAAGCTAAACCAAAACCCTAAAACCCTAAAGGAATAATTCATTTCCAAGATCTCTCTAAGACTATGGATTTGATCCATATAAAAATTCAGCAACAAATATTTATAAATGATCAAGAATGATAAATAAGAATATTATAAAACCATAGAAATTGGATTCATTCAATGGAGCCATGGATAAAATCTTATGAATTTAATAAGATAAAGAAATTAAAATTAAAAGATAATAAAGCTCCTATCTAAAATCTATACCAAATTGTGAGAAAAATAATCCTAAAGAGATTTAAAAGGATAAACAAATATTAAATAAAAATATACAAATTGGAATCACCAATTTTGGATCTATAAATAAAAAGATATGGATTTTATAAGATAAGGAAAGGAATAAATGAATAAGGAAATACTTAAAAGCCAAATTAAATCTTGGCCAAGTATATAATGGAATAAAGTTAATCCAAACTCAAATAAAATAAAGGGATAAAGAATATTCAAATAAAAGTGTATGGGATTAAACCCAATTCCAATTATATTTTAATAAAGACAAAATCCCTAATAGAAATGATTAATTAAATCATGAGAAAGTAATAAAATGGAAATTTATCAAAGAATATTAAAAGGTTATCAAATTAACTTAAAAGAATAAGTTGAATAAAATTTATATGGTATTAAAATCATAATCAAAATTTATTTATTAAAGGCAAATGCCCAAGTTAAATGATTGATAAATCATAATAGAAATAATTCAAAAAAAATCAAAATGAATTATTTAACACCCTATTAAATAAATAAAACCTGCTGAAAAAGGTTTAGTAAAAATTAGAATTCAAATAAAGAGTTTGAAAATATATTTAATCTTATTTGAATAAAGAATAAAACCATAAAAGGAATAAAGAAATTATTCTAAAAATGGTCTTAAAAATACATGTTTGAACAGAATAGAAACTTACTAAAAAGTTTGAAAAGATTTCAAAAGAAAAAGGGTTTGAAATCATTTGAATAAAATCAAAACAAAAAATCTAAATAGTAAAAGAAATAGGAAAAAATAAAACAGATCGAATCAGCCCAAACCCAGCCCAGCAAGCCCTCAAGCCCAACAAGCACATCCCACCAGCTCTCCCCCTCCTGAAGCATTTTCTCACTCGCGAGCAAACCCACGCACTCGCTGACCAACAGACCCCACGCGTAACCCACCCCACTCACTGACGCCGTTGCCCCACATGCCAGTCATCGTCTCCACCCCGCTGACCCCGCCCCTCTTCTCTCCTCGCCGTTTTCTGTCATTTATTCCTCGCATGAATTCGTCTTAATGTTGCAAAAATTACACCCCGCGATTACTCTCGTTAATTCGCCTCTCTCTCCTCTATCTTTCCCCCCAGATCCCACTCCACGAACGCCACCAGACTGCTCGAATTGTTTGTTCAAACACCACTGTCGGCGACCATTCCGGCGACACCAGACCCCCCCCCACTGCCACTGACTCACCCAAGCGTGTTCCCCATCGTCAGGCGTGTCTGCCAGTTCTTTCCCCTCGCCTGTGCGTGCCCTCTAGCCTCAGCAACAACCTCGTCGAGCACCGCCATCGTCTGCATCCGCTCCGGCGACCCTACTGGTAAATCCCGACCGCCCCTCTCCCCCTCGTGGACACTCTCATGATCGCCTCACTCTTGTGAATCTAACGGTGTCCTCCACTTGTCTTAGCGTGTCTTCCATCCTCGTCTCCGACGACAACCAGACGAGCCCGACTCTTTCACGAACTCCGGCGAGGAATCACCAGTGACTCTGTGCGCCCCTCGACAAACGGCTGCCACCTTGAGCTTCACTACGACCCCGCGAACTCGGTGAGATATTCCTCCCTCTCCAGCACTTGCTAAATCATCGGCAACGCCATCGCCAGATCCGCGCCACCGCCAGCCACCGTCGCCGCGCCGCCCATCCTTGGTCACATGCACTACAGCCGTTGGATCTTGATCCATGGGCTAGGATAGATAACTTACGCAAACCAGTATGATTAAATCTGAACCACACAGATCACATTAGATCCAACGCTCCACAAAGCTCAATCCGCGCGAAACGGTATCGGCCAGTTAGGTTAAGACACGTGGCTTAGGATTTGTTTTAAAAACAGAATTGAAACTATTAGATGTTAGAATTTGTAAAATTCATAACTTTTGAACCACACGTCCAAATTTTGCAAATTTTATATCAATGGAATCAGCAAAAAGAGTACTTTCCAACCATGCAATTTTTTTTAATAAATTGCTTCTTTAAAATTGGTTGTTTTTGCAGAAACTTGTATAGGCATATTTTGTGTATAACATTTATTCTAGAAATGTGTTTAAGATAAAATCTTTGGCAAATGGTTTTTTTAACCCACTGACCATATAAACCAAATTGTGGATTTAAAAGCATATTTTGTGAAGTTAAAGAATAAATCTTTGAATAGGAGCATTTCTAGTTAAATAAAAATATTGTTTATGTGTTAAAAATGCTTTTTGAGTAAAACCTTTGGAAAATGATTTGATTTAAACCCTCTTACCCTAAACACCAAGTTTTAGGATTTAAAAATATATTTTATGAACCCTATAAAAATTATTACTATGTTTAAAGGCATTTCTAACAAATAAAATATTGCTTTGGTGTAAAAATGGTTTATAAGTAAAACCTTTTACAAATGGTTTTAATAATAAACACTTGACCATAAAACACTAACATTTGTGTTTAAAAATATATTTGTCAAATACTAGAAAGTATTGCTTTGATTCAAATCATTTCTAAGAAAACCAAAAATGATTTGAAGTGGCCATTTTCACTAACTTAATATCAAATGGTTTTGCCACATTTATAAGTGACCTTTCCACTTTTATAAATGACCAATAGGTGTTTTAAAATGTTTATAACCTATTGTAAACCACTTTTCCAAATAAAACAATCTTTGGCATGCTTGCATGCATTGCTTTGTTTTTATGATTCTATGTGATGATTGCTTATATGGTAGATTGAATATTTGCTTGCTTGATTGAATTGTAGTGGAATTTGAAGAGTGTGACTATTGCAAGATCAAGGAGTGAACTTATATTCTCTAACAAAAAGGCAAGTGGTGCTTAATACTTTTGTCCCATTATTTTCACTATGCATTAGTGATATTTCTAATTAGGACTTGCATGGAAATTTCTAAGTGTGCTATGCCATGGGAAATCCTAGTAGTTGATGCCTTAGTAGAATTTTCCTAAGTTAATATTCCTACTACTATCATGCTTAGCCTAGCTGGTAGAAAACAAGGGTGGATTATATTCATGCTATGGAATATTTCTAAGTCCATGACTTGTGTTTTTGTTTAATAAAACAACTATGTGAATGAATCACCTCGGTGGAATGGAAAGGATGGATTTATGTTGAGTGGTTACACAAGGCCAGGGGACTGGTGAACCTTGTGTATCACACTTGTGGAATGCCACCCAGGAACAAAGAGATTTGAGATGTCAAATGTTGAGAAGCTTCAAGTGCAGCCACTTGGCATTATGGGCTCTGCCAGGATCATATAGGTTGCAATAACTTAGCCAAATGGACAGTTGGTGGTAGGGGATGATAGTTTGGATTGGAACGCGTCCATTCTAGTCTAAGGGAAGGTGTAGAAGTCCCAACCTTTGATAAGGTAGAGATCCCTGTGTTTACAATGCTAGTCCCTGGATCAATAGGTAGCATCCACAGTTAAGATGTAATATCAATAAACAAAGGTCATATTACAACTTTATAACCAGGAATAAAATAATTCATTACATCTTACATAGCTCATGTGGCTATATCATTACAATGCAGCAGAAATAACTATAGCATGGGGTCCTTCATATTCAAAGTTCCATAGGCAATCATGTTGGTTGTAGACTTGTAGCCACAAGGGTCAATACATTTGAATTGTATTGGCAAGTGATACTATGGTAGCATAGTGGTATCTATCATCTATATGCATTTGGCTAAGTAGAGCTTAGGCTTGCTTTGCTCAAAATAGATTTTCCTTATCTTTTGAAAACACTAAGTTTTTGTTTGTCCAAAATCACCCAAGGCATCTCCCAATAGAAATTGGTGATCCTTCAACCCTTGTTCATCCACAAAATTTTAACTTAGAAATTGGGATGAAGAGATTCTTGATAGCTTCCATGTCTTGATGCTCAAATTGTCCTTTACCAGGGACATGGCTAAGTACTTAGATTTTACACTCTGCAGAGGTGGTGCACTTTCCCCACAAGACTTGGTTTCACCAAGACAAGATCTTTCAGAAGCCTTCCCTTCAACCAGAATGGACGCGCTCCAACCTATCAATACCCTACCACCAACTGTCCATTTGGCTAAGTTATTGCAACCTATATGATCCAGGCAGAGCCCATAATGCCAAGTGGCTGCACTTGAAGCTTCTCACATTTGACATCTCAAATCTCTTTGTTCCTGGGTGGCAATCCATAAGTGAGATACCAAGTTTTCCCCAGTATATTGGACTTGGTGATGCCCAAGTTTTCCCCAGCATACTGGACTTGCATAACCACTCAACACAAACCATTCTTTCCATTCCACCTAGGTGTTTCATTCACTTAGTTGTTTTATTAAACAAAACCCAAGTCCTTGACTTAGAAATATTCCATAGCATGAAATATAATCCACCCTTGTTTTCTACTATCTAAGCTAAGCATGATATTGGTAGTAATTGTAACTTAGGAAAATTCTACTAAGGTTTCATCTACTAGGATTTCCCATGGCATAGTTTATACTTAGCAAAACTTCCATGCAAGTCCTACTTAGAAATATCACTAATGCATAGTGAAAATAATGGGACAAAAGTATGAAGCATCACTTGCCTTTTTGGTAGAGAATATAAGTTCACTCCTTGATCTTACAATGATCACACTCCTCAAATTCCACTACAATTCAATCAAGCAAGGCACAATTTCAATCTACCATTCAAGCAAACATCACATAAAATAATAGAAACAAAGCAATGCATGCAAGCATGCCCAAGATTGTTTTATTTGGAAAATTGGTTTCTAATAGGTTATAAACATTCTAAAACACCTGTTGATCCTATTATAAAAGTGGCAAAACCATTTGCAAAATATTTTACCCATAAACCATTTTTAAACCAAATCAATATTTTATGTGGTTGAAAATGCCTTTAGCAAAGCAATAATCTTTATAGGGTTCACCAAATATATTTTTAATTCTAAAACTTGGTGTTTGTGGTCAGAGAGTTTAAATCAAAATATTTCCCAAAGGTTTTTCTCCAAAAAGTATTTTCAACATATGAACAACATTTTTATTTGACTAGAAATGTTCTAAATCAAAGATTTATTCTTTTGCTTCACAAAATATGTTTTTGAATCCAAAAGTTGGTTTATATGGTCAGTAGGTTCAAAACAATACATTTTCCAAAGATTTTATCACAAAAATAATTTAAGAATGAATTTTATATTCAAAACATGCCTACACAAGTTTCTGCAAAAACAACCATTTTACCAGAAGCAATTCATTAAACAAAGTGCATGGTTGGGTAGTGTTTGTCTTGCTGATTCCATTGATATAAAATTTGCAAGATTTGGACGTGTGGATCAAAAGTTATGCAATTTACAAAATTAAACAACTGATAGAAATGTTTCTGGCTTTTAAAACAACACAGTGCCACGCGTCAATTCGTTATTGGCCGATAACGGTTCGTGTGGATCGCGCACTGTGGTGCGTTGGATCTAATGACAATCATGCGACACAGATCGCTCCATACCGCTTCACTTAAGTGACTCTATTCTTTCCACACGATCTAGATGCAACGGTGTACAGGGGTCTGACCATATCTGAGTGGCGCTAGCGGCGGCGGTTGGCGGCGGCATGGTCAGACGACGGCGGAGCCGGCGATTTAGGAAGCAAGGGCGATGGGGGAGGGCCTTACCAGGTTCGCCTTGCTTCGCTGATGCTCAACGTGGTTGTAGGAGAGCAGGGGGCGCACGGGGTCGTCTTTAATCTCTCGCCGAAATTTGTTCTGGCGACGAGCGTGCTCTGGTGCTGTCAAAGACGAACCTACAGGGTGCTCTAAGGAAAACGGAGGGCAGTGTTAGATGCGCGCGAGAGAGGAGCGTGCGAGAGCATCAACGAGAGGGTCCGGGGTGGTCTGGTCTCACCAGGAGATGTTGCCGGAGTTGGAGCAGACGGTGGCGATGCTCGGTGGTCGTCGTTGCCAATGCTGTGGGTCAAGCGCGGGCAAGCCGAGGGTGCAGAGAGAAGCGCTAGGGGATGGGGAGCATGCTCGTGTGGTCGAGGAGGCGAGGGGCGACGGGGGTTGGCCGGAATTTCTCGCAAAGCTCGTCGGAGGCAGTGGCGGTGTGTGGATGAATTAGGACATCCTGGGGGCTCCGGTGGGGCGATGATTGGGGGGAAGGAAGAGGGGAGCGTGGCGATTAAGTACGCATGGTCGCGGCGAGGTTTAAGCACGGGATTGATGGGATTTAACGCCGGTATTCAACGCCTGAGAAACGGGCCAGAGGGCATGGTCAGCGGCGGGTGAGGACGACGATGATGTGGCAGTGGGGTCGCTTCGACAGCAAAGGAGAGAGAGGGGAGGTGGGGCCTGCTAGTCAGCGACTGCGTGGGTTTCTTCTCTGGTTCGAATCGTTTTCCTGCGGGAGGGGGAGATGGGCTAGTTGGGCCAGATTGGGTTGGGCTGGCTTTGTTCTTTTTTTTGTACTGATTGTTTTTCCTTTTTCTTTTCTATTTATCTGTTTTGATTTTGTTTAATTAATTCAAACAAAAATTTGATTTCAAACTTCAACCAAACTTTGTGTGAATTCAAATACTGATTAATAATACATTCTAAAGTGAAGTTTAGAATAATTCTTTTATTCTTTTTAGGGTCTTTTATTTATTTTATAAATGGACATTTGTCTTTATTTAAAATAGGTTTTAATGTGTTTTAAAACTTTATTTGAAATCCAATTTTTTTACCAAACCTATTCAGTAGGTTTATTTTTTTAATTGGGTGTCAAATAATTCACCTTGAATTATTTGGAATGTTTTTAATATGATTTATTAATCATTTAAGTTGGGTATTTGTTTTTATTCCAATGAAATCAATTATGGGTTTAATTCCATAATTTTTATTTAGGTGATTTCCTTGATTTCATCTAAGTTAATTAAATGACTTTTAAACCACTTGGGTAAATTCCAAATACTACTTTCCCATGATTTAATTAATCATTCTTATTAGAGATTGTTTTTTTATATAGAATTTAGAATTTGGTTAATGCCATTTTATTTTATTTGGAACATTCTTTATCCTTTTATTTTATTTGGATTTGGATTATATTCATTCCATTTGCTTATGGATTAGTCCAAGATTTAATTTGGTCTTTAAATATTCCTCATTTAATATTTCTTTCTTTACCTTATAAAATCCATGTCTTTTTATTTATAGATCCAAAGTTGGTGATTCCAATTTGCATACTTTTATTTAGTATTTATTTATCCTTTCAATTCTCTTTAGGATTATTTTCTCACCATTTGGTATGGATTTTTAGATAGGTGCTTTATTAGCTTTTGAAATTCAATTTCCTTATCTTATTAAATTCATCAGATTTTATCCATGGCTCCAAATTAAGTGAAACCAATTTCTATGGTTTTAATAATATTTATAATTGTCATTCTTGATAATTTTGAAATGTTTGTTTGACCAATTTTTATATGGATCAAATCCATAGGCTTAGAGATAACTTGGAAATGTTTTCCTACCATTAGAGTTTTAGGGTTTTGGTTTATTTTCCAAGTGTTTAAATTTCAAGATGCATTTATGAAGAATGCATTTCACTTGTTTTGAATTTAGTTGGATTCAAATTATATTCAAAGTTTGTTCAATATGGGATTTTAAGTTTCCATTTACAAACAAAAGTTTCTTTTCACCCTAAATTTTAACAATTATTTATTTTGTTTATTTATTTTTCACATTACAAGATTTGAAAAATCTTGGGATGTGATAGAAGGCTTCTGAAAGATCTTGTCTTGATGCATGTCGAGTCTTGTGGGGAAGTGCACCACCTCTCGAGAGTGTAAAATCTAAGTACTTGGCCATGTCCCTGGCAATGGACAATTTGAGCATCAAGACATGGAAGCTATCAAGAATCTCCTCATCCCAATTTCTAAGTTAAAAACTTGTGGTTAAACAAGGGTTAAGGATCTTCAATCAAGGATTGGTAGATGCCTTGGGTGATTTTTGCTAAACAAAAACTTAGTGTTTTCAAATGATAAGGAAAATCTATTTTGAGCAAAGCAAGCCTAAGCTCCACTTAGCCAAATGCATATAGATGATAGATACCAATATTCTACCATAGTATCACTTGCGAATACAATTCAAATGTATTGACCCTTGTGGCTGTAACTTATTATGTTGCAGGTTTGTTTGATGTTAGTGAAGTATGTTGAATAGGATTACAAGTCTACAACCAACATGATTTCATGTGGCACTTTGAAGATGAAGGACTCCATGCTATATAGTTATTCCTGCTGCATTGTAATGAGATAGCCAAATAAGCTATGTAAGATGTAATGAATTATTTTATTCCTGGTTATAAAGTTGTATTATGACCTTTGTTTCTTGATATTACATCTTAAATGGATGCTAGCTATTGATCCAGGGACTAGCATTGTAAACACAGGGATCTCTACCTTATTAAAGGTTGGGACCTCTACATCTACTTACAACATTACCATATCATGACACTAGCCTAGCAACAATCTAAACTAGACGCTTCTAATTTATTTATTGTAAGTTTTACGTGGCTTAGGGCTTTCGAAGATAGAACCGTTCTTAACTATGAACATGGAATCACAACGATGATAACCATATTATTAGCAACTCGTTGTAAATCAGATATTGACTATAGTAGGAGAGACAGACACCCGCTAGCCACTTATGCAAAACTAGTTGCATGTCAAGCGTGGAACAGGTCTTATGTGCAAGGACATGTAAAGTTTATCCGGGCCACTTCATCCCACTATGCCACCAATATCCAAAGTACAAGCAAGAAGCAATAACATCATCACTATCGCCCACATACTCATATGTGTACTACCCGTACAAAGCATCTATGCATAGATCCGGCTCTGATACCACTGTTGGGTTCACAACATAGAAAATAAATTTTTTCCTACGATGGGAACAACTAAGTACCAAGATACATCTACTAGATACAAGCAATGGGTGGATATACATCCATAGAGAACATACCCTTGTAGACCGAAAAAGTTTAACGAGGTTGTACTCGTGGATGATGTAGACAAACGCTTGCCTCCTCGCTCCAGCGATGCAGCAGAAGCAACAACTCTTTCCAAACGAAAAGCCACCGGAACACATGTATCTCGCTAGTCCGAGACCATGGGGGATAAAATAGAGGGGGAGATCCTTCATGAGGAGGTGTGAGTGTGAGAGAGGGAGCATGGGGCCTTTTATAGGAGGAGGGGGGGCACCCCAAGTGGCATGGCCGGCTCCATGGGGGCTGCCCCCACCCCTTCCTCCATTCATGTGAGTGGAGCTCCCACTCACAAATTGTCCCTCCATTTCCTCCACTCAAAAAACCCACTCAAATTCCCTAAATTTACACTAAATTTAATGTAATCTCTCTTTAAATAAAACTCATTTTATTTATTTATTCAGAATTTTGTTAATTACTTTAATTAAAAAATATTCACATAAAACCCCTTGCTACTTTTCAATATCACATGCAGAACCAGTTTCTGTAATTTTGCCCGAAACAATTCCAATGTCAATTGAAATAATTCCAGCGCTTTGCAATTCTTTAGTCTAGAACATATTTGTTCCAAATGGTGTCGGTGTCTCTTAAGTGTGTCACCCTACGGTTCGCGAATGATGCGGACATGATCGAGACCTCTCTCGGATCAATAATCAGAAGCGAGGCCTGGAGATCCATACTGACTCCCACACATTCAACAATGACTTCTTGTGATCGTGAGAACCTTTTATGTTAGTAACTTAATCCCTTTGTCTCGTGATATATTACATGTCCGAGATTCGATCATCAGTATCTCCATACCTAGTTTGATCTCGTTACCGACATGTACTCTTTTCTCATTCCCATGATATAAAATTCTAGTGATCTCATCACTTTCTTGCAAGCTAACTAATGTGATATCACCGAGAGGGCCCAGAGTATATCTCTCTTTCATTGGGATGGACAAATTCCACTCTTGATCCATGAGCCTCTACATAACACCTTTGTAGCACTGAACCCACCTTTATAGTCACCCTGTTACGGTGTGACGTTTGATGTTATCAAGATACTCTTCCAGTGTTAGTGATTGACATGATCTCATGGTCTAAGGATTAGGATTACTTTTTATGATGTTATAGCAATATAAACATAATGAATTTGATCGTAATGCTATACTTCTGATGAATGTTCATCACACCATTCCAATAATGTTGTGACCTCGTTATTAACAACATCCAATGTCCATGATCAGGAAACCTTGATCATCTTGTTAATCAACGAGCTAGTTTATAAGAGATGTATAACTAGGAACTTTATATTTGTTTATTAAACACACATGTATTAACGTTTCCGTATTAATACAATTATAGCATGCAAAATAAACATCTATCATATACTTGGAATATACATAATAACAACTTTATTATTGCCTCTCAGTACATATTCCCTTCAATTAGTACTCCTATTGCTCCTCATTTTAAATTGTCAGTTTCACAATGTCCTACTACTGATGAAGAGTTTGGGTACATGTCAAAGGTGCCATATTCTAGTGATGTTGGTTCTTTAATGTATGCCATGGTTTGTTCTCGTCCTGATTTATCGTATTCTATTAGTTTGATAAGTAGATACATGGCTAATCCTGGTAGAAAACATTGGAAGGTTGTTCAGTGGGTTCTCAGGTACCTTCTTGGCACTTCCAATACTTGTTTGAAGTTTGTCAGGACCGATGAGAGACTCTTTGGCTATGTGGATTCAGATTTTGCTGCCTATTTGGATAAGATAAGACCCCTCATAGGTTATGTGTTTAATATTGGTGGTTATGCTATTAGCTGGAAGTCTACATTGCATGCTGTAGTTGCACAATCTACTACTGAAGCTGAATACATGGCTATTGCTGAAGTTTGCAAAGAATATATTTGATTGAAAGGTTTGTTTGCTGAGCTTTGTGAAGATGATTCTTGCATTACTTTGTTTTGTGACAGTCAAAGTGCCATATACCTTACAAAATATCAGATGGTCCATGAGAGAACTAAGCACATTTATGTCAAGTACCATTTTATTAGACACATTATTGCTCAAGGTAAACTAAAGGTATGCAAGATCAACACCCATGGTAATCCTGCTAATATGATGACTAAACATGTTCCTGCTGCTAAGTTTGAGCTTTGCTCGAACTTAGTTGGTTTAACTGATTAGCCCAAGTGTCTATTGGTGCCGAAAGTATTTGCTTTGTTTTTTTCAGGGGGGTGATTTTTGTTGATGCTACAAGAAGAAATTTGTCTGGGGGAGTTTGTTGAAGTATGATCCAAATTTAATTAAGGAGGCTAACTTATTACGAGAAGAGTGATGCCCCAATGGTATGGATCATTTAAAACCTAGGTTTCCACCACTATATAAACCTTTTGTAAGCCGCCGGCTGGGATAAGTTGCATGTGAGAAAATCCCCGGTGTTTGTAAACACTCCCTGATATAGTGAAGTTTCGCTGGTTGGCGTCCTGGTTTTTTCCTCTCTTTGTTGGAGAGGTTTTTCCATGTTAAATCTATGTCCCCTTCTGTGATTTTCTTTTCGTTCTTCGTTATTTACTTATCGCTATTATAATAAGGTGAAATGCTAAAAATTGTAAATTTATGATGTCACCCGGTGTTGCACTTCGAACAGATCTCGCAAATGGGAACCACAAAAACATCTATTTGCGGGATCCATTCGATGCGAGCTCCCGCGACACCGCAAGCGCGTTTTAAAGGGCCTATTATACGCGATATGCTAGAGTTGGTCTAAGACATGGGAGTTCATGTCGTGGTATAACAACGGTGGGTAAAATGTATATGTTTGTTTGAAGTGATTTTTTTTTGAAAATAAGCATATATTAATATCACACAGATACCAATTACACCCAACCTCTACAACAACGCATACCCTATTGGCAATAGGATGCACACAGCCAGGGCCGGGCCGGCAAAATGCGAGGCCATGTGCGAAAGTCTAAAATAGACCCTATGACACTAGAAATTTTTAAATATTCAACCGTTGTAACGCATATGCGAGAGTATCTTATTGGATATACAACCCAACTCACTTGGTTAGAGGAGGAATGTACAACCTAGCCGTCCAGGTTTAATCCTCACAGATATGAAATTGTGTTTACCACTGGTATAAACATATTTAGTTGATAGGGGAGCGAATATACGACTGATAAAAAATACTCTCTCCGTCTCAAAATAGATATCTTAAATTTTTCAAAATTTAGATAAACCGATATACTAAATAGTGTCTAGATTCATCTAAAATTTGCAAATCTAAGACATATATTTTCAGAACAAAAGAATTAAACAAATTTGGGATTGAAATAGAACTGGGACGCAAAGATCGGAGAAGAAAAGATGCAAGGATAAGGGATGAGGGACACACGTACCTACAATTGATGAACTGGATCCATAAAATTAGTTTCGCGACGATCGAACTAAAAATGAAACCTCTTGTCAAGAAATATTAAGAACAAAAATTCCTATCGGCGTCACGCAGACTCGACCACACGTAACGCTCTTTGAGTCCTTGCTCGCGTTGTGCGGCTTCGTGGAGGACGGGAGGGCCCACTCTCAGATATATTGGCCCAAGTCCGTCTCTTTAATTTCAAGCGGCCACAGGCCAGAAATGAGTTTTTTTATGCGTACCTATATAAACATGTACTATAATTTTGGGCCCCAAATTTTTACGGGCCCTGTGCAGTTGCGTGGTTTGCACTCCCGCTGTCTCGGGCCTGACACAGTCGTAAAAGAAAGAAGAATTATAAAAAATAAAAGTCCCGCTATAACGATTAGATCCTTAATAGAAGGGACACTAACCCCATCAAAACAACACCAGAAGTCCAACATCTTTAATAACGACGCCTTCAAAAAGGAAACAGAGCACAGGCACTGTCATCGCCCGATCAAATATCGTAGGTTTTTATCCTGGAGAAAATCCTTGCTAACAAAACAATGCCTTCAACAAGGTCAGTGCTAGGCACAACCAATTAAGGCCAGACCTTGGATTTTCACCCAGCAAGGTAAGACTGTGAACTCCTCTTGTGCTGCCGCCCTACTTTCCGATGTCGCTGCTACAATTCACAAATCATCAAGTCAATTCATCATCGCCGCCAGGACTCAAGCCACCATAGCTAGTCCACAAATCTTGGCTTCCTTGACATTCTCCTCACACTGACTTCACCATGAAACTAAAGACATGTTCCATGATGGCAACAGACCGTAGAGCTTCTCCTCGCTCCCTCTAAAACCAAACAGTCAGAAAAACAACTGTTGCGCGCGACCGAATCCCATCCGTTTCAGCAATCTCCAGGCAAGAATCGCCCATGGGAGTTCACTGGTGGAGCCTTTCAGAACACGAAACTGCCACTAGATCTATGAAAACAGACTGAAGCCAGATCTTTGTCTTGGCGTGAGAGAAACCCTAGGACCGCGCCCTGCTAGCAGATGCGACCCGCGCCATCATCCGCCAAGGGAGAACCGCCATCAAAGCCCGAGGCCGCCGCCCCGGCTTCTAGACCCCGTCGCCATCAGATCGCCGTCGGGAAGACAACCATCGAGCGCCCAAGGGGCTCCCTGCGGGGGAGAGGCCACCATGCGAGGAGGCAGCCCTGCCGCCACCGTCAGCCGGCCGGGCTTAGCTTGCCGGTGTCCTCCGGTGGCAGCGGGAAAGGAGCGGGAGGAGAATTCGGGGGCAACAACGGCGGCTTAGGGTTCCGCCCGTGCCGCCCCCGAGAGTGACGCGTGCGGCTGGGGTGTGGAGAGCAATTCTTTTTAAATTGCTCAAATGGTTCGTTTGAAGTGATATGTCAGGCGACATACATATATTGAGCAGTTACGACAACTCATATTGAGAAGAAATTTCCAAATAGCTACTAGTATATATCTTATAAACATGCTGAGTAGTTTATGTATTAATTATAACAAGGTGAAATGCTAAAAATTGTAAATTTATGATGTCATGCGGTGTTGCACTTCGAACAGATCTCGCAAATGAAAACCGCAAACACATCCATTTGCGGGATCCGTTCGGCGCGAGCTCCCGCGACACCGCAAGCGCGGCTTTAAGGGGCCTATTATACGAGATATGTTAGAGTAGATCTAAGACATGGGAGTTGGTGTTGTGGTATAACAACGGTGGGTAAAATGTATATGTTTGTCTGAAGTGATAGGTCAGGCGACATACATATATTGAGCAGTTACGACAACTCATATTGAGAAGAAATTTCCAAATAGCTACTAGTATATATCTTATAAACATGCTGAGTAGTTTATGTATTAATTATGTTATGCTAGTTTCAAACATAACTTTTCAGGAAAAAGCATTAGGAAAGGGTTGCAGAAGCAAAAAAGGCAGCCTGATTCAAGCACAACTGTCTTGACTTTATCGACAAGCACAACGCTTTATAAAAAAAAAGAATTATGAAGTTACAAAAAACGAACGCCTAACAAATGCACTGGACCAGACGAAGCCTGAATGGCACCAGAACGGGCCCTGCCTCTCACCTTAGATTTAGTCGTCAGAGCCAGCAAACACATCAACCACTCCACATAAATTCCACCACTGTGATGGGGACCGACTGAGAAGTGGCCTTCCACGAGGCGCTCCCTTCAAATTCAATTGAAACATGTGAGCCCGGGAAAATTTCAACGACGCCTGACCCAATTAGTCTGAATGAAGAAAGTAAACAAAATGGCTATCGTACTCACCTCTGAGCTTGAATCATCACCAGCTTCATCTTCAGAAGTCTCCCGTGAGGCCACCGCTACTCCGGTGCTGTTGCCGTTTACAGAATCATCAAGTTCCCATGTAGCTGTCTGATGATTCCCGACGATATCACAAGCTGCACTTGCTGGATCGGATGGCTCAACTCCGTTGTTCCCGATAGCCTCTGCCTGTTTATCATCTGAAGAGACTGTATCTTCACAGACAGAATACTGTGACAGAGCTGCAGCTTCATCCTCGTTGCTGAAATCATGGACTTCATCTGAGGTGTCTGCACTCTGCTTTGCGTTTGCCTCAGTTATCGGGACATAAGGTACCCTCTGTTCATCAAAATGTTCCAGATTCGGAACACAATCAATAAGCGATTCCGGCACACACCCTGCATCTTTGTCTTCGGTACTGTCAGTGTGTTCGCCTGGAATAATAACATGGGCTGAACCGTCTGAAGATGTCAATAGTCCGGCTGTCTCATCAAGTGGCTGATCTCTTGTTTCATGCTTGTCAATGAAGTTAATAATTTCGTATGGAGTACAATCTGATAACTCCATCCTAGCTTCACCATATTCTTCATTGGTGTCACTACTATAAGGAGATGGAGAATTTGATGGGACAACCATATTTTGATTGCTGCCAACAACAAAGTCTGATGATATCTCTATCACTTCATTCATGCCAGGCAAATCACGAACTTGAACTGAATTAATGGAATATGCTGATGGAAATGAATCACCTGAGGTGCTTCTCCTGACCAATTTGATGTTATGTTCATCCACAAAGCCATCAACCTGAACTCCCTCTAAATCAGCATTATCATGCATCCCCTGTCTGCTAGTCTCAAAGATACTCGGTTTCTCCACAACTCTGTCGTCGTTATTGGTACTACGCACCTCGCAGTCGACAGAAGCACCAGAGGAAGAAATCCTTGTTGTGTTCCGAGATACTTGAGAGAATCCATCGATATGCACTTCTTTGATCTCCAGTTTCCTATCACCAGCAGAATCACCGGTCAGCAGTTCTGTTGCATGATCCATCACAGCTTTCCCTTTCGCATGCGACTTTCCTTCTTGCCCAACGCCTTCTCTCGGGTGATTATCGACATCGCCGCTGCCGTTCTTGAAGGATCCATGGTCGCTATCCTTGTTCAGGAGGGAGGCAACGAAATAGAACAGGGTGAACCAGACAAATGACACCACAAAGGCAAACACGGCGAAGAACAGCGCGAGAGGAAACAGCACGCAAGAGAGCAGCGAGGGGCGAGGCAACCACCGGAGAAGCGAGAAGGTGCTGGCCCGCCTGCGCGGCAGGTGGTAGTGGACGTGGAAATGGCGGCATCTGCCGCCGTGGCCTCCTCCTGTTGCCCCTCTCGGTTTCCTCCTGCCAAAGCTCAAAGCCATGGCAGCTGCAAGAGGCGATTCTTCAGCAGCA
The DNA here is from genome assembly GCA_030063025.1 of Avena longiglumis. Classification (NCBI taxonomy): domain Eukaryota; kingdom Viridiplantae; phylum Streptophyta; class Magnoliopsida; order Poales; family Poaceae; genus Avena; species Avena longiglumis. The sequence goes on from CP125974.1 coordinate 169,046,474, forward strand.
GAAACGTACGGCAAAGAGGAAGCGTGGCTCTTCTTCCCTCCGTTTGCTTCTCTGGCTTGTCGAGGGGGAGGGGGGAATCGAACTGGGTTGTAATCAGGGAGACTCTTGCTATGTGCCGTGGTGCAGTATTTGAAAGCTTCCACTATTGGGACCCGCCAAGAGGATTTCAAGCTGAGGCAGGAGGCAGAGACGAGTTCATGGCGTATAAAGCCCTTGTCTTGTGATGATGATTGGTCGGATAAAGTTGGGTCATGGATGCCTATCAGCAGCAAGTGTATTCAGAAAGAATGCAAGGAAAGAAAGGCGAGGGAATTGGCATTGTGGCCATGGGCTTATCCATCGGAGTGGGATTAGATCCTAGTGTCACAGCTGGCCGACCTGAGAATCTACTTAGATACGACGACCTAAAGACACAGCATATAGCCAGATGGCCAGGCATTTATATGCATGGGAGTACTAATTTTGGGATGCCATATGTGAGGACACACATATAGCGAAATAAAGACAATTAAATAGTACTTTTTTTGATAAAGGGCGCCTTTATTACTTAGCAGTAACTTACACCCGGCTTCTGCATAAAGATGCACACAGCCGATACCAATCCACATAGTCCAAACATAAAATGAAAATAGACGAATTACATATCAAACTGAGAAATTGTAATAACGCCTAGGGTGCATGGGGTAGGTCTATCCGAAGATTATGCTGCCATCCATGTATCAGTAAAAGTCCCGTGCGTATCCTCCGGCCAGACACACCTCCAGGAAGAGATCACGATAATCTGCACGATGCAAAATTGACCAAGCCCGAAGGGTATGAGTATACCTGTAGAGAACCTACAGAAGAGAGCAGTTTATATCATTAAAAATCTTATTATTTCAACATAGCCATAGTGACCATATAATGGCTATAGCTCCGACCCTAAATAGATTTTTGTACTTGTTATCAATACCATGTAACCAATTTTCAAAAATGTTGGCAATACTACGTGGTGGATACAAGCCAGAAGCTGCTTGGGTGATTGACCATATAGACCGTGCAAAACTACATTGCAAAAATAGGTGTTTAATTGTCTCATCATAATTAAATAGTACTTGATTATATGCACAATCATTATGATCATTGATGCCTAATTAAGCAACATACCCCAGAATCAGCACTTTAGCTTTCTTACCGGGCAAGAAAGGATCCGCTTCATGTTTCTAACCTCCTTTACAGGTTGTTTGTAGTCTAAAATTTTGTGCAAGGAGATAGTGTTGCTATTAAATTTAATAACGATATTAGCAATTACTTCCAAATAAAGAAAAGACTATGTCAAGGTGCCCCAATCGGATTGGTAGTTACACGGATAGCAAGAGTGCCACGGATGGTCCGAGTGGAGCATAAGCCGAAGGCGTCGACCAGAGGGGATGTTGTTGGATGGTAGCCCTTGATGCCAATGCCAATGTAGCCGGTAGTGTGGGTGTTGTTGTCGTGGTCGATGGTGTTGTTGGAGTGTTGGTGATATAGTCGCCGTTGATGAAGTCGTTGAGGTTGATGTAGTTGTTGTCAGTGTCGTCTTTGAGCCCGGGGGAAGTCGCCAGAGTAATAAAATAGTAAAAGGAGGTTGCAACGGTAATCAACTCGATGTAGATGTAGATGGAGTTTGTCGTAGTAGAGGTAGGCGACACGGCATGCCGAGCTTGCCAAACTCAAAAGAGTGACAGGGACGAAGGCATGCGTCTATGTTTCCAATACCGGACGTGGGAAGACATGAACCATCGCGAACATGCGAGCCAGAGTTGGAAGGAGCAACAGAGAATACTTTCGTGCATGGATTGGTTGCACGCCGTATGCGCCAGAGTAGACGAAGTGGTTGTAAGAAGAAAATTGAGCACAAGCGGTGTAAATAAAAATTAGACCGCAACTCCAGCCGAAAATTCGTGGTGGCGAAGATGGCAAGGTGGTTGTCCATGGCGATTGAACTGTAGCGTTAGTAGATGTCGGGGATTGAATCCGTTTTATTCATACACATGTAAGAGCTCTTTCGCATTTGTTGAAAGAGAAGTTGTAGATGTCGAGGATCAAAAACCAATATTATTGTTGGGGTTCGAGAAAAAAAAAAAAAAATTTTCCTAAACTCTAATGACAGATATATATATATATATATTAAAGTAAGCAAGTATATATGATATGGTATATTTTGAGAAGACGTTAACGTACCGCGGGGAATGTGGTTGATGAAGTTGTACCGACGCTGACCTCGAGGTCACGAAGTCCAACGGCCCCGATAACTTCTAGCGCCAAAATCACGGCGCCGTACGAGGGAGTCACACATGTACGATGCTTGACAATGACTCCCACTTCTCTCTGATCCAACTGAGATTACGAAAGTAGATCGGTTTGGATCAGATCCGGAATTCCTGTAGCACGACGGCGTGCAGGAGTTTGACCTTCACTCCTACGCAGCCCTTCGGGGAGCCACACAGGAAGGAGAGGAGGAGATAGGCGCATCTACGAGGGAGGAGAGCTCCCAACTTGTGGCCTTGTAGTGTGTCTCTCCTCCTCCAAGGGGAAGGCCTATATATAGGGGAAGGAGGGGAACCCTAGGGCGGCCAAGAGGGGGCAAGGGACAGTGGCCAAGTGGGTCCTAGGGATGGCGGCTAGGGTTTCCCTAGTCGGCCACACCCTCTGGGCCCAATTCGGCCCACCCACCAAACCCTAGGGCTCCCACACCCTTATCCAATAAGGAGGGCGCCAAGGCCTAGTTGGGCTTCCGTCCAGGAGGGGCCCAACAAGGTGAGCTGCCTTTTATTAATTAAATAAATCATATATTTAATAATAATTCAATTAATTAATATTACTTACATATTACTTAATTCCCTTCCACTCTGAAACTCCTTTCGGAACCCTCCAAACACCTTTCGGACCTTCATAGAACTTCTCCGTCTCTCTCTTGTCAATACTCCGATAATTTCGATGATCCCGAAACAATCACCGAACTTTGTCAAATCCTTAAGCGTGCTACCCAATGGTTCGGGAACACTCCAGACATGGCCGATACCCCTCTTTGACCAATAAACATCAGCGGGACCTGGATGCCCATGATGACCACTTGTGCATTCCACGAAACTTGTCGTTGAACCATCAACGTTCTGTCTTATTCATTTTGTCTCTGTGATTCTGATACGTCGGAAACGTATCTATAATTTTTGATGCTCCATGCTTCTTTACTATCTACTTTGCTTTGCTTGTCCACACTTTGAGGTGCTTTTTACATGTTTTCTGGTACTAACCTATTAACAAGTTTCCACAGTGCCAGTTTCCTGTTTTCTGCTGTTTTTTGGTTCCAGAAAAGCTAATAAGAAAATATTCTCGGAATTGGACGGGACAAAATCCAAAGTCAATATTTCATCGAGGAGAACATGGAGTCCAGAGGAGAGACGGAGGGGCGCCACAGGGTGGCCACACCCCCCAGGCGCGGCCCAGTGTGGGCCCGCTCTTGGGCAGGGTGTGGGAACCCTGGCTGCCTCCCAGCCTTGCCTCTTCGCCTATAAGAAGCCCCCGATGCAGAAACCCTAAACACCTGATCAATATTCCATGAAACCATTTGTAGACGCCGCCACCATCGTCCCTAGATCGGGGGATCTGAAGCTCTTCCCGGCACTCAGTTGGAGGGGAGATCATCCCGGAGGCCTTCTTCTTCATCATGCCAGCCTCCGGTATGAAGCGTGAGTAGTTCCACCTTGGACTACGGGTCCATGTAGTAGCTAGATGGTTGTATCTCCTCCTTGTGCTTTCATGTATAGATCTTGTGAGCTCCGTTCATGATCAAGATCTAATCTATTTGTAATCATGCATGTTATGTTTGCGGGGATCCGATGGATATTGAGATTATTATGTCAGATTTATTAATGGTTTTGTCTATTTGATTCTATCATGTCTCTGTTGTTTGTGATCTTGCATGCTCTCCCTTTTTAGTAGCTATCTTGGCCAAGTAGTTGTTAGTGACTCCAAGAGGGGGTATTTATGCTCGATATTTGTAGCATCCCAGTTGTCTAACACCTGTAATGCTACTTGTTCTAGTAATAAAAGGGCCACTTCCAATATATAATTGTTGCATTATGATCATAGCATGCTCATGTCATCATGCCATCTTGCATTTGAGCATCATATAAAACCCGTTCTTGTTTGGTTCTTATCTCATGTGCATTATTAATTGTAGTTGCCTCTTGATATTGTATTTGGTTCTTGATATATTGTTAAATGCCCAAGTTGATTTGGGGGCATATCTCTTATTAACTCCACCACCTTTTCTTTTCACCACCTTATAATTCCACCATCCAACTAAATATGAGCTTGGCATTTATGGGTTTACTTCTAGCTCATGTGGGTTGGGATGGATCCATTTCTTTTCCACATGTTCTCATCTTGGCATCATTTTGTTTTCACATTATTGATGCATGAGAGCCACATGGCCACCTTTGCATGCCTTGTGAGTGGGACCCTTTCTCCCTAGCTTCCATATGGGTGTTGTTGGGGTTATCATCATGTGGGGATATTTTGTGGGCTTATTAAATGTCTAGTGGAATATGCACACTAGCAAGTCTCAAATATATTCCAATGTGATCATCTCCTCATACTCCACTTGGATTTCTTTCTAAATTCCTTAGCTTGGGCCTTACTCCACACTTTGGATTGCATAAGAGATGCCATGTAAATAATCTTGTTTTCACAAAGATAAACATGGTATTAATTAAATATGCATGGCCCATGCAAGCACCCCCTTTGGCTTGACATTTGTTTTTATTTGATTTTATTATGGATCCTCTCTCTCTCCCTCCTTTGGCTTGATCTTGTTTGTTTTGCTTAAAACCTAATCAAGCCCTAAACCCCCACATCCTTCTCCCTACCTCTTTTCTTTTTGATCTTGCTTGACCATGTTTGGAACATGCATGCTTCAAAATCCCTAGCTTGCACCCCTTCTCTCTATCCTCTATCTAGCTCCCTCTCTCACCATGCCCATAACCATCCTAGCTAAAACCCTAAGCTACTCCTAGTCCAAACAAAACCCTAATCCACCCCTCTCTCCTTAATCCCACCTATTTCTAAACCGAACCCCTCTAGCTAAACCCTAGCTCTCCCCTCTCTTCCATGCAGGCCCCACCCCAGCAACCTCCTACCATCTAACCCATGCCACAACCGAGGACACCCCCAAACCTAACCCTAGCCCGAGCCGGCCCCCTCTCCCTCTCCCTCTTTTTCTCTCCCTGGCCAAGGGGCCCCTCAAAACCTGCATGCCTCCCTGACCTCGCCTACCCCACTGGCAGCCTCCCTCTCCCTCCCACCCTGCAGGTAGCCCTGCACGTGAGGTGCAAAAGGTGGCCGAGCCGATCTACCCTCCCCACGCCATCTACCCTCTCCTTCTTATCCTCTCCTTCGCCTCTAGCGTCCCCAGATCCACCGAGGCTCGCCTGCATCCCCTCGCCCCTCTTTCTCCACAATGCACTCCGACGCCGCCACACCGCGTCGGTCTCAAGCGCGCACGAACCAGAGGCGGGCGCGGAGTTGGTGTCGAGGAAGCTTCGGCGACGTCCGCCTGCACTCCAGCAGCGAGGAGGAGAAGCCCGCCAGAACCAGCGCCACGGCCGGAACCCTAGCTACGCCCGGCGTCTGCCCCGTCGTCGATTCGCTGCGCCCCGACCCGATCCAAGCACGCCACCGAGCCCGCGGTGAGCTCCTAGCCCTCCCAGACATCCTCCCGTCCTTAGTCGCTTCCTGGACGCGACGATCTTTTTGTCGAGCGGCCTCCATGCGCCAGAGCTCGTCGACGTCTGCCGCTAGCACGCGCCGCATAGCCCTATCTAGCACGCGCCCTCCCTCCTGTCAGCAACCACGCAACCACCGTAGCGGTTTCGCCACGCACACAGCTTCATGGGATCGAGGCCCGCCTCGCCACGCCAAGCGCCCGTCCCTGTCGGTTTAAATGATAGGAAGAAATGCAAGCGCGTTGCCCACTTTGCGAATACCCCCCCTCTTTTGTTTTGCCAACCCGCGGTCCAGCCCAGGCCCACTGGCAGCGTCGGTGGATGTTTTACAAAAAGGCTCCCAGGTTTTCTGTGAAGCAACCCGCAGTCCCCCTCGTCGTCAGCCGCTGGCGTGTGGGTCAGTAAGTGCCTGGCCCCACATGTCTATGAATAGGGCTAGGCTGACCTGAGTGTTAAAACGTTTTGCAGATTCTGTTTAAATTCAAAACTGTTTAAATCTAATTCAAATTCAAATTTCAATTCAGTTTTAAATAACTTTTCTTTTATAGATCCAAATAATGCAAATGTTATATGTTTCTGAACCAGAAAAATGTAAGGATTTCAAATATGCCATTCAAATTGCCTTTTGCACATTTAAAATTCCAAGTTGAATTAAATTACCACAAATGCCACTAGAACTTAAATAATTAATAACTTTTGATTTATAATTCCAAATTTAACAAATGATATGTCTAAAATGATCAGCTCGACGAGACCTTTCTGTTTACGCTATCCATGACTTCAATTACAGCATGCATCATATAAAAATATAGTGTACAGCAACTAATATGACAACAAAATGTGATCCCTAACCCCATTAAAATGTTATTCTTGTCTTCCACACCTCCCCCATGCCATGCTACATTAATGCCAGGTAAATTGTGCATCATTCATCATGGCATGATTGTTTGCTTGACGCATCTTATTCATATGATTGTGCTCTATATTCATGTTGGCCTTGTTTGTTTGGTTTTTCTCGGATAGACACTGAGCAGGGGTTATATCAAGAGAACCAGGAGCACTACCCAGATCCATCTCTCGCTTCAACTGAGTTGCCAGGCATGCACTTCCACATTCTTGCATACATACAGTACCTATTGCCTCTATCTTATTCTTGCATCATTGAGTCGCGATTGCATTAAATTGAATCCCAAGTCTTGCATAGCCTTTACTTTGCACCCCACCAAGCTTGTTTCTCCATCCCATGAGCCATTACTACAGGAGTTGATTGAGCCATGCGAGTCGTAGAACAGCATGTGTAGGGTTGGTGAGTGTCTGATGGATAACGAGGTACCTAAACAACTTAACCTGAGTAGTAATGGGATAACTAATGAAAGTGGCATCGGTGAGCAACATCTTCTATTTGGTTTTTCCTGCTCACTTGTGTCCCGTAAGACCCCGAGTACTTGAAACCTGTTCCTTGCTTTATCGTGCTATCCACATCCGGGAGGTATATGGGACCCCCCTGAGCCAGAGCTTGATTCAGTCTTATTTCTTGGGGCCACAACTAGTTTGAGGTTTTGTTACTATCCTGTACTTATGCCATGCTTTACTGCTTTATTACGTTTGTGCGAGGAGCACACTGTACTGTTTTGGAAGCGGAGTGTTTTCGCGGTATCGACAGTCCCCGTTTGGGGATCTGCTGTCGTTTACAGCCACTGACGCAAACCTTGAGTCCGTCTCGGAGTCAGCTAGCTTCGTTGCGGGTGTACTCAATGGGGTGGCCCCCTGAAATATTTCTGAATCCTGTGATTGCTTAGTCGTGAAAGCCTCGTTGGGTTTTGATTTGGTTTTTCCGAGGTTGATCGAGCGTGTGTTGCTATTGGTGCACCCCGGCCGGGTAAAACTTTCTGAAAGCCGTGTCCATGTTATGGACGACTTGGAGCACAGTTTCTCGATCATAGACAAGCATAACTAAAGTACCGCTTTAATCTGACTAAGTAATATGACTAGTAAATAGTGCAACACTCATGGAATGGTTAATAAAATTGCCAACGGATGGGGGGTTGTTCGTCCGCTTCCTCGTTGGTAAGCGAGGAGGAGGATGGATCTGATGAAATTACTATTATAACTGTTGTCATTATTTCACGGACATCCGTCTATCATTGGTTAGGCGGATGGTTAGCGAGTATCTGTAGAACTGCTAGGGTTTATCTTTCGCTGCAATTGCGTCACCCCAGGTTGTGTCCCCTTTAGAGGCATTAAGACTTGATGAGTACCCTTAGGGTCTCACACGATAAATTATTGGTTCAGATGAACAGGTACCCTCATGACGGATCTTTGGGTGGAAGAGGCTGATGATGCGGGCAACGATCGTTCGGTGTAGATATTCCGGGAACGGGGATCCGTGAGATCTGTGGGTGGGATGTGCTTATTTCTATGGCATCTTATGCCGATTTGCTTCTTATCCGTACTCGGACTTTGTTTGCCGCTTCCGCATGATACTCTGATGTGTGCTGTATGAGGAAGTATCCTAAAATATTAGATCTATCTAGGTCATTTGAATCTTGCCGTATGGCGTTGCTATATTTCCTTTCTTTCTAGATGGTATGGCTCTGATGTACTCTTGTATGGTGGCTTGCATACATACCCACTTGTGTATGTAGTTGATCCCTTCGCTGGATTACGCGCCGTCTGGTCCCGTTGAGTTGGAAGTGGTTGGGACGGCTGAAAGGTCTACCCATGAGTGGCTTTTGGGGCCCCACCGTACTATTTCAACCACTACCGCTCATCCAGGCTTGTATCTAGGAGCGTAATTCACCGAGGTAGTTACAATTGGTATCAGAGCCATCCCGACCTTCAGGGTTTCAGCCAAACGGTCGTTGTCAGTCTAGCAAATATTTTGGTAGTTATGTATACTAGAGAAAAACAAAACGCGAGAGTAGGACTGCTTCCACTTTTCTTCTTACCCACCCACCCTTTTCTGGTAAGGAAGTGCAACGTTTTCAATCCTCTTCTTAAAATTCAAAATAGGATTCACGTGTTCTGGGTTTCCGTAGTACCATAGGTTTTGTGTGTGTGTGTGTGTGTGTGTGTGTGTGTGTGTGTGTAATCCCTTGTCTATCTGTTGCATCCAAGTTGTTATCTAATCAGCCTTTGGTTATCAACTGTTGGTACATTCCATACCGACAGGATTTTGTAAACCGACGCAATCTGTCTTCTCTTTGTATCCGACGCTATCTTGTTTGGGGTGTTCGTTTCCGTAGTTACCAATCTTTAGGTTTCGTCGTGAGAAGAAGGGGTTAGGATATGTGTTCCACTTGTTCATGTGCGGAGTAATGATTTGAGTGCGGGATGGAGTCGCGACCATACCACTACTTTTATCATTCGCTTTTGTATATTGAATCGGTAGAGTCACTAATCTTGATTCGTTAAGTAATTTTGCGCATATATTGGTATTTTAATGCCGAAATTTGTGGAAAATTTTTCTTTGATATATTTGTGTACCACACTCCTTTTCAGTCGTGTGCGATATGCTTAATATCTTTTAGGTGCTTTGAACTTTGTTGATATTTTAATATCACCTCAGTAAATTGTATCCTTTAATCTTGGTTAATTCCATCTTGGTACTATTTTGGATTATTCTCATCTTCCATTATAGTACTGACTTGAGTTTTATATCAATGACAGGATGGCTCCACCACGCCGTACTGATGAGGACATACCTCCGGAACTGGGCTCCATTTGTCAAACATCGCTAATGCTTTGGCAAGCAATGCAGTAACCAGCGCTTTGAGGAGAGTGTCGAGAAAGCGAGTTTGCTCCACTTCCTCCACCTCCCAAGCGAGGAGACATCAAGAGCTTCCTCAAATTCAACCCTCGTCGGTTTGATGTTTCGACCGACCTCTGGCCAGCGGATGATTGGCTGCGTGAGATGTCAAGGTTGCTCGAGGCTGCGATGTTCGAACAGGAGTGGGTCAAGTGTGCTACTCACCTTCTAAAGGGAGATGCAGCTCTGGTGGGAGAACTACTTGAAGGCAAGCTGCCGGTTTCCGACCTACTTGGGAGAGGTTCACTTTGGGCGTTCAAGGAGCAGTTTCTGTCAGAGATTGTAATGGAAAGGATGAAGGAGGCTTTTCTCAACCTGAAGCAAGGAAATGATAATGTCAACACCTATATCAGGAACTTCATGAATCTCTCTCGTTATGGTGGTGATGAGGTATCTGATGACAAGAAGAAGCAGAAGAGGTTCAGGCAAGGGCTCAATGCATCGATCAAGTATGCAATCACACATGCAAGGCCAGCATCTTTCCTGGAACTCCAACACACAGCTCTGCAAGAGGAAGCAAGCAGGCAAATGTTTGAGGAGTCCAAGAAACACAACAGGGATGCATCAAGCTCTGCAGTTATGGCAGCTCCTTCTAAGCGGCGTGTCTGGGTTCCTAACACCCCACCGTCGCTCCCGGCTCCACCAAGACCTGCAAGTTTCGTGTCAAGGCCACCAAACTTCACCACTGTGGCTCCCAGGGGCTACAACCACCACTACCTGAGCGCTGGCGGAGTCCACAGCTACTGTTGCTCACGCCCACTGGTGCACCTTCACGTGTGGAGATCCTGGACATCAAAACTGGAACTGTCCGTTGAAGAACAAAGCTCTCCCTCCACCCCCGCCAAGATCTGCAGCAAGCTCTCCTTCGGTTCGTGCACCACCACCTCGGGCTCTCAACATCAACACCAAGCCCGGGTCTGCGGTTGTTCGTGCCAACTGCGTCAACGCCGCTCAAGCTGAGCATGCACCTGGAGTTGTGATGGGTATGCTTTCCGTTAACTCAGTCCCTGCACGAGTTTTGTTTGATTCTGGTGCATCGCATTCTTTTGTGTCTCACAAGTTTGCAAATGAGAATGAGTTAGTCTTGGTTCCTCTCCAAAAGCGGTTAATGGTCCTTTCTCCTGGAGAGAAGATGGCAGCTTCTAAGATCAGTCATGGCAATCAAGTTGAGATTGGTGGTTCTTTGTTCTCGGCTTCTTTAATCGCTCTGGGCAATTCTGACATTGATGTCATCTTGGGCATGGATTGGTTGACAGCAAATGCAGCTGTGATTGATTGTCTTTGAGCTCGGTGTCTCTGAAGATTCCTCAAGGCCATATAGTCTTTTCTCCAAGTCGACTCCTGCCGTCCAGCTCTTTTCCTTGGTCGCTGAATGATGATGCTATGGAAGCTATTGAGTGTACCCTGGTCTGTGAGTTCCCGGATGTCTTTCTGAAGAGTTGCTGTATGCCTCCGGATCGTGAGGTTGAGTTTGTGATTGAGCTTGAACACGAACGGCTCCTATCTCCAAGCGGCCTTATAAAATGGGTCCTTGAGTTGGTGAACTCAAACGACAACTTGATGAACAAGAGAAGTTGGGTTTCATTCAACACAAGACCGTCTTGGGGTAGCCCAACAATCTTTGTGAAGAAGCGTGACAGAACCGATAGACTCTGTGTTGACTACCGGGCTCTCAATGCTAAAACCATCAAGAACAAATATCCCCTTCCGCGGATTAATGTTCTATTCGATCAGCTAGCTGGAGCTGTGGTGTTCTCTAAGCTGGACTTGAGAAGTGGTTATCACCAAATCAAGATTCGCAAGGAAGATGTGCCCAAAACAGCTTTCACCACCCGCTATGGCCTGTATGAGTACACGGTCATGTCTTTCGGTCTCACCAACGCACCTGCTACCTTCTCGAGGCTGATGAACTCTGTTTTCATGGAGTACCTTGATAAGTTCGTTGTGGTATATCTGGATGACATCCTGGTCTATTCCAAGTCTAAGGAGGAGCATGAAGAACACCTGCGGTGTGTCCTAAACAAGCTTCGTGAGAACCGCTTGTATGCAAAGTTCTCAAAGTGTGAGTTTTGGCTGCCTGAAGTAACCTATCTTGGTCATGTTATCTCTGCCAAGGGCATTGCAGTCAACCCGGAAACCGTGAAGACAATATTTGAATGGCTTCCTCCTGCTAATGTCAAAGAAGTGCGGAGTTTTCTTGGTTTGGCTAGCTATTGCCGCCGCCGTTCGTAACTTCGAAGATAGCGAAGCCTCTTACCGATCTCCTCAAGAAAGGCAAGAAGTACCTGTGGACTCCTGCATGTCAAGAAAGTTTTGAGACACTCAAAGAGAAGCTCACTTCCACACCAGTCTTGGTTCCTCCGGATACATCTAAGCCTTTCCAGATATTCTGTGACGCCTCTTTGCAAGGATTGGGTGCGGTCCTTATGAAAGAGAAACAGGTGGTTGCTTATGCCTCTCGTCAGTTGAAGACGCATGAGATCAACTATCCCACACATGACCTCGAGCTAGCAGCAGTTGTCTTTGCTTTGAAGCTATGGAGGCACTACTTGCTTGGTAACCGTTGTGAGATCTTTTCTGACCACAAGAGTTTGAAGTATATCTTCACACAGCCAGATCTCAACCTTCGGCAGAGGAGATGGATTGAAGCAATCAATGACTTTGATTTGACCATAAACTACACTCCGGGCAAAGCCAATGTCATGGCAGATGCGCTTAGCCATAAAGCTTATGTCAACAACCTCATGGTGGAAGAGCAACAGCCTCTCTTGTGCGAGGAATTCCGTCAGCTCAACCTGGAAATTGTGGAACAAGGGCATCTCCTGAACCTTCTGGCTACTCTCTTGGAAGAAAAGATTCGCTCTCGTCAGCTTGGTGATCTGCACACCAAAAAGCTCATTTCTAAACTTGAGCTTCCGAAGTATGAGTCCTTCCACGTGGATGATCAAGGCACGCTTTTCTTTGAACACCGGATGTTTGTTCCGAACTACCCGGGTCTGAGAGAGCAAGTTCTCAAGGAGGCGCATGATTCGGTTCTTTCTATCCATCCTGGCAGCACAAAGATGTACATGGACTTGAAAACACAATACTGGTGGCCGGGGTTGAAACGGTATTGTGCAAAGTATGTCTCAGAATGTGATGTCTGCCGCAGAGTGAAGGCTGTCCATCAGAAACCATTCGGTCTTCTACAGCCATTGAAACCTCCGGAATGGAAATGGGAGAAAGTAGAGATGGATTTCATCACTGGCTTTCCAAGGTCGCAGAAGGGCAACAATGCAATTTTTGTTGTCATCGACAGGCTTTCTAAAGTGGCTCATTTCTTCCCAGTCAAAGAAACAATTTCTGGAATTCAGTTGGCTGAGCTCTATATCAACAGAATTGTCTCTCTGTATGGGGTTCCGCTTGAGATCAGTTCAGACCGTGGAAGCATCTTCACTTCAAAGTTCTGGGAGAGTTTCCAAAATGCTCTGGGAACAAAGTTGAACTTCAGCACTGCTTACCACCCTCAGTCGCAAGGACAAGTCGAAAGGATCAATCAGATTCTGGAGGATATGCTTCGGGCTTGCGTCATCTCTTTTGGCATGAAGTGGGAGGAATGCCTTCCATATGCTGAATTCTCCTACAACAACAGCTTCGGAAGAGTCGAAGATGGCACCATTTGAGGCTCTCTATGGTCGCAAGTGCGAACTCCGATTGGTTGGTCAAGGTGCGGAGAAAGAATCTGGTTTGGCCGACATCGTAACTCAGGCAGGAGAAGGTGCATATCATTCTTGAGAACGAAGATTGCTCAAAGTCGCGGAAGAGCAATTATGACAGAAGCACACGGACATGGTGTATGTTCTGGTGATCTCGTGTACCTTCGTGTCACTCCCATGAGAGGAACACACCGCTTTGGTATCAAAGGAAAGTTGGCTCCTAGATACATCGGTCCTTTCAAGATTCGTGGTAGAAGAGGAGAAGTTGCTTATGCCGGAGCTTAGGAAAAACTCAAAGTCCATGATGTTTTCCACATCTCTCACTCAAGAAGTGCTTCAAAGATCCCGGCAGACCGTGGATCATGAGCTAATCGATCTCCAAGAAGACTGTCTTATCAAGAACACCCCACCAAAATCCTTGAGACCCTTGCAAAGAAGGACTGCAACAAGTCCATCAAGTTACGCAAGGTGCGTGGTCACACCATTACATTGATGAAGCCACTTGGGAGCGTGAAGATGAACTCCGTGCCAACCATCCTTCTCTCTTTGTGCCTTCTTCTTCTTCTTCCTAGAATCTCGGGGCGAGATTCCTGTTTAGTGGGGGAGAGTTGTAGCATCCCAGTTGTCTAACACCTGTAATGCTACTTGTTCTAGTAATAAAAGGGCCACTTCCAATATATAATTGTTGCATTATGATCATAGCATGCTCATGTCATCATGCCATCTTGCATTTGAGCATCATATAAAACCCCTTCTTGTTTGGTTCTTATCTCATGTGCATTATTAATTGTAGTTGCCTCTTGATATTGTATTTGGTTCTTGATATATTGTTAAATGCCCAAGTTGATTTGGGGGCATATCTCTTATTAACTCCACCACCTTTTCTTTTCACCACCTTATAATTCCACCATCCAACTAAATATGAGCTTGGCATTTATGGGTTTACTTCTAGCTCATGTGGGTTGGGATGGATCCATTTCTTTTCCACATGTTCTCATCTTGGCATCATTTTGTTTTCACATTATTGATGCATGAGAGCCACATGGCCACCTTTGCATGCCTTGTGAGTGGGACCCTTTCTCCTAGCTTCCATATGGGTGTTGGGGTTATCATCATGTGGGGATATTTTGTGGGCTTATTAAATGTCTAGTGGAATATGCACACTAGCAAGTCTCAAATATATTCCAATGTGATCATCTCCTCATACTCCACTTGGATTTCTTTCTAAATTCCTTAGCTTGGGCCTTACTCCACACTTTGGATTGCATAAGAGATGCCATGTAAATAATCTTGTTTTCACAAAGATAAACATGGTATTAATTAAATATGCATGGCCCATGCAAGCACCCCCTTTGGCTTGACATTTGTTTTTATTTGATTTTATTATGGATCCTCTCTCTCTCCCTCCTTTGGCTTGATCTTGTTTGTTTTGCTTAAAACCTAATCAAGCCCTAAACCCCCACATCCTTCTCCCTACCTCTTTTCTTTTTGATCTTGCTTGACCATGTTTGGAACATGCATGCTTCAAAATCCCTAGCTTGCACCCCTTCTCTCTATCCTCTATCTAGCTCCCTCTCTCACCATGCCCATAACCATCCTAGCTAAAACCCTAAGCTACTCCTAGTACAAAAAAAAACCTAATCCACCCCTCTCTCCTTAATCCCACCTATTTCTAAACCGAACCCCTCTAGCTAAACCCTAGATCTCCCCTCTCTTCCATGCAGGCCCCACCCCAGCAACCTCCTACCATCTAACCCATGCCACAACCGAGGACACCCCCAAACCTAACCCTAGCCCGAGCCGGCCCCCTCTCCCTCTCCCTCTTTTTCTCTCCCTGGCCAAGGGGCCCCTCAAAACCTGCCTGCCTCCCTGACCTCGCATACCCCACTGGCAGCCTCCCTCTCTCCCTCCCCTGCCCTGCCGTGGCCCTGCCGTGCACGTGAGGTGCAAAAAGGTGGCGCCGAGACGATCTACCCCTCCCCCACGCCATCTACCTGCCCCTCTCCTTCTTATCCTCTCCCTTCGCCTCTAGCCGTCCCCAGATCCACCCTGAGGCTCTGCCTCGCATCCCCCTCTGCCCCCTCTTTCTCCATGGCGCACCCCGACCGCCACCGTCGGTCTCGCTAAGCCGCACGACAGGAGGCGGGCGGAGTTCTGGGTGTCGAGAAGCTTCGCGACGTCGCCCGTCGCCGCACTCAGCAGCGGAGGAGAAGCCCAGCACCGCCAGAACCAGCGCTGCGCCGGCCGGAACCCTAGCTACGCCCGGCGTCTGCCCCGTCGTCGATCCGCTGCGCCCCGACCCGATCCAAGCACGCCACCGAGCCCGCGGTGAGCTCCTAGCCCTCCCAGACATCCTCCCGTCCTTAGTCGCTTCCTGGACGCGACGATCTTTTTGTCGAGCGGCCTCCGTGCGCCAGAGCTCGTCGACGTCTGCCGCTAGCACGCGCCGCATAGCCCTATCTAGCACGCGCCCTCCCTCCTGTCAGCAACCACGCAACCACCGTAGCGGTTTCGCCACGCCGCGCGCACACCCGCTTCGCGGGATCGAGGCCCAGTCTCGCCACGCCGCGCGCCGCGCCGTCCCTGTCAGTTTCGTCAGATAGGAAGAAGTACAGTGCGCGTTGCCCACTTTGCGAATACCCTCCCCTCTTTTGTTTTGCCAACCCGCGGTCCAGCCCAGGCCCACTGGCAGCGTCGGTGGATGTTTTACAAAAAGGCTCCCAGGTTTTCTGTGAAGCAACCCGCAGTCCCCCTCGTCGTCAGCCGCTGGCGTGTGGGTCAGTAAGTGCCTGGCCCCACATGTCTGTGACTAGGGCTAGGCTGGCCTGAGTGTTAAAACGTTTTGCAGATTCTGTTTAAATTCAAAACTGTTTAAATCTAATTCAAATTCAAATTTCAATTCAGTTTTAAATAACTTTTCTTTTATAGATCCAAATAATGCAAATGTTATATGTTTCTGAACCAGAAAAATGTAAGGATTTCAAATATGCCATTCAAATTGCCTTTTGCACATTTAAAATTCCAAGTTGAATTAAATTACCACAAATGCCACTAGAACTTAAATAATTAATAACTTTTGATTTATAATTCCAAATTTAACAAATGATATGTCTAAAATGATCAGCTCGACGAGACCTTTCTGTTTACGCTATCCATGACTTCAATTGCAGCATGCATCATATAAAAATATAGTGTACAGCAACTAATATGACAACAAAATGTGATCCCTAACCCCATTAAAATGTTATTCTTGTCTTCCACACCTCCCCCATGCCATGCTACATTAATGCCAGGTAAATTGTGCATCATTCATCATGGCATGATTGTTTGCTTGACGCATCTTATTCATATGCTTGTGCTCTATATTCATGTTAGCCTTGTTTGTTTGGTTTTTCTCGGATAGACACTGAGCAGGGGTTATATCAAGAGAACCAGGAGCACTACCCCAGATCCGTCTCTCGCTTCAACTGAGTTGCCAGGCAAGCACTTCCACATGCTTGCATACATACAGTACCTATTGCCTCTATCTTATTCTTGCATCATTGAGTCGCGATTGCATTAAATTGAATCCCAAGTATTGCATAGCCTTTACTTTGCACCCCACCAAGCTTGTTTCTCCATCCCATGAGCCATTACTACAGGAGTTGATTGAGCCATGCGAGTCGTAGAACAACATGTGTAGGGTTGGTGAGTGTCTGATGGATAACGAGGTACCTAAACAACTTAACCTGAGTAGTAATGGGATAACTAATGAAAGTGGCATCGGTGAGCAACATCTGCTATTTGGTTTTTCCTGCTCACTTGTGTCCCGTAAGACCCCGAGTACTTGAAACCTGTTCCTTGCTTTATCGCTATCCACATCCGGAGGTATATGGGACCCCCAGCGAGCTTGATTCAATCTTATTTCTTGGGGCCACAACTAGTTTGAGGTTTTGTTACTATCCTGTACTTATGCCATGCTTTACTGCTTTATTACGTTTGTGCGAGGAGCACACTGTACTGTTTTGGAAGCGGAGTGTTTTCGCGGTATCGACAGTCCCCGTTTGGGGATCTGCTGTCGTTTACTGACGCAAACCTTGAGTCCGTCTCGAGTCGGCTAGCCGTTCTTGGTGTACTCAATGGGGTGATCCTCAAATATTTCGAATCCTGTGATTGCTTAGTCGTGAAAGCCTCGTTGGGTTTTGATTTGGTTTTCGAGGTTGATCGAGCGTGTGTTGCTATTGGTGCACCCGGCGGGTAAAACTTCTCAAAGCCGTGTCGCGGTTATGGGACGACTTGGAGCACATCTCGATCATAGACAAGCATAACTAAAGTACCGCTTTAATCGACTAAGTAATATGACTAGTAAATAGTGCAACACTCATGGAATGGTTAATAAAATTGCCAACGGATGGGGGTTGTTCGTCCGCTTCCTCGTTGGTAGCGAGAGGAGGATGGATCGATGAAATTACTATTATAACTGTTGTCATTATTTCACGGACATCCGTCTATCATTGGTTAGGCGGATGGTTAGCGATATCTGAGAACTGCTAGGGTTTATCTTTCGCTGCAATTCGTCACCCTGTGTTGTGTCCCCTTTAGAGGCATTAAGACTTGATGAGTACCCTTAGGGTCTCACACGATAAATTATTGGTTCGGATGAGCAGGTACCCTCGCGGAGACGGATCTTTGGGTGGAAGAGGCGATGATGCGGGCAACGATCGTTCGGTGTAGAGATTCCGGAACGGGATCCGTGAGATCTGTAGGCGGATGTGCTTATTTCTATGGCATCTTATGCCGATTTGCTTCTTATCCGTACTCGGACTTTGTTTGCCGCTTCCATGATACTCGATGTGTCTTTGTATGAGGAAGTATCCTAAAATATTAGATCTATCTAGGTCATTTGAATCTTCTTGTATGGCGTTGCTATATTTCCTTTCTTTCTAGATGGTATGGCTCGATGTACTCTTGTATGGTGGCTTGCATACATACCCACTTGTGTATGTAGTTGATCCCTTCGCCGATTACGCCCGTCTGCATGTGTCCCGTTGAGTTGGAAGTGGTTGGGACGGCCGAAAAGGTCTACCCGTGAGTGGCTTTTGGGGCCCCACCGTACTATTTCAACCACTACCGCTCATCCAGGCTTGTATCTAGGAGCATAATTCACCGAGGTAGTTACAATATTGGGTTCATCCCTCTAGTTTCCAAGGGAAGTGACAGAAATATCTTCGGTTATAGATGTGTTGTTGCCACTAGGGAGAAAACAACGGTCTCTTGTTCATGGAACAAGTGGATTGTTTACCTTACACACTTTGCTTAAAGCAGTTGTCTGTTGCTTGCAACTTAATCTTTGGAGGGGTTGATGATAACCTAAAGGTGGACTTCTAGTCATAGATGCAGTTGGATGTCGGTCTATGTATATTGTTGTATTGCCCAATCGAATCTCATAGAATATTTTTGTCTAGTATTGCATTGTTATGCCTTGCTCAGTCCTGTCAATTGTCCTGCTATAATTTGTTTACCATGCATGCCATGTTTGTTTATCTAAGGAGAGCACCTCTAGTGAACTATGGACCCCGGTCCAATCTTTACCATTGATACATCTTCCACGGTTACTCGTTTACTTGCTTCAAACCATCATCACCTTCCACACCATACATTTAATCCTTTGTTACAGCAAATCGGTGAGCTTCACAACCTCATTTTTCATTGGGGCAAAGTCTTGAGTTTGTGTTGTGCAAGTTTCCATGTTGCTTGCAACACCTTTGAGACGTTTCCTTCCTCCTACTGGATCGATAAAAAAAAAGAAGAACCAGAAAACTTACGTGATCACATGGAGACTCCAAAGGTCCATGTGCGGTCTTCTGAGTAACGACCACCCGAGCCTCTCTCGGAGAGGGATTCGGGGCGTCATCCTCAGAGTCGGCCACCATCTGAAAGGGAGGGGCCATCGGCTTCCACTCCCCTACGGCCTCCTAGGTGCCCTCATCAAGAGAGCCCTCCGAGGAGTGGCTGCAAGAAAAGTATTGATCAAGAACAAGAGACAACATTACTCACAGAATACAACGCAGCCGAAACTACTTATGAGTCAATGTCGGAAAGATTGAAGATGGGCGACGCCTTCTCCTTCTTCTTCTTCTTCTTCTTCTTGTCTAGCGGCTGTGGCGCCATCGCTCAAAGAGGCACAGCCGGATACGGTGCGGAAGAAGAACCATCATCCTCTCCATGCCGATCAAGGAAGGACGGGCCCTTCGGAGTTGGCAGGGTAGACGCATCCAATGATTTTCTACGTGATCGCTTTCGGGTTTGATCCTCGCTCGCCTCAGGAGCATCCGTAGTCGGCGACTGAGCGAGAGGAAGCTCAGACTCAGAGTCCACCTCCTCATTGTCTGGTGCCTCCCTATATTTCTCAGGTAGGGTGGGCATAGACCCCGTAACCTAGAGGCGCTGCAAGCAAAAATAACAACAAACATAAGAAATTGCAGCAAACAAAAAACGCACAGAAATGCGCAACGCGCACGAACAAACTTCACCTTCGAAGCCCATTTACTGGCACTAAGAGGGGGAGTCAGCGAATCCCCTGGCAGGTCCTCACCATCCTTGAACTTTAGCAGAGGACAGAGGGCCCTATCAAGATCACCCGAAGATAGCTCTTCGGATGACACTCTAGTGGGATCACTGGGGCCGGCGTAGAGGAACATCGGGTGCGCCCTGGCCTAGATCGGTTGCACCCGACATTTGAGGAAGGTGCGGATGATCTCGACTCTGCTGACCTCCATGCCTGGCACCAGCTGGAGATCCTCCACTCGCTTGTAGAGCTTCTCCACCTCCGCAACATCGCCCTCCAAGATGTGGTTTTTGCACGATCTCTTCGGGACAATCTTCTGCTCGGAGTCGAAGGGGACAAGACCAAATTTCTGACCGTCCATCTTGACATCGCAGATGTAAAACCACTTACGACGCCAATACTGAACGGACTCGCGAATGGAGAAGGAGAAAAATTGGACAAAGGGACGAAGAGAGATGATGCGGCCGCCAAGAAGATAGACTCCGCCGGTGTCGGTCTGCCTCTTCACGGAATAGAGCTTGCGAAAGATACCAAAGTGTGGCTCGATGCCGAGACAGCACTCGCAAAGTGTGATGAAGCTCGTGATGTTAAGAAGAGAATTGGGAGACAGATGATGAATCTGAATCCCATAGAGAAAAAGGAGCCCACGAAGGAACTCGTGGGCAGGAAGTGAAAAACCGTGGAGAATGAAGGCAACGAAGATCACCCAAAACCCTACGAATGGGCGGGGGATTAACTCATCGTCGGGGATCTTGACGTCCTCCTTGTTCTGCGGGATTAATCCCGCATCGCGCAGCTTGCGAAGATCGGTGTCACGCACATCGGAGCACCTCCACTTGCCGTCGGTATTGCGAGCAGGCGCGACAACCTTTTTGCTGTCGGCAACAGCGCTCGAGCCCGCTCCAGTGGAGGCCTTCTTCGACTTGACCCTGGCGGAGCATCGATGACGGTGATGCGCGCGAAGAAATGAGGAAGGGAAGGAATGAAGAACGTCCAATGCGCGCAAGATCTCGTGAAAATGGAGGCAGTGGAGAAAGAAAATGACAAAGGGTGAAAACAAATCACTGTTTTCCCACGGTTATAAGGATAAAGACGACGAACAGGAACCGTTCATCCAGAAGCCCTAACGCTAGGGACAGATCCAACCATACACGTGTCAACACAGTAGCGAACTGTCGCCCGCACGCCGTCCACTATGCATGGAAATCGAGGAGACGCTGTAATTCTTGCCACGTCGCGCATGAGTAGTCAAATTCAAGTCAGAAAGTGGGACTGACGACTGTCTATGCACAACCTGTTGGGAACCCCAAGAGCAAGGTGTGAAGCAGTAAGCAACAAGTTTTCCCTCAGTTGAGACCGAGGTTATCGAACCAGAAGGAGGAAGGAAACGTCACACAGGTGTTGCAAGCAATGCGAAGACCTGCACAACACAAACTTAAGACTTTGAACCAATGAACAGTGAGGTTATCAAGCTCACCGGTTTGCTGTAACAAAGGATTAAACGTATAATGTGGAAGTTAATGGTTTGCAGCAAGTAAACAAGTAACAGTGGAAGATGTATCAATGGTAAAGATTGGACCGGGGTCCATAGTTCACTAGAGGTGCTCTCCTTAGATAAACAACATGGCATGAAGGGTAAACAAATTATAACAGGGCAATTGACGGGAACTGATCAAGGCATAACAATGCAATTACCAGTCAGAAAGATCCTATGAGATTCGATTGGGCAATACAACAATATACATAGACCGCCATCCAAATGCATCTATGACTAGAAGTACACCTTCAGGTTATCATCCAAACCCCCTCCAGTATTAAGTTGCACGAAACAGACAACTGCTTTAAGCAAAGTGTGTAAGGTAAATAGTCCACATGTTCCATGAACAAGAGACCGTTGTTTTCTCCCTAGTAGCAACAACACATCTACAACCGAAGAGATTATTGTCACTTCCCTTGGAAACTAGAGGCATGAACCCACTATCGAGCATAAATACCCCTCTTGGAGTCACTAGCAACTACTTGGCCAAGATAGCTACTAACAACGGAGAGCATGCAAGATCACAAACAACACAGACATGATAGAATCATAAATACAAAACCATTAATCAAACCAACATAATAATCTCAATATCCATCGGATCCCCACAAACACAACATGCATGATTACAAATAGATTAGATCTTGATCATGGAGCTCAAAAGATCTATACGTGACAGCACAAAATAGGAGATACAATCATCTAGCTACTACATGGACCCATAGTCCAAGGTGGAACTACTCACGCATCATACCGGAGAGAAGGCCTCCGGGATGATCTCCCCTCTGGTAGGGTGCCGGGAAGAACTTCAGATCCCCTCTGATCTAGGGACGATGGTGGCGGCGGCTACAGATGGTTTCATGGATATTTGATCGGGTCTTTAGGGTTTCTGCATCGGGGGCTTCTTATAGGTGAAGGGGGAGACCGAGGAGGCGGCCAGGGTCACCAAACCCTAGCTAGGCGCGGCGTTGGGCCCACCCGCACCTAGGGTGGGTCTGGCCCCCCTAGCTGGTGTAACACCCTCAGAATCGGCCCTATGCAAGTTTCAGCGCTTCCCGCCAAACCCGCATAGAAACGATTCAAAGGTACCCACCAGGCACTTGCGTGCGGGTGGGAAAACGAAGTAATATCATTACACAATAGTCCTCGATGGAACCCACAAAACATATATATACAACAGCGACTCAACGAGTCAAGAATACAGATATTCAGTACAAAGATCCAAATCACCTTGAAAACAATACAAAGTACCGGACAAGATGCAAATGGGGCTAAGAGTCCGAAGAATAACCAATGGCGTCCATAACCCTGTGCCAAAGGAAGGGTAACCCGCTAACGACGTCGATCTCAAAACCTGCTTAAACAAAAGGGGTGCCGACAAAGGGCAAAGGAAAAAGAGAGAGAGCGGTCAGTACTGAGGCCAGTACACGGCGAGGCTAGAATTCGGCGGTCCTCGCCTACATAGGTATGGTGGACTGAAGCGGTAACGCAGCATGCACTAAACAACCTATAGAGACTCGAAACAACTGGCGGCTATCAGAGGGGGGGGGTAAGAAAGACCTATTCGGAACCAACCTGATACTACCACCAAACATACCCATCCTGGTATTTCCCCCTTGAGACCAAACGAGGAAGTCAACCAAGGAACTCACACAGTTGGCAGTTTTATTCATTCCGTTATAGTGGCGGCAATTACTAGTCAAATATAGATAGCATGAGTCATCCTGATATAATAAGCAGTGGGCACTTTTAGTTAACCATTCCATTGTAGTTGCATCACTTACTAGTCAGATACAATTAGCATGAGATATCCCAAACCCAGCAGTTGTTGGTACTTTTATTTAGCCATTCCGTTGCAGTGAAGCTGATTACTAGTCATATCGGATACAAGTCAAATTATAATAGTAAACTTTAGTTATAGTTGTCTATGATCGAGACATGTGCTCCAAGTCGTCCATAACCGCGGACACGGCTTCTCGAAAAGATTTAACCCTGCAGGGGTGCACCAAAGTTTCCACACGCACCTACACCCTTTTTGTCGGATCAGGTAGGTACAAGATCACAAAACATACACCCAACGGTATGTCGACGGGGTTTCGGACACGATGTTTCCCAGACCCAAAGCAAGCACGGGGGGCCACCCTACTAAGCTACCCGCAACGAAGTTGGCCGGCTCCGAAACGGACCCAGGGTTTGCGTCAGTGGTTGTAAACGACGGGGAACCCGAAACTCTCGGGCTTGTCGATACCGCGAAAACACTCCGCTTACCTAAACAGTACAGGTGCTCCTCGCACAATATTAAATTAAGAAGTAAAGCATGGCATAAGTACATGATAGTAATAAAGCCCCAAACTACTTTGTGGCCCCCAGTACAGTACTTGGAATCAGGTACTAAATCGATGGGGGTGCCCATACACCCCACCTGTGGTTAGCGCGCTCGATCTCGGAACAGGTGTTAAGAACTCAGGGTCCTATGGGACACCAGTGAGCGGTTAAGATCCAAATATTGTCTATTACCCACCGGTGACTCTGCATTTACCTACTTCAATTTTAGTTATTAAACAATAATTAAAGCCATGATCATCTCCAACATTAAACATGCGTAAATACTCCAACAACTGTGGTACTTGACGACACGCAACAGCACTTGAGCAAGCGACTACGACGCGCAGGTCCAACTATCTACCAAACAACAGGTGATAGGATGTGTCCAAGGCAATATAAGGCCGCAAGGGATATCACGGGTACGGAAACTAGAGCATCGCAACACAGATAGCAATAGATCAACAGGAGGAAATAACGACTATAAACACAAAATAGGTAGAAGGGGAAGGGATGCTCGCCTGAAAACATTGCCGAAGGTTCATCCGAAGATCGGGTCGACTCTCGCATCAACTCATCGGCCTAATCCGTGAAGAAGCAAAGCACTAGAAGAAACACCGGATGCACTATTTAATACTACGTCAGAAGATCGGGCATGATGCATGTATGATGTATGACATGGCAAAGGTGCGATGCATTAAGGCAATATTAAGCGGAAACCGGGGTCCCGACAATTAAATAGATGGTTCATGTTGTTTAGATACCCCGCAATTTAAATGTTGTCTTAACATGGCAAAAGATAGCACCGGTTCGCTACACCAATTTAAATGAAGTCCGGAATAAGACAAAGATATCCCACATATAGACTCCATATTTAATTATGAGATGAATTGGCATAATGCCCCCAAACCACAGACAAGTATGCATGCATGATAATTTAGTATGCAACAAGTTTATATTTCATTTTATAAATTTGGGCTCGGGAAGAGAATCACACATTAGGGTTCGGCGAGCTTGGGGTTCGATGGATCGGTCTCAGGGTTCGACGGGAAGGCAAGGTTCGGTTCGATGAGATCGGTCTTGGCATTCGGGAAGAAGAACTTGGCGTCCTCGAGGAAGCACTTGGCGTATCCGTGTCGACGACCTGGGCGTCCGGGTTCTCGGGCATCAGATCCGGGAAGAAGTACTTGTCGCATCTGCGGTCTTCGGGTTCAGGTAGAAGAGCTCGTCGTCCGGGGATTCTCTGGGTCCGTGATCTGCGGTAGCTAGTCTTGGCGTTCCGTGAAGAAGACCTCGTCGCTCCAGGAGAAGATCTTGGGGTTCCGCGTCGAAGGCCCTCGGGTACGGGGTCTCGGCGAACTTGGCGTGTCGAGGTTCGTTTTTCGGGTCCGGCGCCGTGGTTTTGCATAGTTCCCCGGGTCTCGACTCGTGTCGGTCTTGTCGTCTTCATGTCCGATACTGGGGTTCTTTGAGCTCAAGAAGAAGATTTTGGCGTCGGTAGATCTTGAGAGCGACACGAGTCGTCGTGACCGTACTTGTCACATGGTACATGCTGTGGCTGATCTTGCCGATGGGGAAAAACATGTCCGCTGCTGGTCAAGCACACACACGCACTGAGGGTTCAAGCCGCGAGGTACATGGTACTGGACAGGGCGACGCAGGTGCTGCGAGATCACGAGCAGGGCAGCAGCGCGCATCCGAGGGGGGTTGGATAGCCAGAGGGGGGGCTGGACAGGGACGGTGGCGCACGGGGCCAGGGGCGGCCAGGAGGGAGTAGGGGCGGCGACGA
This sequence comes from Avena longiglumis, assembly GCA_030063025.1. Taxonomy (NCBI): domain Eukaryota; kingdom Viridiplantae; phylum Streptophyta; class Magnoliopsida; order Poales; family Poaceae; genus Avena; species Avena longiglumis. The sequence continues at coordinate 169,071,919 of CP125974.1, forward strand.
AGCGGCGGCCATGGATCGTCGCTCGGGGTAGGGCTCGCAGGAGGAAGCCCTGGTGGCGCGAGGAGGGGCGCAGACGGCGACGGGGAGCTCCGAGGACGGCCGGGAAGGGGAGGACGGCGGCTCAAGCGCAGCGAGGCGCCACGGGAACAAGCGGGCCGACGGGCGTCGGGTGTCGCGCAAGGCAGCGAGATGCGCCAAGGCGAGGCGGTCTCGCAGGCAGAGGCGGCCTGACGGAGGCGGGACGAGGCAGCGGAGGCAAGACAGGTGCTGGCGAGGCGGGCGGCTCGGCAGCGGACATAAGCGGTGCACCTGCGAAGGAGGCAGGTGGAGGCAGAGGGAGGGCGGCAGAGAGGTACCTGTCAGGCGAGGGGAGTTCCGGCGGCGAGGATGGTTGGTGGGGGCAGCTGGTTGGGGAAAAGAGTTAGGAAGGAGAGAGCGGGGATCGTGGGGTGACGGGTGGTGGGGCCAGAGGGGGAGAGAGAGAGGGGGGGTTGGGGCAGGTGGCGTTGGGGGCCCCGCCCAGGTGGGCCTGGTCGGCTGGGGGGGGTTAGGGTAGGTGGCAGCGGCTGATGGTTGGCTGGAGGGGAAGGGAGTGGTGAGGTGGAGGGAGGAGATTGGTCAGGGTGAGGTGGAGGAAGGCTGGGTAGAATAGGGTTGGGTAGAAAAAGGGTTTGGGGCGGCTCTGGTTTTTGTACTGGGGGTGGCCGACTGGGTCGGATCGCCCCCGTACGGCTGCCCCCTAAAAATAATTAAACATTTTATTTATTTAAAACGGGACTTTGCAAACCGGGGGTAGACAAAACGAAATATTCCGGAGACCCAGGTTTTGTAGTTTGAATAAAAGATGAGGTGTTTAGAAAACAAAATATGTTTTTTTTTGAAAATAGTTTTTAAACAAACCATGCAAGATGATGACGATGCTCAAATGCAAGGTGGCATGATGACATGAGCATGAGGTCATGATGATGCAATGCACAAAAACAACGCGATTTTCTAGTAGTGGTTTTGCGGGGCACCACAGCTGGCCCCTCCGGCTCTCCTCTAGACTTCTTGTTCCCCACATAAAGTAATTGACTTTGATGTTTGTCCCGTCCAATTCCAAGAATATTTCCGAAACAAAAAACAACAGAAAATAGGCATCTTTCACTGTTGAAACTTGTTAATAGATTAGTACCAGAAAGCATGTGAAAGAGCATTTTTCTATCCCTCTGATTTTGATGTTTGATAACAATACACTTATCGATTTAACTGTGTACTAAGTTTATCATAGGATTGATAAAAGGAGGCACAAGTTACGGCATAACATTTCCCCTTGCAAAAATTTCTGTGTCAACCGGTAGTACCGGACCTACAACCGGTACTACCGCTTGGCACCGGTACTACCGGTTCCAGTACCGGTTGGCACTAATCAAAAGAGAGAAGGGTGCGTACTAGTCAGTACCCACCGGTACCACGAAGCGGCACTACCGGCCCAACCGGTAGTACCGCTGGCAAGCGACGGTACCACTTGAGGCGGTCGTGCATCGTCAAGATCTGCAGCATCTTGACTAGCACCCACCCTCTCCGCTTTGGTCGATTACCAGCGGTAGTTGGGACCGTACTACCGCGAACCGTAGTACCGCTTCTACCTCTGTACTACCGCTTGGGGTAGTATGCAAGCGCATCGCCCAAAGGCGAAGATCATCAAGAATGTAGTCACCTCCGGTGCAGTCTTGGACCGGTAGTACCGCATGTAAGCGGTACTACCGCTTGAGTACCGGTACTACCGGTCATTAAATGCTCCAACGGCCATATATTTCGAGGAGGGGTATAAATACCCCTCCACCTACCTTGGGACAAATTGCTCAGCACATTAAAGTCAATCCCCACCATTGGAGTCCATTGGAGCCAATCAAATCTTCAAGATCTCCTCATCCAACCACCCAAAGTCTTTGATCTTTGGAGAATCGAAGGATGAGACCCCGATCTACTACTTCACCAAAAGAGATCTTCATTTCCCCCTCATTTCTTGAGGGCCCCTTTGCTCTAGTGTTTTGTTGGAAACCCTAGCTCTTGTTTTTGTTCTTACAAGCTTGTCTTTGATTGCTTTGACAGCTTGCTTGTATTTGGGAGCCTCCGATTAAGTTGTGGATGTGTGCCCCAAACTTTTAATGGTGCCGGCTTCCACCTTGAAGGTTGCCGATATAGTGGAAGGTGAATCGATCCCGTTGGGGTGAGATTCATCGGAGAACAAGGGAGGCCTCTCGTGGCGTTGGTGGTTTGAAACCACCCCGTCTCGAAACGTAGACGTACTTCCCCTTAAAAGGAAGGAACTACGGGAAACAAATCCTTGTGTCTCCGCGTCCACTTTCCGGTTACCTCTATCCTTTACCGCACCTTACTTACTTGTTACTACTTTGTGTTGTGGTAGCTCTTGCATATTTGTCATATAGGTAAATTCACCATAGTTGCATTATCTAGAGAATTTACCTTATTGTCAAACCTTAATTTGAAAAAGAAGAAAATTTGAAGTAGCACCTATTCACCCCCCTCTAGGTGCCCATATGATCCTTTCAATTGGTATCAGAGCCTCGGCTCTTTATTCGGGCTTTACCGCCTAAGAGAATATGGGTAGCCAAGAAGGGGATGGTGGTAGTGAGTCAACCCCGGTGACCATGGAAGATCTCAGAAACTTGGAAACAAGATTGAGCTCTTCCTTGGTCAACGAAGTCAAGAAGATGCTTGATCAACTTATTAAAGACAAAGATGGCTCATCACCCCCATCTCCTCAAGAGGAACTACCATCCGTACCTAAAGGGAATACTCCGGTATCCCCCGAAGGTATGGTGGTAGGGGATAAACTAGACAATGCTAATTCCTCCACACGACTTGATGGGGGGAAGGGCGAGCACCGTGATTCTTGGTACTCTCCCGATCCTCCCATCCCTCACCCTCATGTGTACAATAGAGGTGATCCACCTAAGCTAGAAGAGTCTGCTACTTTTGCTCAATGGCAATCACTAATGAGAACTCATATGCGCATCTCTTGCATTGAACTATGGAACATCATCGAGCATGGACTCTTTATTGGGGATCCAAACAACTTTACAAGAAGAGAGGTTGTCAATAGTCAACTCAATGCCACTGCTTTGCATATGAATCAACAAGGATTGGGAACAAAGGATTATCCACACATTGAGCACTTTAGCATTGCCAAGGAAGCTTGGGATGCTCTCACTGTGTTGTTTGTTGGAAATGAGAGTATGAGGAGGAATAGATATGATGCTCTAAGAAACGAAGCCGAAGGGTTCTACATGAAAGAAGGTGAAGATCACGAAGACATGTATCGAAGGCTCAAGACCACCGCCACCGCTTTTAGAAATGTGGGTGCCTCACATGTGGATGATGCATGGATAAAAAGGAAATATGTGAGTGCACTCATGCCTTTTGAGCCCACCGACTTGAAGAGCTTACAAGGAAGACACAACTACCATCTCATGACCTCAAATGAAGTTATGCAAGAGATGGCCGCTTTCAAGGTCGCCGCCAAGAACGCCAAAGATGCCCGTGCTCGTGCCCTCGGTATGAGCAATGTGGTCAATGTTGCTTTAAAGGCCAAAGTTGTGAACTTTGAAGATGAAGATGATAGTGATGAAGGCCTCTCCTTGGACTATCCCGATGATGTCAAGATTTCTCATAGTCAATATATGGCTTTCTATGCAAAGAACTTTTGGAAGAATCCCGCCAAGTCCAAGATGGAAATGCAACGAAGAAGCAATCCAAATGGGAAAAGAGAGAATGCCACTAAGTTGAGAACTTGCTTCAATTGTGGTGACCGCTACCACTTTGTGGCAAGTTGCCCCTATGAGAAGAGAGAAGATAATGTTGGGAAGCTTGTGTTGAAGAAGACTCTCAAGGCACCCTACAAGAAAACTTCATCAAAAAGAACCCCATCAACAAGAAATCGGGAGAAATTGTCTTGATCACTCATGAAGAATACTCCTCCGATAATGAAGATGATGAAGATGAGGAAGAAGAAGAAACCTCACATGGTATGGCTGCTCTAGCTACCACCTCTACTCCGACACTCTCACTCTTCGACTCTCCAAATGAGAACTCTTCCTCCAAGAACGTCACTTGCCTTATGGCAAGAGGAACGGAGGTATCCTCATCATCCCACTCTACTCAATTAGATAATGATGAAATTGATGATGAAATGTCTCTTGATGTTAAAAAGGAATTAATTGCCTTTGATGAGTTCATGACTAACCTAGAAGGTGATGCTAAACTACATTTTGGGAACATCTTAGATCAACTCTCCCACACTCAAGAGCTTCTAGATGTTAGATGTAAACTTGGGCATGAACATATGATTGAAATAGAGGCTTTAAGCAATGCTCTAGAAGAAGAACAAGAGACTAGGTTGTCCCTTGAGTCAAAACTTGAAGGGCTTGATGAGGCCAATGACATCATTGTTAACAAAATCATTAAAGAGCGTGATCATGCTATTGCTAAATACAAAAGAGCTAAAAAGGACAAGGTTGAGTTTGATGTGGTTCATGAAAAACTTGCCGAGGACTTTAGCTTGCTTAACAAGGCCCACAAAGCCTTGGAGAGTGAACTCTTGTCTCTCACAAAGTCCCATGAAACGCTTCAAACTCAATTGGCCAACATTTCTTCACCTAGTAACTTCATTCCATCGAGTAGCACGACTATCCTTGAAGAGAATGCTAGGTTGAAGGGGGAGCTTGCGAAGACCACATTTCCACAAGGTAACAAGTCTATTGATGATCTTTTGAGCAAGCAAAGGCGTAGTGTTGATAAAGGGGGCATTGGTTTTGTCTCCAAAACAAAGAAGAAGAACAACAAGAAGAAGAAGGACAAGTCCGCACAAGAGACCAACAAGACCATTGTGGGAAGTAAGACCACAATTGGCAAAACTATGTCTCATGATGATTTTGCGGGAAGTGCTAACCCTCACTATGTTCTAATGCGTGATTACTATGGTGATGTGTATGCACAATATGTTGGTCCTTATGATGGTTATATTGCTTGGTCTATTTGGGTTCCCAAGACCCTTGTTGCTAACAAAAGAGGACCCATTGAAAAATGGGTACCTAAAAACTAGCTTGATCTTTTGTAGACCTATGCTTCCGGAGGTTCAAAATGGGTGATTGATAGTGGTTGCACTTGTCATATGACCGGAAGCTCGTCTATTGTTAAGGACTTGGTGTCAAGTGAAGATCAAATCACCGTCACATATGCCGACAAGTCAAAATCTACGGTAATGGGTTTCGGCAAGGTAGTGGTGGCTCAAGACATTACACTCGTGAACGTCATGCTTGTTGAAACCCTTGGATACAATTTACTTTCTATCCGTGCTCTTGGAAAGATGGGATTTGCCGTCTTTATTGATAATGATATTGTGGTCCTCATGTGGAGCAAGTCTCTCAAGGTCGCTTTCGTTGGGTACGTCGAAAATGACTTGTATGTGGTGGAATTTTCGGGGCAAGACACTGCAGGTCCGATGTGCTTATACGGAAAGGCCGATGTGGGTTGGCTATGGCACCTCCCACTAGCCCATGTCAATATGAGAACTTTGCAAAGTCTCCATAAAGAGGGCCATATTGTTGGACTAAAAGAAAATGTTTCCTTTGCCAAAGATCGTATTTGCAGGGCATGTGTTCTAGGGAAGATGCATGACGCTCCTCATAAGCCCACGAACCAAATCAAGTCTAACAAGATCTTGGAACTCCTTCATGTGGACCTATTTGGTCCTCCATCTCATGCAAGTCTTGGTGGGAAGAAATATTGTTTGGTGATTGTTGACGACTTTTCAAGATAGTCTTGGGTTTATTTCTTCAAGTTGAAGAGTGAAACTCAAAGGACTTTTATCGACTTCATCAACTTGGTTCAACGGCAACACAATGTTCCCGTGTTGATTATAAGAAGTGACAACGGCACCGATTTCAAGAACTACACCTTGAATGACTTTCTTAGTGATGAGGGGATTAAGCATCAATATTCCGCCGCATACACCCCTCAACAAAATGGTGTGGCCGAAAGGAAGAACCGGACTCTTATTGAGATGGCTAGGACCATGTTGGCGGAGTTTAAATCTCCATACAACTTCTGGGCCGAAGCCGTCTCCACCGCTTGCCATGCTTCAAACCGGCTCTACCTTCGCAAGAAAATCAACAAGACTCCATATGAGATACTTACCGGTAACAAGCCCAACATATCTTATTTCCGGGTGTTCGGTTGTAAGTGTTTCTATCTCATCAAAGGTGTTCGTTTGTCTAAATTCGAATCTAAAGCATTAGAGGGTATTTTTGTTGGCTATGGTCTCGAATCTCACACTTATAGAATTTATGACAAGCTCTCCGGAGCCGTCATAGAATCTTGTAGTGTGACCTTCGAAGAATATGATGGTCCCCAAGGGGGGCGTGTTGATGCTTGTGATGCAGATGATGAAATGCCTCAGGATGCCATAGGAAGAATGGGTGTGGGTTATATCCGCCCCATTGAGGAACCCCTTATGGAGGATCGAGAAGAACTATGCTCCACTCGAGTGGAGCCCTCATCTTCACAACCTCAACATGCTCCATCTACCGAGGAGGACATTGACTCAAGCCAAAGACAAGATGTGGACCCTCAACATAGTGATCAATGTGTGAACTCTAGTCAAAGGGAGCTTGGTCCATTCGATGGGGTGTCAAGTGGAGTCAAGTCAATTTTCCAAGGAAGATCCATCCAAGCTGTTTTGAGGCGTGCTCAAATTGAGGCTAGAAGAACACTTGATCAAGACCAAGGTCAATCCTTGCCTCCCAATGTAGAGGATGAATCCAATAATGATCAAGGTCAAGTTGATGGTCAAGACGAGGATCAAAATGATAAAGAGGGTCCTCCAAGAAACAATGAGGAGATCCACGCTCGTCGCGAAGCTAGAAAGGAAAGAATGTTGGAAATAAGAGACCACACCCTCCAAAATGTTGTTGGAGATCTAAGGAAAGGAATTTCCACACGAGCACAATTGAAGAGGTTCAGTGAACATCAAGCTCACATTTCCATGATTGAACCAAAGAAAGTGTGGAAAGCTCTTGAAGATTCGAATTGGTTAGAAGCTATGCACAAAGAGCTCAACAACTTTGAGAGAAACAAAGTGTGGAAGTTAGTTGAGAAGCCAAAGGATTGCCGCAATGTTATTGGAACAAAGTGGATATTCAAGAACAAGCAAGATGAGCATGGTATTATTGTAAGGAACAAGGCTAGATTGGTTGCACAAGGTTATTCCCAAATTGAAGGCATTGATTATGGAGAGACTTATGCACCCGTGGCTCGCCTTGAGTCCATCTGTATCCTTCTTGCTTATGCGGCACATCATAACTTTAAGTTGCAACAAATGGATGTATAAAGTGCATTCCTTTATGGTCCTTTAAATGAATTGGTATATGTTAAGCAACCCCCGGGATTTGAGGACCCCAACTTCCCAAACCATGTCTACAAACTTGATAAGGCGCTCTACGGGCTCAAGCAAGCCCCACGCACGTGGTATGAGCACCTTAGAGAGTTATTGTTTGACCGTGGCTTTGAGGTTGGGAAAATCGATCCCACTCTTTTTACTAAGTGGGTTAATGGGGAGATTTTTGTACGCCAAATCTATGTTGATGATATTATCTTTGGCTCATCTAACAAAGCTTTTAATGATGAATTCTCAAAGCTTATGACTAGTAGGTTCCAGATGTCCTTGATGGGGGAGTTGAAAGTATTCCTTGGCTTTGAGATCAAGCAAGTTAGAGGAGGAACATTCTTCAATCAAGCCAAGTATACTCAAGATATGCTCAAAGAGATTCAAAATGCAAGATTTAAATGGAGCCCCAACTCCCATGGCAACAAAGACTCATCTAGAACAAAATCCAAATGGTAAAGATGTGGATCAAAAGGTATATCGGTCTATGATTGGTTCTTTTCTTTACCTTTGTGCATCTAGACCCGATATTGTGTTGAGTGTAGGTGTGTGTGCAAGATATCAAGCGGCTCCTAAGGAAAGCCATTTAATGGCGGTCAAGAGAATCTTTCGATATTTAGTTCATACCCCATTTTATGGTCTTTGGTACCCTCAAGGCTCAACATTCGCTCTTTGTGGATACACGGACTCGGATTGGGCGGGAGACAAGGATGATAGAAAATCAACATCCGGGGCTTGCCAATTCCTTGGTAGGTCCTTGGTATGTTGGTCTTCTAAGAAGCAAAATTGTATATCACTCTCCACTTCCGAAGCCGAGTATGTTGCTGCTGCTAGTGCGTGCACCCAATTGCTATGGATGAGGCAAACTTTAAAGGAATACGGTGTCCATTGTGACAAAGTGCCTCTTCTATGTGACAATGAAAGTGCCATCAAGATTGCATACAACCCGGTGGATCACACAAGGACAAAGCATATTGAGATTCGACATCAGTTTATTAGAGATCATGTTGCTAGAGGTGATATTGATCTATCCTATGTATCAACCAAAGATCAACTTGCCGATATCTTCATGAAGCCACTTGATGAAGCAAGGTTTTTCTACTTGAGGAATGAACTAAATATCGTAGATTCTAGGAGTTTGACTTGATTATCTTGCACTCTCACCTAATACTTGACCCATGTTTGGTTTAGGTGTAGGCATGGACATAGGGGGAGTGCAGTCCTAATTTATTGGACTATCCCTCCCCCCATTATGCGCAAATTAAACAAAAATCATTCCTCTTAATATCATTTTGTGATATGTGAGCTCAATGATGAGTTTCGGTAATGGACCCAAGATACATCTTCGTGGTGCCAAGCCGAGTATACTCAAATATGGTGGCCTAGGCCACCGCCCCCTCTCAATCGAGAGGTTGATGTGCTTACTCATGTTTGTCACTTATTTGAATTGGTCTTCACTCTTGATTTCCATCTATTTTAATTATCTTCATCATTCTTAGTCTCATGCACTCTAGTTTGGTATTTATTTGTGTCTTCCATTGTTTTTTAGAGTGCATGTGCTTCTCAGCTCACTTATATTAACCCAAGCCCCCGTACTCCCTCACAAAAACCCTCTCTCTATCCGCACAAGAATCATCCTTGATCCCTGGATTTGGACTCAGATGGGACCGGTACTACCGGATGTGCGAGCGGTACTACCGGACCTGGGAAGTTCCCAGGTCGTCTCCTGGAAAAACTGCTCCAGGAACGGTACTACCGCCCACATGTCCGGTCCTATCGGTCACCGGTACTACCGGTCGTGGAACCGGTACTACCGCTTACAAGCGGTAGTACCGCTCCAACAACCGGTACTACCGGTTGAAGGCTTCCAGGTATATATTGGACGCGTGGGGAGAGGCACCCCTCAGTGCCTCATTATTTCCCACGCCCTCAACTCAAACCTGCGCCGCCACCGGAGATCTTGAAGCCACTAGAGCCCTGCCGCGCCCTCCTCTCTCCGGATTCTCCTTGGATTCGGCCTCTTGGCGGGCTCCCACTCCTTTCCACCGCCATGGATCCCGGTACAACCGCCCCTTCTCTTCTTGTTTGATTTCCCCATTAGATCTAGGTTTGGCTTAGATTTGTGGAGAAATTGACTACTTGCAAGGTTGTACTGCCATATTATTCCTTGTTACCGCGTAGAATCTTCAATTTAGCAGATTATACCGTCAATTTGGGCCGTTCCCATCATATCTGACAACCTGTGTGCCGCTCAACCAGTAGTACCGGAACTTTTTCCAGTACTACCGCTTGCAAGCGGTACTACCGGTCGTCAGGTCCGGTAGTACCGGTCCACTCTGACCACTTTGTTCTGCTCAACTTGTAGATTCTCTCGGTTTTCCTTCGTGATTCTTGTGTCCTTATCTCCTTGCTGTCCTCCCTCGTGCTTTCACAGATGCAGGTGGTTCTTGGGGTGCACGCAAGCGCTCCAAGTCTGACCGTGAGATTGTTGAGGAAGAGACTGAGTCTGAGGAAGAAGTTATGCCACAGCCAAGACACCGTTCCAAGTTGCCTACCAATCGAGGTGGTCATGGGGGTCGTGAAGGGGTTACCAAGCGCTCCGCTGGGCGTGGCAGAGCCCCTCCCTCTCGCCCCCCTTCCACTGGGCGTACCAAGAGTCTCAGCTCTGGGCCATCTGGGCCAAAGAAACTTTCAGACATCTCTGAGGCAGACTTTAGGGCTCTCCGGGTGGTCAATGCATACTCCCGCAACAGGAGCGATTCAAGGGCAGACAGTCTTTTCTATGATGACTTCCAAGAGCGTGTGTATCATGAGGTTCTTTTGACCAATACCCAGCTGGTGGTGCCTCAGCAGTGGATTGACATGGGACACATTGACAAGAACTCTGACTACTTTGCTGAAGCTAAGGAAATCTGCTCAAACCTGGGCATGCTTCCCATTATGGAGTTTCAGCATGACTATGATCCCCTACTCATCTGCCAGTTTTATGCCACTTCACACTTCCGCAATGGTCGCAATTGGAATATTACCTGGATGACTCAAGGTGCTGTCAAGGAAGCTACACTTGCGGAGTTTGCTGCCATCTTGGGGTATGAGGACCGCGGCCGGGACGTTCCTTGTGGTTTCCGCTGTCACATGCGGGAGCATCCCTCCAAAAAGGATGTTCTCAGACCTTTGTATATTCGAGGCCGTGGGATTGCTGGCAAGATCAAGGATCTCCTCCCCACATATGACATTCTCCATCGCATTTTCCGTGAGATTGTTGCTCCTCGTGCGGGCAACAAGGACGAGATACATGGGTTCTCCGTTGACTTGCTGTTCAACACCTTCCGCAACAGAGAATCAGGCCAACCTCTTGATGTGATGGACTTCATTTGGAATGAAATGGTTGCTGCCGCACACACTCGGAGGGTTCCACCATTTGCTCCTTACATTATGGCCCTCATTGTGTCCAAGTGCCCCGTCATTGCTAGGACGCTCTCCTCTCGCTCTCTTGTTGTGCACAAGCCAAAGTCACTCAAGATCAAGACACATGCTAAACCTCGCGCTGCGCTAGGTGAGGAGGATGAGGATGAGGATGAGGATGACTCTGAGCATGCTGATAGTGGTCATGACACTGACTATGTTGTCTCTCGCCGCAAGAACGCCAAGCCCTCTTGGGCCAAAAGGATGGAGGTCAAGCTCAAGAAGATCTTCTGCTTCCAGGTTGACAACCAGAAGCGTATGTATGAGGCACACGTGTATGCAAAGAAAGCCTGTACTCATCAGAAGGAACTCATGTCTGCTCAAGGGTTGACCATCTCCGAGGGATCCGAGAACAACATCACTCCAGAAGATCAGTGGATTTCTCAGCACAGCCGTTGGGACGATGATGTCTCTTCCTCGCACCGCGCCCCACCTACGTATGAGGATGAGGAGGACCTTGAGGATGAGGATGAGGAGGAAGAGGAGTATGATGATTGACCTTTGGGGCGGTAGCTCTGCACTTGTCCCTTTTTGGCGTCTTGATGCCAAAGGGGGAGAAGTTGCACTTTAGGCACGGGTGTTGCATGGGAAGTCACAAGCTCGTTCTTCCCTTTGATCCTTTTATTGCTTGTGAAAACTTCGATTTCTCTCTATTTTATGTGTGAGACTATGTGGTTTATTTCTTTGGATCCATCTTGTGATGTTATGCAATATCTATTGTCTATATATTCATCATCACATGTTTTGTGCAAAGGTATGTTTTCAAATGCTAGTATCCATACTTGTGTACCCATGTTGGGTTTGTAAAATAGAGGGGGAGGTTTGTCTCTACACATCTAGGGGGAGTCTCTTCTCTATTTTACATATATCATTTGCCTATTGTTAAAATCATCCTGCAAAAGTGTATTGTCATCAAAAACCAAAAAGGGGGAGATTGAAAGAGCATTTTTCTATCCCTCTGATTTTGATGTTTGATAACAATACACTTATCGATTTAACTGTGTACTAAGTTTATCACAGGATTGATAAAAGGAGGCACATGTTATGGCATAACATTTCCCCTTGCAAAACTTACTGTCAACGGTAGTATCGACCTACAACCGGTACTACCGCTTGACTACCGGTTCGATGCCGGTTGGCACCGATCAAAGAGAGAAGGGTGCGTGCTAGTTAGTACCCATCGGTACCACTACGGCCCAACCGGTAGTAAGCAGGCTACAGCGGTACTACCGCTTGAGGCGGTCGTACCGCTCGTCAGTACCGTGGCATACTGACTAGCACCCACCCCTCTCCGTTTTGGTCAGTACCAAGCGGTAGTTGGGACCGGTACTACCGCCCGAACCGGTAGTACCGCTTCCTACCTCCGGTACTACCGCTTGGGGGTAGTACCACAAGGGCGTACCGCCCAAAGACTGAAGATCACTGAAGAACAGAGTCACCTCCGGTACCTGGTCCGGTACTGGACCGGTAGTACCGCATGCAAGCGGTACTACCGCTTGAGTACCGGTACTACCGGTCATTAAATGCTCCAACGGCCATATATTTCGAGGAGGGGTATAAATAACCCTCCACCTACCTTGGGACAAATTGCTCAGCACATTAAAGTCAATCCCCACCATTGTAGTCCATTGGAGCCACTCAAATATTCAAGATCTCCACATCCAACCACCCAAAGTCCTTGATCTTTGGAGAATCGAAGGAGGAGACCCCGATCTACTACTTCACCAAAATAGATCTTCATTTCCCCCTCATTTCTTGAGGGCCCCTTTGCTCTAGTGTTTTGTTGGAAACCCTAGCTCTTGTTTTTGTTCTTACAAGCTTGTCTTTGATTGCTTTGACATCTTGCTTGTATTTGGGAGCCTCCGATTAAGTTGTGGATGTGTGCCCCAAACTTGTAACGGTGCCGGCTTCCACCTTGACGGTTGCCGATATAGTGGAAGGTGAATCGATCCCGTTGGGGTGAGATTCATCGGAGAACAAGGGAGGCCTCTCGTGGCATTGGTGGTTTGAAACCACCCCCTCTCCAAACGTAGACGTACTTCCCCTTAAAAGGAAGGAACTGCGGGAAACAAATCCTTGTGTCTCCGCGTCCACTTTTCGGTTACCTCTATCCTTTATCGCACCTTACTTACTTGTTACTACTTTGTGTTGTGGTAGCTCTTGCATATTTGTCATATAGGTAAATTCACCATAGTTGCATTATCTAGAGAATTTACCTTATTGTCAAACCTTAATTTGAAAAAGAAGAAAATTTGAAGTAGCACCTATTCACCCCCCCTCTAGGTGCCCATACGATCCTTTCAGCATGTAAAAAGCACCTCAAAGTGTAGACAACTAAAGCAAAGTAGATACTAAACAAGCATGGAGCATAAAAAATTATAGATACGTTTCCAACGTATCAACATCCCCAACCTTAACTCCTGGTCGTCCTCGAGTAGGTAAGTGATAAACAGAATAATTTTTGAGGTGACATGCACCCTCACAATAAAGATCCAACCATTTGCAAGCATTGAAAGCTGGGATCAAAGAACTCTAAACATGTGCATGAAAGATGGAGTTATAATAATAGGACATAGTAACTATGCATGCAACATGACAAGCTACAAACAAAGATCATGAATAACATGCACTGAAAATGTTTGTTTGTTTCACATGCAGAAAACATAGCATAGTGGCAATCAGCTTGTCCCTCATAGAGTAGCAATATAGATGCATAGGAAACCTGCAAAGTTCACAAAGGTGACTAGAAACAAATAGCACAGGAACAAGTAATATCACAATATGCATCAATTTATAATCTTTGGAATAGTGCACATAGAATGACAACTATGCTCTCTTAATGGTGCCTAAAGGTAGAAGGTGGAGACTCAATAATGGTGGAAGAAAGGCCTTTTTGTAAAGGAAGCAGGGATTACAAGTTTCAAAAAGAGCTTCCAAAAATTATGGTACTTGTTATCTTTTATCCCTCATTGCCCCTATCATAAGCATCTTGAAGTGGTTAAAGTTAAAGTGGCAAAGCTGGAGTGTATGATTGATGAAGTATAAGTTGGCAATCTCATGTCCCTTGAACACGAGGGCCACACCTCATGCATACTCAACTTTGGGTCCAGGTAAGTTCTTGACACTGTAAGTATTTGCATATCATTGAGAACCGCCAACGGGGTACCCCTTGCACATGGTACAGGAGCTTTCCCTTAACCAGAATGACAAGGCAAGCATACAATGAGCATCTCAGCAATCTTCTTATGTACCATGGGAATATGGTGATTTTTTCTCTCTTTCCTATTTTCTCAATGTGTCTCTTTTTTTTCTAAGAAGAATGCTTCATAGATGTCACTATGGTGATGCTGCAAGTTTCCACCATGATTAGGCATGGCTTAGGCTAGCGGCCCAAGCGTTTCTCTAACACATGATACAAACTCCATGGACTTACAAGTTCCCTCTTTATTTCACACCGGTGACATCCATAGACAAAAGAGCATGATATCAACTGAGTACAACAAGGTACAAGTGCAATGTTGAAAACGTTCCCTGTGACAGCGCGGTTCTGCTAATTCCAACTTATAAGTGCAAGCATATACAACAAAGTTGTCACAATGGTTCAAGTTTATTAGGGGCAAAGAATAAAGTGGGCCATCAAGTTCGTGAGGGCTTTAATCACTAAGTTTTCACATAACAAAATAGTTTTTAATTGGAAGATAGTTGAAAACAAGAATATACTTGGAATGGTGTAACACACCATGCATAGGAGTTTATAGTGGACACTTTGGAATAACTTGGTTTCTTGGGAGTTGGAGGCATGAGTAGAACTTACTCATACAAGTGGAGGCTAGCATAAGATTAGGAGCAACCAACTAAGAGAGCAATAATGGTCATAATCATGCAGTGCAACAAAGAATACTAATCAAAGAAAAGTTTGGTACTACAAGTCAAGGACTAAATGATCATAGAGGCTAATGGTGACTTGTGAGAGTCATAACATGGTGTGAGCATGTGCCAAGTCAACCCAAGCAAAGCATCAAAAGAGAATACCACAATACTATGCTTTTGCATGCTAAAACAACGCATAATTCCTTCAAGGCACACTAAGCAATCCCAATTGTTTGGAAAAAGACATGCTACAACAATAATCACTAAGCATAATGCTAAAACAACACCTAGCATGTCATGCTAAAGTCTAAGTCACAGTCAATGCAAGCTCCTCTTGCATTTCAAGCAAGAACTTACTACACCTTTCCAAACACCAAGCAATCTTATTTCTAAAATAACACAGCGAGAACGGGGGTCCAAACTACTTAAGCAAACTAAACAAACTAGGCAAATCAAATGAAAACTAAGATGCTCCAAGAACAACACAACTGTGCATGAAACAATAAAATCGAAGTGTCTAGACAGACCTGAGATTTTATTGATGAAGAAGGGGATGCCTTGGGCATCCCCAAGCTTTGACGCTTGTACCTCTTGGATATTTCTTGGGGTGACACCATGGTGGAATCCCCAAGCTTGAGAATTTTTCCATCCTTCATCTCATTGCATCATTCTATCTTTACACGTGAAATTTTTTCTTCATACAGAACTTCACACAATCTTCATTAGCAACATTAGTGTATTCAAAAGATATTAGACCTCTGGCAAAGCTTTGGAACAGAAAGGCTTTTCACTAAAAACACAAGCTACTGTAGTAACTCCTTCAAAAATCTCAATTCACATAAAGAGAAATAAAAAAGGAATCAATAAGAAGCAAATGCAAATAATGGCAGAAATCTGTCAAAACAGACCATCAGGTTGAAACCGATTTTTTCAAACATCTTATTTTGCTCAAATCAAAAAGTGTTGAACTAACGAAAGTTATCTAACATACTGGGGGATTTATTCACAAATTTTGAGATCAATACGAGTTATAGAGCCTCCTCACGAATGTTTTTGGTGGAGGACAGAAATTTATTTCGGGACAGCAACTCCTCAAATCTTACTTCCCTCTCATTAGAGGTCATTCTTGGCATAAAAAGCAAACAAAAAGGATAAGGAGAGGTCATTACTGAAGTAATAACTTCCAAGACTCAAGGAAACTCTTGGGTTATCTCCCAACAAGTACTTTTCTTTAACGCCTTTAAGTTAGGCTTGAAAGCTTGAGAAGATGTTCACATAAGAATTATGAATTGAAGTCAAAGAGATCAACACGAAGAAAATTCAAAACACATTTAAGTCTAACCTACTTCCTATGCATAGGCATCTTGTACACAAATAAAATCGCAAAGAACAAAGTGACAAGCATAGGAAGATAAAACAAGAGTAGATTCAAAACTTTCAGCACAGAGAGAGGTGTTTCAGTACCATGAAACCTTCTACAACCATATTTTCCTCTCTCATAATAATTTTCAGTAGCCTCATGAATAAACTCAACAATATAGCTATCACGTAAAGCATGCTTTTCATGATCTACAAACTCATAATTTCTATCAAACTCAAAAATAGTGGGATTAAAACCTCCACATGTTTTATCCAAAGTAGATATTTCAAAAGGATCCACATGAACATAACATTCATCCTCCTTTGGTAAGCATGGGGGACAATCAAATAATGTAAGGGATAAAGAGTTACTCTCATTAGAAGGTAGGCATGGGTAGATACTCCATTCTTCCTCCTTTTGTTCATCACTCTCCCCCTCTTTTTCATCTAATGAGCTTCCAGTTTCAACAATTTCTTCTTCCATAGGCTCCTGCAAGGCATTAGTCTCTTCCATTTGTGGAAAACGCCTATTAAAATATTCAAGAATATAGCTATTTTCTTCCCTGTAATTATCAAAGCAAAATTTAAGTATCTCAAAAACCTCATGTTTATAAGGTGCATCATCAGTATTTTCAAGCAAACTGGCAAGTTCAAATGCACCCTTGAAGGCAATAAATTCTTCAATTTGTTCCACATCATCAAAATCATAATTTGCTTTAACATAAGAAGATATGGTAACATTATCATTATACTCACATTGAAAGGGTAGGTGTTTATACCTCCTGCACCAACAAGCTTTATCAAAGCAATAAGTAACATTATAAGTGGAGCACACCTCTCTAGCAATAGTATTCAACTTATCAATTTTCTCCCATAAGTGTTTCCCTTTTGTGACAAACGGTGTTCCTTATAATAATATTTTTGTTCTTCCGTGAATCCACCTTGCCAATAAGAACTAGTTTCAAAGAAACAATCCATTGATAGAAAGCATGACCAAGCAAGGCAATGACAGACCACCAACTAGAGCAGGAACTATTTTTCTTGTGTTTCTGAATAAAGAAAGCAAAACAAACTAGACTATTTTTTGGGTTTTTTTTGAAAAGAGGAAAACAAAACCAAGAAAAAGAAACTAAGCAAACTAAAAACAAAGTAAAGAGAAAGGAAGTGGAGGACTCCCCTTGTGAAGACGTCCTTGGCCTCCCCGGTAACGGCGCCAGAAAAGCTTGTTGATGGCGCCCTGTTGATGTGGGAGCTACTTTATTTATTCTCCGGCAATGGCGCCAGAAAAGCTTGACGACTGTCTACGCATAGCCTGTTGGGAACCCTAAGAGCAAGGTGTGAAGCAGCAAGCAGCAAGTTTTCCCTCAGTTGAGACCGAGGTTATCGAACCAGAAGGGGGAAGCAAACGTCAAACAGGTGTTGCAAGCAACACGGAGACCTGCACAACACAAACTCAAGACTTTGCCCCAACGAACAGTGAGGTTGTCAAGCTCACCGGTTTGCTATAACAAAGGATTAAACGTATAATGTGGAAGTAAACAAGTAACTGTGGAAGACGTATCAATGGTAAAGATTGGACAGGGGTCCATAGTTCACTAGACGTGCTCTCCTTAGATAAACAACATGGCATGAAGGGTAAACAAATTACAACAGTGCAATTGACAGGAACTGAGCAAGGCATAACAATGCAATTACAGTCAGAAAGATCCTATGATATTCGATTGGGCAATACAATAATATACATAGACCGCCATCCAACTGCATCTATGACTAGAATTCCACCTTCAAGTTATCATCTGAACCCCCTCCAGTATCAAGTTGCAAGCAACAGACAACTGCTTTAAGCAAAGTGTGTAAGGTAAATAGTCCACATGTTCCATGAACAAGAGACCGTTGTTTTCTCCCTAGTAGAAACATCACATCTACAACCGAAGAGATTATTGTCACTTCCCTTGGAAACTAGAGGCATGAACCCACTATCGAGCATAAATACCCCCTCTTGGAGTCACTAGCAACTACTTGGCCAAGATAGCTACTAACAACGGAGAGCATGCAAGATCACAAACAACACAGACATGATAGAATCATAAAGACAAAACCATTAATCAAACCAACATAATAATCTCAATATCCACCGGATCCCCGCAAACACAACATACATGATTACAAATAGATTGGATCTTGATCATGAATGGAGCTCACAAGATCTATAAATGAAAGCACAAAGGAGGAGATACAATCATCTAGCTACTACATGGACCCATAGTCCAAGGTGGAACTGCTCACGCATCATACCGGAGAGAAGGCCTCCGGGATGATCTCCCCTCCGGCAGGGTGCCGGGAAGAACTTCAGATCCCCCCGATCTAGAGACGATGGTGGCGGCGGCTACAGACGGTTTCGTGGATATTTGATTGGGTGCTTAGGGTTTCTGCATCGGGAGCTTCTTATAGGCGAAGGGGGAGACCAAGGAGGCGGCCAGGGTCACCAAACCCTAGCCAGGCGTGGGGCTGGGTCCACCCGCGCCTGGGGTGGGTCTGGCCCCCCTGGCTGGCCCCTCCGGCTCTCCTCTGGACTTCTTGTTCCCCACGGAAAGTAACTGACTTTGACGTTTGTCCCGTCCAATTCCGAGAATATTTCTGTACTAACTTTTCTGGAACCAAAAACAGCAGAAAACAGGCATCTGGCACTGTTGCAACGTGTTAATAGGTTAGTACCAGAAAACATGTAAAAAGCACCTCAAAGTGTAGACAAGTAAAGCAAAGTAGATACTAAACAAGCATGGAGCATCAAAAATTATAGATACGTTTCCAACATATCAGGTACCCACGTTCGTCCTGTCACGTCACCCTCCGCGGACGGTTGAGTTCACTGATCGTCAGCACTGACGTCATCAAAACCAATCTAGCAATGGTTGGAAAACTTTGGCTGATAACTAAAGTACTCACTCGAATCTACGATTCGAGCAACTACTCGGGGGCTACTCCTATTAGGAGCGCTGGCCGCGCACCTCGGACATGATTAAGGTACAACACTACTGACCATTCTTCGAGTCCTACGTCGAGTCTACGACTCCATTAAGGACTCGGGGGCTACTCCCATAGGGAGGGTTGATTCAAGCATCCGAAAAAAAATTGCCCTTCGGACCTGAAGCTAACTGAACTAAAGTCTCTGCTCGAGTCTATGACTCGAACAGGCACTCGGGGGCTACTCCCATAGGGAGCGCTGGTCGCACCCCATGAATTTTTCGACTGCGATCCTTCGGGTCAAAATGCAAAAAAAGTTCCTGGTAACTTTTCCCAAACAAACGCTAAGTGGGAAACATTTTCCTTAGCCACCCGAAACACCTCCATGGTGATAACATTTCATATGATGTGTCTATGGCACAAAGATAAGACCTACAGTTATTATCTGATGGCCTGGTAACTCACCTGACTGCGCGTTGATAGTAAAATACCGTGTCAACGGGCACGAAGAAAAATCCCGACGGACGCGTTGGGTACATCACTCGAAAACTACTAGGATTTGACTCCTATAAGACCTCAGCAGCCTGAGTCAAATTACGTCAGCATCCGTTCCAGATTCGAGTCTAGGGACTCGAATCTGAAGAAGATCATGTTGTTTTGTCCTAAGACAGTTAACTAGCCCTGATCCGTCAGGAGAGTCAGGCACACACATCGACAATCCCTACAAACTAAAATTATTCTTTCTCTTATAAACAGGACCAACTGCATCCGAAAGATTGAAGAGTCCTCAGCCGAATATACGATTCAACTGAACACTTGGGGGCTATTGACATGGTTATACCCTATGGGTACACGATATTAGTATACCTGGTTCATACAAGGAAGGCCCACAAGAACATACGTGGCCTGCGGAGACTTTCGGGTGGCCCAGGCCCATGACATCTTCGGATCCTTGAAGAACAAGACTAGAGTAGATAGAATTTTAAAGGTGCAAACCCTAATTTTTAACTGACTCGACCTGATGCCCGAGACCTGCCTATCTCTATATAAAGGCTAGGAGGGCACGGCGAGGAGGCACCTCTCAACTCACCGCATACACACCTCCACGCCAGATTGCATCTACGCACCCCTGTCATTTTCGGTTTCGCTGTAATCAAGAGCAGACAAGCAGGAGTAGGGTTTTCCCTCCAGGGGCCTGGACCTGGGTAAACTTCGTGTCCCCATGTTGCTTGTTTGCTAACCGTTCCACGATCTATAGCATCCCCATCTTCTCCAAAACCCAAGCTCATAACAATGGGCATTGGCGAGATTAAACCTCGTCAATTATGATGCTTAGATAGGGTATGTTCACCATCTCATTATCTAATGAGATAAATCCATTGTCAATTGATGCCTAAGCATCAACATGATCAGGAAAGCTTGATCATTCGTTGACCAATGAACCAGTGACTAGAGTTTCACTGGGAACTCCTGGGTGTTTGTATATCACACGTGCATTGCCATTTCCAATCAATATAGTTATAGCATGATATAAAACCTAATCGTAAACTTTATGAAATATGATAATAATCCATATTATTATTCGTATCTAGGGCATATTTCCTTTAGTCTCCCACTTGCACTAGAGTACAAATAAACTAGCTACATTTGTTATTTTAATCATCAGTACTAGACAACTTGGCACTTCTAATCAAGCTTGCTCATGGAAGAGGTTTAAGACCAGGGTACAAACTTTTCATCCCTATGTGTCCTTTGCAACTTATCAATGTCATCTTATACTTTTTATCATCTCTATGATAACATCTTGTGTATATATACTAGTTTTGGCAACAGAGTGTGATCTCTGGTTTCAGATGCTAGTAGTGACGTTAGATTGGTCTCATGGACTCTCCCCTAGGCACTATGCACTAAAACACACTGTGATAAGATTATCTTTCTCCTAGCCTTAACATTATACATATCACCAATTAGTATCGATATACTTATATCATAAATGTAGATTTCAAAGTCAAAATGCACTATGTGCTACTTTGAAAATTTGCCACCATGCTTCAGCTGTGTTAAGGTAACCCTTTAATGTAGATATTTCCAATCCTTTATGGTCAACATGTATCCTTGCAGCATAACTCTTTATACTTCGAGCATGTTATCCTTCATAGATCTAGAAACATGTCTTACAGATCTCAATAGATAGTGTAGACAAACTTAACTCCTTGTTCAATGATTTACACTTAATCATTTCTGAACTTGTTCTTCTTACTAAGAACCTAGATCATATTATGTTGAGTGTTCATCATGGTTTCTAAAACAGAATCCTATGTCATAACATAGTGGATGTTACACATCCTATTCTTTCTTTTAACCATTGATGCAATACTTAATGTTTTTCCTAATTACAATGATTTAGGACTGCTCATTAATCAATTCCTATTTTGAACCCTTCAGAATCTCATTTAGGAATACATACCAACATAATGTTATATGATATTAATCTCCTAAGATTTCAATTTCCAATATACTTTCAACTTTACCCTCATAAATCAATATGTATTGGCTCTTCGGTCTTTATTCTTAATGTGTCATTCACACATACGAATTATGTCAAGCTCCCACTCAAAATACGTCACCTACGTATATGAGTCCGAACTTCACATTGCTCCCACTCAAAAAATATGTCATCCACATATTTATTTAAGGAAGACTCTCTATCTCCCACTCAATTTTATGCAAACTACATATCTTCTCAACATTTCAAATAACTTTGAAGTCTCTTGATCAATTATCAAATTGAGAATTTATTTACAAGACTCTAGTATTGTACTAGAATTAAATATGCCAAACTTTAGCACTTCTAAATTAAATTCATTTTAATTTGTCCAAGACATCTTTTGGTGAACCGTGTTTTGTCTTTTAAGACTCCCACTTATTTCCTATGACCTTGTAGTACTTCGGAAATGTCGAGCAACTCCTTTATTTGACGAGATTCGGTAACTGTTTTACTTTCTAATCTCAAGTGAAGTTTTAATTCTAGGATTTCATTTCTTGTAGCTTTATTTTACCATCAATTCCCTTGTAGTTCATAGTTATGCCTTGTTCTAATAACATGACAAGTAATTCACACATATCTCCACACTAGATGTATGGCGTATTTGTGAATCCTACTTCTTTATGTAAAAGCATAATTGAAAAACACAATGATCACAATCATTGATCTCTTTCTTTAATGTGAAGAGTCACGTTCTAGAACACATTCTGTTGCGCTTCTCAACACTCGGATGCAGGGTCGTAGACCTTCATCATGCTCTTACTTTAATCCATTAACAACATTGTCGAGAAACACACTTTCTCGAGAATGCGCCAAACTTTTAGCAATGCTAGTTTTGCCTTCCTTTGGTTCCAGTCATGTAATTTGTTTTTCAAAGTTGACAAGGACTTGTTAGCTATTGTTTTGGTATTATCAAATAAATCCAAAACCTTTCACGAATTCTAGATGGTTTATTTTATTCTAAATGAGTGTTCGCTAATCCAAATGGTCTTTACATTAAACTATCACGATTTATTTGGTGCCACCTACAGCCCACTTAATATCAAATATTATCTTGTGAAAACATATTTCATAAATTCTGATGCCAATAACATCGAATTTCATTACTATTTATCAAATCATAGTAATTTGATTCTATTTTATTTTAATACCCATTTATGCTAAAACCCTTTGATCATATCAAATATTTCATTTGGCAAACTCTTTTATTTAAACCAGCAATCACCAAATGATAATCACCACTTTGTTGAAATACGATACATCGAATATGTATTTTTCTTTCAACTATTCAATAAACAATTTGTATTTTTCAATATGCGATGTTTCAGTTATCATGCCGAACGTCCTGATGTGACATGAGATCAAATATCCACCATATTCACATACTTTCATGACAACTTATGAATTTTAAACATTGGTTTCATTCATGATGAACATATCATTTAGTTGGGTATTTCAAGGCATTTTAATGTTTTGCAAATGTTCATTCATTATCAATTAGTTACACAACTCGAATAATTCACACATAATTGAAAAACAATATATGAACACGAATAGAAATTATTCATAAAAGTAGAACAACTGATTTGTTATAAACTCATATGAATAACCGTCTCGGGAAGTGCAAGACACACTAAAAAAGTTTATATTCCATCGATTACAATAATTATCCAAAATAGTAATCTAAGTGATAAATGTAGAGGGAGAGTGTCGTCGGCCATCATCATCATGCTCGCTATAAACACGCAACGTCACCTCCTTTCCCGCAATCAGCTCTCATGCAGTATGACTTGTTTTCATAAAACAGAACAAGTATGAGATACTTCAATGTTGCAACAAGTATTTGCAAGATTATAACATTTATAAACTTGTATACATATATACCTTCGCCATCGATGACCTCTCCGACAATGGGTTCAACCTTCACATTCTGAAATGTCATATGAACTCATAGAAGTCCAGTGTTTATACATCACCTCTCATGATGCAGGTCCAGACATGTCCTTGGTAGCTGGGAGGCAGCAACCGAAGTAACACGCCTATGGCAAAGGACTCATTCATCCAGTGGTCCACATAATTAATCAGTCTCATGTGTGCATCAAGCATGCACTCCAAGTGACTCTCCAGGCAAGTGTTTTCTTCCATTTTTGATGAAAAGGAAATCTCCAAGAAGCTCATGCTTCCACATGCGCACATGGGTTACAAACTCTGCTCTTAGTTGATCACCATCACATATGGTTCAAGATCATCCACGAGAAGATGTAGTTCGTCCACCATCCCATTACACATCATCACTTGAATGAAGGCATACCTCTCTTGACGAAAATAGCGGTCTACCCGCAGATGTGGGGACTTATAATCTTCTGGCTCGTCCAAATCCATCGTGTAACGAATGTAACCAGCCACTTTGTTCTTACTAAGGAGGTCATTTAGACATACTAGCCAATCAGGGAAGTTGGATCCATCTAATTTGAGTTTCTCAGCAGCTAGCCAATCAACAATTCCAAAAGAAGCTTTGCCGCGAACCATGTTCTACATTTACAATTGCAAAGGGATTTAGACTAAGTTTATAATTATATGAGTTCAAATAAATCCACTAAAAATATTATTCCCTAAAAAGGTTTTAGTGATTACACGATCCCAATTTACTATATCACCCCCGATCGTCACGACCGGTGACATTGCAAAGGTGGACGTCGATGCAGTGATCCAGCATACCACTACATGATGTAGTATACTATAGGCGTTGACATAACACCAATGAAACACTGTTCACTAGTATTACATCCCTCAGAATGGCACAACAGAAACACAGCGGGTCCAATACATGGCTAAAGGTTACAACTCACTCTTTACATAAGATCCAGAGAACAGTCTAGGTTTAAGAGAAAGAAAGAACTTCTTTATGAAGAATAATAAAAGATAAATAACGCAAAACTATTATACTATTCAAACTAGTATTTAATTAAGGAATTAGCATTGCTGCTATTGCAACGCACTAAGAACTACAGAGATAGGTTCTTTGGCTAGAGATTTTATTTATATCTAATCAGTAACTTTGTCTTCACTTGAGTTGAGGTATATGTTGACTTCCTTGTCTTCATTGAAGAGCTTTAGCTAGTCTTGATAAGTACTGGAGCATATCTCGATGTAGACATCGTTTTAATGGCTTCAGAATCTAGCAAGGGTTAAGAAGATACTTTGAGTACGAGCGTACTCAGCAAATTCACTAGAAAAGGAGTGTTTGATGCACTATATCTACAGCCACAGACCATAGGTCGTAGGCAATGCAAGTTTTTATAAACATTTCTTCAAAGGTTGCTTTTATTCTGAAAATCTATGTCCATCAGCCTTCACGGGTTTACCAGAACCTTCATGGGGTTCCTTTCCCGCCGCGTTCGCAGCTCCTTCCCAGAACAGGGAGTAACAAGTTATAGTTCTTACTCTCTCCAGAGGTGCGTTACTTTACCCATGAGAGATCAACTCTTTGTTGCACAACCAGGCAGCTTATTCCCGTCCACAATTCCCTGATGTGGGGCCCATAATATGATCCAAGCCAATCACTGCCCCCTTCGTGACCTCGCATGCCTCCTTGGTGTACACCATGCCCACATAAAGAATTAAGGCAATGGTTTGTACAAACCGTTAGATGCCAGAACTATCGTGGGACGATGAGGGTTCCCACCCATATGCTGCATATCCTCTATGAATTACCAATTAATATGCACACTACAAGGATAACAGCCACGACCTGCACATCCGGATTCATGCGAGAGGAAGAATATATAGCTGACTTCTCCGTCCCATTCCGAATCTCACGGTCAACGCGTAATATACGGCGCAAGAATCACTGGCGACATTGGTTGTTAAGTCCTAGGTGATATAGTTCTGAACAGTGGTATTTCAACTGTCAGATCTAATAGATTAGCTGATCACCCAGGATCAGTAATCAATAGTTATCATTATTATTGAAAATAGTGTTTTTCTAAACTTTTTCAAATGCAGGTGAAAAACAACACTGGATTTGTAAAATACTTTACAAAAAATAAATAAAGGACATGAGCAAGTGTGAACTTGCCTTTTGTGATTGCAAGATTATGCACTCACGGTCTTCGAGTCAGTACAAGATCCAAAATCTGAAATCAGCATCATTGGTCCGGTAAGGACTAATGTTCAAAGAAGCAGTATGCTTTTATGCATAAGTAATGTGATGCACGTTCTAAGCGCAGATCCTAAGAATAGCATTATTCTAGGGTTTAGATTCCAAAAGTGGTTAGTTTGGAATGTGTGGTCCTTTTAAATAAGTTTCATAGTTGTACTTTTATTAGAGTTTAGGAGTGGTTGTCGACATCACATTTGTAGGAGTAAAATATACATTCTTATGACATACTAGTTAGGATTACTTATACAAGATTTCTTATTTAAAGTGGAAAAAGGATAACCTTCGAAGAAAATGTTTCTCTGCCGAAGTCTAAACAAACCTTTGTGGTTAATTAGTGGTGGTTGATGTTATTTGTTTTGATGAAATGGTTTGGCTTGAGTTGCTTTATAGATTAACTACTTCAGACCAAAGTTAACTATAAAACATGTAGTAATGTGTATGCTATTATATTTAGATTCTTGGAGACCAAAGTTAACTTTAAAATATAGATAGTTTTGAAAGTATGATACTTACACCTTGGTATCTTGTATATCTGAAATGTTTTCTTTAAGAATGTTTGTTCCGTTACTTGAGATAATGGTTTCTTAATTCTATGATAGAGTAGTACCATTTATCTTTTATAGATAAGTGAGTAGGGTTTATAATTCTAGATATATTTTCATTTAACTACCCTTGAACTTTCTATAGTGTTGTGGTAATTGTTGAAATTTGATAATTTAAAGTTAATGGAAAGGATCTGATTTATTCACAAGATGTTCTTCAAGGTTTTTACCATGAATTGGAATCCTTTGAGAATATAATCTTCACTTAGAGTTGAAGATAGTTTAATATAAAGATGTTTATAATGTTTTTAAACCATTAGAGTTTCATTTCATTAATATTTAAGATTCGTACTATATATTAAACTTATTTTACTCATTTTAAGGATATTAATAAATGTTATTTATCCTTTTATGAATTATTAATGAAGTGACTAGGTTTAAATTTGAGTTATTAAAATATTTGAATTTTTATTTAATTCAAAGTATAATATGAGATTTTTATCGTGTATATATTATTTTTTATGATCATTTTGGTATATTTATTTTTGTGATTAATAAATAATAAGTTATGATTTTTTTATTATTATTTATAATTACTTAATAAATACTAAATATTTAATTAAGTGAAATAATAATACATGATTATATTTTTAATTAGAATTCTTATTTTTCCAAGATTTTTGGTATTTTACTTATATTATAAACATTTATCATTATAGGAATTTGAATTATTAAAGTTTTAGTACTAAATATGTATTTAGTATTTTTCATAAATACTATAATATTAATAAATAATAAAAGTGATTTTTATTTATTTTTATCGTCTTTCAATAATTTTGTAAAATTCCATAAGGAATATATAAATTACAAAATTCTTATAAAAATTTAAATGTCCAAAATTTGATATTTTATTTTCTTTGGACAGAGTGGATTATTGTGAATCCAAAAATCTTCCATTTATAAATTTTGGACTTTTATTTTATTTTCTAAAAAATTTATTGAGGCCAGGGGCATTTTGGTCTTTTTTAATTGATAAAAACTTTATTAAATAACTTGGGCTGGCCCCCTTGGGCTTATTGGGTCGGGGTGGACCAATAGGACAGGGTCAAAAAGACTACTTGGATTTGACTCCGGGGCTTCCCCGTGGTCAGTTCCTCCCCATTCCTGAACCTTAGGGTTCGAAAAATATGCTGTCGTCACCGCCATGATCCCGCCTGCGGTGGTGTGCTGATCTCGTCTTGCTACGGCGCCCGTGTGGCAGTGCAGCCTACTGGTGCTCCCTATGCCGCCGCGGTTCGTCGGCCCCTCTGCTTCCTCTTCGATTCGTCAGCGAGGACCTCGGGTAAGTTCTCGTGGTGGTGTTTGTCCCTGTCACATCCCAAAATTTTCCAAATTTTGTAATGTGAAAAAAAAATAAAAAAAATAAATAATTGTTGAAATTTAGGGTGAAAAGAAACTTTTTATCTTTAAATGGAAAATTAAAATCACATCTTGAACAAACTTGAGTAATGTTTGAATCCAACTAAATTCAAAACAAGTGAAATGCATTCTTCATAAATGCATCTGGAAAGTTAAACACTTGGAAAATAAACCCAAACCCTAAAACCCTAATGGAATAAAATCATTTTCAAGATATCTCTAATACCATGGTTTTGATCCATATAAAAATTTGTTAACAAACATTTATAAATGATCAATAATGCCAAATAGAAATATTATAAAACTATAGAAATTGGTTTCACTTAATTTGGAGCCATAAATAAAATCTTATGAATTTAATAAGATAAGGAAATTGAATTTCCAAAGCTAATAAAGCACCTATCTAGAAATCCATACCAAATGGTAAGCAAATAATCCTAAAGACATTTAAAAGGATAAACAAATGTTAAATAAGATTTTACAAATTGGAATCACCAAGTTTGGACCTTTAATTAAAAAGATATGGACTTTATAAGATAAAGAAGAAATAATAAATAAGGACTATTTGATAAGAGCTAAAAAAACTTGGCCAAGACCATAATCAAATGGAATAAACATAATCCAAGTCAAATGAAATAAATGGATAAATAATATTGAAATAAAATAATATGGCCTTAACCAATTTCTATTCTATTGGATTAAGACAAATCCCTAATAAGAATGATTAATGAAATTAGGGAAAAATAATTGGAATCTACCCAAGTGGAATAAAAGTTATTTAATAACTTAAATAGAACCAAAGAATTATTTGAAGTAAATTTTATGTGATCAAAACTATATTTGATATTACTTGAATAAAGGGAAATACCCAATTTAAATGATTAATAAATCATATTAAAAATATTCCAATTAATTCAAAGTGAACTATTTGACACCCTAATAAATAAGAAAAACCTACTGAAGAAGGTTTGGTAAAAATTTGAATTCAAATAAGAGTTGAAATTATATTTAAAATCTTGTTTGAATTAATACAAGGGCCTATTTTAAATAATTAATATACCCTAAAAAGAATAAAAGAATAATTTTAAATTGACTTTAGAATGTAATACTAATCAGTATTTGATTTTTAGATAAAGTTTGGTTGAAGTTTGAATTCAAATAGTTGTTTGAAATGATTAAACAAAATCAAAACAGAATAATAGAAGTGGAAAAAGAAAAGGTTTCAGAACAAAAAAAAAAGATAAATGAAGCAACCCAGCCAGCAGGCCCAACCCAGCCCTACAGCTAGCCCACCTGCTCCCCCTCTCGTGAACCGTTTTACACCCAGAGGCAAACCCGCAGAGGCGCTGACGACTGGACCCCACTGCCCCTCTCTCTCTCTCTCGCTATCAAGCAGACCCCACCGGTCAGAATGCAAAGAACTAGGCCATTATGCAAACAAGTGCCCAGAGAAGTTTCATCAAGATCCCAAGCAAGCCAAGAAGTAATCTAGTTGGAAACTTTTAAGGATGGTAATACCCTAGTTGCTTGAAGCCAACTTGTAACCCCTATCTTTCCCAAATCTCAGGACGAGATTTCTTTTAAGGGTGGTAGCCTGTCACATCCCAAAATTTTCCAAATTTTGTAATGTGAAAAATAAATAATTGTTGTAATTTATGGTGAAAAGAAACTTTTTGTCTTTAAATGGAAACATAAATCCCATCTTGAACAAACTTGAGTAATGTTTGAATCCAACTAAATTCAAAACAAGTGAAATGCATTCTTCATAAATGCATCTGGAAATTTAAACACTTGGGAAATAAACCCAAACCCTAAAACCCTAATGGAATAAAATCATTTCCAAGACATCTCTAAGACCATGGTTTTGATCCATATAAAAATTTGTCAACAAAAATTTATAAATGATCAATAATGAAAAATATAAATATTATAAAACTATAGAAATTGGTTTCACTTAATTTGGAGCCATAAATAAAATCTTATGAATTGAATAAGATAAGGAAATTGAATTTCCAAAGCTAATAAAGCACCTATCTAGAAATCCATACACAATGGTGAGCAAATAATCCTAAATACATTTAAAAGAATAACAAATGTTAAATAATATTTTACAAATTGGAATCACCAAGTTTGGACCTTTAAATAAAAAGATATGGACTTTATAAGATAAAGAAGAAATAATAAATAAGGACTATTTGATAAGAGCTAAATAAAACTTGGCCAAGACCATAATCAAATGGAATAAACATAATCCAAGTAAAAATGAAATAAATGGATAAATAATATTGAAATAAAATAATATGGCCTTAACCAAATTCTATTATATTGGATTAAGACAAATTCCCTAATAAGAATGATTAATGAAATCAGGGAAAAATAATTGGAATCTACCCAAGTGGAATAAAAGTTATTTAATAACTTAAATAGAACCAAAGAATTATTTGAAGTAAATTTTATGTGATCAAAACTATATTTGATATTACTTGAATAAAGGGAAATACCCAATTTAAATGATTAATAAATCATATTAAAAATATTCCAAATAATTCAAAGTGAACTATTTGACACCCTAATAAATAAGAAAAACCTACTGAAGAAGTTTTGGTAAAATTTTGAATTCAAATAAGAGTTGAAATTATATTTAAAATCTTGTTTGAATTAATACAAGGGACTATTTTAAATAATTAATATACCCTAAAAAGAATAAAAGAATAATTTTAAATTGACTTTAGAATGTATTACTAATCAGTATTTGATTTTTAGATAAAGTTTGGTTGAAGTTTGAATTCAAATAGTTGTTTGAAATGATTAAACAAAATCAAAACAGAATAATAGAAGTGGAAAAAGAAAAGGTTTCAGAACAAAAAAAAGAGAAATGAAGCAACCCAGCCAGCAGGCCCAACCCAGCCCTACACCTAGCCCACCTGCTCCCCCTCTCGCGAACCGTTTTACACCCAGAGGCAAACCCGCAGAGGCGCTGACGACTGGACCCCACTGCCCCTCTCTCTCTCTCGCTGTCAAGCAGACCCCACCGGTCAGAATGCAAAGAACTAGGCCATTATGCAAACAAGTGCCCAGAGAAGTTTCATCAAGATCCCAAGCAAGCCAAGAAGTAATCTAGTTGGAAAATTTTAAGGATGGTAGTACCCTAGTTGCTTGAAGCCAACTTGTAACCCCTATCTTTCCCAAATCTCAGGACGAGATTTCTTTTAACGGTGGTAGCCTGTCACATCCCAAAATTTTCCAAATTTTGTAATGTGAAAAATAAATAATTGTTGTAATTTAGGGTGAAAAGAAACTTTTTGTCTTTAAATGGAAACATAAAATCCCATCTTGAACAAACTTGAGTAATGTTTTAATCCAACTAAATTCAAAACAAGTGAAATGCATTCTTCATAAATGCATCTGGAAATTTAAACACTTGGGAAATAAACCCAAACCCTAAAACCCTAATGGAATAAAATCATTTCCAAGATATCTCTAAAACCATGTTTTGATCCATATAAAAATTTGTCAACAAACATTTATAAATGATCAATAATGACAAATATAAATATTATAAAACTATAGAAATTGGTTTCACTTAATTTGGAGCCATAAATAAAATCTTATGAATTGAATAAGATAAGGAAATTGAATTTCCAAAGCTAATAAAGCACCTATCTAGAAATCCATACACAATGGTGAGCAAATAATCCTAAATACATTTAAAAGAATAATAAATGTTAAATAATATTTTACAAATTGGAATCACCAAGTTTGGACCTTTAAATAAAAAGATATGGACTTTATAAGATAAAGAAGAAATAATAAATAAGGACTATTTGATAAGAGCTAAATAAAAATTGGCCAAGACCATAATCAAATGGAATAAACATAATCCAAGTCAAAATGAAATAAATGGATAAATAATATTGAAATAAAATAATATGGCCTTAACCAAATTCTATTCTATTGGATTAATACAAATTCCCTAATAAGAATGATTAATGAAATCAGGGAAAAATAATTGGAATCTACCCAAGTGGAATAAAAGTTATTTAATAACTTAAATAGAACCAAAGAATTATTTGAAGTAAATTTTATGTGATCAAAACTATATTTGATATTAGTTGAATAAAGGGAAATACCCAATTTAAATGATTAATAAATCATATTAAAAATATTCCAATTAATTCAAAGTGAACTATTTGACACTGCCCCTCTCTCTCTCGCTGTCATGCAGACCCCACCAGTCAGTCACCTTCCTCACCTCCGCGGTGACCACGCCTCGCCGGCCGTTCCTGCCGTTACCTCCCCGGCTTAATTCCGCGATAAAGGCTCAGTAATCAACGCTCGCGACCACGCTCGATTGATAACCCGTTTCTCCTCTCCATTTCCCCCAACCAACATCACCAGACAGCCACCGGGCTGCTCCAATTTCGTTTCGCACCGCCGCGGCCTCTGGCAAGCTTCGCGAATGATTCCGGACACTCCTCGCCGAGCCTTGCCCCCTCGACCCCATCATCCACGGCAACGACTTCAACTAAGCTTCGCCACCGTCTGCCTCGACTTCGGCGACTCCCCTGGTAACGTTCTGGCCGCCCCTCTTCCTTCTGATGATACGCCTGTGACCAATGACCTCTTCCGCAACTAACGCTGCCGTTTTCGTGTCCTAGCTCGCACCGCAGCGTCGCCTCCGTCTTCGACAGTAAACATCCGTCGCCAGGAGCTTCTTTGGCGAGCGATTAACGTCGCCACCATGCGCCCCTCCGTCGATAAAGACCACCCCGAGAATCATTGCTTCACGGCGAGTCTGGTAAGATCCTTCTCCCTCTACCGCGCACCCTAGCTTCGCCGGAACACTCCTGCCCGAGCGCGTCGCCGCCTCTCATCGTTGCTAGCGCCGCCAATCCATGACCAGAGGCTCAGAGTCGTTAGATACAGATCCATTGGCTAGGATAGAATCACTTATCGAAGAGGTATGAGAGCATCTGTTCCGTGTGATTTACATTAGATCTAGCAGCCCACGTTAGTCGATCCACGCGAAACAGTACTGGCGAATAGGAAACAGCCATGTGGCCAGAGTCTGTCCTAAATTAGAAACTTTGATCTATTAGATGCTAGATTTTGTAAAATCTATAACTTTTGATCCACACATCCAAATTTTGCAAATTTTATATCAATAGAATCAGCAAACAAACCCTATCCAACCATGCACTTTGTTTAGTAATTTGCTTCTGGAAACTTGGTTGTTTTTGCAGAAACTTGTGTAGGTATATTTTGAATATAAAAATTAATCTAGCAATGTTTTTAAGATAAAAATCTTTGGAAAATGGTTTTTTTTAACCTACTGACCATATAAAACAACTTGTGGAATTAAAAGTATATTTTGTGAAATTAAAGAATAAAACCTTGAATTAGAACATTTCTAGTCAAATAAAAATAATGTTTATATGTTAAAAATGCTTTTGGAGGAAACCCTTTTGGAAATGTTTTGATTTAAAATCTCTGACCCTAAACACCAAGTTTTAGAATTTAAAAATGTATTTTGATGAACCCTATAAATTATTACTTTGCTAAAGGCATTTTCAACAACATAAAATATTGATTTAGTGTAAAAATGGTTTATAGGTGAAACCTTTTGCAAATGGTTTTAATATTAAACACTTGACCATAAAACACTAACATTTGTGTTTAAAATGTATTTATCAAACACTAGAAATATTACTTTGATTGAACCATTTCTAGCAAAACAAAAATGACCTAAAATAGCCATTTTCACTAACTTGATATCAAATGATTTTACCACATTTACAAATGGCCTTGACACTTTTGTAAATGACCAATAGGTGTTTTCAAATGTTTATAACCTATTAGAAACCACTTTTTAAAATAAAACAATCTTTGGCATGTTTGCATGCATTGCTTTGTTTCTATTATTTTATGTGATGTTTGCTTGAATGGTTGATTGAATATTGCTTGCTTGGTTGAATTGTAGAGGAATTTGAAGAGTGTGAATATTGCAAGATCAAGGAGTGAACTTATAATTCTCTACCAAAAAGGCAAGTGATGCTTCATACTTTTGTCCCATTATTTTCACTATGCATTAGTGATATTTCTAAGTAGGACTTGCATGGAATTTTTGCTAAGTATAAACTATGCCATGGGAAATCCTAGTAGATGAAACCTTAGAAGAAATTTCCTAAGTTAAGATTCCTACTACTATCATGCTTAGCTTAGCTAGTAGAAAACAAGGGTGGATTATATTCATGCTATGGAATATTTCTAAGTTAAGGACTTGTGTTTTGTTTAATAAAACAACTAAGTGAATGAAACACCTGGGTGGAATGGAAGGAATGGTTTGTGTTGAGAGTTATACATCTCTGGTGGAATGGAAGGAATGCTTAGCTTAGCTAGTGTTTGTCCCTGCTACTGCCATGGTTCTTTCTGTGTGTATCTAGTGGCTTTTATGCCGAGTGACTATGTGCTGGTTGAGTTCATCTCTGGATTAGGGTTCTTGCTCTTATTAGGATTCATAACCCCCTGTTGATCATATCTATGATGCTTTAGATCTAGTGTTGATTATATTTGATTATGGAAAAGGATTGTCTGTTGTGGTTGATGATTGATAGTAGTTTTGGTGATGGTAATTGCCTGTCAGATAAGTTCTATTGGTAATACACCATGATTCATGCTAACGTTTCAATGGAATCCTTGATTGGATTATGCTGTTGATCTGAGAGTGTACTCTACTGTCATAATGCTCATACTGACAGTAGTTTCTTTCAGTAGTTGCTTACTGTAATTATAGTGTTGGTTTGTATAAGATTATACACACTGAATAAAATCATTACATGTAATGATTTTTGTGGATGTATGAATTTAAGATTGATTCCTGGCACTTGGCTTCAGGAAAATGATATGTAATGGTTTGTCCCTTTTCCTGTGGGAACTAAGCAAAGATGATTTTAGCTCATTAAGAACTTGTCCTTATGATACCATTGTCTTCTGGCACATAAGTGATTTGGTTTTTATTCCTAGCTTAGCTTGATCATGCTTGTGATTTAAACTCATAAGATGATATGAAAGCTTTCTTATCTTGCCTGCCTATGATGTTGGTCTGAGGCTCTAGGATTTAATTCCTAGTTAGTTGGGCAATAATTTTTTTGAAACTTATAGGATTAGAGGTGCTACTCTCTCTCTCTGAGAGATGTGCCCTGATCTGTTAAGATCAAATGAAAATGATCTAAGTTGCAAAAATGATACTGAACCCAGTGATGCTGGTCTGAGGGTTTAGTGCTTGTGGTTTGAGCTTGATGTCTTATCCTTATACTTATAATCTCTAGGATAGATGCACTCCTCTTGGGTGTTTATTGAGATATTATCTCACAGAACAACACATGCTTTTATTTAGATAATGTGATGAAATCATGTGATGGTTTTATAAGGCTCACCACAGATTCTGATGTGGATATAGTAGATTGATGATGATCTTGATCTTGATCTGCTTTTGCTGTGCTCCTGAGCTTGCTCCTGAGCTTGCTCTTGAGCTTGCCTGCTCCTCCTAGCTCCTGGGGCTTGACCTTTGCTGTCCACCAGATCCATCCCCCTCCTTATGTCACCATTCTAGTGGTGTTTGGGTTGATCTGGGTGGTTGGGTTTGGCTGCTGTTCTTGGTTTAGTTGATGTTTACCCTGGCTGTGCTGGTGTGTTGTGTAGTGGAGAGATGCACTAAGGTGCTCCTCCACGGCTGTGATGTGGTTTTGTGATATTGGTTGTGCTTGTGAGGTCGACAGCACACCCTTTGCATGCTTGTGTGTGCAGCTTGTGTGCCTGCTATGCACATGTGGATAAGTTCAGAAAGTCTGAACTTACTCTTACCAATCTACTTTTACCTAGCTGGTGAATTGTTCCATGTTGGCATGTCATTTGCATTCTGGCTGTGATTTTATGAGGATGAAATCTTGCAGATTGGTGAAACTTGCCCCTTTTACCACATTTCTCAATGATGAGATTGTCAAGTGCACCTCACTGACATATCTGAGAGAAATTTACTAACACTGATCCTGTTTTGTTTTCTATTTAATCTTTGTTTGTCAGGTACAAAAATAAAGATGAAGATTTAGTGTAGTTTTAGATATAGGATAGTTAGTGGATATACAAATGTAGTTTTCTTATTCTATTGTAATTTTTCTTTTATAATTCTTGTAATCTTTATTTGGTTCATTTGTAATAAAGTTTATTTATTTATTAATAAAGGATACTCTTATTCTTTACTCTTGTGTAAATTTTGAAGTTTGGAATAGCTTCAGTAAGTTCATTCTTTGTATCGTGTTTATGTATATGAAATGAATTTCATATACAATATTGTTTTTAGATAAGATTTAAGTTTTAATACTTTTATCTTAATTAATTTAATATTCAAATCTTATATCTAAATCATTTAAATGATTATTCAAACACTTAAGTTTTAAATTCAAACCCATTTCAAAACACCCATAAATCCTTTAAGATCACATCAAAGTTTATAACAATCCTTCTTTAAGTCTAAACCTAATCTTAAAGTAAGAAAGAAACATTGATCACTTAAGTTTTTATTTGGCGAATTTTTTTCCGACATTTTCACAAATAGATTCATGCAACAATACATATTCCTAAATCTACCCTTCGTTAGGTTCCTAAATACTGGGATGTTACAGTCGATCACATCATGCATGTGACTTGTGCTCGATCTTTCGATCATCTGTGTTCCGAGGCCATGTCTATACATGCTAGGGTCATCAAATTAACCTTACATGTATGGATGTGCAGCATGGCTTACACCCACCATATGTGAACGCAGTTATATCTGACACCCGATCATCACGGCCTGCCTCATAACGGAGAACATTCTTGGTGGTGCACACTAAGGGAAAATGCTTTTATTGGTATTATATTATAGGGATCATGTTCTTAATGCTACCATCGAGTATCTAATACTTAGCACACAACAATATGCACACAACAAAATACATAAAATTTAAGTGCAATGTGATATGGTACTTCGTGCTGTGATCTCCATTCGGCACCTCCGGGTCCAGCGCTAGGGTACCGGTGTCTCCGATATGTAGTACACCATCAAGATGACCGTTACTACGACTTAGCAATAGAAACTAAACTACTTTAACTTGGTTATAACCATATCACATCACAACACCCGTGCAAAACAAAGTTAGACGCCTCTACTTTATCTTTGCATGTTTTACATGGATGTTAGGGCTTTCGCACAACAACTGTTTCTTACGTACGAAATTCAAGCACAATGTTGATTAGATAATTGTTTATACTACATGATGCAACACTGAGTTGATGTAGGAGAGCTTCGTTGGGAACCCCCAAGAGCAAGGTGTGAAGCAGCACAGCAACAAGTTTTCCCTTAGTAAGAAACCGAGGTTATCGAACCAGTAGGAGGAAGGAAACGTCACACAGGTGTTGCAAGCAACATGGAAAACTGCACAACACAAACTCAAGACTTTGCCCCAACGAATCAATGAGGTTGTCAAGCTCACCGATTTGCTGTAACAAAGGATTAAACGTATAGTTTGGAAGGTGATGATGGTTTGCAGCAAGTAAACAGTGGAAGATGTATCAATGGTAAAGATTGGACCGGGGTCCATAGTTCACTAGAGGTGCTCTCCTTAGATAAACAACATGGCATGAAGGGTAAACAAATTACAGCAGGGCAATTGACAGGAACTGAGCAAGGCATAACAATGCAATACCAGACAAAAAGATCCTATGAGATTCGATTGGGCTATACAAAAATATACATAGACCGCCATCCAACTGCATCTATGACTAGAAGTCCACCTTCAGGTTATCATCCGAACCCCTCTAGTATTAAGATGCAAGCAATGGACAACTGCTTTAAGCAAAGTGTGTAAGGTAAATAATCCACTTGTTCCATGAACAAGAGACCGTTGTTTTCTCCCTAGTGGAAATAACACATCTACAACTGAAGAGATTTATGTCACTTCCCTTGGAAACTAGAGGCATGAACCCACTATCGAGCATAAATACCCCCTCTTGGAGTCACTAGCAACTACTTGGACAAGGTAGCTACTAACAACGGAGATCATGCAAGATCACGAACAACACAGACATGATAGAATAAAATAGACAAAACCATTAATCAATCTGACATAGTAATCTCAATATCCATCAGATCCCCAGAAACACAACATGCATTATTACAAATAGATTAGATCTTGATCATGAACGGAGCTCGCAAGATCTATACATGAAAGCACAAGGTGGAGATACAACCATCTAGCTACTACATGGACCCGTACTCCAAGGTGGAACAACTCACGCTTCATACCGAAGGCTGGCATGATGAAGAAGAAGGCCTCCGGGATGATCTCCCCTCCGGAAGGGTGCCGGGAAGAGCGTCAGATCCCCTCGATCTGGGGACGATGGTGGCGGCGGCTACAAACGGTTTCGTGGAGTTTTGATCGGGTTCCTAGGGTTTCTATATCGGGGGCTTCTTATAGGCGAAGGGGCGAGCCAGGAGGGCTACCAGGGGGCCACACCCTACCCAGGCGCGAGGTGGGCCCACCCGCGCCTAGGGGTCTGGCCGCCATGTGGCGCCCCTTCGTCTCTTCTTCTGGCTTCGTGTCTCCCACGGTAAAATATTGACTTTGGTTTTTGTCCCATCCAATTCCGAGAATATTGTTCTGCCTTTGTGGAACCAAAAACAGAAGAAAACATGCAACTAGAACTGTGGCAACTTGCTAATAGGTTAGTTCCAGAAAAGATACCTCAAAGTGTAGACAAAGCAAAGAAAAGTAGATACTAAACAAGCATGGAGCATCAAAAATTATAGATGCGTTTCTGACGTATCAAGCATCCCCAAGCTTAACTCCTGCTCATCCTTGAGTAGGTAAGTGATAAAAAGAATAATTTTTGAGGTGACATGCACCATCAATACCAAGATCAAACCATTTGCAAGCATTGAAAGATGGGATCAAAGAACTATAAACATGTGCATGAAAGATGGAGTTCTAACAATAAGACAAAGTAACTATGCATGCAACATGAAAGGATACATATAAAGATCATGAATAACATGCATTGAAAAACGTTTGTTTGTTTCACATACAAAAAACATGGCATGGTGGCATACAACTTGTCCTTCATAGAGTAGCAAATAGATGCATAGGACACCTTCAAAGTTTATAAGAGTGACTAGATACAAGTAGCACAAGAACAAGCAATATCACTATATGCATCAATCAATAAGTTTTGGGAAACTGCACACAGAATGGCAACTATGCTCTCTAATGGTGCCTAAAGGTAGAAGGTGGAGACTCAATATAATGGAAGTAAGGCCCTTCACAAAGGGAAGCAGGGATTTCAAGTTTCAAAAAGAGCATCCAAAAATTATGGTACTTGTTAGCTTTTATCCCTCATTACCCCTATCATAGGCATCTTGAAGTGATTAAGGTTAAAGTGAGCAAACTATGGAGTATATGCTTGAAAAAGTATAAGTTGGCAATCTCAAGTCCCTTGAATACAAGGGCCACACCTCATGCTACTCAACTTCAGTCACCTGTAATTTCTTGCCATAGTAAGTACATGCATATCATAGAGAACCGCCAACGGGGTACCCCTTGCACATGGTACAGGAGCTATGCCATAACCAAAATGACAAGGCAAGCAGACAATGAGCATCTCAGCGA
This sequence comes from Avena longiglumis, assembly GCA_030063025.1. NCBI lineage: Eukaryota > Viridiplantae > Streptophyta > Magnoliopsida > Poales > Poaceae > Avena > Avena longiglumis. Next base: position 169,111,394 of record CP125974.1, read on the forward strand.
TCTTTTTATTTACTATGTGCATAGCTTTTTATTAAGGATGCTTCATAGATAGCTCATTATGGTGATGCTGCAAGTTTCCACCATGATTAGGCATGGCTTAGGCTAGCGGCCCAGGCGTTTCTCTAACACAAAATACATAACTCCATGGACTTAGAAGCTCCCTCTTTATCTCACACCGGTGACATCCATAGACAAAAGAGCATGATATCAACTGTGTACAAAGTACAAGTGCAATGTTGAAAATGTTCCCCATGATAGCATGGTTCTGCTAATTCCAACGTATAAGTGCAAGCATATACAACATAAACGACACAATGGTTCAAGTTTATTAGGGGCAAAGAATATAAAGTGTGCCATCAAGTTCGTGAGGGCTTTAATCACCAAGTTTTCACATAACAAAATATTTTTAATTGGAAGATAGCTGAAAACAAGAATATACTTGGAATGGTGTAACACACCATGCATATGAATTTATAGTGGACACTTTGGAATAACTTGGTTTCTTGGGAGTTGGAAGCATGAGTAGAACTTACTCATACAAGTGGAGGCTAGCAAAAGACTGGGAGCAACCAACTAAGAGAGCAATAATGGCCACAATCATGCAGAGAAACAAAACATTACTAATCAAAGCATAGAGTGGTACTACAAGTCAAGGACTAAATGATCATACAGGCTAAGGTGACTTGTTCATAGTCACAACATGGTGTAAGCACGTGCCAAGTCAACCCAAACAAAGCATCAAAGGAGAATACCACAATAGTATGCTTTTTGTATGCTAAAACAACGCATGATTCCTTCAAGGCACACTAAGCAATCCCAATTCTTTGGAACAAGACATGCTACAACAATAATCACTAAGCATAAGGTCAAAACAACACCTAGCATGTCATGCTAAAGTCTAAGTCATAGTCAATGCAAGCTCCTCTTGCACTTTCAAGCAAGAACTTTCTACTCCTTTCCAACACCATTAACTTATTTGAAACAACACAGCGAGAGCGGTGGTCCAAACTACTCCCTCCGTCCCAAAATATATGTCCCAAATTTCACAAAATTTGGATGAATCTAGACACAATTTAGTATATAGATTCATCCAAAATTTGAAAAACCTAAGACATCTATTTTTGGACAGAAGGAGTACTTTATTCAAGAAAACTAAACAACTAAGCAAACCAAACGAAAACTAAGACGCTCCAAGAACAACACAACAGTGCATGAAACAATAAAAACGAAGTGTCTAGACAGACCTGAGCTTTTAAGTGATGTAGAAGGGGATGCCTTGGTCATCCCCAAGCTTTGACGCTTGTACCTCTTGGATATTTCTCGGGGTGACACCGGGGTGGCATCCCCAAGCTTGAGCTTTTGTCCATTCTTCATCTCATTACATCATACTCTCTCTACACCTAATTTTTTCCTTCATACAAAACTTCACACAGTCTTCATTAGCAACATTAGTGTATTCAAAAGATAATAGACCTTTGGGTTTATCTTTGTGAAAGTACAAAGGAAGTCGCCTATAGGGGGTGTGAATAGGCTTTTAAAATTATTATGGTTTAGGATCAAGTAAATGCGGAATAAAACTAACATTTAATTTATTGAGCACAAAACCTAGCCACTAAGTTCACCTAAGTGCACCAACAACCTATGTTAAGCAAAACAAGCAACAAGGTGATAGCAAGGTATAAATAATTCAAGCACGATGGCTATCGCAATGTAAAGTGCATAAGTAAAGGGCTCGGTTGTGAGATAACCGATGGACATGGAGACGAAGATTTGTTTCCTGAAGTTCACTTCCAAAGAAGCTACGTCTCCGTTGGAGAGGTGCGATGGCGCAATGCTCTCTAAACACCACAAATGGCTCACCTTGAGGTGTGGTGGCTCGATCCTCACCCAACGCCACACAAGGCCTCACCCCGGATGCGGAAGCACGCAACTCACCGACGCCACAAAAGGCTCACCCTATTTTCCCGAGTGCGCACCACAACAGGCGGGCACTCGCTCCACTATGGGACGCTTGAGGGCGGTCACCGAACTCGTACAAGATTGGGGCTAACTCCACTACTCAATTGGAGGCTCCCAACAACAAAGCCACAAAAGGCTACAATGCCACAAAAGGCCAACAAAGCCACAAAAGGCTACAAGACCACAAAAGGTCAACAATCCAACCACACAACCGTCTAGGGTTCCAAGGAACCCAAGAGTAACAAGACCACAATCTTGTACTCGCCGAATCTCCGAGGAGAACTCAAACCTATGCAACAAATGCAAGGGCAAGTCCTTCACTCCCAAATTCCAACAAAGCTACAAAAGCTATTGGGGGAATAAGGGAGGAAGAACACAAGAGGAGAACACAAAACTCTCCAAGATCTAGATCCCAATGATTCCTTCACAAAAAGGGATTTAGCTTGGGGGATTGTATATCTAGATCGCCTCTCTCAAATCCCTCAAAAAGATGCAAGAATCATAGGGAGGGAAAGGGAAAGATTCTTCAAGGTCAACCATGGAAGAGAGAGAGAAAGCCAAGAACCAAGAAGAAAAGCTCGTGCCTATGAAGGGGAAGATGAGCCCCTTTTAAAGGGCTCCCAGATCTGCCCGTTATGGGAATTCGCGACCCCTGGCCGGAAGTTCCGGTGGCACACAGCCAACGGTCAAAAACTACGAAGCAAGAATCTGAAAACGCGAGTCCTGTTCGGAACTTCCGGTGGGAGCGGTGGAAGTTCCGACTGAAGTTTCGTCAAATAGACACACACAAAACAGAAGGTTACTGAACATGAGCGGAACAAGAGCTGGATTTTCAATCGGTACTTCTGGCGACAAATAGGCCCGAGCGGAACTTCCGGTCCCTGGCCGGAACTTCCGGTGGGGTCGGTACTACCATTGTAACTTCCGACCCAAATTCCGTAAAATACAACAAACCAAACAGAGAGAATACTAAACGTGAGCGGAAGAAGAACCGGAACTTCCACCGAAACTTCCGGCGGCAAAAATGCCCTAGCGGAACTTCCGATGGGAAGCCGGAACTTCCGGTCAGAGAAATTCCAGAAACCAGAAATGCAATAACTTTTGCATCCGAACTCCAAACGAGATGAAACCAATTTTGTTGGAAAGATAACAACGAATAGAATCCAACAAACTCACAACCAATTTTTTTGAAATATTGGGTATCACCTTGGGAGAAAATACCATGAATATATATGTGAAGTATCCCCCAAGGTGTGGAGCCGGAAATCTCGCAAGATCAGAAACCACAATAAGATATGCAAGGGAAATCCTTAGACGATTAACTAGAGCTTGTTATGACGATGACCATAAGCTCTAGATCCTCTCATGGACAAGAACCAAATAACAACCAAGAAAGATGTAACATCCCATTATTTAGGAACCTAACGAAGGGTAGATTTAGGAATATGTATTGTTGCATGCATCTATTTGTGAAAATGTGGGAAAACAATTCGGCAAATAAAAACATAAGTGATAAATGTTTCTTTATTACTTTAAGATTAGGTTTAGACTTAAAGAAGGATATTATAAACTTTGATGTGATCTTAAAGGATTTATGGGTGTTTTGAAATGGGTTTGAATTTAAAACTTAAGTGTTTGAATAATCATTTAAATGATTTAGATATAAGATTTGAATCTTAAATTAATTAAGAGAAAAGTATTAAAACTTAAATCTTATCTAAAAACAATATTGTATATGAAATTCATTTCATATACATAAACAAGATACAAAGAATGAACTTACTGAAGCTATTCCAAACTTCACAATTTACACAAGAGTAAAGAATAAGAGTATCCTTTATTAATAAATAAATAAACTTTATTACAAATGAACCAACTAAAGATTACAAGAATTATAAAAGAAAAATTACAAAAGAATAAGAAAACTACATTTGTATATCCACTAACTATCCTATATCTAAAACTACACTAAATCTTCATCTTTATTTCTGTACCTGCAAAACAAAGATTAAATAGAAAACAAAACAGGATCAGTGTTAGTAAATTTCTCTCAGATATGTTAGTGAGGTGCACTTGACAATCTCATCATTGAGAAATGTGGTAAAAGGGGCTAGTTTCACCAATCTGCAAGATTTCATCCTCATAAAATCACAGCCAAAATGCAAATGACATGCCAACAGGGACCAATTCACCAGCTAGGTAAAAGTAGATTGGTAAGTGTAAGTTTAGACTTTCTGAACTTATCCACATGTGCATAGCAGGCACACAAGCTGCACACATACAAGCATGCAAAGGGTGTGCTGTCGACCTCACAAGCACATCCAATATCACAAAACCACAGCACAGCCGTGGAGGAGGACCTCAGTGCATCTCTCCACTACACAACACACCAGCACAGCCAGGGTAAACAGCAGCTAAACTAAGAACAGCAGCCAAACCCAACCACCCAGATTAAACCAAACACCACCAGAATGGTGACATAAGGAGGGGGATGGATTTGATGGACAGCAAAGGTCAAGCCTAGGAGCTAGGAGGAGCAGGCAAGCTCAAGAGCACAGCAAAAGCAGATCAAGATCCAGATCAAGATCATCATCAATCTACTACATCCACATCAGAATCTGTGGTGAGCCTTATAAAACCATCACATGATTTCATCACATTATCTAAATAAAAGCATGTGTTGTTCTATGAGATAATCTCTCAATAAACCTCCAAGAGGAGTGCATCTATCCTAGAGATTATAAGTATAAGGATAAGACATCAAGCTCAAACCACAAGCACTAAACCCTCAGACCAGCATCACTGGGTTCAGTATTATTTTTGCAACTTAGATCATTTTCAATTGATCTTAACAGATCAGGGCACATCTCTCAGAGAGAGAGTAACACCTCTAATCCTATAAGTTTCAAACAAATTATTGCCCAACTAACTCAGAATTAAATCCTAGATCCTCAGACCAACATCATAGGCAGGCAAGATAAGAAAGCTTTCATATCATCTTATCAGTTTAAATCGCAAGCATGATCAAGCTAATCCAGAAAGAAAAACCCAATCACTTGTGTGCCGGAATACAATGGTATCACAAGGACAAGTTCTTAATGAGCTAAAATCATCTTTGCTTAGTTCCCAAAGGAAAAGGGACAAACCATTACATATCATTTTCCTGAAGCCAAGTGCGAGGAATCAATCTTAAATTCATACATCCACAAAAATCATTACATGTAATGATTTGATTCAATGTGTATAATCTTATGCAAACCAACACTATAATTACACTAAGCAACCACTGAAAGAAACTACTGTCAGTATGAGCATTCTGATAGTAGAGCACACTCTCAGATCAACATCATAATCCAATCAAGGATTCCATTAAAACGTTAGCATGAATCATGGTGGATTACCACTAGAACTAATCTGACAGGCAATTAGCATCACCAAAACTACTATCAATCATCAACCATAACAGACAATCCTTTTCCATGATCAACACTAGATCTAAAGCATCATAGATATGATCAACAGGGGGTTATGAATCCTAATCAGAGGAAGAACCCTAATCCACAGGGGGTTATGAACTCAACCAGCACATAGTCACTCGGCATGAAAGCCACTAGATACACACAGAAAGAATCATGGCAGTAGCAGGGACAAACACCACCACGACAACTTACATGAGGTCCTCGCTGACGAATCGAAGAGGAAGCAGAGGGGCCGACGAACCGCGGCGGCATAGGGAGCACCAGTAGGCAACTGCACCACACGGCCACGGCCTCAGCGCCAGATCGACACACCATCGCAGTGTGATCGCGGCACGACAACATCTTTTCCGAACCCTAAGGTTCAAGAATAGGGAGGAACTGACCACGGGGAAGCCCCGGAGTCAAATCCAAGTGGGTAGCACGAACGAGCGTCGTGACAACCCAAAATCGCACCACGGCGGCGGCTAGAATGGCCGACGGCGGCAGGAATCAACGGTGGCGGCATCGCCGGACACGGAGGCAAGCCAGAGGAGAGGATAAGGACGAGGGAGAGAAGGAGGCAGAGTGGGCTGGATGGGCCAGAACTCTTCGGGGTGGTCTTTTTGACCCTGTCCTATTGGGCCACCCCGACCCAATAAGCCTAAGGGGGCCAGCCCAAATTATTTAATAAAGTTTGTATCAATTAAAAAAGACCAAAATGCCCCTGGCCTCAATAAAAAAATTAGAAAATAAAATAAAATTCCAAAATTAATAAATGGAAGATTTTTGGATTCACAATAATCCACTTTGTCCAAAGAAAATAAAATATCAAATTTTGGACATTTAAATTTTTATAATAATTTTGTAATTTATATATACCTTATGGAATTTTACAAAATTATTGAAAGATGATAAAAATAAATAAAAATCACTTTTATTATTTATTAATATTATAGTATTTATGAAAAATACTAAATACATATTTAGTAATAAAACTTTAATAATTCAAATTCCTATAATGATAAATGTTTATAATATAAGTAAAATACCAAAAATCTTGGAAAAATAAGAATTCTAAATAAAAATATAATCATGTAATATTATTTCACTTAATTAAATATTTAGTATTTATTAAGTAATTATAAAGTAATAATAAAAAAATCATAACTTATTATTTTTTAATCACAAAAATAAATATACCAAAATGATCATAAAAATAATATATACATGATAAAAATCTCATATTATACTTTGAATTAAATAAAAATTCAAATATTTTAATAACTCAAATTTAAACCTAGTCACTTCATTAATAATTCATAAAAGGATAAATAACATTTATTAATATCCTTAAAATGAGTAAAATAAGTTTAATATATAGTACAAATCTTAAATATTAATGAAATGAAACTCTAATGGTTTAAAAACATTATAAACATCTTTATATTAAACTATCTTCAACTCTAAGTGAAGATTATATTCTCAAAGGATTCCAATTCATGATAAAAACCTTGAAGAACATCTTGTGAATAAATCAGATCCTTTCCATTAACTTTAAATTATCAAATTTCAACAATTACCACAACACTATAGAAAGTTCAAGGGTAGTTAAATGAAAATATATCTAGATTTATAAACCCTACTCACTTATCTATAAAAGATAAATGGTACTACTCTATCATAGAATTAAGAAACCATTATCTCAATTAACGGAACAAACATTCTTCAAGAAAACCTTTCAGATATAAAAGATACCAAGGTGTAAGTATCATACTTTCAAAACTATCTATATTTTAAAGTTAAATTTAGTCTCCAAGAATCTAAATATAATAGCATAAACATTACTACATGTTTTATAGTTAACTTTGGTCTGAAGTAGTTAATCTATAAAGCAACTCAAGCCAAACCATTTGATCAAAACAAATAACATCAACCACCACTAATTAACCACAGAGGTTTGTTTAGACTTTGGAAGAGAAACATTTTCTTCGAAGGTTATCCTTTTTGCCACTTTAAATAAGAAATCTTGTATAAGTAGTCCTAACTAGTATGTCATAAGAATGTATATTATACTCCTACAAATGTGATGTCTACAACCACTCCTAAACTCTAATAAAAGTACAACTATGAAACTTATTTAAAAGGACCACACATTCCAAACTAACCACTTTTGGAATCTAAACCGTAGAACAACGCTATTCTTAGGATCTACGCTTAGAACGTGCATCACATTACTTATGCATAAAAGCATACTGCTTATTTGAACATTAGTCCTTACCGGACCAATGATGCTGATTTCAGATTTTGGATCTTGTACTGACTCGAAGACCGTGAGTGCATAATCTTGCAATCACAAAAGGCAAGTTCACACTTGCTCATGTCCTTTGTTTATTTTCTGTAAAGTATTTTACAAATACAGTGTTGTTTTTCACCTGCATTTGAAAAAGGTCAGAAAAACACTATTTTCGATAATAATGAAAACTATTGATTACTGATCCAGGGTGATCAGCTAATCTATTAGACCTGACAGTTGAAATATCACTGTTCAGAACTATATCACCTAGGACTTAACAACCAATGTCGCCAGTGATTCTTGCGCCGTATATGACGCGTTGACCATGAGATTTGGAATGGGACGGAGAAGTCAGCTGTATCTTCTTCCTCTCGCATGAAGCCGGATGTGCAGGTCGTGGCTGTTATCCTCGTAGCATGCATATTAATTGGTAATTCGGAGAGGATATGCAGCATATGGGTGGGAACCCTCATCGTCCCATGATAGTTCTGGCATCTAACGGTTTGTACAAACCATTGCCGTAATTCTTTATGTGGGCATGGTGTACACCAAGGAGGCATGCAAGGTCGCGAAGGGGGCAGTGATTGGCTTGGATCATCTTCTATGCCCCACATCAGGGAATTGTGGACGGGAATAAGATGCCCGGTTGTGCAATAAAGAGTTGATCTCTCATGGGTAAAGTAACACACCTCTGGAGAGTGTAAGAACTGTAACTTGTTACTTCCTGTTCCGGGATGGAGCTGCGAACGCGGCGGGAAAGGAACCCCATGAAGGTTCTGGTAAACCCGTGAAGGCTGATGGACATAGATTTTTAGAATAAAAGCAACCTTTGAAGAAATGTTTATAAAAACTTGCATTGCCTACGACCTATGGTCTGTGGCTGTAGATATAGTGCATCAAACACTCCTTTTCTAGTGAATTTGCTGAGTACGCTCGTACTCAAAGTATCTTCTTAACCCTTGCAAGATTCTGAAGTCATTAAAACGATGTCTACATCGAGATATGCTCCAGGACTTATCAAGACCAGCTAAAGCTCTTCAATGAAGACAAGGAAGTCAACATATACCTCAACTCAAGTGAAGACAAAGTTACTGATTAGATAGAAATAAAATCTCTAGCCAAAGAACCTATCTCTGTAGTGCTTAGTGCGTTGCAATAGCAGCAATGCCAATTCCTTAATTAAATACTAGTTTGAATAGTATAATAGTTTTGCGTTATTTATCTTTGATTCTTCTTCGTAAAGAAGTTCTTTCTTTCTCTTAAACCTAGACTGTTCTCTGGATCTTATGTAAAGAGTGAGTTGTAACCTTTAGCCATGTATTGGACCCGTTGTGTTATTGTTGTGCCATTCTGAGGGATGTAATACTAGTGAACGGTGTTTCATTGGTGTTATGTCAACAACTATAGTATACTACATCATGCAGTGGTATGCTGGGTCACCGCAAATGTAAGATCCCTCCCTTTTAAAGGTAAGGATCCCTGTGATTGCAATGCTAGTCCCTGGATCAATTGCTAGCATCCACAGTTTAAGATGAAGTACACAGAAACAAAGGTCATTATTACATCGTCTTTCCAGAGATAACATATTCTTTTACAACTCCATGGCCATAGGCCTAATACAAGAGTTCAACATAACAAATATAAGTAAAGTCTTCATGTGCCACAGTCAATCATGTTGAGTGTAGACTCACAACCCCTAATCATCATCAGAATAACCTGCAACATCACAAGTTACAGCCACAGTGGGTCAATACATTGGAATAGTATTGGCAAGTGATACCTTAGTAGAATATTAACATCTAGTTACTGTATGAATTGGCTAAGTGTAGCTTAGGCTTGCTTTGCTCAAAATAGGTTTTACCTATTAGTTGAAAACACTAAGTTTTTCTTTGAAAAAACTTTCCCAAGGAACCACCAATAGAAATTGGTGAACCTTCACCCTTGTTCAACCACAAGTTTTAACTTAGAAAATTGGGATGAGGAGATTCTTGATAGCTTCCATGTCTTGATGCTCAAGTTGTCCAATACTAGGGACTTGGCTAAGTACTTAGATTCTTCCATCTGTAGAGGTTGTGCACTTTCCCCACAAGACTTGATTTCACCAAGACAGGACCTTTCAGAAGCCTTCCCTTAGACCAAAATGGACGCGCTCCAAACCTATCATTCCCCTACCACCAACTGTCCATTTGGCTAAGTTATTGCGACCTATATGGTCCTGGCAGAGCCCATAATGCCATGTGGCTGCACTAGAAGCTTCTTAACATTTGGCATCTCAAATCCCTTTGTTCCTGGGTGGCTTTCCACAAGTGAGATACACAAGGTAAACCATAGAAATGGGCCTTGTGTAACCACTCAACACAAACCATTCTTTCCATTCCACCCAGGTGTTTCATTCACTTAGTTGTTTTATTAAGAAAAATATAAGTCAAAGACTTAGAAATAATTCTCATAGCATGAATATATAATCCACCCTTGGTTGCTACTAGCTAGGCTAAGCATGGCAATAGCAAGTATCTTAACTTAGAGGAAATTCTAACATTACTACAACTACTAGGATTTCCCAAGCATAGCATATAGATACTTAGCAAAATAATCATGCAAGTCCTATACAAAATATTTCTAATGCATAGGAAAAAATATTGGGATAGAAACATGAAGCACCACTTGCCTTCGTAGTTTGGGGAGTAGCAACAATCTTCACAACCACAATCACTATTAGCACCAAAATCTACACATAAAAATAATGGCACCAAATTCACATATCAAAATTATACAAGCAAAAATATATGAATGCATGCAAATGCCATGTGATGATTTTATACACCAAACAAGACAATTAAACAGTACTGAATCATAAACAAGACCAAGACACACTAAATAATCTTTATTTGATCTTTAATTCATTTTTCAAATTATTTCTACACTCAAAATAAGTCTACAAATGTCTCTGCAAAAATAACCAATTTTACAGAAGAAAATCATTAAACACACTGCATAAATGGATAGCATTCTTTCTCCTGATTCCAATGATATAAGATTTGTAAAATTTGAACATGTGGATCAAAAGATATGAATTTTACAAGTTTGAATCACTAATAGATCTAATTCAGATTTTAAAAACAAAGAACAGGCCACGTGGCGTGTTTTGATTGGCTCATACCGGTTCGGCCGGATCGATCAACATGGGCCACACGATCTAAGTGAAAACGCACGGCCAGATCTAAAATGTACCCCTTTGATAAGTGATCTATCATATGCGTTGGATCTATATCTGACGGCTATCAATCAAGCGACCAGATGGGCGGCGCGGCGGTGCGGCTCTGCCAGTGATGTTTCGGCGGCTACAGAGGGGGCTGGGGTCAGCAGATGGGCTTACCAGACTCGCAGAGGCGTGCTGGAGCTCAACGTGGCAGTGGCTTGTCAAGGGGCGCACGGACACGATGGGGATTCCTCGTCGGAGTGGAGCCTGTCGTTGGGCACGGATGTTCGTCGACGTTGCCGACATTGTAGGTCATGCCAGAGAGAAATAAGCGATGCGTTAGATGCGGGGAACGACACTGGTCATGTGAGTATCAAAGAGAGGGCAAGGCGCGCTCGGGCTAACCAGATTAACTCGCCGGAGTGGAGTGCTTCGTCGGGTTCACTCAGTCGTCGACGTTGCCGACGCTCGGGGTTGTCCTAGCACACAGCAGCGGTGTCAAACGATGCGCAAGGATGCAGTGGCTATACATGAGAAGTTAGGAGCCAAGGGGTGCAGAGAGCTCACCGGAATTCGCTACCGGAGTTCGTCAGTACCGCGGCAGAGTTTGGTGAAATCTGGGCAGCCTGGTGGCGAGGAGAGGGTGCTGTGTGGGGGGAATTGGACGTGGTGGAGAGGGGATTAAGTAGCCAGGAGTGGGGCGAGGATTACTCTCTGAGTCAATGAGAATTAAGCGGGTTTAATCTGGCGAGGTAATGCGGAGCAAAGATCTGCAGCGTGATTCTGGGGAAGAAGACGGTGACGTGGAGAGGGGCCACTAGTCAGCGACTGGTTGGGTTGGTTAGGTGCGGGTGAGAGAAGAAGCTGAGGGGGAGTGGCCCAGATGGGCTTTTGGGCTGGATCTGGTTCTGGGCTAGTTTAGTAGCGCCGGTCTTTTTCCAATTCTTTTCTCTTTTTCAATTTCTGTTTGATTTTCCAGGAAACATTTTCAAATGAATTCAAACGTGTTTGAGTTCAAACTTTTTCTGTATTTTTATGATGTGAAAATTGTACACATTTGGTTGCAGAACAATGTTGTACACTTTAAAATAATTTGGCACTTTGGAATTTTAAAATAAACAATGTTTTTACCCATTGTTTAATAAAGACAAAGTAATGATTTAAATTTGTTTCTTTGTTTTGAGTCTTTGTCTAAGCTTCGTAATTCATCAAACAAACTTATGAACAATTATTCTTTGGTTTAAAACAAATAATCTCTCAATAGAGAGTAGCATTAGCTCAATGCTTTGCTTACATAAAATAATAAGCATACAAATGCTTTTGTTTTTGTAATAACTTTGAAAATGATCCTAAAATGATCATGAATGCATGGATGATATGCAAGACTTTGAAAACATGATTTTTAGGGATGTTACAGCAAAAGATGATGCTATGAATGCAAAGGTTTGAGCTCTCTTCGAACGATGCAAACGATACACCCACTTGAGAGCCCTTCTTGATAGTACGGATATCTATCCTAAACCCGGTCTCTCAACTAACAACACGAGATCGGCAAAAGAGAAGCCCTATCAAGAGCATACCTTTTCCTTGAGCATCCCACTTGAATTGATGTAGACCGTCTTGTTCTTCTATAGTTGGAACATCTTTCTTGTTTGCTCTTGCTCGCTCTTGCTTGATGAATACTTGCAAATTTCTCCCCCATACTCCATGGGGAAACCTCTTCTTGAACTTGTCTTCATCACTCCATGAACACGAGGATGGATGACGACTGTCTACGCACAGCCTGTTGGGAACCCCAAGAGCGAGGTGTGAAGAAACAAGCAGCAAGTTTTCTCTCAGTTGAGACCGAGGTTATCAAACCATAAGGAGGAAGGAAACGTCACACAGGTGTTGCAAGCAATGCGGAGACCTGCACAACACAAACTCAAGACTTTTACCCAACGAACAGTGAGGTTGTCAAGCTCACTGGTTTGTAACAAAGGATTAAACGTATGGTGTGGAATGTAATGGTTTGCAGCAAGTAAACAAGTAACAGTGGAAGATGTATCAATGGTAAAGATTGGACCGGGGTCCATAGTTCACTAGAGGTGCTCTCCTTAGATAAACAACATGGCATGAAGGGTAAACAAATTACAGCAGGGCAATTGACAGGAACTAAGAAAGGCATAACAATGCAATTACCAGTCAAAAAGATCCTATGAGATTCGATTGGGCAATACAACAATATAGATAGACCGCCATCCAACTGCATCTATGACTAGAAGTCCAGCTTCAAGTTATCATCCGAACCCCCTCCAGTATTAAGTTGCAAGCAACAGACAACTGCTTTCAGCAAAGTGTGTAAGGTAAATAGTCCACATGTTCCATGAACAAGAGACCATTGTTTTCTCCCTAGTAGCAATAGCACATCTACAACCGAAGAGATTATTGTCACTTCCCTTGAAAACTAGAGGCATGAACCCACTATCGAGCATAAATACCCCCTCTTGGAGTCACTAGAAACTACTTGGCCAAGATATCTACTAACAACGGAGAGCATGCAAGATCACAAACAACATAGACATGATATAATCATAAAGACAAAACCATTAATAAAACCAACATAATAATCTCAATATCCATCGGATCCCCGCAAACACAACATGCATGATTACAAATAGATTAGATCTTGATCATGAACGGAGCTCACAAGATCTATACATGAAAGCACAAAGGACGAGATACAACCATCTAGATACTACATGGACCCATAGTCCAAGGTGGAACTACTCACGCATCATACCGGAGAGAAGGCCTCCGGGATGATCTCCCCTCCGGCAGGGTGTCGGGAAGTGTAGGGGTTCGTAGCATGGAAAACAAAATTTTCTATCGCATACAAACAAACAAGCCAAGATCTATCTACTAGATTGTAGCAACGAGTCGATGGAATAACTTACCCTCGAAGATTCCAAAGCGGTTAACGAGAGCAGATTCTCGTGGGTGATGTAGTCGTACTCTTTCCGATCTCAAGATCGCGTAGACGATCCTTCCGCTGCGTTCGGAGCGCTCCCGCAATCGGTCACATCGTTCAAGACTCGTGAAGACCTTCCTCTCCTTGTTCCAGCGGCGGAGGTTGTACCACTCTCCTCGCGATTCCGTGACCTGGAGTGGTACCTAAGTAGAGGGGAGATCTCGCAGGGCTTCGCCTTAAGCCGGAGCGAGTATGGTGGAGTATGAGAGAGAGCTATTAGTGGTCTAGGGTTTAGACACACCAATTAGAAGGCTCTAATACAAGGCTAGGGCAATTACAAGCTCTAAACAAAAACTGCTCTAAACCGGAGTCTAGGGCTAGGTTTTAGATTAGAAGATAGGAACTTGTGTGTCTAGAGGAGGAGGCCCTGCCCCTCCTTTTAAAGGTGGGAGGGGCGGCCAAGGGGAGGGAGTCCCTCCCCAAGTCGGCCTTGGGTGGCGTGCCGGATTGGAGAGGAGGGACTCCTCCCCCAAGTCGGTTTCAACCTCCTCTTGCTTGTTTCCCTCAGTTTCCTGTTTTAGCCGTTTGACTTTCAAACTGGCCATTTGACTTTTCAGTTTTAGGATTCAATTTAATCCTTTATTTGGAACAGCGAGAACACTTAGTACATGATGCAATCATTCCAATATGTAATGACACATTCATGTACCCCTGCACCCAGTCTTGGACATTAGGAACCTTCTAGAACATTCCCGATGAAAACACGGAATCATTCCCGAACTCAAAGCAGGACTTTCCTTATATGAATCTTATTCTCCGGACCATTCCGGATCACCTCGTGATATCCCGGATCCCATCCGAGACTCCGAACAACATTCGGTCTCTTTCTCATAATACCATAACTACTCAAACAACGTCGAATCCTTAAGTGTGTCTCCCTACGGTTCGTGAATTATGCGGACATGATCGAGACACTTCTCCGAACAATAACCAATAGAGGAATCTAGAAATTCATATGGCTCCCACATATTTCTACGATTACTTTGCGATCAAATGAACCACTTACATACGATACCAATTTCCCTTTGTCTCACGATAGTTCACTTATCCGAGGTTATGATCATCGGTATCTCTGCATACCTAGTTCAACCTCGTTACCGATAAGTACTCTTTTCTCGTTCCCGTGATATGTGATCCCTTGTGAGCCAGTCACATGCTTGCAAGCTAATTGGATGACATTTCACCGAGAGGGCCCAGAGTATATCTATCCGTCATATGGATGGACAAATCCCACTCTTGATCCATGTGTTTCAACCAATACTTTCTGAACACTCAATGCCACCTTTATAGCCACCCTGTTACGGTGTGGTGTTTGATGACATCAAAGCATCCATCCGGTAAAGGTGATATGCATGATCTCATGGTCAAAGGAATTAGGTTACTATGTATCAGAAAGCATATAGCAATTGAACGAATAAAATGACTTGATCTTTATGCTACGCTTATCTAGGAGTATGTCCACCACATCATTCTCCTAATGATATGATCCTGTTGTTAATAACATCTCTATGTTCATGATCGAAACCATGATCATATATTAACCAACAAGCTAGTTTAACAAGAGGCTTTACTAGGGACTCTTATTTTAGTTTACAAATCACACAAGTATTAATGTTTCCGATTAATACAATTATAGCATGGTATGTAAACATTTATCATAAGTGTGAAGATATGATAATAACCACTTTATTATTGCCTCTTGGGCATATCTCCAACAGTCTCCCACTTGCACTAGA
The DNA here is from genome assembly GCA_030063025.1 of Avena longiglumis. Classification (NCBI taxonomy): domain Eukaryota; kingdom Viridiplantae; phylum Streptophyta; class Magnoliopsida; order Poales; family Poaceae; genus Avena; species Avena longiglumis. The sequence goes on from CP125974.1 coordinate 169,127,049, forward strand.
GTCAATAATCTAGTTTCAAACCTTTGTGTATTCAACATCTATGGCTTTCCGGTGTTGTATGTACATGATTGCTTGTGGTCAACTGATCTCCGGATCTGAAACTTCCAGGTCCGTGTGTAATTGCATGTCTTTACGTCTCTACGCATCACTCATTCTCTAATGAGATGGCTTCGTACAATTTGGTCCTTTGGTGTGACCTTTAGTTCTTTGGGGTTAAAAACATGTTGATAATATTGTCGTATAATATATCTTCATAGTATTATCCCACTGTGAACTACACCTAGTTTGATAACAAACTACTTGACACAAATGCCCTCTTTTGCTGCTAAAACAGCAGTCATATACTTAGCCTTTTGTTGTAGTATCTGTCACAATGTCTTAACTTTGGAACTCATCCAAATCCATTATGGAACTTACTTTCCATTATATTGTGCCACCCTTAGTTTAGATTGAGATAAACTTAATTTGTATTTTGTGACAAAACTAGTATCAATGTAGTACTTTTACAATGAACTAACCATCTATTTGTCACTTCTACAAATAATATACTCTTAGTTCTTCCAAAAGATCATAAGAATATCCTTACTATTGTCCAATGATCTTCTTATGAATCATTCTGGTATATGCTCATAGCATAGGACATATCTGGATTTGTACATATCACAGTATGATTGATATAAATATTCTTTGTGATTTCATACATCAAGTATCAATCTATACTTGAATCTTTGTTTCACTTACCCTGTGTCAATACACTTGAATATATCATAAATATTGAACTCATTCAATCCTTTCTGTGCGATAAGAACCTTTCTTGTAGTTTCTATATTGAACTCATTCAATATCTTATCTATGTACTTCAGGCACAACCATATTAGCATCTATTGATGCCAAATATTTGGGTTTTTCCTAAGTCTTTCATCGAGATGAAATTCTTATCCTGTGTTAATAAAAAGATACATCACTTCCAATCAACAATATGTCTTCTACATAATGTATTAGAAATATGTCTTAGCGCTCCCACTTAATTTCTTGCAAATGCAAGCATCTTCATTGTCTCTGATGAAATTAAACTCTTTTAACAGTTTCATCATAGTGAAGATTCCAACTCCGCTATGCTTACTTCAACCATTGAAGTTTGCATATGTTTTTAGCATCCCTTGAATTTAACAAAAACCCTTTGGACCATGTCATGCACACGTCCTAGGTAACCCTTCTATTAGAAGAACTTGTTTTTGTTTATCCAACACATAACAAAATTATATGTCGTGGTTGCTACATTAATCCGTCTAGACTAAATATCACTATGAAAGATCAAATCTTGTCATAGTCAATCCTTGAACATTGTTGTGAACTCTTTCCCAACATGTCGACCATTTTATAGATGTGTAACATCCATGTCTATTTCTTTTATAGATCCAAACACAACTGTAAGGTCTTACACCTTTCTCGAGGGTCCTTTAAGTTCAAAACTTTATTTCTCGTGTATGGAACTATCACGGATTTTATGGCTTCAAGCCATTTGACGGAGTCAGGGCTCATCATCGCTTCTTTGCATATAGTCGGATCATTATTGTCAAATAATGATTTAACTCTCAAATCTTGTTATTCGATTGTTCATCCGATCTACTTGTTTCAATAGGAACTTAGATCTCCGTGACCACAACCTTTGAGGCACGTGAGCCATGAGCATTGTTGCTACCTCCGGAACACTTTTCGGCGCTGCGCAACTTTGATCATATAGCTAAGGTTCTTTTAACCTTATCAAAGTTCTATTGTCCTCCCACTTAACTTTTCACGAAAAATTCCTTCTTAAAGAAACTTGACGTTCTAAGCGACAAACACTTTTGTCTCTGGTGTTATGGAGGAACAAAGACAGGTTCATCCGACTTTGGTTGCAAACATCTTTCTTATGTATAGCATACCAATGTTTAAGAAAGGACTACTTGGGTTTTATCCCAAACCATAACCTTATATGGTGTCATTTCAACGGATTATGATGAAGCTCTTTTCAGTGGAAAAACGGTAATCTCTAAAGCTTTTAATCTTTAAAATATAATGGCAGTTTTATGAATTATACCTTTGATCTTACCATGTCAAACAAGGTTTAATTACATACCTCAAACGCTCCATACCCTTATGGTGTTTCGGGAAATGCAAATCCACGGAACGATTCCTTAAATCTTAGGTATTATTCTAAACTCTGTAACTCAAATATCTTCCTTTATGATCTTTATCATAAACTGTTTATATTCTTGTTACAATGATTTTGTACTTCATCTTGAAAGTCTTTGAACTTTTCAAATGTTTCATACTTTATCCTTATTAAGTAAATATTCATATATTCACTCAAATTCTCGGAGAAAGCATATGAAGTTGAAATCCATCGCTTTTGACTACACATGATGGACTTTGTACAACAATATGTACAATTTCCAATAAGCTAGTCATTCGTTCCCTTTTGGCCTATGAACGAAGTTTCAATTATCTCTAGGAAAGTTTCACAAGTGTCATTTGATCAAAAATCAAAAGACTCCAAAATTCCATCCACATGGAGTTTCTTCATGTTTTCTTTCCAGTATAATTTAAACGGCGATGTCACTTCCTAAGTGATCTTTCAACCAATTTGTCTTTCGACATCTTTAGCACTAGTTTTATGGATGTGATTTTTCCAACGAGATTTGTGAATCATCCATCTTTTATGGATTACGGCAATTATTTGAACAACCCTTTTGTTCTCATAATACCTGATAAAACAAATCTTTGAAGGCAAGCTTTGATGTTTAACGAGCAACACAATAACCCTTTATTTGTTCTCGATGAACATCATCACATATTATTTTGCTAGTTACTTAGGCCATTGTAGTTCATGAATTGTGTTGTTTCGTATGACGATTCACACCAACAAATTCAGTATCAAATACTTAAGAACCACATTGTTTAATAAGCAAAGAATATAGCCATAACATGTATATCATCTATATACTTAAACTGAACAATTCTAGTCTTTTCTTTTCTGCCATATATTTATGAGATTCTCTTTCAGTATTTCCTTTTCTGTTTGAAAGAATCTATCAATATCAATAGTGGAGTCATACATATGACACATAGTCCAAAACATGTATAGTTAAATACCAATGTCTTTGGACTTGCACTTTGAAGTAGATCACCATCATCAAATGTTTGGTGTTCTTTCAAATTCCTTTATTTAGTAATCACTTGGTGTAGTAAACATTTTACCTACATCAAATATTCATCTTTATCATGGAATCGTCCATGATCAAGCTACTTTTAGCTTATAACGATGAATTATGAGTATAATGTTGCTATCCAAAACCTTTTGGAGGATTAGGACAACAAGTGTCTCCAACCTTTTGCAAATTCTCATCAAAATATGAGAACATGAACTTTGCCATATTATACTCTATCATGTTGTAACCAAAACTTCGTTTCAGATATCACAATATCTTCCACACATCATGGTTTCTGAAACAACTCTTTCAGATCCTAGATAACCTTGATATTAAGAGAATCCTTTGAATATCAAGAATCATGGAGACAAACATGATACTTATATACTAACACTTGGAATTGTTACTCTTGATTTAATACCAATTATTAAACTTCACGGAGTAACCGGAACTCTACTGAAAGTTTGCAATAGGACTTTTAAACTTTAGATTAACACTTCAAAACAATACGATACCAGTTCGTAAAGTAACTAACCAGAATTCTATAGTTCTATCATCTCAATTATAACTAAGCGCAAGGTGGTAAACGGATGCCAATGACTACAACAACTATGCAAATTTACTTTGATTTAGTTTATGATAAATTGAGTTCTAATTAATAATTAAATTAATCTAGGTGAACTCCCACTCAAAACAATATCCCTCACATTGTTTTAGTGATCACACGAACCAAATCCACCACATCAAAACCGATCATCACGAGAGTTGATATAGCTTCAATGGCGAACAATCAACATGTTCATCATATCTACTATATGACTCATGCTCTACCTTTCGGTGTCCGTGTTCACGAGGCCATGTGCATACATGCTAGGCTCGTCAAGATCAAACCTTAGTTTCCGCATGAGCAAATCTGGCTTGCTCACGTTGTATACACTTGTAGAATCTAACACACCCGATCATCACGTGGTGCTTCGAAACAACAAGCTTTAGCAACGGTGCTAACTAAGGGTGAACACTTAAGAACTTGAAATTGTGTGCTTGAGGATCATCTTATAATGCTACAATGCCTACTAAACAATACAAGATGCATAAAGGATTAACATCACATGCAATTTATAATATGTGATATGATATGGCCTTTCTTCTTTGTGCTTCCGATCTCCATCTTCAAGCACGAACATGATCTTCTTCATTACTGGCATTGCATCAAGGTCAATGACGCTGCTCCATGATTGTCTTCCACCGGCTTCAACTATTACAACTACTTTGAATAGACACGCGGGTCTTAACAGAAATTAAAGACAACCATATGGCTCCTGCCGGTTGCCGACTTACAATAAGGAACATTGCATACATCATATATAATCACAATCATGGCCATATCACATCACAGCACACCCCTGCAAAACAAAGTTAGACGCCTCTACTTTATTTGCATAATTTACGTGGTTTCGAGGCTTTCAATAAGTGTCGTTCTAACTTACGAACAAGAACCACAACATTGATACTAGTATTGTTAATCACCCGTTGTAAATTGGATCTTAACTATGCTAGGAGAAACAGGCACCCGCAAAGCCACTTATGCAATACAAGTTGCATGTCAAGCGTGGAGCAAGTCTCATGAACGATGTCATGTAAGGTTAGCCCGGGCCGCTTCATCCCAACATACCGCAAGATGCAAAGTACACAAGAAGCAATCGACAATAAAAGCATCAATGCCCACAATGACCATTGTGTTCTACTCGTGCAACGGATCTACATATAAACCTGGCTCTGATACCACTGTAGGGGTTCGTAGCATGGACAACAAAATTTTCTATCGCATACAAAAAAACAAGCCAATATCTATCTACTAGATTGTAGCAACGAGTCGATGGAATAACTTACCCTCGAAGATTCCAAAGCGGTTAACGAGAGCAGATTCTCGTGGGTGATGTAGTCGTACTCTTTCCGATCTCAAGATCGCGTAGACGATCCTTCCGGCTGTGTTCGTGGCGCTCATGATCGGTCACTGCGTTCGGTACTGACGAAGACCTTCCTCTCCCTTGTTCCAAAGCGGTGGAGGTTGTAGCACTCTCCTCGCGATTCGGCCTGTGGCGTGGTCTGCAGAAGTAGAGGGGAGATCTCGCAGGGCTTCTCCTTAAGCCGGAGCGAGTATGGTGGAGTATGAGAGAGAGCTATTAGTGGTCTAGGGTTTAGACACACCAATTAGAAGGCTCTAATCCAAGGCTAGGGCAATTAGAAGCTCTAAACAAAAACTGCTCTAAACCGGAGTCTAGGGCTAGGTTTTAGATTAGAAGATAGGAACTTGTGTGTCTAGAGGAGGAGGCCCTGCCCCTCCTTTTAAAGGTGGGAGGGGCGGCCAAGGGGAGGGATTCCCTCCCCAAGTCGGCCTTGGGTGGCGCGCCGGCTTGGAGAGGAGGGACTCCTCCCCCAAGTCGGTTCAACCTCCTCTTGCTTGTTTCCCTCAGTTTCCTGTTTTAGCCGTTTGACTTTCAAACTGGCCATTTGACTTTTCAGTTTTAGGATTCAATTTAATCCTTTATTTGGAACAGCGAGAACACTTAGTACATGATGCAATCATTCCAATATGTAATGACACATTCATGTACCCCTTCCCCCCCGGAGTGTCGGACATTCCGGAACCTTCTAGAACATTCCCGATGAAAACACCGGAATCATTCCCGAACTCAAAGCAGGACTTTCCTTATATGAATCTTATTCTTCGGACCATTCCGGATCACCTCGTGATATCCCGGATCCCATCCGAGACTCCGAACAACATTCGGTCTCTTTCTCATAATACCATAACTACTCAAACAACGTCGAATCCTTAAGTGTGTCTCCCTACGGTTCATGAATTATGCGGACATGATCGAGACACTTCTCCGAAAAATAACCAATAGAGGAATCTGGAAATTCATATGGCTCCCACATATTTCTACGATTACTTTGCGTTCGAATGAACCACTTACATACGATACCAATTTCCCTTTGTCTCACGATAGTTTACTTATCCGAGGTTATGATCGTCGGTATCTCTGCATACCTAGTTCAACCTCGTTACCGATAAGTACTCTTTTCTCGTTCCCGTGATATGTGATCCCTTGTGAGCCAGTCACATGCTTGCAAGCTAATTGGATGACATTTCACCGAGAGGCCCAGAGTATATCTATCTGTCATATGGATGGACAAATCCCACTCTTGATCCATGTGTTTCAACCAATACTTTCTGAACACTCAATGCCACCTTTATAGCCACCCTGTTACGGTGTGTTGTTTGATGACATCAAAGCATCCATCCGGTAAAGGTGATATGCATGATCTCATGGTCAAAGGAATTAGGTTACTATGTATCAGAAAGCATATAGCAATTGAACTATTGAAATGACTTGATCTTTATGCTACGCTTATCTATAGGAGTATGTCCACCACATCATTCTCCTAATGATATGATCCTTTTGTGAATAACATCTCTATGTTCATGATCAGGAAACCATGATCATATATTAACCAACAAGCTAGTTTAACAAGAGGCTTTACTAGGGACTCTTATTTTAGTTTACAAATCACACAAGTATTAATGTTTCCGATTAATACAATTATAGCATGGTATGTAAACATTTATCATAAGTGTGAAGATATGATAATAACCACTTTATTATTGCCTCTTGGGCATATCTCCAACAGGAAGAACTTCAGATCCCCCCGGTCTAGGGACGATGGTGGTGGAGGCTATAGACGGTTTCGTGGATTGGGTACTCAGGGTTTCTGCATCGGGGGCTTATTATAGGCGAAGGGGGAGTCCGAGGAGGTGGCCAGGGTTAGCAAACCCTAGCCAGGCGTGGGGCTGGGCCCACTCGCGCCTGGGGTGGGTCTGGACCCCCTGGCTGGCCCCTCCGGCTCTCCTCTGGACTTCTTGTTCCCCACGGAAAGTAATTGACTTTAATGTTTGTCCCGTCCAATTCCGAGAATATTTCTTTACTAACTTTTCTGAAACCAAAAACAGCAGAAAACAGGCATCTGGCACTGTTGCAACTTGTTAATATGTTAGTACCAGAAAACATGTAAAAATCACCTCAAAGTGTGGACAAGTAAAGCAAAGTAGATACAAAACAAGCATGGACATCAAAAATTATAGATACGTTTCCAACGTATTAACATCCCCAAGCTTAACTCCTGCTCGTCCTCGAGTAGGTAAGTGATAAACAGAATAATTTTTGAGGTGACATGCACCCTAACAATAAAGATCCAACCATTTGCAAGCATTGCAAGCTGGGATCAAAGAACTCTAATCATGTGCATGGAAGATGGAGTTCTAACAATAGGACATAGTAACTATGCATGCAACATGACAAGCTACAAACAAAGATCATGAATAACATGCATTGAAAAATGTTTGTTTATTTCACATGCAGAAAACATAGCATAGTGGCAATCATCTTGTCCCTCATAGAGTAGCAATATAGATGCATAGGACACCTGCAAAGTTCACAAAGGTGACTAGAAACAAATAGCACAAGAACAAGTAATATCACAATATGCATCAATTAATAGGCTTTGGAGCACTGCACACAGAATGACAACTATGCTCTCTTAATGGTGCCTAAATGTAGAAGGTGGAGACTCAATAGTGGTGGAAGAAAGGACCTTTTGTAAAGTAAGCAGGGATTACAAGTTTAAAAAAGAGCTTCCACAAATTATGGTACTTGTTATCTTTTAGCCCTCATTGCCCCTATCATAAGAATCTTGAAGTGGTTAAAGTTAAAGTGGCAAAGCTGGAGTATATGCTTGACGAAGTATAAGTTGGCAATCTCATCTCCCTTGAATACGAGGGCCACACCTCATGCATACTCAACTTTGGGACTAGGTAAGTTCTTGTCACTATAAGTATTTGCATATCATTGAGAACCGCCAACGGGGTACCCCATGCACATGGTACATGAGCTTTCCCATAACCAAAATGACAAGGCAAGCATACAATGAGCATCTCAGCAATCTTCTTATGTACCATGGGAATATGGTGCTTTTTTCTCTCTTTCCTCTTTTCTCAATGTGTCTCTTTTTTATAAGAAAAATGCTTCATAGATGTCACTATCGTGATGCTGCAAGTTTCCACCATGATTAGGAATGATTTAGGCTAGCGGCCCAGGCGTTTCTCTAACACAGGATACAAACTCCATGGACTTACAAGTTCCCTCTTTATTTCACACCGGTGACATACATAGACAAAAGAGCATGATATCAACTGAGTACAACAAGGTACAAGTGCAATGTTGAAAACGTTCCCCGTGACAGCGCGGTTCTGCTAATTCCAACTTATAAGTGCAAGCATATACAACAAAGTTGTCACAATGGTTCAAGTTTATTAGGGGCAAAGAATAAAGTGGGCCATCAAGTTCGTGAGGGCTTTAATCACTAAGTTTTCACACAACAAAATAGTTTTTAACTGGAAGATAGTTGAAAACAAAAATATACTTGGAATGGTGTAATACACCATGCATAGGAGTTTATAGTGGACACTTTGGAATAACTTGGTTTCTTGGGAGTTGGAGGCATGAGTAGAACTTACTCATATAAGTGGAGGCTAGCATAAGACTGGGAGCAACCAACTAAGAGAGCAATAATGGCCATAATCATGCAGCGCAACAAAGCATACTAATCAAAGCAAAGAGTGGTACTACAAGTCAAGGACTAAATGACCATAGAGTCTAATGGTGACTTGTCATAGTCATAACATGGTGTAAGCATGTGCCAAGTCAACCCAAGCAAAGCATCAAAAGGGAATACCACAATACTATGCTTTTGCATGCTAAAACAACGCATAATTCCTTCAAGGCACACTAAGCAATCCCAATTGTTTGGAACAAGACATTCTAGAGCAATAATCACTAAGCATAATTCTAGAACAACACCTAGCATGTCATGCTAAAGTCTAAGTCACAGTCAATGCAAGCTCCTCTTGCACTTCAAGCAAGAACTTACTACTCCTTTCCAAACACCAAGCAAACTTATTTGCAAAACAACACAGAGAGAACAGGGTCCAAACTACTTTTGAAAACTAAGCAAAGCAAACAAAAACTAAGACGCTCCAAGAACAACACAACTGTGCATGAAACAATAAAAACGAAGTGTCTAGATAGACCTGAGCTTTTTATTGATGAAGAAGTGGATGCCTTGGGCATCCCCAAGCTTTGACGCTTGTACCTCTTGGATATTTCTTGGTGTCACACCATGGTGGCATCCCCAAGCTTGAGCTTTTGTACATTCTTCATCTCATTGCATCATTCTCTCTCTACACCTGAATTTTTTTCTTCATACAAAACTTCACACAATCTTCATTAGCAACATTAGTGTATTCAAAAGATATTAGACCTCTGGCAAAGCTTTGGAACAGCAAGGATTTTCACTAAAAACACAAGCTACTGTATTAACTCCTTCAAAAAGCTCAATTCACCTAAAGAGAACTCAAAAAGGAATCAATAAGAAGCAAATGCAAATAATAACAGAAATCTATCAAAACAGACCAGCAGGTAGAAAGCGATTTTTTTAAACATCTTATGTTGCTGCAATCAAAAAGTGTTAAACTAACAAAAGTTAGATAACATACTAGGGTATTTATTCGTAAATTTTGAGCTCAATCCGAGTTACAGAGCCTCCTCACGATTTTTTTTGGTAGAGGACAGAAATCTGTTTCGGGACAGCAACTCCCCAAATCTTACTTCCCTCTCATTAGAGGTCATTCTTGGCACAAAAATCAAACAAAAAGGATAAGGAGAGGTCATTACTGAAGTAATAACTTCCAAGACTCAAGGAAACTCTTGGGTTATCTCCCAACAAGTACTTTTCTTTAACGCCTTTAAGTTAGGCATGATAGTTTGAGAAGATGCTCTCATAAGAACTATGAGTTGAGGTTAAAGAGAGCATCAAGAAGCAAATTCAAAACACATATAATTCTAACCCGCTTCCTATGCATAGGAATCTTGTATGCAAATAAATTCGCAAAGAACAAAGTGACATGCATAGGAAGATGAAACAAGAGCAACTTCAAAACTTTCAGCACATAGAGAGGTGTTTCAGTACCACGAAAACTTCTACAACCATATTTTCCTCTCTCTCATAATAATTTTCAGTACCCTCATGAATAAACTCAACAATATATCTATCACATAAAGCATGCTTTTCATGATCTACAAACTCCTAATTTCTATCAAACTCAAAAATAGTGGGATTAAAACCTCCACAGGTTTTATCCAAAGTAGATATTTCAAAAGGATCCACACGAACATAACATTCATCCTCCTTTGGTAAGCATGGGGGACAATCAAATAATGTAAGGGATAAAGAGTTACTCTCATTGGAAGGTAGGCATGGGTAGATACTCCATTCTTCCTCCTTTTGTTCATCACTCTCCCCCTCTTTTTCATCTAATGAGCTTCCAGTTTCAACAATTTCTTCTTCCATAGGCTCCTGCAAGGCATTAGTCTCTTACATTTGTGGAAAACGCCTATTAAAATTCAATAATATATCTATTTTGTTCCCTGTAATTATCAAAGCAAATTTATGTATCTCAAAAACCTCATGTTTATAAGGTGCGTCATCAGTATTTTCAAGCAAACTAGCAAGTTCAAATGCACCCTTGAAGGCAATAAATTCTTCAATTTGTTCCACATAATAAAAATCATAATTTGCTTTAACGTAAGAAGATATGGTAACATTATCATTATACTCACATTGAAAGGGTAGGTGTTTATACCTCCTACAGCAACAAGCTTTATCAAAGCAATAAGTAACATTATAAGTGGAGCACACCTCTCTAGCAATAGTATTCAACTTATCAATTTTCTCCCATAAGTGTTTCCCTTTTTGTGACAAACGGTGTTCCTTATAATAATACTTTTGTTCTTCCGTGAACCCACCTTGCCAATAAGAACTAGTTTCAAAGAAACCATCCATTGATAGCAAGCATGACCAAGCAAGGAAAAGACAGGCCAGCAACTAGAGCAGGAACTAATTTTTTTATGTTTTTTTTTGAAAAGAGGCAAAACAACCAAGCAAAAGAAAAAAAGAAAACTAATAACAAAGTAAAGAGAAAGGAAGTGAAGGACTCCCCTTGTGAAGACGTCCTTGGAATCCCCGGCAACGGTGCTATAAAAGCTTGTTGATGGCGCCCTGTTGACGTGGGAGCTTCTTTCTTTATTCCCCGGAAACGACGCCAAAAAAGCTTGACGACTGTCTACGCACAGCCTCTTCGGAACCCCAAGAGCAAGGTGTGAAGCAGCAAGCAGCAAGTTTTCCCTCAGTTGAGACCAAGGTTATCGAACTAGAAGGAGGAAGAAAATGTCACCCAGGTGTTGCAAGCAACGCGGAGACCTGCACAACAAAAACTCAAGACTTTGCCCCAACGAACAGTGAGGTTTTCAAGCTCACCGGTTTGCTGTAACAAAGGATTAAACGTATGGTGTGGAAGGTAATGGTTTGTAGAAAGTAAACAAGTAACAGTGGAAGATGTATCAATGGTAAAGATTGGACCGGGGTCCATAGTTCACTAGAGGTCCTCTCCTTAGATAAACAACATGGCATGAAGGGTAAACAAATTACAGCAGGGCAATTGACAGGAACTGAGCAAGGCATAACAAGGCAATTACCATTCAGAAAGATCCGATGATATTCGATTGGGAAATACAACAATATACATAGACCGCCATCCAACTGCATCTATGACTAGAAGTCCACCTTTAGGTTATAATCCGAACCCCCTCCAGTATTAAGTTGCAAGCAACAGACAACTGCTTTAAGCAAAGTGTGTAAGGTAAAAAGTCCACATGTTCCATGAACAAGAGACCATTGTTTTCTCCCTAGTAGCAACAGCACATGTCAACACCCGGATTTTTCAATCCTAGATGCCTGTTATGCCATACATCGCAATCCTAGGATTACCATTTTTGCGAGACATAACAGAATTGGATACCATAGTACATCATCCATTACAAACGATACATAAGTTCTTACACAAATAGGGATCTCATGATCCAGTTCTTAATACAACTTCAAGCAGCGGAATACGTAATAATCACGGTAGCATAGGCGAAGCTCCATCTTCGGGGTCATAGGCAATGCTGACGATGGGAGATGATCCTAGTTGTCGTAACCTTCCTGGGGTTCATCTTCCAGGTACTCCTCTTCATAGTCTAGCCTTGGGAATATCCAAGGACAAAGCCATGAGTACTCTTTAAGTACTCGCAAGCTAATACTAACAGGTAAAGGGGTTTTTGGATAATAGGACACTAGGCTCTAGGGTTGTTTTGCAAAAGCCAGATTTATCTCTACTAAGTTCCGAAGCTAGTCAAAATTTTATAACTCCTAGGTGGGATCTTGTAACTCAGGTCACAACTCTGTTGTGGTCAAGTCAAAGTCTCAATTCATTTCACAAGTCATTTTTAAAAGTCTGACGGGGGAACAGTATGGCCACTCCAACTGTCCATAACCACGGACGCGGCTATTCGAATAGTTTGACACTCTATAGAGATTGTACACTTTCACCACAACATTCGATACATCCGTCAGGAACAAATCCTGAATTCACCATACTCAGTATGCGGATAATCAATCCTAACCTTTCAATTACACGCCCTAGTATAAGCACCTCTCCTGTGAGTTTGGCCTCCCAACCATGACCAACTATCATCTTGGGTACTGCACAGGTGGACAATCTTCACAAGGTAGCCTCGGCTCAGACCTTGGCCGTGAGGGAGCTAATACTAAGGTATATAAGTTTCCAGTCAAGCCCTACCCAATATTCGGGTATTGTGGTTGTACAATAAAATTGGAATGGTATCGCATCCAGACAACCATCAGTTTTATAAAGGGATAAGGCTCATGCCTCAACATTTTCATCACCAAAATCATCAAGTGTTCGGAAACACATGTCCAAAACATTTCAATAGAATGATCCATCATTCCAAGGTTTTCATAACCATTTTTCCACTAAGTAAACCCATCTAAAGTTGATCAAGTTTTATGCTTAGCACTAGCATCTACAGGTGGGGGTAGTACTAATGAGGGGTGGTAAACTAGTGGAGTTTCAACTAAGTACAACCTTATATCTTAGGATGATATCAAGGTTTCTAACTTAGGCCAAATTTTATGCTCTTTATTCAACCTTCAGAATCTTTCTAGTATCTACAAGTCACTTAAGTTAACTCTAAGTTAAAGCTTTGATAAAGAAATAAAGTAAGAAGCTTGCAAATAAAACTAGGATTGGTTTATCAAGTGGGTATGATCACATATGCTTAAGGCATATAGTAGGCATAGTAACAAGCAAGTATTTGCTTGCACAAAATCAGAATAAGCTTGCTAAATTGCCAGTGTTAGCTTGCATAGGTCAACTTGATTAGTAAGGCTTGCAAGGTTAATAGCTTGCCTTGAGCAGAGCAGTGGTTGAAGTTCTCCTCGGCTTCTTCTTCGTAGTATCCTCCTTCCTCCTTGTATCCTTGGTCGGTACTGGCGTCTATGAATAAATACGAGGTACATAATCACCAAACAATACTTAACTACTTGAAATCATCACACACAAGGGTCCTATAGATGATCTAGCATCATCTCTAACCTTACAAGGTTAAGGCTTGATTTAATTCCTTTTATTTTTAGAAAGGTAATTTCTACTCATTGAAAAAATAAGATTTAATATTCTCCAAACCAAACATGGGATCATGTTGACACATGTCATCAACACATATTGTAGTCCATGGGAATGTGATTTAAAGTGGTGTCACAATTCAATAAGGTTTTACCCTTTTATTCTAATTAATTAAAGTGGCTAGAAATGCCTATCTAGCATTCTTTTATTACTTGAACATTATTTCTGCAAGTAAACCTATATATTTTTATATATTCTGAAAGGTATGGTTAAATGTGATTTTTGAGATTCGGAATCAACTCAAAAGCTATTATGGTTTAAATTTGAAAAATGTTTGAATGCAGAAAAGCTTCTGCCTTGTTATTTTTACCATGGGTGATCTATAGATCCAAATGACTTCAATCCAACGGGCTTGGATTCAGCATTCACAGACCTTTCCAACAAAATTGGTTTCATTCAATTTGGTGCACTGAATCGATTTGGGTTGATTTTTGAAGTTGGGTACAGAAGTGTGTTTGAATTGAAATGGAAAAAGTTTAATTTGAATAACTAGGCTGCACGGGAAAAGTTAACGGGCCGGCCTGCTAAGCGCAGTGCTCCCGCGGGCTGCTTAAGTGGGTGTCCCCACTCGTCAATGACACGGGGCTGGGCGAAGCGGTATGGGGCAACGTGGGTCGCTCGATCTGATTCTAATCCAATGGCTGGGAGTCATCGTCGACGCGAGACAACGCCGGCGAGAAAGAAACCTAGCACGGCTAGTGGGGGTGCTGGGGGCTCAACGGGGTACGGGCGAGGGTCGGCGAGGCGGGCGAACGACGAAGTCGACGACGGCGAACTCAGGGGTGGTCGCGGCAGCTCCTAGGGTGGATGAAATCGATGGCTCCCTTCTTCTCCAGAGGTGGCGGGCTCTGGTGAAATTACGGCGGGGTGGTGCTCGCCTTGCTCTGAGAACAGTGTGGCACGATCAGTGAGGAGAGGGGAGTGAGATGGTGTGAAGAAATCGAGCGGGGGTGGCCTCTATTTATAGTGGAGCGAGGGGACCGTCGAGGCGCACGGTGAGCTCGTCGGGGGCGATGTTACAGGCGGCTATTGGCATGGGCAAGGGTAGGGGACGGTGTGGTGTCTCCTGGCGATGATCAACGACATGGTTTTGAGGCATGGGGCGGTGCGGCTTGGTCTGGAACGGGCGATGCTCTGCGCGGCAGAGGGGGCGTCTTCGACGGCGAGTGGTGGCTATGCGTCACGGGGCGGCGAACGGGGATGTCTGGCGGTCTCCTGGGTCGGTGGGGATTGTGTATGCACGCGGCGAGGGCGGCGTGCGGTCTGTGGGCTTCGGTCGAGGGTGGTGCTCTGGCGCACGCTCGGCATGGTCTCTGGCGGTCTGGGCGCGGTTCGTGCACGTGGTCCAGTGGTTGGCAAGGTTCGAGCGGTGGACAGGGAGTAGCGGTGGACGGTGGGCTGCCTCCCAGACATGCTGTCTAGGCTTGATGCTGCTCCTAGCTTGCTGTCGACTATGGGGTGGCAAGGGTGTGCTCGGCTGTTCACCATTGATGGCAATGGCAAGCTCACAGTGGTGCTAGTGCTTGGTTAATCTTGCTAGATGATCTACTGATATGGTTGTGAGCTAGAGAGGGAACCAGTTAGGCAGGAATCACTGCTCACAATAGTGTTTGATGTTTGTTTTATTTGTGTTTGCAACCTGTTTGATGAAATGGCCGCATGAAATCAAGTTTTGAATTTTGAAAAGATTTTTGGTGGGTTTGCTAGATTGGTGCTGGTGAGTCTGCAGATGCTTGGGTTTTGAAAGTTGAGCTTGTTTGAGTGGTTTTTGAAAAAGTGGGATCTTCCCATATGATAAAGATTCAATTTTGAATTGTCATTTAAACTATGGATTTGAAAGTTTCTGGATGATCACAAAGTGGGCCTTGATACTTTGTTATGAGTACATTCAAGGGGTGCAAAGATCCAGAAAGGTTTATGTTAGATTTTGAAATTTTGAGACAGCCAAAGTAGGCATGGGAGTTAAATTGGTCAAAATGACCATTCCTTTTATATATTTGTTTTGATTTACTTGTCTTTAGGAAAAGTGTGGGAAATGTTTTAGGTGATTTTTATTGCACCTAAGAAACATTTTACAAGCAATGACACAATCAAACAAGGTGGCTTAAAATAATTTCAAAATCAATGCATACACATATGCATGCATTCATAATTTTAATTAGAAAAGTTTTTGTTAACCCCAATTTTGATGATTAGAGTTTGATGTTCCAAGTTTAGTATTTTTGGGATGTTACAAACCTTCCCCCCTTAAACAAAATCTCGTCCCGAGATTTGAAAAAGGACGAAAAGATTACCTAGGATTTGAAGAGATCGGGAAACTCCGTCCTTGATGTGATCTTCGCGTTCCCAGGTAGCTTCCTCTTCTGTGTGGTTGCTCCACTGAATCTTGAGAAACTTGATGCTTCGGGTTCGGGTAGTTCGAAAATCTTCTTCCAAAATGCGGATGGGTACTTCGGGATAGGTCAGGTCATCGTTGATCTCTATGGTCCGATGATCGATATTCTTGAATACTTCGGTCTTCTCGGGGACTTCGAGACACTTGCGAAGTAACGAGATATGGAACACATTGTGCACAGCTGACATCTCTTCAGGTAGTTCCAATTGATATGATACTTCTCCTCGACGGTTCAGAATCTGGAAAGGTCCGATATATCTGGGGGCTAACTTTCCTTTGAGTTGGAAACGCTGCATTCCCTTCAATGGCGACACTTTCAGATAAACAAAATCTCCTATGTTGAAGGCGAGGTCTCTACGTCTCTTGTCGGCGTAACTCTTACATGCTGGATTGGGCGGTCTTGAGGTGCTCACGAATCTTGTGAACCTTCTCTTCTGCTTCTCGTAGGATGTCGGGTCCGAAAATCTGACTCTCTCCTACTTCCGACCAATTCAAAGGGGTGCGACACTTCCTTCCATACATGAACTCAAATGGGGCCATTTGCAAACTGGCTTGATAACTATTGTTGTAAGAAAATTGCGAACGGCAGACAGTCTTCCCACTTGGATCCATATTCTAACACACATGCTCTCATCATATCTTTGAGTATTTGATTTACTCGCTCCGTTTGTCCATCGGTCTAAGGGTGATACGCGGTACTGAAATTTAGGCGGGTTCCTAAACCTTCTTGGACTTTCTTCCAGAATCTCGAGGTAAACTGAGTTCCTCGATCCGATACTATGTTCTTGGGGACTCCATGCAAACTAACGATTCTAGCGATGTATAACTCCGCTAGTTTCGAACTCTGATATGTGGTCTTGACGGGCAACAAATGGGCGACTTTGGACAATCTGTCCACTATGACCTAGATAGAGTCATTTCCCCTACTAGAAGTAGGTAGTCCAGTGATAAAGTCCATTCCTAAAGAATCCCATTTCCATTCCGGAATCTGCAAGGGTTGCAACAATCCAGCTGGTCTTTGATGTCCTGCCTTGACTCGCTGACATATATCACACTTGGCGATATAGCTTCCGATTTCTCTCTTCATCTTATGCCACCAAAATTGCTCTTTCAAATCCTGATACATCTCAGTTCCTCCGGGATGGATAGAATAAAGAGTATCATGAGCCTCCTTCAAAATAACTTCTTTCAATTCAGAATCTGCTGGTACACAAAGGCGTCCTTTGTACCGCAACACTCCTTCTTCGTCCTCGGTGAATCCGGGTACTTTGCTTGTACCGATACGACGCTTGATTCCGTCGATACTAGCATTTTCCTTCTGCGCCTCCTTAATCTGACTGATCAAAGTGGGCTGGAGTTCTATGCTAGCCAAAAATCCTTCACTTACTAATTCCATTCGTAAATCTTCCATCTCCTTGTGCAAACTTGGTTGCTCCTTCAAAATCATGGAGTTTAAGCGGCACGGCAATCTGCTAAGGGAATCGGCTACCACGTTGGCTTTACCAGGGTGATAGTGAATGTCCAGGTCATAATCCTTGATTAGCTCAATCCATCTTCTCTGCCTCATATTCAGCTCCTTCTGAGTGAATATATATTTTAGGCTCTTGTGATCCGAATAAATCTCACAACGGTTTCCCATCAGGTAATGTCTCCATGCCTTCAGGGCTAGAACTACGGCTGCGAGTTCGAGGTCATGGGTTGGGTAGTTTTGCTCATGTTGCTTCAATTGTCGAGATAGATAAGATATAACTTTGCCTTCTTGCATTAGCACACATCCGAGACCAATCTTGGATGCGTCACAATACACATCGAAGGGCTTCGTGATATCCAGCATGATCAAGATTGGGGCTGAAATCAATCTCTTCTTGAGTTCTTGAAAACTCGCTTCACATTTGTCTGTCCATTCAAACTTCTTGTCCTTCTTCAGCAATTGTGTCATGGGTCTGGCGATACTAGAGAATCCTTCTACGAATTTGCGGTAATATCCCGCCAATCCGAGAAAATCACGAACTTGGGTTTGAGTGGCTGGGGCTTGCCAATCTTCTACATCTTTCACTTTGGCAGGGTCAACGGCAATTCCTCCAGCTGATACAATGTGACCAAGGAATCCTACCTCTTGTAACCAGAATTCACATTTGCTAAACTTGGCATACAACTGATGCTCTCTAAGGGTTCCAAGAATGGTCCTTAGGTGTAGCTCATGTTCTTCTTATGATTTGGAATAAATCAGAATGTCATCGATGAAAACAACGACAAACTTATCCAGGAAGTCCATAAAAATCTTATTCATGAGATTCATGAAATAAGCGGGGGAATTGGTTAATTGGAAAGACATGACCGTATACTCATACAATCCATATCTGGTGGTAAAGGCAGTCTTTGGAATATCCTCTGCACGAATCTTGAGTTGATGATAGCCAGTTCTAAGATCAATCTTAGAAAACACCTTGGCACCGGTCAACTGATCAAACAAATCTTCTATCCTGGTCAAGGGGTACTTGTTCTTGATGGTGACATCATTCAACTTCCGATAATCCGTACACAAACGGTTACCTCCATCCTTCTTGTCCACAAACAAGACAGGTGATCTCCATGGTGACGCACTTGGTTGAATCAATCCGACTTCTAACATGGAATCCAGTTGCTTCTTCAGTTCTGCGAGCTCTGACGGGTTCATACTATAGGGTCTCTGGGGTATGGGTCCAGTTCCAGGGATTAGTTCAATGATAAACTCGATATCCCGATCTGGGGGCATATCGGGCAAAACATCTGGAAATACATTGGGGTATTCACAGACTATCCGGACTTGGTCAATGGTAGGTTGGGCTATACTCTTGTTGCATTTGAATTGGCGAGGTAAGGTTTCAGATATATGTTCGACTGATATTCCGGCTGTACTGGTCATGGTGATAGCTTTCTTGGCACAATCAATCAATCATGTATGTTTGGGCATCCAATCCATTCCTAGTACTACTTCCAAACCTTTAGTTCCGAGTACTATCAGATTAGCATAAAAATCTATGCCATGGATTCGGATAGGGACGTCTTTGAAAATTTGCCTAGCCTTGGTGGTTGATCTAGGAATTTGAACAATCATAACATGCTTCAGTTTGGTTGGTTGAATTTTACTAGTGCATGCAAATTCTTCGGTGACAAATGAATGCGATGCACCAGAATCAAACAACACTCTTGCAAGTACTGAATTAACAGAAAACATACCCAACACGACGTCTGGCGCTTCCTGAGCTTCTTCAGCATGCATGAGAAAAAGACGGCCATTGCGGTTGAGTGAATTCCCTGGGCAAATCTTCTTCCTGGATGAACACAACGCTGCTGCTGAGCTGGGGCATTGTCATTGGGGGTTGTAGCATTCTTCTTGTTGGGGCACTCGTTGGAATAGTGGCATTTATTTCCACAGTCATAACAAGTCACTTGCGACTTGTCCTTGGCTGCGACAGGCACAACATTGCTTCCAGTCCTCGGGGCAGTGTTGGTGTTGGCGGTAGCATTGTTGGTGTTGAACTTGGGTGGGGCACGGGTGAAATTGCTAGAGTTACTGGGGTTGTTGTGATTTCCTCCGGGTCTAGGGTTTCCACGGTTGGGATAGGTCGGACGGGTCATCGGGGGTCTATTGGTTCTTGGGGCAAATCCTGGAGATGGGTTGGGGCGGTACTTTGGGTTCTGATGGGTTCCTGGCTGATGCATCATACGACGCTTGCGGTTCTCATTGGCTTGGTTGATCTTTCCTTCCATCTGGATGGCAGAGTCGACAAGGGCTTCAATATCCGCAAAGTGAATATTGACTAACACCGTCTGCATCTCGTCATGCAGACCATTCAGGAATCTTTATTTCTTCTTGGCTTCGGTGTCTATCTCGTCCGGGGCATACCTAGCTAATGACAAAAATTTGTCACGGTATTCCACTACAGTCATCCTTCCTTGCTTCAGCTCTTTGAACTTGTCTCTCATTCTCTTGATCAAACCTGGTGGTACATGGGTTATGCTAAACTTGACCTTGAATTCCTCCCAGGTCATCATCTGTCCTCCGGTCATTGCGCGAACACTGTTCCACCATGCCCTGGCATCTCCGTCTAGATAATGGGTGGCGAACCGGACTTTATCGTTGGCTTCCACTCCGGCGACTTCTTGGTTATTTTCCATGGTTTGCAGCCAATCATCGGCGTCTAGGGGCTCTTCGGACTTAGTGAAAATAGGTGGGTTGGTGTTCTGGAAATTCTTGAGCTTAGATCCATGGTTGTCCTGATTTCCGTGGCCTTGGTTGTTGTGGGAAAGTTAGGCTATCTGCTGCAGGGTGGCTAGGTTGGCTTGACGTTCCGCTCTTTCAGCTTCGCGGTCAGAAGTCAACATTTGCAGGATCTGCAACATCGGGTCTGGGGCTGAACCACTTCCTCCACGTGGCATCTGAAGATTTAGATAGATCATGAGAAAAGAGGGAAATTTCTAAGGTTTCGGGGACTTTGAAAAGTTTTAAAGGTTTGACTCATATTTTTCTAGCAACTTGCTTTTTCATTCATTCATTCATAGCACACAGTACAACATACCACAACAAGGAAAAACAGATGGTTTTAGGAACCATTCTGAGAACTACGATACAGTGGGACCGAATACTTCTCACTACGCTAGTGCTCAAGTGCTACTACTCCTCAGAATCTATGGCTTCATCATCTTCATCATCATCGATGAAGGCGAAATCATCCTCATCGGTGAAGAAGTCCATGGCATGATCCTCCAGAAAATCATCACCATCGCTGAGATAGGAGTAAGGGTCTCCACTAAGATACTCTCCGGCATT
Organism: Avena longiglumis; assembly: GCA_030063025.1. Lineage (NCBI taxonomy): Eukaryota > Viridiplantae > Streptophyta > Magnoliopsida > Poales > Poaceae > Avena > Avena longiglumis. The sequence continues at coordinate 169,148,150 of CP125974.1, forward strand.
CTCCCTTTCCTCCAACTGCATGTCTCTCTCGTGGATGGTCTCCTCCAAAGATGAGATGCGGTGGCGAAGACGGGCAATAATGCGCTCCTTCTTGTCGAGCTGACGACGGCGAGACTTGAGATCCTTTGCTAGCATGGCGATGGTCTGGTCCTTCGTCTTGATGATGGCAGACTTATGGTTGCAGTAGTCACGGCAGTTGTCCAACTCCTGCTGACGATCATACATCATGAAGCTAAGGTGGTGCAATTGAGTCTTCAGCTCGGGGTGGTATTGGGCTTCCAGTGGTTGTCCATTTGCATCACGCCTTGGGCAAAACTCAAAGCGAGTACCCTTGATCTGATTGATGCTCTGCCCACACAGACGGGAAAGAGCTTCCTGCATTGCTCTGGCAAGTCCATCGAGCCAGTTGTTTTCCCTCAAGGTAAACTGAATTCCCTCTGCAGTGGGAGGTTCAATCTTTCCTCGGAGACTTGCAACAATTAGCCACTGTAGGTCTTCTCCTCCTTGATCATTGAGTTGAGCTCCTAAGAACTCGGGGTGCGGACGCTCCAGAAGTTCCGAAAGCTGGTCCAAATCCCTCTCAAAGATAATGTCTCCTCCATTCCCCAGTTAGTAAAACTTGCTATACTTCACGTCCATCTATAAGATAGAGGATGAGTAGATTAGCAGGGTGATCAAGTGTGTCAAAATTTTATATATTTTGCAAGAGTTTTTGAGGAACATGAATTTTTATGAAAGAATAAAAGGGATAAGAATTAGAATAAGTTTTTGTAAATATTTTTTTCTTTGGTTTTGAAACTAAGTTTTTGGTTCAAACGTCCAGTCTAACTAGGGTCTCCTATGGTCGATGGCTCGATACCAACTTGTCAACACCGGATTTTTCAATCCTAGATGCTGTTATGCCATACATCACAATCCGGGATTACCATTCTTGCGAGACATAACAGAATTGGATACCATAGTACATCATCCATTACAAACGATACATAAGTTCTTACACAAATAGGGATCTCATGATCCAGTTCTTAATACAACTTCAAGCAATGAATACGTAATAATAACGGTAGAGTAGGCGAAGCTCCATCTTCGGGTCACAGCAATGCCGACGATGGGAGATGATCCTAGTTGTCGTAACCTTCCCGGGGTTCATCTTCCGTACTCCTCTTCATAGTCCGCCATGGGAATAGCTGGGACAAAGCCATGAGTACTCTTTAAGTACTGCAAGCTAATACTAACAGTAAAGGGGTTTTGGATAATAGGACACTAGGCTCTAGGGTTGTTTTGCAAAAGCCATATTTATCTCTACTAAGTTCAAGCTAGTCACAATTTTATAACTCCTAGGTGGGATCTTGTAACTCGGTCACAACTCTGTTGTGGTCAAGTCAAAGTCTCAATTCATTTCACAAGTCATTTTAAAAGTCTAACAGGGAACAAGATCGCCACTCCAATCGTCCATAATCGGACGCGGCTATTCGAATAGTTTGACACTCTACAGAGATTGTACACTTTCACCAAAACATTCGATACATCCGTCAGGAACAAATCCTGAATTCACCATACTCAGTATGCGGATAATCAATCCTAACCTTTCAATTACACGCCCTAGTATAAGCACCTCTCCTGTGAGTTTGGCCTCCCAACCATGACCAAATGTCATCTTGGGTACTGCACATGTGGACAATCTTCACAAGGTAGCCTCAGCTCAGACCTTGGCCGTGAGGGAGCTAATACTAAGGTATATAAGTTTCCAGTCAAGCCCTACCCAATATTCGGGTATTGTGGTCGTACGATAAAATTGGAATGGTATCGCATCCAGACAACCATCAGTTTTATAAAGGGCTAAGGCTCATGCCTCATCATTTTCATCACCAAAATCATCAAGTGTTCGGAAACACATGTCCAAAACATTTCAATAGAATGATCCATCATTCCAAGGTTTTCATAACCATTTTTCCACTAAGTAAACCCATCTAAATTTGATCAAGTTTTATGCTTAGCACTAGCATCTACAGGTGGGGGTAGTACTAATGAGGGGTGGTAAACTAGTGGAGTTTCAACTAAGTACAACCTTATATCTTAGGATGATATCAAGGTTTCTAACTTAGGCCAAATTTTATGCTCTTTATGCAACCTTCAGAATCTTTCTAGTATCTACAAGTCACTTAAGTCAACTCTAAGTTAAAGCTTTGGTAAAGAAATAAAGTAAGAAGCTTGCAAATAAAACTAGGATTGGTTTATCAAGTGGGTATGATCACATATGCTTAAGGCATATAGTAGGCATAGTAACACGCAAGTATTTGCTTGCACAAAATCAATATAAGCTTGCTAAATTGCAAGTGTTAGCTTTCATAGGTCAACTTGATTAGTAAGGCTTGCAAGGTTAATAGCTTGCCTTGAGCAGAGCAGTGATTAAAGTTCTCCTCGGCTTCTTCTTCGTAGTATCCTCCTTCCTCCTTGTATCCTTGGTCGGTACTAGCGTCTATGAATAAATACGAGGTACACAATCACCAAACAATACTTAACTACTTGAAATCATCACACACAAGGGTCCTATAGATGATCTAGCATCATCTCTAACCTTACAAGGTTAAGGCTTGATTTAATTCCTTTTATTTTTAGAAAGGTAATTTCTACTCATTGAAAAACTACTTAAGATTTAATATTCTCCAAACCAAACATGGGATCATGTTGACACATGTCATCACCACATATTGTAGTCCATGGGAATGTGATTTAAAGTGGTGTCACAATTGAATAAGGTTTTACCCTTTTATTCTAATTTATTAAAGTGGCTAGAAATGCCTATGTAGCATTCTTTTATTACTTGAACATTATTTCTGCAAGTAAACCTATATATTTTTATATATTCTGAAAGGTATGGTTAACTGTGATTTTTGAGAGTTGGAATCAACTCAAAAGCTATTATGGTTTAGATTTGAAAAATGTTTGAATGCAGAAAAGCTTCTGCCTTGTTATTTTTACCATATGTGATCTATAGATCCAAATGACTTGAATCCAACGGGCTTGGATTCAGCATTCACAGACATTTCCAACAAAATTGGTTTCATTCAATTTGGTGCACTGAATCGATTTGACTTGAATCCAAAAGCACAGTGCTCCCGTGGGCTGCTTAAGTGGGTGTCCCCACTCTTCAGTGACACGGGGCTGGGCGAAGCGGTATGGGGCAACGTGGGTCCTTCGATCTGATTCTAATCCAACGGCTGGGAGTCATCGTCGATGCGAGACAACGCCGACGAGAATGAAACCTAGCGCGGCCAGTGGGGGGTGCTGGGGGATCACCGGGGTACGGGCGAGGGTCGGCGAGGTGGGCGAACGACGAAGTCGACGACGGCGAACTCAGGGGTGGTCGCGACAGCTCCTAGGGTGGACGAAATCGATGGCTCCCTTCTTCTCTAGAGGCGGCGGGCTCTGGTGAAATTCCGGCGGGGTGGTGCTCGACTTGCTCTAAGAACGGTGTGGCATGATCAGTGAGGAGAGGGGAGTGAGATGGTGTGAATAAATCGAGCGGGGGTGGCCTCTATTTATAGTCGAGCGAGGGGACCGTCGGGGCGCACGGTGAGCTTGTCGGGGGCGATGTTACAGGCGGCTATTGGCATGGGAAAGGGTAGGGGACGGTGTGGTGTCTCCTGGCGATGCTCAATGACATGGTTTTGAGGCATGGGGCGGTGCGGCTTGGTCTGGAACGGGCGATGCTCTGCGCGGCAGAGGCGGCGTCTTCGACGGCGAGTGGTGGCTATGCGTCACGGGCGTGACGGGATGTCTGGCGGTCTCCTGGGTCGGTGGGGATTGTGTATGCACGCGGCGAGGGCGGCGCGCGGTCTGTGGGCTTCGATCGAGGGTGGTGCTCTGGCGCACGCTCGGCATGGTCTCTGGTGGTCTGGGCGCGGTTCGTGCGCGTGGTCCAGTTGTTGGCAAGGTTCGAGCGGTGGACAGGGAGTGGCGGTGGACTGCCTCCCAAGACATGCTGGCTAGGCTTGCTGCTGCTCCTAGCTTGCTGTCTACTATGGGGTGGCAAGGGTGTGCTCGGTTGTTCACCATTGATGGCAATGGCAAGCTCACAGTGGTGCTAGTGCTTGGTTAATCTTGCTAGATGATCTACTGAGATGGTTGTGAGCTAGAGAGGGAACCAGTTAGGCAGGAATCACTGCTCACAATAGTGTTTGATGTTTGTTTGATTTGTGTTTGCAACCTGTTTGATGAAATGGCCGCATGAAATCAAGTTTTGAATTTTGAAAAGATTTTTGGTGGGTTTGCTAGATTGGTGCTGGTGAGTCTGCAGATGCTTGGGTTTTGAAAGTTGAGCTTGTTTGAGTGGTTTTTGAAAAAGTGGGATCTTCCTATATGATAAAGATTCAATTTTGAATTGTCATTTAAACTATGCATTTGAAAGTTTCTGGATGATCACAAAGTGGGCCTTGATACTTTGTTATGAGTACATTCAAGGGGTGCAAAGATCTAGAAAGGTTTCTGTTAGATTTTGAAAGTTTGAGACAGCCAAAGTAGGCATGGGAGTTAAATTGTTAAAAATGACCATTCCTTTTATATATTTGTTTTGATTTACTTGTCTTTAGAAAAAGTGTGGGAAATGTTTTAGGTGATGTTTATTGCACCTAAGAAACATTTTACAAGCAATGACACAATCAAACAAGGTGGCTTAAAAGAATTTCAAAATCAATGCATACACATATGCATGCATTCATAATTTTAATTAGAAAAGTTTTTGTTAACCCCAATCTTGATGATTAGAGTTTGATGTTCCAAGTTTAGTATTTTTGGGATGTTACAGCACATCTACAACCGAAGATATTATTGTCACTTCCCTTGGAAACTAGAGGCATGAACCCACTATCGAGCATAAATACCCCTTCTTGGAGTCACTAGCAACTACTTGGCCAAGATAGCTACTAACAACGGAGAGCATGCAAGATCACAAACAACACAGACATGATAGAATCATAAAGACAAAACCATTAATCAAACCAACATAATAATCTCAATATCCATCGGATCCCCTCAAACACAACATGCATGGTTACAAATAGATTAGATCTTGATCATGAACGGAGCTCACAAGATCTATACATGAAAGCACAATGGAGGAGATACAACCATCTAGCTACTACATGGACCCATAGTCCAAGGTGGAACTACTCACGCATCATACCGGAGAGAAGGCCTTCGGTTTGATCTCCCCTCTGGCAGGGTGCTGGGAGGAACTTCAGATCCCCCCGATCTAGGGACGATGGTTGCGGCGTCTACAGACGGTTTCGTGGATATTTGATCGGGTACTCAAGGTTTCTGCATCGGGGGCTTCTTATAGGCGAAGGGGGAGACCAAGGAGGCGGCCAAGGTTGGAAAACCCTAGCCAGGCGCAAGGCTAGGACCACCCGCGCCTGGGGTGGGTCTGGCCCCCCTGGCTGGCCCCTCCGGCTCTCCTCTGGACTTCTTGTTCCCCACGGAAAATAATTGACTTTGACGTTTGTCCCGTCCAATTCCGAGAATATTTCTTTACTAACTTTTCTGAAACCAAAAACAGCAGAAAACAGGCATCTGGCACTGTTGCAACTTGTTAATAGGTTAGTACCAGAAGACATGTAAAAAGCACCTCAAAGTGTGGACAAGTAAAGCAAAGTAGATACAAAACAATCATGGAGCATCAAAAATTATAGATACGTTTCCAACGTATCAATGGCAAGCTTCAAGCATGAGATCTTCTAGAGATGGCGCATCTTGAGCTCGTCCTTCTTCATCCCTTCTTGAGGTTGATCCAACTTGATGCCACTCTTTGCACTTGTCTTGATCAACCTTCAAGCTCCTTCTTTCTTCATGATTCCAATGGGCACAAAGCCCTTGGACATTTCTGCAACTTTCAACCTTGAGACCAACACATGGCCCAAGCGATGCCAATGGACAAACCTAGAAGTGAAACTCAATTTACACATTAGTCCCTAGAGATTGTCATTAATTACCAAAACCACACATGGAGGCATACATGCCCTTTCACTTTGGAACAACAAAACTTTTCAATAAAAACACAAGCTACTGTAGCAACTCCTTCAAAAAGCTCAATTCCCCAAAAGAGAACTCAAAAAGTAATCTATAAGAAGCAAATGCAAATAATGGCAGAAATCTGTCAGAACAGACCAGCAGGTAGAAACCGATTTTTTCGAAAATCTTCTATTGCTCAAATCAAAAAGTGTTGAACTAACGGAAGTTAGCAAACATACTGGGGGATGTATCTGTAAATTTTCATCTCAATCTGACTTACAGAGACTCACGAATTTTTTGGTGCAGGACAGAAATCTGTTTCGGGACAGCAACTCCCCAAATCTTACTTCCCTCTCATTAGAGGTTAATTCTTGGCACAAAAAGAAAAAAAAGGATAAGAAGAGGTCATTACTGAAGTAATAACTTCCAAGACTTAATTAAACTCTTGGGTTATCTCTCAACAAGTACCTTTCTATAACGCCTTTAAGTTAGGCACAAGAAGCAAGAAGAATCATGTATTTTCAAATGAAGAAGCATTAACATCAAACCTTGCTTTCAAAGGAGGAGCAAAAAGAAACTTCTCTCTCCTCATAGGGAAGTGTTCAATACCTTTCTTGAATGGGAATTGATATTTAATAGTGCCTTCTTTCATATCAATGATGGCACCAACTAATAGCACAAGAACAAGTAATATCACAATATGCATCAATCAATAAGTTTTGGGACACTGCACATAGAATGACAACTATGCTCTCTTAATGGTGCCTAAAGGTAGAAGGTAGAGACTCAATAGTGGTGGAACAAAGGCCTTTTATAAAGTAAGAAGGGATTTCAAGTTTCAAAAAGAGCTTCCAAAAATTATGGTACTTGTTAGCTTTCAGTCCTCATTACCCCTATCATAAGCATCTTGAAGTGATTAAGGTTAAAGTGAACAACGATGGAGTATATGCTTGATGAAGTATAAGTTGGCAATCTCAAGTCCCTTGAACACGAGGGCCACACCTCATGCTACTCAACTTCAGTCACATGTAGGTTCTTGTTATTGTAAGTATTTGCATATCATAGAGAACCGCCAACGGGGTACCCCTTGCACATGGTACAGGAGCTATCCCATAACCAAAATGACAAGGCAAGCAGACAGTGAGCATCTCAGCGATCTTGTTATTTACCATATGCATAGCTTTTTATTGAGGATGCTTCATAGATATCTCACTATGGTGATGCTGCAAGTTTCCACCATGATTAGGCATGGCTTAGGCTAGCGGCCCAGGCGTTTCTCTAACACAGAATACAAACTCCATGGACTTACAAGTTCCCTCTTTATTTCACACCGGTGACATCCATAGACAAAATAGCATGATATCAACTGAGTACAAAGTACAAGTGCAATGTTGAAAATGTTCCCCATGACAACACGGTTCTGCTAATTCCAACTTATAAGTGCAAGCATATACAACATAGATGACACAATGGTTCAAGTTTATTAGGGGCAAAGAATATAAAGTGTGCCATCAAGTTCGTGAGGGCTTTAATCACTAAGTTTTCACATAACAAAATAGTTTTTAATTGGAAGATAGCTGAAAAAAATAGTTCGTGAGGGCTTTAATCACTAAGTTTTCACGTAACACACCATGCATAGGAGTTTATAGTGAACACTTTGTAATAACTTGGTTTCTTGGGAGTTGGAAGCATGAGTAGAGCTTACTCATACAAGTGGAGGCTAGCAAAAGACTGGGAGCAACCAAATAACAGAGCAATAATGGCCATAATCATGCAGTGCAACAAAGCATTACTAATAAAAGCATAGAGTGGTACTACAAGTCAAGGACTAAATGATCTTAGATTATGGTGACTTTTTCATAGTAATAACATGGTGTGAGCATCTTCCAAGACAACCCTAGCAAAGCATCAAAGAAGAATACCACAATACTATGCTTTTGCATGATAACACAACGCATAATTTCTTCAAGGCACACTAAGCAATCCCAATTGTTTGGAACAAGGCATGCTACAGCAATAATCACTAAGCATAAGGTCAAAACAACACCTAGAATGTCATGCTAAAGTCTAAGTCATAGTCAATGCAAGATCCTCTTGCACTTTCAAGCAAGAACTTACTACTCCTTTCCAACACCAAGCAACTTATTTGCAAAACAACACAGCGAGAACAAGGGTCCAAACTACTTTATTAAAGCAAACTAAAAAATGTAAGCAAAGCAAACAAAAACTAAGACACTCCAAGAACAACACAACTTGTGCATGAAACAATAAAAACGAAGTGTCTAGACAGACCTGAGCTTTTTATTGATGAAGAAGGGGATGCCTTGGGCATCCCCAAGCTTTGACACTTGTACCTCTCAGATATTTCTTGGGGTGACACCGGGGTGGCATCCCCAAGCTTGAGATTTTGTCCATTCTTCATCTCATTACATCATTCTCTCTCTACACCTGAATTTTTTTTCCTTCATACAAAACTTCACACAATCTTCATTAGCAACATTAGTTTATTCAAAAGATATTAGACCTATGGCAAAGCTTTGGAACGGCAAGGATTTTCATTAAAAACACCAGATACTGTAGAAACTCCTTCAAAAAGCTCAATTCACCTAAAGATACCTCAAAAAGGAATCAATAAGAAGCAAATGCAAATAATGGCAGAAATCTGTCAAAATAGACCAGCAGGTAGAAACCAATTTTTCCGAACATCTTTTGTTGATCAAATCAAAAGGTGTTTAACTAACTAAAGTTATCTAACATACTGAGGGATTTATTTGTAAATTTTGAGCTCAATCCGAGTTACAGAGACTCCTCAAAAATATTTTTGGTGGAGGACAGAAATCTGTTTCGGGACAGCAACTCCCCAAATCTTACTTCCCTCTCATTAGAGGTCATTCTTGGCACAAAAAGAAAACAAAAACGATAATGAGAGGTTATTACAGAAGTAATAACTTCCAAGACTCATGGAAACACTTGGGTTATCTCTCAACAAGTACTTTTCTTTAACGCCTTTAAGTTAGGCACAAGAAGCAAGAAGAATCATGTATTTTCAAATGAAGAAGCATTAACATCAAACCTTGCTTTCAAAGGAGGAGAAAAAAGAAACTTCTCTCTCCTCATAGGGAATTGTTCAATACCTTTCTTGAATGGAAAATGATATTTAATGGTGCCTTCTTTCACATCAATGATGGAACCAACTATTCTAAGAAAAGGTCTTCCCAAAGTATTAGGACAAGAAGCATTGTATTCAACATCCAAAACATATAAATCAACAGGGACATAAGCATTGTTAACCATAATGAGAACATCATTAATACTACCCATGAGTTTCTTCTTAGCATTATCATTGAGTGGGACATCCAAATAACAATCTTCCAACTGTGGCAAATCAAGCATTTCATAAATCTTCCTAGGCATAATAGAGACACTAGAACCAAGATCACATGAAGCTTTGAGATCAAAGTCATTCACTTGCACATTAATAATGGGTTCCCAACTATCTTCTACCTTCCTAGGAATAGAAGCTTTGTGTTTTAGCTTATCTTCCTTAATCTTAACAAGAGCATTTGTAATGTGTTTAGTGAAAGCAACATGCATATCACTAGCATCGGGACTTCTAGCAAGCTTTTGCAGGAACATAATTACTTCATAAATATTGCAACCATCAATATCAAAGTCAAACTTAGCATCACTAGTAGTAGGCTCAATAGGCGTAGGCATAGTAGGAGGAGGAAAAGGGACTATTTGTGGTTTAGTGGTGATGGTGCACACACTATTGTTTCTATCAATTTCAGCTTCCCTTTCCCACCTAGCATGAAGTCGAGCTAACAGTCTAACATTTTCATCAATAGTAACTTGTATGGCATGAGTGGCAGCAAAGGTACTTTCCATAGTTTCAGGTTTAGCAGCCATTTTATTAACCAAGGAGGACTGATCTTCAAACAGAGAGGATATATTTTTCTCAACATTTAAAAGTTTTTCCTCTATAGTCTTATTGAAAGTGGTTTGTTTACTAATAAAGTCTTTGAGCATGACTTCAGGTTCAGAGGGGGCACTTTTAGCATTGTTGTAAGAGCTTCCACAGGAATTGCCATTATTAGGAGGATAAGGCCTATAATTACCATAAGTATTGTTGCCAAAATTGTTTTTCCTAATGAAGTTCACATCAACTTGCTCTTCTTGAGCAACCAAAGAGGATAAGGGAACACTATTAGGATCTAGAGGAGCTTTCCCATTAACAAGCATAGCCATAATAACATCAATCGTATCACTCAAAGAGGAAGTTTCCTCAACAGAATTTACCTTCTTACCATGTGGAGCTCTCTCAACATGCCATTCAGAGTAGTTAACCATCATATTATCAAGGAGCCTTGTTGTAGCACCCAAAGTGAGGCCCATAAAGGTACCTCCAGTAGCAGAATCCAACAGATTTCTTGAGGAGAAGTTCAAACCTGCATAAAAAGTCTGGATAATCATCCAAGCAGTGAGTCCATGAGTAGGGCAATTCTTAACCAAAGATTTCATTCTTTCCCAAGCTGGAGAAACATGTTCACTATCAAGTTGTTTAAATTTCATAATGTCACTTCTCATAGATATAATCTTAGCAGGAGTATAGTATTTCCAATAAAAGCATCTTTACACTCAGTCCAAGAATTAATACTATTTTTAGGCAAGGATAGCAACCATTCTTTAGCTTTTCCTCTCAAGGAGAAAGGAAAATGCTTGATCTTAATAATATCTCCATCTACATCCTTATACTTTTGCATCTCACAAAGTTCAACAAAGCTATTGAGATGGGCAGCAGGATCATCAGAACTAGCACCAGAAAATTGCTCTTTCAGATTCAATAAAGCAGGCTTAATTTCATAAAAGGTAGCATCAGGAGCAGGTGGAGCAATGGGTGTGCTAAGGAAATCATTGTTGTTGGTCCTAGTGAAGTCACACAACTTGGTGTTCTCAATAGAGTTCATTTTGGCAAAGGTGGGCAAGCCAAAAACAGCAGCAGCAGCTAGAGCAGGAACTAATTTTTTTGTGTTTTTGAATAAAGAAATCAAACCAAACTAAACTATTTTTTTTGGGCTTTTTGGAAAGAGGCAAACAAAACCAAGCAAAAGAAACAAAGAAAACTAAAAACAAAGTAAAGAGATAGGAAGTGGAGGACTCCCGTAGTGAAGACGTCCTTAGCCTCCCGGGCAACAGCGCCAGAAATCTTGATGCAACACTTTGTTGATGTAGGAGCGCTTCGTTGGGAACCCCAAGAGCAAGGTGTGAACCAGCACAATAGCAAGTTTTCCCTCAGTAATAAACCGAGGTTGCGAACCAGTAGGAGGAAGGAAACGTCACACATGTGTTGCAAGCAACGCGGAGACCTGCACAACACAAACTCAAGACTTTGCCCAAACTAACAGTGAGGTTGTCAACCTCACCAGTTGTTGTAACAAAGGTTTAAACATAGTGTATGGAAGGTAATGGTTTGCAGCAAGTAAACATGTAACAGTGGAAGATGTATCAATGGTAAAGATTGGACTGGGGTCCATAGTTCACTAGAGGTGCTCTCCTTAGATAAACAACATGTCATGAAGGGTAAACAAATTACAATAGGCCAATTGACAGGAACTGAGCAAGGCATAACAATACAATTACTAGTCAGAAAGATCCTATGAGATTCGATTGGGCAATACAACAAGATACATAGACCGCCATCCAACTGCATCTATGACTAGAAGTTCACCTTCGGGTTATCATCTGAAACCCCTCCAGTATTAAGTTGCAAGCAACAAACAACTGCTTTAAGAAAAGTGTGTAAGGTAAACAGTCCACATGTTCCATGAACAAGATACCATTGTTTTCTCCCTAGTAGCAACATCACATCTACAACCGAAGAGATTTCTGTCACTTCCCTTGGAAACTAGAGGCATGAACCCACTATCGAGCATAAATACCCCCTCTTGGAGTCACTAGCAACTACTTGGCCAAGATAGCTACTAACAACGTTGAGCATGCAAGATCATAAACAACACAAACATGATAGAATCATAAAGACAAAACCATTAATCAAACCAACATAATAATCTCAATATCCATCGGATCCTCGCAAACAGAACATGCATGATTACAAATAGATTAGATCTTGATTATGAACGAAGCTCACAAGATCTATACATGTAAGCACAAGGAGGAGATACAACCATCTAGCTACTACATGGACCCATAGTCCAAGGTGGGACTGCTCACGCATCATACCGGAGAGAAGGCGTCTGAGATGATCTCCCCTCCGGCAGGGTGCCTGGAAGAACTTCAGACCCCCCCCCCCCGATATAGGGACGACTATGGTGGAGGCTACAGAAGGTTTCATGGAATATTGATTGGGTACTTAGGGTTTCTGCATCGGGGGCTTCTTATAGGCGAAGGGCGAGGCCGAGGCGGTGGCCAGGGGCCCCACACCCTGCCTAGGCGCGGGGCAGGGCGCACCCACACCTAGGGGGTGTGGCTGCCCTGTCACGCCTCTCTATCTCCCCTCTGGACTTCTTGTTCCCCATGGAAAGTTATTGACTTTGACGTTTGTCCTGTCCAATTCCGAGAATATTTACTTACTAGCTTTTCTGGAACCAAAAACAGCAGAAAACAGGAAACAGGCATTGTGGCAACTTGTTAATAGGTTAGTACTAGAAAACATGTAAAAAGCACCTCAAAGTGTAGACAAAGCAAAGCAAAGTAGATACTAAACAAGCATGGAGCATCAAAAATTATAGATACATTTCTGACGTATCAGAGCATCTGTAATGTGTTTGGTGAAAGCAACATGCATATCACTAGCATCAGGACTCCTAGCAAGCTTTTGCAAAAAGAGGATCGCTTCAGAAATATTGCAACCATCTATATCAAAATCAAACTTAGCATCACTAGTAGTAGACTCATTAGGCTTAGGCACTGTAGGAGGAAGAATATGGACTTCTTGTGTTTTAGTGGTATCCATTCTAGTGATGGTGCACACACTATTGTTTCTATCAATTTCAGCTTTCCTTTCCCACTTAGCATGAAGTTGAGCTAACAGTCTAACATTTTCATCAATAGTAACTTGTATTGCATGAGTAGCATCAAAGGTACTTTCCATGGTTTCAGGTTTAGTAGCCATTTTATTAATCAAGGAGGACTGTGCTTCAGACAAAGAGGATATGTTCTTTTCAGCACTCAAAATTTTTGACTGTAAACTAGGAATTTCTCTATTCAGATTCTCAAGCTGATGGCTAATTTTTTTCAAAATAACAGATTGTTCTTCCATAGTTTTAGTGAATATCTTGTTTTGCTCATATTGCATCTGCATAAAGTTTTTAGTGGATCTTTCAATTTCTAGAATCCTATCATCACTAGGCATTCCAGATCTACCATGGTAAGCATTTCCATTATTAAGAGGATAAGGCCTATAGTTATTACCATAAGTATTGTTGCCAAAATTGTTGTTTCTAATGAAGTTCACATCAACTTGCTCTTCTTGAGCAACCAAAGAGGCTAAGGGAACATTGTTGGGATCTAAAGGGGCTTTTCCATTCACAAGCATATCCATAATAACATCAATCTTATCACCCAAAGAGGAGGTTTCTTCAACAGAATTTACCTTCTTACCATGTGGAGCTCTCTCAGTGTGCCATTCAGAATAATTAACCATCATATTATCAAGGAGTTTTGTTGCAGCACCCAAAGTTATGCCCATAAAGGTACCTCCAGCAGCTGAATCCAACATGTTTCTTGAAGAGAAGTTCAAACCTGCATAAAAAGTCTGGATAATCATCCAAGTAGTGAGTCCATGAGTGGGACAATTCTTAACCCAAGACTTCATTCTTTCCCAAGCTTGAGCAACATGTTCATTATCAAGTTGTTTAAATTTCATAATGTCACTTCTCATAGATTTAATCTTAGCAGGAGGATAGTACTTTCCAATAAATGCATCTTTGCACTTAGTCCAAGAATCAATACTATTTCTAGGCAAGGATATCAACCATTCTTTAGATTTTCCTCTCAAGGAGAAAGGAAACGGCTTAAGCTTAATAATACCTCCATCTACATCCTTATACTTTTGCATCTCACAAAGTTCAACAAAGTTATTGATATGTGCAGCAACATCATCAGAACTAGCACCATAAAATTGCTCTCTCATCACAAGATTCAACAAAGCAGGCTTAATTTCATAAAAGGTAGCATCAGGAGCAGGTGGAGCAATGGGAGTGCTAAGGAAATCATTGTTGTTTGTGCTAGTGAAGTCACACAACTTGGTGTTCTCAGCAGAGTTCATTTTGGCAAAGTGGAGCAGGCCAAAAACAGCAGCAATAGCTAGAGAAGGAACTAATTTTTTTTGTGTTTTTTATAAGAGAAAGCAAACCAAACTAGACTATTTTTTTTAGTTTTTGATAAAAAGAGGCAAACAAAACCAAGCAAAAGAAACTAAGCAAACTAAAAACAAAGTAAATAGAAAGGTTGAGGAGGACTCCCCTTGTGAATACGTCCTTGGTCTCCCCGGCAACGGCGCCAGAAAAGCTTGATGCAACGCTAAGTTGATGTAGGAGCGCTTTGTTGGGAACCCCAAGAGCAAGGTGTGAAGAAGAACAACAACAAGTTTTCCCTCAATAAGAAAACGAGGTTATCGAACTAGTAGGAGGGTGAAAACGTCACACAGGTGTTGCAAGCAACATGGAAACCTGCACAACACAAACTCAACACTTTGCCCCAACGAATCAGTGAGATTGTCAAGCTCACTGGTTTGCTGTAACAAAGGATTAAACGTATGGTATGGAAGGTGATGATGGTTTGCAGCAAGTGAATAGTGGAAGATGTATCAATGGTAAAGATTAGACCAGGGTCCATAGTTCACTAGAGGTGCTCTCCTTAGATAAACAACATATCATAAAGGGTAAACAAATTACAGCAGGGCAATTGACAGGAACTGGGCAAGGCAAACCAATGCAATACCAGACAAAAAGATCCTATGAGATTCGATTGGGCAATGCAACAATATACATAGACCGCCATCCAACTGCATCTATGACTAGAAGTCCACCTTCAGGTTATCATCCGAACCCCCTCTAGTATTAAGTTGCAAGCAACAGACAACTTCTTTAAGCAAAGTGTGTAAGGTAAACAATCCACTTGTTCCATGAACAAGAGACCGTTGTTTTCTCCCTAGTGGCAACAACACATCTACAACCGAAGAGATTTCTGTCACTTCCCTTGGAAACTAGAGGCATGAACCCACTATCGAGCATAAATACCCCCTCTTGGAGTCACTAGCAACTACTTAGCCAAGATAGCTACTAACAACGGAAAGCATGCAAGATCACGAACAACACAGACATGATAGAATCAAATAGACAAAACCATTAATAAATCTAACATAGTAATCTCAATATCCATCAGATCCCCGCAAACACAACATGCATGATTACAAATAGATTAGATCTTGATCATGAACGGAGCTCACAAGATCTATACATGAAATCACAAGGAGGAGATACAACCATCTAGATACTACATGGACCCTTAGTCCAAGGTGGAACTACTCACGCTTCATACCGGAGGCTGGCATGATGAAGAAGAAGGCCTCCGAGATGATCTCCCCTCTGGCAGGGTGCCAGGAAGATCTTCAGATCCCCCCAATCTGGGGACGATGGTGGTGGTGGCTATAGAAGGTTTTGTGGAGTTTTGATCGGGTGCCTAGGGTTTTGTATCGGGGGATTCTTATAGGCGAAGGGGATAGCCAAGAGGGCCACCAGGGGGTCCACACCCTACCCAGGCGCGGGATGGGCCCACCCACACCTTGGGGGGTCTGGCCACCCTGTGGCGCCCCTCCGTCTTGTCTTCTCGCTTTGTGTCGCCCACGGTAAAATATTGACTTTGGCTTTTGTCCCGTCCAATTCCAAGAATATTGATTTTCTGCCTTTCTGGAACCAAAAACAGAAGAAAACAGGCAACTGGCACTATGGCAACTTGTTAATAGGTTAGTTCCAGAAAAGATATAAAAACACCTCAAAGTGTAGACAAAGCAAAGCAAAGTAGATACTAAACAAGCATGAAGCATCAAAAATTATAGATATGTTTCCGACGTATCACTACACCCCTCTCGAGGCCCTCCTTTGTAAATGCTATATCAACTATTGAAAGAGAGATAGACAGCCACTTTCCACTTATATGAAGCAAGCCGTATATCGAGCGTGGAACTAGTCTCGCGTAAGATTACGCGTAAGGTTGGTCTGAGACGCTTCATAAATCAATACCGCAAAATAAACAAGTACACGTGGGAGGGTAACAATTATAGAATCTACGCCCACATGTTACAACTCGTGTGTTCTGCCCATATTAGCAGTACTACTCATATATCTAGCACTGATACCACTATTGGGGTTCGAGGGCAGAAAACAAAAAATCCTACGATCGAAACCCTAATGCCAGGATCTATCTATTAGTAATGTAGTAACGGGAGGGGATACAGTATTCATACCTTTGAAGCGGTTAACGTACCACGGGGAACGTGGTTGATGAATTCGTACTGACGCTGACCTCGAGGTCATGAAGTCCAACGGCCCCGACAACTCCTAGCGCCGAAAGCATGGCACCGCCCGAGGGAGTCATACACGATGATGCTTGACGATGACTCCCTCTTCTCTCCAATCCAGCCGAGATTGCGGAAGTAGATCGGTTTGGATCAGATCCGGAATTCCCGCAGCACAACTACATGCAGGAGTTTAACCTTCACTCCTACGCAGCCCTTCAGGGAGCCAAATGGGAAGGAGAGGTGGAGAACGGGAGGAGAGAGGCGCATCTAGTAGGGAGGAGAGCTCCCAACTTGTGGCCTTGTTGTGTGTCTCTCCTCCTCCAAGGGGAAGCCTTTATATAAGGAAAGGAGGCATTCTTAACCCCACCAAGGCAACCCTAGGGTGGCCAATAGGGGGAAAGGGGCGGGTGCCAAGGGGGTCCTAGGGATGGCGGCTAGGGTTTCCCTAGCCGGACACACCCTATGGGACCAATTCAGCCCACCCACTAAACCCTAGGGCTCCCACACCCTTATCCAATAAGGAGGGGCGCCTAGGCCTAGTTGGGCTTCCCTCCAGGAGGGGCCCAACAAGGTGAGCTGCCTTTTATTAATTAAATAAATTATATTTAATATTAATTCAATTAATTATACATTACTTAATTCCCTTCCTCTCCGAAAATCCTTCCGGAACCCTTCGAACACCTTTCGGATCTTCACAAAACTTCTCTCTCTCTTGTCAATACTCAGATAATTCCGATGATCCCAAAACGATCTCCGAGCTTCGTCAAATCCTTAAGCGTGCCACCCAATAGTTCAGGAACACTCTATACATGGTGGAGACCCATCTCTGACCAATCATCATCGGGCGCGACCTGGATGCCTAGGGCTGTCAACGAGCCGAACTCGAGCGAACATTGTTAGGCTCGGCTCGAGCTCGATAGAAGCTCGAGCCGAGCTCGAGCGAGCCTAGGTTGACCTTCGAGCCTACATCTAAGCTCGAGTTTGGCTCGACCAAAGCTCGAGTAGGATTGATCTCGGTTCGTTGAAGCTCGGTAAGAAAATTTTAGTACATCGACATGCAGCTACATAGAAAGAAAATAGTAAATCTTGAAAACGGAATAGCAGAAATGGCTTGGAGTTTCATATAATAGTAATACAGTGCCAACATGCCAGCATAATTATTTTAGCGGTCTTACAACAGATGAAATAATAATAGCAGTCTCAATTTTGCGGCTATACAAAAATCACGAGCTTTATCGAACTGTTTGAGTTCGGCTCGACTAAGCTCGCGAGCTCGAAAACAGGCTCGAGCTTGGTTTGTTAGAGAGACGAATCAAGCTCGAGTCGAGCTGTTAACGCGCCAAACTCGCATAGTTTGTCAAGCCCGAACTTTTTTGACAGCCCTATGGATGCCCATGATGACCTGTGTATTCCACAAAACTTGTGGTTAACCATCAATGATGTGTCTTATTCCTTTTCTCTTTATGATACTTGTATTGTCCGAGGCTTGATCAAGGACATTACCATGTCGGGTTTAACCTCATTCCTGAAAATAGCTACTTTACTCGATCCAATAAGTGATATTCCCGTGACCTAGTCACATATGTGCATCTTATGGATATAACTCATCCAAGTGGGCCCAAGGTATCTTCTGTCACGCGGATGGACAAATCCCACTCTTGAAGCATACGACTCTACCCGCTCCTCCGAATATCCAATGGAACCCTTATGATTATCGTTCCACCGAGTGATATTAGATGCCATCAAAGTATTCGCGGGAGACAGTGATTAGATATGGTCTCACGGTCTAAGGAACAAGTCACCATGTTTCCTAATCATCGTTACTTGAACTTCGTGACATGATCGTGTTATGATGCTTAGATAGGCTATGTTCACCATCTCATTCTCCAATGAGATGACTCCATTGTCAATCGATGCCGAAGCATCAACATGATCAGGAAACCTTGATCATCCATTGACCAATAAACTAGTGACTAGAGTTTCACTGGGAACTCCTGCGTGTTTGTATATCACACGTGCATTGATGTTTCTAATCAATACAGTTATAGCATGATATAAAACCTAATCATAAAATTTATGAAAATATGATAATAATCCATATTATTATTTGTTTATAGGGCATATTTCATTCATATTCATCTACATGCTAGAGTGTGGCGATGCAGAACCTGTTGGTGTTGACAAAGACCTTGATTGGTGGTGGCGGCGATGATGCGGTACATGCGGCGGAGTTGTTGGTGTAAATTGTTGTCGGCGATGATGACCAACGATGATGCAGATGCATCCCTTTGTTGATGGCAAGGCGCATACTCGAACACGATTGTACTGGTTCATGGCAATGAAGGCGAGTCAACGAGGTGGCGACGTGCATACGGAGAAGCCAGTGTGGCATGTGAAGGCGTCCCTTGGGGTGCCACGCATAGCGTCTTTGGCACGGTCATTGGTGAGGATTTTCCAGTGATGAGTCGATGTCGAGACTGGAGTAGAGACGTGTGATGACGACATGCGGAGGTGGGCGATGCAATCCAATCTATGATTGGTGAAATAATTTTTTTTGACAAAATCTATTGGATCTAATCTAAGAATTGTGCTGCCCCCCCCCCCCCAACGGAGATTAATCTCCCCGTGGGTGGTGTGATGGAAGTGGAGGGCTAAACTCTAGGTCGAGAAATGAGATGCTATGATTCCGTGAAGGCAATAATAGTTGATTGTATTACTTGATATTATCGTGATTACATTGAGAGCCCTTGGGTTGATTATATAGTACCATAATACTTAGGGACTAGAAGTCTAGTAGAAATAGAATCCTAAACTAACAAATATAGAAAATCGTGACCTACGAGATTCAAAAAATTATAGCAAAATGGAATGTAATTTGCCATCCAAAGTACCAAGAAGGTTTGGGTATCCATGATCTTGAAGCCAAGAGCATGGACATCCTATGGAAATGGCTTTTTAAGCTATTGATCGAGGATGGGGTTTGACAAACCCTATTGAGAATGAAATATATAGGCTCAAATGGTTTATCCTAAATAATTTGGAAATCAAGGGATTCATACTTTTGGGCAGATCTAATGCACATAAAGAATTCTTTCTTCCGCTTTGGATCATTCCTTAATAAGGATGGATTGGAGATTAGGTTCTGGGAGGATTCATGGCTAGGAGTTGCACATCTTATGGAAAAATATCCGGTGTTGTCCAATATAGCACGTAATAAGAGCGATGTAATCGTCGGGTCATGAAAACATCATCACATAACGTGTCTTTTAGACTAGATCTTATTGGTGCACGTATTTTTGCTTGGCACGCGCTACAAGAGTAGTTAGCTCATATTGAGCTAACATATGGTAGAGGTGAATTTTCTTGAAATTTGCATAAGAATGGTAAATTCTCAATTAATTCTATGGATAAAGCCCTACTGCATTCCAAAATACCAACAATAAAAATAAAAATATTTTACTCGAGTACCACTTCCAACATTTGCAACACTTTCTTCTATTGTGCATTTATGTGTGAGACTACAACTTATTTATGTGGATTTTTTAGCGGTTCTTGGAACTTGATTTAGTTTTTCTTGTAGAAAAGGTGTTGTGGGTATAACTACCCTACCCAGGTGCCGTCTAGTCCAACATGACATCTATGTGACACATTAACAAAGTAAAAGCAAAATCAACCATATAAGCAGCTACTCATGGTCAACAAGTCAATGAAAAAAAGAAGCTATAAGGAATATTCAAAGGAAAAGGCGAAACATAAAGAAACACATTACAGATTTGTGATCTATTTTACTAGACCATGCACCAATATCTCTCCCAAGTCTATTATGGATAGGCTGACCAAATATTACCTCAATTAGCTCCCTTGCCAGCACATGGTTAGCCTTGGTCATTTTTCAAGGATCCCTGCATATAAATAGCTCTATTATCCACTAACTATAACTTGAATCAAAGCAAGGGGAGGGAACTAGAGCTGAAAGACATGTTTTAGGATTATAGGATTGATATTGAGGATTACCTCAATTATCTCCCTTGTTCTATGAGGTACTCTTACCTCAACAAGAGCTTTTACGCAAGTTATTGACATATAGGAATTTGACTACCTTATAACTATGTGAAAGAAAAGTTTCAGGAAGCTTGTGATACTCGGGATGGACTGACTCCATATGTGCGAAAGAACTGAGATCTGTAGGGGTTCGTAGCATGGAAAACAAAAAAATTCTACCGCATACAAACAAACAAGCCAAGATCTATCTACTAGATTGTAGAAATGAGTCGATAGAATAACTCACCCTCGAAGATTCCAAAGTGTTTACCGAGAGCATATTCTCGTGGGTGATGTAGTCGTACTCTTGCCGATCTCAAGATCGTGTAGACGATCCTTCCCAAGGCGTTAAGCAGCTCCATGATTGGTCACGTTCGGTTTTCGATGAAGACCTTCCTCTCCCTTGTTCCAAGAAAGGCGGAGGTTGTAGCACTCTCGCGATTCCGGGCGGACGACAGTGGTACCTAAGTAGAGGGAGATCTCATGGGCTTCGCCTTAAGCCAGAGCGAGTATGGTAGACTATGAGAGAGGCCTTGGCGATCTAGGGTTTAGAGGCACCAAGGAGAGAGGGCTAGGCCGGCGGCTAGGGAAAGGGGAGGGCCCCAACTCGGAGGCTAGGGCAAACCCTAGGTGGCGGCGGTGACTTGGTGGCCGGCGGCTAGGGTTAGGGTTTTGGTGGAGAGAGGTGTAGGTCTAGAGGGGCACCCCTGCCCCTCCTTTTATAGGTGGGAGGGCGCCGGTCAAGGGGAGGGATTCCTCCCCCAAGTCGGCCTCCTTGTCCGGCGGGTGGAGGGAGAGGAACTCCTCTCCAAGTAGGTTTCCTACTCTCCCTCCACCAAGCAAAAATGCCGTTTGACTTTTTCAAATTGGCGTTTGACTTTTTCAAACTAGGATTTGATTTATCCCTTTATTTTGCCCAGCCGTGATACCTAGTACATTATGCAACCATTCCAACTTGTTATGACACATTCATGTACCCTTCCCCTCCGGAGTGTCGGACCTTCCGGACCCTTCTAGAACATTCCCGATGAAAACACCAGAATCATTCCCCAACTCTGAAACAGGACTTTCTTTATATGAATCTTATTCTCCGGACCATTCCGGATCTCCTCGTGATATCCCGGATCCCATCCAAGACTCCGAATAACATTCGGTCTCTTACTCATCATTCCATAACTACTCAACAACATCGAATCCTTAAGTGTGTCTCACTACGGTTCGTGAATTATGCGGACATGATCGAGACACTTCTCTGAACAATAACCAACATAGGAATCTGGAAATTCATATGGCTCCCACATATTTCTACGATTACTTTGCGATTGAATGAACCACTTACATGCGAT
The DNA here is from genome assembly GCA_030063025.1 of Avena longiglumis. Lineage (NCBI taxonomy): Eukaryota > Viridiplantae > Streptophyta > Magnoliopsida > Poales > Poaceae > Avena > Avena longiglumis. Next base: position 169,170,086 of record CP125974.1, read on the forward strand.
ACCAATTTCCCTTTGTCTCACGATAGTTTACTTATCCGAGGTTTTGATCGTAGGTATCTCTGCATACCTAGTTCAACCTCGTTACTGATAAGTACTCTTTTCTCGTTCCCGTGGTATGTGATCCCTTGTGAGCCAGTCACATGCTTTCAAGCTAATTGGATGACATTCCACCGAGAGGGCCTAGAGTATATCTATCCGTCATATGGATGGACAAATCCCACTCTTGATCCATGTGTCTCAACCCATACTTTCCGAACACTCAATGCTAACTTTATAGCCACCCAGTTACGGTGTGGTGTTTGATGTCATCAAAGCATCCTTCCGGTGATGGTGATAAGCATGATCTCATGGTCGAAGGAATTAGGTTACTATGTATCAGAAAGCTTATAGCAATTGAACTATTAAAATGACTTGATCTTTATGCTACGCTTATCTATAGGAGTATGTCCATCATACCATTCTCCTAACGATATGATCTCGTTGTTAATAACATCTCAATGTTCATGATGGGGAAACCACAATCATTTATTAACCAACAAGCTATTATTATGAAGAGGCTTTACTAGGGACTCTTATTTAGTTTACAAATCACACAAGTATTAATGTTTACTGGTTAATACTGTTATAGCATGAATGTAAACATTTATCATAAACACAAAGATATAATAATAACTATATTTATTATTTCCTCTACGGCATATCTCCAACAGTCTCCCACTTGCACTAGAGTCAACTAATCTAGATTACATGGTAATATACCGAACACCCATGGCAGTTTGGTGTTGGTCATGTTTTGCCCTCGGGAGAGGTTTAGTCAACGGATCCGCCACATTCAGATCTGTGTGTACTTTGCAAATCTTTATGTCACCATCTTGGACATGTTCTCGAATAGCGTGAAAACGTAGCTTGATGTGCTTCAGCTTCTTGTGTGACATTGGTTCTTGCGCATTGGCTATGGCGCCCATGTTATCACAGTAGATAGACATTGGGTCCAGCGCACTTGGAACCACACCGAGCTCTGTAATGAACTCCTTCATCCATATCGCTTCTTGTGAAGCCTCCTAAGCAGCTATGTATTCCGATTCAGTTGAAGATCTCACCACAACGCTTTGCTTTGCACTCCTCCAGCTAACTGCTGCACCATTCAAAATAAATACGTATCCAGATTGAGATTTAGAATCGTCTGGATCGGTGTTCCAACTAGCATCGGTGTAACCATTAACAATGAGCTGTTCATCACCTCCATAAGAAAGAACCATATCCTTAGTTCTTCTCAAGTACTTAAGGATGTTTTTGACCGCTGTCCAATGATCCACTCCTGGATCACTTTGATATCTGCTAGTCAAACTAACAGCATATGCAATGTCGGGTCTAGTACATAGCATGGCATACATTAGAGATCCTATGACTGAGGCATAGGGAGTCTTACTCATTCTTTCTCTATCTTCTGCCATTGCTAGACTTTGAGTTTTACTCAAGGTCGTATTGGGCAACATGGGCAAGAACCCTTTCTTGCTATCTTCCATTCCATATCTCTTTAGAACTTTGTCCAAATATGTACTTTGTGACAATGATATTAGGCGTCTCGATCTATCTCTATAAATCTTTATGCCGAATATGTAAGCTGCTTCGCCAAGATCTTTCATTGAAAAACTATTATTCAAATATTCTTTGACACTATTAAGAAGGTCTACATCATTCCCAATCAGCAATATGTCATCTACATATAGTATTAAGAATGCTACACAGCTCCCACTCACTTTCTTGTAAATACAAGCTTCTCCATAAGTTTGTATAAAACCAAAACTTTTGATTACCTTATCAAAACATTGATTCCAACTTCGGGATGCTTGCTTCAATCCATATATGGACCGTTGAAGGTTGCATACCTTGTTAGCATCTTTAGGATCAACAAAACCTTTGGGTTGCATCATATTTAACTCTTCATCAATGTCTCCATTGAGGAACGCTGTTTTGACATCCATCTGCCATATCTCATAATCATAATATGCAACGATTGCTAACAAAATCCTCACAGACTTTAGCTTCGCTACTGGTGAGAAAGTCTCATCGTAGTCAAATCCTTGAATTTGTCGAAACCCTTTTGCGACAAGTCGAGCTTTATAGACAGTAACATTACCATCAGCATCTGTTTTCTTCTTGAAAATCCATTTGTTCTCGACAGCCTTCCGGCCATCCGGTAAGTCCACCAAAGTCCATACTTGGTTTTCGTACATGGATCTAATTTCGGATTTCATGGCGTCTTGCCATTTATTGGAACCTGGGCTCGTCATCGCTTCCTCATATGTCACAGGGCCATCGGTGTTGTCCACCAACATGACACTCATAACGGAATCATTCCAATCAGGAGTGGTACGAGTTCTCATTGACCTGCGAGGTTCTGTAGCAACTTCCACCGAAGTTTCATGATCATCATCATTAGCTTCCTCTCTTATTGGTGTAGGCGCCACAGGAACTTCTTCCGGTGCTGCGCTACTCGCAAGTTCGAGAGAAGGTTCAACAACCTCGTCAATTTCTACTTTCCTTCCAGTCACTTCTTTCGAGAGAAATTCTTTCTCTAGAAAGGATCCATTCTTGTCAACGAAGATTTTGCCTTCGGATCTATGATAGAAGGTATACCCAATAGTTTCCTTCGGGTATCCTATGAAGACGCATTTTTCCTCTTTGGGTTCAAGCTTGTCCGGCTGTAACTTCTTTACATAGGCTTCGCAACCCCAAACTTTAAGGAACGACAATTTAGGTTTCTTCCCAAACCATAATTCATACGGTGTCGTTTCAACGGATTTAGATGGTGCCCTATTTAAAGTGAATGCGGCTGTTTCTAATGCATAAACCCAAAATGATAGCGGTAAATCTGTAAGTGACATCATAGAACTAACCATATCTAAGAGAGTTCGATTACGACGTTCGGACACACCATTACGATGTGGTGTTCCCGGCGGTGTCAATTGTGAAAGTATTCTGCATTTCTTTAAATGCTCGCCAAATTCGTAACTTAGATATTCACCTCCATGATCAGAACATAGAAATTTAATCTTCTTGTTACGTTGATTCTCCACCTCACTTTGAAATTCCTTAAACTTCTCGAAAGTTTTGGACTTATGTTTTATGAAATAGATATACCCATATCTACTCAAGTCATCCGTGAAGGTAAGAACATAACGATAACCACCGCGCGATGCTACACTCATTGGACCACACACATCGGTATGTATGATTTCCAATAAGTCCGTAGCTCGCTCCATCATACCAGAAAATGGAGTCTTAGTCATTTTACCCATCAGACATGCTTCGCATCTTTTAAGTGATTCGAAATCAAGTGATTCAAGAAGTCCATCGAAATGGAGTTTCTTCATACGCTTCACTCCGATATGACCAAGACGACAGTGCCACATATAGGTCGAGTTATCGCTCAATTTCAAACGTTTAGCTTCAATGTTATTAGTATGTGTATTTCCACTATCGAGATTCAATAAGAATAGACCATCTATCAAAGGTGAATGTGCATAAAACATATTACTCATATAAATCTAATAACCATTATTTTCGGACTTAAATAAGTAACAATCTCGCAATAAACAAGATCCCGATATAATGTTCATGCTCAATGCAGGCACCAAATAACAACTACTTCAGTATAAAACTAATCCCGATGGTAGATGAAGAGGTAGCGTGCCGACCGCGATCACATCAACCTTTGATCCATTTCCAATGCGCATCGTCACCTCGTTCTTCACTAGCTTCCGTTTATTCTGTAGCACCTGTTTCGAGTTACAAATATGAGCAACCGAACCAGTATCAAATACCCAGGCACTACTACGAGTACTAGTGAGATACACATCAATAACATGTATATCAGATATACCTTTCTTCTTGATGTTGCCGTTCTTCAAATCCGCCAAGTACTTTGGGAAATTCCTCTTCCAGTGACCCTCTTGCTTGCAGTAAAAGCACTCAGTATCACTTAGGTCCAGCCTTGGTCTTCTTTGTCGGTGCGGCAACTTTCTTACCACCCTTCTTGAAGTTTCCCTTTTGCTTAGACTTGCCTTTCTTGAATTTGGTGGTCTTATTGACCATCAACACTTGGTGCTCTTTCTTGATCTCCACTTCTGCAGATTTCAACATGGAGAAGAGTTCTGGCAACTACTTGTTCATGCTTTGCATATTGTAGTTCATCACAAAGTTCTTGTAACTTGGTGGTAGTGATTGGAGGACACGGTAAATACCCAAAACATTAGGAATCACTATACCCAAGCTTTGGAGTTTGTTTGCGTGCCCATACATCTTAAGCACATGCTCACTGACGGAGCTGCCCTCTTCCATCTTGCAGTTAAAGAACTTTTCAGAAGCCTCATAACTCTCAACTGCCGCGTGAGTCTCAAATATCAATTTGAGTTCACGGACAATATCATGTGGGTCATGGTTCTCAAACCTATTCTGAAGCTCCGATTCGAAACCATACAAGATAGCACACTGAACTGTGGAGTACTGATTCTTACGAGCGAGGTAAACGTTCTTTACTCCATCGGTAGCATCACCGCAGCGGGTCACCAAATGCATCCAAAGACATAGGTCAAATTACCAGCATTGAGGACAATCCTCAAATTGCGGAACCAATCCGCGAAGTTGCTTCCATTGTTTTTCAACTTTTCTTTCTCTAGGAACGCATTAAAATTGATGGTAGGGTCCGCCATTGATCTACAACATATTTGCAATAGTTTAGACTAAGTTTATGACAAATTGAGTTCTAATTAATAGTTAAATTAATCTAGGTGAACTCCCACTCAAAACAATATCCCTCACATTGTTTTAGTGATCACACGAACCAAATCCACCACATCAAAACCGATCATCACGAGAGTTGATATAGCTTCAATGGCGAACAATCGACATGTTCATCATACCTACTATATGATTCATGCTTTACCTTTCGGTGATCCGTGTTCCGAGACCATGTTTGTACATGCTAGGCTCGTCAAGATCAAACCTTAGCTTCCGCATGAGAAAATCTGGCTTGCTCACGTTGTATACACTTGCAGAATCTAACACACCCGATCATCACGTGGTGCTTCAAAACAACAAGCTTTATCAACGGTGCTTACTAAGGATGAACACTTTAAAACTTGAAATTAATGTGCATGAGGGATCATCTTATAATGCTACCTTCGTTAACTAAGCAATACAAGATGCATAAAGGATTAACATCACATGCAATTCATAATATGTGATATGATATGGCATTTCTTCTTGTGCTTCCGATCTCCATCTTCAAGCACGAACATGATCTCCATCATCACCGGCATTGCATCAAGGTCAATGACGCTGCTCCATGGTTGTCGTCCACCAGCTTCAACTATTACAACTACTTTGAATAGACACGCGAGTCTTAACAGAAATTAAAGACAACCATATGGCTCCTGCCGGTTGCCAACTTACAATAAGGATCATTGCATACATCAAATATAATCACAATCATGGCCATATCACATCACAGCACACCCCTGCAAAATAAAGTTAGATGCCTCTAATTTTCTTTGCATATTTTACGTGGTTTGGGGCTTTCAATAAGTGTCGCTCTAACTTACGAACAAGAAACACAACGTTGATGTTTGAACTATCAAGTGCCCGTTGTAAATTGTATCTATACTATAATGGGAGAGACAGACACCCGCAAAGCCACTTATGCAATACAAGTTGCATGTTGAGTGTGGAGCAAGTCTCATGAACGATGTCATGTAAGGTTAGCCCGGGCCGCTTCATCCCATCATACCGCAAGATGCAAAGTACACACGAAGCAATTGATAATAAAATCACCACCGCCCACAATGACCATTGTGTTCTACTCATGCAACAGATCTACATATAGACACGACTCTGATACCACTGTAGGGGTTCGTAGCATGGAAAACAAAAAATTTCTACCACATATAAACAAACAAGACAAGATCTATCTACTAGATTGTAGCAACGAGTCGATAGAATAACTCACCCTCGAAGATTCCAAAGTGTTTAACGAGAGCAAATTCTCGTGGTTGATGTAGTCGTACTCTTGCCGATCTCAAGATCGTGTAGACGATCCTTCCGGCGCCGCGTTCCGTCAGCGCTCCCACGGTCGGTCACACGTTCAGTACTCGATGAAGACCTTCCTCTCCCTTGTTCCAGCAGGCAGCGGAGGTTGTATCACTCTCCTCGCGATTTCGGCAGCACGACGGCGTGGTACCGGAAGTAGAGGGGAGATCTCGCGGGGCTTGGCCTTAAGCCGGAGTGAGTATGGTGGACTATGAGAGAGGCCTTAGCGATCTAGGGTTTAGAGGCACCAAGGAGAGAGGTCTAGGCCGGCGGCTAGGAGAAGGGGAGGGCCCCAACTCGGCGGCTAGGGCAAACCCTAGGTGGCGGCGGTGACTTGGTGGCCGGCGGCTAGGGTTAGGGTTTTGGTGGAGAGAGGTGTAGGTCTAGAGGGGCACCCCTGCCCCTCCTTTTATAGGTGGGGAGGCGGCCAAGGGAGTACTCCCCCAAGTCGGCCTCCTTGGCCGGCGGGTGGAGGGAGAGGAACTCCTCCCCAAGTAGGTTTCCTACTCTCCCTCCACCAAGCAAAACTGCCGTTTGACTTTTTCAAATTGGCATTTGACTTTTTCAAACTAGGATTTGATTTATCCCTTTATTTTGCCCAGCCATGATACCTAGTACATGATGCAACCATTCCAACTTGTTATGACACATTCATGTGTAGGGTTTCGTAGCATGGAAAACAAAAATTTTCTATCGCATACAAACAAACAAGCCAAGATCTATCTACTAGATTATAGCAACGAGTCGATGGAATAACTCACCCTCGAAGATTCCAAAGTGTTTAGCGAGAGCGGATTCTCGTGGGTGATGTAGTCGTACTCTTCCCGATCTCAAGATCGCGTAGACGATCCTTCCCAAGGCGCTCCCTGATCGGTCACACGTTCGGTACTCGATGAAGACCTTCCTCTCCCTTGTTCCAGCACGCAGCGGAGGTTGTAGCACTCTCCTCGCGATTCCGGCAGCACAACGGCGTGGTACCGGAAGTAGAGGGGAGATCTCGCAGGGCTTCGCCTTAAGCCAGAGCGAGTATGGTGGACTATGAGAGAGCCCTCGATGATCTAGGGTTTAGACACACCGAGGAGGAGGCTTGGCCGGCGGATAGGGTTGCTAGGCGGCGGCAGCAGGAGGTGGCGGCGCCGGCGGCTAGGGTTTAGAGGTGGAGGTGTTGGGTGTCTAGGAGGGGAGCCCTGCCCCTCTTTTTATAGGTGGAGGGGCCGGCCAAGGGGAAGGGAGTCCCTCCCCAACTCGGCTTCAAGGTGGGCCGGCGGTGGAGGGGAGGAACTCCTCCCCCAACTCGGTTTCCACCTCCCTCTCCACTTCCCAAAAATAGCCGTTTGACTTTCAAATTGGCGTTTGACTTTTTCAAACTAGGATTTGATTAAACCCTTTATTTTGTTCAGCGATGACACCTAGTACATGATGCAATCATACCAACTTGATATAACACATTCATGTACCCTTCCCCTCTGGAGTGCCGGACATTCCGGAACCTTCTAGAACATTCCCGACGAAAACACCGGAACCATTCCCCAACTCCGAAACAGGACTTTCCTTATATGAATCTTATTCTCCGGACCATTCCGGATCTCCTCGTGATATCCCGGATCCCATCCAAGACTCCGAACAACATTCGGTCTCTTTCTCATCATTCCATAACTACTCTAACAACGTCGAATCCTTAAGTGTGTCTCCCTACGGTTCGTGAATTATGCGGACATGATCGAGACACTTCTCTGAACAATAACCAACATAGGAATCTGGAAATTCATATGGCTCCCACATATTTCTACAATTACTTTGCGATCGAATGAACCACTTACATACGATACCAATTTCCCTTTGTCTCACGATAGTTTACTTATCCGAGGTTATGATCGTTGGTATCTCTGCATACCTAGTTCAACCTCGTTACCAATAAGTACTCTTTTCTCGTTCCCGTGATATGTGATCCCTTGTGAGCCAGTCACATGCTTGCAAGCTAATTGGATGACATTTCACCGAGAGGGCCCAGAGTATATCTATCCGTCATATGGATGGACAAATCCCACTCTTGATCCATGTGTCTCAACCAATACTTTCCGAACACTCAATGCCACCTTTATAGCCACCCAGTTACGGTGTGGTGTTTGATGTCATCAAAGCATCCTTCCGGTGAAGGTGATATGCATGATCTCATGGTCGAAGGAATTAGGTTACTATGTATCAGAAAGCATATAGCAATTGAACTATTAAAATGAATTGATCTTTATGCTACGCTTATCTATAGGAGTATGTCCACCATATCATTCTGCTAACGATATGATCTTGTTGTTAATAACATCTCAATGTTCATGATAGGGAAACCACAATCATTTATTAACCAAGAAGCTAGTGATGTATAGAGGCTTTACTAGGGACTTCAATTTAAGTTTACAAATCACACAAGTATTAATGTTTCCTTGTTAATACTATTATAGCATGAATGTAAACATTTATCATAAACACAAAGATATAATAATAACTACATTTATTATTGCCTCTAGGGCATATCTCCAACAGTCTCCCACTTGCACTAGAGTCATCTAATGTAGATTACATGGTAATATACCGAACACCCATGGCAGTTTGGTGCTGGTCATGTTTTGCCCTCGGGAGAGGTTTAGTCAATGTATCCGCCACATTCAGATCTGTGTGTACTTTACAAATCTTTATGTCCCCATCTTGGACATGTTCTTGAATAGCGTGAAAACGTAGCTTGATGTGCTTCAGCTTCTTGTGTGACCTTGGTTCTTGCGCATTGGCTATGGCACCCATGTTATCACAGTAGATAGACATTGGGTCCAGCGCACTAAGAACCACACCCAGCTCTGTAATGAACTCTTCATCCATATCGCTTCTTGTGAAGCCTCCGAAGCAGCCATGTATTCCGATTCACTTGAAGATCTCGCCACAACGCTTTGCTTTGCACTCCTCCAGCTAACTGTTGCACCATTCAAAATAAATACGTATCTAGATTGTGATTTAGAATCATCCGGATCGGTGTTCCAACTAGCATCGGTGTAACCATTAACAACGAGCTGTTCATCACCTCCATAAGAAAGAACCATATCCTTAGTTCTTCTCAAGTACTTAAGGATGTTTTTGACCGCTGTCCAATGATCCACTCCTGGATCACTTTGATATCTGCTAGTTAAACTAACAGCATATGCAATGTCGGGTCTGGTACATAGCATGTCATACATTAGAGATCCTATGGCTGAGGCATAGGGAGTCTTACTCATCCTTTCTCTATCTTCTGCCGATGTCGGACTTTGAGTTTTACTCAAGGTCGTATTGGGCAACATGGGCAAGAACCCTTTCTTGCTATCTTCCATTCCAAACCTTTTTAGAACTTTGTACAAATATGTACTTTGTGACAATGATATTAGGCGTCTCGATCTATCTCTATAAATCTTTATGCCTAATATGTAAGCTGCTTCGCCAAGATCCTTCATTGAAAAACTATTATTCAAATATTCCTTGACACTATTAAGAAGGTCTACATCATTCCCAATCAACAATATGTCATCTACATATAGTATTAAGAATGCTACACAGCTCCCACTCACTTTCTTGTAAATACAAGCTTCTCCATAAGTTTGTATAAAACCAAAACTTTTGATCACCTTATCAAAACGTTGATTCCAACTTCGGGATGCTTGCTTCAATCCATAGATGGACCGTTGAAGTTTGCATACCTTGTTAGCATGTTTAGGATCGACAAAACCTTTGGGTTGCATCATATACAACTCTTCATCAATGTCTCCATTGAGGAATGCTGTTTTGACATCCATCTGCCATATCTCATAATCATAATATGCAGCGATTGCTAACATAATCCTCACGGACTTTAGCTTCGCTCTTGGTGAGAAAGTCTCATCGTAGTCAACTCCTTGAATTTGTCGAAACCCTTTTGCGACAAGTCGAGCTTTATAGACGATAACATTACCATCAGATTTGTTTTCTTTTGAAAATCCATTTGTTCTCGATGACCTTCCTACCATCCCAGTAAGTCCACCAAAGTCCATACTTGGTTTTCGTACATGGATCCAATCTCGGATTTCATGGCTTCTTGCCATTTATTGGAATCTGGGCTTATCATCGCTTCCTCATATGTCACAGGGTCATCGGTGTTGTCCACCAATATAACACTCATAACGGGATCATACCAATCTAGAGTGGTACGAGTTCTCGTTGACCTGCGAGGCTCTGTAGCAACTACAATCGAAGTTTCATGATCATCATCATTAGCTTCCTCTCTTATTGGTGTAGGCACCACATGAACTTCTTCCGGTGCTGCGCTACTCGCAATTTCGAGAGAAGGTTCGACAACCTCGTCGAGTTCTACTTCCCTTCCAGTCACTTCTTTCGAGAGAAATTCCTTCTCTAGAAAGGATCCATTCTTGGCAACGAAGATTTTGCCTTCGGATCTATGATAGAAGGTATACCCAATAGTTTCCTTCGGGTATCCTATGAAGACGCATTTTTCCGCTTTGGGTTCAAGCTTGTCCGGCTGTAACTTCTTTACATAGGCTTCACATCCCCAAACTTTAAGGAACGACAATCTAGGTTTCTTCCCAAACCATAATTCATACGGTGTCGTTTCAACGGATTTAGATGGTGCCCTATTTAAAGTGAATGCGGCTGTTTCTAATGCATAACCCCAAAATGATAGCAGTAAATCTGTAAGTGACATCATAGAACGAACCATATCTAAGAGAGTTCGATTACGATGTTCGGACACACCATTACGCTGTGGTGTTCCCGGCAGTGTCAATTGTGAAAGTATTCCGCATTTCTTCAAATGCTCACCAAACTCGTAACTTAGATATTCACCTCCACGATCAGAACGTAGAAATTTAATCTTCTTGTTACGTTGATTTTCTACCTCACTTTGAAACTCCTTAAACTTATCGAAAGTTTCGGACTTATGTTTCATGAAATAGATACACCCATATCTAATCAAATCATCCGTGAAGGTAAGAACATAACGATAACCACCGCGCGATGCTACACTCATTGGACCACACACATCGGTATGTATGATTTCCAATAAGTCCGTAGCTCGCTCCATCATACCAGAAAATGGAGTCTTAGTCATTTTACCCATCAGACATGCTTCACATCTATCAAGTGATTCGAAATCAAGTGATTCGAGAAGTCCATCGGAATGGAGTTTCTTCATACGCTTCACTCCAATGTGACCAAGACGACAGTGCCACATATAGGTCGAGTTATCGCTCGATTTAAGACGTTTAGCCTCAATGTTATTTATATGTGTATTTCCACTATCGAGATTCAATAAGAATAGACCATCTATCAAAGGTGCATGTGCATAAAACATATTACTCATATAAATCGAACAACCATTATTCTCGGACTTAAACAAGTAACCGTCTCGCAATAAACAAGATCCCATATAATGTTCATGCTTAACGCAGGCACCAAATAACAATTATTTAAGTATAAAACTAATCCCGATGGTAGATGAAGGGTAGTGTCGACGCGATCACATCAACCTTTGATCTGCTTCCCACGCCAATCGTCACCTCGTTCTTCGCTAGCTTCCGCTTATTCTGCAAAGACTGTTTCGAGTTACAAATATGAGAAACCGAACCAGTATCAAATACCCAGGCACTACTACGAGTACTAGTGAGATACACATCAATAACATGTATATCGGATATACCTTTCTTCTTGATGTTGCCATTCTACAAATCCGCCAAGTACTTTGGACAATTCCGCTTCCAGTGACCTTCTCCCTTGCAGTAAAAGCACTCAGTATCAGGCTTAGGTCCAGCCCTGGTCTTCTTCGTCGGCGCGGTAACTTTATTACCACCCTTCTTGAAGTGTCCCTTTTGTTTAGACTTTCCTTTCTTGAATTTGGTGGTCTTATTGACCATCAACACTTGGTGCTCTTTCTTGATCTCCACTTCTGCAGATTTCAACATAGCAAACAGTTCTGGCAACTGCTTGTTCATGTTTTGCATATTGTAGTTCATCACAAAGTTCTTGTAACTTGGTGGTAGTGATTGGAGGACACGGTAAATCCCCAAAGCATTAGGAATCACTATACCCAAGCTTTGAAGTTTGTTTGCGTGCCCAGACATCTTAAGCACATGCTCACTGACGGAGCTGCCCTCTTCCATCTTGGAGATAAAGAACTTTTCAGAAGCCTCATAGCTCTCAATTGCCGCGTGAGTCTCAAAGATCAATTTGAGATCACGGACAATATCATGTGGGTCTGAATTCTCAAACCTTTTCTGAAGCTCCGATTCTAAACCATACTAGATAGCACACTGAACTGTGGAGTACTGAGTCTTCCGAGCGAGGTAAACATTCTTTACTTCGTCGGAAGCATCACCGCAGGGTCACCCAAGTGCATCCAAAGACATAGGTCAAATTACCAGCTGTGAGGACAATCCTCAAATTGCGAAACCAATCCGCGAAGTTGCTTCCATTGTTTTTCAACTTTTCTTTCTCTAGGAACGCATTAAAATTGATGGTAGGGGCCGCCATTGATCTACAACATATTTGCAATAGTTTAGACTAATTTTATGACAAATTGAGTTCTAATTAATAGTTAGATTAATCTAGGTGAACTCCCACTCAAAACAATATCCCTCACATTGTTTTAGTTATCACACGAACCAAATCCAGCACATCAACACCGATCATCACGAGAGTTGATATAGTTTCAATGGCGAACAATCGACATGTTCATCATATCTTCTATATGATTCATGATTTACCTTTCGGTGATCCGTGTTCCGAGACCATGTCTGTACATGCTAGGCTCGTCAAGTTTAAACCTTAGCTTCCGCATGAGCAAATCTGGCTTGCTCACGTTGTATACACTTGCGGAATCTAACACACCTGATCATCACGTGGTGCTTCGAAACAACAAGCTTTAGCAACGGTGCTAAATAAGGGTGAACACTTTATGACTTGATATTCATGTGCATGAGGGATCATCTTATAATGCTACCGTCGTTAACTAAGCAATACAAGATGCATAAAGGATTAACATCACATGCAATTCATAATATGTGATATGATATGGCCTTTCTTATTTGTGCTTACGATCTCCATCTTCAAGCACGAACATGATCTCCATCATCACCGGCATTGCATCAAGGTCAATGACACTTCTCCATGGTTGTCGTCCACCGGCTTCAACTATTACAACTACTTTGAATAGACACGCGGGTCTTAACATAAATTAAAGACAACCATATGGCTCCTGCCGGTTGCCAACTTACAATAAGGAACATTGCATACATCAAATATAATCACAATCATGGCCATATCACATCATTGCACACCCCTGCAAAACAAAGTTAGACGCCTCTACTTTCTTTGCATGTTTTACGTGGTTTGGGGCTTTCAATAAGTGTCGTTCTAACTTACGAACATGAACCACAACATTGAAACTAGTATTGTTAATCACACGTTGTAAATTGGATCTTAACTATGCTAGGAGAAAAAGGCACCCGCAAAGCCACTTATGCAATACAAGTTGCATGTCAAGCGTGGATCAAGTCTCATGAACGATGTCATGTAAGGTTAGCCCGAGCCGCTTCATCCCAACATCCCGCAAGATGCAAAGTACACAAGAAGCAATCGACAATAAAAGCATCAACGCCCACAAAGACCGTTGTGTTCTACTCGTGCAACAGATCTACATATAGACACGGCTCTGATACCACTGTAGGGTTTCGTAGCATGGAAAACAAAAAAATTCTATCGCATACAAACAAACAAGCCAAGATCTATCTACTAGATTGTAGCAACGAGTCGATGGAATAACTCACCCTCGAAGATTCCAAAGTGATTAACGAGAGCGGATTCTCGTGGGTGATGTAGTCGTACTCTTCCCGATCTCAAGATCGTGAGCGATCCTTCCGCAAGGCTAAGGCAGCGCTCCCAATCGGTCACACATTGGTACTCGGCGAAGACCTTCCTCTCCCTTGTTCCAAAGAAGGCGGAGGTTGTAGCACTCTCCTCGCGATTCCGACAACTGGCAGTAATCTTGGAAGTAGAGGGGAGATCTCGCAGGGCTTCGCCTTAAGCCGGAGCGAGTATGGTGGACTATGAGAGAGCCCTCGACGATCTAGGGTTTATACACGCCGAGGAGGAGGCTTTGCCGGCGTCTAGGGTTGCTAGGCGGCAGCGGCGGTTTGCCCTAGGGCGGCGGCGGCAGCAGGAGGTGGCGGCGCCGGCGGCTAGGGTTTAGAGGTGGAGGTGTTGGGTGTCTAGGAGGGGAGCCCTGCCCCTCCTTTTATAGGTGGAGGGGCCGGCCAAGGGGAGGGGAGTCCCTCCCCAACTCGGCTTCAAGGTGGGCCGGCGGTGGAGGGGAGGAACTCCTCCCCAACTCGGTTTCCACCTCCCTCTCCACTTCCCAAAAATAGCCGTTTGACTTTCAAATTGGCGTTTGACTTTTTCAAACTAGGATTTGATTAAACCCTTTATTTTGTTCAGAGATGACACCTAGTACATGATGCAATCATACCAACTTGATATAACACATTCATGTACCCTTCCCCTCCGGAGTGCCGGACATTCCGGAACCTTCTAGAACATTCCCGATGAAAACACCGGAACCATTCCCCAACTCCGAAACAGGACTTTCCTTATATGAATCTTATTCTCCGGACCATTCCGGATCTCCTCGTGATATCCCGGATCCCATCCGAGACTCCGAACAACATTCAGTCTCTTTCTCATCATTCCATAACTACTTAAATAACGTCGAATCCTTAAGTGTGTCTCCCTACGGTTCGTGAATTATGCGGACATGATCGAGACACTTCTCTGAACTATAACCAACAGAGGAATCTGGAAATTCATATGGCTCCCACATATTTCTATGATTACTTTGCGATCGAATGAACCACTTACATACGATACCAATTTCCCTTTGTCTCACGATAGTTTACTTATCCGAGGTTATGATCGTCGGTATCTCTGCATACCTAGTTCAACCTCGTTACTGATAAGTACTCTTTTCTCGTTCCCGTGATATGTGACCCTTGTGAGCCAGTCACATGCTTGCAAGCTAATTGGATGACATTTCACCGAGAGGGCCCAGAGTATATCTATCCGTCATATGGATGGACAAATCCCACTCTTTATCCATGTGTCTCAACCAATACTTTCCGAACACTCAATGCCACCTTTATAGCCACCCGATTCGGTGTGGTGTTTGATGTCATCAAAGCATCCTTCCGGTGAAGGTGATATGCATGATCTCATGGTCGAAGGAATTAGGTTACTATGTATCAGAAAGCATATAGCAATTGAACTATTAAAATGACTTGATCTTTATGCTACGCTTATCTATAGGAGTATGTCCACCATATCATTCTCCTAACGATATGATCTTGTTGTTAATAACATCTCAATGTTCATGATAGGGAAACCACAATCATTTATTAACCAACAAGCTAGTGATGTATAGAGGCTTTACTAGGAACTTCAATTTAAGTTTACAAATCACACAAGTATTAATTTTTAGTTAATACTGTTATAGCATGAATGTAAACATTTATCATAAACACAAAGATATAATAATAACTACATTTATTATTGCCTCTAGGGCATATCTCCAACATCATGTACCCTTCCCCTCCGGAGTGCCGGACCTTCCGGACCCTTCTAGAACATTCCCGATGAAAACACCGGAATCATTCCCCAACTCTGAAACAGGACTTTCTTTATATGAATCTTATTCTCCGGACCATTTCGGATCTCCTCGTGATATCCCGGATCCCATCCGATACTCCGAACAATATTCGGTCTCTTACTCTTCATTCCATAACTACTCAATAACATCGAATCCTTAAGTGTGTCTCACTACGGTTCGTGAATTATGCGGACATGATCGAGACACTTCTCCGAATAATAACCAACAGAGGAATCTGGAAATTCATATGGCTCCCACATATTTCTATGATTAATTTGCGATCGAATGAACCACTTACATATGATACCAATTTTCCTTTGTCTCACGATAGTTTACTTATCCGAGGTTTTGATCGTCGGTATCTATGCATACCTAGTTCAACCTCGTTACTGATAAGTACTCTTTTCTCGTTCCCGTGGTATGTGATCCCTTGTGAGCCAGTCACATGCTTGCAAGTTAATTGGATGACATTCCACCGAGAGGGCCTAGAGTATATCTATCCGTCATATGGCTGGTAATGGGGATTTATGGTCGTGTATGACTCTTATCATCATCATAAACATCATGGAAATAACAGTTTGGATTTGGCTGGAGTAGTCTCATACAACTCGAGTCAGAAACCAGGAACAAATGCATGAGACATGCAAGCTAGTGTTACCAAAAATGCCTAGAAGGCAAAAACCAAGCCTACTTAAGAAAATACAAGGCTATATATTTAGAGCTGAAATCTTTGATGGATTCCATGTCTCCGTTGAAGATGTTTGTACATAATGTTCCATCTATGGATCTAGCATAAAGGCCTCATCCTATTTTATTGTTCGCTTCAACCACAAAGGTCCGAATCAACCACCAAACGCATATCTTGAGGTGAAGTGAATTTTCCACCAACTTCCTTTGGAGAACCCGTATGTTTTAAAGCTCTTTATGGCAATGTCAAGGAATTTCGCAAAAGGATATAGACTCATCTTTTTTCTCCTAGCTTGAGCTCAAAGTAACATAAGAAATCTCAATGATTCTCCAACAACGACTTGCTACAAATCAAACTTAATGTTGGTTCTTTTTAGCAAATTGGTTTTCTACTTGTTGCCTACCACACCGAAATCATGCACACTACAAAATTAAGGATGTGAAAAGGTAGATTGCATGAACCTAAAAAAGGAATACATATATATAATCACAAGTAAAAAGATTGATCCTAGAGGTTTTGTATAGTTGGAATTATCCCACGTCTTTGTTAGAGGAGGCTCGAACAGCAATTCATATACATACGAGTCCCAGATCACCAATACCCGCCAATACTTACTTGATCTAGGACAGAAGTCCATGCCCAAGCACAAGGGTCATTCACATCCATGAAGGCTTCTAAGTGACACCTAGCCATCTAGGATGAGCCACTAGTACAGAGTAATGCTATGGATACGGGTCAAAACCCCTATCGGCAACGAAGAAACGATGTGTTTTCATATAGGGATCACTGATGTGAGGAGCTCTGTGGAAATGAAGGTATAACCCGTCACCGATAGACTACACTTTTGGCACCACTCTTTCTTATTTCTCAATTTCCTTAACTTACGATCTTCATAGAAGCCATCCTCTTACTACCCAAGTTTCCCTCTTGTTGCACCCTTGCTTCTTTACAACCGGTAACTCGTTTTTAGTTTTTTCTCCTTCAAATGTGTAAGCTTTCTAGCCTATATAGCACCAGCGGAGGTTGTCAGGAAATGATGGGCAGGCCAACCCAAATCAGACTACATTTTATTTGCTTTCACAACCGAATTTCTCTCTCATGTTTCAATGTTTTGGGCTAGGGCTGGGCGGGCCATGGCCCAGTTCGGCTTCAACATAGCTCAGTCACTGCTATATAGACATATGTAGAAGTATAATTCATACTTAGTTGGGCCTTTTTATGGGCCAAAACTAGAGAGATCTCTGGTGGTAAATGCAAGATTAATTGGGGAACGATATGTAGACCTACCTAGCTTGAAGGTTTAGGTATTCTACACCTAAAAAAATTTGGCCGCACCCTTCGGTTGAGGTGCCCTAGGTTTGAATGGACACACCCAACAAAGCTTTGAGTAGGAATAGGAAACCGCCATGACTCTGTGATATGAGCCTTTTCTACGCCATTACTACCATCTCCATTGGCAATGGGAACATTGTGCCTTTTAGGACTTCCCTTGGCTCAACGAAAAAGAGCCTAAAGACATTGCACCTCTCATCTATGAAGTCTCCACTAGGAAAAAATGGAAGGTAAACCAAACCTTGCTCAATAACGCATGGATATCAAAGATAAAGATGAGCACAAACTTGACCATTCCCCACTTACAAGAATATTTAAGGCTTTGGGGAGAGCTCAATGATATCCAACTTAGAGAGGACGTGTAGGACACAACTTTTTAGAACCTCACATCCAATGGTGAATATTCCACTACGGCGACATACAATGATCAATTTTTCACACCCACTTGCATGAACAAGTTGGTTTATAAGGCTTGAGAACCTTCGAAGATAAATTCTTCGCCATATAAAATAGGCTATGGACGGCGATCTTCTTGAGAAGAGGGGGTGGACGAATTGCGACCTTTTTCCGCTATGCAAGCAAACTCAAGAGACGGTGGTGCACCTCTTCTCCCAATGTACATACACAAAAGTCTTTGGGACCTTGTCAAGGAATGACACGATGATTCCATATATTCATACGCAAGATTAGTGGATGGAGCTTTCCATCGAGGATTGGTGGACCCACAAAGCCACCTCGGACCAAAAGGTCATGATCTCCATCACCGTGCTTATTAGTTAGACAATTTGGAAAGAGAAAAATATAAGAATCTTTAAGAACGAGTGCGCCCCATCCACTATTTTTCTCGAGATTATTAAGGGCGAGGCGAAGCATTGAACCACCCATGGGTTGCTTGAGTTTTATATTTTATATATCGGGGAAGTAAATCCCATGCGCTTGTATTTTCTTTTTATCTTTGTCATGTCTCTTCTTAATTAATCGAAAAAAACAAGTCTCTTGCCTTTGTTTGAAACAAGAAGACAGTTTTATATGAAAAGGATCTAAATTAATCATTTGAGATACCCTACTAGCAAGTGTACGGAGACAGTTGATCCTCAGCTTATTTAGGCAAGATTTGTCATTAAGTATTCTACGACTATGTTGATCTGATCACAGTGTTGCCGTAAAGGGGCGAACGTTTGCACCGCCGCCCCAGACGGCCGACAGCATGGGCACGGCCGAAACCATTGGCTCTCGTCAGCGTCCGCGTGCTCCATTGCTTTCAGGCTTTTATGATCCCCGGAAACCGCCCACGCGGCACACGGTCTTGCCGACGGTGCTTACCACCCTACCACGTGGAACAAATTGAATCCCGTCCGAATAAATTGAATCCTGTCTTCGACTGCTCCTCTCATTCCACTTCCAGGCTCATCTACTGCCAGCGAGCAGAACAGGGAGAGACTACTTCCAGAAGCCGTCCATTAAAAATCCACCTGTACAGACCCGATTCGCAGCCCCGCAGGACCTCCTTTCCCCCATTTCTCCCTCGAGATCGCGGGCGCTCCTCGCCCCGCTGCCCTCCTCCCAACTCCCCCCTCCACGCCCACCACCTGTTCGACGCGTCGACAGAGCGGCGGCCATGATCCAGCTGCTGTTCTCGCTGCTGGCCGCCGAGGCGGCGCTGGTGGTCATGCTGCTCTTCCGCACGCCCGCGCGCCGCCTCGTGCTGCTCGCCGTCGACCGCAGCAAGCGCGGCCGCGGGCCCGTAATGGTCAGGACCGTCGCGGCAACCATGCTCGTCGTGCTCGGCTCCAGCGGGTACAGCATCGGCAAGATCCACCGCCGCGAGGGCGAGTTCGCCCAGTTCACGCCCACCGACCAGGTGCTCGCCAGCCGACACCTCCTCGAGGCCTCTCTCATGGGTATGTTAGTATCTGCGCCTCTATCCTCTCTCCTTGTTGGGTCCGTGGAATCCATCATCAGTTGGGAACCGCACATGCCTGCTCTTTTGAGTAAACCCACATCGTTTGGTAAATGGGGGCAAAAATTAGTCTTATGGATGGCTTTGTTGTCTTACATGTGTATGCTCATTTCTTCCGCAAGAACGCTGGAGGATCTCCTTATTTGCAGATATAATTTTACAAGAGAATTGCAAATGCAATTTTTTGGTTCTGTTCAATTTAGACTGCCAAACAGTACTGATTCATCGATAACTTTCAAGCAAAGGGATGCGGCAATTGACAACTTTTATGTGGAAAATGAATTGTCAAGAAAAATGACAATTGAAGGCTACTAGAATTGTTATTCGTCATAATTTTGTGTTGAAGATATAATCTATTACGTACCTTCATATTAGTTTTACTTGTGCTAAAAAATTCCGTTGCAATAAACTGCTGCTCTCATGGAACCAAGTTAGTATTTACTGAAGCAGTTCCTGGTACGATTCTTGTTCCCTGGGGCACCAAGCACTGGCCAAACAGTTGGTCACATTGCCTGCCGTATGTCCAAAGGATATTTTGTTAGGGTATATTCAAAATATGTATGCTCATTTATTCTGTAAGAATGCTAGAGGATCTCTTTGAGGTAATTAAGAAATTATTTTGCATCTAGAATCTTCTATGAGAATTGCCCATGCAAATTTAGGGTTCTGTTAAATTTTGACTCTCTAACAGTGCTGATAAATTACTACTTCGAAAAAAGAATGTGCAATTAAAGTTTTTTCTGTGAAAACAATATTTGTTAAGAAAATAAAAAATGAAAAAAATACTAAAAAATAATGCGGATAATTTGGTGTTAGAAATATTGTAGATAACTTGGTAGTATTGATTTTTACTTGTGCTGCCAACGTCTGTCACATTAAATTGTTCTCATGGAACAAAGTTAGATTTTATTGAAACAGTTCTTGTGAGCTTGACCTGGACATTTTGAATTGCACATTGTCCATGAATTTGGATCAAAACTGATTACATATATGCTTTGAATTTGAAGGTTATGTTTATCCTAGTTTCTATTTTAGGGCTCACCTCTCAAGATATACTAGTATACAATTAAAGTATGTATACTTCCATTTTACGATTTTCGACTATTGATATACTACCAGTGACCATTTTCTGGAAGTTACTTTTTGTCGTTTTTACAACCTTGTTTATCACAACATTTATCATACAAATTCCATGTTGCATAGTGAAATTAATCGACAGACATTGATTCATCATGATTCTTCTTTTGGTACATAAAGCAACCACATAAATAAATTTGGAATGAACATTCTAGGACATTGTGGTTCAAGAGACAGTGATATATGAATACTATTAGCATCACAAAGTGGGCAGAATAGTTTGTTTTTCCAATTGTGTTAAGTGTTTTCTCATTTCAACACTCCCATTGACATGCTGACACCTATCATTCAATAAAATGATGGTTTTCATATGCTGACGAGTCACTCCACCCATAGTGACTAGTGGGCTAAGTTGTTAAAATGTGCTCTCAAATATCTTTTCTCCTATAATGATGACAAACAGTAGTGGCAGTCCATTCAGCTTTAGATCATTTATTCAGTTGGGTTTGGATTAGTCTTGCGCCGACAGGTTGCCTGCCTGAATCTGATCCACTCCTTCGTCTTTTGGCGCAACATTTCCACTATTCATTAATAGGTTTTTACTACCTCATAACAGCACAGAGACAATATGATAACCATTTGCTTAAATGTCATCCTCTTTTTTTTTCATTTTTCATATTCTACCCTCCATGTGACTTTGTTAATCGGTCTATCATATTGAGCTGCAGTTTCATGTATGAAACCATCAATTAGCGGGAGCATGGGCAGAAGTTTTGACGTGTTTTAGTCCGACTTTGTATAGTTTTTTGAATCCAGTGAGCACAGTATATTTACCCTTACTACGAGGACTGCTGTTGTTGTTTTAATACTCCAGTACTAGGTTTGTTACAAAGTAGATGTCATTGTAGAACGCATGATGTTGAGTTTTAAAATGCATATAAATTTATTGTATCTCTTGCAAGGAATGGATACATTAGGTCCATTACAAAAAATGCGTCGGAATGATTGTTCCTTTTATATTCATCATACTGAAGTCAGATGCAGCCTTTGCAGCATAAGCTGTGTATTTTCTGTATACTGAATAGTGTTTTAGATAATAATTGGATAGTGTCTAAGAAAATTAATCTTTCAGTTTGAGTGAATCTTCCTTTGTTTGTTGTTTTGCAGGATACTCTCTGTTTCTTGGGTTAGTTATTGATCGACTACATCACTATATCAGGGAACTAAGGTCGATGAAGAAAAACATGGAGGCTGTGACAAAGCAGAGCCGGGTCTTGGAAGAAGCAAAACGTGGAGGCGCTGAGGAAATTCAAGGATATCAGAAAAAGATCGACAGTCTGAATGAACAGGTGCAACTGCTCAAACAGCAGTTAGTGTCTAAAGCCGAGGAACTAAAAACTGCTGAGACAAATGCCTTGGCTTTACAGAAACAGTCTGAAGGTCTGCTTACTGAGTATGAGCGTCTAATTGCCGAGAACGAGGAATTGAGGAAGAAACTGCAAAAGGTGGAACTCCACTTATCCAATTCTGATAGCAAGAAGAATACATAAAGGGAAGTGTACGTTTTGCCCACCGAACTTGTGCTACTGTAAATTTTTGGCCCCTCGTGTTGTTCTCTAGTGCTTATACTTATAAGATACTGTCATTATTAGGTCCAGGGAATATAGCTATATCTCTTGTTTGTAATATCTGAATATGAATATCACAAAACCACCCCAAGATATTTCGGTGCAGCCGATAAGAGCAGCCTCAGGACACAGTCTTCTCCAGCACGCCTCCTCTTTCCTTTCCCCTGCTACAGTTCTCTCGAATCTTCCCATGGGTGCCGGGCCATTCCAAAGCCGAATCTTCCCATGGACGCCGGGCCATTCCAAAGCCGAACTCGCCGGCATCGCCGGTCGAGGGAGGTGGAGGAGTGGCTCCTGCGCATGTAGTCTAGGTTGTTGGGCTCTTTCTCTCGAATCTTCCCATGGGCGCCGGGCCATTCCAAAGCCGAATCTTCCCATGGACGTCGGGCCATTCCAAAGCCGAACTCGCCGGCATCGCCGGTCGAGGGAGGTGGAGGAGTGGCTCCGGCGCATGTAGTCTAGGTTGTTGGGCTCTCGACGTACGAGTCGTAGGATTAGGTTTAGGTTTTTGTGTGTCTGCCCATGTGGCGTATGGCGAGGTGTCGCTAGGCCTGTCCTGGCGTTCGTGCACAACGGATGGCCGTCTTCGCTCAGGCCTGGTCAGCTCCTATGGTGGGAGCTTGCTAGGGTTGGGGTTGTGGGCGGAGGCCTCCCTAATAAGTGCTTCGGCTGTAGCTGGATCTGGCGAACTGGCGGTGTTCTTCTCCCTCTGGCCGGCCTTGGTGGCGAGGGGTGGGAGGAGGAAGACACGAGGGTCGCGGGGTGTGTGCGGCGTCCTGGAAGCTTGATGTGGGCTCGATCTGACCCGATCCTGTGTCTGCTGGAGGAGGACCCCGCTAGGATTCTCCGATGGACAGAGACGGGCACAGGGCTTCTCCTTATCTCCGACGGCTTCCTCCATAAGGTCAGTGCGCCTGGCTGGATGCTTCTTGCTGCTAGTCTTCATCGATCTTCTCTGGCCGGCCTTGGTGGTGAGGGGAGGAGTTGTGGTGGCGACTGGCAGGGGGCTGCAGTTGAACCAGGCCTGCAGCAGCATCGAGCTCATCACAGGGAGGGAAAGAGCGCCCACGTGATCTTTGGCCTATTTGATGGCCTTCTCAGATGCAAGAGATGTGTCTTCTCAACCTCCGAGACGGAGGCTTCTCCTCGATCTCAGCACCGTCATTCTGCACCCTCTCGAAGCCAAGTGGTGCGTCCCTGGCGGCGGAAGGGTGGCCAGAGCTAGAGACTCGTCTTCGGTGGAGGAGAACAGGGGCTTGATTGCTTTTTTATTTTCTTCCCCAGGGTTCTCTTTGTAAAAGCACAACCCTATGATATGTATTTGGGCCTATGTGCAAACTTGTACCCACAAATGAAAGATGCATCGGGTCTTTCCAGACTCCATTATTGTTCAAAAAATATATCATAAAACGACGACAATTGGCTCATAGGTCTAAGAAAATATTGATGGACTAGCACTAGATCGGTCCGGTAGATGCTCTTTGTCTAGATGCTAGATGATAGAGAGGGAGAGAAGGAGGTTGACGGCGTATTACCTTCGCCAGAGCCTGAGCCCTGTGAGCTGTTGGCCATGGGGTCGACGGCGACGACGAGGTGGGTGTGTCTTGAGTGGGCTAAGCGGAGCGGCGGCAGAGCTTCCTGTGACTAGCGCTAGGAAAACCCTAGATCGGTAGGGATGTGGGTGCGGGGAGCGGCGGCGTGACCGATGAACCTCGTACCTTGTGCCCTGGCCCCCACCTCCTCTTTATAGCGTGGCCACTGAGGCCCACCAACCTAGACTTGGTTGGGCGCCCCCGATCAGGGCGCTGATCGAGGGTCCGTTGAACCGTTGGGTTCGAACATGGAGAGGTCAACCTAACATTCTCCCCCTTGATCTCGACTTTACTTTTCACTTTATACTTTACTTGTTTCATCACTTTTTGTACATAGAGCATGTTTCATCGTCACAACTCAATTGCCGATAGAATCAGACAGCTACAATATACCTTTTGTTTTGAAACAAGAAACTCTTTACTTTTGGGCCTCTTTGATCTAGGAATCATAGGCTTTCCCTTAAACCCATGCCGGCTAAGTGTTCCTTGAACACATTGGGTGGTAAGACTTTTGTTAGCGGATCCGCAAGCATTTTCTTTGTCTTTAAATGCTCGAGTCTTATACTGTGATCCTGGATCTTATCTCTCACAATATAATACTTTATCTCTATTGGTTCAGAAGCATTACTTGAATTGTTGTCGTGAGTATAAAATACTGCGGGCTTATTGTCATAGTACATCTTTAGTGGTTTGCTGATGCAATCTACCACTTTCAAGTCGGGTATAAATTTCTTTAACCATATCGCCTGTCTCGTGGCCTCATAGCATGCTATAAATTTTGCATACATCGTGGATGATGCAACTATTGACTGTTTGGATCTTCTCCACGAAATAGCCCCTTCTGCGAGAGTAAAGACGTATCCTGTCGTGGACTTTCGATCATATTTGTCTCCCGCAAAATCAGCATCTGAATACCCTCTTATCTCTAGGGAATCAGACCTTCTATATGTTAGCATGAGGTCTTTTGAGCCTTGCGCATAACGCAAAGCTTTCTTTACCATTTTCCAGTGCTCTATGCCTGGATTCTCTTGATATCTACCGAATACCCCGGTGATAAAAGCTAAGTCAGGGCGAGTGCACACTTGTGCATACTGTAAGCTTCCAACGACCGAAGTATATGGTACTGACTTCATTTGATCGATCTCGTATTGACTTTTGAGACATTGAAATTTCCCAAAACTGCCACCCTTGACTATTGGAACATGTGTGGTATTGCACGCATGCATACTATATTTCTTTAGAATCTTTTCTATGTATGCCTTTTGCGACAGACCTAGAACCCCATTTGTTCTATCTCGGTGAATTTCTATACCGAGAGCATATGAAGCTTCCCCAAGTCCAACTCTTTCTGTGTTATTAAACTTTATAATCTTTAGAAATTGATGTCTTCTTAACTCTTTGAGACCTTCTAGGGGCCTCATGAACTGGCTCATCATGTGTCTCAACATGTGGCGTATCCTCTAGAGGTGGCTGTTGCTGCTCCCTTTCATGCTCAACCGTGGGTTTCAGTCGGCTCCCGATGGACAGGTTCCGGATCCCCATCACTGTTGTCGTGGGTGGAGTCACAACACGTGCTTGCACCACAACTTTTGGGGTTGTCGATGCAGGAACAACAGGTAGCGAGAAGAATGTCTCCTGAATCATCGGATTAGGTGCATGCACCCTCTTCTCCTCAAGATCAATTCTTCGAGCTACCATGCCCCCCCTCATCATTTCGTACTCTAAGAAGACTGCATGTCTCGTTTCTACAGACTTTTTGTATATGTTTGGAAAGTAGAAACGAAAACCTTTTGACTTTTCAGGATAGCCAATAAAAATAGCAACTGACTGTTTTGGGGTCAAGCTCTGCAATATTTGGATTGAACACTTTTACCTCAGCCGAGCTCCCCACACCCTTAGGCGTTGTAGCGAGGGGCATCGAATACCGGGCCACTATGATTATATTTATCAAACGCTTTCGATCTTTTTTTAATTGAATAAATATAATCATATCAGGAGTAATCATAACCATCCACAAATGTCGGTGTGAACAATTTCTGATTTTCTTTACATACTTTACTTTAATGCAATCGATGCATTGCTCTATGTTGGAGAACTCTAATGGAGGAAGAATGTCTAACAAGTCTCGCTATTCTCCCCCACGAAATATGGCCTAAACAACAATGCCATAATTTTGACGAGTCTTGAGTTTTCTTTCTTTTCTTTGGTTCTTTATCCGACGAGGAAACATTGACTTTACATACAGAATTAACTTTTTCGCGAGTGGATAAACAATAAAGCTTATCATGAAGGATAGCAATACCAACACAAACTTTATTACAATAAAATGTCACACTGGCCATGTCCAAAAAGACATTCATAGTTTACTTTGTCCAAAAACGCGACACACTTATTGAATTTCTATGCAAAGGAAGGAACATGGAGGACATCCGTAAGCAAGATGGTCGATCCATCAGCAAGCTCCAAGGAGGCATCTCCAATGGCCTCAACATCCGTTAGGACTCCATTTGCAACTTCAGTACACCCTTCACTTCCTTTCATAGTCCTCGTCGAAAGGAATCCCTATAAAGAATTCGCAACATGAACAGATGCCCTTGAATCAATCGACCAAGTAGATTTTGAAAACTGTGTATACAGGGATTCATTTACAAATGAAACTATATTATTATATTTCCTTGCCATTAGCTCCTTCAGGAAAATAGAGCAATATTTCTTGAAGTGCCCTTTCTTGCCACAGTATAGACAAGCATCTCTGTCCACTAGGAGGGCATGCCTATACTGAGACTGATGGTGCATGGGAGCTTTACCATGTGGCTTAGAAGGAGAGCCATGGTTGCTGTGAGTGAAGGACATTTTCTTGTTGTCCTTCACCAGGTTCAATGAACCACCATTCTGGGCTTTGAGCCTCTCCTCTTCTTGAGAACACATGGCGATGGTCTTTTCTATGTCCCATTTTTAGGAGCTATGTTGTAATTGACAAAGAAGTTGTCAAACTGTTGTGGCAATGATGCCATCAACAAGTGGACAAGCAGAACAGGCTTTATCTCTAGATCAACATCCATGGGCTTCAGTTTGGCAGCCATGTTGCTCATCCGAAGTATATGCTCCCTGATGCCATGTCCTCCTCCGTGGTACTTTTCTGTCACCAGCTGGGTTGCATATGTATTTGAAGAACTGGATCTTTATCTTTTCTAAGTACTCCGCGACGGAAGTACACTCTACGATTGAGCCAACAATAACTTGTTATATCGTGTTCTTTATGAACGCTGTGATAACCCAAAAATTTAGGAAATTGATTAATTTGAGAAAAATAATGTATGCCTTTTTATTATGGTAATTTAGCTAATCTCTAATGTTTAAGTTGGATTTTAGTTTTTTTGCATACCATAAAAGTTTGGAGGATTAATTAATAAAATGGCTAGAACCTGACTAGTCTTTGTGTGTGTGCACGTCAACTAGTACAAATGTATGAAAGTACTAATGTATGTCCATATAGTGTATGTGTATGTGCATGTCCTTATGCATGTCCATTGATCCATGCATGCGGTGAGATATTGTCTAGCAAAAGGAAACGTGGCTTGTTGTGAGAGGATGTAGATGATGTGTTGGAAAAATATAGTAGCTTAGTCATTCTTGACCTTGCGTGGACTCTTGCATGTTGGACAGCAGGT
Organism: Avena longiglumis; assembly: GCA_030063025.1. Taxonomy (NCBI): domain Eukaryota; kingdom Viridiplantae; phylum Streptophyta; class Magnoliopsida; order Poales; family Poaceae; genus Avena; species Avena longiglumis. The sequence goes on from CP125974.1 coordinate 169,197,827, forward strand.
AGGCGGCAGGATTTAGATATGTTAGATAGCATTTGGCCCATGTTTCCTTAGCAGAGTCAAGCGGCAAAGCGGCGGAGTAAGATATTTTTAGCTAGCCTTGTGCCGACGTTGCCTCTTGGAGTAGTATAAATAGACGCCCTTCCTCCCTGCCTCAACGAAGAACACACTGATCGATTAGTTTAGGTCTAGAGAGTGAGAGCTAGCATGAGTGAGCTCTCTAATAGAGAGAGAGGTCTTGGAGAGAGAGAGGTTGACTAGAGAGAGTTTGGGATCATTTATCTGCACATGTTGCTTGGAGGAAGTGAAATATATAGACAGAGGTGCTGCCCAAATGAAGATATGGGAGTCGAGTAGTAGATGGGTGTTTATTCTATTATCGGTTTTCTCGCTTGGTGGAGAGATATAATCTATATCTACTTATATCTGTGGGTTTTTCTTCCCGAATAATATATTGATCTGCATTTTTGATTCAGGCAAGCTTTACATGATTCTCTCATATATTTTGTAAAGTACATTTTATTATTAAAACTATGATATACTATTTAAGATATGAGAGTTGTGAATATTCCAATGAAATATTCGTGGGTTGATGCGCTGGTGTCGTGATATAGTGTGATGGATCTATTTGGAGCGACCGATATGAACCAGGCATTTAGCATGAATATGGATTTAGGGAATGACATGAAAATTAATATGAATGATTTTAGAAATAAAACTTGGTGCTACGAAGTTAATCGTATTGTACCGGTCACGGTCCAGGTATGGACTGGCTGAGTTCTCCGCTGGAGACGGTCCTGAAACAGAACATGTCGGTGATGGATCCGTAGGAGCGATCGACATAAGTAAATTCAGGTGTCCGGGTTCTAGTGGGTCAAAGGGCTCTGCTCTTCTATAAGCCGTGTGGTTCTAGTCGGGGCTATGACGTCGGGTACCCCTCTGCAGAGTGTAAAAGTGTTAATATTAACCCCCATGACTTCCGGGTTTGGGAATGCTTACTTTCATATGTGGCATCATGCTTTTTTTAATCTGCTTAACAAGTTCATTCATGTGTTTTTGAAAAGTAAAATCTATTTTACAATTTATATGATTGTGTATATGATTAGTTTGCTGAGTACTTGTCGTACTCACCCTTGCTCACTAATGTTTTTGGATGCAGTCGAGACTAACATGCGGGAGTTGTCATCGTTTCGAGGAATAGGCTGGATCGGTGGGCGGGAAGCGAATTAGATAACATAGTTGTATTCTTGTGTAAATGTAAAGTAATCTTGTAATAAAGTTAGTTTTTGGGCTTCTCTTGATCCACTGTGCCAGCTTATAGCTGTCTTTTTAGCCTTGCGGGTATATAGACCTCCGGGTCTATATACGGCTGTCATCCTCCTCGGTGCCGTTCACGGGCGTGATGATTAAAGTGGTATCAGAGCTCTAGGTTCCAGGTTTAGGACGCGGAAAATTGGGTAGACCGTTAGATAATTTCCCGACTAACATTTGTTGTCTATTGTATTGTTTCAGAGTAGTATGCAAATATGTTTGCTAAGTTATTGGGTTGTTTGCATTCTCAAATCTATCGTATTTGGAATGATTGGTTAGATAAAATCTTGCATGCTTGTTTAATAATAATAAAAGAGGTTAAGTTTGTTTTGTGTTAAATTTCGAGGACGAAATTCTAATAAGGTAGGTAGGATGTGATAACCCAGAAATTTAGGAAATTAATTAATTTGAGAAAAATAATGTATGCTTTTTTATTATGGTAATTTAGCTAATATCTAATGTTTAAGTTGGATTTTAGTTTTTTTGCATACCATAAAAGTTTGGAGGATTAATTAATAAAATGGCTAGAACATGACTAGTCTTTGTATGTGTGCACGTCAACTAGTACAAATGTATGAAAGTACTAGTGTATGTCCATGTCCTTGTGCATGTCCATTGACCCATGCATGCGGTGAGATATTGTCTAGCAAAAGGAAACGTGGCTTGTTGTGAGAGGATTTAGATGATGTGTTGGCAAAATATAGTAGCTTAGTCATTCTTGACCTTGCGTGGACTCCTGCATGTTGGACAGCAGGTAGGCGGCAGGATTTAGATATTTTAGATAGCATTTGGCCCATGTTTCCTTAGCAGAGTCAAGCGGCAAAGCGGCGGAGTAAGATATTTTTAGCTAGCCTTGTGCCGACGTTGCCTCTTGGAGTAGTATAAATAGACGCCCTTCCTCCCTGCCTCAACGAAGAACACACTGATCGATTAGTTTAGGTCTAGAGAGTGAGAGCTAGCATGAGTGAGCTCTCTAATAGAGAGAGAGAGAGAGGTTGACTAGAGAGAGTTTGAGATCATTTATCTGCACATGTTGCTTGGAGGAAGTGAAATATATAGACAGAGGTGCTGCCCAAATGAAGATATGGGAGTCGAGTAGTAGATGGGTGTTTATTCTATTATCGGTTTTCTCGCTTGGTGGAGAGATATAATCTATATCTACTTATATCTGTGGGTTTTTCTTCCCGAATAATATATTGATCTGCATTTTTGATTCAGGCAAGCTTTTCATGCATCTCTCATATATTTTGTAAAGTACATTTTATTATTAAAACTATGATATACTATTTAAGATATGAGAGTTGTGAATATTCCAATGAAATATTTGTGGGCTGATGCGCTGGTGTCGTGATATGGTGTGATGGATCCGTTTGGAGCCACCGATATGAACCATGCATTTAGCATGAATATGGATATAGGAAATGACATGAAAATTAATATGAATGATTTTAGAAATAAAACTTGGTGCTACGAAGGTAATCGTATTGTACCGGTCACAGTCCAGGTATGGGACTGGCTGAGTTCTCCGCTGGAGACGGTACTGAAACAGAACATGTCTGTGATGGATCCTTAGGAGCGATCGACATAAGTAAATTCAGGTGTCCGGGTTCTAGTGGGTAAAGGGCTCTGCTCTTCTAGAAGTCGTGTGGTTCTAGTCGGGGCTGTGACGTCGGGTACCCCTCTGCAGAGTGTAAAAGTGTTAATATTAATCCCCATGACTTCCGGGTTTGGGAATGCTTACTTTCATGTGTGGCACCATGCTTTTTTTAATCTGCTTAACAAGTTCATTCATATGTTTTTGAAAAGGAAAATCTATTTTACAATTTATATGATTGTGTATATGATTAGTTTGCTGAGTACTTGTCGTACTCACCCTTGCTCACTAATGTTTTTGGATGCAGTCGAGACTAACATGCGGGAGTTGTCATCGTTTCGAGGAATAGGCTGGATCGGTGGGCGGGAAGCGAATTAGATAACATAGTTGTATTCTTGTGTAAATGTAAAGTAATCTTGTAATAAAGTTAGTTTTTGGGCTTCTCTTGATCCACTGTGCCAGCTTATAGCTGTCTTTTTAGCCTTGCGGGTATATAGACCTCCGGGTCTATATGCGCGCGGCGGCTGTCATCCTCCTGGTGCCGTTCACGGGGCGTGACAGTTAAAGTGGTATCAGAGCTCTAGGTTCCAGGTTTAGGACGCGGAAAATTGGGTAGACCGTTAGATAATTTCCCGACTAACATTTGTTGTCTATTGTATTGTTTCAGAGTAGTATGCAAATATGTTTGCTAAGTTATTGGGTTGTTTGCATTCTCAAATCTATCGTATTTGGAATGATTGGTTAGATAAAATCTTGCATGCTTGTTTAATAATAATAAAAGAGGTTAAGTTTGTTTTGTATTAAATTTCGAGGACGAAATTCTAATAAGGTAGGTAGGATGTGATAACCCAGAAATTTAGGAAATTAATTAATTTGAGAAAAATAATGTATGCTTTTTTATTATGGTAATTTAACTAATCTCTAATGTTTAAGTTGGATTTTAGTTTTTTTGCATACCATAAAAGTTTGGAGGATTAATTAATAAAATGGCTAGAACCTGACTAGTCTTTGTATGTGTGCACGTCAACTAGTACAAATGTATGAAAGTACTAGTGTATGTCCATATAGTGTATGTGTATGTGCATGTCCTTGTGCATGTCCATTGACCCATGCATGCGGTGAGATATTGTCTAGCAAAAGGAAACGTGGCTTGTTGTGAGAGGATTTAGATGATGTGTTGGCAAAATATAGTAGCTTAGTCATTCTTGACCTTGCGTGGACTCTTGCATGTTGGACAGCAGGTAGGCGGCAGGATTTAGATATTTTAGATAGCATTTGGCCCATGTTTCCTTAGCAGAGTCAAGCGACGGAGTAAGATATTTTTAGCTAGCCTTGTGCCGACGTTGCCTCTTGGAGTAGTATAAATAGATGCCCTTCCTCCCTGCCTCAACGAAGAACACACTGATCGATTAGTTTAGGTCTAGAGAGTGAGAGCTAGCATGAGTGAGCTCTCTAATAGAGAGAGAGAGCTTGGAGAGAGAGAGGTTGACTAGAGAGAGGTTGACTAGAGAGAGTTTGAGATCATTTATCTGCACATGTTGCTTGGAGGAAGTGAAATATATAGACAGAGGTGCTGCCCAAATGAAGATATGGGAGTCGAGTAGTAGATGGGTGTTTATTATATTATCGGTTTTCTCGCTTGGTGGAGAGATATAATCTATATCTACTTATATCTGTGGGTTTTTCTTCCCGAATAATATATTGATCTGCATTTTTGATTCAGGCAAGCTTTTCATGCATCTCTCATATATTTTGTAAAGTACATTTTATTATTAAAACTATGATATACTATTTAAGATATGAGAGTTGTGAATATTCCAATGAAATATTTGTGGGCTGATGCGCTGGTGTCGTGATATGGTGTGATGGATCCGTTTGGAGCCACCGATATGAACCATGCATTTAGCATGAATATGGATATAGGAAATGACATGAAAATTAATATGAATGATTTTAGAAATAAAACTTGGTGCTACGAAGGTAATCGTATTGTACCGGCCACAGGCCAGGTATGGGCTGGCTGAGTTCTCCGCTGGAGACGGTCCTAAAACAGAACATGTCGGTGATGGATCCGTAGGAGCGATCGACATAAGTAAATTCAGGTGTCCGGTTTCTAGTGGGTCAAAGGGCTCTGCTCTTCTAGAAGCCGTGTGGTTCTAGTCGGGGCTGTGACGTCGGGTACCCCTCTGCAGATTGTAAAACTGTTAATATTAACCCCCGTGACTTCCGGGTTTGGGAATGCTTACTTTCATGTGTGGCATCATGCTTTTTTTTAATCTGCTTAACAAATTCATTCATCTGTTTTTGAAAAGGAAAATCTATTTTACAATTTATATGATTGTGTATATGATTAATTTGCTGAGTACTTGTCGTACTCACCCTTGCTCACTAATGTTTTTGGATGCAGTCGAGACTAACATGCGGGAGTTGTTATCGTTTCGAGGAATAGGCTGGATCGGTGGGCGGGAAGCGAATTAGGTAACATAGTTGTATTCTTGTGTAAATGTAAAATAATCTTGTAATAAAGTTAGTTTTGGGGCTTCTCTTGATCCACTGTGCCAGCTTATAGCTGTCTTTTTAGCCTTGCGGGTATATAGACCTCCGGGTCTATATGCGCGCGGCGGCTGTCATCCTCCTGGTGCCGTTCACGGGGCGTGACAGTTAAAGTGGTATCAGAGCTCTAGGTTCCAGGTTTAGGACGCGGAAAAAATTGGGTAGACCGTTAGATAATTTCCCGACTAACCTTTGTTGTCTATTGTATTGTTTCAGAGTAGTATGCAAATATGTTTGCTAAGTTATTGGGTTGTTTGCATTCTCAAATCTATCGTATTTGGAATAATTGGTTAGATAAAATCTTGCATGCTTGTTTAATAATAATAAAAGAGGTTAAGTTTGTTTTGTATTAAATTTCGAGGACCAAATTCTAATAAGGTAGGTAGGATGTGATAACCCAGAAATTTAGGAAATTAATTAATTTGAGAAAAATAATGTATGCTTTTTTATTATGGTAATTTAACTAATCTCTAATGTTTAAGTTGGATTTTAGTTTTTTTGCATACCATAAAAGTTTGGAGAATTAATTAATAAAATGGCTAGAACCTGACTAGTCTTTGTATGTGTGCACGTCAACTAGTACAAATGTATGAAAGTACTAGTGTATGTCCATATAGTGTATGTGTATGTGCATGTCCTTGTGCATGTCCATTGACCCATGCATGCGGTGAGATATTGTCTAGCAAAAGGAAACGTGGCTTGTTGTGAGAGGATGTAGATGATGTGTTGGCAAAATATAGTAGCTTAGTCATTCTTGACCTCGCGTGGACTCTTGCATGTTGGACAGCAGGTAGGCGGCAGGATTTAGATATGTTAGATAGCATTTGGCCCATGTTTCCTTAGCAGAGTCAAGCGGCAAAGCGGCGGAGTAAGATATTTTTAGCTAGCCTTGTGCCGACGTTGCCTCTTGGAGTAGTATAAATAGACGCCCTTCCTCCCTGCCCCAACGAAGAACACACTGATCGATTAGTTTAGGTCTAGAGAGTGAGAGCTAGCATGAGTGAGCTCTCTAATAGAGAGAGAGAGCTTGGAGAGAGAGAGGTTGACTAGAGAGAGTTTGAGATCATTTATCTGCACATGTTGCTTGGAGGAAGTGAAATATATAGACAGAGGTGCAGCCCAAATGAAGATATGGGAGTCGAGTAGTAGATGGGTGTTTATTCTATTATCGGTTTTCTCGCTTGGTGGAGAGATATAATCTATATCTACTTATATCTGTGGGTTTTTCTTCCCGAATAATATATTGATCTGCATTTTTGATTCAGGCAAGCTTTACATGATTCTCTCATATATTTTGTAAAGTACATTTTATTATTAAAACTATGATATACTATTTAAGATATGAGAGTTGTGAATATTCCAATGAAATATTCGTGGGTTGATGCGCTGGTGTCGTGATATAGTGTGATGGATCCGTTTGGAGCGACCGATATGAACCAGGCATTTAGCATGAATATGGATTTAGGGAATGACATGAAAATTAATATGAATGATTTTAGAAATAAAACTTGGTGCTACGAAGGTAATCGTATTGTACCGGCCACAGTCCAGGTATGGGCTGGCTGAGTTCTCCGCTGGAGACGGTCCTAAAACAGAACATGTCGGTGATGGATCCGTAGGAGCGATCGACATAAGTAAATTCAGGTGTCCGGGTTCTAGTGGGTCAAAGGGCTCTGCTCTTCTAGAAGCCGTGTGGTTCTAGTCGGGGCTGTGACGTCGGGTACCCCTCTGCAGAGTGTAAAACTGTTAATATTAACCCCCGTGACTTCCGGGTTTGGGAATGCTTACTTTCATGTGTGGCATCATGCTTTTTTTTAATCTGCTTAACAAGTTCATTCATCTGTTTTTGAAAAGGAAAATCTATTTTACAATTTATATGATTGTGTATATGATTAATTTGCTGAGTACTTGTCGTACTCACCCTTGCTCACTAATGTTTTTGGATGCAGTCGAGACTAACATGCGGGAGTTGTCATCGTTTCGAGGAATAGGCTGGATCGGTGGGCGGGAAGCGAATTAGGTAATATAGTTGTATTCTTGTGTAAATGTAAAATAATCTTGTAATAAAGTTAGTTTTTGGGCTTCTCTTGATCCACTGTGCCAGCTTATAGCTGTCTTTTTAGCCTTGAGGGTATATAGACCTCCGGGTCTATATGCGCGCGGCTGTCATCCTCCTGGTGCCGTTCTCGGGGCGTGACAGTTAAAGTGGTATCAGAGCTCTAGGTTTCAGGTTTAGGACGCGGAAAAAATTGGGTAGACCGTTAGATAATTTCCCGACTAACCTTTGTTGTCTATTGTATTGTTTCAGATTAGTATGTAAATATGTTTGTTAAGTTATTGGGTTGTTTGCATTCTCAAATCTATCGTATTTGGAATGATTGGTTAGATAAAATCTTGCATGCTTGTTTAATAATAATAAAAGAGGTTAAGTTTGTTTTGTATTAAATTTCGAGGACCAAATTCTAATAAGGTAGGTAGGATGTGATAACCCAGAAATTTAGAAAATTAATTAATTTGAGAAAAATAATGTATGCCTTTTTATTATGGTAATTTAACTAATCTCTAATGTTTAAGTTGGATTTTAGTTTTTTTGCATACCATAAAAGTTTGGAGGATTAATTAATAAAATGGCTAGAACCTGACTAGTCTTTGTGTGTGTGCACGTCAACTAGTACAAATGTATAAAAGTACTAGTGTATGTCCATATAGTGTATGTGTATGTGCATCTTCTTGTGCATGTCCATTGACCCGTGCATGCGGTGAGATATTGTCTAGCAAAAGGAAACGTGGCTTGTTGTGAGAGGATGTAGATGATGTGTTGGCAAAATATAGTAGCTTAGTCATTCTTGACCTCGCGTGGACTCTTGCATGTTGGACAGCAGGTAGGCGGCAGGATTTAGATATTTTAGATAGCATTTGACCCATGTTTTCTTAGCAGTGTCGAAGAGTCAAGCGGCAAAGCGGCGGAGTAAGATATTTTTAGCTAGCCTTGTGCCGACGTTGCCTCTTGGAGTAGTATAAATAGACGCCCTTCCTCCCTGCCTCAACGAAGAACACACTGATCGATCAGTTTAGTTCTAGAGAGTGAGAGCTAGCACGAGTGAGCTCTCTAATAGAGAGAGAGATGTTGGAGAGAGAGGTTGACTAGAGAGAGTTTGAGATCATTTATCTGCACATGTTGCTTGGAGGAAGTGAAATATATAGACAGAGGTGCTGCCCAAATGAAGATATGGGAGTCGAGTAGTAGATGGGTGTTTATTCTATTATCGGTTTTCTCGCTTGGTGGAGAGATATAATCTATATCTACTTATATCTGTGGGTTTTTCTTCCCGAAAAATATATTGATCTGCATTTTTGATTCAGGCAAGCTTTTCATGCATCTCTCATATATTTTGTAAAGTACATTTTATTATTAAAACTATGATATACTATTTAAGATATGAGAGTTGTGAATATTCCAATGAAATATTCGTGGGCTGATGCGCTGGTGTCGTGATATGGTGTGATGGATCCTTTTGGAGCCATCGATATGAACCAGGCATTTAGCATGAATACGGATTTATGAAATGACATGAAAATTAACATGAATGATTTTAGAAATAAAACTTGGTGCTACGAACGTAATCGTATTGTACCGGTCACAGTCCAGGTATGGGACTAGCTGAGTTCTCCGCTGGAGACGGTCCTGAAACAGAACATGTCGGTGATGGATCCGTAGGAGCGATCGACATAAGTAAATTCAGGTGTCCGGGTTCTAGTGGGTCAAAGGGCTCTGCTCTTCTAGAAGCCGTGTGGTTCTAGTCGGGGCTGTGACGTCGGGTACCCCTCTACAGAGTGTAAAAGTGTTAATATTAACCCCGTGACTCCCGAGTTTGGGAATGCTTACTTTCATGTGTGGTACCATGCTTTTTTTTAATCTGCTTAACAAGTTCATTCATCTGTTTTTGAAAAGGAAAATCTAGTTTAAAATTTATATGATTGTGTATATAATTAGTTTGCTGAGTACTTGTCGTACTCACCCTTGTTCCCTAATGTTTTTGGATGCAGTCGAGACTAACATGTGGGAGTTGTCATCGTTTCGAGGAATAGGCTGGATCGGTGGGCGGGAAGCGAATTAGATAACATAGTTGTATTCTTGTGTAAATGTAAAATAATCTTGTAATAAAGTTAGTTTTTGGGCTTCTCTTGATCCACTGTGCCAGCTTATAGCTGTCTTTTTAGCCTTGCGGGTATATAGACCTCCCGGTCTATATGCGCGCGGCGGCTGTCGTCCTCCTGGGGCCGTTCTCGGGGCGTGACAAACGCCATGCATTTCTTATTGGCATTCTTCCACTTTCTGTTTTCTAAAGTATAAAATAGCTCCAACGGAGCATAGTCCCTTTGTAGGGGTTCGTAGCATGGAAAACAAAAAATTTCTACCGCATGCAAATAAACAATCCAAGATCTATCTACTAGATTGTAGCAACGAGTCGATAGAGTAGCTCACCCTCGAAGATTCCAAAGTGTTTAACGAAAGCAGATTCTCGTGGGTGATGTAGTCGTACTCTTGCCTATCTCAAGATCATGTACACGATCCTTCCGGCGCTGCGTTCCGGCAGCGCTTCCGCAGTTTGTCACACGTTCGATACTCGATGAAGACCTTCCTCTCCCTTGTTCCAGCCGGCAGCGGAGGTTGTAGCACTCTCCTCGCGATTCCGGCAGCACGACGGCGTGGTACCGGAAGTAGAGGGGAGATCTCGCAGGGCTTCGCCTTAAGCCGGAGCGAGTATGGTGGAATATGAGAGAGGCCTTGGCGATCTAGGGTTTAGAGGCACCAAGGGAGGAGGCTAGGCCGGCGGCTAGGGCTTGGGGAGAGCCCCAACTCGACGGCTAGGGCAAACCCTAGGGCGGGGGTGACTTGTGGTGGCCGGCGGCTAGGGCTAGGGTTTTGGTGGAGAGAGGTGTAGGCTAGAGGGGGCACCCCTGCCCCTTCTTTTATAGGTGGGAGGGCGTCTGCCAAGGGGAGGGAGTCGTACCCCAAGTCGGCCTCCTTGGCCGGCGGGTGGAGGGAGAGGAACTCCTCCCCAAGTAGGTTTCCTACTCTCCCTCCACCAAGCAAAACTGCCATTTGACTTTTTAAATTGGCGTTTGACTTTTCAAACTAGGATTGATTTATCCCTTTATTTTGCTCAGCCATGATACCTAGTACATGATGCAACTATTTCACATTGTCATGACACATTCATGTACCCTTCCCCTCCGGAGTGCCGGACCTTCCGGACCCTTGTAGAACATTCCCGATGAAAACACCGGAATCATTCCCCAACTCTGAAACAAGACTTTCCTTATATGAATCTTATTCTCCGGACCATTCCGGATCTCCTCGTGATATTCGGGATCCCATCCGAGACTCCGAACAACATTCAGTCTCTTACTCATCATTCCATAATTACTCAACAACATCGAATCCTTAAGTGTGTCTCCCTACGGTTCGTGAATTATGTAGACATGATCGAGACACTTCTCCGAACAATAACCAATAGAGGAATCTGTAAATTCATATGGCTCCCACATATTTCTACGATTACTTTGCGATCGAATGAACCACTTACATACGATACCAATTTACCTTTGTCTCACGATAGTTTACTTATCCGAGGTTTTGATCGTCGGTATCTCTGCATACCTAGTTCAACCTCGTTACTGATAAGTACTCTTTTCTCGTTCCCGTGGTATGTGATCCCTTGTGAGCCAGTCACATGCTTGCAAGCTAATTGGATGACATTCCACCGAGAGGGCCCAGAGTATATCTATCCGTCATATGGATGGACAAATCCCACTCTTGATCCATGTGTCTCAACCCATACTTTCCGAATACTCAATGCCACCTTTATAGCCACCCAGTTACGTTGTGGTGTTTGATGTCATCAAAGCATCCTTCCGGTGATGGTGATAAGCATGATCTCATGGTCGAAGGAATTAGGTTACTATGTATCAGAAAGCTTATAGCAATTGAACTACTAAAATGACTTGATCTTTATGCTACGCTTATCTATAGGACTATTTCCATCATACCATTCTCCTAATGATATGATCTTGTTATTAACAACATCTCAAATGTTCATGATCAAGAAACCATGATCATCTATTAATCAACAAGCTAGTATTATGAAGAGGCTTTACTAGGGACTCTAATTTAGTTTACAAATCACACAAGTATTAATGTTTCTTGTTAATACTATTATAGCATGAATGTAAACATTTGTCATAAACACAAAGATATAATAATAACTACATTTATTATTGCCTCTAGGGCATATCTCCAACACCCTTTTGTTTTTCTCCCATGCCACATCATCATCAGGGGCCTCTCGGACTGGCTCTGTTGGCTTTGGAGGAGGCTTGGTCTCAAGGACCCAATCCACCTCGGCGCAAATGAAGGCCAGGTCCACGTTCTTTCTTCATTCGGGGTAGTTATCGCCTCTAAGTGTGGGGACATCCTTGATACAACTCATCAAGTAATATCCTCCTGAAAATCACAAAGAAGTCAGAATAGTAACAATTGCAAATATTGATCCAACGTTGGTCAAAATCAAGACATGCAAATGTTCCTACATCATCGTTGGGAAGAAAATAGAATCAAGGCATATGACTTTAATTACTTTGAAATGACATACTAATCACAATCATGCTATTTACAACGTTGGTTACAAAAATAACATGAATATGACAATAATATGACTATAACATGCTCTAAAAAAAATAATACTTTCTTTGTCTTTATTAAATTTTAAAAGAGCCCTTTTGACTATATGCAGCGGAAGAATGAATTAAAAAATTCATTTAACTTTACTTTTTATAGAAACTTTACTGTTACTTTATTATTTTTCTATACAAAATTTCGTTTGATTATTTTGTGTAATTTTTTTTGCCAAAAACAGATAATAAACTGTCTTAAAGGTCTCTGTAAAAGTTAAAAGAAAAAACTGTGCTGGAACGGGCGGCAGACAGCGGTCCAATAAAGCACCATGCAGCATGCACGCGCCCACTGGCCTGTCTCGCGCTCGTTGTGCGCCACTCAGCCTTCTAACGGGCTAGCGACGGCCCACGGCCTGCCACCACCCTACGCCCGGCTCTAGCCATCGGATCATTCCTCAACGCATTGGACGGCTGTGCGCGAGCTTCGCTTGGTCAAAACCAGCGCATCCCCCCTGTCGATCGTAGCCCTAGCCCCACTTCTCCCCCACCCCGCTTGTCTCTCGCCTCTGGCGGCTGCGGGTGGCATCTATGGCCGGTGTCACCCCGGATGAGCGAGTGGCAGCGCCGCCAGACACTAGGCCGGCGACGTGGCCCTCCTCTCCTTTCCTCTGTTCCCTTTTCACCTCTCCACTCCCAAGTCATGGAGATCGAGTAGCAAGAGGTGACGGCCCCCTGGCCACCTTGCCGACGCCGCGTGCACCAGTAGGTGGGCGCGTCCTTGTCAAGAGGCCTAGCGGCGGAGCCCTATGCCGGCGCACGGCGGCGGCCGGTGAGCCTTCCCTTCTTTCTTTGATTCAGTTTTGGAATGAAAAAATTTGGGAATTTTCTTTGTGGGATTTGAATCAGGGAAAATCAGGGCTTTACCTTTCTCTGTACTTTGCCCCGAAGGGTTGGTTCTTCTTCTAGATGTTTCCATGGGATACCCATCTAGATCGAGCGAAACGGCGCGGCCTCGAGGCGGCGCACTGTGTAGGGTTAGTTTTTTTTTTGACTTTCTTTGTTTTTCCTTTTCTACACGAAACGATCTGCAGAGCCACCGTGGTTGTGATACCATTGATGGACTAGGCTAGCACTAGATCGGTCTGGTAGATGCTCTTTGTCTAGATGCTAGATGACAGAGAGGGAGAGAAGGAGGTTGACAACGTATTACCTTCGCCAGAGCCTGAGCTCTGTGAGCTGTTGTCCATGGGGTCGACGGCGACGGCGAGGTGGGTGTGTCTAGAGTGGGCCAAGCGGAGCGGCGACAGAGCTTCCCGTGACTAGCGCTAGGAAAATCCTAGATCGGTAGGGATGTGGGTGAGGGGAGCGGCGGCGCGACCGATGAACCTCGTACCTTGTGCCCCGGCCCCTACCTCCTCTTTATAGCGCTCCCACAGGGGCCCACCAACCTTGACTTGGTTGGGCACCTCCGATCAGGGCGCGGATCGAGGGTCCGTTGAACCGTTGGGTTCGAACGTTGAGAGATCAACCTAACAAATATAACTATATCTGTTGAGGTTATGACAGGTCTCTTATGTCCATAAAATGATAGGATCCAGTTAAAGATTGTGGCTAGGTGTGTAACAAAAATCTTCGCTTTTGGTTTTCCTAATTCTCAGCCTGAGATTTTCTTGAATCTCCGTCAGTTTTAGAATGCAGCTAAGTGCAAGTTGTGCAATTGAAGTTGCATTTTTCAGATTAGATTGCGACATAAGAACAATCTGACTGAGACGTAGGCTGATACTTCTTTTTTCTCATATATATACTCCCACCGTTTGGAAACATAAGATGTTTTAGGTTTGTGAAGAAGATGTATCTAAACACGTTTTAGTGTATAGGTTCAAATGAATCTAGACACTAAAAGGTGTCTAGATGCATCTCATCCACAAATCTAAAACATCTTATATTTTCAAACGGAGGAGTATACGTATTGCTTTACAACAAAGATATTCGTCACGAGCAATTAAGGCGATGACGAGCAATTAAGGCGGTGTTAGTGTTGTTCTTTTGGTCATACGAGCAAGCCAATCGAGTCACCTTATATTCCTCTTACATACCGTCATGAATTTAGATTTAGATGAAGCTTGTATTCCCTCCGTTTCAAAATATAAGATGTTTTAGGTTTGTGAAAAAAATGAATCTAGACTTCTTTTAGTGTATAGATTTACCCCAAAGTTGAGTGAACCTATATACTAAAACAAGTCTAGATACATTTGCTTTACAAAGCTAAAACATCTTATATTTTGAAACGGAGGGAGTAGACTTGTACTATGTTATGAAACTAGATATACCCATTTTGCTACTAAATGAGTCTTGCGTCTTGCTTAAAAGCTTGTGGTACGTATGAGAATGACCCTTCACCTAGGCTAAGCTACCAGCAACTACTGATGTCTCCCCCTTGTGATGCGATACATTTGTTGGGAACAAGGATGTCGAACCCGCTGAGCGTCCACTCTGCCTCCGCACTCTTGCTGATATATATCTCGGTGCCGACGTCGAGCGACGACCACCGCCTCTTCGCCGGCGGCGTCCCCGGATCCTGCAGACATCGAGAAACCATCCATCAACATCAGCATTGTAGAATGACATAGCTGATCCACCACACAATGACACAAAACCTGATAGAAGTATAGCGCGTGGGACAGGGCCCCGACGTCGAGCTCCCACGCCCTGGGGTCGCCGACCCAGCCCTGCCCTTTCGCCGTCGGGTATCCGAACTCGCCCCACACTGGGTGCGGCACGATCTGCAGGATCTCCTGCGGCTGCGGGTTGCTGTAGGCGTCGCAGTAGGTGGTGGGCTGCTCGGCGCGCGCGGCGTTCCCCGGCGAGCAGTACACGTGGTAGGCGCCGTAGGGGAACCGCGCCGTGTCGTTCCGGTGCACGCGGCTGCCGTTCCGGAACGTGTGCCACGGCGGGCACTGGTCCTTGCGCCCCGGCCCGCACCACGCCTGCGTCTCCGGGTTGATGATCATCTCGCTGTACCGGGTCACGTCAGTGGCGGTGTCGCCGTCGCAGGGGGAGCCGTCGTTCTTCCAGCAGCTGCCCATGTCCATCAGGTAGAACTGGCTGCTGGCTCCCCCGCCTTGCTTCACCTCCAGCGTCAGCCGAACCTTGAAGTCCGGTGATTCGGGAACCTGACACACACAGCCCACGCATTTAATTAGTCACATCATGTTGTTTGATGACAACAACTTTGAATTCGAAAAGCAAAAGAACATGAACCAAAGATCTTCTCTTCGTCCCCGCCAAGCCGTGTCCTTTTTGGAATAACAGAATTTAAATATTGTGGAAAGAAGAGAAGAGGAAGGTCTAGTACACCAACTGTATTAGTTCTGTGCTCATGAATTTGGATTGCTCTGACGTGTTGTTTCCGGTCACATATTATACTACGAGTAGTAATTAAGTTATCGTAGCATTCTTTTCCAAACCTAAGATATAGTTTCTGGTTAAAGCATTGCCTTGATCAACATCATGTATGAAAGAAACTAAATGTTGCTTTCCATCTACGGTTTTGATGACTGTCACAATCAACATTAATGGACGCAGCTACGCAACAATGCGTCTACGAAATGTGAAACTAGCACTCGGATCGTTTTCAGAAAACAACCGTGCACGAGTCGACTGAAAACCACTTACTATCTTAGTCATGCCTCTGGTGTCGTAGTGGTAGCCGCCGGAGAACCCCCTGGTGGCGTCTGAGCGCAGGTAGAGCATCAGCCACGGGTACTTGGCCGACGTCCGCAGCTTGTGATGGAACACCCATCCGGCACTGCCCGTGGCCGCTACCTGCTTCTCCCACATCACCGAGTAGTAGGACACCCCGTTGCTCCCAAGATCCGTGGCGTCCAGGTCGTACGTGCCGAACATCCCGCCGCGCAGCCACCGGCCGCCATCGTCCAGCGCGGTGCGGTTGTGGAACACCAGCGGCTGGTTCATGCATCCCGTGCCGCCGGGACAGGGGAACCGGGTGGTCTGCGCGAACGGGCGCGCCGGGCGGCCGTTGTCCGGGCAGATGGCCGCGGTGGTGTCCAGGTTGCCGTTCTTCAGCATGACCATCCAGAACTGCCACGGCACTGGGCTGTCGGGCACCTGGCACCGGTCCCCCAGGTACAGCTCCTTCGCCACCGCGTAGCGGTCGACGTCGGTGACGGTGGAGTTTGACGGCGTGCCGGGGAACGGGTCGCCCGCGCGGAGCTTGTTGTCGGCATCGGTCACTCGGTGCACCACCTTGTACGCCGGCTCCCCCAGCTCGTCCTCGCCGCCGCTGCCTGCGCGACAATCGACATTATTCTTGAATAAAAAAAAAACGATGACCGACAACATTTTCATCCAATCTTGGCATAATGTGGAAAGTATTATTTATTCTGGACAAGACAAGGGAATGAGAACTAGCTAGTCCTAGCAATAAGTTTTGTTGTTGTACCGATGTCGAAGCAGTCGGCGCCGCGGGGGCTGCCCATGCCGGGGGCCTCTTGGCCGACCTCGTTGCAGAAGTTCCAGGCTTCCCAGGCGACGCGGAGGCCGTCGCGCCGCATACCGGGATCACCGACCGCCGACACGTAGCCAGCTCCTCCATGCGTCCGGATGGCCTCGGCTGCCGAGCAGTAGGAGAGAAAGGCGGCGAGGAGGAGGAGCAGGGTGGTGTTTGCCGCCGCAGAATCGCGCACCCGCAGAGCCATTGGGGAAAGCGGTCGATGGACAGCTAGCAGGCGCTGATGCAAAAGTTGTTAGAACAATCCCAGGGGAGGATGACAATGGTTGGTGGGGCGGTGGGGCTCGAACAGCAGTGCGCCCTGCGTTGGACAAAAAGAGCAGAGTGTTAAAGCAAAGTGTAGTGGAGACGTGCAGTGGAGAAGATGCTTCGTCACGGGCTACAGGCTACAGCTCTATCCATACATTTTGATATCTTTTCTTCGTGGAGAATTACAGATGGGGATAGATGCGCCGCCTTCGGAATACACAGTTATTTCGGTTAATTATATGCCCTTGTCCGTTTTGCGTGTCTTGACGTGGTCTTGCTGAGTTGCTATGCCGTGAGTGCGAGCGTGGAGGGAGTCTACAACCAACACGCGATCCAAATGTCTGAGCAAAGAACAAGGGCGTGTTTGCTAGCCGCTTCTCATTTCTCCTAATGGCGTCGGTAGAATTTGGTCCGTTTGTATTTCTATAAGTCTTATAATTTTTTTTACATTGCACGGATTCTAAAGCGGCTCAAAATTAGCCTGCTAGAAACGTTGATTTTAGACGTTTACACGGGACATGCCGCGGCCATGCGAAAAGCGGAGAAGCCGCGTGCCGCCGTACAAGCTCGGGGATGACGCGAGCATCAACTTTTCCCTAATCGGTAAGAGAAATTTCGTCACCGTCTGCCAAAACCCCGCCCTATATGTCAACACCGTCTCACCGCTTGTGGCGCCACCTTTTCCCCACTCTTCGAGCTTGGAAGCCTACCAAGATCTACAACGACTAGTATGTAAGCGGCGGCGGCGGCATGGGTGGGTCTAGGATAGCTCCGGCAGGCGTTCTTCTCCGGTCTCTTCGTCGGCAACGTGCTCCGTTCCTCCGATGCTGGTGAGTTTTCTCCAACCCCAACTCCGGTAGGTCTGATTTGTTAGCATATGGTAGATCGAGTGTAGTTCACGATAGATCCATGGTAGTACGCTTGATCTATTGCATGATGTAGTCATAGATCGATGATTTTGTGGCTTTATTGCATGTTTAGGTAGGTAATCTTGTCTACTTTCTATATGCTTGTATTCATGTCTAGGTCCTCATATGCGTGTTATTGATACATGTAGGACATGACCGTGATGAGCGAGTTTAGCCAGGCCCTCATGGATTCTCAGGAGACCTTTGTCGCTGAGACCCAACCCGAGCTCCCACCTTTGTGGCTGGCCTATCCGCAACGCACTGAGATCTTGTCTGCGCCTCCCATGACTGCATACACGGTCGAGCAAATTGCAGAGCAATGCCGCCATCATGGCCAAGAAGAAGGCTATCAAGGATGACAGAGCCCATAGCACAGGCCACGATAAGGGGGTGAAATCCAGCATGAAGTGGGAAACGTTCCTCTCCATGTTCGTGCTGAACACAATGTGTGAGATCATCAAGAGTGGCGTGAGGACGGAGAAGGGGTTAAACGAGGTGCACCTGAAAACTTGTGCCCGCAAGGTGTTTGAGTTTTGTGGCATCAAGGTGTCCTCATAGAAGGTGTATGATGGCTGCAAGTGCACAGATCAATTGTAGCTAGTTTCAGATTAAAAGTGTCGTACCCATAGAGAGCTATTTGGTTAAGGTCTTTATGCCCCTCATTACTATTCACTAGAGAGTACTTGTAAGTTATCTTTAATTCCAAGTAAAGGGTGTATAAAGAGTGTGTTTGAATGAGTGCTAAAGTAAACAAGAACAAAGTAAATAACAAAAAAAAACTAAAGCAAGAGAGTGTCTATGAAGTGTTGTGTAATATGGTTGAGGGGTTATCAAGGAGTGTAGGATACACCTCTAGCATGATACCATTAATCATAATTAAGATAATATACTTCTTGTGTCATGATATGTGTGGAGAGAGCTCCATAATAAAATGTTCACTATAAGGCTCATAGGAGACAACTTTGTTGAGCCATGAGTGAGGTCACCTCTAAATAACCATTGCGATGTCTGAGAGTAGTCACCCATATAAACCACCGCAAATAAGGGTTTCCCCGTGGATATCATAATTAGCTTAGGGAGTCCCTCTTTATCCTCCTTTGACCGTGTAGGTTACGAGCCGGCGCCAATATGTACCGGGGCTATTCTAGGTATAATCCCAAAACACGTCCAAAGGATTTCTCCCTCCCTTTAGTTCCAAGGGCAAATGATATGTGGCCGACTATATATACCATCTAAAGAGAGACATCAAACACAAATCATAAATCTATCATAGACCGTCAAGTCATATGTACACAAAAATAGATCATATTTATTGCAAGTTCATAATAGTTCTAGGGTTTTATAGCATCCTAATTGTCTAACAATTGCAATGCTACTTGCCTAGTCTATATATTGTTACTTCCTACATGTAATTTATTGCATCATTATTATATCGTGCTCATGTCACCATGCCACCTTGCATTTGAGCATCATATAAAACTCTCTATTTGGTTCTTATCACATATGCATCATATATTGTGTCACTTGTATTTGCCTCTTGATATATTGTATTTGCTTCTTGATAAATTGCTTCATGCCCAAGTTGAGTTGTGGGCATATCTCTTACAACCCCACCACCTTTTTTTTGTCACCACCTTATAATTCCCCCATCCAAACTCTATATGAGCACTTGCATTTCTTTTGTCTTTTGTCTAGCTCACATACAATAAGATGGATCCACTTCTAAAACCACATGCTTCCATACATGAATTATGTTGTTGTCACAATATCAAATATATGGTGACACATGGCCACCTTTGCATTTCTATGAGAGTGGGAATGTTTTTCAATCTTACATATGGCTTGTATGAGAGAGTGTAATCATCTATGAAAAGATTTTGGATTGTATGATCACCTAGTGGGACACCCACACTAGCATGCCCAAGTTGTATTAACAAATGACTATACTCCATATACTCCATGTGGTTGTCAAGCTTCCATTCTTGGCATGATTTGTTCAACTTCCAATGCATGCATGGATGTATATTGTCCATATGAGATCATAGTTGTTTTTACAATTATGAGTTGGCCTATAATTCACATGCATGGCACATGCAAGCAAACTATCACCCCTCTTTTGAATTCTTTGGTTTGTGGGTTTTGTTTGATTTGAATGCACCCAAGCTATATCAACATTAAACTATTCACCATGTTCCATCTCTTGTCCTCCTTCATGCTCCTCTTTGGTTATTGAGTTGGTACTTTGTGAAGCTTCTTTGCAATCTCTTGGTTTGTTCAAATTTAATCAAAACAAGACAACTCAAATAAAAACCTATCTATTCTATCCATCTCCCTCTTTGCATAAACCCTCCTCTTCTAGTCCCTCTTACCTATATTTTTTTTTCTAAATATTATATGTTCAAATTTATGTGCAAAGTTCAAAAGGTTTTGAATTAGTAACTTGTTTGTATTTGATACAACCAAAACAAATAAAAAGGAAACTAAAAAAAAGAGGAGAACCTTACCTGGACACCCCCTAGCCGCAGACCTTAACCTGCATCAAGCCAGGATCACCCAAGCCACCCTTCCCCCTCCATCAAAAAAAGCCTGCCAGCGGCCCATGCCATCTCCAGTCCCCGGCCATACCGCTTCGGACGGAACGACACCTCCGTCTACTGTTCTTCTCCTCTCCATCGCTCCCTTCTCTCTGTCGACCAGCAAACGGAGCAGGTCTCCATCCGCCGTCATCCGTGTTGGCGCACGTACCATTCTTACCCCCCAGCGTCGCGCCCCGCGAACCCTAGCTCGTTTCTTCCTAGCGCCACGCCTCTACCTCCTTTCCCCTCTTTGTCCATTTCTCCTGGCGTAACCATGACCCTTGCCGATTTATTTCCGCATCGTTGTCTTTGGCGAGGCACGGAGAATGGCCGAGATCTCCCGCGTCTTCCCGAACCTCTTCCGGAGCCTCCTTGCAAGGAGCTGCACCGTTCAAGGAGCGAGGAGGAGACGTTCTGGGGCATGTTGTTGCCCTCGCGCACCAGCAGGATCACCGTCGACAGCGACGCAACGTCATCACTTCGCCCTTACAGAATGACACCGTGGTGAGCTCCACTCTCGGTCCCCGTCCTTCCTTTCTCTCCTTTGACCTCGCGGTCGCCGCCATGCTCCCGGCCTTACCGAAAGCGCCGCATGGGGCGCCGCGCGATTCACGATTCATGCGCAGATGATAGCGCAACACCTCTATTGCTGTAATCTTCCTGAACGATAAAGCTCATATCTGACGCTTATCTACCTGTTCGTACCATCTCGGTTTATTCCTCTTTTCAACGGAGCAAACCTCGCTCGATTCAGATCTCTAGATCTCTCGTAAATACCCTGCGAAGTTGAGCCAATATCACCGCAGACGGCAGTTTTCGAGTTTCCCCCTCGATTAACGTCGGTTTTCCCTCCTGACCGGCGATGTATCCCGGCGCTACAATCGATATCAGCGATGGTTCCTTCACAATAGGTGAAGACCATACTCTCATCTACCACTTCCGTTTTATGGCGCAAGATCCGCACCATTCGCTCACCATATTCAACCAAACTCGTCCGCTAGTTGTTTTCGCAATCGAGATCAGTTCATCGATTCAGTCCTCGTGACCTTTTGTAAAAAGGTCCTTGCTCTTCTTTTCTCGCAACCCGTGGGTCCTCTAGCAGCCAACACCGTTGGGCCAGCCCAAGCGGATCCTCTCCGTCCACTCATGTGACTTAGCGGCATGACTATTTGATTCCTCACGGTGGCCCAATTCTTGTATTCCTTTTCTTTTCTGGTTATAATTCTCTTATAATTCAAATTCATAAATATATTTACATAAATACAAATCTCTGAGGAATTTTGAAAAACTTTTCAAAATGAAAAGTGGATCTAATTGCTTCTTGTATGTGCATGCGTGAGTTGTATTAGCCTGATCAAAAGAATCGAGCAGCTAACAATACATGCATCTCGGCGGAAGTTATCAGATACATGTGTATCGTCTCGTCGGAACTTCGTCGTCGGTGTCGTCGAAAAGTACTCGACAACAGAGGGTACTTGTAAGTTATCTTTAATTCCAAGTAAAGGGTGTATAAAGAGTGTGTTTGAATGAGTGCTAAAGTAAACAAGAACAAAGTAAATAACAAAAAAAAACTAAAGCAAGAGAGTGTCTATGAAGTGTTGTGTAATATGGTTGAGGGGTTATCAAGGAGTGTAGGATACACCTCTAGCATGATACCATTAATCATAATTAAGATAATATACTTCTTGTGTCATGATATGTGTGGAGAGAGCTCCATAATAAAATGTTCACTATAAGGCTCATAGGAGACAACTTTGTTGAGCCATGAGTGAGGTCACCTCTAAATAACCATTGTGATGTCTGAGAGCAGTCACCCATATAAACCACCGCAAATAAGGGTTTCCATCATAATTAGCTTAGGGAGTCCCTCTTTATCCTCCTTTGACCGTGTAGGTTACGAGCCGGCGCCAATATGTACCGGGGCTATTCTAGGTATAATCCTAAAACATGTCCAAAGGATTTCTCCCTCCCTTTAGTTCCAAGGGAAAATGATATGTGGCCGACTATATATACCATCTAAAGAGAGAGATCAAACACAAATCATAAATCTATCATAGACCGTCAAGTCATATGTACACAAAAATAGATCATATTTATTGCAAGTTCATAATAGTTCTAGGGTTTTATAGCATCCTAATTGTCTAACAATTGCAATGCTACTTGCCTAGTCTATATATTATTACTTCCTACATGTAATTTATTGCATCATTATTATATCGTGCTCATGTCACCATGCCACCTTGCATTTGAGCATCATATAAAACTCTCTATTTGGTTCTTATCACATATGCATCATATATTGTGTCACTTGTATTTGCCTCTTGATATATTGTATTTTGTAACTACCTCGGTGAATTACGCTCCTAGATACAAGCCTGGATGAGCGGAAATGGTTGAAATAGTACGGTGGGGCCCAAATGCCACTCACAGGTAGACCTTGCGGCCGTCCCAACCATTTCCAAACATCGGGACAAATGCAGGCGTGTCGGCGGCGAAGGGATCAACTACATACACAAATGAGTATGTATGCAAGCCACCATACAATAGTACATCGAGCCATTCCATCTAAAAGAAAGGAAATATATATAGCATACATCGGCAAGATTCAAATGTCCTAGATAGATATAATAGTTTAGGATATCTCCTCATACATCACACATCAGAGTATCAGGCGGAAGCGGTGTGGCATCCCGCAAAACCACTACTAGAAAATCGCGTTGAATTTGTGCATTGCATCGTCATCATCATGCATGGTTTGCATTAAACTATTTTCGCAAAGCCGTTTTGTTTTCTAAAACGCCCCACCGTTGTTCAAATATCAAGCCCGGCCTCCGGATTATTTTTGTTCGAACGCTATCGGTTTGCAAACGGTCTATTAAAACAAATAAAAATTATAATTATTTTAGCGGGGGCAGTTGAACGGGCCGTTTCGACCCGAACGACCACCCCCAGGTTTTACAAACGGCCCACCCTGCCAGCCCTACCTAAATCCTACAGCTACCAGTTAATCTACCCTCTCTCCCCCAGCCACATCACCCCAGCCACTCAGCGACCGCCACCTCACCCCTCCCCTATTCCCTAGCCTATCCCTGCATGCCACGTGGCCTAGCCCTCCCTCCCCACTCAACCCTCTCAAGCACACACGCACACCCCTCACACCCACACCCTCACTGGCCTGGGCCCCTCCCGGACCACTCGCCCGGTGCATGCCCCTCCACTCCCTCTCACGCACGCGCCCACCCCACTTCCCCCTGCCTGCCCCACCTGCAGGCCCCCACGCGACCCGCACCTCCCATCTTCCTCCTCTGTCTCTCCCTCAGCTCCACCCAACCGCACGCCGCCTCCCTCACCGCCCCGTCGGCTCGCCTCGCCGGCCCCAACCTCAACCGCCTCCCTCGCCCTCTCATGGCGCCTCCTCCTCGCCTCAGGCCGCCTTCGGACCGAGCTTCCCCCTCGCCCGACCTCGCCCTCCTCCACCCAGCGCCCGGCTCCCTCAAGCAAGCGGCCCCTGCGACCCGCGAGCCCGCGTTCGCGCCCCAGACCGCTCTTCCCGACCGCCGGCCGCTCCTCCGTCGCGGCGCCCGCTCCTCCGCCGGCCGAGCCGCCTCCCCGTCCTAACCGCGCCCGCCTCGGCCCTCATGCGCGCCCGCCAGCCGGCTTCCCTCCGCGACCGCCGCGCTGGCCGCTGCTGCTCGCGCTCGACCTCGCCCGGGCCGTCACCGCCGCCTCGCCCGCTCCTCGAAGCCGCCCGCGCGTCCTCTGCCTCCACCTGGGCGCCTCGTCCCCGACCGCGGCCTCGCCCGGCTCGCGCCCGGCGCCCTGCGTTCGCCAAGCCGGCCGCCCTGGCTTTCATGCGTGGCATACTGGGCATGCACGTCCTCGCCCGATGACCTTCGCCGACCCTGCCGTTCGCCTCCTCCGGGAGCCTGCGCGACTACCGGGACCGGCAAACGCGTCTTCGTCAAAGGCGCTCAAGGAGTGGGCAAAGACAGATCCTCGAGGGGCGACCACCTCCACACATGACCCTGCGTCCATGTTACAAGAGTCGCTACTCGTCGAAGGCCAGAACCCCCCAGGACCGTGGTGTGGGCTTGATGTTGGATGATGGTGCGGCCTTGAACCACCGGCGCGGAACCCGAGCCCGACACCGGCAAACCAAGATGGCCTCGCAAGACCGTTCCCGGGCGAAGCGATCCGGAACCCGACCGAAGACCGATCCGTGCATGCAGCGCCATGAACTCCGGAAACCCCGTGCCGACAAGTACGCCTACCCGGACACCGAGCGCCAAGATCGTCACCGGAACAACAAGCACTTCGTCCCGGAACGCCAAGATCTACTACCCCGGACTCCGAGAACGCTTCCGCCGAACCCCGAATCCCAGATCCGTCGAACCCTGAGACCAACCCCGAACCCCGGAACCCCAAGATCGTCGAGCCCCCTCTGATGTGTGACCCTTTTCCTCGATACCCTATTTTTATAAATGATATCAACTTGTTGCATTAAATCATTCACCTCGCATGCATATCTGTGGTTTGGGGGCCTTATGCCGATTCACCTAATAATTAAATATGGGGCCCATATGCGGGCAAATCTAGCCTTATATTGGCCTCATTTAAACTTGTGTAGCGAACCGGTGATACTTTCTGCCTTGTTAAACAACATTTAAATTGCGGGGTAGCTAAACAACTTGAACCATCTAATTAATTGTCGGACCCCGGTTCCGCTTAATATGACCTAAATGCATCGCACCTTGCCATGCCATGCAGCATACATGCATCATGCCGATCTTCTACCGTCGTACTAAATGCTGCACCCGGTGTTTCTTCTAGTGTTTTGCTTCTTCGCAGATAAGGCCGTTGAGTTGATGTGAGCTTCGCCCCGATCTTCGGATGAACCCTTCAACAATGTTTTCAGGCGAGCATCTCCCCCTTTCTACCTATCTTACATTTCTAGTATTTATTTCCCTCCTGTTGATCTTTGCTATCTGTGTTGCGATGCTCTAGTTTCGTACCCGTGGTATCCCCTGCAGCCATATATAGCCTTGGTCACATCCTATTACCTGTTGTTTGGTAGATAGTGGGACCCGCGTGTCGTAGTTTCTTGCTCAAGTGTTTTGCTTGTCGTCAAGTACCACCATTGTTGGAGGAATTGCCGCATGTTGACGTTGGAGATGATCATGTCTTTAATTATTGTTCACTTTAATTCCTGTTTAACAACTAAAAGTGAATTAAGCAGAGGCATCGGTGGGTGATAGGTAAGATTTGGTTTCCGACCGCCCACTTGTGTCCCGTAGGACCCGAGTTCTTGACACTGTTAGAGATCGAGCGCTAACCACGGTGGGGAGATATGGGCCCCATTGATAATTACCGATTTCAAAGTATTGTCTTGGGGCCACAACTAGTTTGAGGTGTTTTACTATTCTGTACTTATGCCATGCTACTTATGTATTTACGATTGTGTGTGAGGAGCACGCTGTCTTTGTTTAGGAAGCGGAATGTTTTCGCGGTATCGACAGTCCCCGATTGGGGATCTGCTGTCGTTTACAGCCATTGTCGCAAACCCTAAGTCCGTCTCGGAGACCGGCCGACTTCGTTGCGGGTAGACTTAGTGGGGTGGCCCCCCGTGCTTGCTTTGGGTCTGGGAACGTCGTGACTTAGGCCCCGCTGACATACCGATGGGTGTATGTTAACTGATCTGGCAAAAAGGGTCGAAGTGCCTGTGGATACTTTGGTGCACCCTGCGGTTAAATCTTTTAGAAGCCGTGTCGCGGTTATGGGCGACTTGGAGCACGATTTGATCATAGACAACTATAACTAAAGTTCACTGTTTTCAATTGACTTGTATCCGATATGATTAGTAATCAGCTCCACTACAACGGAATGGCTAAGTAAAAGTACCAACAACTGCTGGGTTTTGGGTTCATCTCATGCTAAATGTATCTGACTAGTAAGTGCTGTCACTATAACGGAATGGTTAACTAAAAGTGCCCACTGCTTATTTTATCAGGATGATTATCTAAACCTGACTAGTAAAGTGCCGCAACTATAACCGAATAAGTAAAACTGCCAACTGTGTGAGTTCCTCGGTTGACTTCCTCGATTGGTCTCGAGGGGGAAACGCCAGGATGGGTTTGTTTGATGATAGTATCAGGTTGGACCCGAATAGGGCTTTCTCATCCCTCTCTGATATCCGCCAGTTGAATCGAGTCTCTATAGGTTGTTTAGTGCATGCTGCCGCTCAGTCCACCATACCTATGTAGGCGAGGACGCGATTCTAGCCTCGTGGTGTCTTGGCCTCGATCGACGCTCTTTTTCCTTTGCCCTTTGTCGGCACCCTTTTGTTTAAGCAGGTTTTGAGATCGACGCCGTTAGCGGGGCTACCCTTCCTGCACAGGCGGGGTTATGGACGCCATTGGTTATTCTTGGTCTCTTAGCCCCATTTGCATCTTGTCCGTAGTCGGACGCCCCATCGCTTTCAAGGTGATTTGGATCTTTGTACCGTATATTTGTATTCTTGACTCTTTGAGTCGTTGTTATATATATAATCTTACTGGGTCCCATCGAGGACTGTTGTGTAATGTTATTACTTGGTTTTCCACCCGCACGAAAGTGCCTGGTGGGCACCTTCGAATCGTTTCTATGCGGGTTTGGCGAGTTTTGCTAAAACTTGCATAGGGCCGATTCTGAGGGTGTTACAAGCGGCAAACAAGATCCGAGTACGGATAAGAAGCAAATCGGCATAAGATGCCCCACAAATAAGCACATCTCGCCCACAGATCTCACGGATCCCCGTTCCCGGAATCTCTACACCGAACGATCGTTGCCCACATCATCCGCCTCCTCCACCCAGTATCCATCTTGTGAGTGTAACTGTTCATCGGAACCAAATAATTTATCGTGTGAGACCCTAGGGGTACTCAGCAAGTCTTTATGCCTCTAAAGGGGACACAACCTGGGGTGACGCAATTGCAGCAAAAGGTAAACCCTAACAGTTCTACAGATACTCGCTAACCATCCGCCTAACCAAAGATAGACGGATGTCCGTGAATTAAGGACAACAGTTATAACAGTAATATCATCAGATCCATCCTCCTCCTCGCTTACCAACGAGGAAGCGGGCAAACAACCCCATCCGTTGGCAATTTTATTATCCATTCCATGAATGCTGCACTAATTACTAGTCGATTACTTAGTCAAATTAAAAGGTACTTTAGTTATGCTTGTCTATGATCGAAGCTGTGCTCCAAGTCGTCCATAACATGACACGGCTTTGAAAGTTTTACCCTGCAGGGGTGCACAAATAGCAACACACACTCGATCAACCTCGGAAAAACCAAATCAAAACCCAACGAGGCCTTCACGACAAAGCAATCACAGGATTCAGAAATATTTTAGGGGGCCACCCCATTGAGTAATACCCGCAACGAAGTTAGCTGACTTCGAGACAGACTCAAGGTTTGGGTGGACGGCTGTAAACGACTGGGAACCCAAAACTGGGCTTGTCGATACCGCGAAAACGTGTCCCGATCCTAAACAGTACAGGTGCTCCTCGCACAATCATAAATAAAGCAGTAGAGCATGACATAAGTATAGGATAATAAATAAAACCTCAAACTAGTTTGTGGCCCCAAGAAATAAGAATGAATCAAGCTCTGGCTCAGGGGGGGTCCCATAAGCCTCCCGGATGTGGATAGCGCGAATAATCAAGGAACAGGAATCAAGTACTCGGGGTCCTACGGGACACAAGTGAGCAAGAAAAACCAAATAGCAGATATTGCTCACCGGTGCCACTTTCATTAGTTATCCCATTACTACTCAAGTTAAGTTGTTTAGGTACCTCGTTATCCAACAGACACTCACATACCCTACACATGCTGTTCTACGACTCGCATGGCTCAAACAACTCCTGTAGTAATGGCTCATGGGATGGAGGAACAAGCTTGGTGGGGTTTAAAAGTAAAGGCTATGCAATACTTGGGATTCAGTTTAATGCAATCGCGACTCAATGATGCAAGAAAGATAGAGGCAATAGGTACTAAATGTATGCAAGCATGTGGTAGTGCTTGCCTGGCAACTCAGTTGAAGCGAGAGAAGGATCTGGGTAGTGCTCCTGGTTCTCTTGATATATCCCCTGCTCAGTGTCTATTCGAAGAAGAACCAAACAAACAAGGGCCAACATAAATACAGTGCACAAGCATATGAATAAAATGCGACAAGCAAACAATCATGCCATGATGAATGATGCACAAGTTGCATGGCAATAATGTAGCATGGCATGGGTGAGGTGTAGAATACAAGAAATAAACATTTTATTGAGTTTTGGCCACATTTTATCCTCATATTAGTTGCTGTTTACATTATATTTATATGATGCATGCTGCAATTCAGAACATGGAATGCATAAACAGAAATGTCTCGTCGAGTCGATCATTTTAGACATATCATTTGTCAAATTTGGAGTTATAAAACAAAAGTTATTAATTAATTAAGGCCGAGGGCATTTTATTGTAATTTTATTCAACTTGGAAATTAAAGTGTGCAAAATATATTTTGAAGGGCATACTTGAATTCCTCATATTTTTCTGGTTCGAAATCATATATCATTTGTTTAATTTGGAAACATAATTCAAAATTTATTTAGAAAACAGATTGAATTTTGAATTTAAATCAAATTGGAAAAGATTTGAGTTTAAACAGAAAACAGGAAAACTTTTGTTACTCCACCCAGATCTAGCCTCGGCCACAGACAAGTGGGTCCGGGATCCGGGCGATAACAGCATAGAAGGTTCTCTACACCGCGACCGAGCTAGCCTGTGTCGGCCGGTGGGTCGTCGGTGGTAGGCCCACACGGCGAGAGGGAGGGTCAGCCACGCGCAGTGGGGGACTACGGGTTGAAAGCATAAACAGAGGATCCTTTTATAAAATGGCCACAGACCTTGGCGTGGGCTGAACCGCCATGGTGGACGGAAAAACAAAAGAGGGTGATTCAAAATCGACACGGCCCGTCTTGTTCCTCTTCTCCTCGATCCGACGGAAAAACCAGCATTGACGGCTGCAGTGGGCGAGGACTCGACCATGCGGAGCAGAGCCTTGTGAGCCACCCCTGCCCGGGCTTGGTGTCGAGGAGGTATCGCGCCTAGGTGAGGTGTCTGCGCCGGCAACGGCGAGCAGACGCCGGCGCCGCAGCGTGTTCGAAAAGCAAACGGCCCTAGGCGACAGTGACGGAGCATGTCCAGAGGTTAGGGGCTCACCGGCGGCTCGGCGGTGGGTTACGATAGCTCGGATCGGCGGCGACGAGGCTCACGAACGACAGCTAGGGTTTCGCGGCGGGGCGCATCGGTGTGCAGCGGCCTGGGGATCCTGGTCCTGCTCCTCCTCGCTGGGGCGTACGGGGCTGTTGCAGAGGACCGCCTCGCCCTCCTAGATCACCCCCTCGATGATCTTGACGGCCGGAGCGACGTGGACGGCGAGGTGCTGGCGACGGGTGGCGACGGCTGTTGGTGGCCGGAGAGGAAGAAGGAGGAGGGGTAGATGGCTCGGTCCAGATCTGGGAGGCAGATGCGTGTGGGAGGGAAAGAAAGGAGGAAGAGGAGGATGCCTGGGGAGGTGGGGAGATAAAGGTGGTCTCGGCCACCTTTGTCCTCTCCCTCACGTGTAGTCGGGGCGGGGAGGGAGGGATGGAGGCTGCCGGTGGGGTTATGGCGAGGCCAGGCGAGGGGGCAGGCTCGGGCTAGGGGCGACAAGGTAGGAGAAGAGAGGGAGAGAGGGTAGGCTCGGGTTGGAGCTCTAGGGTAGGAGGGATGGGGTGGCTCGGGCTAGGGCTTGCTTGGGTGGGTAGCTAGGTGGCATGGTGGGGCCAGCTAGGTGAGAGGAAGGGAGAGGCCGAGAGAGAGAGGTAGGTTTAGGGTTTAGATAGGAGAGGGGGTATGGTGCTTAGGGGGTAGGGTTTAGGGTTAGATGGGGGAAGAGAGATGGTTTCCTCTTGGCAAGCTCAAGCAAGCACAAGATCAAACCAAGCTAGACCCAAAAAGAGGAAGAGGTGGTGATATGTTTTTAAGCAAGATTACTAAGATCAAGCCCAAGTGGAGTGGTAGAGAGAGAGAGATGATCCATGCAAAAATCAATTATAATTCAAATGACAAGCAAAAGGTGGTACTTGCATGGGCCATGCATAAATAATTAATACCATGCTTATTTTGTGAAAACAAGATTATTTACATGGCATTGTTCTTATGCATTCCAAAATGTGGAGTAAGGCCCAAGCAAAAGAATTTGTATAATTAGACCCACCCTATCTCTCATGAGCTAGATTAAACAACAAAGAAAAATAATTACAAGCTCATGGATAATGGGATGGTGGAATTTGTAAGGTAGTGAAAGAAAGGTGGTGGAGTTGAATAAAAGATATGCCCCCAACTCAACTTGGGCATTTAACAATATATCAAGAACCAAATACAATATCAAGACGCCAATACAATTTACCATGCTTATGAGAGAAGAACCAAATCACAAAGGTTTTATATGATGCTCAAATGCAAGGTGGCATGATGACATGAGCATGATATGATGATGATGCAACAATCATATGTAGGAAGTAGCCATTATATTACTAAACCAAGTAGCATTACAGTTGTTAGACAAATGGGATGCTACATATTTGCTTCTTGATAAATTGCTTCATGCCCAAGTTGAGTTGTGGGCATATCTCTTACAACCCCACCACCTTTTTTTTGTCACCACCTTATAATTCCCCCATCCAAACTCTATATGAGCACTTGCATTTCTTTTGTCTTTTGTCTAGCTCACATACAATAAGATGGATCCACTTCTAAAACCACATGCTTCCATACATGAATTATGTTGTTGTCACAATATCAAATATATGGTGACACATGGCCACCTTTGCATTTCTATGAGAGTGGGAATGTTTTTCAATCTTACATATGGCTTGTATGAGAGAGTGTAATCATCTATGAAAAGATTTTGGATTGTATGATCACCTAGTGGGACACCCACACTAGCATGCCCAAGTTGTATTAACAAATGACTATACTCCATATACTCCTTGTGGTTGTCAAGCTTCCATTCTTGGCATGATTTGTTCAACTTCCAATGCATGCATGGATGTATATTGTCCATATGAGATCATAGTTGTTTTTACAATTATGAGTTGGCCTATAATTCACATGCATGGCACATGCAAGCAAACTATCACCCCTCTTTTGAATTCTTTGGTTTGTGGGTTTTGTTTGATTTGAATGCACCCAAGCTATATCAACATTAAACTATTCACCATGTTCCATCTCTTGTCCTCCTTCATGCTCCTCTTTGGTTATTGAGTTGGTACCTTGTGAAGCTTCTTTGCAATCTCTTGGTTTGTTCAAATTTAATCAAAACAAGACAACTAAAATAAAAACCTATCTATTCTATCCATCTCCCTCTTTGCATAAACCCTCCTCTTCTAGTATCTCTTACCTATATTTGTTTTTCTAAATATTATATGTTCAAATTTATCTGCAAAGTTCAAAAGGTTTTGAATTAGTAACTTGTTTGTATTTGATACAACCAAAACAAATAAAAAGAAAACTGAAAAAAAAGAGGAGAACCTTACCTGGACACCCCCTAGCCGCAGACCTTAACCTGCATCAAGCCAGGATCACCCAAGCCACCCTTCCCCCTCCATCAAAAAAAGCCTGCCAGCGGCCCATGCCATCTCCAGTCCCCGGCCGTACCGCTTCGGACGGAACGACACCTCCGTCTACTGTTCTTCTCCTCTCCATCGCTCCCTCCTCTCTGTCGACCAGCAAACAGAGCAGGTCTCCATCCGCCGTCATCCGTGTCGGCGCACGTCCCATTCTTACCCCCCAGCGTCGCGCCCCGCGAACCCTAGCTCGTTTCTACCTAGCGCCACGCCGCTACCTCCTTTCCCCTCTTTGTCCATTTCTCCCTGAGCAGAACCATGACCGCCGCCGGGATTTATTTCCGCATCGTTGTGCTGAGCGAGGCCCGGAGGAGTAGCGCCGAGATCTCCCGCGTCTTCCCGAACCTCTTCCGGAGCCTCCTTGCAAGGAGCTGCACCTCAAGAGGAGGAGACGTTCTGGGGCATGTTGTCGCCCTCGCGCACCAGCAGGATCACCGTCGACAGCGACGCAGCGTCATCACTTCGCCCTTACAGAATGACACCGTGGTGAGCTCCAGTCTCGGTCCCCGTCCTTCCTTTCTCTCCTTTGACCTCGCAGTGCTGGCCGTTCGCCGCGCCATGCTCCCAGCAGCACAGCCGAGCGCACGCCCGCGGGACGCACGCAGTTGCAGTTCATGCGCGCAGACAGATAGCGCAACACCTCTATTGCTGTAATCTTCCTGAACGATAAAGCTCATATCTGACGCTTATCTACCTGTTCGTACCATCTCGGTTTATTCCTCTTTTCAACGGAGCAAACCTCGCTCGATTTAGATCTCTAGATCTCTCGTAAATACCCTGCGAAGTTGAGCCAATATCACTGCAACGCTGACAGTTTTCAGAGTTTCCCCCCTCAGTTAACATCAGTTTTCCCTCCTGTTCGGCGATGTATCCCCGACGCTACAATCGATATCAAGCGATGGTTCCTTCACAATAGGTGAAGACCATACTCTCATCTACCACTTCCGTTTTTATGGCGTCGCAAGATCCGCAGCCATTCGCTCACCATATTCAACCAAACTCGTCCAGCTAGTTGTTTTCGCAATCGAGATCAGTTCATCAGATTCAGTCCTCGCTGACCTTTTTGTAAAAAGGTCCTTGCTCTTCTTTTCTCGCAACCCGTAGGTCCTCTAGCGGCCAACACCAGTTGGGCCAGCCCAAGCGGATCCTCTCCGTCCACTCATGTGACTTAGCCGGCCGCGGCCCATTGATTCCTCACGGTGGCCCAATTCTTGTATTCCTTTTCTTTTCTGGTTATAATTCTCTTATAATTCAAATTCATAAATATATTTACATAAATACAAATCTCTGAGGAATTTTGAAAAACTTTTCAAAATGAAAAGTGGATCTAATTGCTTCTTGTATGTGCATGCGTGAGTTGTATTAGCCAGATCAAAAGAATCAAGCAGCTAACAATACATGCATCTCGGCGGAAGTTATCAGATACATGTGTATCGTCTCGTCGGAACTTCGTCGTCGGTGTCGTCGAAAATTACTCGACAACAGAGGCTGTGCTATCAGATTCCACCCACGAAACTAACAAACAGTTCATAAAGAAGTTCAATACAGTTGGCGTACTAGTCCCTCATCTATCTCTCTTGTGCGGATATGTTGTGATCATAGTATATCTTTCACCTCTCGGTATTAAGCATCGACAGGTAATTTAGCTTTTGTGGCGCCCTGTCTCACTGTCCATGTATAAATCAATAGTAGATTCATAGTGGTAGAATATATCTTAAGAGAGCACTAGCACACTACGTTGCTGAAAGTAGTATTGTAAGTACTAATTACTCGGCGTAGTCGCAGAAGCCATTGTTGCACTTCTTACTGCATAGGTTGGAGCAGCTGCCGCAGTTATTCTTGTCAGAGAGCAGATCCACGCAGTGACCACCACAGCACGTCCGGCCGTGCTTGCACGCCTTGTTGCAGCCGCCGCAGTGTTCGCCATTGGCGACGGTGTCCACGCACTGACCGCCGAAGCACGTCGGCCCGGTGCTACCCGGCACGAGGCATGCTTCGGCCGACTCCTTGGAGCAGTCGTACGTTGGCAGAAGGAAACGACTCCTCCTCGCCGGGATCGCTGTGCTCGCGCTGATGGCGGCCGTGGCGGAAACAATGGCAGTGGCGGTGGCAAGCACCGTGAGAAGGAAGGCAGCGTTTGACATTGTGGAGGGAAGGAAAAGGAATGTTTGAGACTTTTGGTTATTGGCTCGATCGTGCCTCGTGATGAAGGAGCTGGATGATGTGATTGTGTGTGGCGAATGTCTCTGCAACGTCGCGCTTATATAGAAGAGATCATGGGAAGGAAGTCAGCGGGGTTAGCTCTCCTCCTGACACTTGGCAGATTGACTCTAAATTTTGTTTCGAGAAGTAGGCTGACTTTTGATGGAAAGGAGACTTCAAAACAACGCAAACTTTCAAGTGCTATAGTGTAGTAGAGTTCAGCAATATTACCCGCAAAAAAAAAAGGGAGTTCAGCAATATTAATTACAGCTTGATCGATCAACCAGGTGGAGCAATTTTCAGAACTCAGAATGGCTGCAACACTATCGTAACATTAAGGCAAAAGAAATAAAGCTCCACGTGTACCAGGATTTTGGCATAGTTAGAGTACAGGATTCAGTTAACCAAATGATCGCCGTAGTAGCTGTTAGATGTATGTATATATATATTGTATTTCCCCCGTATGTTAGGGGGCTGTCTGCATATTTGCCCTGTACATGTACTATATATTGTGGCCTTTGGCCCCCAGAGGAATACAACTTTGTCTATTCCTAACATGGTATCAGAGCCACGTTAGCTCCGTCCTCTTTCTTGCAACTTCGTCGGCCGCCACCGTCCCTGTCGTCGCCGGCCTTGCCGTCGTCGTCGCCGCCGGTCGCCGCCTGTCCTCTTTTTTTTTGTCTGGTTTTCAGATCCAATTGATCCTCGTCTTCAGATCTGATCCGGATTTGATCGCCGCCTGGTTTTGTTCCGGATTGGTCTTCCTTGTCCCGTCAAATCACGCGGAGCCGCCGAGCTGCTGCCTTGATTCCTCTGCAATCGGGACTGCTGCCTTGATTCCCGTCAACCACGCGGAGCTGCCTGCTTTGATTCCTCCTGCTTTGATCACGTAGTGGCCAGCAGGAAACTGATTCCTACTTTGCCTTTAATTCCTCCTGACGCTGGCCACGCCTGCTAGCTCCCGCCGCCGTACTGCTGCTGCTTTGATTCCCTCACCGCGGACGTCACGTGGGACCCCGTCGCCTGCCCGCATCCCCTGCAGTGTCCGCGTCCCCGCCGCCTCCCTGACACAGCGCCCTGACGCAGGCGCTCTGCCCGCCGCCTCCTGACGCTCCGCGTGCGTGGCCCCGCCTCCTGCAGCTCCGTCCTGTCCTGTCCTGTCTGATCCAAAAAAAAAAATGTCTTCTTCGTCGGGTTATGTTGCGATTCCTCGCTGCCCGGTGGTTTTTGATGGCGCGAATTACCCTGATTTCGCTGCCTTTATGCGCGTTCACATGCGCGGTCTCCGTCTTTGGGGTGTGCTCTCCGGCGAGGTCTCCTGTCCGCCGTGCCCCCCTGCTCCTGTGGCTCCTCTTCCGCCGACGCCGATTGTTCTCGGTGCTGATGCTTCTCAGGAGGCCAAGGATGCTGCTCAAAGTGCTGATGATACTGCTGTTGCTGCTTATGACCTGAAGTTCAAGCAGTACTCTTCTGATCTCGAGGCCTATCGCCACGCTCTGACTGCTTACACTCAGTGGGTTGATGAGGATGCTCGTGCTGCTGCTGTTCTCACCTCCAGTGTTCTTCCGCAGTATGCTGCTGAGTTCATGAGTCTCCCTACTGTTGCCGCTCAGTGGGCCCATCTTCGTCAGCGCTATCAGCCGTCTGGGGATGCTCTTTATCTGTCTGTGGTTCGCCAGGAGCATGCTCTCCAGCAGGGTGATTCTACTATCGATGAGTTCTATACTCAGAGTGCTGCTATCTGGCGTCAGCTTGATTCTCTCCGTACTGCTGTTTGTGGCACATGCTCGTGCTGCCAGATTGTGCGCTCGGACTTGGAGTTTCACCGCATCTATGAGTTTCTGTCTCGGCTTCGCCAGGAGTTTGAGCCCCGGCGTGCTCAGCTCAATGCTCGTGGTCGTGTTCCGCTCTCTGAGGTGTTGTCTGAGCTTCGGGCTGAGGAGACCCGTCTCCGTGGTGCTGGTCTTCTTGCGGTTCCATCTGCGCTTGCTACTCGTGGTGCTCCTTTGCCGTCTGCTCCCTCGACTCAGCCGCGGTCCCCCGTACCGCCACCGCCGATACTACCCACTCCTCCAGGTCAGGGTCAGGGTCAGCACCAGCAGCCTCAGGGTCAGAGTCAGCATCAGCCGGCTCGTGGTCAGGGTCGCCGTGGTTCTCTTCGTCACTGCTCTTACTGCAACAGGGATGGTCACACTTGGGCCACCTGTTATACACGGGACCCCAGTTTACGTCAGCAGCACCAGGCTCGTGGGCAGTCGGCTTCTTCCGGATCTTCAGCAGTTGCTCTCTCTGATCAGGACATTATCAGGAGTCTTCGCGGTCTGCTTGCTGCTACAGGCTCTTCTTCGACGGGCACTACTGGTTCTGTGACTGACTCTTCAGGCACTGTGCGACCACCACCTTCTACACAGTCAGGTACGTCTCCGTGGTATCTGGATTCTGGAGCTTCTTTTCATATGACCTCTGAGTCTTCTTTTCTGTCCGCTCTTCGTTCTCTCCCTTCTCATGTCCGTGTTTTTACGGCTGATGGTACCTCTCTCCCTGTTTCTAGTCGGGGCACCCTTTCTACTTCTTCTTTTTTTGTTCCTGATATTTCTCATGTCCCTCTTCTTAAGATGAATTTGTTCTCTGCTAGCCAGCTTACTGACTCTGGTTGTCGCATCATTCTTGATGTTGATTCTTGTGTTGTTCAGGACCGTCGCACCCAGGCCAGTTGGAGCCGCCCTCGCAGCGTGACTCTTCGTGTCTTTGGGAGTTAGGCGGCTTCGTGTTCCTTCCACGCCACTTCATCGCAGTTCTTCTCCGGTTGTCGCCTACTACCAGCTCTTTTCAGGTGGCATCATCGTCTTGGTCACCTCTGTGACTCTCGCTGTCGTCATTAGTTCATCGTGGTCTTCGGGTGCATCTCGGAGATGTGTCTTTGCATTGTCGGGCTGTAGGTTGGGTAAACAGATTCAGCTTCCCTATCCTACTAGCGTCGTATCTCAGCGACCTTTTGATTTAGTTCATTCCGATGTTTGGGGTCCGGCTCCTTCGCGAAGGGGCCATCGTTACTATATTTTATTCATCGATGATTTTTTCGGTACACTTGGTTGTATTTTATGCGCTCTCGTAGTGAGGTGCTCTCCATATATCAGCGTTTTGCGGCCATGGTTCGTACTCGATATTCTACCCCCATCCGTGTGTTTCGTGCTGATTACCTGGTGAGTATATCTCCCGGATGTTGCGAGGTGTTCTTCTTTGCGAGGCACTCTTGCTCGATTCTCTGTCTGGCGCACATGCCTGAATGGCGTTCTTGGCGTAAGCATCGCCATCTTCTTGAGACCACTCGCGCTATGATGATTGCTTCTTCTCTCCCCGCATTTGGCCGAGGTCGCCGCTACGTCGGCTTACCTCATCAATATTCAGCCTTCTGCTGCCTTGCAGGGTGGTATCCCTCTTGAGCGCCTCTCTGGACAGTCTCCAGACTACTCCATGCTTCACTTGTTTGGTTGTGTTTGCTATGTTCTCCTTGCTCCTCGCGAACGCACCAAACTGACCGCTCAGTCTGTTGAGTGTGTCTTCCTCGGATACAGTGATGAGCATAAGGGTTATCGCTGTTGGGACCCTGTTGGTCGTCGGATGCGTATCTCTCGTGATGTTACTTTTGATGAGACGCGTCCTTTCTATCCTCGTCCCACCGCTGGTACTTACCCGGTGGAAGATATCTCTTTTCTTCTCTTCCCTGACACACCTCCTTCTCCCCCTATTTTGTCTTCTTCAGGATCTCCTCCCCCTGATGTCTCTTCTTCGACACCGTCCTCTTCTGCTCCGTCTAGTTCTCCTAGTTCTCCTCGTTCTCCGGAGTCTTCCTCTCCTATTCCCTCTTCTTCATCGTCGTCTCCTGCGTCGTCTTCCTCTGATGATCTTCCCTCTACTCGTCCTGTTCGTCAGCGTCGTGCCCCCAACCGTTACTCTCCTAGTCAGTATGGTCTTTCTGTTGCCTCCGAGCCGACTTCTTATCGGGATGCTGAGCATCATCCTGAATGGCAGCTGGCCATGGCCGAGGAGATTGCTGCGCTTGAGCGCACTGGCACCTGGGATCTTGTTTCTCCTCCTCCCGGTGTTCGTCCTATCACGTGTAAGTGGGTCTATAAGATTAAGACTCGCTCTGATGGATCTCTTGAGCGCTATAAAGCGCGTCTTGTGGCTCGTGGTTTTCAGCAGGAGCATGGTCGTGACTATGATGAGACCTTTGCTCACATGCTCATATGACCACCGTATGCGTACTCTTCTTCTTCTGTACATTGCGTCACCGATACGTGTCCCAGCTTGATGTTCAGAACGCCTTTCTCAATGGTGAGTTGCGTGAGGAGGTTTATATGCAGCCTCCTCCTGGATATTCCGTTCCTGAGGGGATGGTTTGTCGTCTTCGACGTTCTCTTTATGGCCTTAAACAGGCCCCTCGTGCCTGGTTTGAGCGCTTTGCTTCGCCGTGATCTGCTGGTTTCTCCCCTAGTGCTCATGATCCAGCGTTGTTTGTTCACACTTCTCCTCGTGGACGCACTCTTCTTCTTCTTTATGTTGATGATATGATCATTACTGGTGATGATTCTGAGTATATCTCCTTTGTTAAGGCTCGTCTTCGTGATCAGTTCCTTATGAATGATCTTGGTCCTCTTCGATACTTTCTTGGGATTGAGGTTTCCTCCACTTCTGATGGCTTTTACATCTCCCAGGAAAAGTATATTCAGGATCTTCTTGCTCGTGCTGCTCTTGGGGATGAGCGCACTGTTGAGACCCCTATGGAGCTTAATGTTAAGCTTCAACCTCACGATGGTGATCCTCTTCACGATCCGACGCGTTATCGCCATCTTGTTGGGAGCCTTGTTTATCTTCTTGTCACTCGTCACGACATCTCTTATCCTGTTCATATTCTCGAGTCGGTTTGTTTCGCTCCTACCACTGCTCACTATAGCCATCTTCTCCGTGTTCTTCGTTATCTTCGTGGTACGATCACTGTCGCCTTTTCTTTCCTTGTTCCAGCTCCTCCAGCTCGTGCTATTCGGATGCTACGTGGGCGAGTGATCCTTCGGATCGCCGTTCACTTCTCGCTTCTTGTGTGTTTCTTGGTGGTTCGCTCATTGCTTGGAAGACGAAGAAAGCAGGCGGTTTCCGTTCGAGTGTTGAGGCTGAGTTGCGTCGCGATGGCCTTGTTGATCGCTGAGGTGACCTAGTTACGGTGGTTACTTGCGGATTTTGGGGTCTCTATTACCACGCCCAGTCTGGTTTTGTCTGACAGTACAGGTGCTATTAGTGTTGCACGTGATCCGGTCAAGCATGAGCTTACCAAGCATATTGGTGTTGATGCTTTCTATACACGTGCTCAGGTGCAGGCTCAGGTTGTTGCGCTTCAGTATGTGCCTTCAGATTTACAGTTGGCGGATTTTTTCACGAAGGCACAGACGAGAGCGCAGCATGATTTCTTACTCTCCAAACTCAGTGTTGTGGATCCACCATGAGTTTGAGGGGGGGTGTTAGATGTATGTATATATATATATTGTATTTCCCCCGTATGTTAGGGGGCTGTCTGCATATTTGCCCTGTACATGTACTATATATTGTGGCCTTTGGCCCCCAGAGGAATACAACTTTGTCTATTCCTAACAGTAGCATGACGCTAATGAATTGACGGCATTAATAAGGTGTGTGCTACTACATTTGTGTATAACATTAAAAAAAACAAAACAAGTGAAGCATGAACCTCTTAGTGGGAGTATCATACTAGTAGTAACATGCATATGATACTAGTGTATGATACTTATTACAGGAATGGCTGTGCCTGTGCCGGACCCAGGCCGTCGGCGTAGCACCGAGCCAGCCAGCGACTTCCGATCCTCGGTAGTGGCAATGTACCGAGGGTGACTGTCGACGTAACGTAGGCGTGCAGACGGTGGCTGACACTAGGCTGATCGGTCAGGACGAGCCTAACGGCGTCAAGATGACACGAGAGACGCCGTCACGCCGAATGCGTCTGCACATTTTTTCCTTACCAGATTATTTGTATTTATTTATTAGTATCAATTATTTAGGTTTTATTTTATCAATTGGATGGATTCGTAGCCTCCGAATAATAGTCTTCACGCCCACATGAAATGTCGAATCTTCTCATAAGTTGAGAAATTTACATGTTTGTGTGTTATTATCACATGTGCGTGAAATTTATATGTCACAAATTTTTGTGAAGTTGTTCAAAGATTCAATCACATGTGCGTGTCCCCCCTCGCATGCATGCGGAAGCGAAGGTTCTGGACCCGTATAAGGGGGAATCTCCCCGTTCTGGTGAAACCGGGTAGGATTTTGCCGCAACTTGTGAACCAACATGGTTTTACATCATCCTATGACATAAACAAACACAAAACAAGAGAGAGCTACGCCGGGCTACCCCTGTGAGAGGAACGTCTAGGGGGTAGACGATCCGAGTGTGCACATATCAGGGTTTCGCCAGAGGAAGACCACGAGAACGATGGAATCAGATGAAAACTTGCATGTGTCCCTAGCATATGTGTGTGACAGTGGTGAAAGGCTAGCATAGGTGTTTGCATGTGTCCCCCCTCGCATGCATGCGCTCTAATCTAGAAGCGAAGGTTCTGGACCTGTATAAGGGGGAATCTCCCCGTTCCGGTGAAACCGGGTAGGATTGTGCCCCAACTTGTGAACCAACATGGTTTTACATCATCCTATGACCAAAACAAACACAAAACAAGAGAGAGCTACGCCGGTCTACCCCTGTGAGAGGAACGTCTAGTGGGGTAGACGATCCGAGTGTGCACAGATCAGAGTTTCGCCGGAGGAAGACCACAAGAACGACGGAATTCGATGAAAACTTGCATGTGTCCCTAGCATATGTGTGTGACTGTGGTAAAAGGCTGGTATAGGTGCTTGCATGTGTCCCCCCTCACATGCATACTCTCTAACCTAGAAGCGAAGGTTCTGGACCTGTATAAGGGGGAATCTCCCCGTTTCGATGAAACCGGGTAGGATTGTGCCCCAACTTGTGAACCAACATGGTTTTACATCATCCTATGACCTAAACAAACACCAAACAAGAGAGAGCTACGCTGGGGCTACCCCTGTGAGAGGAACGTCTAGGGGGGTAGACGATCCGAGTGTGCACAGATCAGGGTTTCGCTAAAGGAAGTCCACGAGAACGACGGAATCAGATGAAAACTTGCATGTGTCCCTAGCATAGTGTGTGACTGTGGTGAAAGGCTGGTATAGGTGCTTGCATGTGTCCCCCCTCGCATGCATGCGCTCTAACCTAGAAGCGAAGGTTCTGGACCCGTATAAGGGGGAATCTCCCTGTTCCGGTGAAACCGGGTAGGATTGTGCCCCAACTTGTGAACCAACATGGTTTTACATCATCCTATGACCTAAACAAACACAAAACAAGAGAGAGCTATGCCGGGCTACCCCTGTGAGAGGAACGTCTAGGGGGGTAGACGATCCGAGTGTGCACAGATCAGGGTTTCTCCGGAGGAAGACCACGAGAACGACGGAATCAGATGAAAACTTGCATGTGTCCCTAGCATATGTGTGTGACTGTGGTGAAAGGCTGGTATAGGTGCTTGCATGTGTCCCCCTCGCATGCATGCGCTCTAACCTAGAAGCGAAGGTTCTGGACCCGTATAAGGGGGAATCTCCCTGTTCCGGTGAAACCGGGTAGGATTGTGCCCCAACTTGTGAACCAACATGGTTTTATATCATCCTATGACCTAAACCAACACAAAATAAGAGAGCGCTACGCAAGGCTACCCCTCTGAGAGGAACGTCTAGGGGGGTAGTCGATCCGAGTGTGCATAGATCAGGGTTTCGCCGGAGGAACACCACGAGAACGACGGAATCAGATGAAAACTTGCATGTGTCCCTAGCATATGCGTGTGACTGTGGTGAAAGGTTGGTATAGGTGCTTGCATGTGTCCCCCTCGCATGCATGCGCTCTAACCTAGAAGCGAAGATTCTGGACCCGTATAAGGGGGAATCTCCCTGTTCCGGTGAAACCGGGTAGGATTGTGCCCCAATTTGTGAACAAACATGGTTTCACATCATCCTATGACCTAAACAAACACAAAACAAGAGAGAGCTACGCGGGGCTACCCCGGTGAGAGGAACGTCTAGGGGGTAGACGATCCGAGTATGCACAGATCAGGGTTTCGCCGGAGGAAGACCACGAGAACGACGGAATCAGATGAAAACTTGCATGTGTCCCTAGCATATGTGTGTGACTATGGTGAAAGGCTGGTATAGGTGCTTGCATGTGTCCCCCTCGCATGCATACGCTCTAACCTAGAAGCGAAGGTTCTAGACCGGTATAAGGGGGAATCTCCCCGTTCCGATGAAACCCAGTAGGATTGTGTCCCAAATTGTGAACCAAAATGGTTTTACATCATCCTATGACCTAAACAAACACAAAACAAGAGAGAGCTACGCCGGGCTACCCCCGTGAGAGGAACGTCTAGGGGGGTAGACAATCCAAGTGTGCACAAATCAGGGTTTCGCCGGAGGAAGACCACGAGAACGACGGAATCAGATGAAAATTTGCATGTGTCCCTAGCATATGTATGTGACTGTGGTGAAAGGATGGTATAGGTGCTTGCATGTGTCCCCCCTCGCATGCATGCGATCTAAACTAGAAGCGAACGTTTTGGACCCGTATAAGAGGGAATCTCCTTATTCCGGTGAAACAGGGTAGGATTGTTCCCCAACTTGTGAACCAACATGGTTTTACGTCATCCTATGACCTAAACAAACACAAAACAAGAGAGAGCTCTGCAGGGCTACCCCTGTGAGAGGAACGTCTAGGGGGGTAGACAATTCGAGTCTGCACAGATCAGGGTTTCGCCGGAGGAAGACCACGAGAACGACGGAATGATATGAAAACTTGCATGTGTCCCTAGCATATGTGTGTGACTGTGGTGAAAGGCTAGTATAGGTGCTTGCATGTGTCCTCCCTCGCATGCATGCGCTCTAACCTAGAAGCGAAGGTTCTGGACCCGTATAAGGGAGAATCTCCCCGTTCCGGTGAAACCGGGTAGGATTGTGACCCAACTTGTGAACCAACATGGTTTTACATCATCCTATGACCTAAACAAACACAAAACAAAAGAGAGCTACGCCGGGCTACCCCTGTGAGAGGAACGTCTAGGGGGTAGACGATCCGAGTGTGCACAGATCAGGGTTTCGCCGGAGGAAGACCACGAGAACGACGGAATCAGATGAAAACTTGCATGTGTCCCTAGCATATGTGTGTGACTATGGTGAAAGGCTGGTATAGGTGCTTGCATGTGTCCCCCTCGCATGCATGCGCTCTAACCTAGAAGCGAAGGTTCTGGACCCGTATAAGGGGGAATCTCCGTGTTCCGGTGAAACCGGGTAGGATTGTGCCCCAACTTGTGAACCAACATGGTTTTACATCATCCTATGTCCTAAACAAACACAAAACAAGAGAAAGCTACGCCGGGCTACCCCTCTGAGAGGAACGTCTAGGGGGTAGACGATCCGAGTGTGCACAGATCAGGGTTTCGCCGGAAGAAGACCACGAGAACGACGGAATCAGATGAAAACTTGCATGTGTCCCTAGCATATGTGTGTGACTGTCGTGAAAGGCTGGTATATATGCTTGCATGTGTCCCTCCTCGCATGCATGCGCTCTAAACTAGAAGCGAAGGTTCTGGACCCGTATAAGGGGGAATCTCCCCATTCCGGTGAAACCGGGTAGGATTGTGCCCCAAGTTGTGAACCAACATGGTTTTACATCATCCTATGACCTAAACAAACACAAAACAAGAGAGAGCTACGCCGGGATACCCCTGTGAGAGGAACGTCTAGGGGGGTAGACGATCCGAGTGTGCACAGATCAGGGTTTCACCGGAGGAAGACCACGAGAACGATGGAATCAGATGAAAACTTGCATGTGTCCCTAGCATATGTGTGTGACTATGGTGAAAGGCTGGTATAGGTGCTTGCGTGTGTCCCCCCTCGCATGCATGCGCTCTAACCTAGAAGCGAAGGTTCTGGACCTGTATAAGGGGGAATCTCCCTGTTCCGGTGAAACCGGGTAGGATTGTGCCCCAACTTGTGAACCAACATGGTGTTACATCATCCTATGACCGAAACAAACACAAAACAAGAGAGAGCTACTTCGGGCTACCCCTGTGAGAGGAATGTCTAGGGGGGTAGACGATCCGAGTGTGCACAGATCAGGGTTTCGCCATAGGAAGACCACGGGGACGACGGATTCAGATTAAAACTTGCAGGTGTCCCTAGCATATGTCTGTGACTGTGGTGAAAGGTTGGTATAGGTGCTTGCATGTGTCCCCCCTCGCATGCATGCGCTCTAACCTAGTAGCGAAGGTTCTGGACCTGTATAAGGG
Organism: Avena longiglumis; assembly: GCA_030063025.1. Taxonomy (NCBI): domain Eukaryota; kingdom Viridiplantae; phylum Streptophyta; class Magnoliopsida; order Poales; family Poaceae; genus Avena; species Avena longiglumis. The sequence continues at coordinate 169,242,539 of CP125974.1, forward strand.
GGAATATCCCCGTTCCGGTGAAACCGGGTAGGATTGTGCCCCAACTTGTGAACCAAGATGGTTTTACAACATCCTATGACATAAACAAACACAAAACAAGAGAGAGCTACGCTGGGCTACCCCTGTGAGAGGAACGTCTAGGGGGGTAGACGATCCGAGTGCCTGATTGGTTTCACGAGGAAGACCACGAGAACGACGATATCAGATGAAAACTTGCATGTGTCCCTAGCATATGTGTGTGACTGTGGTGAAAGGTTGGTATAGGTGCTTGCATGTGTCCCCCCTCGCATGCATGCGCTCTAACCTAGAAGCGAAGGTTCTGGAACCGTATAAGGGGGAATCTCCCTGTTCCGGTGAAACCAGGTAGGATTGTGCCCCAACTTGTGAACCAACATGGTTTTACGTCATCCTATGACCTAAACAAACACAAAACTAGAGAGAGCTATGCCGGGCTACCCCTGTGAGAGGAACGTCTAGGGGGGTAGACGATCCGAGTGTGCACAGATCAGGGTTTCGCCGGAGGAAGACCACGAGGAAGACGGAATCAGATGAAAAATTGCATGTGTCCCTAGCATATGTGTGTGACCGTGGTGAAAGGCTGGTATAGGTGCTTGCGTGTGTCCCCCCTCGCATGCATGCGCTCTAACCTAGAAGCGAAGGTTCTGGACCCGTATAAGGGGGAATCTCCCTGTTCCGATGAAACCGGGTAGGATTGTGCCCCAACTTGTGAACCAACATGGTTTTACATCATCCTATGACCTAAACAAACACAAAACAAGAGGGAGCTACGCCGGGCTACCCCTGTGAGAGGATCGTCTAGGGGGGTGGACGATCCGAGTGTGCACAGATAAGGGTTTCACCAGAGGAAGACCACGAGAACGACGGAATCAGATGAAAACTTGCATGTGTCCCTAGCATATGTGTGTGACTGTAGTGAAAGGCTGGTATAGGTGAGCGAAGGTTCTGGACCCGTATAAGGGGGAATCTCCCTGTTCCAGTGAAACCGGGTAGGATTGTGCCCCAACTTGTGAACCAACATGGTTTTACATCATCCTATGACCTAAACAAACACAAAACAAGAGAGAGCTACGCCGGGCTACACCTCTGACAGGAACGTCTAGGGGGGTAGACGATCCGAGTGTGCACAGATTAGGGTTTCTCCGGAGGAAGACCACGAGAACGACGGAATCAGATGAAAATTTGCATGTGTCCCTAGCATATGTGTGTGACTGTGGTGAAAGGATGGTATAGGTGCTTGCATGTGTCCCCCTTCGCATGCATGCGCTCTAACCTAGAAGCGAAGGTTCTGGACCCGTATAAGGGGGAATCTCCCTGTTCCGGTGAAACCGGGTAGGATTGTGCCCCAACTTGTGAACCAACATGGGTTTACATCATCCTATGACCTAAACAAACACAAAACAAGAGAGAGCTACGCTGGGCTACCCCTGTGAGAATAATGTCTAGGGGGTAGACGATCCTAGTTTGCATAGATCAGGGTTTCGCCGTTTGAAGACCACGGGAACGACGGAATCAGATGAAAACTTGCAGGTGTCCCTAGCATATGGGTGTGACTGTGGTGAAAGGTTGGTATAGGCGCTTGCATGTGTCCCCCCTTGCATGCATGCGCTCTAACCTAGAACCGAAGGTTCTGGACCCGTATAAGGGGGAATCTCCCCGTTCCGGTGAAACAGGGTAGGATTGTGCCCCGACTTGTGAATCAACATGGTTTTACATCATCCTATGACCTAACCAAACACAAAACAAGAGAGAGCTACACCGGGCTACCCCTGTGAGAGGAACGTCTAGGGGGTAGACGATCCGAGTGTGCACAGATCAGGGTTTCGCTAGAGGAAGATCACGAGAACGACGGAATCAGATGAAAACTTGCATGTGTCCCTAGCATATGTGTGTGACTGTGGTGAAAGGCTGGTATATATGCTTGCATGTGTCCCTCCTCGCATGCATGCGCTCTAAACTAGAAGCGAAGGTTCTGGACCCGTATAAGGGGGAATCTCCCCATTCCGGTGAAACCAGGTAGGATTGTGCCCCAACTTGTGAACCAACATGGTTTTACGTCATCCTATGACCTAAACAAACACAAAACAAGAGAGAGCTATGCCGGGCTACCCCTGTGAGAGGAACGTCTAGGGGGGTAGACGATCCGAGTGTGCACAGATCAGGGTTTCGCCGGAGGAAGACCACGAGAACGACGGAATCAGATGAAAACTTGCATGTGTCCCTAGCATATGTGTTTGACTGTGGTGAAAGGCTGGTATAGGTGCTTGCATGTGTCCCCCTCGCATGCATGCGCTCTAACCTAGAAGCAAAGGTTCTGGACCCGTATAAGGGAGAATCTCCCTGTTCCGGTGAAACCGGGTAGGATTGTGCCCCACTTGTGAACCATCATGGTTTTACATCATCCTATGACCTAAACAAACACAATACAAAAGAGAGCTACGCCGGGCTACCCCTGTGAGAGGAACGTCTAGGGGGGTAGACGATCCAAGTGTGCACAGATCAGGGTTTCGCCGGAGGAAGACCATGAGAACGACGGAATCAGATGAAAACTTGCATGTGTCCCTAGCATATGTGTGTGACTGTGGTGAAAGGCTGGTATAGGTGCTTGCATGTGTCCCCCCTCGCATGCATGCGCTCTAACCTAGAAGCGAAGGTTCTGGACCCGTATAAGGGGGAATCTCCCCGTTCCGGTGAAACCGGGTAGGATTGTGACGCAACTTGTGAACCAACATGGTTTTACCTCATCCTATGACCTAAACAAACACAAAACAAGAGAGAGCCACGCCGGGCTACCCCTGTGAGAGGAACGTCTAGGGGGGTAGACGATCCGTGTGTGCACAGATCAGGGTTTCGCCGGAGGAAGACCACGAGAACGACGGAATCAGATGAAAACTTGCATGTGTCCCTAGCATATGTGTGTGACTGTGGTGAAAGGCTGGTATAGGTGCTTGCATGTGTCCCCCTCGCATGCATGCGCTCTAACCTAGAAGCGAAGGTTCTGGACCCGTATAAGGGGGAATCTCCCCGTTCCGGTGAAACCGGGTAGGATTGTGCCCCAACTTGTGAACCAACATGGTTTTACATCATCCTATGTCCTAAACAAAAACAAAACAAGAGAGAGCTATGCCGGGCTACCCCTGTGAGAGGAACATCTAGGGGGGTAGACGATCCGAGTGTGCACAGATCAGGGTTTCGCCGGAGGAAGACCACGAGAACGAAGGAATCAGATGAAAACTTGCATGTGTCCCTAGAATATGTGTGTGACAATGGTGAAAGGCTGGTATAGGTGCTTGCATGTGTCCCCCCTTGCATGCATGCGCTCTAACCTAGAAGCGAAGGTTCTGGACCCGTATAAGGGGGAATCTCCCTGTTCCGATGAAACCGGGTAGGATTGTGCCCCAACTTGTGAACCAACATGGTTTTACATCATCCTATGACCTAAACAAACACAAAAAAGAGGGAGCTACGCAGGGCTACCCCTGTGAGAGGATCGTCTAGGGGGGTTGACGATCCTGAAGTGGTTCGTAGCATGGAAAACAAAAATTTTCTATCGCATACAAACAAACAAGCCAAGATCTATCTACTAGATTGTAGCAACGAGTCGATGGAATAACTTACCCTCGAAGATTCCAAAGTGTTTAACGAGAGCGGTTTCTCGTGGGTGATGTAGTCGTACTCTTCCCGATCTCAAGATCGTGTAGACGATCCTTCCAAGTATGCGTTCAAGCGCTTCCTTGATCGGTCACACGTTCGTACTCGGCGAAGACCTTCCTCTCCTTGTTCCAAAGCAGCGGAGGTTGTAGCACTCTCCTCGCGATTCCGGCAAGAACGTCGTGGTACCCAAGTAGAGGAAATCCGTGAGGCTTAAGCCGGAGCGAGTATGGTGGAGTATGAGAGAGGGCTATTAGTGGTCTAGAGATTAGACACACCAATTAGAAGGCTCTAAACCGCAGGATAAAGCAATTAGAAGCTCTAAACCAAAACGGCTCTACACCGGAGATTAGAGGATAGGAACTTGTGTGTCTAGAGGAGGAGGCCCTGCCCCTCATTTTATAGGTGGAGGGGCCAGCGCGCCAGGGGAGGGAGGGGAGTCCCTCCCCAACTCGGCCTAGGCTGGCCGCCGGCTTGGAGGAGAGGGACTCCTCCTCCAAGTTGGTTTCAACCTCCTCTTGCTTGTTTCCCACAGTTTCCTGTTTCCCACAGTTTCCTGATTTCCACAGTTTCCTGTTTTAGCCGTTTGACTTTCAAACTGGCAGTTTGACTTTTCAGTTTTGGAACAGCAAGAACACTTAGTACATGATGCAATCATTCAATGACACATTCATATACCCTCCCCCCCCGGAGTGCCGGACAATCCGGAACCTTCTAGAACATTCCCGATGAAAACACCGGAATCATTCCCGAACTCCCGGCGGACTTTCCTTATATGAATCTTATTCTCGAACCATTCGGATCACCTCGTGATATCCCGGATCCCATCCGAGACTCCGAACAACATTCGGTCTCTTTCTCATAATACCATAACTACTCAAAACAACGTCGAATCCTTAAGTGTGTCTCCCTATGGTTCGTGAATTATGCGGACATGATCGAGACACTTCTCTGAACAATAACCAATAGAGGAATCTGGAAATTCATATGGCTCCCACATATTTCTACGATTACTTTGCGATCGAATGAACCACTTACATACGATACCAATTTCCCTTTGTCTCACGATAGTTTACTTATCCGAGGTTATGATCGTCGGTATCTCTGCATACCTAGTTCAACCTCGTTACTGATAAGTACTCTTTTCGTTCTGATATGTGATCCCTTGTGACCTAGTCACATGCTTGCAAGCTAATTGGATGACATTCCACCGAGAGGGCCAGTATATCTATCCGTCATATGGATGGACAAATCCTCTTGATCCATGTGTTTCAACCAATACTTTCCGAACACTCAATGCCACCTTTATAGCCACCCGATTCACGGTGTGGTGTTTGATGTCATCAAAGCATCCATCCGGTAAAGGTGATATGCATGATCTCATGGTCGAAGGAATTAGGTTACTATGTATCAGAAAGCATATAGCAATTGAACTATTGAAATGACTTGATCTTTATGCTATGCTTATCTATAGGAGTATGTCCACCATATCATTCTCCTAATGATATGATCTTGTTGTTGATAACATCTCAATGTTCATGATAGGGAAACCACAATCATTAATCAACCAACAAGCTTGTGAAGTATAGAGGCTATACTAGGGACTTCAAATTAAGTTTACAAATCACACAAGTATTAATGTTTCCTTGTTAATACTATTATAGCATGAATGTAAACATTTATCATAAACACAAAGATATAATAATAACTATATTTATTATTGCCTCTAGGTCATATCTCCAACAGTCTCCCACTTGCACTAGAGTCATCTAATCTAGATTACTTGGTAATATACCGAACACCCATGGCAGTTTGGTGTAGGTCATGTTTTGCCCTCGGGAGAGGTTTAGTCAACGGATCCGCCACATTCAGATCTGTGTGTACTTTGCAAATCTTTATATCCCCATCCTGGATATGTTCTCGAATAGCGTGAAAACGCAGCTTGATGTGCTTCAGCTTCTTGTGTGACCTTGGTTCTTGCGCATTGGCTATGGCGCCCATGTTATCACAGTAGATAGACATTGGGTCCAGCGCACTAGGAACCACACCCAGCTCTGTAATGAACTCTTTCATCCATATCGCTTCTTGTGAAGCCTCCAAGCGACCATGTATTCGATTCGGTTGAAGATCTCGCCACAACGCTTTGCTTTGCACTCCTCTAGCTAATCGCTGCACCATTCAAAATAAATCATTATCCAGTTGTGATTTAGAATCATCCGGATCGGTGTTCCAACTAGCATCGGTGTAACCATTAACAACGAGATGTTCATCACCTCCATAAGAAAGAACCATATCCTTAGTTCTTCTCAAGTACTTAAGGATGTTTTTGACCGCTGTCCAATGATCCACTCCTGGATCACTTTGATATCTGCTAGTTAAACTAACAACATATGCAATGTCGGGTCTAGTACATAGCATGGCATACATTAGAGATACTATGGCTGAGGCATAGGGAGTCTTACTCATCCTTTCTCTATCTTCTACCGATGTCGGACTTTGAGTTTTACTCAAGGTCGTATTGGGCAACATGGGCAAGAACCCTTTCTTGCTTTCTTCCATTCCAAACCTCTTTAGAACTTTGTCCAAATATGTACTCTGTGACAATGATATTTGGCGTTTCGATCTATCTCTATAAATCTTTATGCCTAATATGTAAGCTGCTTTGCCAAGATCCTTCATTGAAAAACTATTATTCAAATATTCCTTAACACTATTAAGAAGGTCTACATCATTCCCAATCAACAATATGTCATCCACATATAGTATTAAGAATGCTACAGAGCTCCCACTCACTTTCTTGTAAATACAAGCTTCTCCATAAGTTTGTATAAAACCAAAACTTTTGATCACCTTATCAAAATGTTGATTCCAACTTCGGGATGCTTGCTTCAATCCATAGATGGACCGTTGAAGTTTGCATACCTTGTTAGCATCTTTAGGATCGACAAAACCTTTGGGTTGCATCATATACAACTCTTCATCAATATCTCCATTGAGGAATGCTGTTTTGACATCCATCTGCCATATCTCATAATCATAATATGCAGCGATTGCTAACATAATCCTCACAGACTTTAGCTTCGCTACCGGTGAGAAAGTCTCATCGTAGTCAACTCCTTGAATTTGTCGAAACCCTTTTGCGACAAGTCGAGCTTTATAGACAGTAACATTACCATCAGCATCTGTTTTATTCTTGAAAATCCATTTGTTCTCGACAGCCTTCCGGCCATCCTGTAAGTCCACCAAAGTCCATACTTGGTTTTCGTACATGGATCCAATCTCGGATTTCATGGCTTCTTGCCATTTATTGGAATCCATCGCTTCCTCATATGTCTCGGGGTCATCGGTGTTGTCCACCAACATGACACTCATAACGGAATCATACCAATCTGGAGTGGTACGAGTTCTCGTTGACCTCCGAGGCTCTATAGCAACTTCAACCGAAGTTTCATGATCATCATCATTAGCTTCCTCTCTAATTGGTGCAGGCACCACAGGAACTTCTTCCGGTGCTGCGCTACTCGCAATTTCGAGAGAAGGTTCGACAACCTCGTCGAGTTCTACTTTCCTTCCAGTCACTTCTTTCGAGAGAAATTCCTTCTCTAGAAAGGATCCATTCTTGGCAACGAAGATTTTGCCTTCGGATCTATGATAGAAGGTATACCCAATAGTTTCCTTGGGATATCCTATGAAGACACATTTTTCCGCTTTGGGTTCAAGCTTGTCCGGCTGTAACTTCTTTACATAGGCTTCACATCCCCAAACTTTAAGGAACGACAATTTAGGTTTCTTCCCAAACCATAATTCATACGGTGTCGTTTCAACGGATTTAGACGGTGCCCTATTTAAAGTGAATGCGGCTGTTTCTAATGCATAACCCCAAAATGATAGCGGTAAATCTGTAAGTGACATCATAGAACGAACCATATCTAAGAGAGTTCGATTACGACGTTCGGACACACCATTAGGCTGTGGTGTTCCCGGCGGTGTCAATTGTGAAAGTATTCCGCATTTCTTCAAATGCTCACCAAACTCGTAACTTAGATATTCACCTCCACGATCAGTACGTAGAAATTTAATCTTCTTGTTACGTTGATTCTCTACCTCACTTTGAAACTCCTTAAACTTCTCGAAAGTTTCGGACTTATGTTTCATGAAATAGATATACCCATATCTACTCAAGTCATCCGTGAAGGTAAGAACATAACGATAACCATCAGCGATGCTACACTCATTGGACCACACACATCGGTATGTATGATTTCCAATAAGTCCGTAGCTCGGTCCATCATACCAGAAAATGGAGTCTTAGTCATTTTTCCCATCAGACATGCTTCGCATCTTTCAAGTGATTCAAAATCAAGTGATTCAAGAAGTCCATCGGAATGGAGTTTCTTCATACGCTTCACTCCAATGTGACCAAGGCAGCGATTACCACATATAGGTCGAATTATCGCTTGATTTCAAACGTTTAGCCTGAATGTTGTTGATATGTGTATTTCCACTATCGAGATTCAATAAGAATAGACCATCTATCAAAGGTGCATGTGCATAAAACATATTACTCATATAAATCGAACAGCCATTATTCTCTGACTTAAACAAAGTAGTCTACGCAATAAACAAGATCCCGATATAATGTTCATGCTCAACAGGCACTAAATAACAATTATTTAAGTATAAAACTAATCCGATGGTAGATGAAGGGGTAGCGTGCCGACCGCGATCACATCAACCTTTGATCCGTTTCCACGCGCATCGTCACCTCGTTCTTCGCTAGCTTCCGTTTATCTTTGCAGACTGTTCGAGTTACAAATATGAGCAACCGAACCAGTATCAAATACCCAGGCACTACTACGAGTACTAGTGAGATACACATCAATAACATGTATATCAGATATACCTTTCTTCTTGATGTTGCCGTTCTTCAGATCCGCCAAGTACTTTGGGCAATTCCGCTTCCAGTGACCTTCTCCCTTGCAGTAAAAGCACTCAGTTTCAGGCTTGGGTCCATCCTTGGTCTTCTTCGCCGTCGTGGTAACTTTCTTACCACCCTTCTTGAAGTGTCCCTTTTGCTTATACTTGCCTTTCTTGAGTTTGGTGGTCTTATTGACCATCAACACTTGGTGCTCTTTCTTGATCTCCACTTCTGCAGATTTTAACATAGCAAACAGTTCTAGCAACTGTTTGTTCATGTTCTGCATGTTGTAGTTCATCACAAAGTTCCTGTAACTTGGTGGCAGTGACTGGAGGACACGGTAAATCCCCAAAGCATTAGGAATCACTATACCCAAGCTTTGAAGTTTGTTTGCGTGCCCAGACATCTTAAGCACATGCTCACTGACGGAGCTGCCCTCTTCCTTCTTGCAGTTAAAGAACTTTTCAGAAGCCTCATAGCTTTCAATTGTCGCATGAGTCTCAAAAATCAATTTGAGATCCTCGACAATATCATATGGGTCTGACTCTTCAAACCTTTTCTGAAGCTCCGATTCTAAACCATACAAGATAGCACACTGAACTATGGAGTACTGATTCTTCCGAGCGAGGTAAACATTCTTTACTTCATCGGCGGCATCAGCAGCAGGTGGGTCACCCAGGGTGCATCCAGCACATAGGTCAAATTACCAGCTGTGAGGACAATCCTCAAATTGCGGAACCAATCCGCGAAGTTGCTTCCATTGTTTTTCAACTATTCTTTCTCTAGGAATGCATTAAAATTGATGGTAGGGGCTGCCATTGATCTACAACATATTTGCAATAGTTTAGACTAAGTTTATGACAAATTGAGTTCAAATTAATTAATGAAATTAAACTAGGTGAACTCCCACTCAAAACAACATCCCTCACATTGTTTTAGTGATCACACGAACCAAATCCACTACATCAACACCGATCATCACGAGAGTTGATATAGTTTCAATGGCGAACAATCGTCATGTTCATCATATCTACTATACGATTCATGCTTTACCTTTCGGTGATCCGTGTTCCGAGACCATGTCTGTACATGCTAGGATCGTCAAGATCAAACCTTAGTTTCTGCATGAGCAAATCTGGCTTGCTCACGTTGTATACACTTGTAGAATCTAACACACCCGATCATCACGTGGTGCTTCGAAACAACAAGCTTTAAAGCGGTGCTAACTAAGGGTGAACACTTTATGACTTGAAATTGATGTGCATGAGGATCATCTTATAATGCTACCGTCTACCAAGCAATACAAGATGCATAAAGGATTAACATCACATGCAATTCAATAATATTTGATATGATATGGCCTTTCTTCTTTGTGCTTCCGATCTCCATCTTCAAGCACGAACATGATCTCCATCATCACCGGCATTGCATCAAGGTCAATGACGCTTCTCCATGGTTATCGTCCACCGGCTTCAACTATTACAACTACTTTGAATAGACACGCGGGTCTTAACATAAATTAAAGACAACCATATGGCTCACGGTTGCCAACTTACAATAAGGAACATTGCATACATCAAATATAATCACAATCATGGCCATATCACATCATCAGCACACCGCAAAACAAAGTTAGACGCCTCTACTTTCTTTGCATATTTTACGTGGTTTGGGGCTTTCAATAAGTGTCGTTCTAACTTACGAACAAAAACCACAACATTGATACTAGCATTGTTGATCACCCGTTAAATTGGATCTTAACTATGCTAGGAGAACAGGCACCCATAAAGCCACTTATGCAATACAAGTTGCATGTCAAGCGTGGAGCAAGTCTCATGAACAATGTCATGTAAGGTTAGCCGGCCGCTTCATCCCAACATACCGCAAGATGCAAAGTACAAAAAGCAATCGACAAGAAAAGCATCAACGCCCACAATGACCATTGTGTTCTACTCGTGCAATGATCTACATATAGACACGGCTCGATACCACTTTGAAGGGGTTCGTAGCATGGAAAACAAAAATTTTCTATCGCATACAAACAAACAAGCCAAGATCTATCTACTAGATTGTAGCAACAAGTCGATGGAATAACTTACCTCGAAGATTCCAAAGTGTTTAACGAGAGCGGATTCTCGTGGGTGATGTAGTACTCTTCCGATCTCAAGATCGTGTAGACGATCCTTCCGTAGCTGCGTTAAATGCTTCATGATCGGTCACACGTTCGGTGACGAAGACCTTCCTCTCCTTGTTCCAGCGAGTGACGGAGGTTGTAGCACTCTCCTCGCGATTCCGGCAGCACAACGGCGTGGTACCGGAAGTAGAGGGGAAATCCCGCAGGGCTTCGCCTTAAGCCGGAGCGAGTATGGTGGAGTATGAGAGAGGGCTATTAGTGGTCTAGAGATTAGAACACCAATTAGAAGGCTCTAAACCGCAGGCTAAAGCAATTAGAAGCTCTAAACCAAAACGGCTCTAAACCGGAGATTAGAGGATAGGAACTTGTGTGTCTAGAGGAGGAGGCCCTGCCCCTCCTTTTATAGGTGGAGGGGCCGGCGCGCCAGGGGAGGGAGGGGAGTCCCTCCCCAACTCGGCCTAGGCTGGCCGCCGGCTTGGAGGAGAGGGACTCCTCCTCCAAGTTGGTTTCAACCTCCTCTTGCTTGTTTCCAGTTTCTGTCCCACAGTTTCCTGTTTTCCACAGTTTCCTGTTTTAGCCATTTGACTTTCAAACTGGCAGTTTGACTTTTCAGTTTTGGAACAGCAAGAACACTTAGTACATGATGCAATCATTCAATGACACATTCATATACCCTCCCCCCCGGAGTGCCGGACAATCCGGAACCTTCTAGAACATTCCCGATGAAAACACCGAAATCATTCCCGAACTCCGAAACGGGACTTTCCTTATATGAATCTTATTCTCCGGACCATTCAAGAATCACCTCGTGATATCCCGGATCCCATCCGAGACTCCAAACAACATTCGGTCTCTTTCTCATAATACCATAAATACTCAAAACAACGTCGAATCCTTAAGTGTGTCTCCCTACGGTTCGTGAATTATGCGGACATGATCGAGACACTTCTTCGAACAATAACCAATAGAGGAATCTGGAAATTCATATGGCTCCCACATATTTCTACGATTACTTTGCGATCGAATGAACCACTTACATACGATACCAATTTCCCTTTGTCTCACGATAGTTTACTTATCCGAGGTTATGATCGTCGGTATCTCTGCATACCTAGTTCAACCTCGTTACCGATAAGTACTCTTTTCTCGTTCCCGTGATATGTGATCCCTTGTGACCTAGTCACATGCTTGCAAGCTAATTGGATGACATTCCGAGAGGGCCCAGAGTATATCTATCCATCATATGGATGGACAAATCCCACTCTTGATCCATGTGTTTCAACCAATACTTTCCGAACACTCAATGCCACCTTTATAGCCACCCAGTTACGGTGTGGTGTTTGATGTCATCAAAGCATCCATCCGGTAAAGGTGATATGCATGATCTCATGGTCGAAGGAATTAGGTTACTATGTATCAGAAAGCATATAGCAATTGAACTATTGAAATGACTTGATCTTTATGCTATGTTTATCTATAGGAGTATGTCCACCATATCATTCTCCTAACGATATGATCTTGTTGTTGATAACATCTCAATGTTCATGATAGGGAAACCATAATCATTAATCAACCAACAAGCTAGTGAAGTATAGAGGCTATCCTAGGGACTTCAAATTAAGTTTACAAATCACACAAGTATTAATGTTTCCTTGTTAATACTATTATAGCATGAATGTAAAAATTTATCATAAACTCAAAGATATAATAATAACTATATTTATTATTGCCTCTAGGGCATATCTCCAACAGATCCGAGTGTGCACAGATAAGGGTTTCACCAGAGGAAGACCACGAGAACGACGGAATCAGATGAAAACTTGCATGTGTCCCTAGCATATGTGTGTGACTGCGGTGAAAGGCTGGTATAGGTGCTTGCATGTGTCCCCCCTCGCATGCATGCGCTCTAACCTAGAAGCGAAGGTCCTGGACCCGTATAAGGGGGAATCTCCCCGTTCCGATGAAACCGGGTAGGACTGTGCCCCAACTTGTTAACCAACATGGTTTTACATCATACTATGACCTAAACAAACACAAAACAAGAGAGAGCTACGCCGGGCTACCCCTGTGAGAGGAACGTCTAGGGGGGTAGACGATCCGAGTGTGCAAGATAAGGGTTTCTCCGGAGGAAGACCACGAGAACGACGGAATCAGATGAAAACTTGCATGTGTCCCTAGCATATGTGTGTGACTGTGGTGAAAGGCTGGTATAGGTGCTTGCATGTGTCCCCCTCGCATTCATGCGCTCTAACCTAGAAGCGAAGGTTCTAGACCCGTATAAGGGGGAATCTCCCCGTTCCGGTGAAACCGGGTAGGATTGTGCCCCAACTTGTGAACCAACATGGTTTTGCATCATCCTATGACCTAAACAAACACAAAACAAGAGAGATCTACGCCGGGCTACCCCTGTGAGAATAATGTCTAGGGGGTAGACGATCCGAGTTTGCATAGATCAGGGTTTCGCCGTAGGAAGACCACGGGAACGACGTAATCAGATGAAAACTTGCAGGTGTCCCTAGCATATGTGTGTGACTGTGGTGAAAGGTTGGTATAGGTGCTTGCATGTGTCCCCCCTCGCATGCATGCGCTCTAACCTAGAAGCGAAGGTTCTGGACCCGTATAAGGGGGAATCTCCCCGTTCCGGTGAAACCGGGTAGGATTGTGCCCCAACTTGTGAACCAACATGGTTTTACATCATCCTATGACCTAACCAAACACAAAACAACAGAGAGCTACACCGGGCTACCCCTGTGAGAGGAACGTCTAGGGGGGTAGACGATCCGAGTGTGCACAGATCAGGGTTTCGCTAGAGGAAGACCACGAGAACGACGGAATCAGATGAAAACTTGCATGTGTCCCTAGCATATGTGTGTGACTGTGGTGAAAGGCTGGTATATATGCTTGCATGTGTCCCTCCTCGCATGCATGCGCTCTAAACTAGAAGCGAAGGTTCTGGACCCGTATAAGGGGGAATCTCCCCATTCCGGTGAAACCAGGTAGGATTGTGCCCCAACTTGTGAACCAACATGGTTTTACGTCATCCTATGACCTAAACAAACACAAAACAAGAGAGAGCTATGCCGGGCTACCCCTGTGAGAGGAACGTCTAGGGGGTAGACGATCCGAGTGTGCACAGATCAGGGTTTCGCCGGAGGAAGACCACGAGAACGACGGCATCAGATGAAAACTTGCATGTGTCCCTAGCATATGTGTTTGACTGTGGTGAAAGGCTGGTATAGGTGCTTGCATGTGTCCCCCCTCGCATGCATGCGCTCTAACCTAGAAGCGAAGGTTCTGTACCCATATAAGGGAGAATCTCCCTGTTCCGGTGAAACCGGGTAGGATTGTGCCCTGCTTGTGAACCAACATGGTTTTACATCATCCTATGACCTAAACAAACACAATACAAAAGAGAGCTACGCTGGCTACCCACATGAGGAACGTCTAGGGGGTAGACGATCCGAGTGTGCACAGATTAGGGTTTCGCCGGAGGAAGACCATGAGAACGACGGAATCAGATGAAAACTTGCATGTGTGCCTAGCATATGTGTGTGACTGTGGTGAAAGGCTGGTGTAGGTGCTTGCATGTGTGCCCCTCGCATGCATGCGCTCTAACCTAGAAGCGAAGGTTCTGGACCCGTATAAGGGGGAATCTCCCTGTTCCGGTGAAACCGGGTAGGATTGTGACGCAACTTGTGAACCAACATGGTTTTACCTCATCCTATGACCTAAACAAACACAAAACAAGAGAGAGCCATGCTGGGCTACCCCTGTGAGAGGAACGTCTAGGGGGGTAGACGATCCGTGTGTGCCTGGATCGGGGTTTCACGAGGAAGACCACGAGAACGACGGAATCAGATGAAAACTTGCATGTGTCCCTAGCATATATGTGTGACTGTGGTGAAAGGCTGGTATAGGTGCTTGCATGTGTCCCCCTCGCATGCATGCGCTCTAACCTAGAAGCGAAGGTTCTGGACCCGTATAAGGGGGAATCTCCCTGTTCCGGTGAAACCAGGTAGGATTGTGCCCCAACTTGTGAACCAACATGGTTTTAAATCATCCTATGTCCTAAACAAACACAAACCAAGAGAGATCTATGCCGGGCTACCCCTGTGAGAGGAACGTCTAGGCGGGTAGACGATCCGAGTGTGCACAGATCAGGGTTTCGCCGGAGGAAGACCATGAGAACGACGAAATCAAATGAAAACTTGCATGTGTCCCTAGCATATGTGTGTGACTGTGGTGAAAGGCTGGTATAGGTGCTTGCATGTGTCCCCCCTCGCATGCATGCGCTCTAACCTAGAAGCGAAGATTCTGGACCCGTATAAGGGGGAATCTCCCTGTTCCAGTGAAACCGGGTAGGATTGTGCCCCAATTTGTGAACCAACATGGTTTTACATCATACTATGACCTAAACAAACACAAAACAGTAGAGAACCATGTTGGGCTACCCCTGTGAGAGGAATGTCTAGGGGAGTAGACGATCCGAGTGTGCACAGATCAGGGTTTCGCCGGAGAAGACCACGAGAACGACAAAATCAGATGAAAACTTGCATGTGTCCCTAGCATATGTGTGTGACTGGTGAAAGGCTGGTATAGGTGCTTGCATGTGTCCCCCTCGCATGCATGCGCTCTAACCTCAAAGCGAAGGTTCTGGACCCGTATAAGGGGGAATCTCCCCGTTCCGTTGAAACCAGGTAGGATTGTGCCCTAACTTGTGAACCAACAAAGTTTTACATCATCCTATGACCAAAACAAACACAAAACAAGAGAGAGCTACGCCGTGCTACCCCTGTGAGAGGAACGTCTAGGGGGGTAGACGATCCGGGTGTGCACAGATCAGAGTTTCACCGGAGGAAGACCACGAGAACGACGGAATTCGATGAAAACTTGCATGTGTCCCTAGCATATGTGTGTGACTGTGGTGAAAGGCTGGTATAGGTGCTTGCATGTGTCCCCCCTCACACGCATACTCTCTAACCTAGAAGCGAAGGTTCTGGACCTGTATAAGGGGGAATCTTCCCGTTTCGATGAAACCGGGTAGGATTGTGCCCCAACTCGTGAACCAACATGGTTTTACATCATCCTATGACCTAAGCAAACACAAAACAAGAGAGAGCTATGCTGGGCTACCCCTATGAGAGGAACGTCTAGGGGGGTAGACGATCCGAGTGTGCATAGATCAGGGTTTCGCCGGAGGAAGACCACGAGAACGACGGAATCAGATGAAAACTTGCATGTGTCTCTAGAATCTGTGTGTGAATGTGGTGAAAGGCTGGTATATAGTGCTTGCATGTGTCCCCCCTCGCATGCATGCGCTCTAACCTAGAAGCGAAGGTTCTAGACCCGTATAATGGGGAATCTCCCCGTTCCGGTGAAACCGGGTAGAATTGTGCCCCAACTTGTGAACCAACATGGTTTTACATCATCCTATGACCTAAACAAACACAAAACAAGAGAGAGCTATGCCGGGCTACCCCTGTGAGAGGAACGTCCAGGGGAGTAGACGATCCGAGTGTGCACAGATCAGGGTTTCGCCGGAGGAAGACCACGAGAACGACAGAATCAGATGAAAACTTGCATGTGTCCCTAGCATATGTGTTTGACTATGGTGAAAGGCTGGTATAGGTGCTTGCATGTGTCCCCCCTAGCATGCATGTGCTCTAACCTAGAAGCGAAGGTTCTGGACCCGTATAAGGGAGAATCTCCCTGTTCCGGTGAAACCGGGTAGGATTGTCCCCCAACTTGTGAACCAACATGGTTTTACATCATCCTATGACCTAAACAAACACAAAACAAGAGAGAGATACGCCGGGCTACCCCTCTGAGAGGAACGTCTTGGGGGGTAGACGATCCGAGTGTGCCTGATCGTGGTTTCACGAGGAAGACCACGAGAACGACGGAATCAGATGAAAACTTGCATGTGTCCCTAGCATATGTGTGTGACTGTGTTGAAAGGCTGGTATAGGTGCTTGCATGTGTCCCCCCTCGCATGCATGCACTCTAACCTAGAAGCGAAGGTTCTAGACCCGTATAAGGGGGAATCTCCCCGTTCTGATGAAACCGGGTAGGACTGTGCCCCAACTTGTGAACCAACATGGTTTTACATCATCCTATGACCTAAACAAACATAAAACAAGAGAGAGCTACGCCGGGCTACCCCTATGAGAGGAACGTCTAGGGGGGAGTAGACGATCCGAGTGTGAACAGATTAGGGCCACTAGAACGACGGAATGAGATGAAAACTTGCATGTGTCCCTAGCATATGCGTGTGACTGTGGTGAAAGGTTGGTATAGGTGCTTGCATGTGTCCCGCCTCGCATGCATGCGCTCTAACCTAGAAGCGAAGATTCTGGACCCGTGTAAGGGGGAATCTCCCCATTCCGGTGAAACCGGGTAGGATTGTGCACCAATTTGTGAACCAACATGGTTTCACATGATCCTATGACCTAAACAAACACAAAACAAGAGGGTGCCACGCCGGGCTACCCCTGTGAGAGGAACGTCTAGGGGAGTAGATGATCCGAGTGTGCACAGATCAGGGTTTCGCCGGAGGAAGACCACGAGAACGATAGAATCAGATGAAAACTTGCATGTGTCCCTAGCATATGTGTATGACTATGGTGAAAGGCTGGTATAGGTGGTTGCGTGTGTCCCCCCTCGCATGCATGCGCTCTAACCTAGAAGCGAAGGTTCTGGACCCGTATAAGGGGGAATCTCCCCGTTCCGATGAAACCGGCTAGGACTGTGCCCCAACTTGTGAACCAACATGGTTTTACATCATCCTATGACCTAAACAAACACAAAAAAAGAGAGAGCTACACCAGGCTACCCCTGTGTCCCCCCTCGCATGCATGCGCTCTAACCTAGAAGCGAAGGTTCTAGACCCGTATAAGGGGGAATATCCCCGTTCCGATGAAACCAGGTAGGATTGTGCCCCAACTTGTGAACCAACATGGTTTTACATCATCCCATGACCTAAACAAACACAAAACAAGAGAGAGCTACGCGGGGCTACCCCTGTGAGAGGAACGTCTAGGGAGGTAGACGATCCGAGTGTGCACAGATCAGGGTTTCGCCGGAGGAAGACCACGAGAATGATGGAATCAGATGAAAACTTGCATGTGTCCCTAGCATATGTGTGTGACTATGGTGAAAGTCTGGTATAGGTGCTTGCGTGTGTCCCCCCTCGCATGCATGCGCTCTAACCTAGAAGCGAAGGTTCTGGACCCGTATAAGGGGG
Source organism: Avena longiglumis (assembly GCA_030063025.1). Lineage (NCBI taxonomy): Eukaryota > Viridiplantae > Streptophyta > Magnoliopsida > Poales > Poaceae > Avena > Avena longiglumis. The sequence goes on from CP125974.1 coordinate 169,260,503, forward strand.
AATCTCCCCGTTCGGATGAAACCTGGTAGGACTGTGCCCCAACTTGTGAACCAACATGGTTTTACATCATCCTATGACCTAAACAAACACAAAACAAGAGAGAGCTACGCCGGGATACCCCTGTGAGAGGAACGTCTAGGGGGGTAGACGATCCGAGTGTGCACAGATCAGGGTTTCACCGGAGGAAGACCACGAGAACGACGGAATCAGATGAAAACTTGCATGTGTCCCTAGCATATGTGTGTGACTATGGTGAAAGGCTGGTATAGGTGCTTGCGTGTGTCCCCCCTCGCATGCATGCGCTCTAACCTAGAAGCGAAGGTTCTGGACCCGTATAAGGGGGAATCTCCCCGTTTCGGTGAAACCGGGTAGGATTGTGCCCCAACTTGTGAACCAACATGGCTTTACATCATCCTATGACCGAAACAAACACAAAACAAGAGAGAGCTACTCCGGGCTACCCCTGTGAGAGGAATGTCTAGGGGGGTAGACGATCCGAGTGTGCACAGATCAGGGTTTCGCCATAGGAAGACCACGGGGACGACGGAATCAGATGAAAACTTGCAGGTGTCCCTAGCATATGTGTGTGACTGTGGTGAAAGGTTGGTATAGGTGCTTGCATGTGTCCCCCCTCGCATGCATGCGCTCTAACCTAGTAGCGAAGGTTCTGGACCCGTATAAGGGGGAATATCCCCGTTCCGGTGAAACCGGGTAGGATTGTGCCCCAACTTGTGAACCAAGATGGTTTTACATCATCCTATGACCTAAACAAACACAAAACAAGAGAGAGCGACGCTGGGCTACCCCTGTGAGAGGAACGTCTAGGGGGGTAGACGATCCGAGTGTGCACAGATCAGGGTTTCGCCGGAGGAAGACCACGAGAACGATGGAATCAGATGAAAACTTGCATGTGTCCCTAGCATATGTGTCTGACTATGGGGAAAGGCTGGTATAGGTGCTTTCATGTGTCCCCCTCGCATGCATACTCTCTAACCTAGAAGCGAAGGTTCTAGACCCATATAAGGGGGAATCTCCCCGTTCCGATGAAACCGGGTAGGATTGTGACCCAACTTGTGAACCAACATGGTTTTACATCATCCTATGACATAAATAAACACAAAACAAGAGAGATATACGCCAGGCTACCCCTGTGAGAATAATGTCTAGGGGGTAGACGATCCGAGTTTGCATAGATCAGGGTTTCGCCGTTTGAAGACCACGGGAACGACGGAATCAGATGAAAACTTGCAGGTGTCCCTAGCATATGGGTGTGACTGTGGTGAAAGGTTGGTATAGGCTCTTGCATGTGTCCCCCCTCGAATGCATGCGCTCTAACCTAGAAGCGAAGGTTCTGGACCCGTATAAGGGGTATCTCCCCGTTTCGGTGAAACCGGGTAGGATTGTGCCCCAACTTGTGAATCAACATGGTTTTACATCATCCTATGACCTAACCAAACACAAAACAAGAGAGAGCTACACAGGGCTACCCCTGTGAGAGGAACGTCTAGGGGGGTAGACGATCCGAGTGTGCACATGTCAGGGTTTCGTTAGAGGAAGACCACGAGAACGACGGAATCAGATGAAAACTTGCATGTATCCCTAGCATATGTGTGTGACTGTGGTGAAAGGCTGGTATATATGCTTGCATGTGTCCCTCCTCGCATGCATGCGCTCTAAACTAGAAGCGAAGGTTCTGGACCCGTATAAGGGGGAAGCTCCCCATGCCTGTGAAACCAGGTAGGATTGTGCCCCAAATTGTGAACCAACATGGTTTTACGTCATCCTATGACCTAAACAAACACAAAACAAGAGAGAGCTATGCCGGGCTACCCCTGTGAGAGGAACGTCTAGGGGGGTAGACGAGCCGAGTGTGCCTGATCGAGGTTTCACGGAGGAAGACCACGAGAACGACGGAATCAGATGAAAACTTGCATGTGTCCCTAGCATATGTGTTTGACTGTGGTGAAAGGCTGGTATAGGTGCTTGCATGTGTACCCCCTCGCATGCATGCGCTCTAACCTAGAAGCGAAGGTTCTGGACCCGTATAAGGGAGAATCTCCCTGTTCCGGTGAAGCAGGGTAGGATTGTGCCCCACTTGTGAACCAACATGGTTTTACATCATCCTATGACCTAAACAAACACAATACAAAAGAGAGCTACGCCGGGCTACACCTCTAAGAGGAACGTCTAGGGGGGTACACGATCCGAGTGTGCACTGATCAGGGTTTCGCCGGAGGAAGACCATGAGAACGACGGAATCAGATGAAAACTTGCATGTGTCCCTAGCATTTGTGTGTGACTGTGGTGAAAGGCTGGTATAGTTGCTTGCATGTGTCCCCCCTCGCATGCATGCGCTCTAACCTAGAAGCGAAGGTTCTGGACCCGTATAAGGGGGAATCTCCCTGTTCCGGTGAAACCGGGTAGGATTGTTCCCCAACTTGTGAACCAACATGGTTTTACATCATACTATGACCTAAACAAACACAAAACAAGAGAGAGCCACGCCAGGATACCCCTGTGAGAGGAACGTCTAGGGGGGTAGACGATCCGAGTGTGCACAGATCTGGGTTTCGCCGGAGGAAGACCATGAGAACAACGGAATTAGATGAAAACTTGAATGTGTCCCTAGCATATGTGTGTGACTGTGGTGAAAGGCCGGTATACGTGCTTGCATGTGTCCCCCTCGCATGCATGCACTCTAACCTAGAAGCGAAGGTTCTGGACCCGTATAAGGGGGAATCTCCCCGTTCCGGTGAAACCCGGTAGGATTGTGCCGCAACTTATGAACCAACATGGTTTTACCTCATCCTATGACCTAAACAAACACAAAACAAGAGAGAGCTATGCCGGGCTACCCCTGTGAGAGGAACATCTAGGGGGGTAGACGATCCGAGTGTGCACAGATCAGGGTTTCGCCGGAGGAAGACCACGAGAACGACGGAATCAGATGAAAACTTGCATGTGTCCCTAGCATATGTGTGTGACAGTGGAGAAAGGCTGGTATAGGTGCTTGCATGTGTCCCCCCTTGCATGCATGCGCTCTAACCTAGAAGCGAAGGATCTGGACCCGTATAAGGGGGAATCTCCCCGTTCCGATGAAACCGGGTAGGACTGTGCCCCAACTTGTGAGCCAACATGGTTTTACATCATCCTATGAACTAAACAAGCACAAAACAAGAGAGATCTGCGCCAGGCTACCCCTGTGAGAGGAACATCTAGGGGGGTAGACGATCCGAGTGTGCACATCTCAGGGTTTCGCCGGAGGAAGACCACGAGAACGACGGAATCAGATGAAAACTTGCATGTGTCCCTAGCATATGTGTGTGACTGTCGTGAAAGGCTGGTATAGGTGCTTGCATGTGTCCTCCCTCGCATGCATGCGCTCTAACCTAGAAGTGAAGGTTCTGGACCCGTATAAGGGAGAATCTCCACGTTTCGGTGAAACCGGGTAGGATTGTGACCCAACTTGTGAACCAACATGGTTTTACATCATCCTATGACCTAAGCA